>JAREIS010000048.1:275000-1692874 GCA_030060385.1 Muscicapa striata striata
AGGGCGGCGGGGCGGCGGCGGCGGGGCGGCGGGGCGGGGCGGGGGCTCCGCCGGGCTCTCTAGGACGCCGGCGCCCCGCACACCCACCATGGATCTGCTGCTGTTGGTGAACACGAGCCTGGGCTCCGCCAACGAGTCCCTGGCGCTGCCCCCCGCCTCGCCGTCCTCCTCGGCCCTCCTGCAGCCGCCCTCCCCCTACTCGCCGGCGGCCGTGGCCAGCCTCGCGGCGGTGGTGGGCTTCCTCATCGTCTTCACCATCGTGGGCAACGTGCTGGTGGTGATAGCTGTGCTCACCAGCCGGGCGCTGAGAGCCCCCCAGAACCTCTTCCTGGTGTCCCTAGCCAGCGCGGACATCCTGGTGGCTACCTTGGTCATGCCTTTCTCCTTAGCCAACGAGCTTATGAATTACTGGTACTTCGGCAAGGCTTGGTGCAACATTTACCTGGCGCTGGACGTGCTGTTCTGTACCTCGTCCATCGTCCACCTGTGCGCCATCAGCCTCGACAGGTATTGGTCAGTCACACAGGCGGTGGAGTACAACCTCAAGCGGACACCGCGGCGGATCAAGGCCATCATCCTCACCGTGTGGCTCATTTCAGCCATCATCTCCTTCCCGCCACTGATCTCCGTGTACCGGGACCCTGAAGGAGATGTTTTTCCCCAGTGCAAACTCAATGACGAGACATGGTACATCCTTTCTTCTTGCATTGGCTCTTTCTTTGCCCCCTGCCTCATCATGGTGTTGGTCTATATCCGCATCTACCGTGTGGCCAAGCTAAGGACCAGGACCCTCTCTGAGAAGCGAACGATGCCAGAGGGGTCCTCCCAGACTGAGAACGGCTTGAGCCGCGCCGCTGGCGGCTGCACATCCCTGAGGATGCAGCTGGGAGAGAACGGACATTATCCAGCGCACCACTGGCGCAAAGCCTCTGAGCTGGAGGACATTGAGCTGGAGGAGAGCAGCACCTCAGAGAGCAGGCGGAGGCGGAGCCGGGAGGAGCATCGCCGCAAGAGCAAGAGCCAGTCCTTCTCCTACTCGTACTCCTCCAAGCACTCCAGCAGCCGCCTGTCCCGTGCGAGCAATCGCTCCATGCAGTTCTTCTCCTATCGCCGTCGCCGGAAGCGTAGCAGCATCTGCCGTAAGAAAGTTGCCCAGGCCCGGGAGAAACGCTTCACTTTTGTGCTGGCTGTGGTCATGGGGGTCTTTGTAGTTTGCTGGTTCCCTTTTTTCTTCACCTACAGCCTCTATGGTATTTGCCGGGAGGCATGTGAGGTCCCCGAGACTCTCTTCAAGTTCTTCTTCTGGATTGGGTATTGCAATAGCTCCCTCAACCCAGTCATCTACACCATCTTCAACCAAGACTTCCGCAGGTCCTTTAAACACATTCTTTTTAAGAAGAAGAAGAAGAACTTCCGGCATTGAGCTGAAGGGATGGATTTGCCTTGAGCAGGAGTGGAGTTAAAAGAGAAGGCTCAGTGCTGGAGGAGAAGGGAGGGAAGAGAACACGGGGCTTAGGGAGCAGGAGGAGGGCTCGCCGCTCGGTGCAGCAGGGCGATGCTGGGGGGAGCAGGGATGGTGTCGGGAGGCTGAGGGCACTCACCATGGTACAGAACGGTGACATGGTGCTGGGGGAGCAGTGCTGGAGTGTGGAGGGGTAAAGGGGGAGGGAGTGACTGTCTTTGAACCCCAACAGAGTGCACGGGGAGCCCACAGAGGAAAGGATGAGACACTGAGTTTGGGAGGCAGTGAGCTTTCATGGGCTCTGGAATATTGTGGGAAAAGAAAAAAAAAGACATCGAAAGGAAAGGGTTAAGTGGCAGTGGTGGTGGAGATTTGAGTACTTATAAATAGGGCAGCTGGGACCTATGGTGGATTTGTCCCAGTAAGAACTTGGCTTTTACTGCTTGTGTGGGAAAGGAGAGTGCAAAGTACCAGGCACTGACAGTGTTTTGAGTTATGAAAGGATTTTAATGTTTGCCAAAAAAACCCTAAAGAACAATCCAAACTCTTTTCTAAATAAACCTTTGTACTGTTAAAACCTTCTGAATCATGATTTTGCACAAGGGATGAAGTCAAACAAAGCATGGGATGTTCTTTTACTTTGGAGGGGTCTTTGCCTATAGATCTGGATGGGAAATATTTTTCCTATCCATAGTTTTTGATTAGTCAGTGGGACAAACCTGTCTGTCTTGCATTTTTTCATGAAATATGAAAAAAGAGCACGTATACCCCATGACCTCATTTCCTCCTGCTAGATCACCAGGCAGTAAATTCCTACTCCATCCTTCTCAGAGCAGTGACCTAAGGACCTTGTTTCCTAGAGCAGATAGTGAAAAAAAAAAAGCTTGTGAACTGCCTATTTTTTGAGATAAAATAATAAAAAAAAAAAGTTTCCACTTCTATGTGCCCAGGGGAACTTTTCCTCCCCCTTTTTTTCAGTCTCCCTTCAAAGGCTAATCTCAGGGCTGGATGTGTTCTTCTCATTCTCAGACAGGCAGTTGAAGGCATTCTGATATGCAAGTTTTCAGAGGAAGAGCAGAAATCACTACTAAGGTCTTTAAATCCTTCATATTTACAGTCTTAGAGCAACTAAACCCTTTATGTCTCTTTTTTCATGAGAAACATACATCGCAGACTGTCAGCAGTGTATGTGAACAAATCTCAATAGGAGGTGCACCTGTTCTAAACCTTTGGTGTTAATGTTGCTTGCTTTCCCTTCTTCTGTTTGCATTTCTAGTTTATGATTTTAGAGGATTTTCTTGGGAGGAGGGACAGAAGATAGGAGAATAGTTTGGAAAGTTGTTAAAGCAAACCATATTTCCCATGGGTTTATAAAATGTCATAAACTGCAATGAAGAAAAGGAGAGACAGGGACTGGTGTCTGCACATTCATCACTGAATGCATTCCAAGTGTAAGAGTGAGCTCATTTACATCCCTTCTTCAGCTGTGGTGCTGTAAGGTGTGTGTTCTGTTTGTGGGGAAAATGCTGCTCCTTTCTATGTTTATCACTCCTTCCATAGGCAGCAGGATTTGGCATCTGCCTCAAGTGTACCTTTCCACAGCAAACAGTTCTTAGAAAAAAAGAAAATAATGAAATCTAATTACATATAACAGGCTTCTTAAAACAGCTGAATTGAATCTATATTGAAGAATCATCAGCTATCCCCTTCCTTACTCCCTCTGCTCTGTCTGAAAGGTGTCTGTAGCCTCTTCTCTTGAAATCTCTGTAGCATAAGGAAAAAGGATAGATCAGTCACTTTGTTTCATCAGTTTTTCATCATAAGCATTTGGTTCACTTAACTCTGGAAACACAGACTGTCAGTGGCTGAGTTTCTGGTTGTTCCTTCAATAGGCAGTTTAACTCAAATTCAAGTGTGACTTCTGCTGAAGCAGGGATTAGATGATTGCACAAAATGCATTAGAAGTTTTGCTAAGTAAAAAACTGAGATATTTTCAAAGTCCTAAATCTGTATTTTATTGGATGCTTTCCTGAAATAAGGATCAGAGAGTGAAAAGATTTGAGCTTTGTTTAAATAACAAATGGTTTGGTACAAATACATACCTGAGACAGATAAAGGAGAGATAAAAATAGCAACTGAGAGGAGAAAACTACAAGCCATTTCTCTTTTGCAAAATGGAGATGCTAATTAAAGTGACATCAAGAAGAGCTGAAACAAGCTTGTATTTTTTTGTAGGTAACAATGTAGCTATAAAGTTCAGGTTTGTTTACTCTGAGGAAACAATATAATCATCAGAGCAACCAAAGTAACATATGGTACCTGGCTACTACCTCTGAGCTCCTGGGCAGCTTCATTAGAGGAGCCCGTTCCTGCCAAACCAAGGGCTGCTCCTGTCACTTACTGCTCCCTTGGAGGGCTTTCCCAGTCTGCAGATCACACTGGTTTCACTGGTGCACTGCTTCTGAAATGAGCTCTGTGGCCTGCAAACACAGTCCTCCCCCCCCTTTTTATTTTCCTTGTAGAATTCAAGTAGTCTGTGGAAATTAAATTTAATTGCCAGTCAGATTTTAGTGGACATAAAATATATGTGGAACGACTGATGTGCCTTAAAAGTAAGTTTTTTGCAGTAAAAATATTCTGTGGTCAGTATAAACTTTAAAGAAATAAATCCTTTTTTTTTTTTTTTTTTTTTTTTTTTTTTTTCCTTTTCTTACTTCCAAACGTTTAAAAGGGATTGATGATGATACTGAATACCTATGAGCAGCAACATCGTTAAAGCCAGGTACTTCTGTGGTTTTAATTTTTCTCCTCAGAGCAGGTCTTATTTCTTCTGAGCTAAATAAAAGGTAATATTCCTTAATAAAGATGGGCAATTTGCACCCCTTTTAAGTGCATTTCCCTCTGAATTAGTGAATACAGAGGATTTCTATAAAAATTGCTTTTAATGTAACTACTGAATATGCTTCAAGTAAAATGGAGCTGATTTACTTTTTTTTAAATACAGTGTTTTCTTATTACTGTAATAGCTGAAGACTGGAATTTGTAACATATTGTGTGGTGTTAACTTTTCATAAAAAGTTTTCAGCTCTGCTACTCCCACTGTGGTTATGCTTCAACTGTAAGCTGGCTAATAGCATGCACAGGAGAAAAATAGTCTATGCAGCTTTTGCTTAAGAAAAGGGAGAAGATATGTGTAAAATGTGCTGAGAGTTGTTTCTTTGATCAGACATGATAAACTGTTTGAAACACTCTCTCTCTACTGTAGTGGAAAAAATGAAATATTGCTACTGAGCCATATCGATTTTAACAAGTACCTGATCTTTAACTCTTCATTTGCTCATTTCACCATGAAGAAAAATTTCTCACAGTCTTAAGTGAGAAGTTGGTGTTTCATTTTCAGTTTTATGAATGATGCTGTTGTTGGTTGGATATTGAAATACTGAACAGTGTAATTTAGCTGGGACAGGAACTCAGTGCTACTGTCCTTTAGCCACCTCTGTGGGAGTTTTGTGTGAGAAAGAAATGCAGAATTAGCCTCTTTAGGGCTTGAGGCAGATGGAAGAGGCCTTATAAATAGAAGATTTGACAGGATCACAGCTTTAAATCATTGTCTGAAATAAGAATCAGACCCTTGGTCTGTAGATTTCTGTTCACAGAGAGTCACTTTGCTGCAAGAGCACTGGTGGTTTCTGACCAGCAGGTCTGAGGTGAAAGTCTACATGCAGCTTAGCACACATTGGCCTGCATCATCCTCTGTGAGTAATCCCAGAAAACTTGAGTGGAATTTACTTGTGAATCAGGGAGATACTCACTGTGGGCAAGGACTTTAGGAACTTCCTTAAATGTTGCCTCTTTTTTAGTAAACATGCCAGAGGAATTTAAGCAAACATTTGTGCGTAAATGCAGGAGAACAGAAGGAATGCAGTCCTCTGCTTAACTCTTGACCACTGTTCAAACCCACAGAAGATGTGGCTGAAGAGTTTTTTGGACAATATACCTAGAGGAACAAACCCTACTGTACATTTCCTGTGTTAGCTGTGTGAAGAGCATTATGTGATTGCATCTGTTTTTCAGAGAAGAAAACTGTCGGTCTGTGAGGGTTGGTATTGGCTAGAACAGCATCTGAGAATTGTAAGGATTTTGTAGGAGCTGTTGGTAATGAAATCCATTTCAGGAGAATGTTCTGACCTTAAACTATGACTGCTCTCAGGAAGGAGAGAATATCTACAAGCTGTGCAAAAGGAGGACCAGATGCTATCTGTGACTTTGTTTTTATGGTTGCTCATTATGACCTTGTTGGTGAGCAGAAAGCAACTAGATGCTTCAGAGAAAAAGCTCTAATTTGAAGGGGGAACAGTGCATGAGGAAATGGCTACCCACAACACTGAGGGGATTAATATTTGCATGCCTTCTTTCAGTAGAAAGAACAGGTACAGTGGAGGAAGCCTCCTTTTTCATTGTGCAATAGGAAATGTTAATTTTTGTTCCAGGTCTGTGGGTCACCTGGGCTGTACAAAAGGTGACACAGGAGGAAGCAGAGAGAGGATTGCCCACTTCAGTGTTCAACACTAAGCTTAAAATTTGTCCTTTGTCCTTGAAATTAAGCCAAAAATACAGTTTGGCACTTGGACCCAAAGGCTATGTAGCATCAATAATGCTACACTGAATATAGTCTAGTTTTAGCAAAAAGCATCAGTTAATGTTTTACACCCTCCACATCTCTGTTTCAGGGCAGAAGTAGGAGAGTCTGACACTTAAGTCATACGAGAAAGGAATAATCAGCAGTTTGAAGTCACAGGTATATTGAAAAACATACCTAGATCCTATTCTGATAACAGAGCTGACTTCAATTTTGTGGGTCCCAATCACTTTGAACTTTTAAAGAACTGGGAAGGTAGAAAACATGGAAACAGTAGAACTACTTCTTCTCAAGGAAGCAAAACGTGGCAAATTGCTCAGAGTCATGTTCAGATCTTTATTCCAACCCTACTCCAGTGGGCTGGTAACTGTTGCTGGGTTTTGTAGGAAAGGCTGAGGTGTCCTCAACTCACAGTGACTATCACACTTGATCTGAACCAAGGAAACACCTACACTTGGTACATTGCCTTTATTTGAAGAGGCAGCCCTTAGAGTGCAACAGGGGACATTTTAAGTAGTTTATCTCTCCTCTGACACATGTTCTTCACTATCCCAAACACTTTTTAATTCAATTGCACAACAGCTGATAAGGTAGAAAAAGACTGTCAATATCTTACAGAAAAAAAAAGGACAAAGATGCATGGAAAATAGTAGGTAATAAAACCTGGTGTCTTAGTCCTGACATAACATCCATAATACCAGTCTTTTTTCCCCCACCCCCCCTTTTTTTCTTTTGGAAAACAGAAATTCATGCAAAATTGCAGAAGCTTATTTTAAATAGACTGCACCAATGATACTGTTTACATTTGAAAAAAAAAGAGGTTTTCTGTCAGTAAGAGGTTTTCTGTCTAGCCTTCTGCTGTAAAGCAATTTACTACACTTGTCTGAAAAATCTAATGAAAAGTAGACCAGCCCTTAATTCAATTTGTCTATATGTACTTCTCTTAACAAAAATGCTTTATTAAAGGTCCTGAATGTAAAGGATACAAATGAAATGTAGCTGCCTGCTACATCAAAATCAATTAGTTGTGTTCCAGCGTTTTTGTGAACAGCAGTCATTCATTTTTCATGATGCTCCTTCCTGACAGTTCTCTGCTGACAGAGAAAGCTGTTCACCCTGTTGACAACAGGAATAAAATGAGGATTCATATTTGCCTCCATTAACTCTAAGTCTCCTCTAATACATGAAAAAGCAGGCTGCTAGAAGTAGGTCCTTGGGTGTGATGTCTAGTAAGTGACATGGATCAGAGAATTAATAACCTGATGGCTTCCAAGATGTACAGCACACTTAATTGAGAGGCTCACCCTAGGCTGCAGGGACATGCTTCGCTGTGCCTTTGACCTAACATTGCAAATTATTTGCTCTGTAGTGGAACATTTTCAGCAAACCATCCCTTTCAACCTCATCTGCTGGAGAAAGAAATTAATACTGAGGTCTCCCACTTCCTCACTGAGTGCTTTGGCCAATAGACTATTTATATAGGTGATGCAGCTAAAATGCTTTTCCTTTTGGCACATAAATGTTTTATTTGATCGAGCTTTTTATCTTTCAGTAGACTAACACTCTTGTTCCACAAGGACATTCTCTATCTGCAAAGCAAATATGTCAAATACTTGGGGGAATAATAGAAGTCCTGAAAAACCCCAGCCACTCCAGATAAATTTTATAAGAAAACACTACAGCTGAACTACGAAAAGGCTTAATCTTGTCTCTGGTGGGGATGCCCTGAGACAACCTATTGCTCTGGTGTGCCTCTGATCAGACTTGGTGCAGTGTGTGGGTCCCTGCAGCTGTATTGAGAGGACCAATTTCAAGTGTCCAGCAAAGATTAAAGAAATTAAACACCTGCTTATTGAATCATTTCACATTATAGCAGACTCTCACTTTGGCTTCCTGTTGCCTTTTTGCACTCTTTAAATTGGCCCCTGCTTTCAATCAGACTGCCATGCACAGCCTGTGCTCACAGTGCCTTTCCATGGAAAGCCTCAGTGCCTGAGTGCAAAGGGTTGATGCCATCCTCCTCCTCTCAGCTGTGCTGGAAGGTTCTCCAGCAGACTCCCTGTCAGGTGCTTCATGGTGCTGTGCTATGTATGAGCACCTGGAGTAACAGGAGTTACTGCAAGTTCTTGGCTGATTGCAAGCTGCACTGTTTTATCACCAATGAATGCTTGTGTGCAGAGTTTCAGTGTCTATAAATGTGCGTTCCCTAAGGTTGGCACTGATTTGTTTACATCAGCAGCAATTTCTGTAGGTAATTAAAGGGAGACTTTTAGTCAATCCATCAGATACTACTTTGGATTTGCCACATGGTACATCAGAGAAACATGATGTGTTGTTTTAACAACACAATTAGCAATAGAAGTGATTAAAGATTCCTGGGTGGCATGTTTTTCTGTAAAAAAAAGAAAAAAAGAATGCAGTTCGATGAAATCTGATTGTTCTTTAAAGAATGTGTCTGTTTTACCCAGGGTATAATGGGAACCAGGAGACCTTTAATCAGCTTCTGGGGGCCCCACTGCTTGCTGGCTTGGCTGCCTGGCTCCTGGGCAGAGCTGGGTGAGGTGCCAGCAAGCCCAGACTTCCAGGCTCCTGGACCCTGGCAGCTCAGGCCCCTGGGTTTATGGACACTCAGCTGAGCTCCATTATCACAGTATCTAAATGCTTTATAACTTTTGTTATACTTAGTCTGTCAATGCCTTCTTGCATTAAGGAGTGACTGCCATGCCCTTTTTTCTGATGAGAAACTAAAAGATTAATGTCAGTTAGGTAGGTAGATCATAAAAAGTTTCTGTTGGATGTGGATCTTTCTAGTTGCAGCTCACTGTTGATTGTCAGGCCCCTGCTAAGCTCTGATGTGTAAAGTCTCACCTATATTTTAAAGTTCTGCTTCTGCCTCTGTGATTGCCATAGACCCACAGAATTTGCACACAAATCCCATCAGGATAAACAAACTTCTGAAGTTGTATACTTCCCCAAAGGAGTGAACTTTTTCTCTACTCCTGGCAAAGTACAGAAGTCACAAATACTGCCTAAAAAAAAAAAAAATACCAAAGATCCCCCCAAAACTAGTCCATTGATATAGCCAATCTCATTTATGGGTTAAGGCTCAAATTTAGGAAAATTTGAAAAAAAAAAAAAATTATAAGCCCAGGGATCTTTCATATCTCCCATTTCTTTTAGTGCAGGTCTCTCAGGATACAGTCTGGATCACTAGATCCTACTTTTCTCAGACTTTGAAGGTCATCTCCCTTGAGGTTACTGAACCTATGTCTTCAATAATGCAGAAATTTCCTGGAAACTCAATGAATGTTAAGAGTCAAGAACTAACACACATGATTCCAACACTAGGTAGGATGAACTCCCTATCTGGCAATATGTTTGGGAACAAAAACTGTATACTCTCTGTGTATTTCTCAGGCAAAATGATGACTATAGAGGGATCTTGAGTTCTGAGTGAGTGTTTTGTGCAGAGGAGGCTTCCTGACAGGGTTTACCACCTTCAGAAGTGTCAGTCAATGTCTATCGAACTCATACTTTTCATAATAAGGAATGGGATTGTCCCCAAATATATTCTTAGAGGGAAAAAAAAATTGTAAAAGTAATTTTTAAAAATGTAGTCATGCATAGAAAATGTGCAAGGAAAATGAACCTTTCTGTTGCTGAAGACTTCAGCAGCAATTCATTCTTACCTAATTCTGCCATGTCCAGCTAGGGATAACTGATGGTCACATAGGTTGAGGCTGCCCTCGGGTTACAATGATTTCAAAAAGTGTCATAACATTTCATGTGTTAAACAGATTTCTGCCCGGGTAACAGTTACTATTAATTAGTGACAGAAATTGTGCTCTTTTTCCTCTTCCTTCAAAGGAGATACAAATAGAAGGTATTTTAGAGGAATACAAAAATAGCTGTTCCTTTTCTACTTTGGTAAGGCAAAAAAAAAACAAACAAACAAACAAACAAAAAAAAAAAAAACAAAAATAGGAACAAACATACTAGAGACATTAGGAATTTAGGATGCAGATTAACTATTTCATTGTCTGATTCATCAAGCACAGCTCAATAATTACCTCAATCACTGAGGTTTTATGTGTATGTGATAGCATACCTTGGTTGCCCAGAAAGGCTGTGCTGTTCATCCTCAGGGATTTTCAAGACCCAAGTGGATAATACCCTGAGTAACCAGGTCTGGCCTCACAGGTGACCCTGCTTTGAGCCTGAGACAAGACTAGAGGCATTCTGAGGTCCTTTCCAACCTGAATTAACCTATGATTCTGAAACCTGTTTCTTTTAAACAAAATGAAAGTTCTAATATTTGGGTAGCATCAAAATTGTATTCTATAGAAAGATTCACATATACTGCTCTAGGTGGGCAAACCCTTAGGCCATTTGAATCTTTAGATCTCTAGTACTTTTATATCTGCTGTGTGCAAATTCTGCTTAGCACACTTTTGTCTGGATCCAGGGAACAAGCCTTTTCTTTGTTTAGAATTAATTTAGTAACTAGAGAGCATGTTCTCTACCCCTGCTAAGTCCTACTCCCCCACAGTTCTTAGCACTGTAGAGGCACATAAACATACAAATATTTTACAAGCATTTTCTTTAGAACTCCAGACAAAATATTGCTTTTGGTTTGTTTGTGTTTTCCCAAGTAAAACAAACTACACTTCTGGCTCAAATGTGTCTTTCTGACCTACTAGCTCTGAAATGGTGAATAATGTAGTTCATAAAGCACCAAGTCACACCATAGCTGCTGTGGGTGGGATGAAAGCAACAAGAAAATTATTATATTTCCATAACAGCTGAAGGCTTTAGTTAAAGCCTGAGCAGTGGGAAATCTCTGGCACGATATATGTTGTTTCATTCCTCATTCATTTTTGCATGAAAGGTGTCTGACCTTTCTGCAGAAGTGGCATTTCTGAAGATCAGGGGCTAGCTGAAGAATTTATGAATATGTTGTCATATTTGGAATTGGAAATCCTTTTCTTTCTTTCAAAATGCCAGTAACATTTCTCCATGACTATGATGCAGATGCTATTGTAGGGCATGGCAATACACTTGTTACAAGGCTTTTAAATTCTATTATTGTAAATTATAAGGTTTGTTATTTGGTTGCCATAAATATATCACAGGGCCAGAGAATGCTCTCAAAATACCATTATAATGCTTGATGTAGCTTGAAGAAATACAATTTAAGGTATATGTCCATACCATATGTGTCCCCTCTGTGTCCACCCAAGAAAGGAACAAGGTTCCTGGAGCCAAATCTGCAGCAAGGTGTGAGCAGCTTGCTGGATTCTCTGTTCTGTGGACACCACTGAGGCAGCTGAAGCCCACCTGGGTGAGGAAGGGGTGAATTGACAGCATGATGAAGCCACAGACTGCATTTTCTCTCCAAACTTGTTCATGGGATTAACAAAGTAGAGATCCCATTGCTACAGCTGATAAATGTGCTGTTCTGTTTAGTTATCAAACCCATTTCTTTCTGCCCATCTCCACTGCTTTTACAACGTTCCAGTGTGTCTTAAAAGCACCTGATATCATTTGCACTCCCATCTGGCTTCAGAAAGTCCAGGAAACCTTTGAGACTCTATTCTGTCATGATGGTGAGTCCAAAAATACTTTTAAATACCAGCAGTTTTATTTAACCTTTGATAAAGGTGTAAGGTAAAAGTGTTCCTGGGCCCAAAACTTTTAGCACTGTTTTATAAGAAGTTAACAGCAAATGGAGAAAGTATCAAGCCTTGGACAAGGATTTGTGTGTGTTCCATTGCTGGTCTCCAGCCCAGAGTGCTAAATGCTTTGAGCCTTTGAACCTTTGAATCTTTAATACACAGGATATGCACAAATTACTTCATTCATAAATACTTTTGAAAGTTATGAACAAAAAGTGCTGCAGAAGTCCTAGACCATTATATAATATAGATCATAGATGATTATATAATAAGGACTTGAAGATAGTCACTGAGTTACCACACACCAAGGAATTCATCTGTTCTCTGGCTTTGCTTTAAATTACTTGAAGTGGTGAGGATTGCAGTATGCATCATCAATGTCTACTTTTATATCTAACTTCACTGAAAGTACCTCTTAAAACTTTTGAGTTTGCTATTTGATGTGCCTACAGAATATATTACAGAACTGACCATTTTTCAGTGGACGTGTCAGTCTCTTTTCCCAGGTTACAAGTGAAAGGACAAGAGGTGCCCTCAAGTTGCACCAGGGGAGGTTTAGTCTGACTATTGGGAAAAATTCCTTCACCTAAAGGGTTACCAAGCATTGGAACAGCCTGCCCAGGGAAGTGGTTGAGTCACCTCCCTGGAGGAATTTGAAAGATGCATAGATGTGGCACTTAGGGAAATGGTTTAGTGCTGGACTTGGCAGTGCTGAGTTAATGGTTGGACTCAAGGCTCTTTTCCAACCTGAATGATTCTGTGATTTTAGCTAAAGGCCAGAACAATTTTTAGAGGAAATCTTTTGCCTTGTGTTTTGTTGTTTACCTTAAGTTGCTATTATTTGTAACTTTCAGTGCAGAAACCTCTCACTGTCTGTGGCACAGTATTGGGAAGGAGATACTAATCCCTGCAGGAGCTGGGATTCTGGGAAACGTTCTTGCATTGAGACTTTGATGTTTTAAAACAGGTCCTGGTTTGGGTTTTTTAATGTGCAATGCTTAGAAGCCTGATTCCTGCTCAGGATACCAATAATGACAAATTATCTGAATGTGAAAAAAAACTCTGGAATGATAGATGTCAACATTTTGTCTACGCATATCCAGAAAATTGCACTCATGAGG
This sequence comes from Muscicapa striata striata, assembly GCA_030060385.1. Taxonomy (NCBI): domain Eukaryota; kingdom Metazoa; phylum Chordata; class Aves; order Passeriformes; family Muscicapidae; genus Muscicapa; species Muscicapa striata. Next base: position 287,898 of record JAREIS010000048.1, read on the forward strand.
CCTCTAAATCAGTATGCTCTGTTTCTGTTCTTTGAAGTTATTTTTATAACTATTTCCCAAGCAATTGCACATCCTACAATGAGAACCACATATGTCCCAAGATTAAAATATCATAAATAAACCATTTTTAAACTTTTGATGGTCAAAACAAATGATGAGTTCTTTCTTTATATGCTAGCTGAATTTTCAACTCATACATTGTGGAAAAATAAAGTACAGTTGAGGATAACAATATGTTTTTATTTGATATTGTTTAAACTGGAAATTGTCCCCTTAGATTGAATTCATGTATACATAAATTTGTCATGCCCTTTTAAAAGTTTGGTGTTTTGTTTAGGTTCTATTTTTATTCTTTTTAAGGAGCAAACACACACAGAGAGTAGGTAAATATTTCCATGAATAGCCTCAGGGTCCCTTGGCAAGAATATAATTGCCTGTGCACTCTCTGTAACTGGATTGCCTTCCTTAATGATGGGATATTGGGTTTATAGACCCCTGACAGCTTCTCTTTAATACCCATTAATTTTCATTTTACTTTTTTTAGTGAATGCCCCTTTTTCTTCCTTCATGCTCCTTGCCTGTTTCACAAACTCCCTGTGAAAGTGCAGTGAGTGCAAGGAAACAAAGCAGCAAAATGACTGCAAGCTGGGATTAACAGACTCCTGTTCATTTCAAATAGATGAGTCCTGCATGAAAATTGAATTAACTGATCTGAGAGCTCAGGAGCACAAGCAGGCTCACTCCTATCACTCACAATTGCACTTCCCTGAAATACAAGAGGTGCTGCTGCCTTGTTATCTTTTAGATTCAGAGACCCACAACACTGTAAAACACTTCTTTCTTTGGGTAAGTATATCTGGGGATAAATTTGAGTAATACATAAAAAAGCCACAGAGAATATCAGTCCTTCAGTGTGCACCAGCTACAGCTGGCTGCTAGTCCATCAACCTCACTTTCAAAATGGGGCCTAGGAGAAACCAGCCCATAAAAAGTACATCACTTAATCATGATGAAATTATCCAGGGCAGATTATTTGGGTTCTCCTTCATTTTTTAGACAAGCTTCAGTTCTGTGCAGGAAAACATTATGTAACACTTCAACTCCCAGGGTGTTGAGAAAATCAGCCTTTAGGTCAGCTGGGCTCTTAAAACTGTAGCTATGGTTTTGCTGAACCTATGACTGCAATAGTCTTGTAGAAATAAAGAGATTCACCATATGCAGCCCCAAAGCACAGTTCTTATATTATTGTTCCTTGCAAAATCAGGTAGAGAAATACTGAAGAATTTACAGCCCCAGTCTTCTTTTGCTGCAACACAGCCTTATGGTATTGATTAGCAAACACTATTCAGACACTGTAGGACAAAAAGCACCATACATTCATGAAATGGAGACACACTGTCAAAAAGAATTCCTCTAGAACTGATCCATCATTGCAATTGAATTCTGGGGCTCAGAGAAGAGAAAGGCAAAGAGCTCTCACCTCATAAAGGTGGAGTTTATTTTTACACACTTACTGTGCTCAGCTGCCTCGATAGCTGCTGCCTCCTCTGCTGTGAGAACTGTGGCAGAGCTGACAGAGAGAGGTTTTGTGGAAGAGAGCACACAGGTTTGTGTGACAGGCAGCTGCAGTTTGCAAGAACTCTGAAGGGCAGCAGCTGAACTGAGTGGGATGCCCAGCTGGATCCAACTAAAACTCTGGCAGGACAAAGCAAGGAAATCCCTTGGGAGGGGAGACAGGCATCCCCTGAAACCCTGCATATTGCAAGCAGCTTTGAGAGGTGGGTGGAGGTGTTACTAGAAGGATCAGGATGGAGAGGAAGGAAACAAGCTATCACCAAAGTCACTGAAGATGGGAGCCTGTCACTCCCATTTTTGTGGGATTTTTATGCTGTGTCTCCCCTGGTTATGATGTGTTTATTCTTGTAGTAATGTTTCATTTACATTTATCTATAATGCTAGAAAATGGGGAAGATTTTCCTCTATGCCACCCCATAGATTATAGTCAGTTTTCAAAGACATTTTGTTGAAAACAACTAATTAACAAAAGTGTAATTCTATTTTGTACCACTGGCTGCCTAGCAAGAAAACAAGCTGGTTTTCTCTATTTTCCCATTTTCACAATTGTTTTTACTGTCTTAGTATTTCCTTTTTTTTTTTTTTTTTTTTTTTTTTGCCAAAAGGAAAGCAAAAAAACGATATTGGGAAAAACTCTACCAAACCATATGACTGAAAGCTTCTCTCTATATTTTATTCCTTTGCACCTGACTTCCCACTTTCATATTTTTTTTTTCTATTTGACTGCAGAAATGTGGAAATAATAAAGAGCCAAAGGTTTCATACCTGAAAAAAATTAAGAACAGTCCCTTTTCTTGACAATTTTTTAAAGTCCAAACAAGAAAAACAGGAGGAAGAGTGGAATGGAAACTTCTGATGGCTAATCAGTCACTTGTTGTCAGAGATTATTTTTAATGAGGTATCAGGGTTTCTAGACTAGAAGCCTTCATTTTCCATTTGAACTCGGAGGTGGTAAAGTACCTGCTAGGTGTTTTTCTGCCCTTGGTTTCAATCTTGACTAAATTTTGTAATGTTTTGGTTGAAATCTGGATTTCCCCAAGGTTAACGTGACAAATCAAAACTCTCACAGGGCAGAGTACCCAAGCACAGGGATACAGCACAGCAGTTGCTGGTTCAGAAAATGAGCACTGTTACTTTAGACATTAAAGGAGTAACTTGGGGTTTTGAAAATCTTGCATCAGATCCCAAGCAAAAAACACTATGTAAAATCTCTTTGCTTGGATTATAAGCAATTTCTATTGTTATGGTTTAGCAGCTTTTGAAAATAATTTCAAAAATGGAAATCTTTTATTGTCATAAAACAATACCTTTTTTATTCAGTCCCAGCCATCAATACTTTATGCTTTCCTAATGTGTCCAATCAATAAAACATTTACTATCATTCAATCAGAATAAAATGTTCAGGATCATCTATTGTATGTTGCTTGATGAAAAATTTGTGACAGCTCTAAAGCCAACTGATCAGCAAGATGATTTTTTAATCATATGCATGGGTGAAAGTATTTTACTAAAAAGGAGACATAAAAATTAAGTAGATCATTATTACTGAAACGCAGATTGCTTTATATTTTTGTCTTCTAAAATGCAGCTGAGAAGATCATTATTAAGAAGAGAATGTCATTTTTCAAAAGAATTTGTGGCAGTAACATCTAGTGAGGCGTTTTTTTATTAACTTCAAGAGGGAACGCCTGTTACATAATCAGTTGTTTCAGGGCACAAATTCAGAACTAGATGATGAACAGAAAATATTCAAGAGGTCACATATTCAGAAAGTTGGTTTAGAATTGCTGCAGAATTGGCATTAGAGATTTCCTGTGTTCTGTGTAGTGAATGAGTGAGTAATTTTGCTCAGATAAACAGTATACATTTAGTATACGGTCGAAATATTTTTATCTCACTCTGATAGATATGGTAGCTGTTTCTTGATATATAGATATGAGATTTCAAGCTGTAATGATAATGTATTAGGTATGGGAGAGGAGTCCAAAAGGAAAAACAGTTTTCTTCTCAGGGTAGGATGTGGACAACAAAATCCATTCCAGAACTGAGGAGGAAAAGTTAAATTTAATTTATAATTGTGAATGCATGTTTCAAGCAAAGCTATTGAATTTTATCTACTACTCTGCCACGGGCCATGACAGTTTTATTTCTTTTTATTTCACCTTTTCCCCAGTAGGCTTCACTTATTGGTACAGATAAATTCCCATATCAAAGGCAATTTCCAGTTGACTTTAGGACAGTTATTATTTAATTGGCCTCTTTAACTGTCTTTGTCACTAAAAGCTTCTGAAAACTCTTGTGTTTGAAAAAGGCTTTGGGGGAAATTCCCTGCTGATGTAATTTTGTGGAGCTACACTGGTTACAAATTGTACCTCAGAAATTCCACTCTCACTGCAATATGCTAAATTAATTTTTCTCTGATAGCTTACAAAACCTTAATGAAAATAACCAACACCATTGCCCTGGCCAAACACCAGTAACAACCTCACAAGCCACAGCATCCATCTTCTCCCCTAAGCGTCTGAGGAGGGCTACTTGAAAGAGATTAGTGGCCTGGGCTCACAAAGCAAAGACTTTGGAAGGATACAGGCTCCTTGGCCTGGCTGAAAAAGGACAAGTTGCTTTGCATATCCTAGCACAAGGATTTACTTAAGAAAAAATACCCCCGTCCCAACAAGTGGAGCAAAATCTGCTTTAGTTTTCTGAGAGTTGAGAGGGCATGAAGAGGGTTCAGGGTAAATTTAGACATAGAGTGTTTCATGATTTCTCTGTGTACCATTGTTACTAAGGACTTGTTGATTGACAGTAGAGCAGTGTGTGCATTTGTGCTTCAGTGTACATAGGTGAGCAGTCCACTGAAATATTGTTCATTCAGCTGGAAAGCTGCAGGGATAATTGGGCTTGACTCAAAAGGAAATAGAAACTAGAACAGGAGAGATAATTTTGGGATATTGTATTAACAAAAGCAAAAGGAGGTAATTTTTCTGAGTATATTTTCACACACAGCAACCTAAATCTGACAAGCCATCACAAATGCCAGGCACAAAAATATTTGCATTTCTAAACACACCAAGTGCTTAGAAGCTAAATTCTTTTTCTGTAAGATCATGGGACCTTTGTGAGCAAAGCCAATGCCAGGAGCTGCCTGTAGAAAACATCTCCTTTAGGAGCTCTATTCTGAACCTTTTTGCATCAGAGCTTTGTTTACATCCTGTGCCCTTGCATGCATGTTCCCTGCTAGTTCAGAAGGGCATAATCCCACATAAGGAGTATTCCCAGGACACTAAGCAAGACTCAGTCAAGGATACATTTCTGGTATGTCTAAAATGGCTCTGTAATAATATTTTTATGATGACATATATGTCATCTCAATAAATCCTTCAATCAAACTCTAGAGGTAAGGCTGTAAGCAAAATAGCCCTATGGACAAACAGGTTTGAACTATAAAACAAGAAACTTTTATAAGTTACAGTGGCAACACTCACAGATATAGCTGGGTGTCCCCACACATATACAGCTACTTCTGTGAACAGAGTTGCCTATCACAGATTTATTCTCTGTGCTGAGCTCTAGTGATTCACAAACTCACAAATAAAACCATTTTCTCCCCTATGCATTATATTATATGAAGGCAGAAAGCTCATGCAGGGTGAGTGGTATTGGGAGTATGAATGATCATCTGCAACAAAATGCATGCTAACCACAATGCTACTGGAAAAATCCTGGTGGGATGGATGGGGTAGGAACATATATTCTCCAGATGTTTGGTACCTAATGGAGCTTCAGGAGGATAACTAAGTCTTCTTGGTATTTACAGGAAAGGTAAATTTGGATATAATTTATGCCTTTTTTTTTTTTGCCTGTTACTCAAGGTCTATGCAGAAGAAATTTGAAACATTTCTCAGGGCTTTCCTTTAACCACAATCTTCAGGGTTATCTGACAGGAGAGAGCCACTCTTGTTCTTCCTCCATACAGAGAATAATTTAAATTTCATTTTTCCCAGAGTAAAGTGTAAGACAAGTACTTAAGACTTCCAGCATTCACTGAAAGAAAGGGAAGACCTGAGCTTCAGGCATGGATTCTCTAGCACTCAGTCTGAAGCAGGGAGAAAATCACAGTTTCAGTGACCCAGAAAATAAGGAATTTGGTGGGCAACAGTTTTGACTAAACTGAGCTGGAGGCGCACACAGGCACAGAACTCACAGCACAGCTGTCTGCCCAGGCAACAACTCACCCTGAGAACTGGAAGGAAAACCTTCCACAGCCCTGAAAAGCAGCTGGGAGAAGGGAGGTATTAATCTATTCCCATTTGCTTTTGTGTGAGTTATGGCTGTGGCCCCAGTTTTGGCTGAATTTAATTTGCTATGAAGTGAGAATGAGGAATGGCCACTCTGTGAGTCCCAGCAAACCACCCATGTGTCTCAGCCTGGGTTTGAGCAGACAATAAAAATAAGCACAGTTGATTAGAGAACTTTCATGTGGAAGTCTTGCAAGAAGGATAAAGAAAAAACCTCACAATATATTAATTCCTGCATATATTAGGTGAGATCACACAAGGGCACATCTCTGAGGAGCTTCAGCCTCACACTGCTTCCTCTTACAGGCAGAGGAGATGAAACCTGACATCTGCAAATGCTTGTGGCAGAGCCTTCACAAGAAAAGCTTGTTTGTCCAAACAGATTGTGCACACACAGGATTTCACCAATACCTGATGGCATGTCCAAGAGGCTCTTTGTGAAGGATTTGTTCCACTACTGCTTTAATAAATGTTCCTTCTCTATCACAGGGATTATTAACCTCTAATACCAGTTCCATCCCTGTATTTTTCTCTCTTCCTCCTGAGCAGGCTTAGCTATGTATATTTAAAGAATCCTTACTAAATAATAATAATAAAAAAATCATTCTTTTTATTCCTACTGTTAGTTTTCACCAATTGAATGAAGTAAGGGAATAAGGAAATTAAATGCTCTTTGGTTTTGAGATTGTTAGTAAAATTATGCAGACAGATAATTTTCCAAACTTAAATCTAAATAATTCAGTTGCCGTAGAATAAAAGTCTGCGTTACACTGCCCTCAGTTTTCCATGTGTTGAGTCATCCCTATTCCCTTCAGCACATTTTCCCTTTGATTTGGTAATGCTCATAAAGGTAGTTGGCATCAGGAATGGTTGGCATCCAGAGTGCTAATTGTTCTAAGCCTTATGTTCTTGCTCCTCTTGTAACCATTTACACTCTGAGAAGTGAAACCTTTCCTTGTGTGCACATCTGGGTGAGCACTCAGGACTAAGTCAGGTCTCTTGCATTCATACTGTAGCACACAAAAGCAAACACTGCAAAATGGCCAATTTTTTCGTGTTCCAAACTGAAATTCATGAAGGAGATACAATAACATTCAAACCAAATTCAGTCACTAGTGATACTTATGTTCACCTTCCTCTGATATATCAAAGCAGATGCATTCTGATAGAAAAATTAGACTTCTCAGAGTGAGGGTCTGGTTTATTGGCTGTGCTTTAAAATCAGTGGAGTTAAAAATCTGATAAACTCAGGTGTTGCAAGTCCAGGACCTTTTCTTCCCCATTGCATCTTTCACAAAGCATTACTCTACAGAAGCCTACAAAGCTGCCCCTTGTTAACAGGGGGATGAGTCAGGCCTCAGCAATAGTCTCCTGTTATTTGCTAGCAGAGAGTCAAGTATTCCTCATGTCATTCCATAAATCTGGCTTTTAGAGGCTGCCCTTTTACAGGCAGTCCCAGGTGGAGAGACACATTCAGACATCTGAAATGTCTTTTCTAATAATGCAAAAGCCTCTTTGTGTTGAAATATGTTAGGTACCTTACTCTATCCTTATATTTGTGAATGCATACTCTTAAATCTCTATCTTTTTCTTTTTCTCAGCAAAGAATTATTTTTCACTTATACCAAGCCTAAAAATGAGGGCCAAATTATAAGGAAGTCTCTTGTTTCTATGACATTGAACATAAATAGCAATAGAGCCTTTCCTGTGTCTAGTTCACACAGTTCTAAAAGTAAAGTAATCCACTTTAACAAACATTTATGGCTATCATATTTTGGATTTTAATGGTTTTCAAAGTGTACATTTTTTTTGCTGCTAGTTTCAAAACTTCTCCTTGTTAGAAAGAGGAAATTTCTAATTCATATTTGTGCAGAACCTTGCAACCTTTTCTAATTCAGCTTCTCTTACAGTCTGCTTAAAATTCCTCCAGGAGAAAGAAAAGAGAAACAAATTTTTTTATCAGAACAAAATACATTTAAGTTTACAGCTCTATTTTTAGCTCCCACACTTGGTTTTATTTGATTAACAAGATTGGTTTGAAAATTGCCAGATCAGCTTGGAAGAAAAAATTGTCAGGTTTCCTTGATTATACACATCAATTGGCTTTGCAACTCATTTGTCTTTTATCAATTGTTTTATCAATTAGTTAAATAGATGTTTTGAAATCATCTGAAAGAAAATTCTATTATAGAGAGATGTAGGGGACAGAGGCACATCACTGGCATTGCCACAAGAGGTATAGCTAAATGGAAATTCCAAATATAGGGATTTTGAGGGTTTGTAACACTGAAATTCAGGTCCTGGGGTTAAGCAAAAAAAGTGTTGCAAGCAGGACTGAAAAAAACCAGGATATTGCAGAGAAGGAGGAAAAAAATATAAACTTGCAGCTCCACATGCAACCTGGTATCACAGCACTAGGCACCATCACAAGCATTTTTGTCTAACAAGCAGCCCTTGGAGTCTGACACACTGTAGAGAAGCTCCTCCTTTAGATCTGTGTAAAGAATAGCTTTTCTCAGCTCAAAAGCCACAGAGCTAGTCCAAGATATATGAGAGCCCAGACCAAATTACTCATCAAAATCAGTGCTGTTCTTTCCTTGAACAGGTTTTGGTTTGGGTAAATTTTGTTGGGTTTTTGTTTCTCTGAAATATTCAACCAGTGGGAAAAGAATCTTTCTGTGGACTTTAAGATTAAACAGTATTTGTTTATGGCTTTCACAGAGCAAACCATAAAACCAAAGACAAAAACTTCAAAAGAGTGCTGGGGGCACATCCCTGCTCTGGTGCTGCTGTCCTCGCAGCTGCTGCCCAGCCTCTTCTTCAAAGCCCTCAATCACACATCATCCTGAGTTGGGCTCATGCCCCCCCATCAGCTAAAAGGTTTTCCTAACATCCAGGCAGAATCTTCTCCCTTCCAAATTAAACCCATTTCTCTTTGTTCCTCCCAGCAGGCAAGCGAAGCAGTGATCTCTGTTGTCCTTCTGTTCAAACAACGAGGTCTGGTAAACATTTCACATTAACACATAGGCTCATCTAAGAAATGTGTCTGATTCATTGTTTCTCTTTTGGGTCTGATGATTTGGAAACCTTGCAAGAGTTACAATCTAGTCTAGTATGTAAATAAGATTTCAAAGTTAGAAGAAACCCAACGCCGAACCAAAAAACCCCAGAAGAATCCAGGATCGAATGTAGGTATCCCACATCAGGGACCTGCCCTTCTGCATGTTACAACACAACCTGCAATGAAATAAACATTGAAATAAAGTCACTGTGCTGCAGCTATTGCACCCCTCAGAATGCACCACACTCTGCACATGTGTGCAGAGCCTGCACAATACAACCTTGCATCTCTCTACAGCATCCCCTGCATCTCCTTCAGCTCGTTAATCAGATCATCTCAGGGGTGGACGTCAATGCCACCAGTGAGAGAAAAAACAGAAGTGGGCGAGCTGGGATGTGATCATGTGTTCAAGCCACATCTCAGGGAGGATTGAGCAAATGTTTGGAGGCATCTGGTAGACATTCTTATTCCTTTTGTTGAGCCTTTGAATATGTTCACTGAGACAGATGATCTGTGAGTAAAAGTGATTCACACTGAAATGGAATTTGATTACAAAATTCCAACGATCACGTGTAGATCCTCTGCACTGCTTTGTAATTCTCGAAATGTAACATTCACCTTCAAACAAATAAGTTACTTTTTAGGGCCTAGGTTCTGAAATTATCAAATCCCTCCCCATGTTCAACTCTATACATCAGAGCATAAAGAGCCTGATGAACACAGAAACAAGGAATCTCTGGATTTCCATACAGATTTCCCCAATAGCATAAGTCTACTCTTTCTTCCAAAATTAAAGACCCCATGCAGTTTGAGAATGGCCACTTCTGCATCCAGTTTTATTGCTGATGGAAGATAGGCAGACAGAGGTTATCCATGCTGAGGGAGAGCACAGGCATCATGTTTAAGATGCTCCAGGGATGGAACAGCTCATGATGAAGTCACTCACTTTTTTTTATTTTTATACTCAAGCATCATAAAAATAGCAAAATTCTTCATTTCTTGTTCAGAAGCCTTTCAGTTCCTTGCAGAGCTGCTTGGAACCTGGAGCACTGGGTGTCTGCAGGGAGGTGTTGGCAGTGGGGAGCTGCAGGGCTGGCGTGTGCTGAGCATGGGCAGCTCCAGCCAGACCCATGAGCTGCTGCAGGCACACCTGAGCCATGAGCCAGGCTGCTGCTGCCTCTGGGAAAATGTATTTAACACAGGACAAGATGCCACACAGTGAAATGAGGAAAGAAATGTGAGAAAGAGCTCTGCAAGCACCCAGATCAGTGGAGGGGGAGGGTGAGCAGGTGCTCCAGGACCTGGAGCAGACACTCCTGTGCAGCACACATGTCAGAGCAGATATCCACACTGCAGCCATGGAGAGCCCCACAGCAGGGCAGGTGCACACCACCTGAAGGAAGCTGCTGTCTGTGGAAACCTACAATTGGAGCAGGTGAAAAATGTGTGCAGGAAGGAGCTGTAGAGAGGAGCTACTATGGACTGATGATAAATCACCATTCCCCATTTGACAGTTCTTGGAGTTGAGGAATTAGGCAAGTCAGGAATGAAGGAGTGAACCTGACCCTGGGAAAAAGGGGGATGGGGAGAAATTTTCTTTCATTTTGTCTTTGCTTTTCTCTGTCCAAATCTATCTAGATTATATTATTTTTTCTCAAGTCTAATCTTTTTTCCCCATTATGGTAATTGGTGACTGATCTTTTTTCTTAAGGAGGGAGAATGAGAGAGTGGTTGGGTGGGTGTCTGGCAGCTGTCCAAGGCATACCCATCACACAATCATTGTGCTAAGTGCTTCTAAAAGATTTTTTTTTTCAGTGTTTTTGGAGCTGAGACAAACTACAGGAGTCACTATGCCTTTTTGATTCCGAAAATTTGTTCCCAGCATTTGTGCAACCTATTGTATTTTAGATTGTTTTACTTGCCATGAATTTTACAACCAGCTTCTGAATTTCAAGGCATTTTATCTGTGAAGAATCCACATTCATCTTTTGATCTGTAGTAGATTTTTCCCCTTTGATCATATTACAAGTAGGGTTGGTAGCACCATGGTAGCTCCATCTTTTTGAGTTTTCCCTGCATCTTGGATTATAAATTCCTGGTTTCAGATGATGAGTCTTCACTTCTGGAATGCATGATTTCTATAGTGCTTTTATACTGAAATATTTTTTAGAAAGTACAAAGCAATGTATTTTAATCATTTTGGAAAACTAGGTAATGTGAAAATATTATTTTGTCCATCACAAACCCATGGAATTAATCTGAAGTAAGCATCCTGAAAATGCTTTACTATTGAACAAAAGAGATGGTTCTGCTTTGTCACTGTCCCCAGCCACTCTGAATCCACTCTTCCTTGTTGATGGACCCATTCTGTGACCTCATATCTAACTCCTAGGCAAAGTAATGTTTTCTTATGTTTAAATGTAAACCAAGAGTTCTCTGTTCATTGCTTGTCACTTAATCAGAACCATTAAAGTGATAACTGTATCTCCATATCCTGCATTTATTTCAAAACAGCAATTTCCTTTTCCCTATTTTTGTCTGACCTGCCAGTTGTCTCAGGGCTGAAACACCATTTGTGTGTTTGAGGAATGTTTGTCCCATTAAGGCTGTGCCTCAAGTTGATAACTTTTGATGTCATAAACACATGATCTGAAAATGACCATGTCCTGGAAAGTCTGGATAGTTGAAGAGAGGAATACGAAGGTGGGTGCACTGGAGCTTATCTGAGCTGCATCAGGAAATTCCTGCAGGTGACCTGAAGGGGTGGCTAGTACTAGTGTAGGTTTATCTCTCTGCTTCCCCTGAAACACCCTGGAATCTGTTGTTAAACTGCACCCACAGCTACCAAATGTGAGTGTGGGGGATAGATACAACACCACAGGATAAAACTGATGCCCTTCAAACTGACATCATTAAAAGGGATAGTAAACTAATCATGCATCAGCTTATCTTCTAGGTAATCTTTAGGTTCTGTAACTGAGGAAGACCGAAGAATCTGGTGCTTTTACCAAAGAAAATGTTCTAATTGCCAAATGAATGAGAAATTCTATATATTGCAGTTCCATAGATGGGTAAAAATCCTAATATTAAAAAGCTATAAAAGGCTGAAAGATGTTTGATACAGGACTTTGATTTGGATGAGATCTCTGGGGTTAGTTTGAGCATAACCTGCATTAGGATATGGAGCACAAGGGGACAGAAAAGGAAATCCTGGTCATCATCAGCATTACATGTCCTTCTGTGAGCACAGGATATTGTAGCATCAGAACAGCTTGAAAATTAAGTTCCTTCATGGAATAGCTAAATTATATACTTTGTAAATTAATTGTAATCTACTTTATGAAATGTAGATTAAAGATCAAGCTATCATGCATTTATATCTTATATACATGTTATAAAATGACCAATACACAACTGCAGAGCACCATACTCATTATTAATTTTCCTTGGTATTAGGAACATTGGATGTCTGAAGGACAAATTCACCAGAATTAATACACAGGTTTAATCACATCAGTTATTTCCAACCTTAAATTCACTTTGTTTAATATAAGCTTTTATATAGGCTGTTGGACATTAGGGCAGAAGTGGAATAATGAAGAAAACTGCCCAAAGTTCTGGTAGTTGATCTCTTGGCTTAAATATTTGGTTCAGTGTTTATCCATGTTAATATGCTTTAGTGTTGAAGCACACCTCTTACAAGGTGCTCTTACAAGTTTGCATCCTGAGCTGAATGCAGTGATTGATTTTTTGTTGGAATGGTGACTTTTAATAAGACCATTGCTGGAAAATCATCCTCTTGTCTTGGGTCAGGAGTTCAAAGAAAAGGCAAAGAGAAAAGGGCTAGAATGATCTAAGGTCTGAAAAATAAGTTTTAACAAGAGGGCATAATGAATAACAGTCTGTTTAGCTTGTTCAAAAGGAGGTTAAAAGATTAGGATCACAATCAAATAGAACTTAATTGTGGAATAATTGTGGCTCTACAGTGCAGAATATAGAGATGGACATTTTAAAGACTGGATCTTGATGTACCTGGATACACAAATTTTAAAAGAGGATAACAAGCTGTTAGCACAACTTATTAGAGGGGGTGATAGCTCTTCTAATCTAGTTAGAGCGCTTTTTTAAAAGATAGATTGCAGCCTCATGTTACAGCTGTGATGCAGAAATGATTGGTGAAGGTCTTTGGTCTGTGTTGTGCAGAGTCAGACTAGATTATCATAATGGCCTTTGCTGTCCACAGCAATCTGTGTGTGTAAGATTCATCATGGCTGAGGGCAGGAGTGGGTGGCATAAGCAAATTACTCCTCCTTTAGAGCCTTTGTGTGAGAGACTTTTCCCTGCTTCTCCCCTGCTTCCCAGGGGAGCTGTGGGAATACTGTTCTTCACATTATAGATTTAAGAAGAAACAAAGCAATCATTAAAATTTCCTTTCGTAAATGTCTTGGAACATTTCACAAAAGAAGTTAAAAATATTAAAATTGAAATGGTTCAAATTAGTTAGCACTGCTGAGTGTACAGAAATTAAACTGTCTCTCTCCTCAGGGAGGCTTCAGTATGTTCCTCGATCAGAGTTCAGCTACAACTTTCTCTAATTTACCTGAGGAACAATCTTTAAGTCACCTAAGGTAAAGAAGGCATCTTAAAGAACACACCCACTACATTCCTCAGCCTAAAGGAAAAATCATTATGAACCATCTCTAACTAGCTTTTTTTTCTAACATGGGTTTCGCAGCAGACTTTATTATTTTTCTAAATCATTAACAATGTGATAAAAGGAACCATTTTTCCAATACTAATTACACCAAATCCATGAAAAAATGGGAATTAAACCAAAGTGATGGCACATATACATAATAAACGTGGAGGCAAAAAAGAAATATCATAAAGTTGTTTTCTTTTGATCTTGACTGGAGATTTGTTATAGTTGGCCCCATGATCATCTACAATATTTAGATTCTGTTTTTCCATCCTCTTCACTTGATAGAAAAAATCTCAGAGTTCACTTTCTGTTGCACATCTCATACAAATACAAAAAAAAAAAAAAAAAAAAAAAAATCCACAAGAAGAACAGATTGAAAACTATATCTGGCTTTGGGGTGAGCTTGTCTGGGACTTTTAAATCTTTCCAAATAAGTGAAATGGTTGGAATTTCTGAGTAGAAGAACATTACCATATTGAACTGTGAGTAAGTTCTAAGTGTGCTCATTGCTTAAAAAAAGTTTGGATAATAAATTAATCATTTTTGGAAGCAGAGATACAAATGTTTTCTATCATGTCTTCCTTGTGACCTTTTATGACAAACACATAACTGCAGGGGGCTGCTAAGAGTAAGTTTCACTTAAGCCTTCACAGTCATTCACCCACATGAGAGCTTGAAGGAAAAATATAAACAAGCAGTGGCTTCTATATGATAAAATGGCACTAAACACATTCTACTAGTGAGGAATGCAAGTGTGTATGAAGAGAAGAAATCCAAACTTGTTCATATTGTGAAAAGAGAGAAAGGAACAGTGCATAAAGAATACCTTTTCTCCACAAGAAGAGACTTTAACAAATATTACCAGGAGCTGCAGCTAGGCTTGAGCAGCAGGGTTGAAAGGGAACAATGGTTTGATCACAAGGTTCCTGGTGACTACTCTTTCATACGTTTCCTCATCACTCTTTTACCTGCTCTGTAATTTTCTCATCTAATAGGAAATATCTGCTTTCTGGTTTAGGTATTCCTCTGATTATATAGGGGAAAAATTTACTTTCTACAGACTTTTCTCACTGCTACACAGCCAAGGTTTAGACCCCTATTAAGAGACAAAAGGCCATTAAGCCAGAATCTCATCCATGCTACTGTAACATTAAGAATTTTGTTCTAACACTCAAGGCTTGGAAAACTATTCAAATTATCTTAATCACACTTGAGATTGGAACTGGGAGGCTTCACACAGCAGGGTTGAAAACCTGGCAATCTCCTTCACAAAAGGTCTGAAATCAGATAGTAGATTATAGGCTTTGGTCTACCACAAGGGAAAAGAATTGCATCTGCTCAGGAAGAGGTTGGAGTGTTTAACCTACCCAGGATGACTAATGAGGTCCCCACAGTATTTAAAAGTACAAAGTAAAGGTCTGTGTGATGCTTTTGACATTTCTGAAAGACCAAAATCTGAAAGTCAGAGTGTAATTTGAAATTAAACTTTCCTTTTATCATCTTTTAGGGTTCCATCACAATCTCATTCCATTCATCCCATGGCTCTAGCAATGTGTAAGTGAGATGATTTGGTTTGGATAGCATCTGAAATCTTTAAATAGCACAAGATATTCAATCTTTTCTGGACAGTCAGGAAGATACCAAGCAATCTGCCACCTTCATTTATAGTGGCAATGTTTCCTTTAAAACCTGAGTGCTGGGTGAGATCACACAGTTGGATAATTTGACTTCAGGAACTACAAGACACTAAGGACACCTAAAACAACACTTCACTGTATGGTCAAGCATAAAAGTGCCCTGAAAGCACCCCTTGGAAGGATAATGCTGCTTATCTTTATGTCCTAATTGAATCAAATGAACCTTTCAGTCTTCACTGAAGAATGCAGGTCTTACTTTCAAAGAACTTAGGGACATGATTTTCTGATTAGTTTGGCCAACTTGGTAACATGCTGGAGATTGTGGTATTGTATTGATTGTGACTTTCTTTTTGTGAAGTAATGTTTACTTTAGTGGTAGAAAACCAGCATGATGGAAGTGATTAATTGAGCCTTTAATTTGCAGTGCAGCATTCAGAGAAAGCCTTTAGTCCTCAGGTAACCAAATTTAATTTAGGGTTTCTGGTATGGGAACAGGTTTTAGTGATGCCTGCTATTCATTTTATATTGTGCTAGCTGCTCCTTCATAATCTGTGAGGAAGCTGAGAGTTTAAAGTTTCAGTTTATTTTACTTACAGGCTTTTTAATTTGGAGGGAGTGAGTGAAGAGAAGGAAAGCAGCCAAGGGGAAAAAAAAGACTAAGAGAGGGAACACTCCCACCAGATCATTGCACTGAACAACCAGAATGAAGATGATGATTGTGTGGTGATTGTGCAAAACCTGATCCTTCTCCTGTTAAGATTGGTGAAATTTTGAATTAAGTTTGCTGAAGGTAGAAATGGAGAAATTTTTTTGTCACACTGAAAGCCTGGTGTTACAAAGTGACCTGCCACTGTTCAGAGGGAAACAGAACCTGAGAAGCAATAAAATGTCAGATGATCCACAAATCCAGAAACTGGAAGGGACAGACCCACCTACTTTTAAGCTGGTTAAGTTGTTTTAGATATGTAGTTTTCCTTTTTATTTAATAAATCTGAAAGTTGGTTTTTGCCTTTCCACACCTTTTGCCTTGAAATCTTTCCATTATATATCTCTGGCTTCATCCCAACCTATTTTACCTTTTGGTTTTTGTTTTTGTTTTGTTGGTTTGTCTTTGGTTTTTTTTTTTTTTTTTTTGTTTGTTTTTTTGTTTTTTTGTTTTTTTTTTAATTTCAGATCTATTCAGGAATTAGTTACCTTCATCAGCTTTACAAAAAAATCTTTGAACATGTCTATTGTCACTTTGTTAAATATGAGGTTTTCATATCAAGATTGAATTTTCATTCAGTAGGTTCCTGGTGGGAAAGCCATCACTACAATACCTCCAAAACAAGCTGTGTTAAATTTTTGTCTATAAATTTAACATTGATTTCTCATCCTGACACATGCCTAAGAATTATAAACATCCAATTTTTGTTAATGAATGCTTCTGAAGTCAAGAAGCAATCCAGCATCATTCAAATAGTTCTTTTATTATAACTATAAAAAATATTTATGTTTGAAATATCTGCTTTTTGGCTTAGTTTTATTATTAAATTATTAAAGTCATACTGTGCCACTGTGATTAGGCAAAATAAATATTTTAATTTTTATAGGTAACTAGTAAAAGGCTCTTGATTTATCACCTCTATATAATTTTATTCTCTGCCATTAGAGCTGAATTTTTTTTTTTCAAGTTTTCATTCATCGAGAGCATTTAGCATTTCACTGGAATCCATGCAAGGGGAAATAAACTTCCACCTCAATATCAGAGTAAATAGTGTAAAATTATAAAATAATCTAGGATTATTTTTCCTAGAATTGGAGACCAGCTTCCCATTATATTTCACCTGTCTGTTTCAAATTGCATCATTTGACTTTTGCAGAATAGAACCCAGCAGGTATGGAAGATAACACGGAAAACTAGTTCTCAGTTTATGGCCTATAACATTTTGAAAGAGAGACTGAGAAAAGCAAACTTAATTTCAATTTACCATCAGTGTATCTGCACCAGAATTACAAATTTTAGTAGGCATTTAGGATCTCCAAGAAGAAAAACTAGATAATACAAGATGCCAAAAAGTCTGGCTGAAAACCCTCAAAAACTCACCTTAGGTTACTTTAAATCAATTGAGTTTTACCATTCTATTTCACAGGACCAATATCTTGGCTCAGAATTATTTGCTTATCCTTAAAAATGAACCCCAAACCAACATATGAAAGGAAGTAACGGAAGTGAAAATTCAGATTTTTTGCAGTGTGCCTGGTGCTTGGTAAGATAAGGTCAAGTTGATAACTTCAAGTTATTTCTGAAAATGGCAAGGTTGACTCCTTAGAGATGCTCAGTGCACCAATTTGCCAACAGAGCTTCATATTCTTTGTTAAAGAAGTCATATATATCCTGTACCTGATGAGACACCAAAGTGCTTACAACTCAAACACCAATTTTTCAGCCTGATTTGACAAGGTGGCAATTAATCAGGTTGTAAGTATCAAATGCCCTCTATTTTTGATATGAGAGATTTAGAAAACCATAAAGTTAAGCCTTGTGAAGAAGACTGAATGTTTTTTATTTTCCTCCCATTAGGATGAAAGCATCAGGTAGTGTTCAGCAGAAACCCAGAAGATATCTAAGCTCAAAAGCATACAGATTTATGGGAAACCTGAGGGGTGAAAGTGCCAGAATATTATTTCCCAGCAGATGTAAAAATCCCTTGGGCTCATGGAATTTCAGATAGGTTTCTCAAAAAACAAAAACAAACTAAAAAAAAAAAAAAAAAAAAAAAAAAAAAAAAAAAACCAGAACAACAAAAAACAAAAACAGAAACAAAAACAACAACAACAACCAAAAAAACCCAAAAAAACAAACAAAAAAAACAAAAACAAAAAAATGGAAAAGCTGAAATCAGGATAGGGATATCACATTATCACATTCTCTTCTGAAAACAAGTTCCTCCTCTTCTTACCAAAAGTGTTCAAGGCCGGGTAGGACAGGCTCTTAAGCAACCTCATCTCATGGTTGATGTGCCTGCCCAGAATGGGGTTGCTGGAACTGGATGGTGTTTAAGGTGCCTTCCAATACCAATCATTACAGGGCTCTACCATTTCAGATTTCATGGAGAAAACCAATAGAAAATGCCTCATCTGCCTCTGATGCCACTCTTTTTATACCTGACTCTCAAAAACCAAGAAATCTGAGGGGAAGGAAAGCCAGCAAAATGGCAAAATAAGGGATAAGTAGTTTTCTCAGACATTGAGGTTGGAGTTGGATAAATCCACAGACCTCACTTTTGTTTCAGCTTTACCCTGGGTGAATCTGTCATTTAACAGGTTAAATGCGAGCACATGGGTCTGTTTCTTACTTCAGGTAGAGTAGCCAAGGGTTCACCTTTGCCAGATTTAATTCCTTCATCTTGACAGTGTTATGTATTCCAGAGAACCCCTCACTGCTATGACAAACCAGGTTATACCTCAGGGTCAGCTCCAAGCCTCTGAGTAGGCAGAATTCCAATAAAATCAATGTTCCTCCATCTATTTGCTAAACCTTAGTGCAACAAGAGATTATTCTTTACCCATTTAGCACAAGGGAAAAATAACCACAGTATGAGGGAGCTTTACTGTTTCAGGCCATATTTAATCTAAAGTTAGAGCAGAATCCTAGAAAGCCAATTGATTGCTTCAAAGCAGTAAGAGCTACTTTATTCAAGCAATCAGCCCTGCAATAAATGTGTTCAGTTTTTAAGAGCTTGTAATTTAGCCTTACCAAGGGCAGAAAAACAAACATCTCTGATTTCTGTGAGAGTTTCCAGGACGTTTCACAGACAGGCCATTCATTAAGGCTTCACAAATGCTATCAAATGAAATATTGTTCCTTGTGCTGTAGCAAGACATTTCGAGAAGAGATGCTAAAAATGGGAATTGTGGCTCCCAAAAGGATGAGTAAAAGGGAGATTACTGTCACTCTACAGGGCAGCCAGGCTATGGTCAAGGGCTGGATATTCAAAGCCCTAGTGAAGATTTTGGTGGGCATGTAGTGGGGAGGGAGGAGAGGGACTGTGACCCTTCCTTTGGGAGAAGGATGTTAAAGGGCCTGATATAAAGGCCCTTGGATGTAGGGGGCCTCTCTGATACCAAAGGCATGAAATTAGCTGATAAATGATCTAAAACAGGATCTGCAGAGGAATAGAGCCAAATACAAGCACAGCCATGGATGGAGGGGACAGATGTCAAAGGTCCCCTATGCCATGCACAGAACAACTCCTCTAATGAGCCAAGAGAGAGGACAGTGCACACACACCTGTTTGCATTTGATCTTTCCATTCTCTTGCACATATTTTAGAGTTCAGCCACTTCCCTAGAAAGCTTAAAAAAATCAAGAGTAATTTCTACCCATCCAATAATTTCTACCCATCCAAACAGATAACTACATGTCATGATTTTCAAGTCAATGTTACAATTGTTATTCTTTGTAAGGGAGACTAGGATATGACTCATTTTGTTTGAACTTGTGGAGCCTGCAACACTATGAAAGCCACTGTACAAAACTGAAGAGATAACTGCATCTTTTGCCTGGTAAATTGCACATAAACACATATTTTTGAAGTAAGGTTTTGTAAGAAACATCGCTGTTACTCAATTAAATTTTGAGGAAAAAGAATCATTTATCACAGGTATTTATGACCAATAAATTCAAGCTTGGTTTCAACTTATGCAGAAATCCAGATTATATTATTTCTTTTCAAATAGGCCTGATCTGAGTATCTGGACAGCCAATTTATTTTTATGGTGTTCTGTGTGATAAAGCAGGAAATCTTCAGGATTCATTTTAGCCATAATCTCTTGGCCTATGTATTTTAAATGTGGCATTTTTTCCTTTGTATATTATTCACTGAAGAAAAAGTGCTTCACTGATCTAAAATAATCTAAAACTAATCTTGTAACAGGCACTGTTGCACTTATCTCAGTGTTCAACATCATGAACTCTTTCAGAAATCTATGCTAAAATTATTAATATTAACATATCTGAGGCAAAGTTTGGTACAGCAAGAGTGTTTGGGTTTTTTAAAGATAACAGTATTTCCTGAAAGTCCTAAATAATTTTAGAAGCGATGCTAAGCCTATTTTGGACTGTTTATTATGCACTGTTATTCTTTCATGGTAATCTCCAAGTACAAGTCTGGATGTCACCTGATGTACTTCAGTTCCAAGGCCAGGTGAATAAAAGGCAGCCCTTGGTTCAACTCTGAGCTGTGGGTTACTCCCATTCTGCTTTTCCCCAGCCAATTTAATTGTTGATTATTGACAAAATGCCATTATTATATGCAATCCAGGGCATGAGGGAATACTACCCCAGAGGAAGTGGTAGCCTTCTGACTACAGTATTCCCAGTGGGGATGTGGGTTCACTTCCCCCAGGCAGGGGAGGAAATTGAGCAAAGGCTTCATTTCAGCCAAAATTATTCAGAGAATTCCACCCACATTTGCAAATATAGGATTCAACAAAATAATTTCACTCCTTTCTGCTCCATTACCAGAAGGTGCTGTGAGAACAACTTTTCAAACCTTCCTTCGTCCCACACTGCATGCCAGGTGTTGAGTAATGCCTCTCCACATGAGTGTCATGCAGGCAGAGCACCTTTCTCTCTGTGCTGATGCTGCCTCTGGTGACAAGGTATCACTCAACTGTGTGATGGGTGGCTGCAGCTACCTTAAGTGTTGAGAGAACATCTCTGAGTGAATAATAAATTGATTAAATTTACCTTGGCAGTAAGCAATGATGGATAATCTATTTTTTATTCTTAAGAAACATAAACATAACAGAAATATGGAATTAAATTCAGTCACTACTCTGACAGATTTGTCATTTTTAATGTTAATGTATTAAATAATTATTTATATTTTAATTGTAAGCTCTTAAATCCCAAAATTACTGCATTAATTTGTTTGCACAGCCGTGTTTTGCTGTTGAGGAAAGCAATACTTCTAGGAAGTTTCTGGAGCCACAACTGATGTCAGTGTGAATAAGATGTTGAAAAGGTAACTTTATACTGGAAAACATTTACCTGATAGATTTAGTGTCACATCCATGTTCTCATTCTGTTTTTCACAGAAACTCTCAGGAAAATTGTCAGTGTTAATATAAAATATTCCTCCAACTGGCATAATAAAGCTTCTAATTATACCATGCTAAGCCTCTGCAATTACTTCTTGCTGGAATAAAGGATTGTCTATATAACTTAGAGTAATGAAAAATTGCTTCCACAGAGGCACTGTGGTTACAAGTTCTGCTCAGGGGATTCATGTTACAGTGGTTAATAGGTGGGCACAGGGTTGCCCAGCAGTGCATGTGGAATATCTCCACAGCAGTGCAGATGTTTATCTGCAGAACTGTTTATAACATAAAATGGACTAGGTTGATCAGGTAAATAATAGCACTTCCCAACAGTCACAGAACTTGCAGAACCCTCTAAGCTGAGTGCTTCTTTAATCTTCCTTTTCTCAGATAATGCAGAGTATTACAACCAAGAGAAATCAGTAAACCAACAACTAATTTTGAAATTACTGCCATTTATGCCTTTCTGTAATCAGCAAATACAGCACACTTGAAACACAGTCTCCTTTGATCCCTCAGTATCTCTATCAGCACAGGAAGCTATAAAAAGTCACTATTGAGATCTATTCAAGGTTCATTTCTCGAGTCCAGCGTGACCATACATCTCTAAAGATGGTATCTAGTTGGCAGTCACTCAGTTTGAGCCAGTCCACCTGGGCTGCAGTGAGCACCAGCACTCACACTGACTTTTAACTATGGTCTCTCCCTCACCTAAATGAAAGCAAGGTATGGCTTTCAAAACCATGAAATATTATATGGCAAGTACTCCCGTCTGTCAAAGTAGTTGCAGTTATGATTGTTTTCTGTTCTGTGCCTGTGTTGTGTATCAGATGGGATCATAGTTCAGGGTGGCATGAGCAGCTTTTAAGCTTGCTGTTTTATTATCATTTTCTAGGCTTTTTCTTAAAAGGAGAAAACATGAAAAAATTCCTTTTTTCAATCTTTTTTTGTCCTCAGAAAAATGTCAGCAGAGACAGCTGCCATTTCACCCAGTGAACACACTGTATTAGCTAGGAGGCTGTCTAAGGGTGGACAAACTGGCCCCAGGGTAAAGAGAGCCTTGACTCATTGCCCCTTTTCAGGTCTAGGCAAAATTTTGGGAAGAGACTAAGTTGCTGTGCCTGGATACTTTGAGGGGTATTTCTTGCCCACAAAAGGGTCTCAGAGGGGTATGAACCACTATAGTACACACTGCAAATAAAATTCAGTATTGCAGCAAAATACCTGTCACTGGAGCATATTCTAGAAAATATTAAAGACCCATTATTAACATGGCAGGTGTGATTATAGTTCAAATAGAAAGGTTCTGATGAACCCAGTATAGGTTGGGAAAATCTTTATAAGAAGTGTACAGGGCCACAGAAGTATCCTTTCCAGATTATTATATGTCAGTCCTCAGAGGGAATCTTTGGTTCTCAACATTGCCACATTCAAAACCACAAACTGAGTCACTGCACAGAATATAAAAATTTCTGAATTTTCTATATGCTCAGTAATCCCTGCCTCTGCTATCAAAAGCAAAAACTGTGATAAAACAAAGTGATATATCTTACTCCAGATCCAATCAAGTATATTTAAAATAAAGCTCAGTGACACCTTTCCTCAATTACAGCTATCCAGGACCTTAAAATTGTCTGAATCTAAGAACTGCATATAAAATATTGAAAAGCTGCACATTATCCTCCTTTTCTCCTAACCTCAAATGGCACTGATGCAATAAAAATTAAAAATGCTCCCTGATCTTGTTCATTTATTCCTTTCAAAAGTATGCTTTAATGATTACAAAATTTTGCCACATATTTAGATATATTTATGCATTGCTCTCATAGCAAGATGTGGAGTTGATGTAAATGCAAGATTCAGAAGACCTCTTTCTCTGTCTAATACTCATGAACATCATTTAATTATTTGAATGAAAAATAAAATTATCTAAGTGATATTTGCACCATAGTGAAGTCCTACAGCTTCTTTGCTGTAGGAGTAACAAATTAAATGCAAAAAAAGACAAAACTGATGAGGAGCCTGTTGCATTTCATGTTCATGAATGTTAACAAACATAGTGTGTAGGAGATGAGAAACAGACTGCAAAAAACCTGCTCTACTCACTAAACTAGAAAAAAAAAAAAAAAAGAAAGAAAGCACGCTTTTGCAGAAACTGTCAATTTTTAGCAAGCAAATGGGATCTGCTTAAAACATTGTTTATGTGGACTTTTTCTGTGATTGTTACAGGGGCCTTGGACCAGATGACCTTTAATAAAACCCAAACTATTCTATAATTATCACACAGAAGTAGAGTCTGTTAATTAAGCACTCCTTCTTTCCCCAAATATGGAAGTCTGGTTCAGATAAAGCCCAAATCCACGTATCACAACGTTTGAGCATGCAGGAGCTCTGTGAAAATGTGTGAGCACTGCTCTCCATGCAGATCCTGTAACACCACAATGTCCTGGTGCTTCCTTCAGGCTCCCAAAGGCACTACTATGTCCCAGTAACTCCACACCAGCATCCCTGCTCCCAGTTCTGCAGCACTTCATGCTCCAATTACCTGTGCTGTGAGGCTCCCACTCTGTGAGGGGGTGGATTCAGCACTGAGGAGAGAAAGTCGTGCGTGTTCAGAAAGTTTCAGCTCCCCGTGAGCCCTTCCTGTGAGAGAGCCCCTACTATTTAAATATCAGACAGTAATAGCAGGCAGATGTTCCATGTGCAAAATGCCACGAGAAGTCAGGATCTATTTTGGAGTAAAGAAATTATGGGTTGTCTTCAGCAGGTAGACAAAGACAAATTCTTACAGCTCCACTAAGCCCAAAATATGCATTAAGAAATTAAAACTATATTGTCTTGGAAAGCAGCTCAATACTGATGACTTTGAAAAGGTTTTGCCACTCAGATAATGCTGAACCACTCAAGTTTGAAGAAGGAGATAAGTTAATGCAAAACTAAATAAGGAAATAGAACGAGTCTTTTAGTTCAATAAAACGTAAGTGGCAGCATATTTTCCAAGATTTTTGCATTAAACAGTCAAAGCAGAATTTGCTGCTGATACTAAAGCTACCTGAATGCAAATGAGGAACAACATAATTTTATGGCACTTTCCTATGTTTTTATTTTGTGGGAGAAAAAACCTACTTTGAATACAATTTCACAGTTAATCTATTCTGTAAACACAGCTAGTCAGAAATAGATTAAATACATTACACAAATATTTTCAGACTGTTCCTGCTTCCAGGTTATGATTTAGCAACTGCTTCCACATCCTCCCTCCAGCAGCCAGAGGCTGACATGCACCATCTCTGGTTTTCCCAGGGTCTCTAGGTGAGTACAGGAAAAAAGTGGTTCAAGCTGCTCTCTGAGGACTCCAGATTACTGTATAAAAATTCTCTCCAACAGAGCTAATTAATCTCCATTAACTTCTAGCTTTCTCTTTCTTGCCAGGTTATGTCTGAAGTTCATGTGTTTCTCAAAGACCCAAATAGAGGACAACTGGCATTTTTAGCCTGAGTATCAAATCCCAAACCAATTTGTTGTATAAACAGACTAGCTTTGCTTGATTTCACGAAGCAGAATAGTAAAAAATTAAATATATTTCCTGTCATAAAAAAGGATCTTTTAGATTCCAATGTTGCCTTGTGAACACACTGTGAGAGATTGAACAAGACAGTACAATTATTTATATGTCAACTTTTTTATTTGTAACTTCAATATTAAAACATGAACGTAGATACTTCATCTGCATTTAAAATAATTTACTCTGGGGTTTTGGTGACTCTAACTGCAGATTTAAGTCAATCACAATATGTGGGTTTTAGATGAATTAGGAAAATCATTATGTTACAAACTGGTGTAGGATACAACATTCCTTGTCATGAGCTTTAACACCCTCTGTGCTCACCACCTCCCAGGACACACAAAATCCTCACTCATCTGTTAATCCTGACTGATCCATACTTCCATGCAAGTGGATATCTGTACTGCAGGGAGCTCTGGGGAGTACTACAGCTCACCCTGCCTGCTGCACGCATGCAGAATGAATCCACAGATTTTGCAAAAGCACACAGTGAGTTCAGCACAAGAAAACCAAGCTACAAATGTCACACTTTACAGTCACTTTCACCACACCAAGACAACTTGTTAAAGAGCCAATGATGAAAGTAATATCTGATCAATACTCAATAGGGAAACCTTGTTATGGCAATTTGTATAAACCTGGGCAAATTTTCTTTGACAATCTCTCTGTATGAATGCTGTAATGCTTCTTGGTTTGAAAACTCTTTTTCTAGGAATAACAAAGGAAGAGATCAATCATTTTAGAAGGATTTTAAACATATTCACTAGCAGCATGATAGATTTTTCTTCCATGTGCTCAGGATCCAATTACATCTCCACCAGTTGACATGAGCACTTTGGATATACATACATGACAGGCTATGCTGCAATGATTTTGAGGGCTGCTTTTCAACGATGAAATGTTTTACAGTATATTGCTTAGAACTGTCTGAGATTACTTTGATGGATGTTTACATGAATATAAGAAGATAATTGGAAAGAATCCAGCTGAAACAAATAAATACAAGGTTCTTCAAATGTGTAGCTCCAAATTCAGTTTGAAGACTGAGATGTTTCTGAAACATGTGCTCACACCCACTCACCCTTACAGCGACGTTAATGAGCGCCTCTATCCCAGCTGACAGCAGCCAAACAGTCTCAATTGCAAACCACCCCCAATTATATTAACAGAAACATGAGTAATCCATACCAAGGAATGAATATGAGTCAGTAATGATGTGAAATTATACAGTGCCTCCCTAAAATAGTGACCTTTAGTTCACAAAGTTTGCTATCTCCATTATAATTTTGTTTTAAATCCACAGAGTTGTTGCTATAGTTTAACCTTGTCATCCAAGACAGTGCCTGACTATCTCAGTGCTACAAAAGCCAAAGCCAGCAGATCTCTATTTTTGTCCAGAAGATTGGATCTTACTTGGCACTAAATTTTTTTTACTTGGCGATCACAGATTGGGACACAGCAGTGTTTAAACATCTGAAAGCAACACCTTCTCTTCTATAATTTTCACTCACTGAATTAATTTTACTCTCACATACAAACACCATTAACCATAACCAAGGCTGGAGAAAAGCAGGGTGGAGGTATCTAAGTAACTACTCCATATTTTGAGAATACTTTTGAGTCAATGTCTACAATGTGCCATGCTAAACCTAGAATCATAACATCTAATCCCTTTTGTAATCCATCAAATTCCATTTTAAAATATTAGGGATTATTATTTTGCTACAATGCTACAAAAATTGAAAGAAACTTTCCTGTTTGTTCATAGCACATTTGTACTTATTACTTCTTGAAATGACATCTGAAAATATGTATGGGTGTATTCCATAGTAGTTATTGCAATCTACAGAATTAATCTGTAGTATTAATGTCTCAGAATGCAACCTGGAATTCTGATTTTCTTTTCAGTGTTCCAGATCTCACAGGGAGCTATTTCTTTCCTGTACAATTTTTTCTTCTCTTGTTTTTTTTTTCTTTTTCAATTGCCTACTGATTGATAAAAACTCAATTTTTGTTACCACAATATTTTGCTAGTACACACACCTGAATTTTAGTGAAAATATCAAATAAGCCCTTTCATATTTCATGCATCCTTTCATTAACTGCCATTTCCCTTTTCAGTCTGTTCCTTGACAATTCAATACCCCATCCATCAAGTCTCCAAAATATCTAGTGAAAGATTCTAAACTTGTTGCTCTAACCTATTTTTTATAGAATAATATCAAAAAGGTATAAGTAGCAACTTTTTAACATCTGCAGGAGAAAATGAGTTAGGACAAATTTCAAGCAACACTGAGATTGAAGAAACACAATAATTCATGAAAACATTCTATGAATGAACAAATCTGCAATACTAGAAGCAGAATTGCTCTGTAACACTGGATATTAAAATATCATCATGAAAGCTGTTGAAGACTTCTATAATCCCTACCAATTCACAGCCATGCCATGTGCCTACACACAGACACCCCCATATACAAATAAAACAATGAAAAGCTTTGGGTAATGGAGAAAAATAAGCAGCAAACCCTGTGAGTGGTGTATATGGATTATAGTACTAGGATTTATGGGATCACTCAGACTCTCTTCATAAAATACACTGGTTTACTCTGAGTGCATGTAATCCCTGCTCTCCCACCATCCTGCTCCTGTCGTGGGTCTGGCTCAGTGACAGTTTTAGAAACTCTGGCTGCTCCTAACCCATTCTTCTCTGAATCTTCCAGGCATCACCCTGCTGTGCTGGACTGCAAGGCCATCAGGAAGAAGAGAAAGTAGCAGTTTTGGTGATGCAGAATTTGCTGCAAAATGACTAATTCAGATTCCAAGATGTATAATAACAAAAATACTTTCAAAAATAGCCTGCCATATTAAGATATGTCTTTACTGCATTATTGCTATAATAATTTACAGGTCTTATACTGCATCTTTTGTCCCAGTATCTGAAGTTCTGCCTCTAGAAAGCTGGCAAAGTAAATACTCCTAAACTCATCCCAGTTTTTTATATTCTGCAGATAGAAAACTAAAATCACTTCTGAAAAATCTGAAAAAGACAGTTCATTTTGCTAAGAAATTATTCTATTAAATTCCTTTATAGATATTGTACACGTATATCTTTTTTATGAACAGAAACTAGAATATATTACCATCTCTCTCAATAAAATGATCATTACTGTATAATAGGAATGCCTAGCATATGACTGGATGAAGGTTTTTTATTAAGAGGATTTTTAACAGCTGACTCAATCAACATATTAATGAAATTTAAATGGCAGTTTTTTCATCCAAGGCCAACATGTAATTATGTGTTAATTGGAAGTAGAGGTTTCATTTTCCTTTTTCATTAAGGGTCCTTAATTCTCAATTAAAACTTAGGTCAACTTGGATACAACAATGCCTTATAAGTTTGAAAACTTACTCGTTTTAAAGGTATCAATGTGAAACATGAAGCATTTTGATACTTATAGGTACCTATGACCCCTCTATTTCTTAATTTTGAGGTATCTTTTTTTCCTAATATTAAATTAATTCAGATAAGAGTCTACAGATGGCTTGGGTATAAGAGTCTACATTCCTGGGTATGAGTGGCATTGAATTTTGGAGCAAACTTACCACAAGCTGAGAACAAAAAAGTAAAAATTTCTACTTCTATCCTGGAGGCTGAATTAAGTTTTTAGGTATTATTTGGCAGATAACATTGTGGAAGGAGATTGAAAAAGAACAAGTTCTCCTTTGAAAAGTTACAGTTTATGGCTTGGATCCCACAAAGTTTAATTGCATTTACTGAGTACTTTTTATTGGATTTACTTAGACTCTGTGAAGGACAAGGACTGCACAGCTTTTCCAGCTCCACAAGCCCTCATGAGTGTCTTGATCAGTGTAGGTGAATACCTAAATTCTTTTCCTTGCAGTGTATTCATCCATCTGAAGAGGCAAACAACACAGAGGTCTGACTTTTTTACCATATTACACCAAGTTTCTCTTTCTGAATTCAGTGCCTATCAGAAAGCTTTTACTGGGAAACAAATGTTTTTTCTGTTTTGACTCCTTTGCTCAGAAGAACATCATAAGCAGAAGATGCCTTTCTGATGACTCCATGTTTTTGAGAAAAGGGAGACTTTTTTGGGCTCCCTCCCTGTGTCAGAGCATGGAGAAATTCAGCTTGCTCACAGTGTTGGAAGTTCTCCCAGGCTTGATTCTGGTCCTCATTCTGGTCCCCAGGAGTGAAAGAGGAAGGCAAAATGGTGCCACCTCCTGATTGTGCTACTTCTGTTCTTGAGCCATCTCTTCCCTGCCTAAGGGAGCCAAAACCAGGAGCTGGCTCTAAAACCAGCCCTTGTCCTGACACAAGACAGCAGAATACTGCTTGAAATGAGAGCAGGAAACATTACAACACACTCACTACTTCTCCCAAATTATACACCACACTGATTGTGTCAACCACATTTTTAATGAGAGGGGGAAAAATAGAGTAACTTACAGGCTCCTTGAAAATCAGGGGCCAGGTAGGGGATAGAGTCAGGAGGAAGAGTCAGAGCTCTGTATGAGGAACTGCATGGATGTTTCTACCTTTTGTGATGGGGGTACTAGAAAAAGAAGGAAGAAGGAAGATTAAATCAATACTTTTATGAGATTTAGATAATTCTTTTGTCTTCCCAAGTCTTCTACAAATCGTGAATCAAGATCTCCAACAGAAGAGGTCTTCTTTGGAGACCAGGAAAAGTAATTTCTCACAAAACAGGTGTCAGGCCATGCAGGGTTTAAGCAAGCACAGGGATAGAGTTTTGCAATAGGAGCTGTATGAGCACACCAGAATTCAAACTGCCCTGAGAACTTGTCTATCTCACTTTCAAAAAGGCCTATAAACTGTGTGAGGGTTTTGCTGACAAAGGTCAGTGAAATGGCCTGTGAATACTCGTGTGAATCTTGCACAGAAAAAGCACAGTGAGGCTGATGCAGACCTGACCTGACCTGAACTCAGGAGCTGTCACTGCTAAAGCAGGCCAGAGCACATAAAATTTCTAATTGACTCCCAATGGCTTGTTGGAAGTGCTGTGTGTGACCTGACAATATTGCACTGCAGAAGGCAGTCCTGGATAGTCTGCTGCAGCTCTGGGGACTGTCTCCAATGGATATGAAAATTCATCCTGTAAAACAGATCTTCTCTTCAGAAAATTATTTTTGTGAAATAAATCTTTGTAAAAGTGCTGCCTTTAGTGGATCTACTGAGCAGAAGGCGTTATTGAAATTCACAAGTTTTAAGAAAAAATGAATGAAACCTGGAAAAATGCAGGAGAGTGCCAATAATAAAGCCAAAGAAACTTAGAGAATATTCTCAGATATGCTTGTTAGGTAATTATATTGATTTAATAGCTTCTCATTCTATGTGAGGACCTGTATGAACACAACAGAGGAAAGCCTTTCTGCCCAGAGAAGTCTGTAATTTCATAAAGCAAAAACCAGAAAAGATGAGGGATAAGAGAGGAACTTTAATGGTTCTCTTTTATAGCAACAGCGAAGTTTACAAGCACAGGGTATCAAAGGACCTGCAGCAAAGCCAGAAGTTGAATCCTGATCACAAAAATCCTTCCAGCAAGCAAGGACAATATGAGCCAGGGTGGAAAAACTGTCTTTTTAAGCTGTAAGAAAAAAAAAAACAACCTCAAAACCCAAAAACATCCCTTTGACCTGGTATGAAAAGGGGAGGATGGGGGAATACCTCTAAAGGCATGACAAATCCACAAAAATATGTGCAAAAATTGTAAAGCATCACACTTTAGCTGAGTAAACACAAGGCCATGAAGTTAAATGGAAAAGTGGAACAGGAGATGATGGGAAAATAGTAGAGGTGTCAGTGGCTTAACTAGGAACCTTATAAATATCTGTGTTAAGAAAAGGAACTTAGAAATCCAGGGCACACCCACAGCACCTATTCCAAAGAACAGGCAAATATGCCTGTGGAGAAATTATGCTTTCCCACTTCCTAATGTCAGAGTCTATAGTTGGGTAGATGAACAGAGAGAGTGAAGACCCAAGTGTGAGAGTAGCTGAAGACACTGCTCAGTTAAAGAGTCTAAGGAAAAATGCCTCCACTTTCAAGAGCTCTGTAAAAAACCCCAGAAAATGGCATTAATTAGCCCACTTGAGTTGAGAGACCTAATGCAGCCACCAGCCCTCTACTGTTTGAGCTTATTTACATGGAAATGCTCCATGCTTGCATTCAGAGAGCTACTCCACACTTGGTTCTCATCAGCCCTTCAATAACCTTATCACAGACTTTAACAAAATAAGAATTCTAGCTTGGGTACTTTATTACAAGTGCAACCACAGTCTTTTATTATGTGATAACTGCTGATTAATAAATGCAGAAAGTTTTGTAGAGCTAGTATTCTAGCAGTATCTTAGTACAGTGTTTTAAAATGATTTCAGGTCTACTTAGAACCCACTGCAGCTCTAACTGAAATTGAGAGCTATTTTAAGCCAGAGATAATGTTTCCAAAGGAATATTAAGCCCACTGCACTTTCAAAAGCCTGAAAGTGTACAAAGATGCAGTTTGATCCCTGTTGGGAGTTTTTGGTGCTAATGCAGATGAAGAGCCCAGCAATTGCTTTTACATTAAAGGCTGCAAAGTTGTGAGCAGCCACTGAGATTTGTGTATTCAGCAAGAGGAGATAAGTAGTTTTGAGTTCCACATGTCAGAAATGTTGAAGCCCTTCCCAAGAACTGTGGGATGTTCCACAGAGCTTCACTTCCTAACATGTGGAGGTGGATTACATTAGGCAGAGATGTGGAAGCATATGACTCCACCTGTACCCAGGAAGGCCAGCTGAAAGCTGTTGAAATCCAGTTTCCTTGTCTGCTACTGCATATTTTTTCATTTAACTCAAAGATGTAACCATTTCATGTTCCCAGCCCTTGGAGAGACTTTCTGTTACAGGGTAAAGGTAGGAAATGTTGTGATAAGAAAAATCAAGTGTCAGTGCACTTTGCCTAGCAAATTTTCTTAGGGAAAACATATACAAAGAAACCTTTTTATTACTATTTATCTTTTTTTTTTTTTTTCTGGTGGTTTATTTATTACTAAAATGTACACTTTCTATGACAAGTGCTACACTCACTACTTTATTTTAATTAAGAGTCTGTAAGAAATAGAGATTCAAAAGGCCACATGTCTATACTTCATGTTCTGTATTGTCTTTGGAAAACATGGACACAGCAACCAGGACCACCAAAGGTCACTGTTAGTCCTGCAAATAACCTCAGCTCACACACAGAGCTGTGGCTCTGTCTGCAGCTGCCTCTCCTCAAGGAATCAAGGCAGCATGACTGCTGAAGCACTGCCCTCCAAGTTCCTTCAGCACAGAATTTCTAACACAGCAACTTATTTAACTTCAGCCTTTAGCCCTGAAGAAATTAATTAACCCTTTCCTCCTGCATAAAATCAGTATTTGAGTGGTGATTGCTATCAAAGAGGCACATTTCCAGGTGAAGAACAATATATACCAGTACAGGTAGATTAATTTACCACCTCAGAAAATACAAAAGGTCTCCAAGCAGCTTTCATGTGACATTCTCTTGTATTTGGCCAAATAATTTAATAAACATGCATTTGCATTTCCCTTTACAAGATTTTCACTAATAAGAAAAATCTTAATGACTTCTGTTTTCTGAGGTGATCCACAGACTCTAGCACAAGAATTATATCCTGTTTCAAAAAGGATCTGCTGAAAGTATACCAGGTAGTCCAGTAAACCAACAAAATTAAAATGTAATTAAGAGAATTATCATTAATGTCATTTGGGTTTTTTCAGAAACTTAGAAGCTTATCACTTTTTAAACTTGTTTTTACTTGAAGATTACCAGCTGGAAAACAATTCAGCAGTATAGGGCAATGAGTTAATCAAATGGCATTTTTGATATCCCTTTATAAAGTAGGACATAAAGGAAAATTTCTTCTAAGTCTTGTCTTTTGATTCCTTTTCCCAAGCTTTCCTTTTATCTGTAATCTCTTTACTTGGAATTTTGACAAACAGCATATCTTTAACCATTTTTTCCCCAGCTGCATTTTAGCTGACTTTAAAGCTTTTACAGAATTATTTTGCCTAAATTAAACCTGAATGGCCATTCTGCCCACACTCCTATCACTTTCCTTTTCAGCTTGCAGAAACCTCAAAACCCTTTACAAATTCTTATGCACCTTGCAGGATAAAATAATAGTACTACTATGTTAGGCCACTACTGTATTTTTACTTGTCCCCTAAATATCTTTCCTTCTAATTTCTCCTCTAAAGAAATTTACAGCAACTCTTTTCAAACTCTTTTCAAAGTTCCCAACAGGGCACAATACACTTCTTTTCCCATCACAGGGCAAATCAGGGACATACTGGTCTCCAGTCAGTGATAACATTAAAGACTGAAACCATCAAAAGTGTTTTTTCCTAATCAGTTGGTCTTTTACCTCAAAACACCTACTTCTCCTGATTGACATGTCAAAAGCCAGACACTCCCATACCTTCTCCTGTAGGAATTCTTTCTGTCAAATCCTTGAAGGTATTTAACTTTCAGAGGTTGATTGTAGTGAAAATTATGGGTGCTCAGTACCTTTCAGCATTTGACCTTTCTATTGGGAATGTCAGAGGACTTTTTACTCAGCAGGAAAAATGAATGCCACAAATCTGCAATTCTTTTCCTATTCCTAGAGTTGCTTTGGTTAGAGCTGTCTTCAAAATTTAAGTGTCTAGTAGTTTGTGGGCAAAAGCCTAGTATGCCTATGTTTTATAAAAAGCTTTTCTGAAGTTCATGGCTGTGAAGTTCCAGTGTGACTGCACCCTTGCACAACACCAGCCCTGAAGAGTTGTTTGCAGAGCTCCTGCCTGGCCTTGGTTTGGTTTCCCCCAGAGACTTTCAATTGCAGGCAGCTCCCAGGACTAGCTCTTGCCCAGTTTTCCTGTTCCCCACAGTGGTACAGTGAGTACAGACACACTGCAAACTGCTGCTTTGCTTCATACTCCAGTGGTTTAACATCTGGCTTTGTCTGAGAGTTTTCTTGGCATGAAGTCCATACAAGGTATGTGAGCACATACAAAAGGACATAGAACGAGCAATTTCCTCAGTGATTAAGTGACTTGCCATGAGATTAGATCTGGATATAAGAAAGCAAAAAAAAAAAAAACCTCACCCAAATAAAAGGTTCCTTAATATGATCCATAATAGAGCAGTTACTCTCCTAAACCCATCACAAGCTGCTGCTTGCAGAATTTATATCCTCCACACCTATCATTTCAAACACAAGGGGCTGCTCTCTGTTAGAGTCTATATGGTTCCAACATTTGCCATTGACTGATGCAGAAATCTCTGCTGGCACTGACAAAGGCTGCTGTCCAAAAATGATGGCATTGTACAGCTTCAATACTTTTTAATCCAGCACAACATTAGACACTCATTAAACCATAAGTATGCTCCTGAGTGCTTTCCTGGATATAAGCCACATACAGGCCCCTGTAATCAGGCTGGAAGGGCCCCATAAATATTGACTTGAGTAACTAAAATCTGAGCACCAAGAAGTACAGTATTTCCTTTAATTTTTTCTATAATTAAGCTTAACTGTGTTAACATGGAGATATTTATTGATAAGCTCACATTGATTATGTGGACTCACTTGAAAAAACAAGTGCAACAAAAACAAGCCTGCACAACAGGTTTTGTCCTTTGTGGGTTACCTGGTAGTGTATTCCTTTATAACAGATTGAAACTGGGTAAGGACACCTATACCCTGCAACATTTATTTACATTTTTCCATTTGAAAATATAAAACATGAAAGAAAAAGAGAGCTCCCTTGTCTGAAACAGGAGAGCTGATAGAATGCTTCTGAGATGAAAAATGTGATTACCTTATTAATCACATTTAGCTTAATAGTATTATTTCACTTCATCTACTTCACAAAAAAAGCCTAAGCAAGAGACAGGGATGCTTCTCTTAGCAACATGAGTGCTTATCTTCACGATGTTGGAGACTCTGGGGAAGTCTGCACACTGGCAGCAGGCTTCTTAAATTGGTCAGGACTGGTATGAGTAAGCTGGGAGAATATAAATGAACTCTAATAGGAATGGGATATAAGAGAGAAGGAAAAACCATCAGAAAGCATTCAGAAATTTTTCCCGTAGTAGGGATCAGGGATTAAGTTAAACTTGCTGATGCAATTTTCAAGCAATGGGAGTTAAGCTATGATCTCCATATCTGTTATGAGTGGTCATGAAATATGAACATACAAAAGCTAACTTTTATTCAAAGTGCAATGAAATAAGAGATTGAAAAATACCAATCTGTTTTAACTGGATGAGATTCACTCCTGACTTAGTCTGTATAAGTCTTTATAAGATGTGAAAACCTCCCAAGTTTTGGGCTTGAATAACTCTCCTTAGAGCTGACTTCCAAATTAAATAATAAAATAGGGGAGGGAAAAAAGGAAATTAAGTCAAAAGTTAAAGAAAATGGCAACTATAGTAAGACAATGTCATCGTAAGTTGCAAATTCATGTTCCAATTTAATTCTTTATGGGAAAGATAGCCCAATTTGGTTTAAGTTGCTCAGAATTTATTGGGTATTGCAAGGCCATTGTGCCTGCCTACTTCTTGACAGCATTACTTTTTGAGACATCTGACAACATTATGTTGACATCCATTTTGGCTACTGAAAAGTTTCCTTCACTATGGAAAATCCTGAGCTGGTGGGTGTCCAGGGTATTGAAGAAAAGGAGAAGTGAAACCCTTGCACCCTGTAGGCACATATTTTCATGCTCAGTGGGAGACACAAGTACAAAACTTGTCTGATGAGCAGCATTGCATCAACTACTCCTTTTTCCCCTCAGTTTTCCAGATTCCCCTGCTGTAGGGTGTTTCAGCTCATCATGCAAGTAAATTAAAGCACTTTCTTCCCTTTACACACTCTGCAGTGATCTAAACCTACACTGGCATCCTATAAATTGTTTCTGCATAGTTTCTGGTCCTTCCAAGTCCACAGAAAGAGCCCAGAGGATGTGAATGTTAAAGGTCCAAATGTCTAGTGAGAGGACGTAAATATTTCTCTTAAATGTTGCTAATAAAGATAAAAAGTTTGACCAATCTATCTACAAAAGTGGGCTATAATCTAAAGAATCTGTTTTCTTCCACCCACAACTAAGGAGCAGGAAAAAGGAGGAGAGGAGGAAAAGAGACACAAAAGGCTGTTTCAATACCCGTGAGAAGTATTTGCATACCATTGTTGCAGGTACAATACATGGACTGGAATAAGAAATCATCAGTATACGTAACTTGAGTCTGTTCTTCCTGTTGACCAAATAATTATATAGAAACATTCCCTTTCACAACAGGAGAAAATTGCCCCACTCTGTTGAAATCTAAAGAAGGTGGCGTGATTTAATTGCTGTTGGCCAGACTCCAGATCTTGGCTAAATTGCAAAGAAAATCAAGTCTAGTCTCTGCTTATGAGTGCATGTGCATGATTTCCAATACCACACAGGAAAGTGAGAACATTATTTAAAATATTCCCCTTGCAAAGCAGAGACCAAGCGACCCCAGAGTCAATTTATAATCACTAGTTGACTGCAGCTGAGATGTGCTGATGATGTGGATGATTAATTGAGAAAAATGAATGCTACTTTTGTTATAATAAGGAAGTCAAATTGATCTTGTGTTACTGAGATGCATCCATTTTACTGTCTGACAATCAGCATTTCATTAGCACAGCGAAAAATCTATTACACAGGATGAAAACCCTGCCACCACATTCACAGTCAGGATTGGTTTTCATTCTCCCAAGTCAGAGCAGTTGAACCCACGGGAGTTCTTCTCTGGAGAGTTGTATTTAACAAATTCCTGTAACTGCAAAACACAGAGCACCAGGAAAACCAGGAAAGTGTTTAGTCTTTCTAAAAGTCTTTTCAAAATGTGCTTTAGGTTCAGCCTACTCTTTCAGTTGTGGTTCTTGAACTGTTTTGTTGATGGCATCTGAAGCATATTTTCCAAGAATGGGAAAAGCATTTTTTATATGACTGCTGCAATTATAGAAAGGGCTTTTTAATATTCCAGACCCTTCCTTGTGCTTTAGATAACCTGTAATAGAAATAATGCATCCTTGGCCTGTCAATAGATAAGGTGGATGTGCTCACTGGCTTTATAGTGTTGCTTTTAACAGAGTGGTTTTAGCAGAGTTGACAGACAGTTAGCTTGTAACAGAAATCTTGTCTCACATTGCATATTGCTATTTTATTTTCTTCCCCTGTCTTGTTTCTCTTTTTCATTTGATCATTTCTTGAACTGGTGTCTGGTTCTTCTGCCATGAATACAGCTACATTGACATTTCCATTAAGAAATTACTTAGAACTTCTCTAATTTAAATTTTTCTAGACTAGGGAATACCTCTTCTGCCCACACACTTTTTGTTTGTTTGTACATTCACACCTTACATTTTAGCTCTTTATGATAGCTCAAGACTTTCAAAACTCTGAAATGTTGAATTACCATGGGGAAAATTTCTGGTTTCAGTTTCAGTTAAATAAATCCAAACTAATTCCAGTGAAGCCCCATGTGGCCAAAAGCATAACTGAATCTATAAGCCATACTTCAAATGAGTCTTGGAATCTATCACTGCTGAAGTCTTAATATGATAACATGCTGCCATGAATTGTTCTCAGTGTTATAATACTCTTATAATTTTCCTGTAAATATAAGACTGCATCACCCAGGGTGGCAAAGAAGGCTGGTGTTCAAGGCTTTTGAAAAACCAGCCACAAGTGTGCTGTCAACAATCCTGGTGAAAGCAGCCATCAATAAACACCTCTGCATGCCAGGAGTCTTAATGCACAGCTCCTAAGTCTAATGGAAGAGCTTGGAATCCTTGTGCAGCCCTGACCAGGTGCCCTAAAGGGAGCTCTGGCACCTGAACCTAAGTCTGTACTCATGACAGAAATTATATTTCAAGCTGGGAGGGAGGTCCTGGAGAGGCATGTCCCTACCCAACATGGGGAAGGGAACCAGAATTCTGTCACAGAGCAGTGCAGGAACTGCCCAGAGTCAGCACCTCACCTTGGGATGTCCAGAGGCAGGAGGATCCCACACACAGGAGGATTGCCTCTCGTGTCTGAGGCAGAAAAACACAGACATCTGTGGCTGGTGGTTTGATCTGTTTGCCTTGATTAGGATATTGTTTAAGGGGTTTCCCAAGACTATTCTGTTATTTACCTGTAACTCTACATCAGAAGTATCTCTGCAGAAGCCTTTAATTAATTTACAGGGATAACACCAAAGTTAGATCCATTGACTCAAAAAGCCTTCTCCCCAAAATAAAACAATCCCAAACCCAGTCATCTTAAATACAGAAATAGAATTTATAATCTGAAAAAACGAAAACTCCACTTCTTTCTAAAACCCTGTGTGAGTTTTAAAAAATGTGTTCAAAATTTAGTTTATGACTCTACATCTAATAGATCCTCTTGGGCTGAAGAGATGGAGACATCAAATTTCTTTCTCATGACTCCATTTCATTATTAGTATAAAGGTCAAGTCAAGTGAATTTTATATTTCAGTCTTAAAGTGGTTATATTTGGGATCAATTTCAGCTTATTTAGAAAGGAAACAGGAATACTTTGCCAAGACATTTGTTTTCAGGAGTTACCACTTGTAGTCCTGAGCTGATAGCAGCTAAATCATCAGTTCTGAAATGAACCTAGTCACCAGGGAACAATGGGAAAATTGTTTTCTTGAAAAACAATGTTTGTTTAAAATTGCTTCTCTGCTTAATGACCTCATAGAGTTTTGTAATGACGCCTCAGAACCCTGAAAAATTTCCAGATACCCCTTGTTATTATTCTGTGTCTGCCAATTTCTACATTCCTGGAAAAATTTCACCCACTGAACTCAGTCCTCCTCATAATGCTTCAGCATATCCCCTACTGGTATGAGGAACACAATAACATTATCATCAATCATATTCTCTTTTTGTTATTATATACTACTGCTTCTTTGCAACAGGAACACTGATGGCTTCATTAGAGCTGTTTGTACATGGCACCTGAGAACAGGGTGTTAAATACGCACAGCAATATAGATTCATTGTTTCTGATATTATAGACCCATCACTTAGAATGTTTCTATTTATGAGTCTTCCGTGCAAATCACTGATATTGCACTCTTCCTGCTGTGATACTGTATGTTGCATGGTAACATCTTCACTTTTTTATGCTCTTCCAATGAAAGAACAAACTAATTAAGAAACAATGTCAAACAGAATTTTGTGCAACAACAATTTAAAAGATGCATATTTAAATGTATAAAATAATTATATAGCTCTTTAATAATGCAAGTGATGGGGAGTGAGTAATTGGTCCACTTTTAC
Organism: Muscicapa striata striata; assembly: GCA_030060385.1. Taxonomy (NCBI): domain Eukaryota; kingdom Metazoa; phylum Chordata; class Aves; order Passeriformes; family Muscicapidae; genus Muscicapa; species Muscicapa striata. Next base: position 327,213 of record JAREIS010000048.1, read on the forward strand.
TCTACTATTCTTGCTGCTAAGGTTAAACTCTCTTTCAGAGATTTTCTTTGATTGATGTCAAGTAACTTTAGTGGAACATGTGTATATAATAAATCACTGATTTGTTTTCATAAATCAGCAGGGTTTTCCACCAGAATTGTAAGCTAACTCAGCAAACTATTCCTGGAATGGAGGAGAGAGATATTCAAACATCTCCTTCCTCAGAAGACACAAAGCTAGAACTGCACTATGAGAACTATCCTAAGAGATCGAAGACCTAATAATCCAAAACCTTGAGGCTGCAATCAAAAGCTCTACAAAATGGCATTTAGTAGCACACTTTGTCAAGGAGTTTATTTAATATAAATTTCTAATGCTTTAGCTTGAAGACAAGTACTGTTTAAAGCAGCTGCTGTTTAATGGTGAGAAGTACTTACATGTGCTGTTCAGCTGGCCCTTTGCAGTGTATCCTCTCTCAAGTTAATAAATTAAAAGCTGAATTCTACTTCAGCTGCTGATTAGTGGTTTTGCATTAGATTGAAATTTGGCCTCCAGTGCCCAATGGCTACATTACTTGCAGTCTTTAGAAATATTAATCAGCATAACTACAGAAAGCAGACACTGCAGGGAAACTCCATGGGGAGGAATTGCTTTGTTGAATCAGAGTATGATGAATTTTTACTGGGTCTCATCAGGTCATTGAAGCTATTTTAGATAGCTTAGTATACCTCTACCCAGGCTTCAGAACAAAGAGGGATTTTCCCTAATTGTTAGGATTATGCTTTGGATGGGAGGAGTAGACTGAGAAGGGCCATCCTAGACAGTGTTGGAACAGTATTGGAACATCTATTTAATTCTCAATGTAAAGAAATTTCTAAGGAGAGAAAAAGTAGCATTCCAATTTTTAGAATTCATTAGAAGACTAAAAATAAAAGAACCCACAAAACTGGATTAGAGCATGCCAGCCCTCTGTCAGCTTTATGAATTCATTCACTGTGCTATGTAACTCCAAGCTTTTTAGCTTTGTCTGTTGCCTGTGAGATGACCTTGAACAGGTTATTCAGCTACTTTGCCTTCACAGTGTCTGTCTCTATTATTCTTCTCAAAGAGGATCTCCTTGTATATTCGGGCCTTACAGATAAAGATAAAAGACATTTTTTCTTCCCTTGTTTCTTTCCAATCAGTTATACTTCAGCACATTCAGTTGCACAAGCTCTGCTCTTCTAGGTATCTAAGTGAATTCACAGCATACTACTGTTCACAAAACAGGGATAATGAAAAAAACCTGGAGTTCTGCTACTTGGAAGTTTTGAATTTTGTATTCTTTTTCTCTTCCTCCCACTCCCTCCTGTCTATCTCTCTCTTAAACACTTATTGTGTTAATTTTGCTATGAGTTCTTCTTCTTTGTTTCTTTTACCTTTTTCTTCACCTTCCTGGTTTTGTTTTTAATTTATTCCCTACCTTTCCCTTGACAAGACCTCATTCACTATACTCCCAGGCTGCCATTGATAAAACTACTGCCTATTTCAGGGCACCCAGGACTTTTTTCCAGCTCCTCATCACCATCTCTTTACTTGTCTACACAAGTCACATATTCTATGTCTCTCCCTTTGCTTCTTTTGTGTCCCCCAGCTCTGCATTTTCTCTGTGTACACAGCCCTCTCCTCAACCAGGGTCATAGATTGACTTTGCCAGCCAACAAGCCATAAACTCTCTGATTAAGAATGCAAGATTGTCTTTCCAAACTATTTTCAAGGCTATGTAATTTTTACCCCCCCCCACCCCCATCCAGAGCTAACATCACATTCTGAGAGCTATCAGAACTGTGTCAGTCCAACGCAGTTATCTTGGATAATAAGTGAGCTTTAACAAAGATAAAAGCACAGCTATGTAGCTCAGACATATATGTACACACACCATATATATAATTATTTTCAGACTGAAAATGTGGACACTCTTTTAGAAGTCTAATCTAATCACAGGCTCATGCCATTCATACACATCCTTCCCATAGCATGGATAAAGAGGAGCAGTGCTCTAAGCACCAAAACAAGTAGGTCAGACTTCTGTCCTCTCGTTCATTTTTTTCTCATCTTCAATGTCACTGGCTACTTGCTTTTCCCAAAGATGACAGTCTTCAGTTCACTTTTGTATTGAGTAGGGGAGGGAGGAAAAAATACATTCTCCTTCCTACTTTCGACAGAAGTGGTAATTATTCTGCTTATTACATAGCATCTCCTCTAACAGTTAGAAAGAAACTTCATCAGAAAGCTTAAATTTTGGTTTTGTGAGCATCATTTTAGTCTCACTTACAAAGAAAATGGTGTCTACTGCTAACCTGAAAAGGCTTCACAGGATGTGCCAGCCCAGGACCATGACTCTTCAATCCAGGCCAAGTTTTCCGTTTTCTGACTTAGCCAGAAAAAAAATCTTTATTTCTTTGCCTTGCTCCACTGTGGAGTATTACAGAGCTAGATCCAGAACCAGGAGTGGTAAAATCTCTACTGCCCCACCAGTGTCTGGCAGAACCTGCCAGCCAGTTCACTTTCCTGCTCCAGAGACTCCCTGCATTGCCTGCACTGCCAAATGCCCCATATGTGAGAGAAAAGAAGTTGTTTTTTTCACAGCTGTTACTCACTAGAAGCAATATCCTGCACATCAACCCTGAGTAGTTATGACAGTCTCAAATAGCGGGGTTTTCAGAAAAGCTGGACTTTCAGTTTTCAGAAAACTGTTTTCTGATCTGTGGTTCTCTGCACAGCAGAAAGGCTGCCACACTACTGCAGCTGCTGTTGCAGAAATACCACATGCAGCACTGACATATTGAAGGGGGAATATGGGTAGAACAAGAATGAAGGAGTTAAGGGATGCTGAGGGCCTCCTCTAAATTATTATACACTAACATGGCTTTCTGAAGAAGATGATGAAACTGCACAAGGAGGAGGAAAAGGGCTGCAGGCTAGTCCTGGATTTTCAAAGGAAATACTGTCCTTATCCCAAGGGGTTCTGAAAGCAATAACAAATAAAGAAGGGGGGAAAAAACCCTTTTGCTTCTTTCTGGCTCTCTTGAGCTGGTCTGGAACGGGTTATCAAAAAGCTTGTTTCACCCATTCCTAAAGGATTAAACTCAGTAACACTTAAAACAGCTTTTTCTCTAGTGTGGAGCAGATAGGAGAGCATGCATGGGAAAGTGGAATACCTTGGGAGGCTGGGGCATTTGTTCTTCTGTGTAAAGAAACCACAGTGTAGCTGTGTGTGAGTGGCACTAAACACAGCCTGTGCTCAGGAGCCTGCTCAGTCCAACAGGAAACTTGAAGCATGAAAGGTCAGAGATTCAGTGCTAAACATGGGAATGCAGCACGTTTCCTGCAGACAGAGCTCAAGCCAAACACTCTTCTAAGTTTGGGATAACAATGTTCCTGTGGCAAGACTCAAAATAGCAGCTGCACGCAAATCTGCATCTTCACCAGGTGTGCAAGGAGAATATTCTTCCCACAACTTTTATTTGTTCACTGCCCACATAATCTACAAGGCTTCTTTCCTAAAGTGGTTTTAGATTGAATATTAAGAGATAGACAAAAAAATAAAATAATACCAGGGCTGTGGTAGAAAATAAGATGATAATATGTGGGTTGAGGGCAGAGGAAGGGAAGCAGCACACTTAAGGAGGATGTTTGTTGTAATGGCAAATATTACTGAGATTGAGCATATGTATTTCAGATTGTTCTTACACATTTGATTACTTGAACTTTGATACAATTATCTTATTACTTATCCATATCTAGCATGGAGTTGAAACAAGTCTGAGGAAATAATAAAATCAGTCAAGCAAATATTTCCTCTAAGTTTATGTTCAGAGAAGCAAAATGTACTTGCTGGCCTTTTACTACAATGGATAAAGATGCTGAGAAGATAAATTTTAGTAACCTCACTGAAAAAAAATGCCCAAAAGACATTTGTGAATAAGTTATTGCAAAAGTGAAATTAATAAATAAAAGTATAACATATGAATGGTTGTTTTATTTAATAATGAATGTTGTCTTCAGTAAGAAAAGGTTTGTGGGGGGGTTGTCTTTACAATATAGGAAGCAAAAATAAATAATTTCTCAATCTGGAAAAAGAAATTCTGCTCTGCTCTCTGAAGGCTTGATTCTGCCCTGTCTCATGGAGATGTTCACTTGGGAAAAGTTTGGCTGCAGTCAGTCAACTCCATTGACAGAGATTGAAACTTGAGGTTTTGCCAGTATTAAACACAATTTTAGCAACTGGAATTAGTAACTGCAGAGACTGTGTTTCCCAAGGAAAGGAGAATATTTGCATTATACATTGGGGTTTTGTGCCTGTGCTCTCACTGTCCTTATTGCAGGGGAGGGTGGGGAGTTTATCTGTTGTAACCTTTAAGTAAACTTGTCTCAACTTCCCATATCCCAGATGGCTTCTGGGAGAGTTTCCCTTTTTGCACTTAAATTGCAGAGTGAAAATTACAGTTGTGTAAAGGAGCCATGGATTCCACAAAACTGCATTTAACTCACATTAGAACACTTCTACTGAGCTGAAAGTTATCCTGGTTTTGCTCCTGGCTGTATCCTGCCTTGAGAAATGTGCAGCAACAAGCCTGTGCCACCTGTCAGAGCTCTTCTTCTCACTGACCTACCTGGGACACATGGCAGCAGGAGGAAACTTTCTCACCAGCATCCACAGGCACCAGGCCAATAACAAAAGATAAACAGACATGTTTTAGTAATTTCTTCTGGAAAGCAAAGTTATCTGACTTCCTGAAAGTCAAAAAGAAAATAAATATGAGATTTTGTATAACCCTGCTGGCTTCAAAGGATGAAATGCAAGTACAGCCAGTGACAGGTAATGCCTGGAGGCATTGCCCCAGCTGCCCTCCTGAAATGCTCACAAACCATACCAATTTTATCCAATACTTTTCCATTGAGAACATATCAGTGGGAAATGCCAACATATTTAAATAAAAGAGTTCATTAGGGTGTTGTCTGTTGAACAGGATAACACAGACTGAAATCTTCTGTGTGACAATTCATGTGAAAAATGACAAAAAAGCCCAACTAGAAAACATTAATCCAAACCAGAGATACATTCTATCCATAACAAAATGGACAAACAGTATGAATTTGGTACATTTTATGGGTCTGAAAACATACCTAAAGAATAAAATTCAGTTTCTTATATCCTTGTTTTACTTTTTTTGCCATTAGATTAAAAATAAATATGGACATTTTTAGGTATTTTTCATGACCAGGTATGGCATGTACAACGGTTTTCAGATTCAAACCCTTGGCAAAATAAGATCTACAAAGCATGGCATAAATTTATATAAATAAATTTGATACCATAAATCTTCTGTTTATAATTTAGGATTTTTTAGGTTTTGTTATTCTGTAATTCAGAAGTTCTAGTCACACTCACTGAAGAGTTTGTGTCAATAACATGCCACAAATAGCTCATTTCAATAATTTACAAAGTACCCATAGTCTGTAATTAGTTTGCTTGGATTGTTCTGTGAGTTACTTATGAATAATGAATGTATTTGGAAAATAAAAAAACCAAAAAAATATTAATGTATCTCTCTGTCCATATATCATCTAGCACTAAAGTATGAAAGTGCTCTTAAATAGATCACATACCAGAGGAAAGCATTTTCTAGATGAAAAGATAACAATTTACTTCTACCTGCAAATAATTATTGCAGGTTATTAAATAAAAGACAAAATTCAGTGCAAATGTTCCTTAAAATCACTGAAGTATTTCAGCCAAACTCTCTAAAATTGATGCACAAGTAGAATATTATGGGCTAGTGAAAGGATCTTGCTCAGATGAAAATAAGATTTGATCAAGTAATATCTAACTTACCCTGTGGGAGCTGAGAATCCCATTGCACAAAGTCAACATTCTGCAGAGGCTTGCACTGATAGGAAAAACACATGTCTGGGAAACACAGTGGGCAGTGACCAGCCACAAGTGACCAGACTCTTTCTGCTGGGAATATAAGGAAGCTGAGCTTTATATCAAGTATGTAAACATGCATCTGTGGCTTGAGGTATCAGAGAAGATCTTTTGGGAAAATATAGGATTTTAGGGGTCTGGGTGTTTGGTTGTTTGTGGATTTGGGTGTTGGTTTTCATGGTTTTTTTCCTAGGGAAAGAGAATGAAAATGGGAGCTCCTAGCTCACTGAAATGCCAAGCAATTACATCTGCCACATGTCTCAGCCTGGATCCAGATACAAAAAGACACAGAAATAACAGACTTGTTTAGGGAAAGCTCTTTTTAAATGAATCAAATGCTTAGAGGAAGTGCCAGAATGACAGTAACTGAAGTGACTTGTTTTTCTCCTAAAACAGATGTATGACAACCCATGCACAGTGCAAGTTTATTCCCACCACCCTCTCAGGGCATTTGGGGTGGTGATGAGAAAGCTGTTACTAGTAAAAAAGCCAGTAACCCCCCCAAATTCTCATGCTTGAGATCCCTTCTGGAACCAGTGTTCAGCTGTACAAACAACCTCAGCTTAAATTTAGTTGTTGAGACTGTGAAACATTTGGCTCATTCCCCACTCACATGTACATGCAGACACAGAGATCTGACAGAGACCCTGTTACTTGAAGCAGGAGAGTGAAAGGTTGCTCCACTGTCACATCAAACCATAGCTCTGAAGAGCTGTGAGCACCTTTTCTCTTCAGATATAAAACCTAGCTTTTGAAAAAAAAAAAAATTAAAATGCTTCAGATAAATATCCAAAACCTGAAAGCTTATTTCAAGCCATTTTGAATCTGAGCTGATATGGAAGTAGGCCAGTCTCCATGTTGATTCACATCTCTTGCTTTCTGATGCTCCATGGCAAAAAAATTAGAGTCAACTGTAGTTGCAAGCTTTATTTTGAAGGGGAAAGTAGAGAGATTTGAGTACAAATTCATTTTAAGTAGTCCTTGATGACAGAAGTTTAACTGCCTGCAGAGACTGAAGATGATCCTCTTAATTTTGAGTAATTTACAGTGTCAGATGCAATATTTTTTCTGTCCCCAAGTACAGAGGAATAAACAACCCTGACACCACCATGACCAGCAAAGTGATGTAGTGCTACTCTGACTGAGATGGAGAACTTGGGAGAATATTTCTCCACACTAAACAGGTACACTATTAGATTTTCTTTTGCTGTCTTCTCAGTCTATTTATCAGTCTAACATATCATTTCAAAAATGACAGGTTCAGATAGGATATTGCACAACACATCAGATATCTGCCTTGGTGAACATAATTTTACACAAATATGCAGCTTTTATGTCTGTATTAGTAGCATCATTGAATATTATTCTCCTAGATGGCAGGCATGCTGTTATTAAAGTATAATATCTAGGAAGGAAACAGCTCACTTAGGGTTTTCAGAAGGTATTTAATTTAACTCCTCTTCATAATTCTCACATCGCACTTGCTGAACTAAGAAAAAAAGGTTGTGAGTGTTATTTCAGGATGCTTAACCTATAATTATGTTCCTGTTTCAATGGCATTGCTTCTAAGGAGGCCTCACTAGCTGCTAAGCAAACCTCTTTCTTATGGAGATTTCACTGCTCTCCCTCCCTATGACTAACTCTAATTCACAGGATTCATTCCCATCCAGCCCATGCTCCTCTCCTTCCCTCGAAGAAAAAAGGTGACTAGGAACAAACATATGATTACTGGACTCCAGTTTTGATGTGAGAAGAGAGGTTGTTTTGATTTGGCTCCATTCTTTTAGTTTACAATGATGTTTCTGTTTGCAGCATGGAGAATAATCTGTTACAGCAAAGATTGCTGGATTCAGTGGGAGCTGTAGCAGCCTCTAATTACTGAAGAACAGAAATAAGAATGAACATGCAGGCTGAGCACCTCTCTTCTTGCTGCTTTGTGCTTTATTCCTTGGAGACCTGCTAAAAACAGGCAAAAGTCATCATCCATGTGGGTATGCACAGTCTTTCCTGGGCCTGGGAGCTTTTTCCAGGTTTGGATCCCAGCTTGTCTTGCACGCTCACGTTCCAATGTGCACTCTTCTGTCAGCATGCTTCCCAGCCTAAACTCCATCTCTCCTGATAAGCTTCTCTTTCCTCTCTCACCTCTTATTAACACACCTTTTCACTCTCCAACCTACTAAGTGGTTCTAGGAAAAAAAACCCAAACAAAAAGCCCCCAAAACAACCAACCAACCAACTAACCAACCAAAGTAACCCCCCACACTTTAATTTGTTTGAAGTATTTGCTCTTAATCCCTTGATGGGCTTCCAAAGAGTCAGAAATAACAATTTCTGTTAATGTAATGTAACTGGATAACTGAGTGTTTGCATTCACAAAAAAATCTAGTTTAATTTTGGTTCTTACTCTCTCCAAAAATTCACCAGGCTTGTAGACAGTCGCAACTGTTAATAGCATTATTAATACAGAAAACCTTTTTCTTTCACAGAATCACAGCATGGGTCAGGTTGGGAGGCACCAGAGTGGATCTTCTGCTCAAGCAGGGCCATCCCAGAGCACAGTGCAAGGATTGCATCCAGTTCTTGGCTATTTCCAGTGAGGGAGACTCCACAACTTCTCTGGGAAGCCAGTCCCAGTGCTCAAGTAAGAAATTCTTCCTCATGTTCAGAACATCCTGTGCAGCAATTTCTGCCCACTGCCTCTTGCCCTACCAGTTGGCACCACTGAGCAGAGCCTGGTCCATCCTCTGCATACCTTCCTTTCAGACACTTTCAGACATTGCTGAGGTCCCCTCTCAGTCATTCTTCTTGGGCTCAATTCTCTCAGCCTTTCCTTGTAAGAGACATGCATTTCTCTCAGCCTAACAAACTGCACCACCTCTGCTGAGCACAATTGCTCTAAAATGTTGCAGATAAAACCCAAGCCAAAAAAGGAAAATCGTAAGAGCAATAATTCATGTGTGAGGAGAACAGGTTTATCACCAGGCAATTTGGAAGCAAAAGTGTGACACAGCCATGCTGTGTCAGGCAATAGGCTCATCCAGGTTGGCACCTTGTTTTCAGCACTGAACCTCTGTTGAAGATGGTAAGCCATTCTAGCAACTATCAACTTGAAATTATCCTTGGGGCTAGCATCTCAACTACCAACCTCTGTACTGCTATTACATCTATTGCTTTATCTCCCTTTAAAACCTAATCTTACTTGCATCCAAGAGTACAGGAGGAAAAAAAATGAAGGAAAGAAAATCCATATTTTCTGTTGACTGAAAGGACTTTTCAATGACTCCTTTAAAATGTGGTCCATCCTCTCAACCTCCAATTCACGAGACTTCACTGAGAAGAAGTATGTATTTGGTAATTATAAACACTGAATTTTTTCAGCCTCACAAAGTATACAGAAATGCATTCCCTAAATACTTTTGTGACCAAGCAAGCCATATCCTTCCCTGCTATTGACTCACACCCATCCTGTTCTCCTCTGGAAATTGCAAATTATGCTGCAGAAAGAGCACGATGAGGAGCAGAAAAAACAGAGCTCAGATAAAGCTTCAATTTACCCTCCTGGAAAATCAGCACATCTATGCTTATTGGAAAACTGTCGGGGCTTTGCCTCTGAGAATATCTTTAACACTTTACACTGATGCTGTACATCACCAGAGAACTAATAAATCTGTGCAGTATGAAAAGAAAAAGGCAAACAAGTAGGCATAAGAAAAACTTTGGGGTGTGTCAATAAAAGGATTGAGACACTCCTATGAAACACCAAAATATCCTAAATAGTAGGAAGTCAGATCAGTTTTTAATGATGATAGACACAGCAATAGAAAAAAAATTATGGGCATTACCTGTGAAAAAGAGCACAGAATGAGTACATTGCAATAATGTGCTGTTTGATCTGGATTTTTGTTAAACATATGGCATTGTTCACTGCTGGATTTGGCATCACTAACCTGACCTAGAAAATATGTTAGTGATGGAAAAAATAATGAAAGCATTTCCAACTTGCATTACTTTCCCCAGCCAAAAGCATAATAGCTAATACTGATAGAGCCAGTGCTCTGTTTTGCTCATTTTTGATGATAAATGCAGAAAATCTATCTATGCAATAAACAACAATTTTAATTAGATTAAAAGAGTTCTTGCTTTCTCAAATTTCAAAACCTTTCTAGCATCTACTTTGACTCAGAGTGGAACATGATGAGGGTCAATCTTTGCAGAAGTTGCAGGAAGAAAATCTTAACAGCGCAGATGGAAGGAGACAACCCAGGCTGGGCACCTGAAGAGCAGGTAGAAAGAGAGAGGAAAAGGGAGATTGGAAGGGGAAAAAAGTCCCACAAACCAAAACTCCCACCCAAACCTTAAGACATCTTAGTATTATTTTGAATTCTTTTTTTTCCATCTTCTGATTATAGCAGCCATTTGAAAATTGATTTGAGGCCAGTAGGCACCTAAGACATCTACTTGTCCCTCATGCTAATAGATAAGTATATTCCAACAGTCTACAATAGTTGAATACTTTGAAAAGTACTTTTGATATTCATTGCCTCCACTTAAAGGCTTCCCTTCACCAAAACAGGGTCAAAAAACCCATACAATGGATGAGAACCAATCTTCAGTAGAGTCATTTAGCAGCTAATATTTTTTAAAGCACTTCAAAGATTAAAGTAATATGTAAGTGACTGGGCTACAGCTGTTATCCCATAATGTATGTGCTAGTGGTAGTTCATCTTTGAGAGGGTTTTTTTCTTCTGTTCCTAATTAAAAGAGGATCCTCTAGCTGGAAAATGCATCCTTGTTGATGTAAACTTACTACTCTTGAAGGGCAAGCCATATGATAAAGAAGTAGAGTCAATTATATCAGCTTGACATCATGCACCATGAAACTGATTTGTGAAAATGTAAACATTTGAGCACTCTGAATTTTTATTCTTGTCAGTTTAGAAGTGTTCAGCACCCTCTGGCATAAAAAGGGATTGCTCAGACTCATCTCAGTTTTGAACATTCAGGAGACCTATAAATGCATTTGTGGGCTCTGGATTATGCATTTAAATCTCAAATAAAATTAAAATCTTCAGAGTGCTGCAAAAGGCAGGAAGATAAACTGCAGATAATGATGGGAGTCTACTGCAGATCCATTAAAACTAGAAAAAAATGGCAAAACACACAGGCATCACATCTTTTAAAAGCCAATGAGAGCTCATTGAGATCACTAAAAGCCAAGGCTACTCAGGTGTATTTTTGACTTTTCTGTGTCATGACATCCTACAAAGCCTGTTAAGCACTACCAGAACATTTAAAGCATCTGCAGGGCTTGAAAGTGCCGTGCTTGATTTTCTGCTTCCCACAATCTATACCATTTCACCCTTGATTTTTCTATGTGTTTCTAAAGTCTAAAAATAGTAAAAAAAAAAAAAAAACAAACAAAAAAAAAACAAAAAAAACCCTAACCAAAAAACAACAGTAAAAACTACTCCCCCCCCTCTAAAATAGGGATGTTTGCTTCCTCACAAAGGTAGAATTCAGCTGAAGAAAACTGATATAATAATGATGAAATTATCCTGACAAAGAGGGAGTCAAAATTTGAGATGATATATGGAAGTGCACTGATAAATCAGAATACACTGGGAGCAGGGGTGTCCCTCTTTTAGTGGAGCCTAGTGCTGAGCATGAACCATGCCAAGTGAGGAAGTTAAGGTGGGAGAGTAACTCACCAGTGTCACAGCTGCTCCCAGGCTTGCTGAGAGGGAACTCAAAACCCCACCTATTCTGCAATGAAGACAGCCAAAACTTTTCTCTTACAAAGGAAATAAATCAGAGACTTGAGAGACACATTTCCAGCTGCCTTTAAAGACCTGGTTCATGAAATCCAAGCAACTGAGTCAAGGGAAAGAAGAAAAGAAAATGGTACCATGCCATTTCTCTGCTCTCCAACCCATTGGTTCCCACACCAGCCTCTGGTCCCTGGGACAGCAGCAGTGGCTCTCTGGTGAGACCCCCACAGTGGGAGAGATTATTTACAATAATCTTCCTGTGCTGAGTACATGCATGGCTGCACATATAGATAGCTCCCATCCCTGCACACTTCTCATCTAAATTCACAAGGAGCAAAAGCTGGGATGAACATGCACAAGGCTGGGAGGATGCTGCAGCAGTATCAGGGTTGCTCTCAGGCTGTGTCTATATAATACAAAAAGTATACATCTAATAAGGCTTAGAAGTTACATTTCTTCCTTTTCTTGTTATGGTCCAGGCCTGTGAGATTATGAAGTTCTTGTATTTCAGAGATGAACAGTTCAGGTCAGTAACTCAGAATGTAGGAAACTGATGGAATAACTACATATGCTAAACAAATCAGGAGGGTCAAAATTGGAAACACAAACACATGTCCCTCTGCAGTCCTCCATCCACCCCACCCTGCTGCCCTTTTTCTGTGGATGTTTGAGTCGGAGTAAGAATGTTTTCTCATTTCAAGAATCAAATGCCTGATAGGATTTGAAACAGAAGTAATAGTTCTCAACACCTTATTTATTTTAAGTTTCTCACAGGCACCTTTCCTTTGTCTTTCCAAGATAAAGGCAGACATTTATGAAACACCTTGTAAAATGCACAGCACTGCAGGTCTGGCCAAGTGCAGGCAGCTGTCTGCAGGCAGGTAATGTCAGCTGAGACCTGAGGCAGCTTCTCCTGTGCACAGCCTGTGCAGCCCTTGAGGCTCTGGACCAGGCACAGACCACTAAGGCTGGTGTTTGGCAGGTGGAGACTGTTCTGTGTCTGCTCCCAAGTGCAGTGGTGATGTTTGGGTGAATTTTCTACTTCTTCATACTGAACACAACCATTACCTTCTGTGTTTACACAGCCAAGTTGTGGGGGAAAATAAGGGTATTTTTGTCCTGTCCTGTGGACAGCACAGTACACTTGGGACTGGGTCAGTTTTTATTTCTTAGCAACCTTTCAGAAAGGGCCTCTGACAACATGCTTATTTCCAGAGTGCTCTAAAGAAAGAGAAAAGTGAGTAATGGAACATTTTTTTTATATTTCATTTGAATTTTGAGTCTCATAGTCTACAAAAAAAAGCAGATAGTAGATTGCAATAAATAAACTTTATTTCCTTACAATGAGAATGGGTTTTCTTTCATTTAATTTAAATGTCTCATAAGTTCTGCAGATATTTTTCTTGCATGAGTTAGGAAGGAGGTTGATTTCCCACGTTTCTCTGAAGCACAGAGTACCTGTCTGCTGCACCACTCAGTTCCCCAAGCTGCTGCTGATTCTGGAGTCAATGCTGCTACTTAACCATTGTCTTAGCTGTAACAAAAAGAGAGAACAAATTCACAGGAGGAGAAAAAAAGTGCTGCTGTACAACCCAAATACTGCCTGATGTGGTAAATATAAACAAACAAACAAACAAACAAAAACTTTCAAATACACAGGCTTTTCTTCAGGCCTAAATCAGCAGTTATCCTGTTAAAGACAAACTGAGAACTTCTGCATAAAGCTTCTGTTTATAGTGTATAATGGAGCTTCTCAAGGATGGAAGGGATTGAGTTAACATGAAGTTCTGGCATGTTGAGGAAGCAGTGATCTGGAGCAATGACCAGGTCAAACAAGCTGAGCTAATCAACTCTTTGGCCTTTGAGGATGTAAAATGTGAGAGAGAATTCCAGAAGAAAAAACTGATTTTTGTTATCATGAAAAGAAATAAAAAGAAAAAATAAAAGAGAGAGAGAAAAAAAGAAACTTAATTTATAAAAGCTCAAAAAGACAAAAAGCAGTTTTTTTCCTCCTCCGTGTTGTCATAGGAGAGATTGATGGCACCATTATAGCAAGCCTCAGGATTTGTAACTTAGATGTAGAAAAAACAGACACATTTCTGGGCATGATTCAAGATCTAAGGAAGAATATAGGCTGAGATAGCCTCACATTACCCTTACTTTTTATAGAGGGGAGGGGGTAAGAAAAAAGTATGAGTTTTGCACATCATTTTGTTGTTGGACTGGATATGCTGAAGATTTGCATTCTTACTCATCCTAAGTCATATGCAGAACTGATGAGGGAATAGGACCAGAAAATTTGACAAGATGTCCAACATCAGAACTTAACTTCAAGAAGAAAGAAAAGAAAATTATGTTTTCATACTGAGTTTTATTTGCAGCCAGCAAAGACTGAATTCTGGTAACAGCAACATATATTTCCATCAAGAGCCAAGGCTTTTGTATAGATGGGATTTGCATGGATATGGCTTCACACAAACAAAACTGTGAATTTACAAAGACCTTTGGTTTCTGCTTTAGTACTCAATGAAGGTAGGTTTAACACAAACTAGGAATAACACAAAACAAGGTAGCTCACTTTGCTTTGAAAATAGGGTAAGTGCAGAATAAATGCAAAGTCACCAGAGCTTTTATCTTGTACAGATGAACCTGCTGCAAAATCTGTGCCCTAACTTTTGTCTGCCCTCAGTGCCTAAGCATGCAAGGGTGAGACAATGGAAAAGAGGCAGTGCCTTGGGGTTATGACTTTCTTTGGCCTTGTGGACACCTTGGTCAAACTTCTCACTCTTTCACCACAATGGCAAGAAGAAAGTCTTGTCTATATGCATCATCAGGGGCTCAAGATACTCAAAAACCCTTGTCTTGTATCAGGCCTCTCAGGAAAATAATAGCTGGGGATAGATCCAAGAAACAGCAAGTTCCTCAAGGCAACAAGCAGCTCATGAGAGCACCCAAGTGCAAACACATCTGTATTTTCAGGGTGGGTGAGTGTGTCCCATTCAGCTGCATGGCTCAGGTACTCCCTTGGCACTGTTTCAGGATACCCTGCCACAAGTGGCTCCATATTTCCTCCCAAGGACAGATTTTGGCAAATGTTCTGCTAGTAAGTTTAAATCATCTAAGGAATATGTGTGTCTTCCCTCTGAAGGCATGAACCCAAATGTATTTTGGTGAATAAATTCCATCTTTTCCAGACATTCAAAGCTATATCTCTCACTGAAGGCTCCCTGAAGACTGTAGCAAAATGGTCTCTCTCCTCTCCTTTAGTAAATTTACTGCAGCTAAAAAACAGTCAAACCACCACTCCTCATGATCAGAACATAGACAGCCTTGGTAATAAGATGGGATTACAAAGTAAGAAGAGAGTAGGAATTCTTACCTTTCTGTACAAAAACATTCAGCATCAGCATCAAGGCAAATTTGCTCTTGCTCAGTCCTTGAGCATGTTTTGAAAACTACAGGAATCTACATACCAGAGTGTAAAACCCTCCCATAAAAGGTGGGATGCAAGAGGCAATGTAGTCCAAGACATAACCAACATGAAATACTGAGGACAGGAAACTTGGAAACCTTATGTTGGCAAGTGGGAGTGCTGTGTTACAGTTGCCATTAACACCACTAAATCAAAGCTTTTTTTTTTTGTGTGACAGAAAACACGATGTGATATGAACCCATTCTTTTTTTTTTTACAATTATCTTGTTAACAATATTTTGACAGGAAGGTTGCCACTACAGAATTATCATGTCACAGGGTCAGCAGTAGGTCATGTTCTCCTACTGTCAGTGTGAGGCCAACTTTTTGGTCTGGCCAGCTGGACAAAAACTCATAGGATACCTCAGGGTAGATGGGACATTGGGATGTCTCCATCCAGTCTCTTAGCCTGATCACCAATGAATATAGAACAGGCTGTTCAGTGTCATATCCAGGTAGGGCACAAACATTTTCTAGGATGGAAATTGTACAATTTTACTGGGCAGGCTCCAGGCTGAGCACACCTCCACCCTCTGAGCCCAAATCTCCAATAAATTATCAACACACCTGGTGATCCAAACATCCAGATTTGATATTCCAGCTTGGACACAAAAACATTGTGGGAGACACTGCTGTCATTAGTCAAGTCCAGGTAAGTGACATGCACTGCTCTCCCCTGTCTCAAACCTGTCATTTTATCACAAAGAGCAGTCTGGTCAAGCATGGCTTGCCCTTGGTAAATCCATTTCAGCAGTGCCAAATGCCATCATCTTCTCCCAACCACTCACAGCAGCAGCCCCAGTGAGACACAGATCTGTCTGTACTGACTGCAGAGCTGCAAGAACAGCTCTCTGCTTAGGATCCTGAATTTACTCATTCCCACCCTGAGAAGGCTACCTGTCTTTTATCATTTGAAAGAAATGTGATCCCTGATGCAGGGTTGTGAGCCTGCTGTGTCGGTTGCCTCTGGCTGGGTGGGTCAGCTGGTCTCCCTGTGCTTTAGTTATTCATCCCACAGCACTTCAAACCAGCTCACAAAGACAGAGCCATGCACTCAGAGCTCCATGCTGTCTGTGGGACAGTAGCAGCAACACGAGCACAGCAAAATCTTACTTCTCCCCCTCTTCTCTGACTGTATATGAAGAAAATGGTAAAATATTTAAGTCCATTCCAAATTTTAATCCACCCATTTTCTGTTATGGTCCTTATGCTCATAACTGGCTCTGCTTACCTTAAAGACTGTGTTTGTTTGCCACTGTCACCCTCCACACAAGCCCTGAACACTGACCTACACAAACCAAAGCCACCTTCACACTTTTCCTTTCCAACTCTTTCAAATTACAAACTGCTCTTCCTCATACCTCTGGATTTTATAAATTAGGTCTATTTTTACTGTGGACCAATCTTCAATTCTTAATATAGTAGGCAAAACCATTAGATGACCTTCTGAACTAAAGGGCAAAAGATTGTTAAAACATTTTATTTAAGAAGACAGAAAACAGAACATAACATTAACATTGTATTTTGGATACTGCTTGAGAATTGCTAATGCATCACATTACTCAGGGAAATACAAATTAAATCAAAGGTTAAAAGTGTAAGTTGGAAAATAGAGACCCAAAATGTTTGGGAATTTCACCCCAAGCACAGGATGCAGCAAAAGGCCAAATCTTAGAACTGGCAGAGGAGAAGAATGGAGATGTTGGAGACAGGCCAGAAATACACAGTCCATGTTTTTATAGGAGCTGCAGTGAACAGGAATGACACTATTCTAGAGCAGATGGATTTTAATGTACCTATTACAGTTTAAGGCAGAATTTTATGTACAGGCATAAAAAACTCCTGCACACACAGGCACACAGGTACAACATGAACGCCTGGAAGTAACAAAGTTACAGTTGAGAAACAAAGGCAGCAAAAGATCAAATAAGGTGCTGATTCAGAGTATGTTGTTAAAAAAACAGGAATATGTTGATAAGCAAACAAAAAAAGACATTGCAATTGTTTAAATAAGGCATGAACTCAGAAAAAAATATGGCCTTTATTAAATATGGCTCTGCTTGTGCCATTTAATGCAATAAACTCTTTTCTCAATTAAAAAAAATATATTTTCTACCTATAAATTTGGCTTTCAGCTGCAGGAGAGACAAGAAGAGAGAAAAAGCCAACAACATCTCAGAAGCACTGCTAGGAGCCTGGATAGGGCAGGGCCTTTATAATAGTAAAATTGCCACCACACATCTTTTGCAACTAATTGTGCAATCCTATTTCTTTAATCCACTCAAGTGGCATTAAAATAAAGAAGTTGTAAAAATACTGCTTCAAAGATATTGGGAAGAAGCTACACTCTTGCTCAGATTATGCCCTACAGCCACTGTGAATTTTAGCATGTGTTAGGCAGCTAAAGTTCTCCAGATTTAATATTTTGAAAACTGGGAGGGGTGGGAGCCAGGAGAAATTTCATAATATATTTTTTTAAAGTACAGTGGAAAAATAGTAAAGTTATCATGGCTCCCTTGTCTACAGAAGCACCAAGGGACATGACCAAAGGACAGCTGGGTTATTATTTCTAGCATGTGAACCAGCAAACTCTGTACCTCTTTCATGACACTGGGGAGGTCTGCAGTAAATTGGCAGAACCTCTGGCTCAGAGCAGTCAGCAGAGCCCAGCTGTCCTGAAAGGCCCAGGATACAAGATGCTCCCCACCAGAGGCAGCAATGGCAAGAGAGGGAGAGGCCAAAGAACATAACTTCAGGGGAAAGACCAGAGAACAAAACTTTAGGGAAAGTATTGCAGAGGCTGATTTTTTTAGTCTGATCACTCCAGGTGCATAAAGTACTCAGTGAGAGGAGACTTGTCCCTCTGAGGTATTCCTGAGCACTGAAATTAGTCATTATTTTCCCAAATAACCTCCTGGAACAGGCTTCCCTGTCCAGTGATTTTTGTGAGCTAAGGAAGATGAGAGTTCACAGTCTTATGCTTGAGTCTGCTGACTCCTCTTACTGAGGGCTGTCCCTCAGCACAAGACAATACAGTTAATCACCCTCAAAAATAGGAGTCAAGAGCTATTTCTGACTTTTGTCCCCTTATCTTTCTGGTTTTCTCTTTCCACCTTGTCAGTCATGCTCAGTCATAACTTAACCTGACATATCTGGCAGCTGCTGGAAGCCTCTATGAACAGATTCAGCTCAGCAGCCCAGCAGAAAAACCCAGATTCTGTTTCTGCAGGTTTAGTGGGGTAAACTGGCACAGGGCAAGGTGTGACAGTCACTCTGACATCTGGGAAGAATAGCTTGGAGCAGGGGAAACCAAAGCAAACAGTGGGAAACAGATCAGTGACATGGTTACCACCTTGTCCTTTCTCACAGTGCACTTTGGAAGCTTTTTTCCAGGTAGGGAACAGTTTTGGTGTACATATAGCTATTTTATAGTCAACATATGAACATGCCCTGAAAAATCGAGTGGCTTAGAGCAAGACTTGTTTTGTATATCAATGTAGAATTATGTAGTAATTACTCAGAAGCAAGTTAAATATAACCCAAATTTTAGGATACAAATGAATTACCATCTTGCAGTCTAAAATAGTGTTTTCAGACTTCTTTTAAGAAACAAAACCACACTTGTTGATGTGCAAAAAGCAACCAAATTTAAATGGAAAAGCACACTTTGTTCACCTTTTTTTCTTACTGAACTATGGCAAAAATTGTCAGACTAAAATGACAGAAAATGCAGATAGATAAAAACAAACCTTTCTCTATTATCTCACCTCTCTTTCATTTTGAGAATATGGCCTAGTCATAATTTAACACATTCATATAGAAGGAAACAGCTAAAAAACATCATGACCCTCTTATTTTTCCATTCATCATGCTCTATCACCACAGGCACTATAAACCCAGGCTCTCAGAAAATCCTATCCCCTGGAGAGTTATAAACTTGAGAGCAGCACTACTTGAGTCAACATGCAGAGGGAATTGGACAGCAGCACCCTACAGGCTCCCAATTTGAATTCACCACCAAAGCCAGGAAAATAAGTGTGCACAAGGCAAATTCCAAGGCTGTAGCTCAGGTGGACACTCACCCCCTGCTATTTCCTACTCTTTAAGCCATATACAGGACTTACAGAAAGAGTTTGTCCCTTTCTGTGTGTACAGAAAGATCACATTTTGTGTCTTTCTTAACGAGCTCTTCATCCTCCAGCGTAGAAAATAAAAGATGCAGAAAGGATTTTATTGCTCTTCAATTTTTTTTTTAGAAGCAAAGTTCATTTACTCAAAGTCTCACACAAAGCATGCAGTTGAGCAAATTATTTCAGACATGTCCTCCCCTTCAATGGGGACACTGAGCTGCACAGCACTTTTCCTTCAGGCCTGAAAGGAATTTATCCCTGGCAGTTATAGTGATAGAACTGCTGACTTTGTGGAAAGAAATGCTCTTTGATTTCTGAAGTTTTAGATAGGAGATCTTTTTATCTTCACAATTCAATATAACAATTCTATTTCTTCATCCTAAAGTTCAGCTATGACAAGTTTTATGTTTTCAAAGCCAGAAAAGACCAAACAACAATGAGAAAATGGATGATGAAAGAATAATCCAGTATTTTCAGAGGCAGAAATTATTTTGCACAGGTATTTGATGGATAAGATTTATTCCTACCACAACACACAAATACAATTGTTGCACCAAAATCAGCTCAAGGACAGAGGGAGCAGGAGAATGCAAAGCATCCTGTGGCTTTACTCTTCAGGAATAATATTAAACAATAATTGGAGGGTTCAGAGCTTGAAGTTTCTGCCAAGACCTGAAGGGAATTTATAGCCTGAGACTCTCTTGAAAAAACAACGAACAAAGCAGAGAGGGAGATTGTTTCTTGTATGTGTTAGCTGCTAACTTTATTTACACAAAGGACTAAACAAAAGGAAAAAATAGACATTAAATGACATAAACATTTCCCGGGGAAAAGAATTGATATCTATATTATAGCCACTTATTCATTTTGTTGTAATACAAATAAATAGTTCAACAAATTCTTAATGAAACCTAAATCAAACTCCTTGAAACTCTGCTTTTCTACTGGAAACAGAACTGGGAAAACAGACAAAAACATAACTATTTATACAACCTCCATTCTCCAGCAATGAAAAAAAAAAAAAAAAGTGGAAATTCTTTAATTTCTGGTTAATATCAAAAAGATAAGCATATTTCAAGAACTTATTATGCAATATTTTCTTTGTGAATGTCAGTACTTGGTCACATGTTTGCCTTTGTCATACAAGTTCTTTTTAAGGTGAGTGTTGAAATGCCTTGCCTTCATGTGGGCAATTTTATCTTTACTACTGAAAAAAAGAATAAATAAAAGAATGCATCTAGGACATGAGACACCACCTCTGCATCCTTTTCAACCTAAACCAAGGCGAGAGGGAATGAAATAAGATTGACTGGTCCAGCAAGCAAAATTGCTCAGTTTCTTATTCTGGTAATTTAGAATATTCTAGTAAGTGGGATACAAATCTGAATATAAGCAACTATAATAAAACAGGCAGACACATAAACTTTCAGTAAGTAACAAATTCAAATAATTCTGTTCCTTGAAACTTCTTCTACTGTTACCTCTAAGTTGTTCATGAATTCCTCACTTTTTCATCAAATCCTCATCCTCAAGTTTTTCATCAAATACCCAGTTTCAAATGATTTTCAGGTATCTTGCAGACTGCTAAAAATATTCATATTTTTGTGAGAATATCTTACATCTGACAACACTTGATGGAGAAAATGGAAGAGATTCTGGTTTCATTTATATTGCAATTAGAACCATTTGGAATTTTTCCGATGAAAATATTTTACTATCACTTGCTAAAGTTTTCACAGAACCAGAGTCCATTACTTCCAGGCAACCTACACGAGTCACTACTGAGCTCAGAACCTCTAAATTTCAGCTCAAGGGAGGACTGTGAAACATTCATCAAGGCACAAAGACTAATCTAGAGCTCAGGACTACCTGGACAGCCCATTTATATGGGGTGGGAGTTCCTGAGATAACATTACACAGGCAGTCATGGGCAGAGTGTTGAAAAAACCTAACCAGCCTCCAGGGGTCTTGGCATAGGATAAAACCAATGGCTGGAATCAAACTCTTGAACAGGGCATCTGGCTGCTGTCCAGATGGCAACAGGAAGATCTTGCAAGAATCTTTGACTAGATTTTGAAGGACTCCCTGAACCACTGTTTTTCTGAATTCTTGTAACCCATGGTCCTACAGGACCACTCCTGGACCCATTGCTACAGGCAAAGCCAGTTTATTCTACTTGACCATTTTTGCATCTGTAAGAGTTTCTACTGACAATATATGACAATTTACCTATATATGTGCTTAATTTTGCAGGAGCCTCTGGTGTAGCCTGTGGGAGGAAAAGCACAGTTGGCCACTGGAGATGTTAAAATGTTCAAGCGCAGGAATTGACCCAGGAGCAGCAGGAGCTGCCTGGAAGGACTCTTCAGGTCATTCTGACTTTCCTATCTAGAGAGGAATTCTTGCACCAATTAATAAAATACTTTTTTAAAAGGTGTCTATCTGTTCCAAGTAGTTTTCTTGTCTCAAACCTGCAATTATCTCATCTGTGCTTATGAGGAGCCCCAGAGTCCTCGAGCCAGCCAAGGAGTTCATGACTGAATTGTGCTGGTCATGCACACAGGTACAGAATTGACATTCAGCTGCTCCCTTGTTATAACTAAAAGACAAACCTTAGTTTCACACTTTAAAGTTTGATAGTTTTTGCCACAAAAAAAAAATAAAAAAAAAAAATTCCATTTTCTTATAATTTTAACTTCATACTTCAGTCTTTAGAGTTTCTATGCTACACAGATCAAAAGACTTTGCTACTACTTCTTCTACTATCCAAAAAGAAAACCCCAAAAAACAGCGAACTTTGATTCATGACTTACAATTTAACTCTACAACTTTCTAAACAACCCAAGATCCACATATCCAATCAAGCATCTCTCTTGCTATATTCTAATTGGTTTAAAAAGGGATTGGAGACAACAAGGGCTGGAGGACATAACAGTGCATCTCAGAAATGCTCTGAACTTTGCCTATGATTCCTTTTCATGCTTGCAATAAGAAAAAAATAAATAGGAGGTGAAAATTTAAGAAAAATATTAAGAACGTGCAAGTAATTGAACCGGTTGTCTGTCATTCATGCCCCACCGATTTATGTATTTACTATACCTTAGAAATAATGTTTTTCAAAATATATATGTACTTGCTACATTGAGCAGTAGCTTAAAACACACCAGAAATTACACTATTTCACAAGGTAGATAAAGGCAGTTATTTTAGATCTTATATAGTAAACATCTATTTGACTGTGCTCCATGTACTGAACATAGTTTGATGAATTCCATGAAACTCCTCTTGGATGGCAAAAGCTACTTTGCCTCTGATGGCTTGCTGTAATCTTTTCTTGTCAGTATAGGAAGCTCAGAAGTAGGTTCATGTTCTTTACCTCCTGCAAAGCACAGTGGTGATGTGGAACAGTAAGATCTCAGCAGATGCTGCTCTTTCCTCCCATTTGCTCTCCTGCTGCTGGCCCAAAGCAGCCTCATGTTTGGAGCTGTGTCATTTACACAGGACTTACAAGAAGGATTAGCAGAGCTGTCAGAAGATGAGCTGTTACGTGGGTTTGGCACAGTGACTGGGGTGCTCTGACACAGGGATCCTTGCCCAGAAAGTCCTTTGGCCTGACCCAGTGTGACCCAGGGACACAGAATTTATGTCATTCCTTCCCAGCCCTGCTCTCCCCTGCCCATCTCTCCCTACACGTTTGCCCAGAAGCCAGAGCTCTGCCTGAGGATTTGGTCAAGATCTGCCCAAAGAGAGATTTCCTGCCTTCCAGGAGACTTCCATGAATGTTTGGGTAGAGACTCTGTGTAGTTCCCACACAGCTGAGATTGCACTAGTACAGAGACAGGTAATCAATTTGGATCCAAAGGAATGCCAGCTACAACCACTCTAAGGCAGTAAAGCAGGGAAGAGATATGGATGGCTTCTGTTCACTACTCCAGACACCAGAGAAAAATAATGTAATCATCAGTTTCAAAGTTCATGCTATTTTATTGCTGAAAGGAAAGGTTTGGCTCCTTTCTTGGGGCCATGAATTACAAGTGGAGGCACAGATAAATTAGCTGTCTTAGGGGCACAGCTCAAGACATATCCCTGCCTTTGGCATTTCCCACAGCCTGGCCAGGATGCCTCCTGTCTGTTCTGTGGCACCCAGCTATACCATCTACTATGTAGGGAGTAAAAGCCTCTGCTGGCCTTCCCCAAATGCCAAGAGTCTCCATGAGCCAAGGGACATACTACCAAAAAGCCACCAGCTGGAGAATTGTGCAAGACAATTCAGTCATTTGCAAGTTTTTACAGCTTTATAAAACTCTCTCAAGACATGCACCCCATGGCAAGGTGGGACATCACAGATCACTTTTTTGCAGTCCTAATTTCAGCTGTGGTCCCCAAAAGACCAGGTGCTCTGCAGGGCTGTGGAGGCATTTGCTTGCTCACAGTAGCATCCTACACCGTGGCAAGGCAGTCCTGCTCCAAACCTGCCTGTAAATCCACACCTCCACTTT
Organism: Muscicapa striata striata; assembly: GCA_030060385.1. Classification (NCBI taxonomy): domain Eukaryota; kingdom Metazoa; phylum Chordata; class Aves; order Passeriformes; family Muscicapidae; genus Muscicapa; species Muscicapa striata. The sequence goes on from JAREIS010000048.1 coordinate 351,032, forward strand.
TCAGGGAGCAACAGCTGCTGCTGGAGAAAAAGAAGTGGAAATTGTGTATTTCTCAGCTCTAGGACTTTAAAGTCAGAGCTGCAGGACACAGCAAGAGAAGAGCAGTCCTGCTGCTTGTGATCAAAGAGCATTTAATCTTTTCTCCAGCTGACTGCATGCTCTCCCTTCTTCCCCCATCCCTTTGACTAATCTCATTCCCAAACCCAAAAGAGAATCTGAAATAGAAATATTTATGTATTTACACTGGACATGCTCACATGGCTATCTCTCTTAAACATTTAAGGGAACATTAAAAAAAAAAATCTGTTTTTTAGGAATATTCACAGCAAGAAAAAGAGAAAATAAAGAAAACCCAACAGAACAAAAAGCAAATAGCAGTTCGAAACTTACTGCAAAACCTCTGTCACATTGTTTATTCACCCAGCAGTCCACAGGAGTTCACATATTTAAACTCACATATCACCCTTAAATCATAGTAGCTAAATAAACATTAGTTCAGTTGGGACAGATCTTAATTTCCCATACTTTACATACATTAAAAACATTTCCAGATTGTGATGGGATTCCCATGCAGCTGAAGATGGGCCAAAATTACATTGTCACTGCCTGCTCATTGCACTTCCTGTAGTATTCTGCAGTGTTCCTTGAGATAGCAAGCAATCACCAGTCACATTAAAATGAAGGCAAATTTATTAGTAGCTTTAACAGACATTTTATTCATGTGCAAATGACAGGATAATAGAACTGTTGTTTGACAGCTTTCTGAGAAAATTGCAGCTTTCATCATCTTAGATGATAAATTTTTCCTAAAATAAAATGAATACTTATGGAAAGAAATGGAATTAAGGTTTAGACAGAGAAAAGAATATGACAACTATTTTACTTAAATGAATAAATTTCTGTGATCTCACAAGAAGCAAAAATACTTTGGTTCAGAACAAGCCAAATTCAGATATCACTTAGAAAGTTAAATACTTGAAGCGGCCAAAATATTTGCAGAATTTAAAAGGAAAAGTGGTAAACTCACTTTCAGATTGTTAAAACATATTAGTTTACTGAAAACAAGCAACTTAATACTTTTTTATTGTCCTCATGTTCCAGAAGTCTCATACAAAGTGTGATTTGGTTTTTGGCATCTTGATTGCAAAAGCCTATTGAATCTGCTTAGTAACATCTGGATTTGCTACAGGATTTTGAGTCTTGGATCTGAGCAAGAATACTTTTCTTTTGTAAAAAAAACCCAAACAGTTATAGAGTGGATTTAAATGTTTTAATAGAGAGAACAAGAAAATTCCAAGACCTCCAGAAGATTTGATAAACAAAGTGCTAATCAACATTGGGAGAGCAGGTTTCTCTTTGTGCAAAGAACATTACTAGAAAGATCTCTTTTCATATCTCAGTCTTGGCTTTGGGAATAGAAAATATAAGCATTCTTACAGCTGGACAAAAATAAATTAAAGGGTTAATTTGCCCTTAAGTAAATAATTCCATTCCAAGAAAATTTTTTATTTTGAATTTAAAATTAATAAACTGTGAAAAATAATAGTTTCTGCAGATACTCCACATCAACATCAATTCAATTTTTCCAACTTTCCAATTTGCAAAGTTTAGAAAAAAAAAGACAGTTTCCCAAAAGTAACTCAGTATCCTAAAAAAAAACCCAACATCAAACAAACAAACAAGAAACCAAACTATCCATATGTTCATATCAACAAAATTACAACATTTTCTTTCCCAGGCTTTACCCTCAAATGCTAATCTCTGGGAAAATGCAAAATTAAGACATTCCCAAAACTTATCAGAAATCTAGAGCTTCTTTGAGACTCCTCAGGACACTTCTGTAATTGCCAAACAACCCAAAGAAGATCACTAAGGAATATTTTACTTTAAAATATTTTTTTTAATCCATTACAATTAAGCAACAGGTGTTGATGTGTAAAATTGGTATTTCTTAAAACTTCAGGACTCCCAAGCCCACACTCTGTGTTGGTCTTCCCCTTTTTATGATTCCCTCAGTTCTCCCAGGGATTATATTTTGTCTTGGACCCTGCTCTGATCTAGGAACCAGGCAGAGCAGGACCCAGGGCATCACTCTAATATACCTGCACTAAGATAACCAGACCCTCCAGACAACTCAGCCACTGCTCTTTTGCTTTAAAACACAAATAGGAGGCACTTGCTGCTACTTTCAGTAGTCTGGTAGAGTCCAAATGGCATTTAGACCTGCTCCATCTCAATGAGATGAAGTTTCCATCATTATGTTCTCTTCATTTAACATCTGGACAAGAGTCAAATGCTACCAAAAGACAGAAGTCAGCTGAAACAACACCTCTGTGAGATTCTGCATCTGTTGCTGAATTTCAAATTTTCCTATTACAACAGAATTGTAAAGCTGAAATTTCAGGTTCCCACAAAACAATTCTCAGAATGCTGAATGAGAAATGATACAGACCTTTCCTAGTGAGTGACTTTACATCTACTTTCACTATTTTCTATGCTAGGAAGGCAGTTAGCAATCCAGAAAAGAAAAAAATAAATTTAAAATGGGGGGGAGGAGAAAAAAACAAAGACAAAACAGGCTTGAAGAAAAGTATGATACTGAACAAATAAGTCAATTTGGGCACAGTGAATTGAACCATTCTCACAAAAAGCAAATATTATTGTCTTTTCCCCTGTTGGCTTTGTTACCCAAGAATGTTCCCCATTTCAAGCAATAGATATTTCTTTAACTTCTGGATGATTTCTGACTTACAGATGGTCTATTATAAAAGCCAATTTCAGTAACTGCTAATGTTTAAAATCCAGTGCTATAACGGATGTTGCTCAGCACACCAAGGGACACAGCAGCATGCTGAATATATTTGTTTATTTACTTTAAATACTGAAAAGCCACCCAGATGTCACCCAAAATCTGTCTTTCAGATGAGGTATTTCAAAGTTTAGGATATCTCAGTCACTGTTAAGTCTCATTCAAGGATGTGAGAGAGTGAACTTTCTTCTACTTGCCTTAGACTTGACACTCCAGTTGAAGGCAGCCCTAATGAAAGCACTGCTGCAGCTACAGATTTAACTCTGCATTACTGTCCCTGTGCAATGAACAGCCTGGAGGTACAAGGTCAGTTCTCTCCTCCTCCTTGAGTAGGCAGGAGCCTTCACCCTGAATCAGGCTGAGAGCTGTCAGTTCTGGTGCCAGGTGACAACACAGCACTGCCAGCAGCAGCATCACAGCAGCACTTTGAGAATGCTCAGATTTGGAAAACAGTGAAGCAGTTTCCATCTTTGGAGAGTGAAGAGCTCTAAACACCAAGGGGGAAGGCAGCAGCTGGAGGCTGTGGCTGTCCCTGGCTATAATCTGACTCAGGCACTGACTGGGGTTCAGCCTGTGTGCAGGAACAGCTTCTGCAGGTGTCATGGCACATCACCCTTGAACTGCCCCCTCCCCTGCTGTGTTAAATCCAAATGGGGTTTTAAAAGAAGACTGGAAGTGCAAGAAACCAAATGGAGACGTGCTTGAAAGTGAAATGCACATTTTCATTTGCCAAGGCAAATGATAAATGATTCTCAACAGTAAATGTTATTTCAAGTAGGCCACTGTTCAAAAATCCCTATTCAAATCAACAAGACACAGCTCCAAAAATATTTAACCTCAAAAACTCATAAACAAGTTTGCTCAATTACAATTTATTTTCTTCAAACGGAAATTGAGCAATAGTTTAGGAAAGACATATACAAATAATGCTGAAATGAAGGTTGTAACCTCTTTGATTTAGCAATGATAGAAGTATTAGATTAAGTCAAATTTCACTTTAATTTGAGTTATTTTTGGTTCCAAAAAAATGTTTGTCTCAGAAACCATCATTAAGAATTGAAGAGAAGAAAGCAATCCATGTAGGACTTTGGCATTTAAAGGAGGAGGGAAGGGAGATGAAAAAATTCAGACTCATAAGTTTGAAACAGCATTTTTATAATGGAATTTAGTTTCAAAGTGAGATATGAAGCTACAACTGGCTAAGACTTCAAAAATTAATTAACTCACATGATAAGTAGCTCCATTTCAAAAAGCAGAGAAATAAAGCAGAAAGAGATATTAAGCTGTTAAAAAAGTGCCTTGTGTCCTTACCAGAATATTTACTGGGACATAACACATACCAAAAGTTGAAGAACATTATGCTCCCTCTGACAGCACTCTGAAGAACTATTTCCTCATAACCATGGCTGATTCATCAGGGCATTAAAAGAACCTCTCTCACTCCCAGCTCTTTCCATAGATGCACTTATGGCAAATGGAGGTGATTATTTGAGAGGGCAGTTTCTGCCAGTCCAGTTCTCTGATCACAGAAAGTTGACTTCTGGTGCAAAAACATGGTTCCCTTTGTTCCTAGCTATCCACAAAGGCTACTTAAACAGAAATACCAACACAATTAAGAATGTGAAGAGACAGCACTGACACAATTGCTGGATAAAATCTGGACAAAATAATAGCAGTCATGTGAGGAAGCTGCTTGATTTGGTACAGTTCCTCAATGTAGGGCAAATGGCATTTCTTTTGGTTCAAATCTCTCTCCCTTCTTTCCCCTAGGAGAATGAGATATTTGGTTTGATTTCATATTATAAAAAAATAGTGGCTGAATTTATCACACTAAATTCATTGGGGGCTGACATTTCAGAGTCTTCCGTTAGGGTCCATTAAATTTAAAACAGACTTGCTTTTTGTTTCTAGAGGCAATAAATATTAATATTCACTTAGAAAACAAAATTAGATTCACACTTTTATTCACCTGTGTCTAAATTAACCAGTACCTGATAATATTTTATTATACAGAGTATTTTTAAGTATTTTCAATTTTCATGGAACTTACTACTATATGGTTGAATTATGCAAGGTATATGAGATGTGCTACAACTGAATGCATTGTGACTCTCAAAAATAAATCAATGAATACCACAGAGGTGGGTTATCCTAAAAGAATGTTACAGGCATTCAGTCCTATTTCAGTTATGATAAACCATTTATTAACACACTTGCAGTACACCTGTAGAAAGCTGGTGCTCCGTTATGTATATCGCCTAGAAAACCTTTCATGTGGGCCAAGCAAATAACTCATAAAAAAAAAATCATCCAATATTCCAGTTGCATAGGTCAGACAACTCCAAAACCCCTTGAACACTCCTGTGTTGTCCTAACAGGCCACTTATGCTGCTGTCTCATTTTTACATATCTGTGAGTGGCTGCATTTCACTATAGGCAAATTCATCTGTCACTCAGTGTCAGTGTGCCCCTTCCCTGATACATAGGCAGCAGCAGAAAACCAACAATGTCTGAAGTTTTCTTGCTGAGTCCCACATATGTCAAATGCTGTTTGATAAGAGTTATCAAGGAAGGGATGGAAAACAAGGCAGCCATACACTTACTTCCTTTATTTCAAACAGGAACAACCCTTTAAAAATGTTCACAAAAGAAGGAAGGTATTTTTCCTTGTTAGTTAAACATTCACTGCCCTGGCAAACTAGAGGCATGATCCTGGAGCTCACAAAGTTTGTTTTCCATTTCAGTCAGGGCTTTACACTGTACCTAAATTCCTCTCTCCTGAAAGCTGCTGCAATATCCAGGTACCAGATATATTAGTGGCCACATCCTTGTAAGATCTGTTCTCTACATAAAGTCCAAAATTTCACCTCCATTCTCTCTGTTTTCCAGCATACTTCTGGATAATGCAAGTAAGAGTCTGAATATCACTTCAATCCCTCAATGAATTAATATAAGGTCACAGTTGATATTTGTTAATGAGGGTAAAAATTGTGTCTCTGGACATAAAAACATAAAAGACAACTCAGCAGAATTTTTCTGAGCAACACTTCCAAGGTTAAATGATCCAGATTACAGAGAATTCCTGAGGCACACAGCCCCCAAGCAGATGAAACTTCTGTAACTTCCTGCTGCACTGCAGGTCTATTAGATAAGAACAAGAGAAAGAACTGCTGCATCAACATTTCCAGGGCTTCCCTGTTTTGTCCTACAAAAGTTGAGGCTGATTCACCACATGGAGCAAGCCCTATTTCAGAGACAAGACAATACTTTAGGTAGAATTAACTTGGCTAACTCAAGTGTTTAGAGGTATCTTTGACAGTGGAAGAATTCAGAACACACAACTTTCTAAGCACTCAAAATGTCCCTGGTCTTCTGGGGAAATGTCTTCCTCTTCCTTATCCTCAGCTCTGGGAGGCAACTCCAGAAGTCAATGATGTGGCATGGCATGATCAACAGTGCTTGCCTTAAATATCCTAGGCTGGATGTATTTTTCTTTCTTCTGGATGCAGTGGATCCAGAGATCCTCCTTAGAACCCTAAATTCATGGAAAAGGCTATTCAAATGTCTAAAAGCATTTTCCACTCATATAAAGCTAATTCTGGGCACAGCTATTAAAAAACTGGGGAGGGGAAAGCAGGGTAACTGGATAGAAAATTAAGTCCTGTTATGCACTAGGAACTGGTTAAAAGCCAGAAGAAAAAAAACAAAAAAATTTTGTCATGGGAAAATACTGTCAGTAAACATAGCTGTGAATAGACATTCAGATCAACATTGGTCTTGTTCAGTTCTGTGAAGTAAACAGAGGAGATACACGAGGCAGGGAAAAAATATACCATCCTGATGACAGAGGTCACAGCAGGGTTATGGAGACAGCCAAAATAAACATGGCAGTGAAAATTGAATACAAGGCAGTAAGGAGTGGTAAGGAGAAGAAAGCAAGCCACATACAGATAATTTCTGATCAACATTTCACATTTCACTTGAAAGACTTGCATGCTGTCACTCTGTGGCTCACTAAGGGAGTCTGCTTAGTGCATGGCACTAAAAATAGGCTTCATTAAGGAGGGGAAAAAGAAGTGAAAATGCAATGTCATTTACATAAAATCATGATACTCGACACTACTTGAATATTATATTCAGTTCGTTACTTCAAGTCAAAGAAAATTATAAAAATAGGTTCTAGTGAAAGGGAGGTCTTGGCACCACTGACTGGCAGGTCCAGGGTTCCTGCTGGAATACTCTCGTTCACAGGAAGCCTATACTAATAAACACTATATTTTCCAATAAAGGCATTCATTAGCATCCTCCACTCACCTTGTTCTTGTCTATTAAAATGTTAGGGTCTTCTAAATGCAGCAGGAATGTAGCAAACAATGGAACCATTCAAATCAGCAGAGTAAAACAAGGAAAGACAATATTTCTGTCTGAACTGGACACATATTTCAGTATGTTTATTCATAAAAGGGGAAATTAAAATTGCTTTGGCTGACTTTGTAGCCACTTTCATTGCATGTTCAGGCACATCAATGTGTGGATACTGATGTTTATAGACTGAATTATTTCAAGTAATTTAAGCACTTGAAAGGGAAAAATATTCACAAATATTTTGAGTTCAGAAACATGAAAAATACAAGACCTACTCTGAGGATTCTGTCCATTTGAAAAAGGCATTGATTAAAGAGAAAAATAAGCATCACTAACTGAAAATCCCTTTATCCAGTATCTGGACACTAGGTGAATATTTTAGTTCTGAAATTCCTCTCTCAACAGGTTTTTTTTTCATAAATTACTCTCCATATTTGGGAGAATCAGGGGGAGAATGGGAAAACATTTCAGGAGCCTGACTTTACTCAGTCACTTGTCACATCTAGGGAGGGAAAAAAATAAGACGAACAAACAAAACCCAACATAGCAAAAACAACAAAACCCAATCCCTTGTATTATATTGAAGTTTGCTTACCCTTGTGGGCTAGATATTCTTCTGCCAGTAGGATTCTGGAATCTACTGAAAGCCCAGTCGTACTTATTGTATCACACACTTGCTTTGATTTCTGCCTACAAACTCCTGAGCATTGTTGCTGGTGGACATGACAGAGCAGGCTGCAGGAGCCTGCAGGAATTACCCTCCATGCTACCCCAGCTCAGGGGTATGGTCTTTGATTTCTCAACTGTGTTGAGAATAGGATGGGAAGAACAAGTACAAATGTTTGTATTCACCTGGCAGAAGACAGCTTGGTCTCAACAATTGCCATTCCAGGAGACAGAGAGCACAGGTTCATGCATCCTTCAACAGCAGATGGAATGAACTCCATGGTCAAGAGGAATAAAACTTGTTTCCCTCTTATTTCCTCTGTATCACATTTAGCATCTTTAACATTTCATGAAACTGTTCTGTCTCACTTCTAAAGTGGTTTAGTTTAATCCTAACCATGAATTTCGTATTTAGGAAATAGAAGGGGAAAATATCCCTAAATCAGAATTACTTGTTTTCTTTGTTTTGTCAGATTAATGGCTCAGCACAGCCATTTCACACCCCTTCTAATCACTTGCTGTTCTGTGACTCCCATTGCTGGCTTCAAACAAGCCTCGTTAACTCCTAATTAATTTCAGATAACAGAATCCCTTCCACTTTTTCCAGGGTTTCATCAGGGTCCAATTGCCAGTTAAGCACCACCACCTCTGACAAGCAGAGGGTAGATGGATGGGCTGTGTCAGGGGGCTGACACAAGCCAGCACTGCTCCAAGAGCTGAGCCTGGACATGGGGCTGATGAAGCCTTGAGTAAGGGCAAGGGGGACTGAACTGTGACCATGAACATATCTGAGCAATGTAATAATACCCAAGGTTGTTAAACTTTTAGTATGGGAAACAGTCAAGCTACTGTCCCTATTTTCTAGCCAGGAAGGAGAGTTTAAGAGAACACACAGATACTCCAGAGACCCTGAAGAACAGCTGGCTCTGCTCTAAAAGGAAAGTTAAGCAAATGTGTTGGCAGATTTAAAGTGACTTCCAGCTCACAAGGAAGAGCACATACACTAGGTTCCTGTGGCAAAGAGTGACTTGAGGAGGTCACTCACAGAGAAGCTCTCCAGATTAAAAAAGCTCTTCTTAAAGGGACAGAAGTGCTGCTGCTGCTTGATTAGGAGGTGGGCAGCACAATTTTCTTTCTCATTGCTGATGCATAGATAGCCTCTCCCTGTTACTTTGCTTAAAAGTGAGAAACAAACATGAAATTTTTCAGTAATGTGGTACTCACTGGGAAGAATCATCAGCCTGCAGTGAGAAGTAAAGTTGGCTCATGAAAAACACCAAATTCTCATGTCCACCTGTTTCCACATCCCCTTGAGCAGCTTTGCATAAACCTCCACTGGGCACAGTTATCTCTGAGCTGGTCTTAGCTCTAACCAGCCTTTGACTATAAAGCAAAATGTAATTAACCAGAACAGACAATATTTTTTTTAATTGAAGACAATATATTTTCTAACACTATGGTAGCACCACAAGTGATGCATGTGTTTTCAAACTCCAAAAGAAAAACATATGATTTTAATGATTTTGAAAAGGATTTTGCTGAAGACAGTACCTCACTGCCCCCAGTGAGAGCATCTCTTACTTTTTCAACTAAACCTTGAGCTGCAAGATGAGAAATCTAAAACAAATTTTGAGGCTCGCTCATGGCAAAGAGTTAAATCTAATTTTCTGATACTTAGTACCTGATCCATTGTATTAGGTTAAATAACCCTCCAAATTGCATTTGCCACTAAAGATCTGCAGGCCTGGAACAGGTGGAACAGGTATTGGTGTCAATACACACTAGAGATATGAAGTCCTCAGCTCTCCTATATTATCTACAATTTTATAATCCAGTCTGATGCCAGATTCATCTTATAACACTTTAAAAATAAAAGCATCAATATGAATGTATGTCTAATTAATTGAATTTTAGTAGATTTTTAATTATGCAGTGAAATACCTTTAGGAAAACTTGTAATTAACTTTCTTCCTTCTTGAGCTAGGGGCACACCAAGCCAGAGCAAAGGCTGTGTAAAATCCCTGCTGCTCTTCTAAATACAGATGTTTACCTACAATAAAGAGCAGCCAGATGTTCATCCTAACTGTGATGGATTTTTTTGTATCAGGTGAGAGAAACCTGAAATGCCATGATGTAAGTAAAATTTCAGTTAGAAAAGCTGTTTATTTTCTCCCAGAAATGACATATTTGTTTGTAGCAGGAGTTAAAGCAATCTCCTCTCTGGCACTACTAAAACAATTTAAAAAAAAAATAGTTTAACAAAAATACAAAAATAGAAGAAAACTGAACTTTCCTGTCTAGTAAAAAGGTTTTTAGTTTTACAGATAAGCTACAAGCATCTATAAAATAATAAATGCCTGAGATATGTTAATATAAAGAGTCTCCCGCTTCAAAGTTATAAACAAAACAAACAAACAAACAAAAAAAAAAATCCCAAAGAACAAAGAATCCAGTCTCAGTGCTGTATAGTGATGTTTAAATGAATCAAGTGTAATTTTAAATAGAAATGTACAGAGAAAGCCCTTTAAGGTAGCCTTGAAGCCTTTAATCCATCTGAGCTCCTCCCATGTCAAAATGCACAGCTCTAACCACTCAACTCCTGATATGTTTGGTATGAGCTAGAATCATCTATTCATGGAACAGTTTGGGCTGGAAGGGCCCTGCAATGAGCAGGGAATCACACAAGTACAGGCCATGCTCTTTAATGGCAGGACAGATTACTCTGCAGAACTAAGACACTAAAACTTTTCATAAAACCAAAGCTATGGCACATAAGAATCTCAGGCACTCACCCTCCTACTTTGTGAACCTCAATAAAAACTAGTAATAGAGTCTACAAGCAACTTCAGAGCTCCAGAAAACAACATGAGCCAAGGTCTTTTCCCACAGAAAACCCACACACACCCAGGTACTTGCACCCAGTGGAAGTTCAGCACAGATTTCAGTACAAACATCACCTAACTTACTGCTCTGAAGCAATAAACAAAGGCTCATGTTCCAGTAAACAGTCTCACTGGTTACTCCACAACACACACTTGTGTATGACTCCTACAGAATTCAGAGGCTGGCTGTTTTTAATAAAAGCATCTTTGCCCTGAAGTTGCAAAGTTGGGACTTTTCAGGAGGCTTTTAGTGTAAACTTAGCTTGGCAGATCTGTGGATTAAACTGCTTATATAGAGAGTAGAAATTGGTCAAAACACATAAACTGGATAGTATGCCATGCAAAATATAGGATATGATGCAGCACACTGATATCTTCTCTCAAAAAGAATTTAATCATGCTGTAATCTGAAGGACCTGACCACAGACCTAAAAAATAGGCAGTAATGAGGTTATGTTCTGTAGAGGCAAATAGCAGCAGCAGGAGTGACACCACATCACAAACTATCATGAAGGTTTGTGATTCTGACATTTAAAACTGATAGACACCCTGCCAGGACAGAAGAGTTTGAAAGCTCCTGTGCTCTGCAAGCCCTTACTGGGGAATTCTGCTTCAATCTCCAGCTTTTACTTGAGCACACTCTGATGTAGATCTCTTCCTCTCCTAAAGCCCCTCTCTTCTCTTTTTTTCTGTTTTTAAACTCCTCTTACCTACACAATTCAGCCTGGGGTGGTTCTGTTTCTGCTCCCCAAGGAGGGCAGACAGGGTGGGAAAACAGAGACCTTTACACAGATGGCACAGGCTTTTTGAAGTGTAGCAGTTTGTCCCTGTACACTTTGCTTGGCCACTCTCTTCCTAATAAACTCTGACCTCTAAAGGTCTTTAGCTGCTTATTAACTGAGACAAGCTTTAAAGAGCTCTAGCTATGCACTAGGTAAAAGCTACTGAATGCTCTACACCCACTCCTCTCTTCTGGTGCCAAGTGATGGCATTAACAGAGATTAATAATTATATGCCTGCTTGTACCCCAGTCTCAGCCTGGGCTGCAGTCAGGCCAGCTCACGACAGCTGCATGGGAATGAAGAGATTTGCTCAGCTGGAGGCAGTGGCTATAAAAGCTGCTGCTCCTCAGTGACCTGCACAAACTGTTCTGCCTTCCCCAAGCAGGGTAGGGCAGGGTGAAGCCTGGTAACTTGGCCATGCTTCAACAGACTTTTATTGGGAAGAAAAAAAGAGGTTCCTTGTAGCAGCGTCCCTAAAATTTTAAATTATTCCTGCACCAAATAATGGAAAGACAATATTATCCCAAAGATCAGTATCAATATTTGTGGGAGACCATATGAGCAGTGGAGAGCATTACAGCACACCAGACAAATACCACAGACTTGGGTAAGGGCTGGTTGACACTTTTTTGGGTGGGCTGGCTATAACCCCACCATCACACTAGTGTGGAAAAAATCCTAACTCAGTGCATAGTCTAGAAATGGTTGTGCATCTACATGTACATGCTGTCATCTACATGACACTCCAGGGCATGATGGACATGTCAGGAATGGCATATATTATCTCTTTCTCTGAAATTCATGGTGATAGCCAGCCAGGCCTGTGCTTTCAGCAAAAGAAAGACATGGAAATGTCTCTGAAGCATTCACCACCTCTTGAAAATACAGGCCCAGAGAGAAAAGGTTCTCATCTCCCAGTGTGGCCTTGCCATCAGAACTGTCACCAGCCAGGAAACAGCCAAGGAAAACAGCAGCTGGATTGCAGTGGGAGTCTGAGGTGCTGATCTTCAAACCTAGCTTGCAAGAGGTTTGTGTCACCAGTATATCCTGTATTTCCTTCAGGTATCAGCTGCTCTGAGGCCCCAGAGCTCTGTTACACTGCACAGAATAGGTGCTCCCTATTCTGTTCCTCCCACATGTGATGCAGCTCTGTACAGACAGAGAGTGTACAATAGGTCAGTAAGATCTGGAGCTGTTCTGTCAGCGTGTGAGGTGGTAAATAGCATGAGGCAGGCTGGAATGCTAGAATTTCCAGTGCTTTCTTCTCTTTTCTAAAGTACAAGCATGGTCCCAAACTTGGGATTCTCCCATTTCATTTGCTTCTCTCTTTCTGAAGGTCTTGCTTTCCCTACCCAGACTAAAATTCAGCCAGGAAGACTCTTGATATCTTGACAAGAAATATTACTTAATATTTTAGGCTTTTGGCCCTTATATAACCTAAACAGTGTTACAATAAAAATTGTTAGATAACCAGTTCTTCATGAAATAGAAAAAAATACCTCAATAAGCTCAAAGCTTCTGTGGGGCCTTCAAAGCAAAGGTGCCCCAGACTCTTCCAGCAATCCATCACAGTGTTTCACACAGTTTTCCCAGTTAGCTTAAGAAATGAAATGAAAATACACAAGGACCTTCCTTTCTATGACTCTAAACCACTGCAAAAGTTATCCTGTGTGTCACAGGCTTGTTGAACCACAGATTCACAACAGCTTTTATTTAAGACTTGTTGCATTCAGCCTTCTCTTCAGTTCTAAGCCAGATGATCACTCCAGCCTTCCTTTGTCAGAAATCTCTAGGAGGTCCCTATTCCTCTGGACAGTACTGGACATATCACTTCAACTAAGGCCTCAATAATCTTGAGCAGACTGGGAGTACATTCTGTATTTTGCTGGCAATACAAATGTTTATTGATACAACATTTGCTTCTTTCTCATGCCAGATAAAACCAGCATTGTGCTTCTGAGTCATATAACATCTTAAGTCCCATGATTCCCCATCTCACTTTCCAAGAAGCTTTCAGAACCACTCATCACATATTTGCTCTCTAAAGAATTTAACACCTCACCCTTCCCTGTTTAAAATGCAAAGTGCTGCACCTGTGTGAGAGCAGACCCTGGTATCAACACAGCTGGAGGGAGAAGGAATTGAGGGCAGCCCTGCTGAGAAGGACTCAGGCTGGAAGAGATGGACCTGGCCCAGCCATATCAATCACAGCCCAGAAAGCCAAACCTGTCCTGGGCTGCATCCAAAGCACTGAGGGGGGATTCTGCCCTCTGTTCCACTCTGGTGGGACCCCACCTGCAGTGCTGCATCCAGCTCTGAGGAACCCAGCACAGGAAAGGCAGGGACCTGTTGGGTTGTGTCCAAAGGAGGGCCACAATAATGACCAGAGAGCTGAGCAAGAAGCACAGGGACAGTGCTCCAGACACATGGTGTGACCCTTGCTGTGGTCCTGTGCAGCCAGGAGCTGACCTTCTATGGTCCTTGTGGGTCCTTTCCAACTCAGGATATTCTATGATTCTATAATAGACATAAGGAAGAAATTTTCATTACAAGGCTGGTGAGGCATTGAAACAGGGTCCCTAGAGAAGTTGCATGTGCCTCACCTCTGGAAACATTCAAGGTCAGGTTAGGTGGGGCTTTGAGCAACCTGATCCAGTTGAACAGGTGCCTGCTTATTGCAGGAGGTTTGGACTTAATGACTTTTAAAGGTCCCTTCCAACCCAAAACATTGTGATTCTGTGATCTTAGATCCTGTCCTTATTTCTGATTATATTATTTATCAAGACTGGAGGTCTAGCTCAGCACTAAAGGCAGACTGCTTCTTTCTAGCTAGTTGTTACAATTGTAAGTAGGCAAACTCCCTATTCCATTCAAAAGACCCTTTGAAAACTCATTTGATGTTTCTGTGGGTCAGATATCAGATCAATTTTCTGAGCATGGTTATCCAAGTCATTTGTCTTTTCACCACATAATTTAATTTATGTACGTTTTTGCAGAAGTGTGATGCAAGGGAGTAGCAAAAGCTCTACTAATCTCAAAATGTGATATCTAATGTGCCTCCCTTATCCACTGGCAATTGCTCAGTCACAGAAGGGAACTGGGTTGAGCAAATGGACCATGTTGGCAGCTACTCAGCTCTTTGATGTTTTTCCAAGATGTTACAGATGGTTTGATTTTTTCCATTCCAGAATTTTTCTCTTAATTGATGTTAAACTGACAAGTTAATAATTTCATGAATTCCCTTTCCTTATTACCTGCTCTTTTCATATTGTTTTACACTCCACAAATTTTGGACACTTGCTCAAAGATGTGAAGTTACAGCTCTGAGAACAGAAACTTAGAGATCCAGCTGAAGGGTAGATAAAAAACTGAGAGACAGCTCAGTAAGCCTAGACAAATTTGTTTTTATTGATGAAAAGAAGGTTAAGGACCTTTGGGCTCCAAGGCCAAATAGCACAGACATTCATATCCACTGAATCAGCTGAAAGCCACTCCTGAACACAGCCATTACATCCAAGTTACAAATTGTTTGTAGCCAGCCCTGGCTCAAACTCTGACATGCTTTGGCCCCTTATTAATCCCCACAACCCCAGTGGTGGTCACACTCCAGAAGCAGACAGCAGGGTATGAAACCTTCCAGTACACCTTGTTCTATGCTTGCAGGCTGGAAATCTGTGCTAGGCACCAGGTGTGACAACATCCTGCTGTCTGCCATGGATAATCTCCCTATCCCAGCATTTTCTCCATATGCTTATCAGACAGCTATCCATGCTGCATACAGCCCATCTGTAGTCCTGCCTCACTCTTCAGGCTGAAGCCAGGCAAGCTGTCCTCAGTTAGGGCCTCTGTGGCAGATTAATTTCTAGTTTGGGACAGCAGCAGTGATCCTAAAATGTGCCTTTCCTCCTGGTTTCTGGGAACACTCTCTATATACTGTAAAATACAAAATTTTGCTTTCCCCCTTGACCTTTGGTCATGGGCCCAGTTTCCAATGACTGCAGAGGAGTGTGTGTCCAGCTGGTTGACCACAAGGTGTTGGACACTGAGAGACATCCTAGAAATCCACACCAACAGTGCTGATAGTGCCATTTCCTGCTGTGAACCCAAATGGCTGAAGAGCATCCTGGTGCCAGAGGGAGGGATCCCAGCAGGGCTCAGCCCTCAGCTCCCACACACACTGCTGGCCCTGCAGGCACAGATGGCCCCACACTCTCGTCTGCCTCTTCTAATTTCAGAGCTGAAGGTGGCAATTTGGATAATGCATATTTCCATCAAAACCTTCACGAACACTCAGCAGCACTCACCCCCTCCCTCCCTAAATACAGCCTCTCCTCTGCCTGTGCCTGGCAAAAGTCACCCCAGGACACCTTCCCACAGTGCTATATGCACAGAACAAATCATATGCATGCTGACAGTCCATTCTGTTAACTCTTCCTTTTTCATGAGTCATGTTGTCCACTGCTAGAACTGAGAGTCTACATTCTTATCCTCTCTATTCATGTATGAACTGCTTCCACCTCTCTACTCATGCTACCCCTACACGCACTCACCTGCCAGCATCCCAGCAGGAATAATCTCTGCAACTCCCCAGCTGAAGGGCTGTGGCTCAGCTTTTAGCAACTTCTCTTTGCAAAATGAACTTTTGAAGATTTATTTCATTGCCACAAAGGAGGCAGAAACGAAAACATATGTAGCTACTATTTGAATTGATGTCATCCAGTGGTTCAGGTAAGTAAAAAGGAGGTTTCCCTCCTTCTTAGTTTCTGCTTCAGCAGCCTGGAACTTCAGTCCCATATGGTCAAGTATATCCACACTGCCCAGCTGGGCAAGGTGCTTGTGTCTCAGGAGATGCCAGCACCCACCTCCCTCACCAAAGTGCTCTGTCTCCCAGAAGAGCCAGTTCTCTCTGGGCAGGATCTGGTCACATCACAAAGGTAGCTTGTGAGCAGTAATTTCTCCACTGTTTCCTGGAGCTGTTTCAGCAATGGAGCCAGGAACTTCTTCTTCCCTCCTGTTAATCCCTGGGGATTCTTTCAGCCAGGGAGAGCAAGCACAGAAACCACATCTCATGGCTCTGCTCAGGATTCTGCTGCCATGCTAGGTGGTGGGGTCATGTCTGGTGACAGGGACAACCCAATGAAGCATTGTCTTTCTGCTTGGTCCATCTTCCAAATATTTTGGTAGACAATTCTGGGATCCAAAATTTTTTCTTCTCTGGAGTTCCTAGCCTCACAGAAAAGGGTAATTCACACAAGTATTCTTCAGGCCAAGCAGTAATGAACTCAGTAGAAGTTGGCTTGTGGAAGTCAGCAGATATAAGCAAAATCAGCAACTACCTTCCCGTGTCTCCATGGGCATCACAGAGCTGTACATGGACATCCTGGTCCCAAAAGGCCCATCAGATATATGCCCAGTGGGGAGGCACTGGCAGAGAAAAAGGCACTGACTCCTGGGTCATGAAAGCTGTAGTGCCTCAATTGCACTGTCATCCATCCATTTCTCATATTTGAAACTATCAGTGAAAGGGATTTCCATGTGGAAGTTATTCTGGGCTGCTGTAGGTCCCAGAAGTGCTCTGGGATGACAGAGCTTGAGCAGGGAGGTTGGACCAGGTGACCCCCTGTGGTCCTTTCCAGCCTGGCCCATCCTGTGATGCTGTGAATGGTGACTATGGCTGTGACCCAATGCTCACACCTGTGTTGTGTTGGCATTGCCTTTGTCTAACTTGTTGCTCAACAAGACAGTACACCAAGCAATAAGGTATCAATTAAGATGCAGACCTGGTATTTCTGGCAGAAAAGACTTCATTCCAGAAGCCATGAATTAGCTCTTGTGGAAAAAACTTACACTGAGACTTAGAAAATTCACATGGAATTCTGGAAATTGAACCAGATTTATTAATTTAACTGCTGCACCATTTAGGTAATCATCTAAATTGAGATAATTTCCAAAGCAACACAAGGTGTTTTCTTACAAAAAGAAATTATAAAGCTGGAATGGCTCCTATAGAAAAGCTTAAAGACAACAAGTATATTAGATCACTAACACAAATACACAGGTAGAATCTAATGGAAAAAATAACTTTTAAGAGTCCATAGGGTAAGTAGAAAGAGCAAATAATGAAAATACTAACAATTAGCCTATTTTCTTGGCTTCCAATCTGACAAAAAATTTTAATTGCTACACCATGGTAATGACAAAAATTGAATACCAGTTTGGAAAACTAGATTCTAAGCAGTTCTTCAAGTGTTTCTCATACACATTTGGTTCTCTGACCCCAGGTCTCTTACAGAAGAGAAAATTTTTTGCATTGTTATTCCTCACATGATGCACAATCACTGGGTAAGTAAAATCAGACAAACAGGAAAAACACCTCTGAAGTTCCATTACTGCAGCACAGATTCAGTGGCTCAGAGGCAGAATCTCACTCTGACCCGTATTGAGCTAATTGAACTGTCATAATTTGAGTTACAGGTAATACATATGTTTTTATTATTAATCCTGTGTCAGTAGCATGGAAATTTTATATGTATCAACTACAGATATGGGTCAGATTCAGGATTTTTTCACTTTTTCTTTATAATTATACTCTGACTTGAGAGCTGCCACTGCATCAAACGACTGCCCAATACACCTATATGGGCTTGTGTATTGTTGGTGTTGCTTCTATACTAAAATTGGTTGGGCTTTTTGTCACAAAAATTTAGGACAGTATTCAAAATCAAGGAACCTTCCCACCTAGGTATCCTTTGCAAAAAGTGGTCACAGCAGTAATTACAGCCCTTGGCACAAACCATCACAGAGCAGGTGTGATATGCCCCATGTGCTGTCAGACACACCAAGTGCTGAGGGTCTCCTCTGCCAAAACTTATATCTAATATTACCTTTAGCTCAGGGTACACATTCCAGGCACAACTGATCCCACAGAATGCTGAGATGCTGTGATATCTTTGTCAGCTGCTAAATGAATTAAAAACTTCATCAGAGAACTACTTTCACCATGGAGTAAAGCATTTGCTATCACTTCCATTAGAGACCTCATCAAACGTGTTCCCCTAGAATATACCTTTCATTGAACTAAGGATGAAATGTAGTAAGTTTTTGCCAGAAATTTCCACAGAAAATTCCAACTAGTGTGTTGTTTTAACCCACAGCTAAACCACACAGCTTGCAAACTCCTGTCTCTGGAACCATGTGAACTTTTTTCCATCGGGATGTATAAGCTACATGAATACAAACTTCAAAAGAATTGAACTTCAGGAAGGGTGGATATTCCTTCTGCCTTATAAGACAAAAAGAAGTAGCCCCTTCATTCTACTAAAATACCTTAACACATCTGGGTAGATGAAAAAGGTCCTCTAATATGTCTTTCAGAACTGGCTTCTGTTTCAAGTGTGATAAAGTGGTGTGGCAGGAGACAAAGACCATTCAGGTATTTATCCATTTTGGTTACATTTGTAATTTTCTTATTAATGTAAGTCTTAGTCTTTCTCCTTCAGGATGCCAGAGTCAGTAAAAGCCAAACACTAGTGTTAAAATAAGTTACTAATTTATCTCTTCGAAAGGGGCTTCTAATGTTTGTTATTTTAGCCCTTGGAATAATCTTAACCATTTTGAGAGGCAGAGGAGGGTAATAGACTGTTCTTTTTGTTTAGACATACCAGTCTTGCCTTGGATCTGTTTCCCAAGCACAAGTTCTAATTAAAGTTTTGCTTTACTAAAGAAAAGCTTTAGTTCCAGGTGTATTCCCTCCATAAAGGCAGTTATGCTGGATTGTTTCCCAAGACTGGTTATAACCAGAAACAGCTCCCCAGTATTTCCCATGAGGTCACTTTTCCTCATCACTGAATATTTTCATAGTTCCTTTCTGATCTACTCAACATTCTGACATGCTTGCAGAGCAACAAGACCCACTGAGTTCATTAAATACTACTATTTTCTCCTTCACAAATGCATCTTGGCAGTATTTGAACACTCATCCTCACCTTTTTGCTTCGATTCCTAAAGTCAAGACTGGCACAGACAATTACAGTAGGAGTTTTAAAAAACAATCTTTACTTTTTGATCTGCCATTTTTTCTCAAGAGGGACACTTTTTCAGCTTAGGCAATTAGTGCTGAGGCATCCATAAGAAGTTTCACCCAATGTTGCAAAGCTTATAGACAGCATGAACAAAACTGGCATCTCTTGAGCAGCATTGCACCCTTTGCAGTTACAGAGGGATATGGGACATGTTCCTATATTTCAGGACCACTTAAGGTACAAGCAGACAGTCTCTTTCTCAGTTCCTTATATAATATGTAAGAAATGTACATTCTTACAGTCAGTTTCCATTGAGGAAAGCAGCAGCTTTTTAGCCTCATCTAGTAATTACTGGTCAGGCTTCAAAATTTCCAAGAAAAACAAAGAAAGAACTTCTGTGTAATTCAGGGCACCACCCCACCTCAGACATCAACAGTGTCTCCTCTCCAAGAGAATTGTATTATTTTTCTTCTCTTGTCTGACACTTCCAAAAACTTGTACAAGCTGTGTCAAAGAAGGCCCTCCTGGAAGCCTGGTTTCTTGCATGCTTGAGAGCCACATTAGAGTGAGGTAAATAAGTTGTGAATAAAAGTGCTTTAGTAGAAGAGGACAGTACTTAGAGAAGTTTTAAAATACCTAAATACTTGAATCACTATTATGGAAATATAAAGAAAAAGCAAACGTGTAAATTTCTGTCACTTGATAAATAATATTAATACTTTAGTCACTGAAAAGAGAAAGAACTCTAAAATTAATGTTAAAAAAGAATTAAGACACACTTTCATTGGCACTGCAGAAGTAATAGTCCATTAAAGGAAGTTTGAACATTAAATGGTTTTAAGGATGATTTGAAGGATTAAAGGACAGTTGCTCGTTCTAAATGCTAATCTCTTACATTTCTTAGTATTATTAGGACCAGAAAGGAGCATACTTTCATAAGTTTTATTCCAATTGACTTGAGTTCCTTCAGTGTTCCTTTGCACTGTGAAATTATAAATGAGTATTCCTGTTTCATTAAGGTGAAGAAAGATCATTCCCTGAAATAATCGGGCAGGCTGCTGTGAAAACAGATCACATCCCGCTCTTCATAATTTCCAATTTAATTTCAGACTTGTTGGAAAGCAAAGTTAAAGCAAATGAAGAAAATCCTTGGATAATGGCAAGCCATGATAGAAAATTGAAATGGATTGGATTTTAAATTCTAATTTTCCTTCATTATTTTCTGCATACACCTATTTTATGTAAACTTAAGACACTTATCCTTCCTTCATTTCTTCTAGCAAATCAATGTAGACAGCTGTTCTTTATATTCCTCTGAGCAGCATCAGACATAGTAAATCTGCAGAGCAAGCATTTTGGAGGATCACACAGGTCAATACATTTTGGCTTTTACAATATGATGCTGAATCATAGCAACAGGCATTAGATTAAGGAAGATGTAGTGAGTATGCCTCTTGTATTTCGGGTTGATTTTGGATGTGTTCATTCAGATAAATAATAAATACCAGACAGTATTTCTTAACTTATTCTCAGATGCTACAGCTGGACACTTCTTTTGCCTATTAAGTTCTTAAATCAGGTAGACTACAAGACTTAATGATCAAAGCCAACACAAAATCACACACTGCAGCTTAAACATTTATTAGCTTTGCAATTGGAGCTGTTCAGAGTTCTGACTGTTTTTCAAACAAAAGCATAAAATAATTGCCCACACATCCTTTATATTTGAAGTGATTACCATACTGGTTAGACAGACAGGACATCAATATAAAGCCTAATTGAACAAGACAAATTGCATGTCAGACCTGCTGACCTTTTCAGAATTACCTTTGTAATCTAATGTTCCTACTGGCATTTTTATCTTCATAAATACTAAGACATACCAAAACTAATGAAAGAAAAATCCTACAAACCAAGGAAATCTGCCTTCTGATCTGATGGAATTCAGTTTTGAGACAAAATAGCACAGCATGTAAAAAAATACATTAAAAGAAGTATTAATAATTTCATGGTCTTCCAGACCTCATTGTCATCCACATCTTCATGTTTACATCACCACTTCTGATTAATGGCCTCAAACTATTTAAGAAATCACAACAGCACAACGATGGAAACCTGTCAAGAAATATGTGCTTAACTTCATTCCTGTAAAAATTCCAAAATTCCAGTCTTTAATAAATCATTATGGAAAATCCTAGAGGATTGCATTCTCCCTCCATCCCATCTGTCTTCCAGCCAAATCAATACTCAGATATGCTTTTTGACATAAAGTTATATTCTAATTACAAAACTAAAACAACAAATTACTTGATTTTTAGCAAGATAGCAAGTACACCATCCTGGCATATACATTAGCAATCTAATTTGAGGCCTTTTGTTTAGGCTTTCTTCCCAGATGAAAATGAAAGGGATTGGACTTCATCAGCTGTGGTTTAAGTGACATTTTTAAACTGAAGTGCAGAGAAAAAAAGAAATATAATGCTACTTTCATTTGTTTTGTGGAGGAAAAACTTTCATTTTGTTTTGTTTTGTGAAGTCCCCCTGCACATTCATCCTTTTCTTTCAAAGCCTCTTGGCCTTTACTGCAATAAGTTACCAAGCAGGAAGCAGTTTTGTAGAGCAGTCTCCCCTTCCACAAGAGGTATCTTCTTTTCATTTTTTATTCAGACATCAAGTAAATTTATAGATGCTTTCATACTGTTGCATTTTTCATACTGTCCAGTTTTCTTCCACAATTTCTTCTCTTTTCCATTGCTCTGTAGGTGTACATTCTGCAGCCTGTGCCAGAACACCTCAATTTTTTATTCCAGGAAAGTTAGGAAGATGCAGAAATTCATATTATGTTTATTTCTACTGTGCTAAGCCCAGAAATCTCATTTCCATTTTTATTCAGTGATTCCATTGGTTCCTTGAGGACTTCTATAGCAGCTCAACTTTTCTCAATAACAGTTTTGGGATAAAAAGTTCAAGAAAAACTATTCTATTCAAGCACCTTGAGTTCCCAAATATGCTTAGGAATTGGTCATTGGGGAGTGAGAGATCAACATATTGAATTAAACACATTCTCTTCTGCTTATAAGATCCCTTGAAAAGGTTAGAGCTTTTTCCACTTTAGGCACACAAATATGTATTTTACATTAAAGGTTATTTTACTCCTTACTTGCCGCAGTTTGCTACATATACTCACTCTGAAGTTTTGCTATTTAATGAAAAAAATCAACAAAAATAAACAGGCAAAAAAAAAAAAATCTAATCATTGGATGACCAAAGTACTGCTTACCCTTGTAATATAATCAAGTCACTAAAGCATAAATTATTAGACACTTCAAACATAAAAGTTAACGCTGTTTTATTTTCTGGAATTATGCATTTAAAGGGACTTGTCTCAGTGTATCGAGTTTAATAAAAGAAACCTTCTTTTCAGCTGTGGTTTTCCCTTTTGGCCTCATATTATTCTCCTGCTAACTAAAGCCAAATAGCAATTTAGCAACTAAATCCTTGAGTGATTAATCTAAATATGAGTAAGTCTTGGTATTGCTTTGGCATTGCCTGATGGCATTTGATGCTGCTTCTATCTCTACCTGAGTTGTTGTGCTGAACCTCCTGGGAGCACCTCTCTGTAAAAGCAACTCACTGGCTGCTGCCTCCCCTTCTCCTCCATGCAACAGGAGGAGCACTTTGATGAGCACAACCTGGTTTTGGGAAGAAACAGGAGACAGGACTCATTGTTCTGCATTTCTTTCAAGAGAAACAAACACAGCTACTCCCACCAATGCTTATGACATCCTAGATGGTCATTTAGTGTTTTAAAAGAGAAATCTCAAGAAGCAGTAATACTGTGTGGATAGTAGAGACTGTACTTGGACTAGTTTACCTGTTATTTAAATATGAAGCACTTTACTTAGTCAGATCAAGGGTCCACTGTTCTAGATATGCTCCCTTTCACCTGAAGCCACTGTTGAACACCTAGGGAAGAGCAAGGGCACTGCATTTCCTCAGAAACTCCAGTTTCCTTCTACTTTCATCTCAACAACTTCCCAGCTTAGACATTTCTGTGCGTTTATTCCACCTTTATGGATTTCTTTGCCATTAACTGGACCAATTTCCTTTCATGCTCTGAGAAAACTCCTGGCCTCTACTCCATCCTGTGGGAATGAGGTCCTGCAATGAGTCAGATAAACAGGGACAAGCATCCACAGTTTGCAACACATTAATTAGTTTCAGACATCCCTACCATCCACATTAGAGATGGACTTTTTGTCATTCATCTTCCTCAGAGACACCAGAGATGAGCTGAAAGGGGTGGTATGCCTGTGTACTCCTATGAATGCACCTGGTCAGAAATGCCACCAAGAATATTCATTTGCAGCAATTCAGTCCTGATAGTGGTGTTAAAGCAAATATTCCAATTTTCAATCTGTGAATGGAAAGCCACAGGGAAAAATAAACAAGAAAGCAAACAAACCAAAAAACCTGCATGCCATACAGAAAAAGAAGAGTTTTAGGAAGGAGTACACACCCCTACTGCATTACTAATGCCATGGGAACAGGGGGAAGACCATCATGCACAGAATCCTCTGGGATTCATGAGTGCATTATTTGGATGATCACAATTAGATGAAACTGAGCCAATGCACTACTGGATGAAAGGCAAGTGTTGTGATTATTATTTCTATAGGCATAAACTCAAATACATATGCAGTCATCTCCTTATCTCCCTGCCCATCACTCCAGGTGTACTACACAAGGTTCTGGCCCACAGTGTTTACCCCAAGAACATTTCCAGGTTCTCAGAAATGCATGTCAAAAAAGGAAGACAAAGTTACAGAACAATATTAAAATAAGGAAGAATCCTGAAATCCTTTGATGGTGATTCAGACACAAGGAGTCGTGATATGAAGAAAAGATTATAGAAAAAACTCAAACTACCGATCAACTAAAACACTGAACACAAAAGACCCCACTCCTTCATAACATTTGTTTAAAGATTAACTAATGAATGTAAGGAAGTCATTATCCTACAAGAACAAAGTCTACCTTTTTCTTCATTTTTCTAAGAAATTTCCTTTATCTCCCCAAATATAATAAAACATGAAAAAAAAGGAAAAAGAAGAGCCACTCTGGAGTGCACAACAGGCCCTCCTTTGAAATAACATACATTCTTATGCAGCACTAATTATTGGAAAGAGCAATACTTTTACAGAGAATAGTTACTCATTAGAAGTGAACCAATACCAAAGTTCTCATTACCTACTCATAATTTCCACATGCATTTTCACATTTTAATTGATGCATAAACATCTCCACCAGCCCATGTGAAGATGAGTGGGATAACAGAAGTTGCCTCAGATGGATTTCTTAGTCACTGCACTGTATTTTTGGGGCATTTCTCTCTTCCCACAGTTGACTTCTGCAGCATGGCTTCCACCTTCTGGTGGTGGCTGGCCCTTGGCATGATCATTCCCCAGTCTTCAACACACTAGGATGTGTTTTCCCAGAAAGCAAGAAGGCAGCAAGAGGAGTTGGACAGACCTGCCTCATTTATTGCATTTTTCATTTAGGTGCTGTTGTTTGTTTTTTAAATTATCACTTTACTTATGTTGTTCCTTTCCCACTGACTGAAGTGGTCTCAGGTGTTTTATTCCCTTGCTGGCAGGACTCAGCTCCTCA
This sequence comes from Muscicapa striata striata, assembly GCA_030060385.1. Taxonomy (NCBI): domain Eukaryota; kingdom Metazoa; phylum Chordata; class Aves; order Passeriformes; family Muscicapidae; genus Muscicapa; species Muscicapa striata. The sequence continues at coordinate 376,227 of JAREIS010000048.1, forward strand.
TCTTCTGTCTGTGTACTTCAATTAACTTGGAGGACTACCATGCACCTGACTTACCAAAAGAGTGAAAGGTTTTGTGTCCCTGAAAAGCTGCAATTTTTACTGCAAAGAACTTAATTTCTTTTCTTCAATAGATTTTTGTTCAAAAACTCTTCCCTCCCACCTCCTTTCACCTATGTACTATTCTTTTCAATTCTGTTTTTGCTAGTACCCATAAAGTTTCTGCTCTCATAAACAAGTTAAAAACTAATGTATTGTCTTCTTAACAGCAAGTTATAGCACAACCACTTTAAAGTCACAGGGCAACAATAATCACAAGGACTCATCTTTACATTAAAATGTTGAAGAAGAATGCTTGTGTGGTTATTTCTATGCTTTCAGAAAATTCATTTTACAAAAGACCAAGAGCTGAAAATACAAGACTCAGAAGTCATCCAGTTATTCTACCAACTCATACAACTCCTATCACAATTCTTTTTTTCCTCTGGTTTCTTTCCTCACAGTAATTTTGTGGGAAGGGGCAATGTCCTGGTATTAAAACCCCAAAGTCCTCTTGTATTTATTCCTGGCATCAGCTGAGGGCTTCAGGCACACACAGCAACTAAACCAAGATACTCATCAGGAGGGGCTCCTCTTCAGGAAAGGAAGCCAGGCAATATCACATACCCACACACAACTAAGCTAAAGCCATTATACCATTGATCTCAACTACAAGTCTTTTCACAGAAGAAATTACACTGTTATCAAGTATGTTCATGCATTAAATGGATTTTTTGCCTGATTTTCTATTATTCATGATGGTATTTGACCTAGAATCTACCTGCAGGTCCAAGGTGGAGATTGGAACTATTCACAGCTGGGGGATAAAGAAGGAAAGGGGGGTTAAAAGAGCAAGGAAATGGAATCAGAGAAACATGGTTTCAGAACAGCTGCAGAACAGCACCTCTAAACACATTGGTTCACATAAATTTCCCTCCCACACACCCTCTCATCTCTATAGAAGGTCACAAAACTCAGTCCAGTCCATTAGGAAGATGAAAAAAATAAAGCTCTTGGAGCTTTATTCTTCTATCAGAGATTCATCAAGCAAATCAGGGAAGAAACCAGCAAATTAGTAAATCCTCTCATATAGATCACAGTACCTTTCCTTGCTTCCTGAACCCTGAAATGGTTCAGGCAGGCAAGACTAGACAGGAGAGAGAGGAGGCAGTCTCGTGGGCAGAAGACCTGAGTTCACTTCTTCCCACAAGAGTGCTGTTTGTGCTTGGGCAAGTCAATAAATACTTTGATTCCTCGACTGAAGGACAGCGATTATCCTGCATCACTAAACCCCAAGAAGGAGGGTGAATTCAACCATGAGCTCCCCATATGTTAGCAGGAAGAATTTAAGGATATTTTTACAGAGTAATTTCACACAAATACATTATCTCATTGCTCTGGTCAGCCTGCAAGTCTTTGCACTCTCTTCCTTTCCATGGGCTGGAGGGAACAGCTCAGAGCTGCCTGTGCTGGTCAATATTGCTGGAACTGGGCAATATCCAAGAGAAGCTGCCCCACTGGAACGGTTCCACCCTCAGCTGACAACAACAGGAGTCCAATTATAGTTTCTCAGGGTCGATTTTAACACCCACAGATATGACCTGCTGCGTTTCTTTATTTCCCCTGTTAGCTGGATTCTTGGAAAATAGCTAATGTGTTCCAAGTAGGAGCCTATGCAGCAGATCATCCTCTTTTCACCAGGAATTGTTCTTTGTAATTTCTGCAATTAGTAATAAGCCTTTTCAATTCTTCTCTTAGAGACAAATCCCTGGGTATAGGACTACACTGTCTCCTGTGAGAGCATATCTTATCACAAATGTAAATTCAGTCACGGGGCTCTGCACTAAAGACTTCTTAACCAGGTCTCAGAATGATACTTGGAACTGAGAGGAGAAGCTGCACACAGGAGCCATGCTCCATGAGCACACAAGAAACTTGATTATACACAATCCAAGCTGTACAGAGATCCCAGCTGTAGTTCCAGTTTGATTAAGTCCTCAAACCATGGTAAAACAGTCCTTGTCAGGTCCACCTGCTGCCTTGTATTTATACAAGTGCAACCTAGCTTGGTCCACACAAACAGTCTCAGAAAGTCTCACATCTCTGTGACCCAGCTTTATATGTCTCTGGTTCTCAGCATCTTCCTTGCTTCATTGAAACTGGGAAGAATGAGAGCTGAGGACTGTAAGACCTTCCCTCTGGATATAAACATATCAGATGTATTTAAAACTGTTTGATCCATCCAATAAATCATGGCCACAATAAAGTCTAGAAGCCAGACTGTTGCTGAAAACTGTTGTCTTGTGAACTAAGTTATTCACTGAAAATGGTTTTCCAGAGATCCCAGCCTGAATGGTGAAGCTCCACATCCCCTTTTAATTATCCAAAGATAGCTGGATCAGCCAAAGAACCTCCACTTTTATATTCACTACACAGTGGAAGTGCTGAGCACCAGGGACCACCCAGTGACAATACCACCAGCAATATTCACAAGAAAAACAAGGTAATGATGTTGTTCTACAAAACTACAGAATATTCATTAAAGTGAAAAAGAACTTTTATAGAAAGTAAGCAGCAAATAAACCTGGGGAAAATATAAAAATAAATTGAATTAGTCAAGCAACTCTTTATTTGGGGCTGCATTTCATCCCAAAGTATCAGCTTATATCAGCTGCTGCTAATTTATATCTCTGATTGCCTATTCCAAGTTCTCTGCTTACAATGAAATAACAACAGAGCCTGAATGTATTTATTTTATATTAGCCAGCATTCTTAGTTCTGCATCCTTTCAGATACTGTTTATCCTTCTACAAGGCATTGGTCCTGTTAAAAGTAAGCAACATAATGGTATTATATTATATTAATGAAAATGGAACTTTGGTTTAGGTTGTTATGCTCATCAACACTATCATCTCAATGCTACTGTGCTGAAACACACAGGTAACCTCTGAAATTACTTATGTGTCTTCCTGAAACAAGGAGTCTTTTATTTTTTGCATTGCCTTGCGTAGAAGTCTTACCTTGAAGTAAAACATGCATGCTCAGTTGCTAGGAAGCTCAAAGGAAAAAGCATGGTTCAGAAACAAGATATTCACTGAGCTAATTGCAGATCCTAAAAGAACTATTGACAGTCCTTCTGCCTGTATAAGATATATAGCTTTCATGCAATGCACCTTTTTGAGCAGGACTCATGGAGAAGGATATCAGAATATTCAGAATAATTCCTGTAAGGAGTCAAAGGGCTGGATTAGGACTGGTGCAGAAGAGGAGCAACTTGCAAAATGTCAACCACTATAAAGAGCAAACACAAGCTTCTGTCAAGATTCAAGTAGGCCACTAAGCTTTTTTGAATCTGCAGCAACCTGTGGTTCAGCAGCTACATTTCTATTCACCAGAAACAGTGCAGAGCAACATCTGTCACCACTGGACAGGCTGAGACCAGTATGGTGTCAAATATTACCTATGAGCTATTTATTTGCTTTCATACATTCCTCCTGCATTGTACACTGGCAATGCAAAACACAACTTCACTCCTTCCCCATGATCCCATGTGCACCTCCAGGCCAGCTGTAGCAGACAGGATTTCAGTGGGCAGCAGGAGGGAAAGGAGCAGCATCACCCCTGGGTCAGAGCTCTGCCCCATCTGCAGCAGCACTTCTGCACAGCAAGGTGCCTCTCAGAGGACACTGAGACATCTGCAATCTGGGGAGATAATCCCCTGAAACAGCCTCCTTTTCACATGGTCAGATGGACCACTCAGCTCCATACCCTTCATTATTTCTAAAAAAACACAAACAGAAAAGGCAAACAGGGCTGAGCACACAGAAGTGTCACTCTCTTGAACCCTTGAGTCACTGGCAAAAGCTGAAGAATTACAGTGATGTTGCTCCCATGAGCCACCACTACACACTTTCCCCCTTCTCCAGGTTCTTGAGTCAAATCATGTCTTGATCTTTTTCATGCTGGGGAGGAAAAAAATTTCGTCTTTCATTAAATAATTATTTTTTTCACCCAAAAAATTCTGGTAGTTATGGGTGTTCTTTTATTAGGGTGGTCTTATTTTGATTGGTTCTGGGGGACATGAATGAGATGGGATTATTTTTCTTTACTAGTTTTGTTGTTTCAGGGGGGTTTGGTTTTATTTTTTTAAGGTTTGCTGTTGCCTCATGAAGAAGATCTCACAACAGAAATCTCTGTCATCTTGGCAGTGGATCTTGATAGCAATGGAATCTATTAGTCACACAGTGCTGAATAGTTCAGATAGCTTTCAGCACATATTGCTGGGATTTACTCTTTAAAAGGCAGGCTTTTTATAGATGGAATTAAGGGTTTTTTACCCAGGGCTTGTGACACACAGTTCTAGGCAGCACTGAAGTCCCATATTGAAGTGGCTTTCTGCAACACCAAGTCAGTTGTTTTGGACATGACTCCGTGTTCTTTAGTTGACTCAGTAGAAATCAAATAATTTACTGCTTTTGCAGAGGTTCTGAGAAGCACAGTGTATTCCCAGAAGGCACAGTCATAAAAAAAAAATCCTGTCTACTTGTTTTAACTGTGTTTGTATCTATATTCACTACACCAGGCCTACAGAGAAGAACTTCCAGAAACAAACTTAAAAAATGCTATACTGTGTAAAATAACTTGAATACCATGAGCCAGATCTCTGCAAAGTGACAATATCTTCACTTGTCTGTTCCTGACATCTCCAGAATAACAATACTGAAAACAATTCTCATTAGAGATCTTTACCTGTAAGAAAATCTACCAGCCACAACTGGCTTAGCCTCCTTTTATTTAGTTAGTGAAGAAATAATGTCTCCAGACCTTTAACCTTACAAAGCTGAGCTTGGTTCATATGGTAGTCAATAGCTTTGAAGCCATAGCTTTACTTGTGAGTAGATCTAGATACATGCTCAAGTGCTTACATGTTCAAGGCCTAAATTTAGACAAAGCATTTTGGCACTGAACATAAGGTCTCAACTAAACTACAGTAGAGTGGAACTAATCACTTGTTTTACGTTTGCTGCCACAGAGAAAGGAGAGTTGGAGAATTAAAGGACACTCTGTTACTGTGAATTTAACTTCTTGTTCTTTATCCTTGAAAATCTAAGTAAAAGAAAACAAAAACCTGCAACTATAATGGACAGCATTTCTGAAAGTCATGCAAATCCATACACAGATTTAAAGGGAGGAAAGAGAGGTGGTTCAAAATGCACATCTTGGTTTGTATCAGAAGTTTTGTGACCAGCAGGGCCAGGGCAGTGATTGTCCCCCTGTAGCTGGTGCTGGTGAGGCCATGCCTCAAGTGTTGTGTCCTGTTTTGGGCTCCACACAACAACAAAGACTTTGGGGTGCTGGATTGTGTCCAGAGAAGGGCAACAGAGCTGGGGAAGGGTCTGGAGCACAAGAATGATGAGGGGAAGCTGAGGGAGCTGGGGGTGTTTAGCCTGGAGAAAAGGAGGCTCAGGAGGGACCTTATTGCACTCTCCCTGAGAGGAGGCTGTAGCCAGGTGAGGCTTGGCCTCTTCTCCCAGGTAACAAGCCAGAGGATGTGAGGAATCAGTTTAAGTTGCACCAGGGAGGTTTGAGTACGATATTAGGAATATGTTTTCACTGAAAGTGTGGTCAGTATTGGAACAGGCTCCCCATGAAAGTGGTGAGATCACTGCCCCTGGAAGAATCCAAAACCACGCAGGTGTGCTGCTTGGGGAGGTGGCTTAGTGGTGGACCTGGCAGTGTTGGGTTAATAGTTGGACTCAATGATCTTAAAGGTCTTTTCCAGCATTAATAGTTCTATGATTTTATTCTGCACATCATCATTAGAACTGGTGGACTCACACTGGAAATCCTCCCTTCTCTTAATGTAGGTGTGATTCTTCACTCTTTCACTGATACAGTCTCTACTTCACCATGGTTTCCCTATAAACAGGATGTGGATCTGCCCTTTTTTCCTAGCACTACCATAATCCAAGTAGGCCTTTACCCACACACAGCAGAGGGGAAAAGAAAAGCATTTCTTCTGCCTTTATCACTAACACAGACTGATGCACGTTTAACACACAATTCCTTAGGTGGGGCAGAGACATCAGGAATCATGTGGGAGCTGCCTCAGCAGTCAGAACTCAAAGCACTAAGCCCTCTATCAAGTGAGATGTGAGTCATTACAGTCAAAAGAGATAATCAGGTTAGCAGATTTTATTCTGAATACATTTGATATAATTTTTAAGTTTCTCTTCTAAAACTTTGGTTCCCTAGAGAATGATCATTTAAGTGGTTAAGAGATATGATTAAAAACATGAAATAGTTGACATATGCTGAAACTGAAACTTTAATATTCAAGGAAAAAAAGAAAGGTATTTCTAAAGCATATTCAAACTACTGTGTTAGTATATTTGTTTCATTATTTTAGCTCACTTCTTTCAGTGGTGCTGTCTCCCACCTGATGCATGATAACTGAATCCTACTAGGCATTAAAAGGTTAAATAGAAAAAGCTAAGTACCAAACACAGGTACCTCAATAATTTACCAGTTTGTCTCCCATATCAGAAGCCAACATATTGAACAATCCCTGTATCAGACTATCCATTTTAAATGCAAAACACTTCAAATGGATGAAACACTCTTGAGGCTGAGTTAACTCATCTCAGAAACCCATAATATGAGGATCCAAGTTTGCTCCTAAAATAATGAAAGAGAAAAATTAAATTACAATTTTTACAGATACCCTGATAAAAGCCATGTCTGTTGTAAGTTAAGGTACCAAAACCTCATTAGAAAGACTTCCAGCTTCTTTATAAGCCTGTAAACCACATAAATCAGGAACATTATATCAAATTCCCTAATGAAATAATTGCTTTATACATTTTCCTTACCTTAATACAGCTAAAGTAAAACACATGCTTGTTCAGACAACTATTCACTTGTGCTTTTCCACTCAAGAGAGAACACTTTGTGCTGATCTTCCTTTATTTTAAGGGAATGGATTTGCTAGGTGCTGCTGCACTTGATTGTTTCTGCTGATGTAACTAGGACATTCCATCACCTCCTGGGACCTGACTCTCCCACTCTGCAGCTAAGAAGGGCCTTTTCCTCATGTTTAGTTTTTAAATACTCCTACTTCAGCAGCACTACAACTAGAGGAGTTGCTTTCTGTTGTCGTATGCAGCATTAATTAAACACTTTGCCTTTCAACAGGTCTCTGATCTTTGCTTCTCTGTGGGTGAGGAGCCACAGCTGGCAGCTGTTACCTCTGCTGAGTTTGGGTGTTGTGTCATTGCCACAGACCTGTGTTTCAGAGAGCTTTGTGGCAAAGCTGAGACCCTGCTGCTGTGCAGCCTCACCCAAGCACATCCACGTACTGTGCCTCCCAAATGCTGCCTTCCTTCTTTCTCTGGGTGTTATTCAGCCCTTGGGGTTTTGCCCCTTAAAGTTTCATTCCATTTGTTTTCTATTCCTATTGACTGTTTAAAGACTTGATTTCCAGGTGTGTTTCTTACTGTTCTATGTTGTTGTGCCGGGAATAACTTTATGGGTTGCTTTCCATTTTGTCTAGAGTTTACATGTTGGAGTCCAGGACGTTTCCCTGGCTTCCCTGGGGATCCAAAAACCCCCCTGGCAGGCCTCTTAGAGACCCCAGAATGAGACCCAGGTGTCTCAAGGGCTGAATTTAACCCCTTGGGAAAATCTGCCAACATTGCAGGAAGAATTACAAGTCACAAAAATAAGTAAAGTGTAAATTAGAGTGTTAGAATGTAGAATAAGTAGATTTTTGGATTGTTTATGATAAGGGCCATGTGGTCAGCATGGAGAATTTGGGGCGTGGTGTGCCTCTTCCTCCTTCTTCTCTGTGCCATCCATGTTGGATCACATGCTGGCAGCCACAGATTGGATGGGGACAAAACTGGACAGTGTAATAAGGTTGTGCTGTATTGGAAAGTGATTGTAAATATTGAAGACGTAGTCTAGAGTATAAAAGATAGGTCCTGCCTCTCCCAGGCAAGCATTTGGTCATGGTCACCTTGCTGAGGGACCTCGGTCAGCCTGCCTGGGACACTTTGTAGATAAGATATAATAAACAGCCATGAAAAACAACAGAAGATCGTCTCATGCAGTCTCTCTCCGGTGGCTTCAGAAAAACTCTGAATCCCAAACCACCTCCATGTCCATCCGAGGAGGTCTCACGCCATAAAGAGACCTCAGACTGTGACATTTACATTGTTTCCTTGCATGTTAATTAGGCTAACAAAAAGTGAAGGATCTCTGGGCCTGCTGACGGATTTATCCCTCTCCTCTAACAGGACAGAAATAGGAACCAGAATAAAGCCTGTTAAAAAAACTTTGCCTTGTTTTGTTTTCACTTGATTCAAGAAATAAAGCAAAATTTTTAGAGAAGGCTGAGTTTGGAATCTATTTTATAAAATTACTTTCAGAATAAAGTAAAATAAAACCATCTTCTATGCCTGTCATGGATTGAAGAGGGAATAATAAACCAAGCTGCACAATGTATTTCCTTGGGGATATCCTGTCAGAGTGTCTTCAGCATTCTCAACATCAGAGAGTTTGCAACAGATTGTTAAAACTGCTGTTAAAAACCTGGTAAATCAGAGTAACACTCCATGGTGTGTTAGTGGTATCAGCAGGGACAAAACTGAGCAATGTGCCTGATTTGGGGTTTGTGCAGGACCATGAGAAGAAAATAAGAAATCCTTCTACATAAGTGATGTGAGCCTTTCTAAGATGCCTTTCAGGAGGTTATAACTGAAGAGATAAATACAAGTCATTAAAATGCCAAATGAAAGAAGAAAAAATCAGCTGCAGCATATAGAAGTACTTAGATTTGTTGTTTTGTTCCCTCTAAGCTGCTGTTCAAATACTTTTGGAACTACTATTTTCAATGTTCTGTTCTTTAATTCTGTGTTACTGTCATAAAAACAATCTAATATAAAGATAAAAGCTTAAGCAATAGGAATGAGTAAGCCCACACCTTCAAGGAGAGGCTTTTCATTACATTAAGGTGCCTAAATAAATCCAAAATCTGCTTCTTCACTGTCTATCTTACAGATAGGTTTGGTGAGAGAAAAGATGGGTTGTAAATAATTGAGCAGAGAACTTGCCTTGTATAACTTATTCTTGTTTTAAAACATACAGTATAGTCTCCACTGTTATTTTTTGTACATATGTATATTTTTACTTCTATCCCTTTGAGTATAAAATGAGCCTCTTAAATTTTTCTATGCTATGCATTTTTTCTGTTCCAATGGACAAATTCAAAATTTTTGCATGAACAGGTAACACTTTTCCTGAGCTGTGGTGAAATCAAACTTCACTTTTATAAAGAGGCAGAGGACAAAGGGCAGTAGATAAATATCAAATTATTAATACAATGTTGTCCCAAAAAAATACAATTCAGTAAAGAGGTAAACTTACTTCTTTGGAAGAGTTTCTTTAGTTTGTTTTTCTCAAACAATTTCTACTATCTCAGGTAAGACAAAAACAGAAAAGCAGTTTTCCAGGTAAATTGGTTACATTCCTGAAACCTCCATCTACAGAAGTTTAATACCTACTAAATATAAATTTATTTCCCTATGAAAAAGCAATTCTTATTCTGTAAAATTCTTTAAAAGTTTTTTTTTTTTTTCCCTAAGAAAACAAATTTTATACCTTTGACAATGTGTCATTTCTATCTCCCACCCCCTAGAAAATGGGTTTGGGATGTTTTGGTTAAACATGTTGTCTAATTTCCACAGCTTTTGACTGAGTGCTAAAGGATTCCAAAGTTTTCATTTTCTCCAATTTTCTTTGAGTAAGCAAGTAGTGGGATAGAAGATTAAAAAAAAAAAAAAAAAAAGCAAACTCAGCTTATAATTTCTAGTGGGTGAGAGAATGCATCAGAAACTCCTTCCCTCATACACATCAAAGAGGCAGTATTTGGGATTTTTCAGCTGCAGGGAAATCTTTAATTTGTATTGCATTGGATATTGAGAATCCAAGCCCAGGAACTCCACTTCAAACCGAGTTTCAGTTATTATGGTTTTTTGTACAAGTCTTGTGTAAAATGTTTCCTCCTGCCCAACATAAGACCTCAGGAACAGACAGCCTGGGGTGTAGCCAGTGGCAGAGAAATTGCAATTTAAGCATCTGCTCAGGCTGAGCTGGAGATGGGATCTTGTGTGGAGGCTGGGAGGTCTGGGCAGGGAGAGATTTCTCATCAGAGACCAAAAAGGCTGCAGAAATATTAATATTTCTCAAAATTGAACATAAATTCAAAAAACTTCTCCCATCCTTTGTTCCAGTTTCATGAATCTATGCTCAAAGCAAAGCAGACACTTTATCAAGCTGCAATTTCATTAAGCAGAGATTTAGGATGTTGGGAAGCTCTGTTGACTTGGAGCTTTTATAATTTATCAACTGATGTAACAGAGCACTGAAGAACTTGCTGTGTTAACAGTGGGAACTTTGTAAATCACGTATATCTCTACTAGATTTTTGAGTTTAAGAAATACAATCGTTGCTACACTTTGTTTTAGCTAATCTCTAATACCTATGACACTCCTGCGTTTTGCAATGAATTTGCTGCCCTCTGTTGATGAGTTGTATGAAATGTGACACATGAAACAACTATTTCAGTCTTCAAAAACTTTGCTAGGGACACATTTGGCTTATTTCTTAAGCTCTGAACTTTTATAATGCAACCCTTAAAATTATATAAGGTTTTTGGGGTTTTTTTTTCATTTCAGAAATCCTGGCTAAAGATGATACAGCTACTGTTATTGTGAAAAAACTGGTGATTTGCATTATTTATATTTGTTACCTTCTCTCTAGAAAACAATCAAATGGGTGAATGCATTTGGAATTATGTAATTTCATTCATTACATGTGTAATATTTCACAAAACAAATCACTGTTCATCCAGGGGCTTGTGCAATTTGGATGGTAAATTGTATTGTTTTGAACTCACACTGCAGTTTTGTTGTACTGAAAATTCTGAGTGAATGCCCTCACCCCTGCACTCTGCTTTCCACGAGCTGGCAAGCAAAATCACAAAAGGCATGGAGTTTTTTAACAAGGAATTAAATAAGTAACACACTGCCTCTGGGAGCCAGAAAACCTCCTGCTGAAATCTCAGAAACACAAACAAGAAACTTACTGCAACTTTGTGGCTGTCAAGGCAGAGACTTGCTTTCCTCACCCTTTCTGTGAGTGTCAGCAATCTGTCTTGGAAGATACACAGGACTAGTTGTTTACAACATTGAATTGCAAACTACTGTTTGGCAGAAATATCTTCTAGTTAAAGCCTCTGTCAAAGCAAGAATATATCCTGGCACGGTAAAGATCCCAACAATTAGCAAGGACTGCATTTAACAGATGGATTTTGTGTTTATGTAGCTCCTGCTGGGAAACACAGAGGCATTGCTGAGATTGCAGCATGTGTGAGTTACTGAAAAAGAGTAGTGGTTAAAGAACTGCCTTTTTGTTTTATATAACAAATCCTGAAATCCAGGAAGAGCTTCCTTAAACACCCACCCACAGTTGTTCATATCTTAAGCCAAAGGTTTTGGAGCCATTTCACAGTTAACCTGCTGAAACCTTTGATCTTGATGGGACTGTGAATTTTGTTTGGTGCTGCATCTCTGGCAAAGGGGTTGTGTAAGGCTACAGGAGCAGGTTCTGCACTGTCATGAAGATTCCAAAGTTCTCCTTGGGCACAAGTCAGTTTTGAGCAGGATCTGAGCAGGTCTGATTGATGAAAGCTGACACTAGTTTCGATGCTAATGTGAAAAAATACTTTTCAGGAAATTACTCTGTGCTTATCCTTGTTCCTCCCTTAAAAGAGGATTTCAGGGGTGACGGTGATTGCCAGTTTGATAGCAACAGCACAGGATTAAACATTCAATATTTGGGTGCTTATCTGCACCTTATCTTCTTGGAGATAGAGTTCTGATGCAGAGGTTGGAAATCCATGTAAATGTTATTGTAACTTTCAACATTCAAACCCTTCTTGAATAGTTTCTAGAATGGCTTGACAGACCATGTTTGAGTAGAAAATAGGTGGCAGCTAAGTTTGTTCTTTTGCTATCAACAGGGTTGCATATTCTGCTTTCTCCTTAAGGAAGAAGCAGAGGAACATTTATAGAGCAACTTATGTAAACCTAAAGATACTGAGTTTTCTGGCCTACTGTTCATTTTACTCTTTGGAAATTATGTATAATCCTTAAACAATCTCTTCGACTCTAGAATTTTTAAAGGTAATAGAGATGATCTTTAATTAAATGGAAATGCTCCTGTTTGGACAGGTCAAACTTACTTTTTAATTGCTCAGAAGAAATTAATTTGATTCCTGTAAAAAAAAAAAAGTCATGTCACCAACTTAATTGCTTTCTTCACTGAAAGTCTTTAAGTAGGTGTCAGTGAAATCTTTCCCACTCACAAGACTGTAATTCTGCAGAGAGAAAAAGACTAGAAATTACTGAGTTTAGCATATTCCAAACTGATCTAAAAACACAAGAGAAAAAACCAAAGAAATCTAAAACCAGTGTTAAAACCAATAACTCTGTCTGCTTATTAAGGCCATATATATTTTCAGTAAGAAAACTCAAACTGTGATTTGTCTGAGGTCAAGTTCATGTAGCTGGGTCCAGCATTGACCAGTGCTGCTTAAAGAAACAACGATCCACCAAATGCACTATGCAAAGCATCTCTGTGCACAGCTCCCTCAGTTCTTCATTCTCTGCACTCCCCAGGCAGTCCCAGAAAGGACATTCCAGGGGTGCCTGGGTGACACTGTGCTGGGCATTGGAGGCTCTCTGCTCAGATGGAGAAGATGATTGTCCTGCCTGTGGTCACTGCTGCTCAAAGCAGGCTCATGTGTGGGTGCCATGGCCCTGTGCTGTTCTGGGTGTGCAGTGTGTGGTACTGGAGGGTCACTGCCAGACACCTCATCAGAGGCTGCTTTGCTGTTACTCTCTTCATAGAGCCCCAGAGTGGTTTGGGTTGGAAGGAATGGTAGAGATGATTTAGTTCAACCTCCCCTGCCATGGACAGGGACACCTTCCACTAGACCAGATTGCTCCAAGGTCCTCCAACCTCTCCTTGATACTTCCAGGGGTGGGGCATCCACAACTGCCCTGGAAGCCTGTGCCAGTGCCTCATTGCCCTCAATAAAGAATATCCTCTTAACATTTAACCTAAACCTCCCCTCTGTCCATTTACAGCCATTCCCCTTATCTTGTCACCCCATGCTCTTATCAAAAGTCCCTCCCAGCTCACTGTAGGCCCTTTAGATACTGAAAGGTTGCTGTAAGGTGTCCCCAGTCTTTTCTTCTCTGGGCTGAGCAACCTCAATTCTCTTGGCCTGTCTTTATAAGAGAGGTGCTTCAGGCCCTCTGAGTATCTCTGTGTCCCTCCTCTGGACACTCTCCAACAGGTCCATGTCCTTCTAACACTGTAGTCTCCAGAACTGACACAGTGCTCCTGTATTTGTCCTTGACCAGAGCTTATTAATTTATTTTTCCTTGGAATAGCCAGATTTCTTGTGTTACCTTCTCAATTTAAAAGCAGTTTACCCTTCCTTGCCCCATTATGGAGATGCTTATGGCAGTATAGAGAGAAGAAATTCTTGGTTTCAGATTCTGAATTTTTATTTTTCATGTGGATAATAACTTCTTTGTCATGCTAAACTAAATGTGTTCAGAGCCATCTGCTGTTCTAAAAGTGTCATCTAGTTGAATATAGAAAACCTTGCCTCTTACCACTTTTCTTCACCTTCTGTCACAGTTTTACTCCAGACAGCAGCTAAGCATCATACAGCCACTCTCTCATTCCACACCCCCAGTGGGGTGGGGTGCAGGATCAGAAAAAGGTGAAACTCATGGGCTGAGATACAGTTTAATAATTGAAATAAGGTAAAAAATGATAATGATAATAATAGTATTATTTTTATACTTAATCAAAACCACAGCACTGTGCCTGCTACTAGAAAGAAAATTAACTATCCCAGCTGGAATCAGGACATCTTTTTAATCACTTCTTGCTACTTTTGTTGTTAGCTGCACACTGGATTGTTACTTCAGTTGTGTTGTAAGGTTGTATAATTTAATGAAAGGCCTCATTTACTTTAAAGGTCTTTTCCAACCTGAACAATTGTAAGATTCTGGAATTCCCCTTGATCAAAGTCTCACTATTTCTATGCAAAACCAGTCCTCATCAGTTCAGTTAGTCACAAAGATTTTAAGCAATTTAAAGTAAAAGCAATGCCAAGTTTTTTTTTTTTTTTTTTTTTGTCAGCTTCTTGTGCTTATGTATATATATGTAGATTACAGTGTTCCATACATTCAACAATAACATTTCAAAGGGTTCTGTTAACTTAAACCATTTTCTTCTGGCTCATTTATTCAAAGTAGACTGAACTTGCCCCATCACGTTGCTGCAGCTGCTGCAGAAGACTCCCAGCACTTTTTGCAATTCTAATGTGCACTGTCTGCCTGATGGATTAAGGTCCTTATAGTCTCCATTCATAAGTTAATTGAGCTGAGTCAGTCTGGGCTCTGAAGCCCTTCCTGATAATGAATTCTTATTAAGGGTAAATACTCAGTAAAGTGTAAGTATAATACAAATAACCAGAAAGTGCAGCTGAACTCTGGAGATGGAGCTCAGGCTAGGAATACAAATAGAAATAAATATCCATCTCTTTGTCATCCAGGTGCAGGGATGAGTTATATGGGAATCTTCACTGTGCAGTATGCCAGACATATCTGTTGTTATTTTTTATGTGATTTCAAGGGTTGGCTACTGCACTAAGAGCTTTGGGTATGGCTTCCTAAATACTCCTTACCTCACATCATTTGAGTCTTAATATATTCTGTATAAGCAATTATTTGAAAAAAAAAATGCTTAATAATTTAATTTTCTTTGCTTTTATGGCAGAACAACAAAACTTATGGGTAGAAAGGCAGAAGGTGTGATATCTTCTGACTGTAGTGAACTTCAGTGGGAGGACTTCATGATGTTTTTCTAAAAAGACCAAAGGAAACTTTTTTCCTTGATAGAGCTTCCATAGGTAGATATGAAACTTGTCAGGAAAAAATATTTGAGTAGCTCTCAGCAGCTTAATGTCAAAATGTAAGAGGTACATACAACTTGTCTCTTGTTTGGTTCAACAAACCTGTCTCTTACAGATGGCACAAATTTTGCAGTCCTTGAGAATGTTGGTGGCCAGGGTTAGAGCTCAGTGTGACCCCAGCAAAGCAGAGAGGGATTGGTTGGTAACACTGGCTGAAAAGAATGTGTGGAATGATGATGCCACACAGGGAAAAGCTGATTTAACAACATCCTGCTGTATCAACACATCAAGGTGTATAAACATTCTAGCTTGAAATATCAGGAATTATTTTCTCTGCTCCTTGCTGGAATATTCTTTTTGGCTGTCTGTGCTGAATGGGAACTATTTGAAAGCAGACTTGGTGAGAACTGTAAGAATTCACTCAGAATCATGAAAACAGGCTCAGAAAGGCTGGAGGAATCTCAGCCAAAACCAGGACAGGAGCTGAGATTAGAAAACCTGGAAAAAATAAAGAATGATGAGAAGGGAACTCATGAGGCATGAGAAATATAAGACACATATGGAGACAAATACAGAAAAGTCTATTGAAGGAGAAAAGGGAATAACCCATTCTCTGGGTCTGTGGCTGACAGGACAAGTAATAGGAAAAATCCCCCCAAAATTTAGGATTAATCATATGCAAAACTGAAATCAATCTATAACCCTAAATTCTCTTTCTCAATAGATTAGTCATCCTACAGAAGTTGTTTCCAAGTGTAGTGTATTCCTTATGCTAACAGAAATTGCAGTACCACCAGAGTGTTGACTCCTTGCTCTACAAGAGCCCTTTTTAAATACAACAACGAGGTGCAGTTGTACAGAACTGGACTAGATTACTTCAACTTTAATTTCTCTTTTGCCTGGGACTCATTTTGTCTGATCACTTTTCCCTCTTTTTTTTTACCTCTTGTCTAAAAATAACATAATTTTCTACTCATAAATTTCTTGAGAAATTTTAAATTATCCTCATAATTTTATTAGAGAACTGGTTGAAGTTGCTGCCAATAAATGCATTTTGAAGAGCTAGAAACAGGAGATGGAGAAACATAAAATGTATAAATCGAACTAAGGGCAGCCTTACAGGGGAGCTGGAGCACAACTTGCTCCTGGCCAGAGACCCCAGAGAACTCTACTGCTGCATATTTAGCTGCTGTGGAGAGATGCTGATGCTGATTGTTTAGAACTAGCAGCATTTCCAATCTAAAATTCCATTTTTACTCCTTATCCAGGGGCACATAATTCGAGGAACTTGCTCTGAATGTTTTAGTCCTGCTGGGAAGGCTCAGAGCAACTCCATTTCAGTAGTTTGCAAGTTGTATATGAGCTAATGATGACAGATGATCTTAATGTTCCACTCTTTTACTTTAACATGATTTATTAGGGGTAGTACATGAACCAGTAAAGCTCGAGAATTGTTGTCCTCCTTCAGTCATCAATTAGGTCAGTGATCATTGCTGTGCTGGACACTTAAAAGGATCTTATCACTCTTCCAGGGTTTAAGATCAAAGAGCAGTTCTTGAATCTCTTAAATGAACTCTGTTAAATCTATATATTAAGATCATGTTTCCTTTTTCCTTTCTGCATATATGTGTTCTAGAAGATGTTTTAAATTGAAATGGTTTTGAATCTCATCTGTTGTTCTCAGAGAGGTCTTGAGGAATACATTCTGGCTATTCAATAGAGATGCTACCTATAATAGCAAAACAAAGCAAGCCAAAATAGGTGTTTGAATCCCTATTAGTTTCAGCCAAGTCCAGATGAAACTAAGGTGTCCTAGTTCATGGAAAAATATGATATTCTGAAAAGTTTCTTTCATCCCAACTGAAAATTTAAAGTCCACATTATCTAACAGGTTGTAATTAAGAAAATGGGGAGGGGATCACTTTCCCCTTTAGCTCTGCAACATTTAGAAATTATATAATATAGAGAGTTTTTAAAATTATATTGAGGTCAAAATTGAATGAAAATTATTCACTTGCAGTCAAAGCAATATTTCCTAAGAGACCCTAATCAGCAGACTTTGAGCCAGTATAGCTTGTGCCTTCAGGGGGTTACCCACTTTATTTTCCTCCCTCTCATACTAATGTCTATGGCTCTTATGTCCTGTGCCTGTGGCAAAGATGGGGCAAGAGAGAGGCTGCCTTGAGGGAGCTGCCCAATGAAGGGCATTGTGTCCAGGCTCAGTATCCTTGGTGCACCTTGGATGGGCAGATGCAGTGCAGTAAGCAAGGGCAGCCCCTGGGAAGGCTGGTCCAGAGCAGCCCTTGGATCCTGGGGTGGGTCAGCCTTGCACTGCTGCCAGGGCTGCCCACACCTCCTGCTCCCAGGCACTGCTTCTGCTCCAGCAGCAGGGACACCCACAGGGAGGGGCAGGGAGATCATTTCCATTATTGCCACTCAGAAAGGAGGCAGAAAGGTGTTCAGATGGAACAGCAAAGATAAATGATATGGGCTCTGCTTCTAACTCTTATTCACAGTAGAAGAGCAAAGGGCTTTAGAGCAAGCCACTGATATGGCCCCTCCATCTCTGCTTATCACAGCATCACACTTGAGTCACTGCCCAGCACTGTCAGAGGCAGAAGAGGTGCTTGGCAGTATCAGCAGAATAACTCTAAGTGAAGCAGACATCTCTCCTAAAATTAGCTGCTGTTTCCCCTTCCTTTTCTCTTTTCCCTGCCTCCTTCCCCTAGGAGCTCCTATAGAAGATTTGGAAAATCTCCTCAGTGAGAAATGTTTGGTTTCAGCTGAGAGCTGACACTTCTCATGGTAGTGTAGGGTTAAAATGTTTCCAAAACATGGGAATTGTATGCAATAGATTCAGGGGGTGGAAAGAAAGGTTGGGTATGGTAGGGCTGGGAAAAGGAAGGAATGTTGAGCTTTGTCTGCACCTGCTCAATCATCATATGATAAATAATATGATTGTTAAATATAATGATTGTTTGGTAATTGAATATCATTATTGTTTAATCATAATAAGAATCCTGAGAAATGATGTAATAGTAACAAGAATCATGAGAAAGGATGTTTGGGGGGTCCTGACGGAAATTACGAGAATAAATGCTTGGAAAAGATCAATGTATACAGTAGAACAATATGGGTTTAATAATTAATATATAGTTACATAACGAAATGGGTATAAAAACATGTCAATCTTGAATCCATGTTGGGGTCAGATTTGGGTTTGTACCCCTGATTCCCAGAGCTCTTCAATAAAAACACCTGCGTATAATCATCCCATGATTATGTGTTTCTACACTAACACTCACTTCGTTCTCTTTTTGTAGGGACCGAGTTGTTCCTCAGAAAGACAAAGTTTGACCATCAGGAGTTTGTACACTTGGTTGTGAACGAGGGGCCTGCACTGCCGTAAACTCTCTGTGTATTGTCTCAGCTTCAGAGGTTATGAGTTTCTTTGGTATTATCCTCCTCCAAATAGAGCACGCTGCATGAAATTTCACATGGGAACTGCAGTTCTGGGAGAGTCATGGCCAGGTTGGGATGAGAAAGAACTGGGAAAGCTTTCCTTAGTCTTGGAAAGGTTGCCTGTTAGTATTTGGTGGAAACAAATACACACACATTTGCTCACACCCCCCCTCCATCCTTCTCCCCAACTTTTATTTTGGATTTCTTTTGTAGCTTGGTGAGGGACATGAGCTGGCCGCTAGATGTCAATAGCATTCCAGGGAAGGGGAAAGGGGGAAGGGGATTAGGGATCGGCGCCCTACAAACCCTGACACTGCCGCAGAGCGCCTGGAACCGGGAATTCAGGCATTCTGGTACTTCTCATCCTCTTGCATCTGAGCAGCTGCGTGGAAACCGCGATGAAATCACAAAAACACATGAGCGTCCTATAAGAATTTTTATTATTTTCATCATCAGTTGGCAATTTTTGACTAAGACAAATGCAAATACAAGAGTGAAAGTAAAGAGCAAGACTTCTTTAATGGATGTTATTTTTTTTTTTTCTGTTAGATAATGTTAAACACATGGAATATTTTCAGATTGATTCCACCGTGGTTTTTATTTACATGATAACCATCATCTAGTACAAGCAAGTACAGACACACATACATAAGTAGCACATTATTTGTTAGTTCACAAATTCTTTAAAATGTGGGTAAATAATCCATCAACAAAAAGGGAGTTTTGATTTCTCTTTTTAGAGTGGTAGCAGTGTTTTGGAATTGCATTGGCAGCAGTTATTTACAGAAAAACGTGAAAACACATATTTTCATCCCTGTAAGGGCTGACAATCAATTGCATTTGAGTTTCAATAAATATTAACTCTTTTTTATTTCACCTGTATTAAGCCACAGAGTACAATGTGTTTCATGTCATTGCACAAGAAATACTGAGCCTGATCCCAGGGCTGCTGCTTTCCTAAGCTTTGCTGAAAGTAAGGCTAGTCATCAGCACTGTGCTAAAATTTGTGGAAGTTTGGTTTTACAAGGAAAATTGAATGGTCTTAAGTATTTATAAGTGGAAATTGAAGATATTGAAGGGTCTTTTCACAAACACACACACTGGCCAGGAATTCAGTTTCTGTTTCCTGGGAAATAGTGCACCTACATCAGAGCAATGACAAACAGGGGAGCCCCACTGGTTTCCTCCCAAGCTCACAAAGTAGCTGGGTCTGTGTGGGAGAAAAACACCTTGGGATTAGGAAACTAAGCCAGCATGCAATGTCTCTCTTCAAATGATTATATGATCATAAATCCACAAATCCATAAATCCTCTGCAAATTTATAGGAGTTTTCTGGCTCATCAAAATTTGAGTGTACTTCTGGTTAGGAGAATGGTGGAAGCAAAGTGGATTAAATTTGTGTTTCAACATGCAAACCTGATTAAATGAGCTGAAAATAAAATCCCCATTGTAAAAAGTGTTAAAAAAAAATGAGAGAGAAATACAGAGAGAGGAAAACAATCACACTGTTTTTCTTCCTGTAGTTTTAGTCAATAAAAATTCTGAAACTATTTAAGGAAAAAAGAAATTATTCACAGGAAAAAAATATCCTCTTTCTTGAAGAGACAAACCTAGTGTAGAGCAAATACAAGTTAAAGAGAGAGACATTTGGCAAGCATCAATTCACACTAGTCAGGAGACTGCAGATGACTCAGGAGTTCAGCTATAACAGATTGGTCACAGCTAAATATGCCCTAAATCCATCTCTAAGAGTCCCTGGAATGCAGCAAGGTCAAGATTTATTTAAAAAAAAAAAAAAAAAAAAAAAAAAAAAAAAAGTTAAGACTTTTAGGGCAAGATTTGGAGAGGAGCAGACAGGTTGTCTTTTCCAGAAACTTCATATCTTCTGCCTTTACCATTCTTTAGGCTAAATCAATATTGTCTGCCTAGTCTAAAAAACTGCAGAGCATGCAGTGTTTTTTCTGTCTTTACTGGTGGCTCACCACTCTAAAATCAGAATGTTCAGTTACCAATATTAATCTTTGTTCATGCCTCCGTGTATTTATGTCTTTTTGTCTTTCTCTCTACTTTTTTTTTTTTCTAACTTAATTCTTCATTACCGGTGGAGGAGCTGAGTGTTGAGCTGGTTCTGCTTTTCTAGAATTGTGCAAAAAAAAAAATCTTCTATAGCACACAGACTGATGCTAACACCAGAGCATGTGCAGTAGTTTCAGGGGTTTGAATACAGTTAGAAATCAGATCTCCACTAATTACTATAAAATTTGAGGTGGCATTTCCAGTATTCTACCACAATCTGTATTTTACAGGTGTCAAATTGAAATAAAGCCACATTTACAAAGCAGAAGGGGCTTTTTATGAGGAACATCTGAGTCCTTTCATTCCCCAGAATATTACTCATGACAAAACATTGTAGAAACTCTGCCTCTGGTTTAGGAAAGGAGATGAATAAAGATGTGCCTTTACACATGGGATTCTATGTTTTTGTGCTGCATGGAATGAAAGCCTTACTGATCTAAGCAGAGCCATCATGACACTATTGTCCCAAATATCGACATTGTCCCAAATTCTACACAATTAGAATCTGCACACACCCTACAGCACAGTGGGGAATGCAGCACCAGTTCAGGGAGCCCCACAGTCACACGGGCATTTTCCTGTCTCTCTCCACAGCACACTGCCCTGGACTACAATGCAATCTGAGTCAATCTTTTCAAGCACTATTATTTTATTCTCTTTGGCAAAAATATCACATTGCCTCTTCCTCTCCTCATCTCTTCAGCCCTTGCTCACTTTTGTTCTTGCTTTGGATCTCTCCCATCTCTGTTCACCATCGATCAATTCACTGCGAGGTAAATCCACCCAGCCTGTGATTCATTCTGCTCAGAAAGGAAGCTGTGAAGTGTTGACACTTTGAGACTCCCCATGTTTTGTAGCAACTGTTGAGACTTCACCACATGTGTGAAGTACCAGTAAGATTCCCTTCCTTTAGGTTTTGGGATTAAGACATGAACATCTGCAGTTATGGAGTTTGTATTTCCTCTGAGTAGGATTTATTGGATGACAATAAAAGTCCTGCTACTAGTTATAAAACTTCTCTTCCCTCTGTCAGCATCTTCACCTCATCCTCTTATGTCACCTTTCCCTGCATTAAGTCATAATGCTCTGAAAAACTCTGCCTACACAGGCTATTGTGAACTTCATGAGTTGGATGACATGAAGTAATTTTCCCCGCTTCAGTGCTCCATGGGAAAAGGTCAGTCATTCAGGCTTGGAGGGCAGAGGCAAAAATCTGCATAGGTTGTCATGAGAGAAATTATATTTTAGTTCCTGAGGAAACCAAGTAGAATTTAGGTGATGGTAAATGATGGTGGCTGCTTCTGAAAAAGCTAGGTCACAATCTTTTGATATTAATATCCATTACTGCAAACATATCCTGATTCTATATTACAAAATAGAATACTGTCTTATCAGATCATTATGCTCATCATGGTTTGTAAAACTACAAAACAGTAGTAGTAAGAGACCTTGAAAGCTGTTGTTAGGAGCTGCCTCTTAGGTTAAACTCTTTAAAGCATACATGTAAAGAGACACTCTTGCATGTACATTAAGATCAGGAGTGAAATAATACATTTGACAGTGTCACCTTCCGAGATCTGCAACCATTTGCACGCTTGCAAAATGTAGAGGTTGTCCATCTGCATTGGAGTGACAAAGTAGAGAGCAAAATGGGAATGGTGCAGGAGGCAGACGTGTCACTCCACGAGGTCCCAGCGGGGTCCCCCGTCTGGCTGGGTTGTACACGCTGGGCCATAGTGCCTCAGATAAAATTACAGGTTATTCTGTTCTTCCATTTGCTTAACTTCTATACTAAGTGTGGATTTTCTGCATATAACCTTGAATATTGCCTCTTAATAAGTCAAATAAAACACTTAAAGGGAAAAAAATTCCTTTGTCTGAATGCCTGGTTATACATAGACAGGAGTTATAGGAAAAGTTCACTTAAGAGATGCATGGGATTTGAGTTTGGTATATACCATGCCATAATGTAGATACTACAAAGCCAGGATGTTCTGCTGCTTTTATTTACACATGGTAGTGAAGCAGTGTAAATCCAAGGGCCAGATTTCAACAGGAATCTGGCATGAAAATTCGCAGAAATGAGTGACTGATACGTTTCTTTGTGACAGTAAAGTTCCAGGTACGAGTTCTGTTTGAGTAGCATATTAATGATGAAAATTTAATTTAAAAATCTTTGCAATGAATAAGTTCACTCCTCTTGGCTTACTGTAAGTATAGAAATAAAATGGCAGATATGCAGATACAAGTATAACTCAAGTGTCCAGCTCCTAAATTCTATAGACACCTCACTCTTAACATCCAAGTCCCTAAACATCTGAGCTTCTGTATCCATGCTCAGTGAGACCCATCTCAGCCTTCACAGGATGTTTACCTTATGACAAAACTGTAAAACAGTCATTCCTCAGCCTATTCAGCTCAAAAAATGTTTGATCTAGTAAGGATCAACAGAACACAAGATGTAGCACACACACACCAGTAATTAACAGGGATCAAGGCCCCCATGCTGGAAGGAAGAGATTCATATCCCATTCCTTCAAATGCTTGAGGAAATCCAAACCACATTTCTTCCCTTGCATATGGATTCCTAACCATAAGCTGTAGGCTCTTCCACCAGACGGAATTACTGAATGGGTCAATACAATAAATTGTGACAAATCTCCAGGATAGCCAGCGTTCTCCAAAAAGTCCTTAACAAATGTAGATTCAAAATTTCTAAATAAGTTATTAAAATCAGCCTCATGATCAGAAGAAGGGAGAGAGGTTTGTGTGACACCTGGTTTTTGAAGGATCTGTTCCACGTCTGGAGAACCAGAGTTTAGCATGTCTGACTTCTGTCTCAAGCATTGGTAGAAATAGAGTTGAAATGGCTTTCATAGAGAGAAGTTATGTCTCCTAGTGCAATAAAGTTCTTCAAAGCAGAAAATATGCCTGTGGATAAAGGTCACATATTTGATGTAATGTTCTTACATTTCTAAAAATCTTTTGATGAAGTCAGTTATCAGATTCATTTAAAGTAGATAGGATTTAATGGGATAAGAGGAAAGATCCTTCTTTGGATTAATAACTGCTCAAAAGATTTGTAACAAAAAGTAGTGATAAATGGCAGAAGGTAATTGCTGATGAAATCCTGCAGGCATCCAGATGTTCAACATATTTGTGAATGGTCTGGAAAAAGGTGGCTAGTGAGGTAGCAGAGTTTTTAATGATACAAAATTGTCTGGAGCAATCAGAATTAAAACCATCTATGAATGCTTCCAGGATTATCTTTTGATACAAAATAGACAAAAGACAGCAAATTCAAAACTGGAGAATAAAAAGGCAATTGCACACAGCCAATAATGAAAGTTTATTTGCATATATGCATGTATAAATAAAGGAGTTATCTGCATGTACATGTACACAGTGCTGGATTCTCACCCAGCTATCACCCTTTGCAAAGGAACCATGAGCCACTTTGCATGAATCTTTAGAAGAATCTTTTCAATTTTCTGCTGTAGTCAGGAAGAAAAATAGAGTATTATGAAGGGAAAGGAACCAATACACAGAATGATGCCATTTAATAAACCCATGGTGCATACATGCTCCTTGAATACCACCTTGTCTCAGAAAGATTTACTAAACAAGATACATGAAAGTTTAAGACAGACCTTTGCATATCCAGAATGACTCCCATATGAGGACTCCCATGAGAATCTCCTGGTCCCTTCATTTCACAAACTCAGGTATACTTGCTGAGCTACATATATTTCAGAAAGTACCTTGGACATACTGTAAGTAGTTTACAAGCAGAAGTTCACAATGTCTGCTGAGAGACACCTTAGGTGGGCACTGGGTGAGATAAAGACTTAGCTGGAGATGTTGTACAAGAAAGTTGAATCACCCAGCTTAGAGCTCTGAGTTGCAATTTTTAGTTTTGAGACTTTGTCAGTAAGGATGGTGCTAGATCAGGAAGAATTCCTTACAGTCTCATCTAGAGTCTTTAGAGCTGCAAATTAACAGTGGGAAGGAAAAACATAGGCAATAAAATTATGCTTAACAGTAAAGCAGAAGTACCTTTGAAAATACGTTCAGGAGCCACGTTTCACAAACATGAAAAACAAACAGAAGTTTCACATTATTATGAGAGAAGACATTTAGTGCATCCCAGTTTGTTTCTAGTACCTAGTAATCATCTTGTGTCGACCTCCTGCAGATTGAAATGTCAGTTTTTCATGTACAGAGAGGTCACAGATTCCCATAGAGATCGAGGGCAGCCTGTAGAGGCACCTTGCAGCTACAGCTCTGTCACTGCAGCTGGCCAGGCTCAAACCCAAGGGCAGCAGTGTGGGACATTTTCTCCTGGTCAGGAGACAAGGTAGGAGGCATGACATGTTCTGACTCATCAGTGGATGCTTCTGGTTGTGAGAGAGGATTACAGCAATAGTAGCAAAACTCCTAAAAATCTCTCAGTGTTATTGAAATTCCTCTTGTCAGCTGGATACAGTTGCTGTGACTACAGGGTGAACTGGTAGATCAAAGAAGGAGCCTCAACAAATCTGGAAAAAAAAAAAAAAGTACTGGTTCTCTAAAAAAATATGAAAAAAAAAATTAAAAAGGGGCAAAAAAGTGGTTTTATCAGTTATGCCCAATCAGTGAATACAAATTACAAGTCCAAATTAAACAACTCTGTGTAAATAAAATCCTATTGAGCACGTAATCTGCAGAGCATAACTGTTCCTATTCACTCACATACACATGTATATTCCAATTTTTTTAGCTCCACATGAAAAAAAAACCAGCAAGAGACAACGAAAATTTCTTTAAAAAAAAAAAAAAAAAAAAAGGTTTAAATTCACCTAGAACTTTTTAAAACTGCATTTGGTTGTATTTTCACAGAAAAAGAAGAGTGTTGAAAGTAACTAACATGGTCAGGACATTAAATGCATCACACAGTTAGTAAACATCTGAGACTAAAAATAGTAACACACAGGGAAGGACTGAATCCTGCCTTCATAAATCAATAGCAAATTTTTTATAAAACTGGAAATATTTCCTCAAATTAGGGACCCTTCATTATTGATGTGTTTGGCCCATCTAGATATTGCTTCAAAGTTTACAGTACAATTTCAAAGTTATCTAAAGAAGTTAAGACAGACATTGCATATAAATGGGATCCAAATACCTTTACACACTTTGCTCCCTTACAAAACTTCAACCTACAATTACATTTTGGTGCAAAAATAATTATTGTGCTCCTCAGAAAGTTTTCAGGATAATATTTTTGCACATTTTCTTGTCTTACCTGTTAAATGTTTTTCTGTGTGTGGCAGCTCCAGATTGCTGCCAATCAGGTGTAAACACAGAACTCCTAGTAGGGCTGCTAGTGATATTTTTGTAATTATTTTGTAAATTATTCTTGTGTTTGCAATTTTTGTTCTTGTAATCTCTGGAATATCTCTGGGAGCTGCATCACAACTTCAGGATCTGCAGAGAAGATGTAGTTACTTTGTTGCAGCAATCATTTGCAGTAATCCTCTCCCTTTTTAACAATATCCAATACATTCTCCTTTCCTTGCCAAAAATATTCCTTTCCCTTTGTGTCAAGTAAGATTCAATCCAAAGTTCTGAGCATTGGGTCACAGCAGTGTCTGAAAATGGGAAATGTCAGGCAAACTTAATCTCCATATCCATTCTGCCTGGGGTTCCTTCTTCTTACAGCATCTGCACACAGCCTAGCTCAGCTTCCTTTCTGTCCCAGCTAGTCCCACTTACACCTAATCTTGGCCTAATGTGCTTGTGATCCTGTCTAAGGTTGACTGTGCTAAATATCAAAAGCCAAACCTGAAAAGTGCCAGCCCAATTCTGTGTTTTCTGTGTGATGGGAATAGCCAGCCTGTTTGTGTGCTGGGGTTTTCTTCAGCCCATCCTGCTGGCACTGTTGAAAGGCTTGAAGGCAAAGGGCAGCCTATGTGAAAGATGCCAAAATCCAGATTTCCATGGATTCCCTAAGCAAAAGAACAGCGCATATCGAAGCAAATTAATGTCACTTTTCTTCCAGGCAGAGCTCTGGATGGTGCTGGTGTTTCCAGGTGCAGTTTGGGTTCTGGCACCCTGCTTGGCCGAGGCAGCTGAGTGATGCTTGCTGTAGGGAGACCTGCAAAGTGGCTGCTGCTCAGAGGCTCTGAGCTGGAATTTGCTCCTGGGGGCTTGCTGGCCTCTTGGCTACTCAGTACCAGGCATAACAGCCTGAAAAATGCAGGGCAGGATCAGGCCCTGAGCAGTTTTTTAATCCTATCTTATAGATCTCAGCAAGGAAAATCCATATTATCTTGTTGCCTAATACTGTTCATGGGATACAAGAAATCAGCTTAACAAAAAAATCCTTTGTAGGATAAGTGCAAAATATTCCTTTCGTTTTTAAGTTTAAAAAAGAAAAAATATCCACTGTGATGTAAATGGTAGGGGAAGAAAGGAATTTCCACCTAAAAATTAATAGAATGTTATAATTTTTAGTTGGTTAGCATACTAGATCCTAACCTGTTAATTAGAAAATTTCATGCCTGGAAGTTGGAAGTTTATTTTACATTTTTATTACAAAGATAAATGCCCACTCTTTTATGAAAATAGTGTGCTTGGAACTGTGTTATATCCTGCTGCAAGCCCATTACAAGTGGTTGGTACTTCTTCAGCAACAAAATCACAAGGAGAACCATCAGTAAAATCCTCACTTCAGTGCAGTGTGCAGATTTTATTGTGGCTCTCACCAGCGATATTTTACACCAGTAGCTGTGTTTTTAAGCAGGCAAAATGTTTTGAAACTCATAAAGTGTTTTTTCCGCAGTGCAGTGTTGTACCATGGATGTTGGTTTTATGCTTCCCTGGATAGTCAGCAAATCTGAGATAAAACCTTTCTGGCAGCCCTAACACCAGATACACTTTACTGAGTCAGTCTGTGCAAAAATATTCCCTCTCAAAATACAAGCAAGGGACTGGGCAGAGCCCTGCAGATGTAAATGTGAGCAGTTAGAAACTACTCTGAACATAATCAGCTCTGGCTTAACATGTTACTATAGCAGGCTACAGCTGTGGTACCTGCAGTCATCCCACTGTGCCAGCCTCTGAGTTTGGGCAGTTGTTTTGATTTTTTTTCTTTTTTTTTTTTTTTTTTTTTTTTTTTGCCATATGAATGCAAGAAAAAGTTTTTTGGGGGGAAGAAACCCTGAAGATGGAGGAGCAGGAATCTGAAGCTCTGAATTTGGACTTGTCTCTTTGCACATCAGTTTCAAAGTTTGGGGATGTCCTAAATAAGGCAGAGAAAGGTAAGCCACAAAATATGACCCCACAGAGCCACAGTCAGCCTCTGCAAGCTTCACTTCTGCCTGGCTGAACCTGAGGCAAAATATTTCTCACCATGTTCCAGCAGCGAAATGGGGCCTTAACAGAATGAGAAGCCAGACTGGCTCTATGATGAGTGCTCATTTATGAAATGTGACTTTGGGGGAGATGATAGAGCTGAACAGCAGGGGACTGACTTGTTTAAGCCTCCCTGGGCTTGGGGAAGTGTGGCTCTCCCAGGCATCTCAGACTGACCAGAGCCCCTGACCATATGGTGGCATGAGCAGGGCACAGTGCATCCCTCCCAGGCCTGCTGGAGACCATCCCATCAATCTGTGCTTTTCACTCGCTGCTCCCATTGACAGCTGTGCCTGCTTTCCTTGGATTCCTGGGAGATGTCCTCAAAGCTGAGGCTCAGAGGCATATGTCTCCTTCTCCTCCAGGCAGACTAACATAAATCCACTCAATGTCCCATGAAAACCCACTCTAAGAGTGCAGGTTTGCAAGGCAGGACCCAGCACGGTGTCCTGAGCACCAGCTTGGGCTGAGAGCCTGATAAAAATGTCCTGATCCAGTTCATTGAGGTCCATGGCAAAGCGCCCGTCCATCCTGGGGAGAACAAAAGTGTTGGGCTTGGCAAATCATTTCCGTTAATGTAGGAGACAATTACTGATGCCTCTTTGCAAATTGCTCTTCTTTGACATTTTTATAACTCAGTAATTTCCAGTTGTGTTCCCATGTTTGCCTCTTTTGTGTATAGTTTTCCTATTTTTGAGTGCATGGTTCACAACATTTAAACAAACACTAACAACAAATTACCTGCTCAACTGGGTTCTGTGAAAAGGGGCCCTGAAACTTATTTACAAATTAAGCAGACTCGGGCAAGGAGGGAATAGTCATCGGGAGTGATTTGCGGGTGCTCTGCAAATCACGCGTGGTTCTCTCGCCAGAAAAGTCCTGCATTTGGGGAGGGGTGAGAACCCGGCGGAGGAACTCTGTGTATTTCGCCCAAGACATTTTCTTACAGGGGAAAAAATCCACCTGATTTTTTTCCCCAGTTGATACCTCTCGGGGGAAATGATCCATCAGAGAAATAAATCAATACACCAACAACCCCACTAGCTCTCATTTATTTTCCCGTTTAAAAAATTACTTTGTTTTGTATTAACTTGTTTAATTCTCTCCGACTTTAGTAAAATAAACATTGCATGTTTACTTCCCCCCCCCCAAAAAAAAAAAAAAAAAAACAAAAAAACACACGTTTCATTTTAAATCACATTTAAATACACAAATTTCTCCACAAAAAAAAAAAAAAAAAAAAAAAAGGGTTTTTGACATGGAATTGATCGCTCCAAATGCAATCTCTCCTCACTTAAAATGCATAATTGTTAAGATGGGAAGTAACTGTATAATTTGGGTTTTTTTGTATTTTTAATCCTATAGATCTCTGCAGTATTTCGTTGCACGGCAGTTTTTATGTATTTCGCCTCGGGCCGATGTTAGATCTGCATCCCAGCATTTTTGGCTAGTTCTGTTCTCCCATTTCAATAGCTTGATTTAGTTACAGTTATAAATAAAATTCAAGATGCCCTTTACACCTTATTTTAGAGGAAAAAAAAAAAAAAAAAAACCAAACCAGAGTATGGAATATTTTTAAAGCTGCCTATCTCTTAAAGCGGCTGTGTACTGCGGCACTTTAAAATTCAGCTGTGCATCCGTTTACAAGAGTTATTGCCGTGCCAATACCCTGAAAACTATTTGTGTCTGGGGTTTTCGCAGATCGGGATTTTCAGCTCTTTTCGTTGGTCTCTGCATTTTGTTTTTCTCTGATTTCCCAAAAGATAAAGAGGGACCTACCAATATTTACAATCGGATTTTGTTGTCTCCTTTCATCGCTGTATTTCAGATACCTTTAATGTGGTTCGGAACAACTTTAACGTTTAAAAGCTCCTGCAGAACAGAAAAGCACAGACATTTTTGCCCTGCAAGAAGCAATTTTGAATTGGAGTAGGTCTCCGCTCTTTTTGTTTGCTTTGTGGGGTTGTACCATCATTATCGTTACTTTTTGCGCTAAGAAAAATACAAGGTTTAGGCTGTGTTTGAGCGCTGCCTGCATTGCAGGTGGAGCGTGGGGATGGGGACCCTCTCTCCCTGCCTCTCTCCTGTGTTTTTGAGGCGGGGCCCCGCAGAGCCGGGGCCGCCTCTCCCCACCTGGGAGCGCCGGGCGCGGCGGCGGATCCCGGTGTCCCGAGCAGCGGCACCGGGGCTGCCAACAGAGCTCTGTGCGGGCACACACCTCCTGTGCGGGGCTCTGTCGGCCGGGAAACCACCCCAGGTCTGACCCTTCCTTCCACCTCTGCATCCCATCACCTCGCCGAGGATTCCCCTCTTGCCGGTGCGGGCAGGGCCAGGCAGCGCTCCGGGCCAGGCGCGTTCCTCCACGCGCCCCGGGGAAACTCTAGGTAAAAAGAGAGGAAAATAAATCCTTTTTGGTGTCGTCGGAAGAAGCGGCTCCGGGGCAGGATGGGCAGAAAGGCCCCGGGGAAGGCGGCGGGGAGCTTGCGTGACTCAGGGGAGGAAGGCGGAGGGGAGCTGTCCTCGGGCACTCGAGTTGAGCAAGCCTCTTTCATCTTTTCTGTCGCTTTGGCTTAATTTACCTCTGCCCTCCAACGCCCTGTGAGTTTAATCACATCAGATCTCCTTCAAGCCAGCGCCAAAGACTGGAAAGAACGAAAGAATGAGCAAGAGGATAAAAGAATGGAAGGGAGAGAGGAAGGGAGAGAGAGAGGAAGTAAAGAGAGAAACTGAAAAAAGAAAGGAAAGAAGGAAGAAAGAAGGAAAGTGAAAAACTGAGGAGTAGACAGAAAGAATAAAAGTAGAAATACGAAATAAATAATCCCTTTATCTTAGGAAAAAAAGAGTAGGCAGGTGGTCACGGGGTTTCTGGTGACATTTGACACAGCAGCAGAGATGCTGCTGCTCTTCCCGGGGCGCAGAGGCGAAACCCGCGGCTCCGCGCGGGTGGCTGAAGCTCCTCCGTGGGGCCGAGCGGGACCCCGCCAGCTTCTCCTCACATCTGTGTGTGTGAAACCATTTGCAGCACTGACATACAACACAATCATGCCTCCGTGAGAGCCCGCTCGTCCCTGGGCACCTTTGGAATCTAGGTCTGCTTGGGGTGTAGTTTTGGTTTGGTTTTGGGCGAGTTTGTTGGTGGAGTTGGGGGATTTTTTTTTTTTTTTTTTGCGGGGGGAGGAGATGCGTTTCTCGGCATGACCCCTCCAAACGAACATTGGGAAGGTTTGCATTGTTGGTTTAGTAGCAACAACGTCATGCTGGTTGGCAATCTTTTATTCGCATTAGCTCTGCTGTTTGGATGTGAAAGGTGAAGCAGGACGATTCACAACTCTTCCTGGAAGCCTTGATTAATGGGCACGGATCGATTAGTTGTCAGATCTGCGCCGTCCCCAGGTCACGGCAGGAGCCGGGGGTTCCCTGCGGCTCCGCAGCATCCCTCGCTCCTGCATCGCTCCCGGAGCTGCGGGCGAGCCCTGGAGCCGCAGCCTGGGCGGCCGCGGCAGCCTGCGGGGAGCTGGGGTCCAGCCAGCAGCCCCACCCGAGCCCTGCGGGTGCCTTCTTGTGCGTTTGCCTGTTTATGGCCCTGTGTCCTGGCCGCTGCCCTGTCCCCTCTCACCGCCGTGCAGTGCCGCCGTGCCCCCCCTTCCCGGCTCGGGCAGCGCAGGCACAGCCGGGAGCGGGAGGCGAGAGGCCGGGGCTCCCCTGCCCGCATCTCCCCTGCCCGCAGAGCCGGAGCTGCTCCGGTCCTGGAGCCCTGCCGAGCCACCCCCGCCCCAGCCGGGGTCACCTGCGGGAATCCCTGGATGAACTCGGGGGTGGGGGACCCCCCTTCCTCCCCCCAGAGGAACAGAGGGCTTGGATCAACTGGTTGACAGACTTCTGTCACATTTGAAGCTTTTTTAATGAGCAAATGTGTTCCCTTCCAACCCCCCTTTCTGCCCCATCTACTCTGTTCAGCCTCAAGCGGGGGTTCGGAGGGAGGGATGGGGCAGAGGGGCGGCTTCTCTCGCTGCCGGGGGGAAGGGGAAGGGGAGCTGCTGCCCAGCACTCAGCGCTTCCACTTCGCAACCTGGCCAACCCAGCGTTCCCGGCTGTTTTCCAGGGATGAAACCATGCCGTTCCCTTCTTCCTCGCGGTCACCGAAAAGGGGCCATCCCTTCGGTCAGTGCTCACCCAGAGCACCCAGGCAGGCCACCAGCAGACATTCAGGCCGAGCCGTGTCCCCTTCTCAGGGAGCCCGCTGGCCTTCACGGTCAGTGGCAGTCCTGACAGACCTGGGGGAATCACCTCTAGGAAGCCCCTGAGCCTCGCTACTGTTTGTAGGTGGACAAAATAGGATTTTTTTTTAGGGTCACCCCAGCCCCGGCCGTGCCCGGCAGAGACGCCCCGTTGGTGCAGCAAATCCCCCGCAGCGTTTGGGGAATGCAGCTCGGATGTTCAGAGAAGATAAACAGTAAAACCAAGCCAACAACACACACACACACACCCCCCCACACCCATCCCAGTGAAGGCGGTGGATAAGAGCTAAAGGCAAAGGGGGACTCAGATCAGAAAGACAATTGTCGGTTTTGGTTTTTTTTAATCTTTGTGAACACTTCACTTTCCAAACAACATTCAGGTGTGCTGTTGGCAGCGGTGAGTCCTATGTCATAACCTTCCTGAAATTTTTCTATCGGTTGGTACAATTCAAACACTCCTTCTTCTTAAAAGAGGGGGAGAAAAAAAAGAAATTAAAAACGCTCCCCCAAATGGGTGGAATTTAGGTTCTACCTGGATTGACACTTCCAAATAACCATCGGGCAGCATCCCCACACCAAGAAGCTTCGCCACAGGGAGTGCTAATTTTTCCTAAGGACACCTTTCCCGTTTTAGGGAAAGTGGGCTAACAATTGAAGTTTGTGAAGTTACATGTAGCTTTAAATAGGCATCAACATTAACAATCAGAACCCCGCGCTAATAGCTCCTAAATACCTCGCTAATAGCCCCCACGTGGAAAGAAATCCCCAAGTGTTATAAATTCAGTTTAACGACCAGAAAACCTCCTGGGCAGCTGCGAAATAAGTTAAGTCCCTTCTCTGAGTTCCCTGTCTTTGATTTATTTTTAACTGCAGGCTCATGGGAACGCGCCGCTGGAAAATCACGTCCAGATGTACCTAAAGAGGCTCTTTCTCTGCTGAAACCTTCTCTCCTAAAGGGAGTGGGGAAAAAAAAAAAAAAAAAAAAAACCTTTGAAATAGTTTGAATTTTGTTTTTAGCATGGATGTAATTGTAAAAAGAAGGGTCAAAGCGGCTGCTGCGTTCTGTGCAGAGACGCGCAGCGAGGAGGGAGCGGCAGTGAAAATAGAGCGCAAAGGAGCTGGGCTGCTCCCGGGCAGCTGCACAGGGAGCAGAGGAGGCAGCGCAGAGCCCAGGGCTCTCGGTCCCTCTTTCCATGCCTTTGGAAGGTACCCAGGCTTGTCCGGAGCCGGGCGGGCTGTGCCCAGGGCTGCTTCTCTGTGTGCCGGGCTGCGCGCCCCAGCTCCTGCTCTCTCGGTGAAGTATCGAAGAATTGCCTGTGAGAGTGGGTTTGCAGGAGGAGGGACGATAAGCAGCCCTAAGAAAGAAAGGGGCTTTTCCCAGGTAAGAAATCTTTTGCCTAAGCCTTAGCAGGGACTTTTTAATGCCTTAAAATATTTCAACGAAAAACACCTATTGTAGGTAACTTTCACAAAGTTTAGTAGCTTTGTGGTTCGGTATTTTTTTTTTGTTGGTTTGTTTTTTTTTTTTTTTTTTTTTTTTCCTTTTTGAGAATTACATCCGAAATGGAATTGGGAAAGGGAAACAAACATGGCCGTGCTTGCTGCTTGCTCTCACTTCATCTATTCCATCTAATAGTCCATACAATGACAGGATCATTCATCCCCTTTCAATTGTACAATGACGAATTATTCTGGTACAGTAATTTGGGGCTGGATATACCTGTATAGATTTATTTTAAGATTTTGCTTCCCGATGAGAGATTAACAAATCGCCTGAGCAGCTGCCTGTATGGAGAGTACAAAGCTGTCTGTCCTCGCCTTAGTATCGGGTATTATAATTCAAATCCAATCCTTTTCACCTCGTATTATTGGAAAAGGTTGTAGGGAGCTGGCCTTTGTTGCAGGAAATCCCATTTAAAAATTGCTTTATAGGCCATTTACTGCAATCCTCGACATTGATCTCATTACAGCTCCCTCTCACTGCTGTTTATAAATCCTGGTATTTACCAGCCCTTGGCAGCCATGCCTGGTGGCATTGCTTGCTAGAGGCTGCCACTGGGAGGAGGATAAGAAGTGGAGGTTAGGTGCCACTTTCTGGATGGTTTTGTCAGGAGAGGAAGCATTATTATTTATTGGAACAGTCAGCCAGAAGCAAATCTTGTACTGACTCATCCAGTGTAATCTCTTAAACCTCTGGGCTGTCTTTTTGCAGAGGATGTGGATTTCTGTGCTGGAGCCTTCTCACACACTGGCCTGATTCAGCCAGGAGGGGAAAAACACCCTTCTGGGTGGTGGGAAAATTGAAAGATTTAATAGTCTGGAGAGAAATGAAGAGGTAAATTAATAGAATTAATCTCAGTTCTGGCTGAGAACTGGCTCCAGAAGCTTTGAAGGGATGCTCTTCTGGAAGACATCTCTGGGCAGGACTGTGTGTTTGCAAGTGTGGTTACATTGCTGATAAGTTGCAGCATCTTCTGGATATTAGCAAGTGTACAGATAAAGGGAGGAGTTAGGCTTTAAGGCTTGATTTTGTCTTGAAATGGGAAGCTGCAAAACACATCTTGGGTGGAAATTAAAATACAGTGATGGGTATACTTTTTCTTTCTGTACTACCAGGTAAAACCACAAATCAAAAACAGGCTGAAAGTCCATCTAAGAGCCCTATTTTTTTTTTTTTTTTTAATTTCAGCTGGATCTAGAACTAAGGAAATATGAGGCCATATTTGAATTCTGAAATAGACAGCATGAAGATTTTAATCCCATTTCTAAATCATAATAACAATAGGATTATCCCAATGGCTATGTTTAAAAAATTTCTTTTAAATTCATGTGAGAACAGAATTGGTATTTAGAATAATGTGGTTTTTTTTCTCCCTAGGGAGTATCTGTACCTGATGCCTAAATCCTCAGTGGGATTTGCTTGTTGCAGTACTGCCAAGTTTGTTTGAGTTTGGCTGTCCTCAGAAGCAGTCTCAAGTTCCCCAGCTAACACACTGGAGAGAAAAAAAAAAAAAAACCCAAACAAAAAATCCCCACCTCAGACTTGTGGGAAGATCAACAAAATGAGCAGGCAGATGCCTCCATCTTCTATTTACAAGATTTCAGAATGCCTGGGCTGATAATCCATACCATATAGAATATCTCTAGAAGCTGTGTCTTGTCTGACACAGCTGGTTTAGCTCACTGAGTCATCAACAGTTAAACTGCCCTCTTAAGTTCTGAAAGACCAATCCTCTTGTTTGAATTGAGGCACAGACCCAGAGTGAGGGCTCTTGCACTCCTTGCTAACTAGGGGGTAGTCTAGGGTGAGGAATTCTCCTTAACACTTTTCCACTTTAAGAGGCTAATTAAAGGCAGAAAATGAAAAAAGACTGGAGCCAAGATCTCCTGAGTGTGAAATCTTTCATTGTGTTCTAGAGATTCTCTCCATTTTCAATTTATCTGCTTTGTTGTATTTCTTTTCCTCATGCTGTTTATTACACTGATTTCTAGCTCGTGCTAATGAAGCTCCCTATCAGATTCATTGTTCCTGTATTATTATGAGTCTCTCTGGAGGCTGCCTGATGCACCTTCCTGTTCAAAATGATCAGAACAAGTTGCTCAATAGTTAAGTGGATTTTTCTGTAGTTCAGTTTTTGCCCACTTTGTCCTTTCGCTGGACATCAATGAGTGCAGCTCCATCTTCTTTACTCCCTTTCCTCACAGGAGTGTTGATGAGATCTCCTGGAGTCTTCTCCAGGCTGAACAGTTCCAGTTCTCTCAGCTTCTCAGTGAATCATCAAAATTGGAAGAAATCTTTAAGATCATCCAGTCCAACTGCCAACCCAGCATTGCCCTGCAACCCCCAAACCACTGAACCCCAGCACCCACTGCCAGACCCAGACATCTCTTAAACACCTCCAGGCTTTATGACAGCTATTTCAGTCCCTTAATTGTCTTTGTGGCCCTTCACCAGGCTCACAGCAGTAAGGCCATGTCTCATCCTGGGGAGCCAGAACTGGACCCAACGTTCCAGATGTGTCCTGCCAGGCCAAAGGGAATGATCACCTCCTTTGACCTGCTGGCAAATTCAATTTTGGGATCACACTCCTGCATGCTCAAAGTCTCTAAACTCCTCCTAGGTCATCTGTCCTGGCTTCTTTTTTAATTTCTTCATGAGCTCCTTGCTCTTGTTCATCCATGCATGTCTCCTGTAGCTTTTATTTAACTTTCCACACATTGAGTTGGACTGTTCTAAAGGCTGAAGGAGACTGAAAATCAATCAGCTCTCCTGGGACTCTTAATTTTTATTTATTTTTCTTCTCTCTCTAGGAAAATATCCCATGGGATTCTGCCAAGTAGGTACCTGAAAGAGCCAGAGTCTGCTGGGTTGTGATCCTGTTCTTTTCCTTCCCATGAGGACCTTCAACTTCACTATTTCATGGTTGGTGCAACCAAGACTGCCTTCAGCCCTCTCATCCCTGAACAGCCCTTCCTCATTGGCAAGGAATGAGATTTCAGAATGTTGTCTTCTCCCACCTGTCCCTTCACCAACAGGGCGTCAAGAAGTTATCATTAATGCATCTTGAAAGCAGCCAGGATCCTTTGTACCCTGTTGTGTTGCCCTTTTTGGCAGTAATTGTAGTAGTTAAACCCTACTATGAGCACTTTATAATAATAAATTATTAAATAAATCTATTGTAAGAATAAATTATTTTTAAAAACTAAAGAGAAAAATGTCCTTATTCAAACTGATATTTTAAGTTTCAACTTGTCTATCTAAGTGTAGGTTATGAACTACTAAATGGAAAGTACCATGTTTTTTGTGGTGAAAAAAATAGACCAAATTCAAAGAAAAGCTGTACCTCCCACAAGATACTGTGTCCTAGGGAGACATGATACAAAATTGTTATATCACAGAGGATTTTCCAGTTGAAGGTACCTGGATCAAAACTGGAAGATCTGTGCTGGGTTCACCCTACCTGCCAGGTGAGCCCTAATCCAGCTTCTTCCCCATTCCCCCTCAGTAGGATGGGGGTGGGAACTGAAAGGACAAAAAGTGAGAAAACTTATGGATTGAGATAAAGACACTTCAATAAATGAAATAAAAATTTAAGAAGTGAGTGCTTATATTTACATCAGTATCAGCAGCCCAACACTTGTGATGTTTATCAAGTAACAACTTCTTTGGAAAAAATGCACTGCAGTTTCATTGCCAAGTGTGATATTGCATGGTCTGGAATCTCTATGGGTCAGCTGTCCATCTGTGTCCTGGCCCAAGCCCCTGCTCTCCTCCTGCCAGCCCCTTTCAGGGGCAGAGTGAGAAGGAGAGGAAGCCTTTATGCTGTGAATCTGATGAATCTGATTAATGATCTGTGAATCTGATGAAGGCTGTGCATTGGTCAGCAATAGATAAAGCACTGGTGTGATGTCTGGGCTGTTTGGGGCACGTACACAGCACAGCATCACACAGGCTGCTGTGAAGAAAATTATCTCCCCCTCAGCCAGACCCCAGTACAAGGCTTTATGCTGTTGTTTGGAAGGTTAAAAAAAAAATTAAAAGCTGGCCTGATCATCATAGCAGTTGTGAGTTTTGGTTTTTTTTTTTTTTGCAAGGGATATGATGATATTTCTGGATGGTTTATTCATAAAAAATTCAATGACAGATGAGAGTAATAATATTTGATAGAAATAATAATAGAGCTTGACTTCAGTAGCACCTTCTGGCTAGTTGGGAACTTGGGAAGTAGGGCTCAAGGTGTGCAGAAGAAATCATCCTCCTCCTGGCACAGGATCCCTCCATGGGCATTCCAGTGGGATGGGATGTCAGTGTTAGGGATTGTATGGGAGGAGTCCAAGAGAGGACAGTTGGGTAGGACCTGACCTACTAATTTAAATACTTCTTTCTAGACACAGCAAGTAAGAGGTTCAGGTAAGAGTGGCTTTTGTCCCTTACTTGAAAGCTTTTTTTGGCTTCATTAGCCATCTCTAATATTTAATGCCTTGTGTTTCTAGAGAGCATCCCTCTCCCTCTGAGCTGCTGCTTTGCTTTGCTCAGCTTTTTGTTCTTTGGTAAACTCAGAACAAATCCTGTTTCATACAGTCCTTCACAGTATCTTTATGCACATAAAGAGTCTCACAGGAGTCACACACAAAATATTTTATGAAGATACTGGCTGTGAATTCACAGCTAGCAGCTAAAGAGCCTCCACACTATTTAAAAACTCAGTGAGAATTATTTTGTTTTATTTCTGTGCTGTTAGTGTTGTTTTATATCCTTTGTGATCTTAGACCACCTCTCACCATTCAGAAACTGAATATTGTTAAATTTCTGAGTCACAAGCTCTGTGGCATTACCAGAGCTTCAGCACAGTATTGACATGATGGTGAGAGAGATCTGAAAAACTTGTGTTTAAATTGCATGAAAATTATGCAAGTTTACACCTTCATTTTGGAGTATTTTACATGAGAATTACTTTTTATTGGGAATTAACTTTATTCAAAGGTTAAATGAATTCTCAGAGTGTAAATGAAGTTACACAATCATTAAAAAGTGGTGGTTTTTTGATTGAAAATCAGCTCTTTTTTGTGCAAATCACGGTATGAGTACAAAGATTTGGGGAATATTTTGGGGTTTTTTGACTTTCTTAGAAGGGAGATAGCATCCATTGATATTTTATGTTGAAAAGATTAAAATGTGTTGCAAAAATAGCTTTTACCTTTTAACAGGAGTATTTATTACTCTTGTTCAGTGGGATGAAGCAAGCAGAGCTAACACAATAGTTTACACTGAAAGATACTTCAATGGGTTTTTTCATTTGTTATTTTTCAAAATACTTTAACATCTCTCCAAACACAGAATAAAAAGGCATTTTATTCCCTCAACAATTCAAAATTTAAGTAATTCCAAAATTCTCAGCAGAACCTGAAATCTCTGTAGCCTTTCAACCTGCTGAGTGGATGGTTGGGTGTTTCAGCAGTAACAGAGCTCTGGTCCCGTGTGTGATGCCACAGGAGCCACTTCAGCTTATCAGTAAGGCCATTAATGCCAAACAGCAACATTGCTTTTAGAAGGAATATTACAGAAACTTCACAGAAGCCCACAATCCATAAGAGCACAGCTCAGCTGTGTGCAGCAGCTGCTGTGTCTCACCTGAACATTTGCCTCAAACGTGTCCATCCCTTGCAGGCACTCAGTTGCCTAATGACTGACCTGGTGGCCCTGTGGCTGGCAGAAGGAGACCTGAAGGCTAGGCATGCTGACAGAAAGTAGATTTTAGGAAGAGGGGAAACACAGTTATTCCTCTACCAAAGCAAAAATCAGGGTTTGTAGCTTCCAGAGAGTGCCTGCCCCCCCGGCTCCAGTCTGGCTTACCAAGTCAGGGCTCTTTTGCCCCAGGCTGGCACTCAGGCACGTGTGTGGCTGTGGCTCCAAGGAGCTGCTGCTTTAGGGGCAGGCACAGCTGATCACCTGGGAGAAGCATGCCATGAACAATGTGAGATAAAGATGGCTGGAGCTCTTCTGCCTTCTGCCCTCTGCTGCTGAACATCATCCCAAGTCTGGCTGCATCTCCCTTGTGCATGGTGAGAGCCACATTAAGCTTTTCCCCAGGGCTGTGTGCTGCCTGCAGCCTAAATGCCAGAGGGTCTTGCTCAGTTCAGCAGGATTCACACTTTTGGCTTAATTTATCTTGAGCCCTTCCAGATAGTGAAAGTTTCACCATGAGGGAGGGGTTTCTTCATCACTGCATACAACGGGCTGCTCTCCTCATGGGGCATCCCTCCTCATGGACACCCAGCAGAGCCCTGCTCTCCCTGTCCTCTCAATTTTCACAACTTTTCACTTACTACCTTTATTGATTTAAAAAACAGAGGAAAATTTGGAAAATACAGCTACTTCCTGTCCACGACTGAGCACACCCCTAACACAGCAGACTTTTATTTGTGAGTGTGAAATATTGGTAATTGTGCATCTGTCCTGGACCAACTGAGCATTTCTCTGAAATTTAGGCAAATCTGAGGATCATCTTACCTACTTTATGATGTTTCCCCGTGTATCACCTGTCAATGAGCCCCTCTTTCTGCTGGCTGGTGGCACTGTTTTCCCCAAGGAACTGATGGTGAGCATTTGGGGTTGGGGTTACTGCCCTGTCAGCCTGCTCACAGCAGCTGTGAGCTCTGCCCAGGCCTAAAGATGCTATTTTGGGAGGCACCATGACCCAGCCTGGATGGGAAAACATCTATTTTAGGAAGCAAGCAACCTTGAAATGCTGCATCCTTACATGTGCAATAAATGTGTGCATGAACCACTTAGAGGAAGAAAAAAGACCATTTTGGCAAGTTTACATACTGCATAATTAAGAACAACAATACAGTGTTAGCAACAACAGATCAAAGAGCTAGTGCCAGTGTAAATGGTAAGGAATGTCCATTCTGATATTTTCCAAGAATTAATACAAGAATAATACATTTGGCATTATTTCTTAAGTTCTTTGACAGTACAGTATAGTCCAGTTACATGTCACTGACCTGGTAATGCATGTAAGAAAAAGATGAGTGGGATTTTTTTAATGCATCAGAGAAGAAAAATACCTACTTTGGTAACCTCATATGGGGCAATCCACTGAGCACTCAATGTGTTTCTTCCTTCACTTCACATGCAGCAAAGTAGTTCTCTGTTAGAGGGGTATTACTGCACAAGGATCTAAACTCAGTAATTTGGGGGGGATGTTTTTCAGATATTTATAATTTTAAATCACTGAGTTCAGGATTTTTGAGTCATTGTGTGATTTCATGAACACCAGGCTCCTAAAAGGAATATTGACATAATACTTACATCTTCCCTTGCAAAAAGCCACTGGCACCAGGGCTGGGTAAACGTGGATCCAGCCAGGGCTAGGCGAGGCAAAGCATGGAGAAATGCTACTATACCATCCCATGCCTGGATGCCATGAGAATTTAGCAGATAGTTTGTTTTCTACTAGCAACTTTTCTGTTGAAAAAGATACCAAGGCAGGAAGAAAAAACTAACCCTGGATTCAGGGATTTTTCTTGATTCTAGTGGATGCTGTTGACAGCATTCTTGGCTTTGTGTTGTGTCCACTAAACTCTGTAGCTTTTCTTATGAGATTTCAGTCTTTCTTGACAGCATGGATTCAAGCAAGATTCAAATAACATTACTTAGATTTCTGTACATAATATTTTATTTCAGTCAAAATCAAGGTGCTGATAAAAAGGGAGTTCTAGAAGCAGAAGGTTTGGGTTTTTTCCACAGCCTTGCCCCAATTCCCTGTCCAAAATGTATAGGAAAACTCAAGGGCCAGATTTGTGTCCACAGTTTTCTCAAGCAGGTGGGCTCTGTGCTCCACACTGGGGAGAGCTGGGGCTTGATCAGGGACACTAGTGCAGCTGATTGCCCTGAAAGAAAACCCTCCTGTTTATCAACTGACTTATGTCAAGGAAGTGCTAAAAGGAATTTTCCAGCTGTTGCTCCTGAATGCCAAAACTCACTGAGCTGAATTTATTCATCTACCTGACTATATGTGAGAGCAAAACCGATCTGTCATGTCTGATCTTGCCTTTGCATATGATCCACACATTAGGACCATGGGTCAGGGAAAGAAAAGTCAAATGAGCAATATTTTTCTGAACCAGTTTCCCTGCCAAGAAAGTTGTATGAGAATGATGCCTTAGGCAGGCTACCTACTTCTCTGGGAGAGCAGCTGAAAATTGCATTTGGGGTCCCTCACCTTTGTTCTGCATTTGTTCCTTCACTGCCTTGCACTGAGCAGGAGACCCAGGGGCTGGTGCCCTCTTTAAAATGCAGCTGATTTCTGACAAGCCTATAATGGAGCTGTCAGCTTCCTCCTGTGACTAAGTGGTTTCTCATCAGAGAAGCTTATACACTCCTGTAGACTTCAGCTGGTGATGAATCAATGATAGGTGTTTGGGAAGTGTTTAGGAAAACTCTGAAAGAAATTGAAAGCCAGCTTCAGTACTGACATAAAGCTCAAACTCAGTGTCCTTAAACTGTACGTCAAGAAAAAAATCTCAAAGAGTGTTTACAAAGGAAGCACAAGGTGTTGCTAAGACCAGTAGCAATATGTCTGATTATGTTATTTATCCAGCAAGGCGTTCTTCCTGGATAAAAGCACTGCAAGACAATGCAGTACTCATTTCTAGGTAAAGTGTTCAGAATCCAAAGACAAAATTCTCTCTTAAATTGGTAGCAAAATTCTTTGGCTTTAATGGGAGCAGGTGAGACCTGCTGTACTTTCCTTTTAAAGAAACCCAAATGCTACAATGGTTACTTTATGGCAATAACAAAATGAGTCACTTGTCTCAGTCTATCAGTCAAGTTCCTAAT
Organism: Muscicapa striata striata; assembly: GCA_030060385.1. Taxonomy (NCBI): domain Eukaryota; kingdom Metazoa; phylum Chordata; class Aves; order Passeriformes; family Muscicapidae; genus Muscicapa; species Muscicapa striata. The sequence continues at coordinate 418,838 of JAREIS010000048.1, forward strand.
GGACACGTGTCCACATATAAAAAAAAAAAAATCCCAATTAGTGTTAATTGGCATCCTTGCCTGCAGTTTTTGTGGAGAATTCAGTAATAGGCATGGGAGCAGAACTCCCTCCATTTCACCCCAAGAAAGGTCTCCCCAGCAGACCAAAAGGCTCTTGGTGTTGGCACTAGGAAGCTTTGTTACCATTATGGGGGCCATGTACAGGACCTTGGCTCTTTGGGCTGGCACTGGGGTCCCATGAGAATGAAAAACCCCTTGTGCTGCTGGCTGTTCACAGGCTGGTGTTTCTAGTTGGCCCTGGAGAGCTGGGGACGTTTGGGGACAGTGCTGGAGGTGGCTGCCTGGGGCATGGCATGCTGCCCTAGAACAACCTATGGCAGGAGAAAGTTTCTTCCCTGAAATAGGGAGGTGAACAGCAGAGCAAGAATTAGCTGGTCTGGAGATCTTCTCTATCTGCCAGTCCTTCACCAGATATTGTCCCACAGGAGTCAAAAAGATTGTTATTGTTAATAATCACACAGTGATTTTTTAACATTTGATTGGCTGTTTGCTTCCTTTCAAAGGTGGCTGTCCTCTTGACAGAGATGAGTTTAAGACCATGGTTTGCACACCATGCAGTGTTACAGACACTGCCCTAGCAGGAGAGCAGGCTTAAAGCATCTTCCTCTGCTAAAAAGGCTGTAGAGCAACAATCAGCCCATGCCCACTGCTGAAAAACCATTTTCTTGATTGTCCCAGGGACTGGAGGATACCCTTAAATAACTTCTGAAAGTCAAGTGAAATGGTGCTCTTCCATCATTTGAATGGCTTTAGATTTTCAAAAGCTTTATAAAGCTTTTTTATAAAAGCTTTTTTTTTTTTGTTTTTGTTAATAAAGCTTTTTCATAGAGCAGAGAAAACTTCCATGGGTAATTTTCCATAGAGTCAAACACCATTGCTTTTAGATACTTTCCAGGCCTGATTTAAGTCCAGATTGGATGGGGCTCTGAGCAACCTGTTCTAGTAGCAGCTGTCCATGTCCACAGCAGGGGCTCAAAACAAGATGATCTTTAAGGTTCCTTCCAGCCTAAACCCTTCTATGATTCATTAACCACTTCAAGCATACAATTAAGTGAAACAATGGGTGAAACCTAGAAGCAGACCCTCACACCACACCTGCTATTGCCCCTTTGCTTTGTGGCTGCCAATTTACTCTGATTCCCTCATACTCAGAAGTCAGCTCAGAAAGGGAAGTTGAAAGAAGTGATTTCCCTTCCTGGCTTTGGCTGCCTCCCAATAACATCCATCAGCCATGGTCTTTGCTTTTCTCATGCTTTTTTTTTTTTTTTTTTTTTTGGGTTTTTGGTCTGTTTGTTTTGGTTTTTTTTTTAACTCCCAGGTATTATACGTCTTGGGGTTTTTAGTTTTGGGTTTTTTTTTTTGTTTGTTACCTTTCAATCTTGTTCATTCAGCTGTCACTGGCTCGTGTCTGTCAGTGGCACTGCTGATGCAGACCAGCCACACAAGCTAAACTGGCACACATGTGGCAGGACTGGACTGTCCAGTCAAGTTATTGGGTTGGATTAATTTCTCCAGCAGTAGCTGATGAGGAAAAGATCCAATGAGAGGCAGAAGCTGAAATTTTATTCAGTTTCCTCCATCTTGGTGCTTGCATTTGCTTGTCTCACAGGAAACAGAAATCTGGTTTCAATAGCAACATAAGGTCTCAGGCAGAGTTTTCTTCTTCCTGCCCATAAATGGGAGCTAATGTTGATTTAATGGGACAGCAGCAGTCTGTCAAACTGGACCAAAGAGGATAAGATTAACATAAATGTCACTTAAATTTTAAGTGATTTTTTTCCTGGTTTTTATGTGTACTTCCTGAAAAAGACCATTTTACACTGCCTTATTTGCCACAGTGAAATTTATACAGTTTTATCTTTCCTCCTGCTCTAAGAAAGCAATTGTTTTGAAGTGCCAGTTAAATGCAGTTGTTATAATGTGTTTGTAAGCACCTTGTTCTACACTGATATATTTATAGCTATACCATAACTACTACCCAAATACACAAATTAACACATATAAAGCAATGCAGGTGGAAGACATAATTAATTCAGTAAAATAGAAAATAGGGTTAATTTCCCCTCATTATTCTGCCTAATAATTTACATCAGTGATTATAAAATAAATTACTACATTAAAATAATTTAGAAATAATCATAATTCACCTTTAGTTTTCTGAGTTTAGCTTCTGTGGGTTATGAGTCAAAGTGGGAATTCCAGCAGGCTTGTGGCTTTCCTGTCCTTTGGGTTGCAGCTGGGATATATTGGTGTTTCTGACAGCTTTTTTCCAAAGCAATGGTTGGTAACAGCATCACAATATCTTGACATTCTCTACTGATTTGCTTCTTGTTTGCAGGAAGCCTCTGCCCCATGGCTCTGCAAAAGAAGCAGGAAAATCCATTTGGTCCTTGGGACTGTTGTGTCACACGGGCAGACTGAACTTTTCATCTATCTGTGGAATATCATCTTGGTAACAAAACACACATTAATGCTTTTTGTCTGAGGCCAGGAGTAGTGTCTCTCATAATCAGTGTTGTCTATGAACATACTGATTCATTCATTCTTATCTCTTGTTGAAGTACTTACAGTGGTAAAAGTGAGATTAAATTTGGGCTCAGAAAATATTCCATTAATGCAGCTGCAATCAATGTCACAGCAATGGCAATAATAAGAAACATACAAAACACACAGTGTGTGTGTTTATACTATAAATACTGAACAGGTGTTTATTTAAAATAGAATTCCAGAGGTGAAAATATGAATACAAAAGCACAAATCTCATCTAACTAGATCTAGTTGAAAAACTGTTGGTAGTATTCCTTCTTATGAGGATTTTAAAGTTTCTGTAAAATGAGTTTGACCTAAATTACAATGTATAAATGTTTTTTTTTTTTTTTACAGAAATCTTCCCAAACCAGTCTAGGTTGAAGAAAATATTTTTCTAGTAGTTTAGAGCAATATAATTATTTACCTTTATTGTTTGAAATAAAATCTAATATTAACTGAAGTATGAAAACAAAAACTAATTCATAAGAAAATCCCAAACCTTTTTCTATGCTGTGCAGAGAAAACTGGAAATTCTCCTAAAGAAAAAAAAAAAAAAAAATATATATATATATATTTTGAATTCACGATTTTGACTGATTAAGTTTTTCATTAAGTAACTTGGACAGCTTTTGGCTGAGCTTTAATCAGATTAAGACATGCTAAAAAATTAAAGTTCTTGATTTATGGAACAGAGACTAAGATGTGTTCAGATGTGCTTTGAATTCTGAATAACTGGGTGAATTTGTGTATAGAAAAGCTTACAGTAACAGCCCTTTTGTCTTTAAAATTTATTGACCACATCACTTCATATAAAACCATTTTGTACTTTCTATGCTGAATTGCAATAGATAGAAGGCTCCAACTCCAAATCAAATACTTGAATAAATACCTGAAAGTGCTCAGAAGGTTTTTTTTATTCACAGAGGGAGCACTGAGCAATCAGGATTTCTAAGAAACTTCAGAAAATGATGAAAGAAGCTAAATGCATTGGAACAAATCTGATACTGCAGATTTCCCGTGGCTTACCCCTAAGGATGGAACTCCCAGGGGTAGCTTGGCATCCCAGCATGTGGTGGGTGCACCCACCAAAATCCACGTGTCTTAAGTAAATTTTCACTATATTCCTGCAGCATCACTGTACTCTTTTTCCTTGGTTTCCTCTCAGTCTTAACCTCTACTATTCTTTCCCAAAACTTCTCATTTTTTGATCATTTCAAGGCTCGTGTCCTTTTTTTTTTTTTCATTTGCTAGTTGAGGCACACACCTGCATTTACTGAGATTTTAAATGTTGCAGTTGCTGTATCTGGGTAAAAAAAGAGAAGAAATGTGTAATATTCAGCAACAAAAGAGGAGACAGCATTTAGCTTCCTCAGTTTTCTCACCAGTGTACATCAGTGTGCAACATCTGTAGATTTTTCAAGGTAATTCAATTTTGAGGCATATATTAATATTTCCCACATTAATATTTTTTTCCACATTCTGGAGTTTAAACAGATCTAAGCAGATTTACATTCACCTCAGCTGGTTCAGGAGCCACAAGTAGTCTCTTCCATAAAAGCAGATCCTCTTTTTCCATTTTCTTTCCTGAAATTCTCTTTCTCTGTGTGTTCTTCCTCTCAGCATTTCATGATTTTTTTTTCCTTAGCTTTTCTGACCTTGAAATTTCAATCCCACTGACAAACTTGCCTGTTGCTGGTGAAGAACACTACAGTCCCTAAATGCTCCTCCTTGTGTGAGTGTTTAGCAGTCTTCTGCTGCTCCTGGTCACAGACATATGCAGTACAGGTCTGCCAACATCTGCTGGATCTCAGCTATGCAGGAATGTTATGAGTTCTCGTAATAAAGCAGATTCAGAAATTCCCTGAATCAGAATTCATAAATCAGACACTGATTACTTAAATTTTAGTGTAATCTTTTTTCCTTGGGGAGCAGTACATAGGAGGTTGTCAGAGTGTTTGTCTTGGATCCTAATCATTGAGAAAAAGGAGAAAAAAAATAAAGGAATTTACCAGCTTAAAAGTTCTGATGTTGTACCAGATGGTCCTGGAAGCCTCTTTTAATCTGGTATTCTATAACTTCATTCCCTTCAACTAATTGTCATTGTATCAAAATCCCTCAAAGCAAATTCTTCCCCTTGTCCTTCCTGAAGCGTGGGGCAGTTTTCTCAAGGACTTGTAATATCCAATGTCTGACATGATGTACTACCATAATGATAGGGGAGGGTATATATAATATTCTTTCCTCTGCTAGCTTCCCCTTGTAGTCCTTACAAAGCAGGGTAGGATCCCACTCTCTCCATTGTCTCTCTTAAGGTTTTTCTTTCATTTACAGCCTAAGAACCATAAGACTGTTTTCTAACTAGGAATCAGGAAAAAGAGTGGGGCATATTGTTAGGAAATTCTGCTCATAAAGTGTTGTAGAATTGCAAAGTGTTCCTGACTCCACACAGTGCCAGGAATAGAAATAAAATTTTCACTGACTTCCTCTGCTGTTAACTAGACCAAAACTTCTCCAGTGGAAACATGCACATAATTCATGAAAATATTGTTTGTCTTTGCTTTGTTGTATAGCCATGCTCATGTTCTTTTCTTTTTCAGGGATATCAGAGATGACAGATGCAAACAAACTGACAGCCACTCTGCAACACTCTGCTGGCTTCATGGTCTCCAATTTGGGCAGATTCAGTACAGAGGTAGAGGTAACAAACACACAGGCAGCCACTCTATGGGTCACAATGCAGTAAAAAGATTTTCTTTTCTGTTGCTGTCATTTCAGTCTGAGAGACAAACTAGAGGCTGGTAGCAAGCTGTAGTCAGATTTTCTAAAAAAAAATCTATATTACAATGTGAATCCTACTCAAATGCCTGAGAAAGGTATTATCTCTTTTCACCAAGGAGCAAGGAATAAAATTCAGTGTGCATTTTGTATCTGAATACAGGGTGCTGAAATCTGTGTTCAGAGTTGGATTTTACACTTTAGAGACTTCTGAAAAGGAGGCAGTAGGAAACAGAGGAATTGGGAAAAAATGTGAAAAGAATAATTTAGAGGCGGGGGGGGGTGTGTGGAAAGGCAGCAGAGAATTAAGCCAGACAAACCCAAATTGCAAAGAAAACAGGTTTTAACCACCATGGTTACTCAGCAGGAGAATGTCCTACCAAAGTCAGCCATGTGAGGTCCATCTTTCACGTCCTGATGGAGGACAGACTGCTTTTCTACAGGAGGCAATTCTGCCCATAGAAATGGTGCCTCAGCCCGGCTCAAGCTAATCAGTTCAGCAGGACAGAAAGCAAACAAATGCATTTGCAGAGGTACGTTAGACCAAGCAGAGCCCCTGACCAAAACCTCCTTGTATTTCTCCATTTAAAAGCTATTAGAAACCACCACCCACCTCCAACTGGAAAAAAAATAAATCGCAGTTATCCTTGGCTGTTGGTCACTGCTGGCAAATGGGGTAGATTTCCCTGTACAGAAATTCCAGCTTCTACTGGTTTCATCCAAGAGCTTTCCTGTTCTGGCAGAATAACGTGTCTTACTTTGAATGAGTTTTTGCTACTTAGATCAATAGAGAGTAGTCTTTGGATCTTAAGGCAAGGAATTTAAAAAAAAGGGGGAAAAAAGAAAAATAAACAGTTCTTTTTATTCATTGAAACCAAGAAGCAAAGTTACTCTTGTAAAACGGAGGACCAGAGACTGCAATAACTGTGTATTTTTCAAGAGCACTTGGCAGGTTAGCTGGTGCTGAATAGTGATGACAAAATGTTCAACAAACCAAAAATATTCCATCTGTTCACTAAAAGAGATGGGATTCTGTGAAGCAAGACAAATAACAGGAAATCCAGAATTCTTTCCCTCCTCAAGACATTTCGACACTAGCATCTCAACCCACTCACTTAACTAGTATTAAAAACCATTAAACCCGATCTTTGAAACCAATTACATCTAGGCGCGGTCTGAGCAGGGAGGGGAGGGCAGGAGAGCGCAGAGCCATGGAATGGGGCTGGAAGGAGCCCTCGGGGATGGCGGAGCTGCTCCCCGTGGGAAGCACGGGCGGCTCCCAGGGGCGCTAAAAGCGCGGCTGGCTCGGATGCTCCGCAGCATCCCGCGGGGATCCCGGCGCTGCTGCAGGGCAGCGCAGTCCCGGCGGGCTAGAGCAGCCCTGCTGGTGAGCAAACTCAGGCTGTTGGGTTTCGAACTGGCTGTGTGGGCTCTGCAGAGCTTTTCTTCCCCGCGCTGGCTCAGCCGGAGCTCTGCAGAGGGACAGTGTACAACAGGGCAGGAAATGGGATGTTTACTCAACAATACCATTTCGTGGCTGCTTTTGACAGCAACACTTGCAAAAGCTGTGAAAAATTCTCTCCAGGGAATCAATCTGGGACTCCCTTGGAGAAAAGTTGGGTAAAACAGACCTTTCTGAGATGCCTGTCACCTCCAGCCCTGTGAGCTCCTGACATGTCAAAACTGGGGACAAGTGTTAGCTGTCTTTCTGGCAGAAATGCCTAGACTTTGAGCTGTTTGTGCTGCTAGATTATTTTACCAGGCAAATGTTTCACAAGCCTAGTTTGGATAAATTAAGTGACTTTTTGTGGAGAACATTGCCTTTGGAGCACAATGTGTGTCCCTGAGGAGAAGGGCGAATGACTCCCCTCATCCCCCTTTTTTTTTTTTTTTTTTTTTTTTTTTTTTTTTTACCCCCTCAATTAGGCTTTACTCTGCTTGTTTTCTCATCTTTCAAGCCCTTCAGCTGCTCCTGGAGCAGACACACAGACATCACAGACATCCTTCTGCTTTATCCTTACTCTGCCTCTCCCTATACGGGTATTTAGACAAGTGTTTAGGCTATTTCAAAGTAAAGCTGATGAGGATTATTTTCTCTAAGCAGTGCAGGATAGCACTGTTTCATATCACTACATCTGCACATTCATTACAAATACATATAAAATTTGCACTGTTTGAGTAGAATTCTTGTAAATCTAACTAGAAAATTGTTTTATAGAAATAGAACATCAGGAAACAGTCTTCCCTGCTTTGATTCCACATCTCTGCTTGTGCTTCTGCTTCTCTGGTAGTTTGTACATGCAAATACTCATCGTGAAGTCCTTCCAAAACCTCCCTTGCCTCTAGCCCTGATCCCATCTCATACTGCTTCTCAGCAAAGACAGTTCCAATTTATACCCGTTTCCAGCCGTTTCAAACTGACACTTTTAATTCATCTCACTGTAGTTACCAAGGGCTTAGCACAGAGAAAAGAGGAAATAAGGAATGGATATCGCAGTATCCAAATAAAGATACTGCAGGCTCCAAATTAAAATCCTGTGACTGCTTTGAGCTGTGTAACCCCACCATGGCATTGCTTGTATTTCTAGGTAAACTGATTTCCTTTCTCCTAGGAAAGAGAAAAAAAAGAGTGAAGATCCATATTATGCAGTACTTGAGAATTTATTTGATTGTAGTAACCAACTTGCAGCCCACTTACAGTGACAGCAGAGGGGACCCAACCAAGGAGGACAGAGCCACAATGGTTCCTGGTGTCCAGGTTTGCTGATGGTGGGATCAGCTGTGTCCTGACACTGAATACTACACAGCAGCACACAGCAAAATTGGTAGCTCACTGAAAAAAAACAGGTTTAGACATTAAGGCTTTGAAAGATGCATAGAGACATTAAAATTGAGTGACTTTATACTAATGATCTTAAGATAAAATTGTAATTGTAACAATTGATCCTATCTTTCTGGTAGGTGCTGTTTTTCCTCAGGGAGGAACACCAAATCTCTCCTGAGCCATTTCCACCCAGCTTCAGGACCATGAAAACTTGTGCCTAAGTAGGACATCATCTCCCAGGTGCTGCATCATCCCTCAGCAGGATGTGATGATGTCAGATTTATATCCTGTTAGCCACAGATCTCCAGGTAGCAAGAACTGGTTTGAAATCTCAACAGAGTTCCTTTTTCTTTATAATTTTTTTTGTTTCATTTTAGACTCAGAAATGAAATTGTGGGGGAAACTCAGTCTCTCTCTGAATAGAAATTAAACAGAAATTTATGTGAAATCATTAGAAGATAATTCTGTGATGTTGCCAATTATTTGTTCACACTGTGAATCAGTCAGAAAAATACACTGAGATGCTGCATGCAGACAAAACCAGAATTTAAGCTAGAATAAATGCATTTCTCTAAATGAAACCATGCAGCTTTTTTTCTTGACAAAACATAATGTATTTTTAAGGAGAGATTATTGTTTAAGCAGGGTACTTTCCCCTAACATCTGCGTAGAGGTGTCTCTTTTGGGATAAGATCTTGTTTGTAAATGGGGCAGGCATTCTTAGCAGTCAGGAACAAAGAAAAGCGTTTTTATTAGCAGCAGGAACCACATGAACAGCTTTGACCTCAATTTAGGATTTAGCTTATCATTTCACACAGAGGCTTGCATCAAGAATTTGACACTGGTGCCCTTTTCTAATTTGTAAAGCAAACTAAAGGGAAAATAATGGAGTACGGATAAGTGCTGTTCATGAACCACTGAGCAGGCTCTATTCCATTCTGTCCGAATTACTCCACAATCAGTCAGAAATCTCACGACAGACTAGGTTGTCTTTTTGTTGTTTTTATTCCTCTAGGGAAAAAAAAAAAAAAAAAAAAAAAGGCAAATTAAACGGGCAGGCCTGTCTGTGCCTATCCTGCTGGCCATGAGCAGTATTGTGGAATCGGCATTCCTCGCACTCATTGCTGCATCTGCGAGGGAAGCGCTGCCGGGGCACGGGGGAACGCTCTGCAGACGCTGCAGCCGCTGCCGTGCGGTCGCAGAGCAGCCCAGGGTTAGGTCCTAAGCGTGGTAAAGCCCTGACAGCTTTGCTCCAATTGGCTCCATGACATTCCCTGCTCGCCCGTGATCCTAATGGCTTGAGACTGGCTGAATTCTTCTAACCCCAGCAATTAGTTTTCATTTTCTAGAACTCAGCTCACTTGAAGTGTTATTCTTTGCATGCAGAGGGCGTGTTGGAGCTGGGGCTTAACCAGCCTGTTGTGTGAATTGTCTCTCGGGCAAAGCCTCAGAGCCCGACGCCCCCCGTGCTGACTCAGCCGGGCTTTTGTCCCTGACGGCAGCACAAAAAGGCTTCACAAATTTCATTAGGTTTTCCTGATCAAAAGAGCTGTGTAATAACAAAATTGTACAAATTATCTTAGCAGATATGTCATGTATTGGCATCTCAGCCAGAGAGAATTTGAGTCCTCTTCTCTTCTCTTCTCTTCTCTTCTCTTCTCTTCTCTTCTCTTCTCTTCTCTTCTCTTCTCTTCTCTTCTCTTCTCTTCTCTTCTCTTCTCTTCTCTTCTCTTCTCTTCTCTTTTCTCTTCTCTTCTCTTCTCTTCATCTAAAACATAGCACAAGGCAAGCTCTGTGTTATCTGATTCCCCCCACCCAGAGATTATGCCACCCATTTACACACCAAGATCCCATTCCTATATGCCAGAGGAGCATCACAAATTAAAGTTTCTTTCCAGTCACATTTACATAGGCAGTGCTTCCCCAGTCCTGTACTCTTCTGGCACTGGCAGCTGAAATAAGGATGATTTTCCTAAACACAGACATACATCTGCATTGCTCAAAGTAATATATAGATACATAAAATATGGGAACTGCTGAGTGGCTTTTCCTCACACTACTGAGAAGCACGTATTTCCCCCATATATTTCATAACACCAGGCATATGGCCCCAATCCAGTGAGTTATAGAAGGTTTTGCTATGTGTGATTTTATGGAGAACAGCAGGAATAAAGACTCCTCAGGAGCTTTTCTTTCAGTCTGTGTTTCCCTGGTAGGAGGGAAGAGCAAAGGGTGCACAACGTATCTCTTTGAATCAATTTGTGCATGTATGAAAAACACATGAAAAGACACAAACCACCATCTGGTGACATTGTTTTGTATCGTCCCTGAGAAGAGGAAGCATAAGGAGAAATGTTTAGGCTGAGACTGTTATTAGGGAAAGCTGGCTATAGACAGAAGGAGAAAGTGAAGAAAAAAGCCAAAGCAGAGTAGGGCACAGACCTAGAGGAGAGAGAAATATAAATGAACTAATAAGTAGAAAATTTAATTTATCACTGTTTCCTGGCTGTGTCTGCCTCTCAGTTTCCTGTCAAGCTCTGTTGGGCTACTTGGTGCTCAACACCCTTGTAGATCTTAAACTTCCCAGTCCTGCTGCCTTGGAAAGGATCTGGAAACATGAGTGCAACATTCCTTTCATGCTATGCCTCACCACCCTCCTGCCTCCAAGCAGGAGGGTGCACCTCCATCTTCACCTGTGCAGGTCAGCTCTCTCTGGGCACAAGCATGGTTTCACTGTTGATTTTTCAAGGTAGTTATCCTCTCTTTGTTCTACTTGTGATACACAACATTTTGGGAGTGATGTTGTCTGTGATAACTCATCATAAACACTACTTTTGAAGGGTACTTTGGGGAACAGGGAGAATAAGGTTCTGACCAAACTGAGATGGTGCCACTGACAACAGCTTAAAGTGCATTTTGGAGGCAAAGCAACACCTCTAAATTAAGTTACATTGTGTTAAAACTAGCCTTTGTCCTTGGCTGAACTTTAGCATTAGGAAGGTTTGCTTTGGGAATTCTTCACAAGCTAGAGATCAGTGAGACAGGAGAATAAGGAATTGTTTGCAGGGAATCCTCAGCTCACAGACAGCAGCCACGAGTGCAGAAACAGAAGGTATGATCAGAGAGTGACCAAAACCTGACAATTTCAAAAAGCCTTCTTCCTAATTTAGTAGGCAAAGAGCACACAGGCCAATACAAAAAATAAACATGTTTTCCACAAGGTACAGCATCCATGTCCTGAGTGTGGCTGAGGAATATTGTGCAATGGGAGTCAGGGATGGCAGGGAAAAGCTGAGTCCTTGGCCAGGCAGGCAGGCTCACAGCAGTGAGTGTTTGCATGGCTGGTGCTGCCAGGCTGTGACAAGAGGCTGTGTCTGCAGTGATTCTTGACCCGTGTGTCTCCCATCCCCAGCAGTAGTTGAAACACCATTTGTGTTTCCAGACCCTTTCACAGCCCTTCCTCAAGGTTAGCTTAAACACACTCAGCAAAGACAAGTCATCCTGCAGTTCGAGGGGGGGAAGGATCAGAAAGTGCTTCCAGCCATTTTGGTGTGTCTGTGAAATGACCCTCCTGATCTGATTGCTGCTGACTCATCGCTTTCCTGCCATCGTGTCTGTCGACAAGCTCTGGGAGACAGGACTGAGTCTCACTGAGAAAAATAGGCAAAAAACCATGGCTCAGCAAGTTTGGTCTGGAACGGTAAAATCAAGTTATAATTTAATTCATTGCAAGCAATGCAAGTCTGTGCTTTGCAAATTGCCCCTTCTTGAAGTCAGAAAACTCCTTGTGCCTGTGCTTTCTCCTCCAACAGTTCTGCTATTGGAGAGGTGATTCTGTGTCATGATAGTTCTTTCCCAATGACTCCCCAGATTTAATCTCCCTTCTGCAGCAGGTAGAAGTTAATTTTACAATTGGACAAGACAGTTAAAACAACGGAGATTAATTTCTCATATCCAAATTGGGGATGGAGGAGTGGGGAATCAGAGGTGTCTCAGCTCCATGTCTGCAGGCTATGGCCAGGACAGGGAAATTTGGAGAGTAGAGAGCCATATGATCACAGCTCACCTGGGGCATGATGTCAAGGGGATACATCTTGTAGGCTGTAGACTCAGGCATTTCCAGAGGAGAACTGGAGTGCCACTGCCTGGAGGGTCTTAAATCTTGCTGTCTACCCATGGGGAGACTTACTTCCAACACAGAGAGCTAAATAAAAAACACAGATGTAGCATGAATACCCCTCTTTATCACCCTTAGATTTGAATGTTTTTAATAATTTTTAACAGAAAACAAAACAGAACAATCTCATTTTTATTTTTGAAAATACACAGTGTTTTTATTTGTATTGCTTTGAGGTGATGATACCTACCCAAATGTTCCCAAAAGAACATATGTTGGGAAAAATGCAGCAATATCCTTGCAAAATGGAGGTTATAAGCAATTATCTTTTTAAAATAGGTTAATATCTTCCTCACTTTTTTCCTGTGCAATCTCACTCTTGAATTCCTGGTGCAATTGCAAATAACAGTGGTTCTCTAAATCCTTTGTGTTATAAGCAAAGAAATTCTAAAAAATTTTTGCTGAGACAATTCAGGACTATGTGAGACTAGGAGTGATTGTTCATAGAGGGCACTTCTCATTCCACTCTGACCTTGATAGGTTACAGAAACACCTGAGTAGCATCTTTTCTGGCTCAGCACATTTTTTAAAAAAACATCAGCTGTGCTTTCTTTTAAAAATCTGCATTAGCTTTAAAAACCTTACTGGATGGCCTAGTTTCCTGTGGAATTACAAAAAAACCAAAATTGCGCCTTGGGCAGAATGACCTCATTCTTTGCATTCTTATTCCCTGCAGCTCTTCCTTATGCTTTTTACTGCTGGGATGTGTTGGATTGTGCTGTGTATCTATAAAGTAAGGCATGGAGTGTGAAAGCAGTAGCCATGTGAGACACTAAACCTTTCCAAGACACAAGCCCCCATCAGTGGGCACATGGTCTGTGCCACCCATCACACTTGATCTGTTTGATTTTCTCACCAACTTGAGCAGAAGCAGGACCCTGTGCCCTGGCAGCTGCAGTCTGCTGGGATGTGCAGGTTCTGTCTGACTCTTCTCCTGCCTAGGTGACTACTTTAAATCATTAGGCAAATACATCAAGGGTGGCCATCAATGCCACCAGCTGTAAAATAAATTATGTAGGTGGGTATGTGTTATGGATGGGAAAGGTGAGAAAACAGAACCTGGTCCCACCATCTCTGACTCTGCCAGAGGAGAGCATCCAGTCAACACTGCCCCCTCTCCAGCATACTGAGGGCTTTTGCCCATGGGAGTCAAACTCTGGTGGAAAAAGATGGGCCATGGAGCTACAGAGTTTTTGTGAGGTGCCTGTCTTTCACTCCCTCCCACTGGAGCTGCTTCACTTTGTACAGGTGATTAAATATTCATTGGGCCAGGGAGAGAAGAGCAAGAGATTGAGTCTATTGCCCAGTTGTTCCAGTGTTCACCTGGGAAGAGAGAGATGCTGGGTCAAGTCCTTTCTCCAAAGATGATTTAATTATTCATGCAAAGTGGAACAGCTCCAGCAAGAAGGATGTACATGCCAGCAAGGCTGGCAGCCCTCTCCTGCACTGCACAAAACCTCTTCCCTTTTAACTGTGGGGTGGCTTCATGCATGTCTTCTTCTTGCCAAGAAAATGTCTCCTGTTTTCATTGTAATTTGCTAATTTATTGACCCTGCTCCCCAAAGCAGGGCTGGCATGGGCACTGTGCTCCATGGCAGGATCCACAATTGAGGCACAGCCCCTTGCCCACCAGCGACTTGTTTGTCATCAGCGTCAAGAATGAGCCTTTTGCTGTGCCTTACTCCCTGGAACCTCAGCTGTCTTCCACATCTGTGCAGAGAAGGAGAGCCTGGCAGCTGCAGTGAGAGCCAGGCTCCAGGACAGGGTAGAGAACATGAATTTCTGCAGGGTTTTCAAGGGCTCACAGGAGCTGCTATGAGGAAGGAGCAGAGAAAATAAGGAACTTCCTCTACAAGAAGGAAACCTGTAAACTCTCATCCTGTTTGTTTCTCCTGATGTATTTCAATGTGGATATTTTACACCTCCTAGTTCAGTGCCACTTCAGTTATTTTTTCTCCCATTATCTAAAATTCACTCAGATGGAAAACTAATGTTTTCCCCTACAAAGGCAAGTGGGAATGGTCTGTGTTGTGCTGTCCTCAAAACACAAGCAGTCTTAATTTCAGCAGCATCTCAAAACTTTAAAAGTACCAGGATTAAGGCAGAGATTAAATAGCTTAGTCTGCTTTGCAGGAAGGATCTTTATTTAAGCATTTGGCCACTAACACAGCTGGATTTCCATGGGACCTCTAAATTGAGTATGTCACCCTCAGCATACTGGGTTGTATCTATTGCAGTCAATATCATTAGGTAAAAACACAAAATACCAGTGTGGTGTTTAAATTTACACATACAGTTGTAACAGAAATGTGAAGTTATCCAATTCCTCATTTTGTACATTTAGTTTGTTCTGCTATTTATTCAGTATTCACAAAGGAAAAGTTACTAAGCACAATAAAACACCAGTCTGTACAACTATTATTTCTTTTAAACTCAAAGCCAAACAAAACAAAACTTAAAAAATAGCTATTATAAAATATTTTGTGCTTATACTTGCTATCAAAATCTGGTTTTGTTGATTTTGACTAATGACTTACACACTCAACAGAGATGGCATTGTTTACTTTCTTACCCAAGTTTACATTTATTATTACTGCTAAGTTTTGTGTTAGCACATGCTGTTTTAAATTAAATGAATATCCAAATTCTGTTTTGAAGTTGCTAATGGCACCATATGTACTGCATTTTCTTGCATGCTATTTAAAGAAAAACTCTTAATTGTACTACCATCGCCTGAGGATATTTTTGTGGTGAGCAATTAAGATTCATTTTCCTGTTCATGTAGAAAATCACTTCATGAAAACACTGGAATATAATAACTTTTGTCCAATTTATGCATTCTTGCTTTGATAATTTGTATTAAGGGAAAAGAGAACTATTGTTTAAAATCTGAGAATCTCAATAAGCTTTTAACTGTTATTTCCATCTGAACAGTTCCTTCCCTATCCATAAAACAAGCAATGTAACAAAATTTAAATATTTGCTTCTAAACTTAACCAGTGTGTCTATTTGTCCTCTTGTTTCACTGCTGAGAGGTTCCACAAAAGGTGTAAAACAGGCAATAGAAACTCAAAAGCTGGTCAAAGGATTTAACATCAAGAAAAAAATGAGCAACCCCCTAAGTTCATCCAATATTCAGAAGGAGCTGGAGGCAAGAGCCCGTGCTGTTAGCAGGGAGGTGAGAAGCAGGCTGGCCTGGCAGTGTCCCATCTGTGCCCGCAGCACAGAGCCCACACCAGCCCTCCTTTCCTGGGGTCCCAGCTGCTGCTCCAGGCTGGGAGCTCTGGGGGACAGAGAAGGGTCCTTGTTCCTCCCCAGGGCTGCAATGCACAGGAGGAAGAGGCTGCGAGCAACTCCGTCAGTCCCACACTCCAACTTTGTTTCGGAGTGATTTGTTCTTCATGACAGGGTCAAGCTGCTGTGAAAAGGTTAAACAAACGGGCTTTGTAAGCTCCTTTTAGGGGAAAGCTGGTCAGAAGGCCCCTTTAATCAGCGATCCCCTTTAGCCCTGGGAAAAGGCACCAGCCAGACTCACTCACGGCTGGGGGAGCCGGGGCGAGCATGGGGTGCAGGCTCCTACCCTCCTGCAGCTGCCTCTGGTTCAGAGACTGGAACCCTGCAAGGGAAGGGATTGATGGAAGTGCTCTTGTGCTGAGGTGCTGCCGCAGAGGAGGAGGAAGAAAAGGAGGAGGAGGAGGAGGACATTCCTCTGGGGCCAGTGTGTAGCCCAGCATCCCTAATGCTGTCTGCACCCATCCTGTCAGGAGGGTAATGAGGGGAAGTTCCCAGACTGAAATTAAAAGCACCTCGGCTTCAGAGGAGGCTTGTAATAGCAGCCTTCACCTCCCCTCTGCTGTGGCTGCGGGTCTGGCACTGCTGGGAGAGGATCCCTCGTGGGTTAATCCCTGCAGATGGACAGGTTTTAGTTCAGCTTCTCCTGACCCATTTCGAGGTGGATACCCAGTGCAGTACACATCTGAACTGCAGCTTCTTGGAGATGCCCTGGGGCAGGGGTGGTTCCTCCTGACGCTTTATTCACAGGGCAGATTAATAACAGTACTGGCCCTGCCACCCTCCCAGGGAGAGCAGCAGCAGCCAAGGGTGGCTCCGTTCCTGCTGTTGTGAGTGGTGGAGGCAGGAGGAGCTGGCACTGAGGCTCCTTGGTCCCATGTGTTACATGGAAAGGGTGGGAGGATGCGTGGCAAGAGCTGAGCGGGGCGGCAAGGGTGCAGTGACACTGCTCTCTCTGTCCTCAGGGCTCCCTGCCCGTCACAGCTGAGTCATTTGTTTCCTTGGGCCCTTGTCTCCTTCCTGCTTATCCCCATTAAGCGTCCTCCTTCCCCACCCTCCACCCCCAAGGCTCAGCTGTGAAGTGCCCAAAATCCACGCAGCCATGGGCTGTGACTCCTGGAGCTGCATTTGCAGGAAAGCCCAGGGGCTGTTGTGGGCAAACCCTGCCACGTTCCTGTGCCAATTCCAGCCATGCCCATGCCAGTCCATGTCTCTGCCTGCTTCCTCTCTTACTTAGGTCCTTACATCTCTCACCTTGCTCTCTTCAGCTACTTTCTACTTGCCACAAGATAATATAGTAGTGATTTTCCACAATGACTCCAAGCCTATTTGATTCCTGCACTTCTTCCTGCCGTTGTTTCATCCTTCTCTCCTTACTATATCTACCATCCATTTTCTTTTCCTCTCTCTGCCTCACCATCTACCCATTCCACCATCTTCTGCTTTGTGTACATTTTCTCCCTTACACTGCAGACAAATATGAAAACAGAAAAAGTTATCACCTCCCTCCTGTTTAGTGGCATGCCCCAGCAGAGGTGCCATAATTGCCTGTATGAGCACCCCTAATCTATTGCAGAACATAATAAAACAAATAAATGCAGTCAAATAGTGAAGCTGATCCCCCTGTTCTGTTTCCATAAAAGGATCTCTATGACCAGAATTTAGAAAAACAGTACTGTGCTTCCTACGCCAAATACTTCTCCCAGTAATTCTGTTAATTGAAAAAAACCCTCAGGTCTCCTTCTTATTTGTTGGTCCATTTTGCATCATTTCTGCTCCACTGAGACCATTTCTTAGGCAGTAATTTTAATATCCAAAATCTGGGTAACAATTATTCAAATGAAACAACAAAGGGGAGAATAAAAAGCTTAATACTTTTAAAAATACTTTTAATGCTTTTTTTTTAACTTTAGAGCCTAATCACTTTCTGTGCCACTCTGATCTCTGACTGCCACACAAGCTCATCTGAAATAGCCATAATATTTCACAGACATGGAATGGATTTGGTAAGAGGCCAATATTGTTATACTTCTTCAAAACACAGCAAAATGGACATGTTAGTGCCTGCCAGATAAGAACTTGGTACTGAGCTACTGAAGCCAGCAGTGGTTTGGATGTGAATTAAGAGCCTGAATTCCACAAGAATCAACATATTTCTACCACCATAGTCAACCTTCAGCTGAGTTTAATCTCCATCCTGCATCAGCTGTCAGGCAGCTGAAGAGTTCCTTGCCTCCAGGGGTGAGATAGCTTTGTAGCAATGGAACACTGAAAGAGAAACCAAGAAGTCACACAATCATCCAGGCCACTCTCCTACCACTCCACCCTCTGCATCAAAGTTAAGTAAATCACTTTAGATATTCTCTTGCAGATATTTTTTCTGATTTTCATTTCTGTACGACAAGTCCTGGGATCTCTATCAAACTCTTTTCTTGGATACCCTCTTAACGAACAGACTCTTGAATTTTATCCCAGTTTCCTTTGCTGCAAATTTAGGTGATTTCTCATTCTTCTTCAGTTGCTCATAAGTGATTACCAGCAGCCTTGTACCCACATTTTACATATAGAACAGTGTTGTCCCCTGTCTTCCTACTCTTTTTTTTCTTTTCTTTTTGCAGTTTAAACAAAGGCACATCTTTCACCCCTCATGTTTTCCAGATTTCCTTTATCCTGTAGACTCTTTCCTGTTGATCATTATGAGGGCAGCCAGGCTTCCCAACTCTGCAAGCAGCATGTCAGAATGCCATTAGGCTGGGGGCTGTGAGGCACGTACCTTGGAAAGATGAGCAGGGCGGGAAATGAGATGCAGCACTAAAGGATGTGGCTCCTGTGAACAACGCTTAGAAAGAAAAAATGGAATCCCTACAAAAATCTGAAAATCTGGGGCAGCTATTCCCCAGAGTGACTCAGTGAGTGTGATCACACCACAGCTCAAGACACCTTGTTTTCTCTATATTGGAAATTTGGATTATTCAGCAGCCCCTGGGCAAGTAAAGACTGATGTGATATGGGTGAGGTAGGAGAGAGGCACTTGGACTGTTTGAGAGCAAGTGTGTGGCCAACCCTGCTTAGCATCTGCATGCCAAATCTCTTAAAAGAGGGAGAAAGTCTCTTAAAAGACAGAGAAATGATTTCATTACCAGAAATTATGTTGCCACTCACAAAACGTAGATACTTTCATCCAGATGAGTGATACAAATGTTTTTGTATTACGCTAAATTTTCTTTTCCTCATCAAAATGATGGAGATGCCACAAACATACAGTTCTACTAGTGGGGCATGGAATTGGTCCTGTAAATTATCCATAACTGCATGTAGGATCAGATCTGAATTAACTCAGCTTGATGTTCAGACCTAGACCCTGAAGACATGTGGTTTGTGTTTTGGAGAACCAAAGGCTGGGCAATGACTTTCAGTATTCTCTAATTTCTTCATGTGTTCTTAATACTAATTGCTTGTAGGTCTAACTTTCCCAAAACATGATTATAGAGAACAAATTTGCAAAGTTAGTTCCAGCTTTTCCTCATGCTGAAGAACTTTATAGGTAAGATTTCACAGTGACATTAACGAGTTCCCAAGCAACCAAAATTGATTTCAGAGGCTTAAATATCTTGCAGAACTGGAAAAGCTCTGAAAAACAAAACTTCCAAGATGTTCAGCCTATGAACAGATTTGCATCTCCCCAGTATTAAGGTCCATTAGCAACCTATCACACTGCCAGGAAACAGCCAGAGGTTACAGGCTACCTGAAAAGTGACTTTTGGTATGTATCTCACAAAGTTGCACAAGTACAAGCAAAGTTAATCTTTGGCAATAATTACATTCTAGATTTGGCACAGAAGAGTCAGATTAGCATCTCTGTTGCTGCGGAAATTATAGTTAGGTGCTTGTTTTCTATGAAGCAGGAAATTCTGTCAGCAATATACTGATATTTTGTCTGATCAAAGCCAACTCAGAACTACATCTTACTGACTTCAGAAGACTCAAAAAATGGCAAAAGATGCCTTACCTTCAAGAATGGAAGGATCCAGTGTATGTTTTATTCTGATTATTCTTTATACATTTTATTTAAACCTATCTCTTTTAAAAATGCTTCTGTTGGCAATATTATGTGAAAGAGCAGAGTTCAGACACAGACACCATCTCTTCTAGGTATGAAGAAAACAAAAATTCAGAGGAGTGATATGAAGGGCAGTAATAGCAAAGTAAATAATGTAAACCCAAAATGTGGGGTAGTAACAAACATGCTTAGCTGGAGAAGTTCTCTGCACAGTCCCATTGATGAGGAAAAGAGAAAGAAGGTGTAAATGCAGAAGTAAGAGAAGAAAACCTGCTGCAAACTGTGTGCAGCATTTCAGCTGTGATTGGAATTTCGTGGAGAGTTCAGTGCCCAGGCTCAGATGCTGTCTCATGGCTCTCAGGGAGCTGCTCTGTGGGGTTTTTATCAGAGTAATATACTTGTTCTGCTATTGATTTTTGACACAACAATAACAACAATGAAAGCAGGTAGAAGTTTCTTGGATCTGAGCAAGGCCCTAGAACAGAGAAATGACAGAGGATGCACATATTAAAGAAGGATCAAAACTTACTTTAAAATATCTTCACCTTTGTAAAGTCAAACCTGGAAAAGACTAGTGAACAACTGGATGCAAGGCCTTCCTACGTGACATCTGTGTACCTGGGAATTTATTTTCATCTTGGATAGCCACCTATGTTTTGTGACTTAATTTAAGACTGATCCTTGTTTGTCCCAGGGAATGTTAAAAAAAAAAATTGAACAAAACTGAATACTGTGGGAATTTTCTGAACAGCCACTAAAGACAGAGACACCTCTAAAAATAACTTTAAAGAAAAAAGAGGTGAGCAAACAAACAAATAACAACAAAAAAAAATCTCTGTTTTGGGATAAAGCTAAAGGAGGGAAGAAGACACATTCCTTCCTTCAGGAAGGCTCTGTGAGGACGGCCTCACCCCCATTTGTGTTCTGTAAGGATGATCATCATTTTTCTGGGCACGAGGGATAGCGATGGAATGCGGAGCCCCGGCCGGCCGGGACTCGTCGCTGCCAGCCCGGCCCTGCGGCTCCTGCTCCGCGCCCAGCGGGTCCCGCCGCGGGCGTGCCCCGATCGAATTCACCTCCGAGCTGCCGAGGGAAGCTGCTTTGGGTGGACAGAAACTTAGCGTTAGACCCGGTCTTCCATCCGTCCTCGCCTCCCCGCTGAGGAGCGGCTGCGCTGGTCCCGTTCTGCCAGTGGGGCGGGCTGTGCTCCGCAAAGGCGTCGGGAAAGGTGCGAGCACTCACCGCCCCTTCCTAAGGGAACCCGGGCCCAGACGGTCTGGCAAAACGAAATTAATCTGAAAAATGGGCTTATCTCAAAAAGTAAAATAATCAGATTAAAAAAGAGACAAAACCAGACAAAAAAAAATGAGCTAAAACGAGAAAGGTGAGGAGAGGAGAGGAGAGGAGAGGAGAGGAGAGGAGAGGAGAGGAGAGGAGAGGAGAGGAGAGGAGAGGAGAGGAGAGGAGAGGAGAGGAGAGGAGAGGAGAGGAGAGGAGAGGGAGAGGAGAGGAGAGGGAGAGGGAGAGGGAGAGGAGGAGGGAGAGGAGGGAGGAGAGGGAGAGGAGAGGAGAGGAGAGGAGAGGGAGGGAGAGGAGAGGGAGAGGGAGGAGAGGAGAGGAGAGGAGAGGAGAGGAGAGGAGAGAAAAAGAAAAGAAAAAAGAAAAGAAAAAGAAAAGAAAAAGAAAAGAAAAAGAAAAAGAGGAAAATGGAAAGGAGGAAAAGGAAAAGGAAAAACAGAAGGAGAAAAAAATCCATCCAGTGTCTGGATCACACACCCACCTCCCCTTACACACCCCGGGACAGCCCCTGGCACATCTGCTCTCTCCTTTCATTGAACCTGGCGAGCGCTGCCTGCTGCAGCAACTCCTGCACACACCGCGCAGAGGTTCACCGTAATTACCAGGTGACAACTTCGACAAGCTTATCTTTCGCGGTAAAACTGAAAATTGGCAAATCCAGCAGTTTCAATACTGAGGAATTTTCTTTCCCAAACAAAGACTAAAGAAAACCTCAAGTGTCACCAGGTTGTTGGTCTATATGTAACGAAGCAAAGGCAGGAGAGCTTGGGCTTTCTCTGTGTGTGCAAGACACAGTACCCACATTGGAGAGATGCCACGGAGTCCGGGGAAACTCAGTGGAGGCAACGCTGGATGTGAACACCTCCTGGAAGTTAAGCACCATCCTCCTCCTTGCAAGGAGAGGGCAGGAAGGAGGGACTGCATGTCCCCGTCATTTGTTAGGTGTCAAGCAAAGGGTAGAAGCAGTCACCGTGTTTCTTAGAGGCAATACATTGCCATGAAGAGCTACATAAATCGCTTTACAATCGGTTTTGCACAGAGACAGACCAGGGTGGGCTGTGGGATGAAGAGGCTCTGTCTGTCTCTGCTTCATCTTCCAACAGCTCTACAAAACTGCACAGTGACTGAACACAGACCTGCTGTGTCGGGTTTTTCTGTTTGTTTGCCTTTGGACTATTAAAAAATTGCCGGGTAAACAAACCATGCAAATGACATTTTGCAGGGGGAAATAACAGCAGGTGGTTATGATGGCATTATAAATGTATTGAGTATCTCTCGTTGCATGTTGCTGTGGTTTTAATACTCGCCAAGACTTCTTTTGTTTATATATGAAACAAACATAATTGCTAGAGTCTAATAACTCATGTATTTCCTTTGACTTAACTGGATTTTACTTGTGTTAAAAATTTATGTTCATGACAAGTAGATAACAAAGCAGAGTTGATCTAGAAATCTCTTTGTCTCTTTCAAGGATGAAAACAGAAAGAGGAAATACATTGTTTGAACATAACAATTAAAATAGATTTGGTCTTTCCACGAAGGAGAGCAGGAAAAAAAATGGCAGTAAATGATAGAAATAAAACAGTATAAAACAGGTATAATGGTGAAATTCTTTAAAGAAAATTTAAGTGCTCATCTGAGGAAAGATACCATCATACAGACAAAATGGGTGCAACTGGAAGGGGGTTGGTAATCGAATCTTGGGGTGATAGAGTAATTTTGACAAGTGTCAAGACTTAAAGACAATGCCTAGGGAAAAACCAGGAGGAGGAAATCTGCAATTTCAGCACCAGAAAAAGAGCATTCCCAGTACAAGGAACAGCTAGGTCACCACTGGGTAAAGGACAGGTTTCAAATGTGCCTGAAGATGGTGCTGTTTAGATGGCAGAAGGAAGGGCTTGGACAGTTGCAGTAAAGAGATATACTGTGAAACAAATAAATAAATAATAAATGGTTCACTTAAATTTCTGTAACTCTCCAGCAGATTATTCCAGCAATAATTCCAAAATCTAAGCAGAGGAGATTCATTGAGAAAAGGTTTAAAAAACAACTTAGATCTTGAATAATTTCACTGGGATAAAACAGTTTCTGGTGATTGAAATTTCAGTCCCTGATGCCTATCAGCACATGCCACTCCTTCACTCCAGCACAGCCAAGGTATTTCTGCTCCCCTTCCAACACCCCGCCCTGAGTATGGCCTTTAAAAACTTGTGTCTGTGCATTGACCATTCTAAGGAAAGGAGAAGTGGAAGGGAAATACTCATGGCTGACTTTTAAGCAACAGATTGTGAAGGAATTTAAAGTGGAATTTCCCACCACGTAAAAGCTTTAATGTTATTAAACTTTATTTTAATGTGACTGCAAAGTGATCTGCTACAGTTTATGACAGTCATTTCTACTGTCTTTGCCAGCCTGGAAAACAGATTTCTTCTTTTTTCTGATGGTTTTTATAAGGTAATTTTTTAAAGAGCACCAGGATCTGGACTAGCAGATTCAAAAAGAAACTCACTGACACATGTAAGACACTTCTCTGCAATTAGCAATAAATAATCTGAGGGGAAAGCAAGTTTTCTGGAAATGCAGCTCTAGCAAAATTTATGCTTTCCCTTCAATTTCACAACAATTTTTTACACCATATGCCAATCTGGGAATCTCAAGCCCGGTAATTAGCTCCGAGTTTTTGGAACCCTTCATGAGGCTTGGATTAATCCCAACTGTATTATCTGGTGTCAGTTACTCTGAGTTGGAGACACAGCATAGGAGTTACCAGCCAGTGAATTGTGCAATAATGACCAGATGCCATATGCTATTCCTGTATGTATATTTTACCTATAACTCCATAGTAACCCAACCTATAATTGATGTTAGATCCAATTAAGGGGAAATTCATGTTTCCTCATGGTGCAAGGCAGAGCACGCTGCATTTTTGCATAAAACAATGTGTCCCATTTGTCAAGATTTAAGTCAATCCCCTGCTGAGCCATTGTACTGAAATACATGTTGCTTTAAAAAAATTTAAATTTACTTCTTTCCAACAAAAATATTATTCCAGAACTATCTAATGGCCTTAACAGCTTGCAAGATCAAAGTCTTGAGTGGAAGCACAACCTTGGCATGGATTAAGGCATAGGAAGCCATTCCTACAGTCTGATGCTCTCTCCTGTTCTCCCCTCTGCAGCAGCTTCAGCTTTGTCCCTCCCATCAGAGTGTCTGCTCTGTGCTGCCTTGCAAGAAGAGGTCTCCAGAGCTGGGTCAGCAGTCTGCATTACTCTTGCAGTGAAATCTCCATTTCAGAGGTGTCAAGAGCACCCCATTGTCTTCTGCTAATTTCATTCTCTTTTTCACTTGTACCCCAGAAGCAAGTTGAAGGGAGTCCAAGTGTCACTGGAGGGACAGTTAATGCAACTGAATTGCTCTATGATAGTTGTCTTTTTCTTGCTCCATAGCAGGAGAATTAGCTCTCCTCCAAGGGATCATCCGACTGTAGGGCTTACATCCAGCAGGCCAAATAAAATCCAGTGGGAATAGTTGCCTATGGTTTGGCAAATCACTTTACTTTTTTAGTGTGTCCTCTGAGGGAAAAGCCAAAACAAAACAAGAAACCCACAAACCCAGACATTAAGAATGCCATTTGTCTCATAGTCTTTGCAGGTGGGAATCAGTGACCAGAGAGATGTGTCTGGTATCACTCAAGCCATGTAACATTAAATGGTCCTGCTCCAGCACCTTTTCTCCAGAAAGTCTTGGGTCATAATTGAAGTTCTATGTAAATATCTTGGATGACTTTGGGAATATCAAAACGCACTAAGCAGCTGCCTTTAAACAACCTAACAATGTTCTGGACATGCCATGAACTGTCCTGACAGTTATTAGGCACTATTAGGGCACAGTGTTTCTGATAAATGTGTCCTGTGGATGAGACAGTGTGCTACATTCGTAAGTTTCTGTGCACATTAGGGTGTCTAGGTTAGCTGTAAATGACTAAATTACAAATTATTTCCACTACAAATAATCCAGGTTCTCTTTTATGTAACAATGAAAGTGGAAGTGATGCTGGTGGACCCAGAACATCTGTGTTTCTCATTCTCCAAAAGCTTCACAGAAGCTTTTTTTGGGAAGAAGAAAATAGCTTTTCCAAAAAAGTCATGAAAAAGCTTCCTAGGAATGAGATGATATTTCTAAGGCATTAAAATAGGAAAAACAAAAACAAAACAAAACAAAAAAAGCAAAACAAAACCAAAAAAATGAAAAAACAAAAAACACAACAACAACAACAAGAACCCAAAAAGCCCCTAGGGAACAACACAAAATCTTTCAAAAAAAGAACCTTTACAAGGTTGTCTTTCTTGAGCAGCTTGTTCTGTATTGTGTGGGGCTCTATTTCAGTCCCAAGTCTAAGTACCTAGCAAGAACAAGTCCCGTATCAGAAAGATGGGACCTAAATTAAGACAACAGTAAAAGGGGGAAACATATGAGGCTCAGTTTTCAGGCAGTGAAGGAACAAGGCAAGCTAAATATTTATTAGTCCAAGGTCAGAGGTTGTCTTAGGTAGGATCAAAATTGAACACAGGATTGCCCTGTGTTGCTCTAATTGTACAAATAACTTGTCTCCATCTTTGTAGAGGATTTGGCTATTTACTGTGCAGGGTATTTTTTCAGCTAGATGTGAAATTTGAGGCAAACTTTAAGGTTTATTCTGTAAGGTTTTGCTTGTTTGTTTGGGATTCTTTTTGTTAGGGTTCTTTCTAGTTTTTTTCCCCCTTCTTTTTCTTCTTTTTTCATTTTTTTTTAAGTAGACAAAAAGTCTGTGTGGCTCATGAAAGAAAAATCAACACTTGGAAACTGCTCTTTGAGCTCAGTTATTAACTGCTAAATGATTTTCAAAGAAGGTCTGCTTCCTATTTTTTCCATTTCCAAATATAAAATGTGTCACTATTTTGTCTTGTGTGTTTCAATGTTAGATCAATATCTGAATAATTAAATGCAGCAGGACAATGAACAGTTTAATTAGCCTTGAGGTTTTCAGAGTATTAGCTATTAAAACTAAGTAGGAAAATTGGCTTGCTCTGAAGCCTTTTATTTATAAATTGCAACTTGGCAGAAGTACAGATCTAAGTTTAGTGTACATTTGTACTGTGCAATACAGAACTAGAAGAAAATCTTAATCCACCTGGACCTTAGCAGTGGTTTTAGTCTGAGCTGTGTTACCTGCACTATGCTCTCACAACACCTGTGAGCATCCCAAGGGGTCCTGCAGCACCAGAACCATCCTGGAGTTGTTTTACACCCCAGATCTCACCAGTGCTTCACTTTCAATGAACTTTTGGTGAGAAATGAGAAAAACACACCCATCAGGCTGTGTTGAGAGCACTTTGCTTGGTCAGGGGAGGGATGTAGCCTCGAGGTGCACTGTGAAAAATCCATTTTGTCTTCAGTTACAGAAAACCCTGCCCTGGTGTTTCAGCCTTTAGAAGGTTTCTACACATCATGTCTTCAGTCAAGGATTAGCAAAGGTGTTCTTCTGTATCATCTTATTTTCACCTATGTTTTGCTTACATTAATTTAAGCTTCAGGTAAATACAGGGACACGTTTTGGAAGATTAGAAGAAAGAAGATTAGAGAAGCAGTGGGGAGAGAAATATTTTATACATTTTTAAAATTAATGCAGAACAAACAGACACTTTTCTTATTGACTTAATTTACACAAGGAAAAGATGCAAAATGCTGGTTCCTGCCAGCAAAAAATCTTTCCCATGCCTTGCCTCACAAGTGTAGTTTTTCATACCAAGGAAGGTTGGCTAAATGTGCACATGGAAGAGACATCAGATAAGACTGCAGAATAGAAATAAGTCCAAAATAAAGAACACGTGGCCGATGGTCAAAATCACTACATTGAAATAAGTCAGATCCAGAAGATTCCAGCTGAAGGAAAGGCACAGTTTTATAATTTCTCTCCTCAGATTTCATTCAGATCCAAACTACTCTTGTTAAATATAAGTCATATAAACTTACATACCAGGTAAAAATTTCCCCAAATTCAGACTCTGTGAAAGACAACCTTGAGATTTTTATGTTTCTTTTCTTAATCATGTTGATTGTGGTAGAATTTTAAATTATCTGCATCTACACATCCTGATTAATATCTGATTTGTTACAGATACAATAATTGGCATTTATTACTGGTTAAGAAATTTGTAGAAGCAAACTAATCTGGAATATTATTCTAAATTTAAATTTAAACTAAAGAATCTAGTAGTCCTTATTAGGTATCAGAAAGGTTCCCAAAGTTCTCAAAACACTGGGTGTTACTTAGAACCAAGAGCAAGTACTGCTAAAATCCTCATTAATCCTTCCCATCCATCATTAGATTTGGTCCTTATGGAAAGAAGAAATTCAGATTCCTCAGACTCATATTTCTCAAGGATAGCCTATACTTTAATTTATACCTCCTAAGGCTAAGATATCTCTTCTTTGAGTCAGATCTCAGTGGGTTTGGTTTTTTGCTTTGTTTTGTTTTTAAACTGGCATTAATAGGTAGATGAAAAGGGAAAACCTGTTTGTAGGAATGCTTAGAATTTCAGCACAAGATATAGAGCAACAACCCAGCATCAGGCAAAAAGGTTCTTGCTCTTTTTGACTCTGAATCATAACCTCTTTTTCATTCTCTGTTGGTCTCAGGGGTGGGTGCCCACAAGACTTCCTGGATCAACACAGAAAAAGTACAAGGAAATATTTCATTGCCACACCATTTAGTTTTTCTGAATTGAACACATAACCAAATGTAGTTAACTCAGAATAGTATAGCTGTTGCACTTAATAAAAAAAAAAAAAAAAAAATTATGGTGGAAATGAAGAGTTCCAGATGAATCAAATGTTTTTATCCCTGTGGACTAAAAGAACAGCAAATCTAAACAAATTTAATCTAAACTATGTTTTTAAATCTGTGGTTTTTTATCCTCAACTGAACTTTACTTTGACTTCACTGTACCATGTAAAAATTTGGTAAAAATCACACAAAACTTGCCTTTTCTGCAAGGGAATGGCTGCCATGCAGCTTTGTGGCATAGTTCTGAGGCTATGTGCACACATTTTTAAGGATAAGCTAAAGATGGAGTGATGAGTCAGGTCCTTGGTCTGCTTCTGCTGTTCTTCCCACTAAAGGCACAAATGGAGGAAGGGGGAAGGGTTATTCTGGCCAAACAATTTAAAAACAACCAGAAAATTAAGAAATAAAGGTGGGCTTCTTTTCAACCTGCATCAAACAGCTAGAAGTCAGGTGTTTGGTTTAATGTCAATGTCCTGTACAACGATTTTGGCAGCACTTGCAGGAGCCATCATCCCTGCCAAGTAGGGATGCACAGAGAGGGGAAATAGAAGACCCTCTACAGGTATCCCTCTTGCCTTTCTGCACAGTAAAATTCAAGATAATCCGTCAGACTTGACATCTGACTTCTGCCTGGCTCCTGCCCCAGTGGGGACCATGAAACACTGCAATGATGAGCTGGCTGCTGTGGAGAGCCACCCAATCTAACACACACATCCTCCATGCCAGGGAACCCTGTGGAGCCTGGGTGTGGACACCTGGGGGTGTTCAGGCTTTGGCCTGACAGACAAAAGGGACTGAAAATCTCACTCAGTCTGACTGTCATGGCTGTCACTGTTCAGGTGTGGAAGCAAAAGCTGTGCTTAGTGTTTCAGCAATTGCAAGCAGCTGGTGGGGGTTTTTTCCCTCTTGCTAAATGTAAGAGGACAGCTCCTCAGGCCTGACCAAACCTGGGGGACCCACTGGGGCTGCCAAAGGGATGGAATCTGCCCCAGCCTAAGCAAGGAGCAAGGCAGGGTCAGGAGAGCTCTGCCAAAGGTGGAGACAGAGCACATGGTGTTTCAGCAGCTCTGAGAAACACAGCAGAGTGTTTTACCTGCTGACAGCTCCACAGAAGATGGATGCAACAAGCCCCCGAGCTCCTGCTGCAGAGGGCTACCAAAAGCCCCAAGTGCTGGCATCACCCCAGCTGCTTCCCCTCTGCTCCTTTCCCTGCTGACCTGTGCAGGCAGTGAGAAGGTTGGTGGGAATGAGGGAAAGACTCCTCAGCTCATCTGGCTCTCCCTTTGACAAGGCAGACATATTCCACACATTTTCTGCTTGGGTCATTCAGATCTGTGAGGAAGCACCATTTCAGATCACTTGGTACAAGCTTCTGGAAAGTTCCTCCTGTGCCCCTCAAAAGCACAATTGCTGTGAACCTGAAAAGTGGATATTTGAAAAAAGTGGCTCTGGGATACAAGGGATGTAAATGTCAACCCTTCAACCCCAAGTTGTCAAATGTTGTTCTCCTTTACTATGTGGAAGCCTCACTTAAGCACAAGCTTGTTTGCTTATTTATTAAGTACATATGTTTTATGGAGTCTATGATCTGCAGAATACATTCCAACTTTTGGACCTAAGGGCAAAATCCTTCTTCCCAATCTGTACAAACGATCTTTATGCTGATATTTTGTTCTTCCTAAGGGATTTCCATGTATTGAGGGAAAGAGAAATATCAGAGCTCAAATCCACCAGGTGTGTCTGAAAGGAAAAACCTGCTTTGTTGTCCTCCTCATTACCTCCCTTGGCAAAAGGGGAAATGCAAAATGGAAAATGCAGTGGAAAATATGATGATTGATAGTGCTAATATTTAATAAACTGACTGTTCTTTACTAAATCTGGTGGATTTTTGCAATGAAATGATAGTTTCGTTAGCATTAACAGGAATTCATAGCTCAACAAAGGAATGGAGATACTTCTCGAACACTTATCTTAGGCATTTTCTGTGAAAAAGCAACATTTGAAAAGGTTTCATTTCCACTCTTTAGATGTGTGTGATCTTGGATCACCCCTCCAGTTTCTCTTCCTTTTTTTTCACCAAGTGTAGTCATTTCCAATAAGGTTCATGAAGGGTTTCTGCTTTTGAAGGTCCCAAATGGCTTAAATCACTCCTAGCACAAATGCACTCTCTATTGTGGAAACTGAAACCTGCCACACCATAAGGTGATCTGTATATTAGAACCAGATATCCCTCCACATCTGTATTTCCAAGCAGCAAAGCAGTATGTTTTGAGTTAACCTACTTTTAGAGTGGCTCATCAGATAGAGATATAGCTATAAATACTGCTAAAGGGCTGGTGTTTGCCAGACTTTTGCAAGGATGCTGGCAGCAGAGAGGAGGCAATGTAGGCAAGAACTCCCCTTTGCAAAGTACTTATCCCCAACACAAACTACCACAACTGCACACTGTGATGAAAGGGCACCTCTTCTTCCCACTAAGGAAACTGTGGTCCCTTGCCAGATGCACTACAGGGGTTTGGGGCTGCAGGTTGGATCCCTGCTGGCTCCATCCTCTAGTCCTAAGTGCAAATGGTGTGGCATGGCTTGGTTCTTTTCCACTAAAGCAAGGTGGTCTGATACCCACCAGGAGCACTCTATGGACTTTATTATCCTCTAAATGCCCTGACACAGGCTGAAAGGGGTCTGATATGCCAAAAACCTGCAGGGAGTAGGTTTACAGTGAAGACTGTGAATAAAAATATGCCCAAGCCTGTGCCATGATCCTTTCTAACTTGCCCATGCACACTCAGACAAGAAAGCCAAGCCATATGGAGCACTTGAGCAGGACAAGGCACGACCAAGCCATCTGTGACCTGGAGTGGAGAAGTCACACCATCACAATGTGCTGGCTAAAGAGAGCAGTCCCACCTCCAGCTGAGTCCTTCCCTTCAGGAAATTCAGCTGACTGCATCTTCTCTGCAGAGCTGCCCTTCATGCCTCTGCACCACGGTGTGTGTTGTCATGAGGCACCAAAAAATCTTCACCAAGAGAGACAGCTGGAAGGGACCACGCAAAGAGATCCACCTGACTTTTCCTGTATGATGGTCTCCCTTAAACATGTGGAAAATATTGGCTAGATATGCTCTATATTTACCAGGAACACAGGATGACAAGGTTAAACATAGAAGTCTTCACTTAGTTTGATTAGTCCCCTCCAGCAGATGTGGGGGGAGAATTTTGCATGAGAGAAGGACATAAAAGGGACCTTGGCACTTCTTCCCACTTAGTCAGTATGGCAGACAACTGAGCTGCACCTCCAGCGTTCCTCACCCACTTCTCCAGCACTGTCTTCATTTAAATAGAACTTTAGCTTCCTCTGGGCAAGACGTGCATTTACAAAGCCTAATATGGAAATTTTCCTGCAGCAAGGCCACTTATTGCTCCAATTTCAGTTAACTGCAGTGTAGATTTTATTATTCATAGCCAGAGGCTTGTGTAAATTTCTGGGTTGACTTCTCATGTCCTGGCAAGGGCAGAATGTGAGCTGAGGTGCTCAGGTTTCATAATGAATTACTGTGGGAACTGGCTCGCGCCGTCCTAACACAACTCCAGGAGCTTGGCAAGTCCAAGGGGAATCCTATGAGAAGGAGCTGATATGGTTGGGTTTCCTGCCGAGCCCCACTGAGATCCTGGGGAAGATAGCACAAACAGAGCTTTACCACTGAGTTCACTCTGTGCTTGACCCAGCCTTCCTACTGCTTCAGGGTTTTCTAGGACTAATCAGAATTGATAACAAAATAATTCAGAACAAGAAAGTGAATGCATTTGGGGTTTCCATGGATTTACATTAGGATCTGACTTCATTACAATATTAATTTTGACTAGGTTCAATCCTTTCTGAAAGCATTTCAACACTACTTTCATGCTGTATGAAAATGTAATTCTTGTATACTATAATAAATATATTCATATGTATGTAACTGAATATATCTCCAGATATGTATCTCCACACATGCTGGAGCATTGCAAAACCATTTATAATCTATTACAGAACCATTTGAAAATTACATTCATCCCCAGATTTTAATGACTCACATAAACTCTAACTACTCATGGATTTCAATAAAGATTATTTCTGGACTTATTCAAAAAACTTATGGCTTTACATTTGCATGTATATCATTGGTGAAAGAGTTTTTGTTTGGAGGGGCAATGTGTATGCTTTACTCAGATATGATTTAGAGAAGCATAATTTTCACATGACAAGGGAAAACACTTTCCTTGATCTAATGACAGTTTTAAAGGTTGAATAGTTGTCCTTCTATATGATGAATGACTCAAAAGTCAGTGGAAAGGAGATACTTTCTGTTTTTTGTCTATGCAGAGCACACTTGCATCTTATTAATATAAATCATATATATAGGTAATTTTTAAATATCATTAAGTTTCATGTAATTTTCACAAGTTTTCTTGAACACTAGAATATCCCCATAGGATATACATGATTTGAAATATTTTACTATCAAAGTAGAAAAGCTAGTATGAATTTTACTCCAATGTTAATAATATTTGGGGGCTAACTTTGATCCATACGTCAATTTTCCTTTTACACAACTGTAGAAGTACAAAGGATGTTTTGTGCTGTAAGTTCTTAATACTTTCTTTGATTGAAATTGGCTCTGTCCTGGAATTAATCTAAAACTCCTGAGTCAATCAGATTTAAGAAGGTATGAGTTTTTACGAAATTCACTAAGCTCCAACAGTTTTTGAAGTTTGATCTGAGAATCCAATCTATCAACACATGTGGATGTTCATTACAGCCCTTGACAAAGTTTAATGCTCTGCTAAAATAATTCAGGACTGGATGAAGGAAGAGAAACAGCATTTTAATTTTTACTTTAGAATCCTCAGCTTCAAGTTTTGGCAGACAATTTTCAGATTCAAACAGTGGATACATACAAACTAAAGACTACCTTGTTGTTAAAAAAAAAATTTGATTTTTTTTTCTTATGTTGCATTACACAAAAATCAAATGTTAAATGTTATTTCAAATTTGAGAGTTATATTATCTTGCGACAGTACAAGATTTATTTTTTAGTTTCCTAGCTCTTTTGATTTTGGCAAAATAACGAGTTGTGTGCAGTGTTTAATTTCAGGAAATTTTAATTTTCTGGGGGAAAATAATTCCAAAAATCTTACTTGATAATAGGTTAATGTTCTGAAAAGCTTTGAAAAGTCATGGCTTTTTTTTTTTTTTTTTTTTTTTTTTTTACAGTGTCTCTGTATTTTCCAACGTGATTGTTAACAGAACAAAATATCCATGGTTAGGTCTGGTAAGGATCTCTTTCCATAATGCTCTTTTGTCTATATAACAATAATAAAAGCTTTATTGGCACCTATTTCACATGACCTCCATAATTCTCCTGTGGCTGACCCTAACCAGTACCAATAAAACCATGCATTTTCTCACTGTACATTAAAAAAAAAAAAAAAAAAAAGTATAAGGAAATCCATGCCAAAGACCTTTCTAGAAAAGCCTCTTTAAAACTAGATTGTATTATACTTGTTATCTCGTTTTCTGCAAGGACTACTTTTTTATTTTAAGATCTCATATAATTTGCTGATGGTTTATTTTCTCCCTCTCTCCCCATCTCCAGTCAAACAATTAAATATTTCTATAAGGGCCCTGGAATTTAAACACAAGGGAATAGATATTCCCCAAAATAATTCTCAAACTCTTTCCTTAGTTAATATATTCAGGTACCAGGACATTCAGGACATTCTTCAGTTGGATAATTTATCATGGGTTAAAATAGCCCTCACTTAGCAAAAAGCCAGCTCTTAAGCGCTGCTATTCATGCTGGGAGTTGTATGGCATCTCTAACGAGCAATAAATAGGCATCGCGGACAGTCAGGACATGCCACAGGCTGGAAGTTTCCATCCAAAGCACTTAGTGACTATCTGTGAATAATGAACACATTCATGGGACGCAGCATGGGCTGTGCAGCGTCCTTGAAAGGGGAAAAGTTCTCTTCCAGTATCACTGACGGTGAAGAATTCAGCTGGGCTGGGTTTATAGAGATAATACACTGGAAAGAAAAATAATTTGCTCTGTTTCCCCGTCTTCAGGGACCCGTTAAAATTTACTGCAAATTCGGGAAGGAATCTTCAAAGTGTTGCTGCATTTAAGTGTCATGTAACTCACATTTGAGGGGCTTTAGGGTTTTCTACCTGCGAGAAAGTTTCCCACTGCGGTGTCCTTGGTCCTTTTCGTGTTCCTGCCGCAAAGGTCACCCAGAAAAGGTTATCCCCATGAGATGCGAAGGGGACCTCCATGCAGGGGCTGGTAGGGACACCCCTCTGAAAAATCCTCTTTGCTTGTCCCTGCGAGCCTCAGCGGGGCATAACCCACCACCCCTGGGTCCTGCTCCGCACCCGCAGCTTTTTGGGGACAGCAGAGCCGGAGCAGGGACCTGGCAAACTCTGCAGGGACGAGAGATGCCCGGGAGGGAAAGTTTGGGCAGCTCCCCGGGAAGGTGAGTGGGCTCCCGCCTCTCCAAAAAAGCTGCGGGAGAGGAAGGGGTTACACAGAGGTTTACAGGGGGTGCAGTCATCTTCTGGTTGATCTTTATTTAATGGGCGTTGTTTGTCTGTTTGTTTGTTTGTTTGTTGTTGTTGTTTTGTTTTATTATTGCTTCTAAATAGGTATCCCAAGCATCTCACCACCTCTGCTCCTCTGAAGGAGTTTTGGACACGAAAAACCAACACTGCTTTCTAGGAACTGTTTTTGCATTTTGGTGGCTCACGACTGAAGATGCTAATGCAGCCTTTATTTGTTTTACTTTTATACCTAAACATCTGAGCAGAACATGGCTGAAACACTATTTTTAAGCACATACACACACACACACACATATATATACGTCGATTTATGTGTATAGTTATAAATTATAAGTATGCCTTATATATATATATATACATACACACACACAAATATATATATATATATATATATATATATATATATATATATATATATATATATATAAACATCAACCAGAGGCAGATATTGGCCAAGAATTCCCTTACCCCAAAGACGCCGTCTGATCTCTTACGAAGGTGTCAAGAACTGAGCGATCCGTTCAGCACCGCTTTTTTTTGACTCGGAGAAGGCAGCGTGATGCCCCTGCCCAAAGCCACCTCTGTCCGCAGCGCTGTTGGGCAGCAGTCCCCCGCAAAGATCCGGGCTCCAAAAATCGCGGCCCTTTAAAGCGAAGAGGAGCAGAGGTTAGGGGTGCGAGCGATAAAGCCTGCCTTTCATTCCGCTTCTATTTTACGACACATCGAGGCAGTGAAGGCAGAGCGAGGGGAGACATCAAACACCGGGGGATAATTGCATTCACATTGCAGGAAGCCGAGCCGCTCCGCTCCGGGCAGCGGCGGGATGGCCGGCCCGCCAGCACCGGGACTCCCCGGGCACGCCCTTGTCACACTCACACACGCGTTTTGGGCCCCAAATACAGCCCTCCGTCTGCTGATTCCCCACGGAGCCCGGCCCAAATCCCCACTTCTGTCAGCTTGGCAGCCGCTGTCTAGCAAACGCTGAGAGAGGCTCAGGAGCCGTCGGAGGTGGTGACGGGGGATACTACGGGGGATATCGCGGGGGATATCACGGGGGATATCACGGGGGATATCCCGGGCCAGCGGTGGCACGGACTGGAACCAGGACTGGCAGCGGAACCAGGACTCGGCACCTCGCGGAGCTGTGCCGGACCTGGACACCTCGAAGAAAAACGTACCTGGGAAAGAAAGAGACAAGGATGGAAAACAATCAGAGGCCACACCACCTCTAGTCTAAACCCGGTCTCAAAGCCAACTCTGTAGAAAACACGTGTTTTTTTCTCCCTCCTGACCCGCGGGAGGCATCAGTACCTGCCCCGGGGAAAGTCTCTCCATTCTCCCGCCTGCAAAAAATAGAGATTTACCGTGCCGCAAAGAGATGGCCGTGGCAGAGAAGGCAGTGGGGGAAGGAGAAGCCTCGCTTCGCCGTGGCCACGCTGAACCCCGGGGAAGCGGCCCGGGAGCTGCGGCCCCTGCCCGGTGCCGGCAGCCAGGGGGGATGGAAAAGCCCTCTGCAGGTAACTCCGGGCAGGTAACTCCAAAAGGCGTAAGGATGTCTTTCTAACGTTAAATTTAGAAAATACCGTCATTGAGTGATTTTTCTGCTTCCTGCCCTGATGGATGGCTGCAGGAGACACACGCCTTTTTTTAAATTCTCGTCATTATATTAAGCACTAAGTATAGGAAGCCTGAAATGTTAATAATGTCACTATAGCAATGCAAAAAGTGTGTAAGCATAACTACGATCTTAAAAAAATTCCCCAATAAGCACGGACATGCATGTATAAGTGTTGCATTTGCAGGTATAGAATTATGCTCATTCTGATTTTGTTTCAGGAATACATCTGAGTATATACGATTTTCTCAAGCACATTTCAGCATTATTGCACACCAAACAGTTATACGCTACACTGAAGAAATAAGGGAGAGGGAGGGGAGCAGGAGCAAATTTAACCGTGGTGATTTTATTAAACTATTTATAAGTGGAAAACAGAGAATATTACATAAGTTGCATGATCACACTGAAAGGACTCTTTATAAAATATGGGTATGGGACACAAGCAGGTCTTTTATAGGCATGCAAAGTGTATATGTGATGTATAGAAGCAATCACGGGCCACGTTTTTCTCTTTATTCCGGAAAACACACATATATTTTCTGAGTCTGACAGTCAAATACAGCTGATCGTTTATGAATGCATAAGAACTATCGGCCAAACTCATATTTCCTATGCAGGAGCAAGCAAAATGTGCAGAGCATAAAAGTCACATTTGTTAACATCATTTCTGTGCAACAAGTGACAAATGCTCTGTCGCTCAGTTTACAAGTCACTGGACTGCCCTCGGTCTCTGCCCGAGTAAGAGAAAAAGCCGAATGTGCAGCTGTATACTCCCACTTTTCCAAAGCCCGTTTCAGAGCTCCGGCTCTCTGCATCTTTCTAGAGCGGTTGGAAGTGGAATTATTCCCCCCCCTTTTTTTTTTATTTTTTAATTTTTTTTTACAAGTGTTCTTTCAAAAATAGACCCTGACCTCAAAGGTCCCCACTGGCACTCCGGGAAAGGGGGCGAGTCCGCTCCTTGACGGGGAGGCCGGCTCGGTTCCCGGCTGTCCCCAGCCCCGCCGGACACTCCCGCTGGGCAGCAACCGGTGTCCCCGTTCCGCAGCGGGAGGGGAGGCGGGGCTTGGGGAGGTGGTACTTGTCCGGGAGCACCGCAAACGGGAGCAGGGAGGGATCCTCCTGCAGTGGAGCAGGAGAGACTTGACCAGCAGAACATCGCAGGGACATCTCTGTACTCACCCAAACCTCCACGGGTCTCCGACGCGCACTCTGGACCAAGCTGCCCCTCTACAAACCTGGCTCGCGTGGTCCCAGCTGCGAGGAGAACTTTTGCTATGGTCCAAATCCTAAGCTATGGCTCCAGAGGCTCGGAAAAAGGGGGCACGACTCGGAAAAAGGGAGAACGACTTTGGAGCTTCCCACGAAATGGTATTACAGTAAGATGATGATAAGAAAGTCGTGCTGAAGAGGGGTGAGACCAGGAACCACGGGCCTGGTCCTGGAAGGGGCAGCGCATCCCCTCTGCCTGCCAGTCTGGAGCGGCGGGAGACAGGGAGTCCCGATGAGCAGGGCTGTTTGTCTTTCTAAATAAACTACACAGACACCGTATCTATACAATATGTCTGTATAGGTATATACACATGTATAAGGTAAACAAAACAGACCTCGGGACACCCCTTAGAGGGGAGTCCTCTTCCCTTCCCTAGCAGGCACCCTCCCCTCCAGCGGCAGGACACCCTTTGCCTGCTCACGGGCAGTCACCCCTCCGCTCCTCTCCCAAAACCGATTCAAACGCCTCAGCCAGGGGCTCCGGCCGAGGACAGCCTCACCGCTCCGCCGACAGCCCCCGGGCCGAGCCGGCTCTCCGGGCGGCGGAGGGCGCATCTCCTCCGTCCATCGCCGCCGCCGCCACATGAAAGCGCTCGGCGGGGGGTGAGCGGGGGGGTGATTATTATTAATGATATTAATGATATTAATGATATTAATATAAGCGCCATGTCCGCGGCGCCGATTGGCCGCCGGGGCTGCCCGCTGAGCCCGCCGCAGCCAATGGAAGGCCCGGGACGTGGAGCGGCCGAGCCCCCCCGCCTGCGGCCCGTGTGCCGGGGCCGCCGCCGCCGCCC
The DNA here is from genome assembly GCA_030060385.1 of Muscicapa striata striata. Lineage (NCBI taxonomy): Eukaryota > Metazoa > Chordata > Aves > Passeriformes > Muscicapidae > Muscicapa > Muscicapa striata. The sequence continues at coordinate 456,961 of JAREIS010000048.1, forward strand.
CCCCGCACCGGGATTTGCTCCCTAATTGACCTAAATAAGGAGCTCGTGAACGGCGGCCCCGGGGCGGCGCGCACACACACGGACACACAGACACACACACGGACACACAGACACGGACAGACACACGGACACACACACACACACACACACACACACACACACACACCCGGCAGCGCCCGGCGCCCGCCGCTTTCCCCGCGCAGATCCCATTCGGCGCGGCGCTCCGCCCACCGCAGGATCCCCCGCTCCTGCCCGCCGTTTAACTCGCATGACATTTTTATTTCGTTATTAGCGTTTTCGCGCAGAATCTGGCGCCTCCGATGGGTTGTCGGGCTGGCTTTTTTTTTTTCCTTCCCCGTTCCCTTCTTCTCCTCCCCCTCCCCCTCCCCTCCTAGCTTGCAGGAAATGATGGCAAACCGCGATCTGAAATGATTACTCCGGAAAAAAACGCTTTTATACCAGGAGAGCATCCACGGGGCTAGGCAGAGGCGAGAGGCGGCCGCGGGGCAGCGGGGAGCCGAGGAGCCAGCCGCCGGCGGAGCCGGGACCCCCTCCCGCAGTTCTCTGCGACGATGCCGGACGAAGCCACGGAAAACGCCGGCTCCACCTCCGCCCGCGTCTCGTCCTTCTTCATCGAGGACCTGCTGGGCACCGAGGGCACGGCGGGCGGCGGGGCGCGGCGGGCGGCGGCGGCGGGCGGCGGGCGCGGGGTTCCGCGCTGCGGGCCGCGCTCCCCGCTGCGCATCGGCGCCCCGGGCTGCCCGCTCCGCGACGCCGCCGTGGGCTGGTACCGCCGGGCGCACGCCGCCTTCCTGGGCTGCGCCAGCCCCGACAGTAAGTGGCCTTTCCTCCGCACCCTTCACCGCCGGGCCCGGCCGGGGCCGGGGCTGGGCTGGGGGTGTTGCTGCTCCCCCCGGGGTGGGGGGGTCCGGGTCCCGCCGCGGCGCCCCGGAGCAGGCCGGAGGGGGATGCACAGAGTGCCCCCACAGCCCCCGCCCTGCTTCCCCGTTTTCGGCCGCTCGGGGCAAATCTCCGGAAATGCTCCCTATGTATCAGGCACCTGGAGCCTCCGCCCCGCCGCCCAAAGTGTAAACAGGGATTCTTGGCTTGCTTGGGGATTTTTGGTTTTTTGCTTGTCCTTTCCCCCCCTCTCCCCCTCTCCCATCTCATTTTTTTCCTTCTTTTTTCTCTCTCCTTCTATTTCTATTTTTTTTTTAAGAGGCAGATCTAGTTTTACTCTTTTTTTTTTTTTTTTTTTTTTTTTTTTTTTTTGACTCCTCGGGACAAGCGGCTCCTAGCAGCGCAGTGGAGAGTTTGGGAAGCCAGGGAAGCAGCTGGGCTCGGTCCCAGCTGCCCCGGCCGCCGCTTCCTGCAGAGCCAGCCCCGCTGCCCTCCTCCCGCAGCGCGGCCTCTCGCTGCAGGGATCCCCATGGAGAGGGTGCTGGAGCAGAGGCCGGGGTTCGGGGCAGAGATCAACATATGATAGAGTGAATGGGCTGCCATCAGTGGTTATTTTCTCTCTACTAATAGAAAAAACATAGTGCCTCGGCGCATCTCTGTGACCCTATACGAGCCTGCAGAGATCTCACGATTGCTTAATAGGGAAAAGAAGCATGATTTGTAACCCAAATACTTTATTTTTGCAGTAATGAGTTTATTAATATTTTTAATTTCTCTCAAAAGTACATATAGAAACAGGAAAGTATTCTAGAAACAACGTTGGGGTTTTTTTTTTGTTTGTTTGTTTTTTTTTTTTTTTTTAATTTCCAGTTTTCTTCTATTCCATAAAGAGAAGGAAATATTCTTTCCCCTTTAAAAATGTGATTAGAATGCACAGTGTTGGAAACTCCATGGAGATATGTCACGATACCAGAATGGTTATCCCCATCCATTAGCTTTTTGAAGTCCAGAATAATGTGGATTATTTCTTTTTTGCCCCTCTTTATATACACACGGAGCACTATTATGCTTACCACTCTGACACAATATGCTTATTCACAAATATACTTTTCCGTATGTATGGGTGCATACTTCTGTAAATACAGACGTGTGTATATAAATGAGAGGTCACACGTATTCCTGTGTGTATATACATATATAAAAAGTACATACTTTTGTGTGTATACATACACTGGTGCGTTTTATGATTTGAAAACAGCCCATGTGTGTGTTATATACATAAACAGGAGTGCGTTTAGCAGACCCACGAGTATGTCCACAGATCTATGTATTTATATATATATATATATATAATACAGGGCTTGTGTTTCCATAGAAGCGTGCGTGCATGTGTGTGTGCACACTGAGAATATTTGGGAGTTTATCGCAGGAGGCAGAGAAGGGGCAGGAGCCTTTGCTCGGGCCCCTCGCTCCCCGGCCTTGCACAGAGAAGCCGCGTTGGCTTCCCCTGGCGCTGAGCGGGCGGTGCCGTGCCCCTGTTCCCCGGATCCCTGCAGCAGCTCTGCCTCTCTTTGCAGCCAGCGACCGGGACTCGCCCGAGCTGCCCGAGGAGCCGGCGGAGCGGGCGGGCGGCGGCGGGCGGGCGGCGGCGAGAGCCCCGGCGGGCGGGCGGCCGGGCCCGGGCGGCCGCGAGGAGGAGGAGGAGCGCGGCGAGGAGCCGGGCGAGCCGGAGCAGCGCGCCGCCGGCCGCAAGAAGAAGACGCGCACGGTGTTCAGCCGCAGCCAGGTGTTCCAGCTGGAGTCCACCTTCGACGTGAAGCGCTACCTGAGCAGCTCCGAGCGGGCCGGGCTGGCTGCCTCGCTGCACCTCACCGAGACCCAGGTGAAGATCTGGTTCCAGAACCGCCGCAACAAGTGGAAGCGGCAGCTGGCCGCAGACCTGGAAGCGGCCAACCTCTCCCACGCCGCCCAAAGGATAGTGCGGGTCCCTATTTTGTACCACGAGAACTCGCCGGCGAGCGCCTTGGGCTTCACCCTGCCGCACATGTCACCCCCCTTGGTGGGCTTCTCCAGCGGCGTCAGCTACCCCCTGGGCACCTTCCCCGCCGCCTCCCTCCCTTTCCTACGGTCGCAGATGACAGGACTCGTCTGAGCGCCCACCTCGGCCGGGACCGCGGCCCCTTCGCCCCCTCCCTCGGCTTGCAGCTCCACCCCCCTTCCTCCACGGACTTTTTATTTTCAACTTACACGTTTCTTGATTTTCTGCTTTTTGATTTTTTTAATTTTTTTTTTTAAGTGCAATAAACTAACTCTTGGGGTTAACTCGGAGCGACGTGCGGCAGCCAGAGGGAGCCGAAAGGACTGGAAAGACCCCAGCCATGCACCGGGATCAGGTTGGCGGGGCTCCCACTGCCGCGCATCCAAAGAAAATCCAGCCCCGTGGCAGCGGCAAACCCCTCACCGCCGTCTCGGCCCCAGGGTGACATAGACCGGCGTTTTCCGGGGGGAACAGATTCCCCAGACCCTTCCTCCTGCAACCCGCGGAGCTGCCGAGCGGGACACGAATGTACGGAGAAGCCGGCGCTTCCCGGCCGCGCCGCCCCCGCCCCACGGGCGGCCGAGCCTCGGGGCCCCGCCGCGACCGAGAGACCTTCCCCGGCGCCTCTGGTGCCCCGGGCCAGCGCTCCTACCCGGGAAACCTTCGCGTTTCCCCGCTGCCCCAGCAGCTTTCCGTGCAGAGCGGGGGACCCTGCTGATCCCGGCCTCCAGCAGCTTACCCAGGGCCCTTTGTTTTAGCCTCTTAATCCGTACATATCCCCCTCCCATCGTTACTCTCATTTCCATACTACCGATACCCAAGCATGTGCTGGTGCCCCCTGGTCCTTCTCGGTGCAGAAGTTTTGATTTGAAACAACTTGAAGGCAAATGGTTGGAAAGAATTCGCCCTGCTGAAATCCGAGCTGTGAGGATTTAGTTTCTTTGTTTTCGTTTTATCTCCCTGGCAAATTATCGGCTAAAATACACGGGTTTATATATACACATATATATGTAATTCTACATACTGTATTTTACAAGTGGATTTGCCACTTTTTTTTTGGTCTCCTGAAGAGGCTGAGGAAAGCGCACCTCGACTTGTCCGTCTCTTACGGGATCGGTTTGTGTAATCGATTAATAATTCACTGGCAATTAAAAAGGAAGGAAAGAAAAATAATCAGATGGGAACAGACTGGGGAGCTGGATGGCTGGTTATGCAAGCGAACCTGTAACATGATATTATATGAAGTATTATGCATGCCAAGTTATTGTTTTTCTTTAATAACTGTTTTGTTTCCCCCCTCCTACCCATTCCTAAAATGAATTTCTGGACTATCATTATTTCTAAAAGTTTGAATTTCTTTTTCCTAATATTAAGGGGGACATGACCTTATCAAACTCGGCCTTGGTGGAAAGTCAAGTTTTGATCGTACGTTCTAGGACATAATCAGCTGCAATTGAACCAACCAGCTCGGAGCACTTGGTGGCCCTGCAGGGAAGGCCAGGTCCTGGATCTGTTGGGGAATGTGCATGCGGACCTGCCTCCTGTGAAGGAAGGGCGATTTAATTCTTACTCTTTCCTACGCTTTTCACTGTAATTGGAGCAATCTTACTTTTTCTGGTTATGAAATCGATCAGCGATGTGGTGGAGCTTCAGCTTTGATACATAACCCTAGAAGATGGGTCAGGGGTGGATTATAACCTCGACACAATTTTGGGCTTTCCTCTCCTTTTTTAATTCTCCGGTTTATTTATTTTTTTTTTTTTTTTTTGTTTTTTTTTTTTTTTCCTTCCAACCCCCTTTTTTTTTTTTTAATTTTATTTTCCTATTTTTTTTTCCTCTGCTTTAGCCTGAAATATGACTTTGAGCACCAGCCTGCTCAGTTGAAGTCAGGACATTGCAAGCCTCAAAACCACTCGAGAATTGCATATATATGTATACATATATATCTGTATATATTTATAAGTTCCTGAGGAAAGTATTAAATTGCCGGGCTACTGGTTTCGCCATAAGCCTCATTTCTGGAAGCTGTTGTCTTCTGAAGTTTTTTTTTTTTCTCTCTCTCTTTTTTTTTTTTTTTTTTTTTTACCTTTCCAACTGCTGCTGATCTCCCTCTGAAATCTCCAGACATATTCGCCAGCCGTTTTATTGGCATATCCGTCAAACACCCGAATTTGAGATGAAAACTTTTAGAGCCTGGTCCCCGAGTGGTGTAAGAAGGACCGGGAAGAGGCGAAGCCGGGGATGTCGGTGCCCCGGACGGGACTCGCCGGCCCCGGGGAAAGCGGCTGGGCTGGGCTTCAGCCTTTTCGTGCCAGAGGAGGTGACTTGGGGCGATGTTTCTCCCTCAGGGCGCAAGCACTTGATTTTGTTGCCGTTCAAAGCCTGGCTGCCCCTGGAAGAGAGCGGCTAGACCGTTTTTCTCGTCATATCCAGTTCCCCAGATCTCCCAGTGTTACCCATTGGAGCAAAATCCTGACTCACTACAGTCATATCAGAGTAGATTGTAATCCAACGAGAAATATAACATGCCTGCCACTCTCCACATGCCTTTTCTTTGGAGGAACATATGAGATTATTATACTTCTGATTCTACTAAATATTCTTTCCTTGAAGTTAAGGAACTGGCAGGGCTAAATGATCAATCGGATTTTTAAAATGTGTTTTGACATTAGTATGTTTGTTTTTTAAAGATGTGCTGATTATATCAATAAACAGATTTTTTTCATACACTGTATTTGTAACTTATGATCATGGTAAAATATTAAAAGGCAAGACGTAAAATCATCTAAGAAAAAGTGCTTACTTATGCCTTATTCTGTACATGCAGAAAATGATTTATAGTGGCTTATTAAAAGTACGTGCTGAAAGTAGGATGATATACACCTCAGGTTTCTTAACTTCGTAGCTTTTGTAATTTTACTTTTCCCTGTATCTGATAGCAAGAAATCTCTGCAGGATGCAGAGAAACACCTAGCACCAGATGCCGACCCTGAGGTATGTGTATTGACTATTTCAAAATAGGTAAAATCTCCCAGACTCAAACACCCAAACCCATCCCTCAAATCAGGACAGCAAATTCCTCACAGTTTTCTTCCTTGCATATATTTTTTATTAAACAAATAAAAAGTTAAGTCACACGCTTTGTGCTGCTCCTGCAAACATAAAGCTTTAAGAAAAATGTTGATGGACTGTAAAGCTCGAGGTACTTGTGCCAAGGATGTTTATGACATATAGAGACATACGTTGCTGCTTTATAGATCAAAGCAACCTCAGAATAGCTTTAAAATAAATCCAGTTATACTACAGCTGTAATATTATTATGCAGCATAAATCCTTGTCTGTTGACATTTATTTAATGAATGTTGCTACAACAGCTTAGCTAGATGGCACTCCAGAGGCGAGGCAAAGGAGAACCTTGCCAGATTACTCACAAAGACAATTTGTGTTTATTGGACTCTAATAAAATAATCAGTGAAGAGATTTTTTTTTTTTTTAGCAAAGCAAACGACATTCAAAAGAGTCTGAACTGCCCTTTTGAAATAAATTCCTAGTGTAGCTGCAGTAAGACATTATTAATTACACTTTAAATGAAAATGATCGATATGCTGGAAAGCACCTTGTTAAATAGCTACTTTGCAAATGGTACATTGCTCACCAGTTTAAGATGGCCCATAACTTTTCTCGTAGGCATGAGTCTAAAATATTCATGCAAATCAATACTTGATAAATCTCATAGGTGCGTGCTGGCTCCACTGTTCAACAATATATTTGGATCGATTTTTTTTCTTTTCCACTGCATTATCTTGGAATAGTCTGTCTGTGCCCGCTGCCAATGCGTCCCGCGCCCACCATCGATTGGAGAGAGGCTCGCCCCAGACTCCAGCGGCCTCGCAGGGCTTAGTGCTGTCAGCCTCAAATTAGACCCAGACAATATTCCTATATTTCCCTTTCCATTCCAGATTAATGTAACTTTATGGTGGAAGTCTTAATGCTTCCTTTAACTATCCTGAGTTTCTCAACTCTGCTTACAATGTAATTTCTATGTAGTGAGATACCTTTTCAAAAAGATATAAATGAGAATTTAGATGTGCACATTTAAAGTCTTCCTTTCCTTTCCTTTCCTTTCCTTTCCTTTCCTTTCCTTTCCTTTCCTTTCCTTTCCTTTCCTTTCCTTTCCTTTCCTTTCCTTTCCTTTCCTTTCCTTTCCTTTCCTTTCCTTTCCTTTCCTTTCCTTTCCTTTCCTTTCCTTTCCTTTCCTTTCCTTTCCTTTCCTTTCCTTTCCTTTCCTTTCCTTTCCTTTCCTTTCCTTTCCTTTCCTTTCCTTTCCTTTCCTTTCCTTTCCCTTTTCCTTTCCTTTCCTTTCCTTTCCTTTCCTTTCCTTTTTCCTTTCCTTTTCCTTTCCTTTCCTTTCCTTTCTTTCCTTTCTTTCCCTTTCCTTTCCTTTCCTTTCCCTTTCTTTCCTTTTCCTTTCCTTTCCTTTCCTTTCCTTTCCTTTCCTTTCCTTTCCTTTCCTTTCCTTTCCTTTCCTTTCCTTTCCTTTCCTTTCCTTTCCTTTCTTTTCTTTCTTTCCTTTCCTTTCCTTTCCTTTCCTTTCCTTTCCTTTTCTTTCCTTTCCTTTCCTTTCCTTTCCTTTCCCTCTCCTTTCCTTTCCTTTCCCTTTCCTTTCCCTTTCCCTTTCCCTTTCCTTTCCCTTTCCCTTTCCTTTCCTTTCCCTTTCCTTTTCCTTTTCCCTTTCCTTTCCTTTTCCCTTTCCTTTCCCTTTCCCTTTCCCTTTCCCTTTCCCTTTCCCTTTCCCTTTCCCTTTCCCTTTCCATTGAACAGTTGGATATTACTGGCTTACGGGATGCCCGGCGCAGGCAAGGGATGTCCCCGCTGCCCCGAATCTCTGCCTGCTCCAGGGGGAGGCAGCGGGGCCCTGCCGGGGTGATGGGAAACCACAGCAGCAACCGGCAATTCATGTCCAGCTACTGCTGAGCCACTGGAGCCAGTTTATTCAGGGACCAGCAGCGCCGAAGTGCCCAAACCCGCCTAGCGATTTTAATGAGCTTTTCGGACAGCGCTTCTGTTCAAGAGCCCCTCGCCAGGGTTATGTCCCGGGAGAGCATTGGAGATGGTTTAAAGAGTTCTGCGAGGTGCTGCTGTGCCCGCAATCACCAGGGTCTTACTTGCAGGGGATGTGAAATCCAGGGAGGGACTTTTACCCTCGAGTACCTCGGGGGATAAATCAAGCTCGATTCCGTAAAACAAGCAGAACCAGACTCTTCGGCGTTTCTGTACCGTCTAATCAGATTTCATTTCCATCAGGTTTAGAGTAAGAGACTTCTTGTGCTCTGAGCTAAAATGGAAATATAGATATGTATGACGAGTGACTTCTGGTAAAAAGCTTTCCCAGGTGAAAGGTTTCCACTCTGCACGTTAGCTTCTACTATAGGATTTTATTATTAAAAGGAAAAGGTTGGCTCCTCCTGCCCTGCCGCTGTGCGGTACCGGCCTCTGTGTCCTCACACGTCCCAGACAACGAGGTTCTTCACAAATAAAACGCAAATGAAGTGTGGGCTGAAAGAGTACCAGTGTCGGAAAATCGCTGCCTATCGCAGAAAAAGCTGTCGCTTGTAACCCACAGCCCTCCGGAGCCCGGGAGGGACCCGCGGAGCTGAGGAGCGGTGCTGGGGGGGATGGCGGTGAGGGATCCGCTCTCTGGTCTCTCTGACCCCAGACCCTCTTTGCTGGCTCTGATCTCGCAGAACGCCAAGGCTGCGGCCAAATTCGCCGCTGCCCACGGCCGCTGCCACACGAATCTCTTCCCGGGGCTGCTCCACGTGTCCCAGGAACCATTCACTGGAAAAAGCTCCTGAATTTTGGGAAAGGCTCTCACCCGCCCGGTAGAACATTGCACCTCACATTAACTCTGGGTCAAGTGCGGGCGGGGGCTCGGACTGTGCTGCCGGGGGTCTGCAGCGGGCCCGGGGGGTTCTGCCGCCTTCCCCCGCCGCAGCCCTGCTCCCCCTAGCAGAGGGCACGAGGAGCCCGGTATGGACCTGGCTTGTAGAACTCACTGCAAGGGGATCCCGAACCCCCCCGGGCCCCCTGCATCCTCTTGTGGCCAGTGAATCGATTCCAACTTGTCCCAGGGGCTGAAGAGATCCAGCTCTGTAGCGTGCTCCCTCTGCACGAAGTTTGTCAGGGAACAACACACAAAACCAAAACCAAACCAAACCAAACCAAAGCAAAAAAATTAAAACAAAAAACAAAAAGCCCAAACAAACAAAACAAACAGACAAAAAAATCCTCACAAAACCCAACCAACCTGCCAGCCAGCCAAAAAAACCACCCCAAGAACCTCAAGCCGAAACAAACCAAAAACCAAAAACCACGATTTTGAGAAGTGACCAATTGGGACTGGGAAAGGATGACAGACCAGCAGGGTATTACCGGACCGCGTCTCCCAGGGCTGGGCTTGGACTGCTGGGGGAGTGGGGAAAGCTGCAGTGTAAAAAAAGATTGGGTGGTAAAACTTTTGTCTCTTTCTTCACTTAACTTCTTATTTCTCTTTGTCAACTTTTACTTTTTATTCCAAGAAAATGTCTTCTAGGAAAGTACACTGACTCAAGGAATTCGCCCTGTAGGACGCTTTTTTTTTTTTTTTTTTTTTTTTTTGGTACTAGAAGGGAAATAGTTCGCAGCAAGAACAGATGTGAGCACCTGGGACGTGCCTCACTCACAGACAGTGCGAAGGGAGGCCGAGACCGGAACGCAAAGAGAGACCCGACCGGGCATCCAAGTCTCCCATGCCCCTAGTTTTACCATCTCAGACCAAATTTCTTAAATTATACGTTCAGCTGCTTCTTCGCATTTTGTAACTCTCTTAATCGAGTCGTTCCCTTGGCCCTCCCTCGCTCTCTCTTAAATGGATATTTTGCTCTGATAAAACTCTCAGTTCGTATGGGAGACTAGAAGACAAATGCAACAAATTCGGGTATTTGACCACTAATTGTGTTGATGGAAGATGGGTATATTTATTTTTTCGCCTGGTGGAAAATGTACAGCTCTCCAGCAAAAGGCTTGCATTAAAATTTGAGCGAGTCCATAAAGTGGAAAAAAAATAAAAAAACATTAAAAGAGCTGAAACCCGCTCTCTCAAGTACCAGTGCGTTAAAGATTAACGCAGTCCAAAGCCTTAAGAAGCCCCTGATTTTTAGCTCCTGGAATCTCTAGCATAGCAATATTTTAAAGCCTGTCGGCACCTCTATTATCAACTCCTTTTCAAGGACTTTTCGCTTTCCCTCTGCAGTTTTCGTGGTGGAAACCTCGAAACTCACACTAAAAGCCCTCCTAAAAGCCGGTTGGAAGTCGCAGAGAGGGAGAGGTTTCGCTGTTTTGCACAACGGATAGCGGCTCCAAAATCGCTGGACATCCTGCCTCGAGCAGTGCAAACGGGTTTTTAAACGCTGCAGTGCTGGGAGGTGTGGGAAGCAAAAGTTCTCAAGATAGTACAGAAATACATCGATCCTTCCCCAAGTTCCACAGCTCAGGTGAACGCTTCCCCATCTCCCAAAGGCACTCCTTGGAGAGTTCACACAGCCCACGCAGCCAGCCAGCACTTTCTCATTTGAGAGCTGCAGAAGAGCTCTGCTGACCCGTGGGGAGAGCAGGGGATGTAGAGGGGACGGTGAAGCGTGGGGGAATGTGTGGAAGTTATGTATGGATTTTGGGGTGGTCTGACACCATGGGGCTCCTTGGGAATGCGCCCCATGCGTATTCAGTCTAACAATCTGCGGGTGAAAGGACCACAGGGAAGAGACTCTGGCTGTATGAATTACTCTTCCACAGACTACCCCCCTGCCCAACAGCAGCACGGACCATCTGCAGAGAATGCCCTGCACAGACTGCCTGGAATCGTCCAGGTGCTGCACAAACACAGGGAAGGGGTTCGCAGCTCTCAGCTTCCCCTTTCCTTCCTTTCTTTCCTCTCTGACTGCCATCCCTGCTTTTCCTCGCCGGACTCCCCCTCATTCCCTGATCTTATTTCCAATCTTCTCGGTCCATTCTTTTCCTTCAGTCCAGAGATCTCCGTCCTGCCATCCCACCTCCTCTTCGCCTTTGTCGTGGGCTCTGGCTCTGCCTTCCCTCCGCCCACTAACAGCGAAGGGCTTGGGCAGGAGGGCAGCCAGCCCTGCCGTGTCGCGGCTGCCCGGGGCACCTTTCGGGACACCTCGGCGTGCTCCCCGCCCCTCCTTCCTCCCCGCTCCCCTCTAGCCCCTGCTCCTTTTCCTTCTCGCTCTCCTCTCTGCAGCCTTCCCTCCCCTGCCCTGCTCCCCCCGTCCTCAGTCCTTTGGCTCCCTCTAGCTCCATCCCCTTCCTCCGTCACCCCGACCCCTCCTCCTCCGCGGACCCATCGTTCCCTCCGCCCCGGCTGCCGCCGCCGCCCTCCCGCCGCCTCCGCCAGTCCCGCGGCTCGGCTCGGCTCCGCACGGTTCGGCTCCGCACGGTTCGGCCCGGACACGCTCGGCCGGACTCGCCGCGCCATGGTGCAGCTCGGGGGCGGCTGCCGAGCCCCTCCGGCCCCGGCCGCGCCGCCGGCCTTCAGCATCGACAGCATCCTGCAGCCCGGCCCCCGCCGCCCGGCCGCGGAGCCGGGCAGAGCCCGCTGCGCGCTGCCGGAGGAGGAGGAGGAGGAGGAAGAGGAGGGAGAGGGGCCTGAGGAGCAAGACCCCAGTAAAGGCTCCAGCGACTCGGGTACGGAGCCAGCAGCCGCCGCAGGCTGTCCCGCACGTCGGGTCGCGGTTCGGCCCCCACCCAGGCGGTACCTGGGCACCCCCAGCTCCCCCGGGCTGGACCGGACCGGGCCGGGCCCGCGCACACACGGACACGGACACGGACACGGACACGGACACGGACACGGACACGGACACGGACACGGACACACAAATACAGACACACGCGCACAGAAACAGACACACGCGAATGCAGTCGCAGACACGCAGATACAGACACAGACACACACAGACACACACAGAGACACACGGACACACACACAGACACACACAGACACACACACAGGCGCACACACACACACAGACACACGCACACAGACACACACACAGACACACACACACACACACACACACACACAGACACACACACAGACACACAGACACACACACACGCACCCGCAGGAGGAGGGGAGGCTCCGCGGGCGGACGCGGGGAGATGCCGCACACGCACCAACCTGCTTCCAGGGTGTTGTGCCCCCCGTGTCCCGTGCCCAGGAGCCCCTCACTTTCCTGTCATACAGCTGGCAGAGGGATTTCCTTGGATCCTTATGGAAGCGCCTCACTCTTCTTCTCCCCTCTGAAGGGTGTGGGACCGCGGCCAGCCCTCGGCAGCCCCCTCCCCATCCTGTCCCCCACCCTCTCCCTGCGCTCCGCCGGGCCGTGCGTGCATGCGGGGCGGGGGCGCGGGCTGCGGCGGGGACTGATGCTCTGCTTTGCCCTTGCAGGCAGCGGGCCCCGCCGGCTCCAGGCAGAGGGGACGAGCCGCTGCCTTCGCCCCGAGGGCGGCGATGCGGGGTCCCCGCTCCCCACGGAGGGGCTACGCGGTCCCCGGCAGCCGCCGAGGGAGGCCGGGGGCTCCGGCGCGGAGAGCGGCCGATCATCGGCGGCGGGCGGCAGGAAGAAGACGCGGACCATCTTCTCCAAGAGCCAGGTGTTCCAGCTGGAGTCCACCTTCGATGTGAAGCGCTACCTGAGCAGCTCCGAGCGGGCCGGGCTGGCCGCCGCGCTGCACCTCACCGAGACCCAGGTGAAGATCTGGTTCCAGAACCGCCGCAACAAGCTCAAGAGACAAATGTCATCCGAGCCCGAGGGCCAGGGGCCGGGGCCGGCCGAGCCCCCCGGGGAGCCGCAGCCCCCCAGTGCCGCCTCGGCTCTCTCCTTCCCGTCCCTCTACAAGGACAGCCCCCTGCTCAGCCGCTGCTTGCTGCCGCTGCCTTTCCCCCTGCTCTGCCCGGGCAGCGCCATCCCCTACCTGTGCCTCCCCGGGCCGGGCAAACACTTCAGCCTGATGGACGGGGACGTGTAGCCTCTGGTCCCTGACCTTCCCTTCTCGGGGGCTGTCCCGGTTTTATTTATGACCCCGCCGTGCCGGTGGAGTGCCCGTCTGTGCCACAGCCGCCACCCGGCCCGGGCTCCCCCCACGCGTGTCCGTGGGCTGCCGACACGTCAGTAAAGCTCGGAAGGGCGCTGCCAACCCGCTCTCCCTCTTGCAGCGCTTTTTCCTTGGTCAGGACTGAGGAGGTAACACGGAGCCACCAAAGAAACGGGGACGTGCTCTGCCCGGCTCCCTTCCAAATGACCCGGTGCCGGCACTACAGGAGGGACGATGCTCTGCCTCAGTCCAAGGGGACTGTGTCCCCGCGTCTGTCGCGAGCGCCGTGGCGGTCGCTTTACCTCGAACCGAGTCACGTTTAATACAGATTGGTAATGGCGAAGGCCACTCTGTGCTTCTCTAGCTCAAACTCTCCACCTCTAATATCCCTCAGAGCAGCTTCTCCCCATCTTTTACATTACCAAAATTTAGACACCTTTCCTCAGATCTAGTTTTTAAACTGTTATTTTCCTGTTTTTTTCTCCTTCGGAAGAAACACCCCATGATCTCTCACACGTTTTGTGCTAACTGGTTCTCAGACTAGGGCTCGTGTGATGTTTTTACAGAGCAAGACAAGCTGTCTCTTGTGCTAATCCCGCCCCCGAAATCTCGTGGGACGGTTTTACCTGCTGTCCTAGGGTAAAGAAGTGGGGTTTAAAATTTTTTAAAATATTTCTCTACATATAATTTTGCAAGCGCTTTTGTCGTCCTTTGATTTTTAAGTTCACACGCTTTATATCCCGAGGTTGGAAATAAACTTTTTCAGAAAGTTGAAAGTCCTGCCTTTTCAATAGTCACTACTAGGTAGTATCAAAGGAAAGATATTTCCTAGAGTGCATCGATGGGTTTTATTTCACAAATAAAGACTACAATTTAAAAATAAAAACACAGTCGTGGCATTACAAAATTCACCCTTGCACGCTCGAATGGCAACTCATCGATTTTCCCGGGGGGGGGGAAAGCACGATGGTTGTTTCTGCTAGATAAGAAGGGGTTTTCTTTCCTTTTCCCACTCTTCCGTTTGATTTCCGCGGGCAGTTGATGCAGAGGCGCATCGGGAGCCGCAGCCCAGCGAGGGGACCCTGCGCAGGCGGGTCCCAGCGAGGGGACCCTGCGCAGGCGGGTCCCCGCGGCTCGGGGCGCTCGGGGCTCGCTCCGCCCGGGCGGTGCCGCCGCCGGGGCTGCCCCGGGTTCCCGCAGCCGGGAGCCCAGGCGGCTCCAGCCCAGCTCGGGGAAACTTTCCAGCTTTCCTCGGCCGGAGCTCGAGTTTTGTGGCCGCTGCGGAGACCTATTAGTGTTGTTTAACCTCTTCTCTCGCTTTTTAATCCGTTTCGAATCAGTGTCAAGTAGCAAGAGGCGTCTCACAGGGTCTCCTTGCTGTGGAAAAAAAAAAAAATCCCGGCTGTGGTGAGGGTGGTGTAAGTAAGTGGACAGGCTTAAGGGGACCAGCTGGGTGCACTTCATAGCTCAGGTTTCCCCAGATTGCCACTCCCGGGAAGGTGCAGGCGGGGAACTGACAGTCTGGACAGCAGGACTCAAGCTTCTTTTCTCGTCTGAATTTATAATGACAGTTAAAAAAATTGAATCCTCTGAGTCTGCAAGTTGCTCTGTGGCTAAAAGACATATTTCCCAGAGTGATGATCTAGGGTTCCTGTTTTGTCTACATTTCATAACTGATGATCTGTATCGGAATCTACCCTTAGTAGGTTGTTCTAATATTTTCCATATTCATACCCCCTTACTTGACTACTGTCACCAGACTAATTAACACCAATAGGAGCAAACCCACCTTTTTCTAAATCCCTGCCAATGGAAGTTGAATCAGATGCAACAGGTATACACTAGTGTCCTTTTCTTTAGCTCTTTAACATGGAACTAAACTTTAAATAAAGACACCGTCCTTCCACATGACTGCAGCCTCGGATGTCTCCGTGGTGAAAAATGACCATATAAGAAATCATTATTCTGAAATTAATCTACTTTTCACTACTTTTATCAAGCCATTTTCAGTCTCCTCCCAGTTCTATCATTTTTCCTTTCAAACTGTTGCTGGAGTTACAGAAGCGAGTGAAGGAAAATACGAACCCACGAAAACGCGGAGAGGTTTTTTTTTTTTTTTTCAGTAGAAGCAACGGGAAGAGTAGCTCTGCAGGCAAGAGTAGTTAGCACGAGGTCAGGTTTCACAACTTGCTGCCGGCGGACCCCAAAGCTGCGATGGTTAGGAGTTAGTGAAAACGAACTCCTGAAACACCCGGGTAGCTAGGCGAAGTAAACAACAACCCCAAAATATTCGTTTCCCATCAAGATAAAAGTGGGGGTTCTGAGAATTTTGGCCAAAAGTACAATCCAAACTGCTGCTGCACAGGGTAACACGGCCAGTGGCAGGGAGGCTTTCTCTGAAGAAAACCAAGTTCGGGATGCATCGGGATTCCCAGCCGAGCAGACAATGCTGATCACACTGAATATTACTGACATTTCTTTTACAGCCCAAAACAATTGTGTTTGCAGTTATTAATTGCTCCTCCAGGAGATTGCTACAAGCCACTGAACGGCTAACCTGTTAATGGGAGACTTCAAGGAATGAAACAGACCACAACAGAACTAAAAAAAAAAAAAACAGGCAAACAAACCTAAAAACAACCCACTCCCCAAACCAGCCAATCAACCAAAAAACTCCAAACCTCACCCCAAAAAAACCCAAAAACACCCCAAACCTTCAAATCCCCAAAATCTCTGACAGAGTTAGGAAAAAAAAAAAAAAGAGAAAAAAAAAAAACCAACCAACCAACCAACCAACCAACCAGCCAAACCAAACCAAACCAAACCAAACCAAACCAAACCAAACCAAGCCAAGCCAAGCCAAGCCAAGCCAAGCCAAACCAAACCAAACCAAACCAAACTAAACCAAACCAAGCCAAATAACCAATCCCAACTCCAAACAGTGCTAGAGCTGATTAGCTGCTGGAACTGAGATTTAAAAACATGCTGTAAAGGTTTCATGCAATGAAGAAAGGTGGTGCAACTGCTTGAGAAGTGTGTGGAAGACAGTGTTCTTCCATACTGTCTATCAAAAGCTCATATAAAGTGATTATTCCTTTTTTTTTTTTTTTTTTTTTTTTTAAATGATTATTAGAATAACTAGAAACCCTGCCTGTGCTAGGAGATCTCCTGTATTAGGCATGGCACATATGCACCAACAGGTTCCCTCAGAATTCCCTATAAACTGAATAGGAAGGAAAGATATGGGTAAGACCTGGTGCCTGAATCTTCAAAAAAAAAAAAAAAAAAGGTAATTAAATATGACATTTATCAACAAGAAAATATATTTTAAAAGCAGTTGGATACTACACAAATGAGTTGTATGCAAACACAAATGCATTGCTCATTGATAGAGTGCAATAAAAAGGTTTAAAAAATCTATTCAATCTCTCTCTCATCCACCTCTTCATAAAAGCCCCACAAAGCTCATTCAAAGTGCAGCAGCTCCAGAAAACTTGATTTTCATATCACCTTCTATGCTGTAAAGTCTCTGGAGTTTATGATGATCAATCACACTACTTTTCTTGTAAGAAAGTTTGCTGAGAATTAGAAATTTTTTTTTTTTTTTTTTTTTTTTTCTGCTGGAGGGTATGCCTTTTCACTTCTCTGCTCTGTTGGAAGGTTTTGGAAAACTCCCCTAGGACTGGTTTCCCACTAGAGTCTCCTAATCAGGAGGCTGGACTAGGCACTTGTTATCATTTTGTTTTATTTTGTTGTTCTCTAATCATCACATACATATACACCTTGATGGACCAGCACAAGGACACTGTGCCAGCCTTGTCACCTCCCTGCTGTTTAGATTTCTGTTCCTGACCAGGCTGGGGCTCACCTGCACGAGGTGAGGGAAGGTGTGCTACAGACTAGAGAGAGAAGAGTTATTCAGCATAGCTCCGTGGCCTCACTGGGCATTGATCTAGAATATGAAAACTTTCCTGCTTCTTCTCCTCTTTTCATGGATTTTTTTCCCCCTAACTTGAAATGATATCTTTTATTAAAGTGTTTATTTCTAAGAATAGAGTCCATTGAAGAGCATAATTTCAGGAATATTTATCTTTTGCCCTGTTCTGTGTTGCAGTATCTGGGAAGTGCTCTGTTCCTAAAAGGAGAAAGCCTTTTATTTCAGAGAAGAGTTTAACTCTTGAGAAAAACAGTGAATTCTGGAATGGGAAATGGTGATTGCAATGTAATCAGTGCACAGAGGGAACAATCCTATCTGCCTCTTCTCCGCTCTCCACACATCAATTACATTGGTGCTGGTCTTTACATAAAATCCAAAGGAGATAAGAAAATATTACCAGACATTCTAGCAAAAAAAAAAACAAACAAAAAACCAAAACCAAAAACAAAAAAAAAACAAAAAAACAAACAAACAAACAAACAAAAAAAAAAACCACAACAAAAAAACAACAAAACTAAAACACCAAACACAAAAAACCTAAAGGAATGTCCAGTGTGAACACAGCATAGCATTCCCAGCTGCGTCATCAAAATCAAGTTACTTAGTACAATAAGTGATTGAGAATGTACAAGCAGAGAAAGTCTGCAAGATCAGAAAACCTGCAGTTAATTAGAAGGAGCAGGAGAGGAAGCCATGGACATGCCTGAAGGTGGCTCCCAGGAGGACAGAAGCACAGCAGCAGGTTAAGAGATTTTCAGGCAAAATTTTGCTGTGCTCAGCTGTGAGACTTTTAGGCCCTAGTGGGCAATGGAGGCTGCTTTTATGGGCAGCTCTGTGATCAGTGTCATAGCTGTATCTGGAGTCAGGAGCCCAATAAACCAGTTAAAAATCATGAGACTACAGGACAATTGGGTATTGTGCCAGACCAGAAATGATGGGAGACTTTGAGGACAATTGTGGTGGCAGAGCACTGTGTAAAACCTCATTGCACAGACCCACCTTTGAATTTTGATTCCTCAGCCTGCTGCAGTCATGTGTGTCCTTTGGGACAGTGATTTCTGAGCTGTTCCAGTTGGAGCAGAGGGCACCCTAGCCTGCTCTAAGTTTTTTCATCAGTTTGTGAATTGTTACACAGAAAGAAGTGACACTTTATTAAACAATAGATCCTCTCCCACAGTTTTGATTTTTTTGTTACTTTCACACTTAGATTTAGAGATCAGAAGTAAAACCTTTATAGAGGATGCATCATATGAGAAATCATTTGGGGAAATTGTTTTTCATGGCTATCTTTTATTTTGAATTTAATTATTGAATCAGGATTCACCTTCTCAAGTGGGGATGTAATTTAATAATTGATGAAGATCAACACTTGATTGAATCTGAATTAGCTTTTATCATGGCTGTTCTCCCCAAATCTACTATATCCAGCTCCTCATTTCTTTTAACAACCAGCTACAAGAGTCTCTGTTCTGCCTATAGATTTTATCTGGGAGCACTCAAAGTTTTATTTTTGACCACTAATGGGAAAAGCAAAATTACACACAGAGCCAACATGATTGTGAGATTGGTGTAAACTCTTAGTTCACAAAAACTTTAATTCAATCCCTGCACTCTAATTTCTCTCTGAAAAATTCAGAGAAACCCCTAACTCACTAACTCCATTTCTAAACATCATGAAGAAAACTATTTTACTAAAAATAATCACTATATGCAGTTATTATATCTTTCTAAAGTAACACTGATGCTCAGATCAGAAAGGAGATTTGTCTGCCAGTTAATCAGAATGTTGTCTGCATTCCAGTCCTCTGGGAGATGTAGATCAGCCCACACATGTACAGACTATACTCTCTGTGAGATATATACACTTAAGTTACTCCCGACAATGTAAATATTCCCCTTTTCTCATTTTTTTTGTAAATAAATGACAAGTTTAGATCTATTTTGCAAATAAATAGCTGGGACCCATGGATAAATGTCTTTCACTCTTTCCTTGCAATGGATGCAATGTCTACTGAGTCTTTCACTGTCTTACTGAGTTTTAGTTAATCCTTTGTGTGAACAGATAAAGATCTGAATATCCCCACATTCTTTCATGCAAACAGATTTATAATATCTTTACACTGATTTCAGTTACCAGCTGAGTAAATACCTGGTGCTCCTGTATTTTCAGGTATGTTTGTGTGTGCTTTATTATATAATAAAAAAATGAAATACTCTAAATGTTAAAAAAATATTTGTTTTTAGCAGTCTCCCATTGTTTGTATGTGTAGGATTGTTTGATGTCCTCTGTGTCCCGTACAGTGACGTGACACTGCCTCTGTGCAGCTCAAGGGAAGCAGTCTGGAGCTGTTATGGTATATTACTGTGTAATTTCAATGTTTGCTTAGAGAGACATTAATGTGAAATTATAAATGCAAAGAACCCTAATTACTCTGTAGGAAATATTATGTGGTAGGATGTGCATGTGTTTTTAAAACACGCTGCAATTTGTGGATTTGTAACTAAATATCTGCATTCAATTTCCATTATTAAATAATTACTTCACATATGTGTTTGCTTCCCTAGACTGCCAAACCTGACATTTAAGTGGGTAAGGAAAATGGCACTAGTTTGTATATCTTTGTGTTAACAAGCTTGTAATAACCATGTGGTAAAGTTGTAAAATAGGGATGCAGGCAAAATAGATGAAAAGATAACAGCTAAATTAAAAAAGAAGCATGCTTAGCAATTTAAACTTGCAGATTGCAACATAAAACCTGTGAAAACTTACCTGGAAAATTCAGTTATATTTTCATGTTAAGCAACATATATTTCCATATATCAAGCAACAGACTGTTTTCAGACTGCTTAACATTTCCATGGCGTTATTTTGTTAGTAGAATATTGCAATAAAATAGTAATTTTTTTGAAAAAAAAATCTGATTTAGAAACGCAAAATATTTTGAAAATAGATATTAAAACTAGCAACCCACGTATTAAGACAAATGTCACCTTTAATGAAACTCAATTTCTCAGTCATTTGCCTGTCTCAAGGGAGACAGGAGTCTATAAGCATTGCTATCAGAAATAGCAGATGACTGATACAATTAAAGCATCAGTCCCCTTTGTCATGTCATTGGACTCTGATCTAAATCAATGGGGAAATGTCCCCTAATATGCCCACTTGTGCCTTTATTGAAAAATCTTTTGGCCTGGGTCAGATGCCAGGATCAATGGATCCTTGTGTTTTCTGTTGAATTCTCTGAGTTCATGTGTGGAAGGGGTTACTGAGGATGGTGACAGCCGTGGCAGGGGACAGCCTTGAACTGAAAGCACCTTCCACAGTAAATCTGCCTGGGCACTGCTGTAAGCAAACCCAGAAACATTTTAAGTGAAAGCAATTTGGGGAGAGACTCTGGCACCTTCTGACAGGTATGCATATGTAAACATGTGGCTTTTCACTCTACATCTGCATTTGAATATGTGCTATTGTCAGGCTAGACTTGATTCCTGTGATCCTCACAGATCTGACTGGGGGGCTGAGTAACACATCTAGCAAACTCATTGGAGTATTGATACAAAGTAAGTGAAATGGCTTTAAATGACTTTTTTTTTTTTCTTGACTTTTTTTTTTTCTTGTCTTTTTTTTTTTTTTTTTTGTGTTTTTGTTTTAATTTTTTTTTTCTGAAATTAACATGAACCCTTCTCTCAGTAAAAATGCTGAGAAACCCATGGTTTAATTTGCTGCGTGCAGGACCTGAGATTTGTGGTCCACCAGGTTCTAAGAAATGTCTAAAGAAAAGGAGAAGCCCTTGCATCTTGTGGAAGGTTGTGTGTGCTAATTTTTCAGTGCTGTTTCTGCTTTCTGCTACAAGGATCAGAGGAATACACAGTTTATATTTTCAGACTGTTTTATATATTCAGATTATTCCAAACCATCTTTTATAAATATAAAAAACCACAATGAAAAGTCAGATTCACAAATCAAACATAACACACTTCCAACATGAATGAAATGAAGGAGCAGAGACACCTTCAACAGAATTTGCAGGTCAAATTATTTTCCAGTGTCACAAAGCATCAGCTTTGCAAAAATGAAAATTAACACAATAACATATAGGTCTGTGAAATGGGGTTGAGTTTCATTCCTAAATAGATTATATATAGTTTTTAGCTATGTTTGAGAGTGTGTACATTCCAGTTGAGTTTTTAATAAAATGAATACTTGCACCTGGCACCACTTTTTTCTAGTGGTGGTGGAACAGATCTATAATTGCAATTATTCTCCTCCTGGGTGATTTAGTTCAACTCCCTGTGCCATGTAGGATATTCCCCTACATTATTTCTACTCCTTATCTAATCTATTATTGAATAGTTCTGGTGATGGTGCCTCAATTACCTCCATTACCTCTCTCCCAGTGCTTAACGCTCTGTCTGATATGATTCCCTCCTGCCCCACAATTAACAGCTCCGATTGTGTGACATGTAGTTTTAGGCTATATTTCTTGGTTTGATCACTTTCATATTCTTAGAATCCCCCAATTTGAAAAGGTTTACAGTGTCATCAGGACTTGTGTAGTTTCTTCCATTCTCAGGTTTATGAGCTGGGATTCTGTCCAATCCTTCTACCATTGATGTGGCTCTTCTTTACCCCTTCCTGAAATATTTCCTGTGTGTGTTCTGCCTTTTTGTCTTCTCAAATGTGCAGACAGAAATGCCTATACTGCAGTGAAGTAGTGCCTAAGCTAGTGATGCACAAAGTTTAAAAAAAGTTTCCTATATCCCCTTTTCTTCATATTTCAGTGACAGGTTACACTACAATATGATGATAATTTTATTATTTTTGTTCAAAGTCTGTGTTTTACTATGTTGCTTAGATTTATTTATAGAATAGAATAGAATAGAATAGAATAGAATAGAATAGAATAGATCTTTTTATCAACCCACCTATTCACCTATCTCTACACCCATCCACCTCATCTCCCTGTCATATATCTCTCACTCTCACCCCTGCTGTGCAGTCTCTCCACAGTACATGGATATCACCACAGATTTTGCTCACAGAAGCAGATCTATGGCTCCTACCCTTAATTTCACATAAGCAGCACTTCTCACAAGAGCATCTCCCAGTGATGCCACTGCCCTAAATATTATGTCCAAGGGAAAATGCTAAAGAAGAAAAATGTTTTATTGTGTGTTTAGCATACCAAAATGGGACCCATCTTGGATATGATCTTAATGCTGCCAAACACAAATATATCACACATTAGTGATGATGCTTATGGTGTGGTTAGGGGTTCTCTGCTGAGAAAGCATGAAGTAACTTTAAGTCTACTCCAGTTTTTTCCCTGTGTGTGCTGGAGAACAAAACCCAGTGAGGGAGGTCCTGGATGCCACCACACACAGATATGCAAAGCAGAGCCTTCTATCCATGAAGATTTTCAAGATTTCCATGTTTATTTACATCTGCATGTAATACACTCCTGAGCATTTTGCTGGGCTGCTTGGTTACCTGTGAGCAGATGGGAATGACAGGAAGAGCAGCATCATTCCTTAGGGCAGAAGGTGGATGTGAGAGGAGCACTCACACCATTAGGGCTGGCTGATCTCTGGGAGAGGTGAGGTGTGGGCTCAGATTTGTGCCAGATTTGTGGCACTGCTGTGGGAGAAAAGGGCTGTCAAATCTAAAGTGCATAACCTGCTCATCACTCAGCACTGGTGCCCTCCCATTGCTACTGACCAGCAGATCTAATTCTGCCAGGATGTCAAGACACTTTAGGGGTTAATTTGGCCTTATATAATATATAATATATACATTTATATATATTTATATACATATAATATATATATAATATATAATATATATAATATATATATTATATATAATATATATATATATATATATATTATATATATATATAAAATATATTATATATATTATATATATAATATATGTAATATATGGTTTTTATATATATATATATATATAACCATGCATTTAGTAGGCAGTATTTAACCAGGGGGAAGAGGGGAAAATTAAAGAAGAGGGATAACTTGCCAAGCTGCTCAGTTTATGTGGGAAATCTGTGACAGGATGAAGATGAGATCCCAGACCTACAGAAATTTGATATCCTGAAAGGTGGAAGACAATGTCTAGAATATCAAAGTTCATGTTTCCTTTTTATTATTTCCCCTCAGACAAGGAATACTGGCTATAGATCTGTATAGATCTATAGAAATATAGATCTATATTTCAGCAAAATATTTCTTTAAATGTAAAGATTGGTTAGTCTGAAATCCATCATGGGAAAGGAAGTATTTGGCTGAAAATGATTGGCTCCTGGTCATTCTGCAAACACTGCAAAATCATCAGAGTTTTTGGATGCAAGATTTTCAAAATGACAAGTGTTAATTTTGGGATTTGAAACAAAGCTCTTTTTTTTTCTGAAACAGGAAAGAGAATGACAGATCAACTGAATGAAACTTCAAATGTCTGAAGTAAAAACAAAATGTTGACAAATTAGAGAAACTAATTTTCAAATATTTGTGATTGTTTTTCCATTTTTAACAGATGTATTTGGAAGACAAAGATTTAAAAAGCACTGGTTTTGTGCACATATAAAATGACAATTAACAGATTAAATAAATCAGTAAGGATTAAAGAGGAGCAAAATTCAGATCCTTCTGAGCATTTTTCTCTAATTTCACCATTCAAAACTGAGTTTGGTTCTTGGATTTAAGGCTGTCTTCTTGTCATGTCATGCTTTGTGTTCTCAAGTTATCCAGATACTCACAAAATCCAGACCCCAGAGCCACATTTTGCTTCACAAGTAAATGCATGAAGACTGTTCAAGCAGTATTTTCAATGGCACTGTGGTGAAATCAATGTTGATTTTAATTATGCTTTGGAAGTGCTCCATGGATTAGCTCACAAGAAGAAAATTGAGGAGGAGTTTAACATTACGTGTACAAGTGTAAGAAATGGAGTCTGACACAACCAGCAAGAAATATCTCTGCATAGCCCAGCTTTGTGCACTTTGAAAGACCTCCATGACCAGCCTGTGGAGCATGAAATAAAGGTCTTAAGTGTGTCTGCAGCTCTGTTAAGAGTGTTCATGTTTCACCATACTTTGGTTATTGTTCCCTGAAGAGAGTGAGAAATCATGCCCTTTCTCCATGACTTCAGCAACCCTGCTGAAGAAGCAGCACACACTCACATTTCTAATGAACAGTTGAAATAATGTAAACTCTAGAGAACTTGGAATGCAGAAACTGAATAGAGCAGTTTTCATGCTCCTGGGGAGGAGACTGAAACCGGTTTCAAAATATTTAAAAATCTATAAATATCAGATTTAGTGTCATCAAAATTCAAATTGTAGATCCTGAGAGGACAACATGTTGTCATTGGAAACCATATTCCTATAATAGTTAAGGGCTGAATTCTGCAAACCCTCCAGATGGAAAAAACTCCTGTTGGAGTAATTCTGAGAAAAATCTTCCAGAATTGGGACCCCACTTGCCTGTAAAGCAAAATGAGTACCAATGGCATGAAAATTAACTACCAATCTTGAAGTAGTTATTATGCCAGGAACCAAATAAATGAGTCCTGAAAAAAAAGTCAGTAATTCACAGTTTTAATTGGCTCTGTATGAATGGAAAGAGAACTCAAAAGGAGGGAAGGGAACAGCACATTCTTAGAACATTTGGAGAAAAGTTCAGTAAAAGTTACCAGTTTGCATAACTACAGTGACGTTTCTTTCCTGTTAGGTTAAAATGTTTTAAAACGTTTTAAATGCTGAAATGTGTTTTATTTACATTATAACATATGTATTAGATATTACCAACAGTGATGTTCTGGTTTTAAATTGATGTGGTCAAAATGAGTTCATTAAACCATCAAAATAGATGTTTGTATAGAAAATATAGAGCATGTCAAACTGGCTGAAAATGTGTGATGTGGATTAAAGCTGATCTCAGTGTAGTGGATGGCCACTCATGACCAGGTGCAAGGATTTAAAGCTGTGGTAACTTTAGTTAAGCAATGTGTCTCTTCCTGAGTTATGGCAGAAGGACTCACACCACAGTCTGGAGCTGCAGAGGATTCAAACTTCATTTCTTCAGGCTTCATGAACAAATGACAGAGCTATGAACTAGATCCTATGTAAATAATTAAGCTTAAGTGATTAGAACATTTGTGACATTAGTTATAGATAATTTAGCATCTATAATCTAATCTGATTTACTAATGAACCCTTGATTTAACATCTCTTGTTATCTGACACGCCTGGCTGAGTATTTTTAAGATTTCTGCTGAATGAGAGACCAATAAAATTCACACAGTTTTTCATACTTATGTGCTTGTTTTACAGACTAATGATTGGTATAATCAGCTACTATAATCAGATTTTTTTTTTTTTTTTTCTGTAGAGGAGAGACC
Source organism: Muscicapa striata striata (assembly GCA_030060385.1). Classification (NCBI taxonomy): domain Eukaryota; kingdom Metazoa; phylum Chordata; class Aves; order Passeriformes; family Muscicapidae; genus Muscicapa; species Muscicapa striata. The sequence continues at coordinate 482,398 of JAREIS010000048.1, forward strand.
TTAAAGGTAGTTTGATTGTCTGTCTGAAGACTTTCTGGTGAAAGAAGATGTAGTCTGACTTTGCCCTTCAACGTTCTCTACCTGTTTGAAAACTGAACTCAATAGGAAAACAATCTGGAAGCTTCTCTAAGTAACAGGGCTGGAGAACTGGTCCTTGGTCACATCTTGACTTAGTGAGGACATAAGATTGATTAACAAAGGTTTTGTTCTGTGCAGGACATGTCCAAAAATCTAGTTCTGTGAAAATATATCTAGTAAGATACCTAGCTGAACATAGCATTTGCCCAAATTATTCATAAATCAACCAAGGAATCCACATATTCTTCTAATCTATCCTTATAAAAGTATTCAGTAAGTACTTACAGGGAAGAAAACCCTGCTGAGCTAGTTAATCATTATTTTGAGAGCAAAGAAAAAGGAGAGCTAAACTATAATTATAACCTTGGTGATAATGTATGTAGGAATCTTTCTTAATCCAGGCTAATCTTGTTCCATGTTCTTGCCTACTATAAAAATCTGAACGATTTTTGACAAGATCCAAAGTTTTGTCAGTTGTTAAGAATTAATTGAAAAAATTACTAGAGCACAGCAGCCATTTCAAAGGGACTGACCCAGAACCAATTAGAATTTTGTAACAATTGACCATTCACCACAAAACAGTTATCATGAGCTTTGGCCTCTGAAGTGTGGTGTTGGGGGTGGGGGAGAATCAGATTAAAGAAACTTTAATTTTTCCCCCTTTAACTAAAATATCGTTAGTAGCAGCTTTCTCAACACAACTATCAATCAACTTATCTGGGTTTTAAAGGCTGTGCTCAGCTTGCAGGAACAGCAGTACAGAGTATAATGGATGCTTATCCCCTGGCTTTAGATGATACACAATATAGGTTACTATCTTGAAAAAACAGGTCAGACATAGGAACATTCTTTATCAAATTGCTGTTGACAGCCCAAACAAGAGATTGAAGAACACCACAAAAAGGTTCTTTCATCTAAAGACAACAGAGTTTATAATTGGTCATTCTTTCGTCCTTCATCCTCTCCTCAGCAGGAAAAAGAAAATTCCTACTGCAGTTTCTTGAACATGGTCAGCACGAGGGTAGGCTGGTGTACACTGAGAAATAGGTTCAGTGTTCAGTCTTTTCTCTTAGTGTTCCAGCTACTGGTTGGGCAGGGAAAGCCAACAGTGGTCTTAAATTTTAAAAAGGAATGAGAACAAGTTACAGCTTTGTGCAGGATAATCAATATTTTGGGACAACAAATATCTGGTCACTTTGAAACAGAAATAAAAGCAAAGGCATAAATATTTGCCAGATTATTCTATAGTATGTGTAATATTCTGTCTCCTGCCTTCAGTCCAAAGAAAATACATGTAGTAGGTATGCAACATAGAAATATGTTGTATACATGGATAGAAATTAAATACATAGAAATTAAATACATAGAAATTAAATACATAGAAATATATGCAATCACATCATATGTTTTACTATATACTGCATATGTGTACACATATAAGTATAAAAACATTAAAATATTAGACAGATTATAAAGGATGTGAGAGTCAAATATTTTGTGTTGAAAAATTTTTCAGAGGATTCCACTACATTTAAGATGAGAAAGAAAACTTTATTTTGATTTTCTGCCTGTTTCAGGCTGTTAAATTTCACCCAGTTAACTCTCATTAAACTTGCCTTCGACTGGTGATATGTATTTCCAGGAGATGTTTGCAAACTTAAGTTGAAAATACCAGAGACTGAAACTCTACTGTTCCCTTTGGTGTTTCCCTCTAACAGTCAATCCTTCATGAAGAACAGCTAAAAAAAAAAAAAAAAAGGGATCAGAACAATTAAATCACTGTCCCACAAACACTTACACTTTTGCTTACCCTGACACATGTGAGTAGCTCCACTGAATTCAATATAAAGAGAAATCAATAGAACTGGTCATGTGTAACAAGTTAAATATATTAATAAGTGGGTTTAGATTTAAAGCCTGAAATCTGCTTGGAAAAGTCTACAATGATATTTTTACCTATTTTATAAATGAAATTGATCCTGAAGGAAATTCATCCAAGAAATTCATGGAGTGCATGAATAAATCCAGCCATTACCCAATGAAAAAGCTCAGCTCTGACCATGTTTCTTTAGCTCTGCATCAGTGTTCTGACTGGCAGTAGCAAAAAAAGCCCAAACTGCACAAGATAAAATCCATATGGATCTGTAAGCACGTTCCAAAAGGAGCACCAGCCATAATGGCTAAATGCCTGCTAGAAAGGCAAAGCCCCTCAGTTTGGTTATACACCTGCACAAAGAGCCTGTCCAGGATCTGAGCTTCATTTGTAGCAGACATAGAATAAAAACACTTGTTATGAGATTTAGAGGGGAAAAGGCTGTTGAATGCTTTTTAAGAGTATATAAAGGCCTTTGCTGACAAGGGACCTCTGCAGGGAAATTTCCTGGGTTGGAAGCACAGGACTGCACAGCCTCCTTGTTTTTGAAGGTAAGCAAACCAAGACCTGGATGATGGGAAATTTGCTGATGGAGACTCTTTTTTAGGGTGACTTTTAGTATGAGGTCTTCCCACGTTTCAGCTAGAAGATGGTATTGGTAGTTGCTACATGAGAATAGCTAAAGAGAGAAACTTTGTGGCAAATCAAAGAGTCTAAAGGTGCTTTACTTATTTGGGTTTCTTGCATACATCTTGGAAAATTTGCATACTGTGTTCTATACTGTTTTACTGTACATGGCTTTGAGCAAAATCATTCTAAGACAGTAATGAACCCTGTCATCTCCTTCCTATGAAATTCAGGGTGTTTAAAGGCAGGAGAGGGGATGAAATTTCATTGGAAGTAAAGCCTTGATGTCCTTAGTGGCACAGGGCTGCCCAAACACCCTGATGGAGCAGGGGCAAAGGAGATCTGCAGAACAAGGACCTCTTGGCTTCCTGGCTTATGCAAAGGAACAATGTGGGAGTCTCACTCAAGCTTGGTTTCTAGATGAGCATTATTCCAGACACTTCAGTGGGTTTATTTCCAATTCATTTAACGTCATTGTGAAAAGAAACAGACACAAAGTTTGCTTTGGCACTGCACGTTGTGTTGCGTCACTGTCTAACAAGCTTCCCATTGCACGTTTTTTCAAAAGGATGCATCTGCCAGCCCAATACAAACAAAAATAACTTGCATGTGTCTTATGTTAAAGCAGAATGAGAAACATGATGCCACATCAGTGCTGACCATTCAGGACTTAAAGCTCTGTTGCCTCATAAAAGATATCACAGACACTGTATGCATATTTTTTCCTTTCCATATTAAACCAAAAAGTTGGGATCAAATCTTAAAAAGATTCCATTCAGATATTTTTTATTTTTGCCTGGCATCGAGATCCTTTTGTGCCATTTTGCCATACTTCTCTGAACAGCATAAGCAGTCTTGGAATAAATTCTGGCCTTATTTTAATGGTCATATCTTGGTGGTAGTTAATTAGACAAATCCTGAAAACCTCAGTTTGCATGCAGTCTGGAAAACCCATGATGCTGCAGAGGTTGTGCAGAATCCCTAGAGAACTTTCTATGACTTAAATGTTTATTTCCCCTTCTTTTTCTTTCTGTCTGATCTGCTTCACATATTTACCTACTAAGTCTTTGGGTTTGCATGGCTCTACTCATTCTTAAGTCTTAAAGCCATTGGATGCTCTCAATCAAGCTTTCTAGAAAAAAGTTCTATTGTATTCCAGTGCTGGGAGCAGAGTGCAGTTTGCAGGATTCCCTGATTTTGCTCTCAGACTATTCAGTGAAGCCTTGTTAGTCCTGCCTTGAGCTCGCCCTCCCTCTGTGTGAACTGGACTGTGAGCTCTGAGACAGGCCAGCAGTTGCTTCCATGCAAGTGTTTCAACTGGAAAATTGATTCAAAACTCAACCTGCCACAACAAAGTGTGTTTTGTTTGGCTAATTTGTCATCTGTGACGATATCAATGAAGTGATAGCTTGGTGGCATTCTAAAACAGATTTTACTGTTCATCACTGTTGATCTGAATAAGTGAGACAAATATTATGCTTTCCTTAATGTGTAAAGGGTTGGGAAACAAAGCAAATTTCTACCAAAACTGAGAGTTGAAACAAGCTCAGTAAATAAGTTTTGTCTTAATTCCCAGCCCACACTCATCCTTACAACTCTCACTTGTAGGTAACTTGTTGCTTTTCATGACGGCAGGAATAGACTCTTAATTTGGATTCCCACCTGGTCTTATCTCCCTTTTTCTGTGGTTTATTATTCATCAGAAAGCTGAGAGGCTGTGAGGGCCCATGTACTCTCTGACAAGATGATGCTGTTGTAACTTCATGTCAGAGAGTAGATAAGAGCACGAGGAAACATGGAACAAACAAACAAACAAACAAACAAACACCACCAAAGAAAGCTCCCCCAAACCATGAAACAATTTATTCATTATACTCAAAAGTTACAGTCTATGTTTTATACTATGATTTCCCTACCCACCTAGCAGCTTTCCTTAGTGCTAGTTTTTTCTCAGGTTTGCCAGCCAAAACTGAGGTTTTACAACCTTCATCAGCTTCTCTCAATGACAGACCTCCTGTCTGTAATTCTGACTGTAATGGCAATAGCAGCAGTGAGTGAAACTTATATTCTTATTCTGTTTTTCTAAGAAAGGGATAAATTAGACAGGGCTTGTGGGTTGATGCAAGTTGTAGCTGCCATTGTTGTCTTTCCTCTTATAACATTCCCTTTTTTTGTGATTAATACCAAGTTTATATTATTTAGCAGCACATGATAGAAATTTTTTTCCCATCTGACTCTTTCTACAAGTTTGAATTATGGGATGGTGTTGTAATGTACATTTACCACAATGTCTTCTTTATATACTTCTAGTTGTAGAAGAGCAAATCACAAATAACTCATGAGAGTTTGCCATCTCTTTTCTAGAAGAGGAATGGCTAGAAAGAGATCACGACTGCCCCAATATTCATTGTGAGAAATGAGCTATTCCCATGTAAATAAACAGCATTTGGAAGTTTTCAGTTCATGCTTTGTGTTCAGCCCACAAACACACAAGAATTCTCCACACAAGAACTCTCCACACAAGAATTTTCCAGGGGAGTTGTTGATCAGTGGTAATTGCTCAGGTAAATAATGTATTATGAGCCCATGGCTGTGTCTGCCAGTGAAGATTTATGAATGCAAGCAGGGAACGTGGCTCCTGTGAGCCCCCGTGGTGAGTCTCAGCATTTTCTTTTTTCCAGAGTGTCTCTGCTTATGAAACCTGAGGACACAGATCAATTCTGAAATATCTGGATATAAACACATATGAATTTCCTGCAGTACAAGTGAATCAGTGCAGTGACTGGAGTCACAGCACAGCAATAAAGGCTCACCCTGGATGGTCAGCTGCAGGGGAAACATTGCTGCTGGAGAGAGGATAACTACACAAAATTCTTGAGATCATACTCTGGACTTAAGGCTTGCTCAGAACCAAAGGAAACAGCAGGTAGAAAAAGTGCTGAAATGTCACCACCAAGGAAAGGAAATATGAAATTAAGCAGAAAGGAAGCTAACAGATCAACACACTCTTACTCAGAACATGAAACATTCTGCAAATAACTGTATAGCTGTGGTATGAAGCATGTATGCTGCTAAGAATAATTTGAAATATTTGAAGGTGGAAATTAAAAATGAGAATGTTAAATTTTGCAGCATGCTAAGACCCCTGCCAAGGTGCTGAGCATTTTTAGCTCTTGACTTACTCAAACTGTCATAGGGGCATTTACAGCTTCAGTGCCTCAGATTCCCACAATGCCGACACTCAACTCATTGTCAGGGCTGTAGAGGAGGTGTAGAATGTATAGAGAGCAGGACAAATAGCAAGTTTGGATGTAAGGGGTTTTCCTTCCAGTTGATTTTTTTATCCATGCTAAATACAAACACAGAATACTCTGAAGATTTTCTCTGCCACTGGGAAGAAAGGTATGACTTGGCAGATATCAGAGAGCTCTGGAGGTGGGAGGCTGGAGGCAAGATCTGTGTTTGCTGCTGACTCTCTGCCTGCTGTGGGGAAAGAGGATGAATTGCTCAGGTCCTCACCTGCCTGTCAGCAGGTGAAGAGGCTCCCCATGGCAGTCCTCTGAAGTACCCCTCAGACACTGAGGACAAGCTTTCTAAAGAACTTGGACCTCTGCCCATCCCGACTTCAGTCTGAATGCCTGGTGTGAAATACTCCTCATGTGCATTATAGCTGGACTACAATTGCACAAATGTATCAAGAAGTAAATATGTTTGCCTCAATTTGCCTTTAATCCAAATTTAAATTGAAGGCCATGATGACAAACAGATTAGAGAGATGAACCAAAAAGGCAGCTTTGAACAGCTAGGATAGAGCAAATGTTGCATATTTTGGTTGCTTGGAGCACAAAGAGCAGCAGACTGTTTGTCCCTGAGTGTAGGATGAGGTAACAGCTCACCCCAGAGCTCAGCTGTGTCTCCATGGCCACCCACACAAACACACTCAGGACATGGGTGCAGTTATGGAGCTGCATGGGAGAAGAAAAGGCAGCAGCACATGTGGGCAACCTGGAGGTTAGAACGTGAGGTCACAGTGTTGAATGGAGAAGACAGGGATAGACAGGGATAGACTCTCTTCAATGACATGGTGAAAATATCAGACAGTTTGAAAATGTTGTTGCCTGTATTTTCCCCACAAAAAATGAATTTTCTGCATTATAAATATGAAGAGAGAGAACTGTAACTCCTTTTTAGTTTTGATCTGAGTAAAATGAGGAAGCTTGGGTTGAATAAGAACAAGAAAAGTATTTTTCCGTTCAGACTGGATATCTGCAGAAAGAAAATTTAAATAAAATAGCACTTTGTTTTCCCCTGAGAAATGTTCCAGTCAAAATAATTGAGATAAAAATTTGGTGCATCACTGACATAAACAAAGAAAAGTTTTCCTTAGAAACTCAGAAGATGACTCAGCTGTATTTTCTTCATGCAAATTAAAATCTGTTGCACCTGGGCTTATTCCTTTACTTGGCACAAAAGGCATAGCTGTAAGCACTTTGACAATATAAATGAAATGAATTATGGATTTGTCATGTCAGAGTTAGGAAATCTACTTATAGGTACACTCGGGTCACTTGGCATCAAGTCTGGGTTGAAGGGTTTGATGAGAATTAGGAGGCTCTTTAAAAGGTTCAGTCACCTTGGATGATGCATCAGTTTAAGAAAGTAAAACTCTTTGTCAATATTGTAAGAAAAAAATAAAGAAGTTAATCCTTCAGCAATTATTTTTGGCATAAAGGGGAAATAATATGAGTGCTTGTGTAGCTGCAGTTCTGCCTGTCCCTGGGGCAGCTCTCCAAAGGGATGTGGTGGTGGGAACACCTCTCACACCCCTTGCTTCAAGAGGAGAAGCTGAAACAAACATGTTGAGTGTCTGCCTTGCACTCAAATGTTGGACTATTATAAATATCTTTGATGTGTTTCTATGAATCCTTTGGTTCTTGTGTCTTTCTAGAAGGGACCCTGTCCTTGGAGCCTGCCCCAGCACTGAAAGGGCCAGGACTCTGCTCCAGAGGAATGCCCATTGCTGCTCTGCCTCTTTCAACAGTCCTAGAAACCTGTCATTTGGGATGTTCTGGGATTAAAGAAGCCTTTCTTACTGTATTGCAGCTACTTTCTCTGGTTTCTCCTTCAGCAGGAATATGTTAAAAGGCATTCATGGAGAATAAGTTGGAAAAAGCCCCAGAACAAGCACAACTGCCTGTTAGGAACATTTTTACAGAACATGAACTGAACTTGTACATTTTTCAGTGGTCTGGTCAGCACATGGATGGCAAAAAATTCAAACTTGCTCCCATATTTTCTCACTGTGTCTTAACCAGGCAACATAATTTACTCAAATGAAATTTCCCATCACTTCCCCAGCTCTGTGTTGTCTGCTGGTTTTCCCTTTTACACATTGGTTTTTTTTTCTGTTTAGCTGGTATATGGTCAAGCTGGATGTGTTTAAGCACAGGAGAAGGCAATGCAAAACACCCAGTTACATGGTTGCATGATATTACCAGTTACCAGATTTCTTGAATGTGTCAGAGCTGAGACGGGTTTGAACCCTAAAACTACCCTGCCAGTGGGTACCAGATGAGAGGCTTCAGGAAGCAATGGCTCCCTTCTATACTGTGGTTTGAACTAATATATACTGGATTTATCCTTCTTTTCTAAATAAAATAGTTTAAATCCAATAAAATTTAATGCAAACTTTAAAGAAATCAAAAATTCAGATATATTTTTCATGTGGATGGAATATTTGGGTTTTTCATGTTAGGAAAATAGCTGATTAAGGCAAGCTGCTTCCCCTTTTACCTTAATTAGCTCAATGTGCACAAAAAGTCATCTGATACTCGAATCTGCCAACTTCGGCTATTATTTACTTTTCTGGTGGAATTAGTGGGCACCTCAGAGATCTGAGAAAAGATTCAGTGAAATCAGCAGAATTAAATACCCTCTGGTATTTTAATCTAGCTGCAGTGACCACTCTGTGGATTTCAAGTTCCATATTCTGCTTCTTGGAGGCAACTGAGTTAAGTCTGACCATCTTGTCTGAACCAGGGGCAGAATGTGGTTCTGGTGCATTATCACCTTTCAAAGAGAATCCTTCCCATCACTTTCGTTCCTGCTCGAATCTTGCAAGGCAGGTGAGTATTCATGACCTATTCCTTATCTTCCTGCTGCTCCCAAATGGAAGAGAAAGAGAGCTCTGGCTGTGCCTTATTTTCTTTCCTTCTCTCTTTCTGAAGTCCTGAACCAGCAAGCTTCCCTGTAATTTCCAGGGAAACTCTTTCCATAAAGCTGCACAGCCTGCAATGCCAGCTGTGAGCCCAGAGCAACACTCGGAGGTGAAGGGAGACAAAGATGGTGCCTTTCTTGATGAGCTTCCATTAATGGATAATTTATAGTGTGGATGATGAAAATATTGATTTGGGCTCTTTAACTCTGGAATGTTACATTTAGCTTGAGGCAATAAAGACTGTTTGTTATAGTGAAGATAATGACACTGTGGAAGCAGCAATGCTTCCTGTAGCCTATGGGTTTCCACACAAAATAGGGGAAAAGTACTTTCAAAAGTCATGAAGTTATGAAAGGCAAGGGATTGATTTTTATAAGAGAGAGATGTGGTATTTCTAGAGAAATTCATTACTCAATGACATTTAAGGATAGGAATAGTGTCTCAAACACATGGAAGTCCTGAGCATCAAGGCCATTGGTGGTGGCACAGATATGCTCTGGTGGAGGCTGGCCTCTCATTTGGAAGGATTGTTTCCACTTGTAGATATCCTGATTTGGAAATGAACATTAGGAACTGAGGAGTCTCCAGGGTCTCAGCCTTGTGCCTACAAGCTGACAGATGGGTTTGCCAGGCACTTCACTGTCTGACTGTACAAAAACGGGGTGTGCCATAAGCTCAAATGCAAAATGGAAAAATGGATCCTTCTGCTTCTGTTTGCCAAAGAGCCGAGATTGTGTCTCTGATTTATCTCAAAGGCTGCTGGGAAAGAGCATCCAGTGATGTTTGTAAAATGATATTTCTGAATTGAAACAGCTACAGTTTGCATTGAAGAGAAATGCTTCTATTAAACTTACTGGTATTTTCAGAAGATGAATCTGAGTTCTCAGTATTTTCTCTACATGATATATAACTTACTGATCAGTCTTTTTCTGCTGTTTCCAAAGCATTCAACAGCTTGTCATGGCCTGTATGTGAGGTGCTGCATCATCTGACACTGCTGTGGTCCCACACTGGTGGAGCATATTGAAGCAGACTGTACACTGATAGAAATAGTGCTGGCTATTAAATGGGAATAGCTAGATCTATTTCCATCATTCAGTCTCCTAAAGTTTTGACAGCTTGATCAAACTAATGAACACAAAAGTGACAGACTTATTGGTTCACTAATATTAGGTTACCAATCTTTGCCTTAAGCCCCCATTAACGCTTCTCCCTTGCCTGCTAATGCGAGGATAACAGATAGCAGCCAGACTTTCTGGCTCTACCCATGTGCAAAACTTCTAAACATTGGGCCATTTTTGTCTCCCACTGCACTTTGCTATAAAACCACAAGGTTAACACGACCTTCTGGCCCATTCCACTTTGTGTCTTGTTTTGAGTCGAGCCTTGTTAGGGACAAAAATCTATGTTATATTCCATCTGATCAAAGTACTTCATGCCATCTGTATTCATTTAGCAATATCTAAGACTGAAGAGCATTACAGTGGTATTTTGTACATAGTATTGATTGCCTTCATTTGTAGCTTTTACAGACACCAGACACTATTCAGTTTTAAAGTTGAGCGTCAGATTTCCCATCTGCAATCTCCAGGTGCTTTCTTTCCCACCCTCTTCCTTACACAGAAGCTTTCAAAGACTCTGTTTGAACTATCTCCCTTTAAAATGATTCAAATACTGTTGCATATTATACATTGCAGTTATCTTTTCATAATTTCATCTGTTGTTATAGTGGTTAGCTTCCCAATGTCCACAGTGAAGAAATGTGTTTAAATCAATGATTTTGTTCATGTCTCCAGATGTATCTCTTTGTGCTTGGTTGCTATTTTTAGCAGTAGCTGTACATTTTGCATCACTGGAGAATGTTGTTATGAAGGAGATCCCAATCAGTTTAGCTCTATATTTTTGTTCTGCTTGTGTTTAGCTCCTGCTTCAGAGCTGGCAGCATGGTCACAGACCTGTCTAGTTGTATCTTGGTATGAGTAGGTGCTCAAAGCCAGCAAAGCTGACAAGGAATTAGATGAGTTCTGGCCATGGAAATATATGGCACTGGTAAAGGAAAAGATTACTGAAGCATGGGGTATTTTCAGCAAACACGGATTTTTCACTTCAACATACCAGGTGAAAATATAAAGTGTTTTCCTGGTTAAGCCTAAGAAGATGAAACCAACTGGTTTTGTTAGAAATAGTTCAAAAGGAAAAAAAAATGTAATACCATTGAAAGGATATTAATTAACATTATTGTTTCTGCTACCATTTAACAGAAACTTCTGCAGGAGTTAATCAGATTGTGGCTCAGCAAGGCATTTAAGCACAAAATCAGGTTTAGACCTGCAGATAGATGCATTTATCTTCTGAAAAGCAGGCCATCACTCACACCAAGACAAAACATGTTTGATCCATTAATATCTATCTAAATTTACAAAATATCCCGATAAATCTGTCATGAAAGCTTGGAATGGCAGCATCCATGTAATCATAGACAGGATTTCTGTCACTGACACTGGGAGTGATTTTCTGAGCCAGCAAAGACTTGGAAAGTGCTACTGAGAGAGCTACTGTACAAAACTAGGGGAAAACAGAAACAATTGTTTCAATAGGAACAGGAACAAGTGGATGTCCTCAAAGCGCTTCAGATTATTAACAGCTCTGTCCTTCCAAACCTATGAAAGGAAAACACTTTGGGGTAGTAGATTTTTATTCATAGAATTATATCATAGAACCACAGAAAGGCTTGGGTTAAAGGGACATTAAGGATTGTCCAGTCCCAACCTCCCTGCCATGGACAGGATGCCATCCTCTAGAGCAGTTTGCTCAAGGCCCATCCAACCTGGCCTTGAACACTTCCAGGGATGGAGAACCCACAGCTTTTCTGGGAAATGTATTTGAGTGCATCACCACACTCTGAATAGAGAATTTCTTTCTGACATTTAATATAAACCTCTTCTCTTTTAATTTTAAACCATACCCCCTTGTAGTGCTGATGTACCTGCATGCACCTTGCAAGCTGCAGTGCTCTGTCTCAGGGGTGAGAGCAGGAATGGATGGTGCCTGTTCTCTCTGTGTGTTTGGCAGATGTGAGAGGGTAACCATGTCTGTAAATCTGCTGCCTCTTCTGGAGCATCTGTAAAAGACTCCATCCAAAAATGAACCAAGGATGTTGAGCAGAGAGTCTGCTCCTATCCCTGGCTCCTCACTGCCATTCATGGCTGATTAAAAACCTGCTGAGTACAAAGCAGAAATGGCTAGATCTCTCTTTTTAATGGCTTGAATGAACTTCAGACTTAAACAGCTTAATTTTCAGAAAAAGATGAAAAATCAAGTCAAAGATTTAGTGAAGATTCGATTTATTAATTATCAGACACCTGGCCTGTAAAATGAAATGTAGTGCAGGCAGCACTCAGCTGGATGTGCTGTTTGGGTAAAAGCTGTATCTGGATAAGAGCAGAGTTGTTTTCATTGCTGTTCTTTAAAGGGTTTTGGATGATAGAAGAACAACTTTGCAGCAATTAGTCATTGCTACCAGTATGTGTTTTAATAACCTTTAATATAATAATGACAAACCCAGGAAATAGATCTTCAAATGCTAATGAAAGATTGATTACTTCCATAGGGGTGCTAAATCATTCCATAAAGAATAAAAATGCATAGGAAAGATTTGGAAGAGACTACTCCCTGCAAACAGACAAAATTTATCAAGGAATGTCTAATGATAATCAAGCAACTATTTTGATATAATTGATTTCAATTAAAAGTAAGTCATTGCAGAAATGTAAATGTCTTCCTTTTATTCCTGTCTCTTCCTGAGTAAATGAGTCCACATTTCCCTAATAAAATCCTTCACAATCACGGTTCCCATATGTAGGGCAGTACTGAAATAGTGATATAATTGCTCATCACTTGGATTGCTCACACTTCCCCTCTGTTGAACACTAGGAATAGACTACTCTAAAAAGCATTAAAAACAAATGACTGCCCCACTTCTAGGGCAGGTTTATTCAGTGAAAGAGAGGCATTGAACATGTTAAGAAAGTTATCTTCAAAAAAGGATGCTCTAAACCATCCCACAAGTATTGCTGCTTTGCTGAACATAAGTCTGGCTTAGAATCAGCATCCCTGGAAGTGCTCAAGAAATAACTGGATGTGACACTTAGTGCTATGGTCTAGTTGACAAGGGGATGATCAGGCAAAGGATGGGCTTGATGACCTTTTCCAACCCCTAAAGATTCTGTGACATTGCAGCAGAATTGCTCAGTTTTATCCTAAGAAGGATGCACTGGTTGCCTCATCCATGAGAAGCAGGATCTGGGCAGCATCATGGGGCAAGAGAATGAAATGAAACCTCAGTGCTGCAAGTGTGACAACAAAGCAAAGTGTCTGTGCTCACCTGACAACTTCCACAATACCAGGCTGTCTGTTAAAGGACTTTGTGACTGCTGGAAAACATGAAAGATAGCATTATAAACTTTTTTTTTTTTTGGAAATATTAAGATGCAAATTAGGAAGTATCTTGTGAACAATGTGCAAAATGTTAAAAATACAGGCATTACATGGGAAAGCTTCCTGTGGAACAAGGAATGCACTTCTAGGTAGGACCCTGTGACAGAATGAAGTGCAGTTTGTGGTCAGGAGTGAAGAAATGTGTCTGTGCCAGGGAATTTTGGAGGACGAATGCATGCCTTGGTCTGCAGCTTTAAGCAGCAGATTTGCTCAGTACTTTTGCATTCCTCAAACCTCATATTGAAAGGGATAACTGAGATCAAGAATTTCTCATCAAGGAACTTTCCAGAGGCCTTCCAGTGTAGTGTCACAGTAGTTGAAATGTCCAGAAGAGATGTTTGAAATGTGGAGCCAAGTTCAAGACATCTCCAGATATGGGATGTGCATTTGCAAGTCTTAAAGCACAGCGAACTGGCCTTGGGAATTCTTTCCACAGTGTAATAAAATGTCAAAAAAATAATGGCTGATGTAGATATATTGTCTATTTTGTGACTATAATATATATGGCCTAAAAAAGGCACCTGAAAGAATTAGGATTAGAGGAATAGTGCCATAAATTGTGTAGCTATATTAAAATCTAGAGCTATTCTATACAATTTCATAATTCTGTCACTATCACCTGAGAGTCTTGGCCTTGTCCAAGTCTCCTGGTCCTTGATGGCAAAACCTAATGGCCCTGCTTACACTGAATTTTACATTGGTCTTAACAGAGATAGAATTGTGCCACCAGTGCCTCATTTATCGTGGTATTTATATTGCTGTGGTAAGATGTGGTATTTCTGCTTTTCTGCAGTGTGAGGTGTGTGTGTGAGGAGATATTAAAAGTGCCAGAAAAATAACAAGTCTCTGTTTCCCAGAGTTCCTGTATGCATGTGTAAAACATTTGTGGACAGTGTGCAGGACAATGCAGCAGAGACCCTGAACTTGTAGAATTTTATTGCCTCTTGGAACACACAAAAAATGGGGGAGGGTAGTTTTTGTCTTTACATTCCTTGATTCTGAGTCTTACATTCATTTTTGTCTAGTTCCCACAACAAAACTTCAGTGCTATGATTACAATCACTCCACATTGACATTAATGTCAAATTAGGGAGGAATTCTTTGTGGTGTGCCCAGAACTGAACATTATAATTGAATGCTTGATCATCTAGACTATGAGAGGGCACATTTGAAAATATGGGAAGATGAAATGGATGGAAATGACAGTAACTCTGGGAAGAAAATGGGGATGCAGACTAAAGGTACCCTCTGAATTAAATAAGTTGGTTTCATGTAATTGTGTTAAGCATTAGAAAACGAAGGAAACCATCAAAGAAAATAGCATTCATCTGCCATCTAATACATTTTGGGACATGGAAAGAGATAATCTGCTTTCACTTCACTCTTATTTGTTTGTAATCATTGAGGGATTTTTAAGGATCTGGCTGAGAGCCAGTTTTCCAACAAAATGAGAAATGAGGGCAATTAAAAAATGGAAGCAGATGATTGCCTGTATATTAAAAATCAAAGGAAATTGAGAACCTTGTCTTTGAACAATAAGAAATATTTTGGCCCAGAGTGTGGTATTTAGCTTAGTGGAGACAAAAAGCCACTTCATCAATATTAGCTCAGTGCAGTGCTTTTGGCAAAGACCTAACGAGTTATCAGCTGTTATCCTCTGTGGAGCTGGGGGGAAGGAGACATTTCTCTCAGGATACAAATTCATTCCTACATTGCCATAATACAAGTCCTCTGTTTCTGATCTGTTTTCCATCGTTTCTCTTATTGCCTGGTTAGAAATTGAGATGTGTGTAATAGGATAAAACATGGCATTGAACTTCAGGCCTTTTCACCAGTTGCTTCAACTATTTGGATTCAGAGTATGGTTCTTAGAGGCACATTTTTGTGCTGACACATGTATATAAATGACCCTTAGCACTGGAGGGAAGGGGCTTACAAACAGTGCTCTTTAAAAATCTGGCCAGACACTCATTATATTCACTGTACTTGGCATCATGTCACTTGTGATCTAGTGGGCTCCATTCAACTTCCATCCTAAGGCCTCTGCATAAAGAGTCACTGTGATTGTTTTTAATGCTGTGGCAGGAACAGATGGCAAACATATTTTAAAGTGCTAAAAATATGAAAGGGCAGTAGAAATCTACATGGCAGACGTCTATTAAGCATCCACAGCTGTGACCAATTTTTAAAAAATAATAATAATAGATATAATATATGCAAGCCCAGACTCTAAAAGGAAAATCTCCCTCGAAATCAGTTGGCATTTTGGATTTGCCTGGGTTACAGCAAAGGACAGGATAAACTTCCACTTGTAGTTTCCAGTTTGTCTCAGTCATACTAATGAAAAGGAACAAGTGAGTGTGGAGAGGGACAGCTGAACCCCGGTGTGGCAGAGCAGTGTGCAGAGGGCAGCCCCTGTAGATCACTGTCTCACAGGCACTGTGGTTCATCTCTCTGCCATCACAGGATTTTTACAGCCCTTGCAGATGTTTCAAGTTTCTGTCTGTCTATCACTCTGGGAGGATGATTTCTCTCAAAGATGCCCTGTGGCTCCAGCAGCAATGTGCACACGTAGCTGTCAGGCTGAAAAGGCTAACGCCCATCCGCTCTGTCACACGCTGTCATCTTACAAGAGCCAAGACAGAAACACACACAGAAAATGCAGGATACTTCCTAATGAGTGCTTGTCACAACCTAATGACAAAGCTGAAACAGGGGCCTCAAGGCCAGAGTTTGGTTCTTAAATCTTGCTGAGGAGCTATTTTCTAGGAGCCTAAGGAGGGCCATTAAGAAAGAGGAGCACTGTGCCAGTGAGAGAAAGGTTATTCTCAGCAAAGAGAGGGTAGGGGGTGCTGCTCCTGTTCTCCCCAGTGCTGCAGCTGGTGGCTGGTGACTCATTTCTGAGTGAATTCAGCACCCAGATGAGCCCATCTACTCTCCCTGTGGGTTCTGCCCTGGAAGTGACAGCCTTTCTGCCCTTTGCTGCCAGGGCAGTGGTGCTGGTGCAAAAGCAGAACAGCCTGGGACATGGGGCAGGTCAGCCCACAGGACTGTGGGCTGGGTAGGCTGCTTCCCACAGGGGTTAGGAGGCAAGCATTGACTTTTAACAGTCTTAATCCTGATGAGCTGGGAGAGATCTCACTGCTCCATAGCACACACAGAGCTATATTCCCTCAGCAGTGCTTACTCCTGCTTGTGTAGCAGGCAACATCAAGAGGAGATCTTCTGGCGATGGCTTCCTACCAGCAGCTTGTAGCTCTCAGGTTATTTGGGTGTCCAAAGAATGGTTGTATTCAAATTCTGTCCGCCCAAAGCAGGACGGAGGGCCCTGCACCCAAATTCTGTCCTCCCAAAGCAGCCCCCTGGGAAAATTCCATTGAAGGAGGAGGAGTAAGTTTTCTGTAATTTTACAGGGTCTAATGCACATTTATTGCAGGTCTGATATGGTCTAGTGCATCTGTGTCCTCAGAGAGCCCTGTGCTGGAAAAGGTTTTGGAAATGATCCTGTGGACACCTGTGATTTGATGTGCACTGTCACCCAGGTCAGCCCCACACTGCCTGAAGGCAGTGACTGCCCCACAAGCAGGGTTGATGCTTAAAACCCCACTGTGCTGAAGGCACCACCTGGGGAAGGGGTGGAAGATGTGGACCCCATCTGGGCTCCCCCAGGGGCACTCAGGACTCTGCTGCAGGCTGCACTTTACCTGCCCCAGATGTGCCATGGCTGGCTGAGAGTTTGGATCCTTCTAAAGTAAAACCCCTTGTTTTCTATGGGGCAATACTGGATGTGTTTGTGTTAGTACTCTTAAAAACTGAGGCATCAAAACACTTTTGAAATTCTGGCCTTTTTGGTCTTTAATGTCACATTCAGAGTTTCCTTCATGTTGCATATTCTTCATGGGGAACCAACAGGCATTTTCAATTAATTTACCCTGTAGGAAATCAAGTCAGGAATATTTTTTTTTTCCTTTCTGTGCAAGAAGTAAAGAGGACAGGATAAAAAGAGGAGGGAATCTTCAAGGGGAAAATGATCTGAGCTTGGTGTGCCAGAGTGGAGCTTTCAGCTGCAGCTGCCTGTTGCTCACACACACACACACACACATGCATATGGCTCAGGCTTGGTTTAGTTTGGCTCAGCCAGTAGATCTCAACATGTACTTGAGGAACCCTCCCCAAACAAAAACACGCTCTTATCAAAGCAGAAAGCAGAAAGCCTAGCCCAGGAAAAACTGTACAGCTATTAACAAGTTATTTATAAGCAGCCTGAGCTAACAGCTAACATGTGGCTGGCTGTGGCCCAGGGATACTTGCTGGTCTTGGGCAAGGAGTAGTATGAGCTAGACCCCATCATCCTCCATGTCTGGAGGCAGGAGGCTCCCTGTGCCTGGAGACACAGCAGGTGATGGGGGCAGGACAGGCTGGCTGCTGGTGCTCTGCATGGGATGGCTGGAAGGGCAGTGGAAGCTGCAGGGCTGTGACTCCCAGCAGAGACAACATGAGCCATACTCAGAAACACAGAGGAGTGAAGTGATATAATTGATAGGTATGTTACCCCAAGTCTTCTAGCATAATTATTATGGGTGCTGGTCTAAGTCTTCAGTGGTATAACGTTAAAATGAAAAAATAATGATAATAGAGATGCACTAATCTAGCCAAAGGCAAAATATAAACAATTTATGCTACAGCTATTTTCAGTACAAGATTTTCTTCTACCTTTAGGCTCTGTTCTGCAAACACTTGACATAAGTATTTAATTTTGCATAGATATATAGCTCCACTGAATTTGGGGAGGTGTTTAAAATGAGCAAGTAAGACACTGACTACCCTAAAAATGCCTTGCAGTACAGGAACATAAAATCTTGGGCAGGAAATGCTCCTTTTCTGCTGATACAGCTGTGGTAGAATAAAGCATTTAGCATCAAAATACCAATAGAGTAAATACACCCCTGAAAGCCAAACAAGCTCAGTCACAAATGAAACTGTTGCTGGCAGAAGTTTATCCAAGCTACAGGGAAAGTCTTAGATATTCTGGTGCCCATTGTTTTGTCCTTTTGCTTGAAAGTTTAAAGGCAGCAAGATGAGGATGTTATCCACTTCTTCTGTTGCCCCCTTGCTATGGCCCTGACTACATATTTCAGTGTTGGTCCTCACAGCTCTGACCACATAGCAAAGCAGTCTGGAGTCTGAAATCTTGGCTTTGTACACATACAGATGATCCCTTCATCTCACTACACAAAGAAAACAAAAGAATGTGTAGAGAATTTTATCTGTAGAGCCTTTACTGAAATTTGAGATAGTCACTCTCTGGGTTGGGCTTATCTTTTTCACAGATTTTTAGGGTGGAAATTTTTGCATCTGATTCTGATCTGTCTAGTCCATAGAGTGAATGAACTTTGTAGTTTTCTGCTATGCAGTCACACCAAGACTCTTTACATTGAGTGCCATGAATCCCTCACACAGCATCTTAACATAAGCTTGGTTTCAGTGCTGATGGATTGTGCGCCACTTATTGCTTCAACAATGAAATGGCTTCTGCATCTTAGAAATTTCAAAACTGAACCCAGACATATTCTTCAGATTATGATACTGCCTCTCCTTCAGCTGCACTATTCAGCATTTACATAGCTCTGTTTTCTTTCCTGCCAGTGAACCCATTGGGAACAGCATGTGGGTAGCGTAGCCAAGACAGCGCTCAGAGACTTTGAGCAGCATGGCTGAGCTCCAGGCCCTGCTGCAGAAATGGCAGCACTCCCACTGACTTCAGCACAATCAGGATTTCACGGCTGTTGTGTGAAAAAGTTTTCCCAACACCCAGTATCTACAGATTTAATTTACTGTACAGCTTGAAAAAAGGCATAAAAATATTGGGATCCTCTGAGTCTTGGCTCAGATAAGGAGCTTAAAAATAAACTTAATTGAAGACAAGATGAATCTCGCTTGTCTCTTCATTCAGGGTCAAAAGGCATGAATTTCATTCACTAAATTATCAACACTTAAAACTTTTTCTGCATGATTAGTCTATTACTAAGAGTCAGGACAGCAGAGATCCTCCCACTGCATTGACCTGTGAACTTTGTTAAATCTTTTGACAGGGGTCATTGTCTATACCATGATAGTGAATGACTTTCCAAAATGGAGCCATTCTTTCAGTTGTAACATGAAGCTGGTGCTCTTTTCTTATGGCTTGAAAATGTTAATTTACATTGATGACATTTCTTGTCAATTTATGTACCATCTGAATTTGCTGATTAGTCACAAATGATGATGTGCTGCTTGCAGACTGCTGTTATTGCATCTTTACAAAAAACTTCAGATGCTTCAAATACTTTCAGTATTAGAAATAACTCCTTTTCTTCTGCAAAATCTGTGTGAGATTTTAATCAGAAGTTAATACTTAGAGAATGTGTTTACCAAAAGAATTCTCTGCAGGGTCTGAGTAAGTGGGAAGTAAGTGGCAAGTAAATTCTAGAAAGAACTTGTTGATACCTTTCCTCAGTAGAGGCATTCCACATTTCTAAATGTCTTGCTACAGCCACATCTGTTGTATAGTTCCTTAATGGACACTTAGTTCTTCAGAATTTCCATGTTATAGTCTCCAAGCCCTTTGATCTGAGTTGACAATTTTTAAGACAATGTCCTCATCCTCAAAGTCTTTCCCCAGTCCCAGTTTCCTTTCTCCTGTGGTATATGTTTCTAATTTCCTGAAAGTGTCTTGCAACTCTGAGGGCAATCACACCTGAAATTGAACCTCTTAGGAATTCAAGGGTCCTTCAGGAAACTTGCTCTGTTACTCCTCCATATCAAACTTCATTTTGAAGTTTTTTTCCAGTGGTGCATAGGAGATAAAAACTGGCACTGATTAGGTGACTGATGTGCTGTGGGGCCATTTCTTCCAGTGATCATTCATGATGGTCTCAGTGGTCTCTTTTGTCACTTGTGCCTTGCTTTGCACACTGAAGATACTCATGTTCTTCAAGCATAAATATAAAACCAATGTGCTTCTAGTACTCATCTTTGCTCTCTGATGATTTAAATGTGTTGTTCTTACAAGCTGAGCCTTTAAAGCAGTCTTAGTAAGCCAAATTCTGCTTATATATATATATATATATATATATATATGGCTGAAATGTGAGAAACTTTACAGCTTTCCCAAGGTGTGAAGGCTGTTCTAGAGTACTAGCAACTCTCCCCTCAAACAAAAGGATGGGTTACAGCCAACCATGCTTTTTGGATAATTTAGTGAATGTTCCTGCTGGTCACTTATCCAGGGATTCCTGGCAGATTTGTAATGAATTACTATGGTCTCTTTCTTTGACAGTTCAGCTGTATACAGGACTTACCAGTACTATTTTGTAGATAGCCTAATTTAAATTATGAATGGTTGCTATGTATTATTGAAGAGTTCTCTGTCTTATGTTGCTATTGCTGACACAAATAATAACTGAGAATTTTTCTGATTAATGACATCAGGGAAAAGAAGTTGTGGCTGGACTGCACATGGCCTGCTAAAGTTTGCAGCAACCTATGTGCCAGAATATATAAAGTGACCCAAACTAAATCAGCTTGGGAGGCTGAGAGTTTTCTCCTGCCCTCCAAGTCTTCACACTTTTGTGGAAATAAGGATTGGGGAGATAGAAATTTCTTCCCCCTGGTGCACTCAGAGGCCTGGCATGACTAGTGGGTACTAACACAGCATTGCTGGATAACTCAGACCCCTGATAAGGCTGCCAGGGGACACAGCAGTGGCTCAGCTCTGCTGCACCCTGTGGTGACAATCAATCTGTCCTGGACCTCTGACCTACAGGGTGTGTGTTTTATGAAAATATCAGTAGCTTTGGTGATAGGGTCAAGATTTATTTTTCCTAGGGGAGTAAGAACTAGCAGAGATAAAGTCACTCTTATAATAAGCTAAGTAAGGGGAAAATCTTCCCTCAGATACCCTGTAAAAGAGGTTCATGCTTGTGAAACATTATGCAGTTTTAACATTAGTAAACCTATGAATTATAAGGTAGTAGTCTTGTGCCTTAGCTGTATTCAGCAAAAACTAAATTAGTAAATTTAGGCATCTATTTAGGCACCTATCCCACAGTCTTGGGATAGGCATCCGGGCTCCAAAATACACATTTTGGTTAGTGAGTTGCTAAAATGATCCATTTCACTCCTTGGGCACCTGCTCTCAGTGCCAGTGTATTGGTACATAAGTATATATATTTTTAATTAGGATGATTCCTGCAGCTTTCAGGCCTGGCTATAGGTAGACACTGAGGTGTAGGAGAGAGCCTCAAATTTCTCATCAACATTTCCTTTATCGCTTTGTGACTGCTGGGTTACCCTGCACATCCAGCTCCAAGTCCTTTAGCTATGATTCTGAGTAGTGCATAGGGATTTTTTTCTTCCTGAAGGCACCTGTACTTTCCAGCTCTGCTTGAATTGGTATCTTGTCATAGAACGATGTGATACCTCAAAATTAAAGGTAATTTAAGTGTCCCTGGTGAGGCCAGCAGTGAGGCACAAGTGCAGGGCACAAGAGCATGCCCCTGGATAATTCACAAAGTGAAGGGAACAGTCAGTTCTCAGTTTCCTGGAGAACCAACTGGACTGTGGCTGAAGCATTTTGGTTCAAGGCCAGAAGTGGGCAAGCAAAAACCAAGAGGATCTTGGCTGAAAGTGAGGAAAATTACACCTTCTAGGGAACACATGCTCCACCAATCTGTCCTGAGCAATGCTTTCAAATCTTGATGGTTTTGGATGTGGTTAATAAACATAATGCCAAAATCAAAACTGATGAAATCCAGACCAATCCAATGTTAGTTCCCTTTTCAACTTCCTCTGTTGTTTCTTAAGTTATTTTTTTGACTTTTGGACTCAAAACTCCAAATATGTTTCTTAGTTAAAATTCTCTAATGTCTTTAGGAAAGCTCTGAGAAAGAAAAATTTTTACATGGCTTTAATGTACAACAATTAGTCAGATTAACTTCATTCAGAACTGAACTGATTGTTCATGTGGTTATCAGTAACATTTCTGTCAAAGTTGTTCTGAAAATTAGACAAATATTATTTCTCAGAATTTAACAAAGATAATGCCAGGCAGGAGTGAAAAGTTGATGGATAACTAGAATGGATGAATAGATGTGGAGATTATTTTATTTCAGCTATGAAAACAATCTCAGTAAATACAATTTATATTTCAGAATATAGAGGGGACTGGAATATTAAATAACAGATCCAATAATAGGCACACAAGATGAATCTACCAATGGGATAACCAGAATGCACAAAAAAAATTTAAAAAGGAAATTTTTGTGCGATTTTGGAAGGCATTTTGAAGAAGTGCAGAAGTGAGCAGCCAAATGGAAGCTGACTGAGATGCAACATGAGTTTGCAAGAAGATTAGTTGGGTAAATTGAGAGGCGACTTAATTTTTAGACAAGATTAGATCTATCTACTTCAAATAACACAATGATTATGCACAAAATGATGCAAATTGGAACTGAACTGACCCTAAAGGAAAAAAAAAAGAGAGAAAATAACTCCTAGACATGTTAAAACAACTGTTTACAGATAGCCCTATTTAGGCCATAGTTTTTCTTAAATAATGGTCTTCAAGCAGTCATTTAGCTTAGTTTATTTAGTTAAACTAGTTTAATTAACTAAATGAAAATTTTTTGCAATCATAATTTTGGAGTTCTTAGCAAAACCAAAGGAGAACAGAATGAATGGAATAAGAACTGTAGAAAGAAAAATGAGATTAAATATAATAGCACAAATTGTGTAGTCGTAAGTGTTTATGAAATTGATTTCTCTATCAGACAGGCACTTACCAGCTGAAAATGGCCAACATGGAGGAATATTTTTCTCCATTAGCTGATTAGAGAGTGACCTACCAACAAGCAATGGGATGGGCTAAGGAAAAGACAAATGTGATCTCAGGGAAGGTGTTTCTAGCAGAAACAAAGACATTTTACAATATTGTTGCAAAGATTTGTTTAAATACTTCATCTATCTTGCTGTGAAGTTAGCTCCTCCTTCTTTTCCTTCTCATCACATTCACAGAGGGGCCACCAAGGTGCTGGTGGGAGAGACCCCAGGCTTGTTCCTCACGTGGAGCAAAGGCTGCCAGGGGATGTGCTCGTTCTGAGCAGAGACAGACAAAGAGGGGCAGAGGAACAACTGCAGAGCAGCCTTGGCACCAGAAGGAATGGGTATAAAATGACTGTGAGCGAGTTCTAGCTGGAAATAGGAGAGGGTTTCTAAGGCCTGGAGGGCTGTGCTGCAGGGCTGCTCTCCAGGAGAAGAGCTGCAGCCAAGACTGATTCATTTCTTCTTGCATTTCAACTTCTTGCATCTATTATCTGTACTATGTAATTTCCTTTAGCAGCAGGGATGAAATTCATGGTGCAGGGTGATTTTTAGTATTCTTTTTACATTAAGAGTATGTGAGATGCTTCCATTAGAGTATTATTTTAGTCTAAAATTTACTTTAATTCTAATTACTTTAAGTATTGCCATTTGACAAAAGGGTCAAATTCTTTGGTATGTGGAAAAAGATAATTTTAGCACATATACATTTATCTTCCAATTCTAATGATCATGCTCCAAAACAGGTGTTAGATCTCTTCAAAGAAAAGGTCATTCAAATATTTTGAAGAAGGACAAATTTTCATTTTGCTGATACTTCTTTTCCCTTAGTCTCTTTCTTACAGATATCTGAACTGCTTTGGTTACTTTTTTTTTCCTCAAAATTTTCAGGTTTGTTAGGACATCTGACATGGGAAATATTTTTTTAGGCATTGAAACCTGTTCAAGACATAAAGAAATAAAACAGTCTTGGAATAGGTGATCATACATGATTTTACCAAATCCTTCCTTTAATGCACTTATCTATGGCTATAGATATAACTAATGATATTTTTAGAGATATTCTTTATATAAAAATACCAAGAATCCTTGAACACTGTTCACGTAAAGAGAAACACATTAACTACAGGAATGTTGTTTCAGAATTGGAAAGGTTTTAAACCACTTTATATACTGAAGTTCCCGAGAAGAATTTACAAAGCACTTAGAGTTCACTGGATGATAGATAGATTTTCTTAGAAGTAGCTATATTTAAATAATAAAATACATCCAGAATTTACTTTTAAAAGAACAAATAAAATAATAAAATAAAAAAGAATGTTTTGGCTTGCTCAGATTTTTTTTTCCAGATCAATATATTCATTGGTTGTGTCTGGACTGTGGCCAGGATTTTGTAAAAATGTTGGCAAAACATGGTGTTGTACAAACTTCAAAGTTCATGTGAGACCTCATAAGCAAGCAGAGCATGTGAGAAAACTGCTATCGATTTCCCAGTGACTAAACTCTGAATGTGAGCTGGGGAAAATTAAATATAGAGGCCACTCTTTCTCTGAAGTGTACAAATAACACAACCTTCATTTGAAAACATGAAACAGTTCTTAATGCTCTATTTTTCATTATCTTCCTATTCTAGAATTTATTTATGAAGCTCCAACAGCAGCATGTGTCTCCTGGACAATTCTAACTGTTGATACTGGAACACATGGGGCAGGTTAGCTGTTTGAAGAATGAAAAAGTAGGGCAAATGGAGCAGACCTTTACTTCTAATACAAAATCCTTAAAGTTCAGATTTTGCATGGAAGCTCTTTAGTAAATGTCTAGAAGATGTCCTGCTTTAGACAATGCTTTAACACTTGTAAAGAGCTGAACTGCCTGACCAGCTCTGCTGTTAAAATGAGCAGTTTGACTTTTGAAATCCCAGAAATACTAACTTCTGCTTAGATATGGATACTCATTTGTGTGAACCAGTTGTTTCCCTGGTGCTGTGCTTATCTACCTCACTGGAGGACCTAGAATATGGTTTTTCATTTCATAAAGTTGTTACCATAGATAATATGGCATTATTTAAATGTATTTTAAAGAGAATGGCATTAGACATGCTTTATTTTCAATGTTTGTTTTTTGCCTTGCAGATAAGAAATAGATTTTTGAGCACAGCTCTCACAGACACACATGCCCAGATTCTTAAGTGACCTCATTACTAATAACAGTAACACAAAAATCAAGTTCTGAAGTGATATATGAAGCCCATTTTGATGCTGGGCAGTAAGCAGTATCTTTATCTTATTCTTTCTTGCTCAATATAGAAAAAGAAATTGGCAAATTTATTTTGTTCTTGTACATCTTTAAACAATAGTAACTTTAAAAGGTTTTTGTTATATATTTACTCCTTTTGTGTTATGTATTTTTATTAAATTATTATTAGAATTATATTGAAACACATGAACTACTGTACAACATAGAGGAAAACTTTTAATATTATGTAAGTCCAACAAAGCATCAGGTTGCTTAATTGGCATGTAGGACATTCTGCCTAGATTTCTGAGATACTAAAGTATTTAAACAAAAGTTGTCCCCAAATTTCTTTATAATTTTCTGTGTATATGTGCTCTTAACTAGTGAAGTCAGATGAAGAATGAACATATTTAATTAGATAAATAAATACAAAATCAACTCATTGTACTTAATTCAATCCATATAATTAAAAAAAATACTTTTCTTGTCTGGACTTGTAATTAAGATTTTAATTAATCATAACTTGTAAATTGTCTAGGAGATTATCAGAGGTCTTGATTTTGTTTTTATTCTGGTTCAAATGTCTTGATGTTGCACCTTTTCTACAGGTGGAATAGATACCAACATAGCTGATGTGACAGTGGTGGATGATTTTGTAGCATGAGGTGACAGGCAGCTGGGGAGGATTGGTTCTGATTGACAGCTATCCTGTGTGGCTCTGAATAAATCATTTATTCAGGTATGGTCCTCCCACTGTGCTATAAGTCAGTTACACCTTTCATCACACTCTGTGTGTCCATCAGATCTACTAAAAATACATATTCCTATTTAGGAAGAGAATGAAAGGCATCCTCATGTCTGGGGCCTCCAAATGAAACCCAAAGCATGAAAGTAAAGGAAGATTAATCATTACAGTTTTACATAAGAAAAATCTCTTTAATTCAGATGAGCAATCATTGCACAGACAAACACTCTGCTAAAAATAATGTATAGATTCATTTAATTTTATAGCTTGGTTGTCTATAGTTAAGCTGCTCAGGTGAGTCAGGATTTTTCATATAGATAAACATCTGCCTCCCAGTCCCTCAGTTATACCCTTAGCACAATAATGATATAAAGACAACCCTTCCAGGACGTGTGAATGCCTCCTGTCAAATGAATCTTAAACACCATAATGATGCCCCTTATCTGGAAATGAAAACTAATAATAAATAGCAGCGAGTATTTCAAGAATGTACATTCCACATCACAACTTTGTTTCAATGAAACTTTAGGAGAAAGTTTTACTGGCAGAAAAACATGGAAAAGCACATAGACTAGATTTACCCTTACCTGTGCCAAAAGTAACAGCTTAAAAGTTAGTTAGAAAAAGCATTTGTCCTTATTCATTAGAAAAAAAAACCCAATTCTTAAGCATGATTAGAAGATCAGTTGCTAAATTTTAGTAGAAATAACTCAAAGCAGCTATTTTATGAAAAGTTAATCAATTCCAAACTTTCATATGTGGTCTATGAAAATATGAGCATGACCATCTTTATTCCAAAATGAAGTTTCTATTTCTCATTATTGTATCTGACAAGTTTTGGAAACACATCTCGTGCATTCTCTCACATTTAATGTAAAACAATCACTGCCCTATTTTTCTGTCAGATTCCTTTTTTCATTCCTAATAGCTCATGCACTTATGGGCTCTTCTGACAGCTTTTTTTTTTCAGTAGAGCTGCTCTCTCCTCTGACCACCGACATTAATTAATCAATTGATCAATAAGTCATTTGAACCCCCCTTGGGAATGCTGAAATAGCCGTTGTCCCTCTCAGATTGCTGAACTAAATGATTGTGTTGTTGTTGTGTTGTAGTGGGGAGTGTTATGGAGCTCTCCTTACAATCAGAGTTTGAAATCTAAAGCACACTGGAGGGCTATCAGTCACCTTCCTCCTGATGCAGAAAAGGTGATTTGCTCTTGAGAATCTGCTCCTTCTTGCAAACACATCTGTATGAGCTTAACTTAAGCATACCAACAGCTCTAGAGACCTCAGAGGGTGTGACACCCATGTGTGGAGATGTAGGCACATGAAAAAATGTTTTTAAGACCAGCCTCAGAATGAAGCTATGCATTTATTCTATTTCTCCTGGTCTAACCTTTATGATGTAAAAACCCATGAAAGGGTTGCTCAAGGAAAAGCAGGCTGGGCTGTTTTCTACTTTGAAGTTTTGTTATGAGTTGCTATTGTGTATAAATTGATTTAGCTTCACTGAGGTTCTTGCTCATCCTGCAATGAATAATTTTGCCCGTGTATTTTCTGAAATACTATGCATATTCATTTTCCATTTAAGCAAAAATTCTACTTCCTATATAGAGAAAACATAGTTGCTATTTTCCTGCAAGAAGTGATGGATGAGAGATAAGTTCATACTGTAAAGATCCAAACACAACCAAGGATACATTTATGGTAGAAGCTCCAACAGGGACACAGAAACTGTGGAGATTCGAGATCAGAAATGAAATTCAAGCATTATTTGGAATGGTGCTGTGCTACTTTTATGTTTTGAAATGTGGTGAAATTAAATTTTTTTACTTTTTCTGTCTAAGAACAAACTGTTAGATTTCCAAGCAGGCACAGAGCAGGAGAACAGCTCTATCTGGTTTGCTTTGCAAGTCTGGTGTGGATTATGTATGAATGGAGAAAAAACACATTTGAGAGTCTCTGTTTCGTTCCTGGGGAACTTCAGAAATCCATGATATTGTGGCATTGTGCCACCAAGTGCCACTACTGACTTTGGCAGTATCATAAAGAACAGAACACTGAATATGGCAGTGTCTGGAATATCAACAGATCCAGAGAAGTCTGGTCTTGCACTCAGTGACAGCTTCCTGCTGCTTTTAAAGGGAATAGAGATGGAACTGCAGGAAATTTAAAGAAACATTTTCCCATCAACCTACAGATGAAACTGGGCCTTGGATAGAAGGTGCTCAGGTGGATTAGACAACTGGGAGGTGTGAAAAGCCACTTGTTCTTGGGTAGCTGATCCCCAGTTAAGTCCCTGCCATCTGTAAATAACAAGTGATTGAGAAACTGTCCTGGGAAAGTAAAACAGCTACTCTAAAATGAGGGGAAATGAGCATTGAAAAAAAAAAAGTAAGAAGAAACCAGTAGTAGGCACTCCTTAAGGAGATCTGGAGTCTCCAAGTAGCAAATCTGACCCAGGTAACACCACAAAAACTCTAACACCATTTAATCCCTCTGAGTGGTAGAGGTCTCTAGAAGATGAGATATTAAATATGGGGATAAATTTCTTCTCTCCACATTAGAAAGATCTTAGGCAGAAAGGTTGTATACCAGGAACAATAAAAAATAGCATGTTCTACCAAATGGGTAAAAAAATGAGCAAAAGAAAGTGAAGGTTTCTTAACATCCAGAGAACTTGGCTTTGAATTCTACCTCCTGGGAACAGTACAACTACAGCATTGATATTTCAGTCAAAGGTAAAATCCACCTCTACAGCCTGGTTTCCATCTGACTAAAAAAGAAAGAAAAAGAAAAAAGAGTGGGCAGGGTTTATCTTAGTCATGCAAAAGCTTCAAATTTTTTTTTTTTTTCATCTGTATGCTTTAAACATAAAGTGTGTGCAGGTCTATGGAGGCTGAAATGCAGACTCTGCTTTGTTTCCACTAATTTCTGTGTGCCAATTAAGAGTGTTCTGTGCTCCCACAAAGCACAGGCAGCTGAGATGTGTGGCAATGACCTCAGGAGAAGCTCAGCCTGAAGAAAAATATTTCTGGACTTGCAGTGCCTCTATTTAGACACATCTTGTAAAAAAAAAAAACCACAAATGAACCCTTAAAAATTCAGACTGCAAGGACATCTAGTGATCCTTCAGTTATGATAAGTACTGCTTCCACTTGCAAAAAATAATTTTTGCCAGGACAGACAATAAATTTCATCAGGAAGCAATGTCTGGACCACTTGCAGAAATCACATTTGTGTCCTCTACTGACCTTTGCAAATACATGTGTGCAAATTGACTGTATGTATTCTTTAAAATCAATAGTACTAACTGATAATACAGAAATGTGAGACTAATGGATGAAGAATTAAAATGTCAAACCAAAGGGTTAAAATTCATATTAATATGGACAGCTAAGGCCAAATCATACTGCAGAACTGAGGGCAGCAGGTCACTTTGACAGCTTGTCCATACTTAATGGAAGTTTATTGACCCAACTGTGTGAAACCACAGTGAATATTCCACTTTGCCACATGGAAAAGCCACATTTATGGATTTCTGTGTCATCAGCAGGAGTGAAAAATCTTTATTCCATCCCTTCTTTTTCATTTTTTCAGATGAACATGGTCCCTTCATAAATTTCTACTGCAAGCACATCAGTTTATTTTCTAGTCTTAGACATCTGGAGTTGTTCTCATTTTTAAAGAGGCTCAGATCATGAGACCCCCTCTGCAGAACTTTGCAGAAAAAAAATCAACAAGGAGTTGAGTCAGTGCAATACAAAATGCTGCTCCAAGCACAGCCCAGGTAAACTTTCCATTGTCCTATTTCACACCACCAATATATTATTTGGCTGCATTTAGTGCTTGTGCACAGAGGAGTTTATAATTTTTATGTGCATTAGCACCCTTGTGCTTGGTGATACACTAAACAGTAATGGTGGATCATCTCTGCTGGTGAATTTTCATTGTAAATCGAGAACAGGAACAGGTGACACACAGTGGTTTTACATAAATATCACAATCAGCTTCTATAGTTACTACATGGTGTCTGTTATTTCATATATTGCATGAATGCAGAATAGGAAAAATATTCTTTGGTATCAGTAATTACGAAAACCCAGACAGGATTACTTTGACTTTCTGTACAATTTGGGTCAGGATTAGTCTATTTTACACATTGTTACAGAATCAGTCTGAAGTGTAGGAGCTTATATTTTAACTCTACCAACTTATCTCCTGATTCACTGAAAACAGTTGAAAATCTGGAATTACTGATGTGATCTTCTTTTAACATTTTCAGCTATTAGACCAGCTAAACTAACAAAATTTCAATAGCTGTAAGGTCTTTCTAAATATCAAGAGAATGAATGCAGATACTTAAATGTTGCATTTAAGTTTTACAGCCCAAGAGTTTAGTTTAAATTATTTTGAAATATCTACTTTGAGTAACTTATTATTTTTTGATATAATTCTGAAAGACAGTGAAATGCTTCCACTTTTCCCTGTTCAAAATTGGATTACATTCCTGAAAATAAAGTCAAATAAAAACACTTATTTTTGGTAAACAACTCTCCCACAGAACATTTTTGCCTCTCTTCATTTGCAAGTATTTATAAAATGTTCTGAATTCCCACGTTTGGTCGGCAAAGGCTACACATGTGTGGGGGTGCATGGAACAGAAGCAGTTTTTAATTTAGGGGAATTAGCCTCAGTAGGACAAAGCTCTGCTCACTTTGACAGCTGCAAATACTGGCACACACTGAGGTAAACATGTTTAAATTACATAATTTCCAGACCACTGATTTTTTTGCAACTAACTCCAGGGCAGTTCCCTTGAAAGAAAAACTCAAGGACAGATTTGTGATGCAACATTATTGTATCCATTAAAAAATTCCAGAAACATTCTGCTCTGGCTCTGTATTAAACATATTGTCCTAATATGTGATTCATGCAAGTCTTCTGCTCCCTCCAACTGGACCGAATGGCAGCAGGCACTAATAGCCTGGACTAACAATAGATGCATTTCCTTTGAATTTCACATGTTTGTTTGTGGCTTTTTTTGTCTACCAGAAATTATCTGATCTTTTCTGGGTGGTTTATTTCTCTTTAATTTTCTGGCCTGACACAGAATAAAACCATGAGTCAGTGCAGAAGCCATTAATCTGCTGTATTAACAAGCTCACAAAGTGGCAAAGGAGTTAAAGATTTTTATCAATTTAAACATAAAGTCAAATCCTGACATTTACATGTTTTAAAAGCTGTTTTGATTTACACACATGCTCTCCTTCCCAGCTTCCTTCCCAGCTGTCTCCTCAAAATGGGTGAAGCAGCTGATGAACAAAGGAGGATTATCTCAGGGCCAGCTCCCAACAGTCTCAGTTTTCTGGGAAGGCATCTTCCTTTTGGGTAGTCCTACAGAAACAAGTCATGTTGATTGAAGAGGAAGCAATATCCTAATTGAGTGAAGGTGTTGGGCTGGTGAGGTATTTGCAAAGAATGCTTCTCAGCTAATTGTTTAGAATAGTCAATGTAGAAGAAATGTTAGTGGTCAATGAGGTGGAAAACAGGATAGGAAAGGACAAAAGGATTTTTAAATTCAAAATTTAGGCAGCACAGAAAGACGCATTCTCAGGTTGATAGCTGGCGTTACTATATCCATTGTACCATAGTTTTCTTAAAAAAATAAAAATGAAATCTAGCGCAGAAACCTCTTCCAACACCACTGTGACCCCTACCCCTGAAGGTGTTCATATTTGAAATGGGAGTTGTGGATATGTTTGTCTTTGATTACTTGTGATATCTTGAAGTTTAAGTGATAGCTCTGCATGTAAAACACATATATTGATGTGCCAATAAAGTGTCAGATCAAAGGGAGGAAAAACACATCAGGTTTCCTTAGGTGGTTAAATCTACTTCCTAGTTCAAGTATGAAAACCCAAACAATTTGGGAGTTTGTTTCACCTGGAGCATTTTCAGAACATGGCATGGTAGCTTTACTCTCCTTCCACAATATTCCACTTTGTCATGGAATGCACGTGCTTGTCTTTTAAAAGCATTGAATCAGTTGCAGTCTCGTGACAGCAATAGGAATAACTCAGAGGCTGGTGTTGGTGCTAGGCTTACCAATAAACATCCAGAAAGGACAAGGGATGGGGACCTCTCCCTCCTGTTCTGGGTCACTGAACAATCTTCTCATGAAAGAGACATTTCAGGAGGCAGCAAGGCAGGAGTATTTTAGGGGCAAGAACAAGAATCCAGGGCTCTGCTTGTCCTCAATAACTTCATGTGTTGTGAGTGGAGTCATCATTAGCTTAAGCTGATATAAGATTAAGAGGTTTTATAAGACAATTAATTCTCTAATAAGTAGAGAGGGCATTCTTCTGTGACTCACCAGTACTTCTTTTAGTGCTTTAGTGCAGCAGAAACACCCATGAGATAACAAAACAGAATTGAAGGAATTGCACCTCTTGCCCTCTAAGAAATTCTTCTCCTCTGCTAGATCATATCTGCTTCAGAAGGTGTGTACCATAATGAACTTACATTGTAATACAACATTATGGGACTCCTTTAAGGAAGGAACTTTTATTTTCACACTTTCGGCATTTTACCAGAAACCAGTTTATCTTATGTAAAGAAAGATTTAGTAAAAAAAAAAAAAAAAAAAAAATCAGGATGTACTTCTCAGAGCCACAGGAGAAATGGGGAATAATAGAAAAATTTGGAGTCCTGAATGAAATGAAACACTAATTCCAGTAGTTTTTTTTTTTCCTATTATCTCTGTTACTGTTGAAGAGGAAAACACCAATGGCAATAGTAAGACAAAAGCTGCCCTTGTGGAGGCTTATGTTGTCTAATGTTTCTTGCCAAGAGGACATTTCCAGGCCCATTTTCAGATTGTAGAGCCTGTCAAAACAGTCTGAATAATTCCCCAAAGTCTCATCATTTTCCTGTAAGTGTCATGACAGCTTTGATAGATGCCTTCATTTCCATATAATAGTCAAAAGGGCAAGAACACTTTTTATTTCTTCTCAATAAGAATAAGATTTTCAAAAGTCTTTGGTGTTCTAAAACTGCTCCAATTAAATTCAATATGTTTTCTGACTAGCTTAAAAGGGAAAAAGAAGTTAAGGCCATGTAGAGCATTTCAGAAAATCCTACTCTTCTTTTTCATGTATTATTCAATCCCTTTATGTGCTTATGCAAGCTCAAAGGGTGCAATACAAAATGGTCATATCCACACCCTTGTCAAAGAGTACTTAACAGCTAACAGCCCTCTGCCAAAAAAATCTGAACTATGGCTTAATTTAAGAACCATTCAACTTTGTCATATTTCCTTATGGTAATTTTTAACAAAAGTGAATCACTACTGACAAACACCCCTTTAACAATGGTATATTAATTGAATTAAGATGGAGAATAAAGGGGGCATTACAGGCAGTTAAGTGTGAGAAAGCATGTTCTACACTGAATAATTAATTTCATTCCAAGATAAAAATGTTGCCCATTGATTTACAACCCCTTCTGGCTATAAAGCCTTTTGGTGGAAACCTGATTCTTAATTATTGTCACAGGAATGCTAAGCTTGTCAAAAAGCTATTTCCATCATGATGATCAGCCTTAACTGCTTGGAGCAATTTTTGTGCCATACTTAACAGCTGCTTCATCATTTGTTATCTTTTCAATTAAGCACTCTATTCCTGCACAGCTCACAATCTCCACAGAAGAAAGAATCTCACATGCAAACACACACGTACTTACATACAAGTACATGCTCTCCTAAGCACAAACCCTCACCAACAACCTGTCTCTGCTTTTCTTTATTAAGCAGAGAGTTCAAATATTTCTATGAAATGCCAGTGGGATATTTGGACTGTGGCATGCACAGATACTCTCAAAATAACACAGAAGGCTTCAAAGCATCACATCAGCCTTTTCAGTTTACATAGTTCTATTTTCCAGTATATTTTTTGTCTGCTAAATTTACTCCTTTCAGTGACAGAACTGAAAATAGAATGATTACTCCATTAAAAAAAGTAAGCAGAAGCATGCCTTTCCTTAAAAACACCATAGTCATGCATTTATTATACTGAAACTAGATGTTAATAAATTAATGTCCCTTCCTTGATATAGATTTTATATTCCTTAAGTAACTATTTTATGTGGAGCTTTTAACCTAGATGAATTTAGCAGAAAGTAAAGAGGGAGGGATGTCAGGTGCTTCTTCCTCCTACAAAATGAGAAGGGAAAACTAATGAGGAAATTGGTCTTCCTCATGCAATGCCCCTAATTGCCAATATGACAGTATCTCCTGTAAGTATTTTAGTTCTGCACACGGAAACGCACACAAGAAAATTTGCTGGTTCATTGGTTTACGATGTAAATCAATTCAAACTTAATTTGAGATACTTCATTTAGGCTCCTTGTTTGAACCAGTGATCTGTGGCAAATCTTGTTTGTGCAAAAGCAGAAACACAAGTTAATAGATATAGAGTGCCAAATTATGTTGCCAGAACAACCACTTGAACGAAGTTTTTACCTGCAGGTTTGACTAGTAAACAAGAATATTTGTAGAAAGTTATCTTGGCATGGTATGTAAATATTATTTGCTGTCAAGTGAAAACATGAATGTGTCTTTGTAAATTTGCTTAAGTATGAGTTGGGTGCATTTGTGAAATAACTGCTATCCAAGTGCAATTTGGAAGTTTTTCAGGGGACATTTATTTATTACCAACAGAAAATGGCAGTTTATGATAACATAAACAACTGTTCTTCATTAGAAACCTGATCTATCAATGAAGCACATGCTTGGCTCCATTGCTGGAATTATTCAGGTATTTGTTGCTTTGGAATTTAAATATTTTTTTAGGAAGGATTTTATATTGTACTTGTACCTTTTAAGGTTTAAATACAGTCATCAGGTTTATTTGGGTGGGGCAAGAGGGAATGGAACAGAAGTATTCAAGTGCTTTTGCATATATTATATATTATATATTATATATTATATATTATATATTATATATTATATATTATATATTATATATTATATATTATATATTATATATTATATATTATATATTATATATTATATATTATATATTATATGTTATATATTATATATTATATATCTAAAGCTCCTTCTTTACTATTACAATGATGATAGACTAATCACAATAACATTTGTATTGTATTTTTGGGTTTTTAGAGCTCCAGATGGAAAAAATGAGCCTTTTGAGCTAGGCAGTTTAAAAACACAGAGCTTCACCAAAATCTGAACTCTACTTCTATCCATGTAGGCACCCTTGTTAATTTTTACTTTAACATCATCAGCCTGTACACAGAAAGAAACATATTTTCTCCAGCCCTTCTGATGATTCACTGTACAGAGATACCAGCTGTGCCTAAAAGCTCTGAGTTTCTCCACTGCAAATTCAAACCAGACATATCTAAAGAATTTTCCTTCAGCTTATTTAACCTAAATAATTAATCAGGGACCACTCTGACTCTGGGACAAGCTAACCAGGTTCCTCTGAATTCTGTCTGGGCATATTCTCTGTTCTGTCCTGCCAGCTTGCTGCTCTTCAGACATGCTCTTCTGCTTGTTAAATAGAAGAGCTTCCCTCATTCTTTAGGATAACTGACAAGAGGTATCTCAAACTGTGCTCTTGGTACTCTGGTCAGAACAAAATTTTTCAATTGTGACGCCTTTTTTGATGATTTTATATTAATCTCCAGCTCTGAAACTGATTGCTATGATCACCTGTAGTCCTGAGCTCAACTTTCTGTTTTTGATTCTTTCAGTATTGGTTTCAAAATGCACCCCTCTTTAAAGAGTTTAGTGTTATTATCCTGCAAAAGATAGCAAGTTGCATGTAAATTATTTACAGAAATGGGAAATGGGCATAAAAAACATTCTTACTTTTTTTTAAAAGATGAGTCTATTCATATTTGGGCCATAGAGGATTCAATCATATAAGGTATTTGTATGTGTGACATGGACTGCTGTAAGCAATTAAAAAAAATAAAAAAGGAAAAGAAAAGGTTTTGTTTAGAGGGCTCATCTGACTTAAAGTGTTTCTGTCATCCTTTAAAATGCTGAACCTGAGGCTCATGTGCTGAGTCCAGCTGAGGGTCTGGCCCATCATTTGGCATCTGTGGGAGAGAGTAGGAAAAGCAGTGAGTGAGAGTCTCCAGCTCTTGAGTGCCCCTGGTCAGACACTGCTGTCAGCTATCCCACATGTAACATACTGAAATACATGGATTTACTTGCTAGCCCCAGAGAAGGATAGAGGCATTCAAGTGTTACTGCAGACAGGCAGAATGCACAGCCCACCCTCTTAGATATGTGTGTAACCACATCAATGTACTCTCTGCTTTTCTCCACAATGCCTAGAAAAGTATTCTTCACTTAATATGAAAGCAAAATATAAAATCAAATTTTAGAATACAAATAATTTCTACCCGATGACATATGAAAAATGCTCAAAATAGATTCTTTCTTGAACAATGTCTCCCTCCATATTATTTCACAATCTCTGAAAAATTAGATTCAGAGCACAAAAAACATTAAAAAAATCAAGGAATTCAAACATGAAGTCCTGCAGTGTCAGAACAACAGGTGTGCTAAAATAATCTATATTCTGTAGAATGATCATGTAAAGGGATTTAGCATGTCTTGAGATATTTAGATGGAAATATGGATAAAAGATATTGCCTGGTACATTACTTTCTGTTAACATATATGCACATATTCACTTGGGGCCAGTTGTAGAGGCAGAGATAGAGAGGGTAAGTAGGTGTGACCTCTATTAGGGTTCATAATAAGATACTAAACAAAAAGGTCAGGAGGATGGGGCTCTTTAGGAAATATCTCTCAGATTTATCCCAAATAGGAAGAAAGGTAGGAAGATAGGATTTAAACTGTGTAGATGTCTGCCAGGACAATAATGTGTCAGGATGCATTGAACATCTGCCAGGTTCTTGGAAAGCATTTTGTCAATATTTTGATAAGGCAACCAGAGATATGTGAGGAACAGAGAAAAGGCTAATGAGAAGGGAGGAACTTTAAAATGGCAAAGATAGCAAGTTGTAGTAAAGGAACATGATATAAAAAATCAGAAAAAAACAGTGTTTCAGGAGGGAAATGTTAGTGTCACAGAGATAGGAAGGCTGGCTTAAAGGAAAAAAATAATTGAAATCTGAAAAACATTTTTGAGAAGACAAATACAAATCATCTCCTAGTAGAGGAAAAGCAATTAATTTAGTGAGAGGATGAGTGCATTAACATGCTACTTATGAGATAAATCTTGTAGGCATTTTGGAGGGTTATCACTAAGCAAAACATTTCAGCTGTGGAGGGAGTAAGAAAACTGAAACCATTTCTGAGACTTTTAAAAGATAGAATGCAGTGCTCTTTGTCTAGACTCTAATCCCAGAAAATAAATAATTGACATAAAATTTTAGAATATGTAATAGGAAAATTTTTGGCTGAAGATTATGGCATTTCCTCATAGAACTTCTTCTCTTGACTGACCCAAGCTGACATTGCTCTGGACATCAAAGATGGTTACTTACTGCATCACTTTCAGATCTGTCCCCAGGCCACCTTCTTTATCTGATTTTCTCTATTAGAAATACAGAATCACTTAGTTCCACCCCAGAATGTGTTCCTTTTCTGCTTAAAGCAGAGAAGTCCCAGCTGGAAAGGTATTTTATAAGTCTAGCTAAGGCTGGAAATCCCTGTGAGCAGCCATCCTGCTGTGTCACCCCTATGAGGGCAGCCTGGGCTGGAAATTTCCATGGAGGAACACAAGACTGAGCCCTGCAGCACCCAAGCAGAGTTTTCTCACTGTGTAGGATGATCAGGCACCACCACCTGGTCATTCCTTTCTTTCTGATGGAAGTATGAGGCAGCATTTCTCTAAAGTTTACCAAACTGAACATTGAAGTGTGCATGTTTTTTCCTTGAGGACAGAATGAGGAGGCAGCTGAAACACTCATAAAAGTCTTGGTTCACTATCTAATATGTTCCTGGAAGGTGCTTCTATACTGCAGCAAAAAAGCAGAATTGCTATTTCTTTGGATTTTATCACATCCTTACTTATTAATTCTTATTTTGACTTTTATCAAGGCTCAATTTGTCTCCCTTTTTTTCCCTCAGAATCTATTGTCTGTCCTTTTCTGTCCTAATTGTTAAGATCTTCGTGCAGCTGAGCTGTTTCTTTAGAGTCTTTGATGTGATGTAACCTGAGAGCTCAGCCACCATGTTCAGCAGTAAGGAATTTTTTGCAGCAAAGGTGCCAAGCCATTGCTTCTTTTGGATTTCTCTCTTTCTTTTCTTTATTTAATTGCATTGTGAAGGACCATACTGGCAGAAATGTAAATAAAAGACTCCCCATTGTACATGGTTATGTGTCTTTCTCTGCACTAGAGGGTGTGTCATCTGCTAATACAAAGGGTGATTTTGCCTCAGTAAAAGGAATGTAATTTCTGGGATCTCAACTCAATTTACTGCTGTCTTTTGGCTCCCATCCAGGGAAGCATTAAGGGATATGCTTAATTGTAATCATGTGAACAAATGAGAAGTCCTATTGATTTGCTTATGGTTTGGGTTGTGCCTGAGAGCTGTGTTTGGACAGTGCTTCAATTCTACTTTTAAAAGGCACAGCTTTTCCTTTCTGCCAGGTATTAGACACAACAGAGAAAATCCTCAGAACAAAACAAACACTTGCTGGCCAGGACAGCCCTGGAGAGAGTTGATGGGTGCTGAATTGGTCTGGCAGGAAGAACTACAGAGACAGAAAGGAGAAAATGATGAAAAATACAATGAGGAGCAACAGGGAGCAAGGGATGTCAGTGAGGAGGGAGATGGAGTCATGAAGAGTCACCTACTGCCTTACTCTGCACAAATACTCCACCAGGTCTCATTGCAGGGGAATTAAATAGCAGTGATCATGTATGGCCTGGAAGCCCCTATGAGCAAGAGCAATAGAAAGTCATTGGCACCCTTTGGAAATATTCAGCTGTTTTTAATGTTCACCTTATCTATGAGGTGCCACAAGGCTGCCTTAAGTACCAGATGTTGGAAGAATTACTAAAATTATTTTTTTCATTATTAAAAAAACCCTGATAATTTGGAAAGGTTGGGATAAAAGGCCTACAACAAGTATGATTTCACAATTTGAACATATTTGGACATATTTTGGGGTCCTAAAGGAGGTTTCCTATACCAAAAGGAGGTGAAGCAAACCTTTAAACAGACAGTGATGAACCATCCATGCCATACAGTTCTGCCCACAGTGGTGTGTACCTCAAAGGGATGTGACCCATTTTGAGAAGATAAATCCAGAGCAACCAACTCAACAGTGAATACTCATAACTACTGTGTTCTAATTTGGATTGTCCCTCACAAAGCTGAATTAGCTAAGGTTTAGGTGCACAATGTTACTATGGACTGGACAGAATAAGCTATTTTGTATGATTGCACTGAGCCTTTAGATAAGCCAAACAGCATGTAAAGCTGATAATCAAGATGCTAAGCATGTTAAAATGGGATAAACAGAGAATTAGAACCAAACCAAATAATTTTCATAGGCAAACCTCACAGGAGATTTGCTCTCCATGTCTCACTTCCATTTCATTTTATAAGTCAAACTCAGTTACTCTAACTTTTGAAAAGGTAGTGACATCTTGCAATCTTCCAAGGCTTTTCCCCTGCCCCAAAACAAATTATGTGGGGAATCTTGATCACTACTGGGTATTTAGTAGCATTCAACTTTAGTCTCAGGGAAAACAGTGAAAATGCTTATGTAAAATGTGATCAGTTAATGAATAAGGAAAAGACTTAGTCTACCCTTCTGTGGAAATAGGTCTGGAGTGATGTACCATTTTGCCACATTTATATATGTGAGATCAGCATCCATTAAAATGTGTATAATTCTTAAAGGTATTTGCTCATCTAATTCAAGACTCTACAGAAATTATGAAGTATGAACTAAATGCTCTATGAAAAACAGGTAACCAAAAAAAAGTCAATTAAAAATGAGAAACAAGAAGACCAAGTCTCTGCAGCTGGAAGAAATTTTGCCTTGGTCTGACATTTCTTCAGGGTAAATATAGATATAGAATGATAGTTTAAAATTTCTGTGGGTCATGAAAGGCTTGAAAAAGTGGAAAATAAATTAATTAGGGCAGAGAAGTATTGCCTGGTAATTTGCCCTGCACTATTTGGCAAAACATTTAATACAAAAAACCTTCAAATAAAGTGAACAGAACAGAAATGGAAAAGACAGAACAATAGACTGTCCTAGAAAGGCACAACTATTGAAATTAGAGAGAAAAGTTAGTCTGAATAAAGAGGTAAGATCCAAAAGTCTCGAGCTGTGTGATTCCAGTATGACTAGTTCTAATGAAATACAACATCTTGCTCCATGATTTTCACTTTAAAGAAGATACTGAAAAAATAGGTATAATTATTTTTAAAAAATGAATATAAAAACTATTTTGGAGCTGAAAAGATTGTTACAATGAAAAGCTGAAAAAGTATTTGCAAAATTAAAATTTAGGAGTGGTCTGTCTGCAATTTCCAAGAAGTGACATGAATTGATATTGTTGTTTGTTAAGAGACTTTCTTATTTGGTAACAAGATCAGAAGTAGACAAAACTAAGGAGTTATTTTTAACACTAAAGGAAAACAAACCATGTTGTAAACTGATAATGGAAAGCAATGACTGTAGCAAGAAGATGGAATCCACAGCTCTGGGTATTCAAGTGGAGATCTGTCTGAAAATGCTCTGTTCTTTAATCAAATGCAAATAACTGGGTAACTAATTACAAATTTGGTAACTAAATGCAAACAATTGCAGTGAATCAAGTGGTTTATTGGTCGCACATGGTCTAAAATATGTCCTTTTATTGGCTTTGACCTCTGCTCTCAGTCCTAGTGCAATGGTGCTGTTCCACTTGAATGTGACCATAGATGTCACTTAAATTTAAAAGGTAATAAGTTTAGAAGGGAATTTAGAAAAATACTATTTTCCATTTTCAGTGAAATTGAAACCACTTTGGAACATTTGTGAAATATCCTGTTTCAATGCTTATTCTTAACATCAACTTTTCAACTCTTCTATTAGCTGACATTGATAATGTTATTGATATTTTTGCTATTTCATTCATAGTTGGGCACTTCAGGTTTTGCTTCTGGATTCTTTTGGGTAATATTTCTTTAAGAAGAAATACTTTCTCTGGCAGAGACTTCCTTTCAGCAGAGTAATCTCTTAAGCAGAGAGACAGACCCCTCTTAAATTAGAGCATCTGCTTTGCAGGGTGAAGTTCCTGCTGTCTGTAGAAGATATGGCAAGTAATCAGTACCTCTGTAACTGGCCTGGAGATACAGCTAATACAATCATTTGCCTTTCTTTGGGCTTTTAAATGAGACCTTAATGCTAGCACAGGCACCACAAACACATCCTCTGGGCTTGTGAATATTAGAGGAGTTTTAAAAACCAGATATTTTTCATTCTGAAGAGCTATCAAAGTCTGTTTGCCCAGCTGAAGATTTTGCTTCTTTTATCAGAAGGATAAATCTTGTGTCAGTGTAATGGACTGTGTCAAATATGGTCTGGCACACACTAAGTAAGGAATAGTACTCCCCAGGGTTTGCCCCCAGCACCTGAGAAATAGGATATATTGTAGGAAGCATACCCTGAAGTATAGGATTTTAATCACAGACAAAAAAATAAATTTTCTGGACGAAAATAAAAGTGAATGAAATGGTTCAGTGTTTTTTAAAATCCTTCTTTGGGATAAATGAAACATCTTTCATCCTTTTCATGACAGAGGTATATTTGTTTAAGACTCAGCTTAATTTCCCTTAAATCACTAAGACTATTGATTTTCACCAATGATATCTTTGATTGTCTTTTTCTTTGATTAAATTTGGTTTCACTTAGGAAAGGAGACAAACTGGTAACAGAAACTGGGTTAACAGGCTCATGAGACATTGGAACAGGTTGTCCAGAGAAATTGTGGATAATGCAAGCCTGGAAGTCTTCAAGGTCATTTTGGACGAGGCTTTGAGCAACCTGGTGTAGTGGGAGGTGTCCCTGCCCATGGCATGGGGGTTGGAACTAGATTATCTTTAAGATCCCTTCCAACCCAAAAAATTCTAGGGTTCTATGAAAAGGGTATTTATTTACAGACATACACACTTAGCATTTTTCATTTCTATGTTGTTTATAATTGTAAATCAAGATAAAAAAGTGTAATTCAACAGTTAGGGGATGAGAATATATCTTCTGGGTATAAAGCTTGAACTGTATTTTAAGACTTAGATGGGCACTGAAGGCTCTTGAGGTTTGGCCACTTACTCATCCTCACTTCACTACAAATCTTCACTGTAGAAAAAAAGTGTTAAATAAGTTTTGCTTAATTAGGAAACTGCAAGCTTGTTGCAATCACAACTCATCTCACCTGCAGAATACAGGTGAAGGAATACCAGCTTAAAGTTTCAGTATCACATATTGCTAAAGAACTTTTTCTCTGATACCCTCATCTACTAATTTTGATTGTAACCTTCCTCATAAAATATAAACATCCCTTGTTACCTATCATGCCTAGAAAAGAAAAAAGCCTTTTCTTCTTGTATAAATTCCTGCTTTATAGCTTGTAGCCATTTATATTAAATCAGCCAATGACTATTGTACTTTGACTGGTGTTAATTTACATAGGGGGTGTATCAGGTTACAGCTATTAGTACAAATGTATTAGTACATCATGCTGCATGTGCTTTCCTTGGAGATGCCTTTGATGAGACTGGGAATTGCAGATTTGGGCGTGAAGTCGGATTTCTCTCTCAGAGATATTGATTTGTTTGCTGCAAAACCTTTTAAACTGCTAAATACTAAGTGCCCGTAGCCACTGAGCCACAAGTAACCCTATTTTTCTACCTG
Source organism: Muscicapa striata striata (assembly GCA_030060385.1). Classification (NCBI taxonomy): domain Eukaryota; kingdom Metazoa; phylum Chordata; class Aves; order Passeriformes; family Muscicapidae; genus Muscicapa; species Muscicapa striata. Next base: position 525,458 of record JAREIS010000048.1, read on the forward strand.
TTGATATGGTCATACTTGCTCCTATGAACTTGAAATTCTCCACAATTGGTGGTCATTGCCCTCATTGTGAAAGTGTAGGAGTTCACTTGGAGTGAAGTTGCTTCCTCTGTGCAGAGCAGAAATGATGAGGCCACCCAGAGGGAGTACCACAAAAGCATTCAGGATCCCAGGAGTGCCAGAGCCTGGTGCTGCTCTCAGGTGGCTCCAGGGAGAGCAGCTCTGTGGGCTGGGGTCAGGTCAGTGATCTGCTCAGCCTGCTGCTGGGGCTGGGAGAGGAGTATAAGGGACTCTCACCAGCAGCAGAAAATGGGACTTTAGAAATGGAGGGGAGGGGAAAGGAATTCTGTTTGGGGTGGCAGGAGAATCCACTCCCAACCTATCCCACCTCCCCAGGTGCCCTTAAACAGTAGGCATGGGGCCCTGCAATCCAAGGCCCAAGGAAATGAGAATGTGGGTGGAGGTTCTTGTGGGATGGAGGTGCTGGCTAGGCCAGGACAGCCTATCCACTGCATCATGACTTTCTCAGCTAAATAAAACATCCACAATAGGTGCACAGCCAGCACAGGAAGAGCCAGTTTTGGAGATAATAAGATCCTTTCCATCTAAGTTTTTCCTTGGATGGTGTTATAGACTTTCCATACCAATTTAAAAAAATGCTCCCCCAAATGATATCATAAAAATTCAAAATGAGCTGTATGTATCCTTTGCATTCAGGAAAATCTTTAGTGAAAATTGCCTACAGCTTTCTCTCTCTTTGAGCAGCACACTGACATGATCCAAAAGGAGTGTCTTAATTATGGTAATTACAGGATTTAAAATTCATTAAATAAAATATTGAGGCTATTCAAACTCAGATTTTTGAAGGATTATAGTGTTTGACAACACTATGAAAGGTTTAAGTGCGTAGTTTAACTGCCAGAATTGGTTTGTGTTTAGCCCTTATTACTCAGCATGAAAAACATGTTTTAAGTGGAATCTGCAGCCCACTTTCAACTGTCAGTCTAAATATGTCTATTCACAAGCTGAGAAATTAGCACAGTGCATGATGCTCTGGTGACACCCATCAAGCCAGAAGAACTCATCGTTTCACTCCATCTCACATCCAAGTCATGAATTTCTACACTTTGTTTAAAAAAAAACCAAACAAACAACAATCCCTGTTCTAAAAGGTTGACAGGGGCTTAAAATGGCTAAAGTAAGTCTGAAGTAAAAGATATTCCTGGCTTTCAGAGTCTGCCTTTGTGGACATTGATTGTGTTACAGTGGAGTAGGGCTGGTAGGAGGCAGGTATGACTTTTCCTCTCCTATACCCTCATAGCCTCTAGCCAGTTCAATGGCATTGTATTTGCACAGTTCCCTGTGTTAGGCAAAACTGGGGGAAAGACAGAATGGCACAAATCCCTCTGTGCTGAAGTAATTTCCCAGAACTGCCTCTGTTCATGGAGGACAAATCCCTCAGAGGTGGGTCATATGCTCCCAGAGACTCAGCCCAGCACTGAGGATTGGTTTATCCTTAATGCCACAGGTGTCCATGTCACTGCTCTCCTGACTCTCCTATACAGCAAAGCAGCTCTGTTCATGCCTTGTACCAACTACAATCTTCTGTCTTTAAAGTTTCAGCATCTTCCCTCCACTCAGTGCTGCTCTTTCTTGCCTTGGCTCTGACTTGCTGTAAAATAGCCATGGTCACCTTGCAAAGGGAAAGTGTGTCTCTGTTGGCACTGGTATTCAATGTCTTAGGAGCTTTTCAATTATTCCTGCCACTCTGTGCCATGTTTCAATGAAGTGTGCCCATGTACAGTGACTAAGTCCATTGATGTAAATGAAACCACAATGGTATAAAACCAGTGCATGGAAGACCAGAATCAGGATCCTAACTGCCAAAAACAGAATATTAAAATTACATTCAGGTTACTTTGCAACAGAGCTAAGACAGCTCCAATTCAGAAGGGTGTGTCAAAATGTCTTGTGTCCACCCATCAAAATGTCTTCATAGCCTCAGTCCTGACCCTCCAGAATCCCTAGGTCTGAGCTCAGGACCAGAGGATTTTGCATGCTGAATGGCTATAAAAAGTATCAGGTTTGAAATCTGCAGCAAAACCTCTGCTGATGACAGCATCCCCATGAAAGCCATTCCTGGGAACCAAACATATGTAAACAGTGCATGGCAGCAGTTGCATGGGTGTGGCACAGCTGTGAACATACAAACTGAGCATCATGGAAAATACAAGTTCTCACAAGAACAAGAGTGGCATGTTGGCAGAGTCAAAGCAGGGCATTGGCTAGAAAATAAGGAAGAGAAGGCATTCTTGAAAGTTTTTACAGTTTTTTAGCTAAGTATACTACCAAACTTATTGAAAAATAAATGATTTCTTCTAGAAAAATCCAAGAGAACGATGAATTTCAATAGGGATAGGCAGAAACAGTTCTTCAAAGTGAAAGCTGCCTTACCATTTTGGTAGGTTGATGAGCTTTCCTTAAATCATCTGTCAAGTCTATAGTGCTGTGCTTATTTCTGTGAAAAGAAGTTGCTCATTGGGCTATTATCTCACCAATTTTCCAAAGGTGAGTCCACAGAGGAAAAAAAACCAGAGGTTCTGTCCATTGTGGTCTGTGCCTATAGTGCTCCCACAGGTGACATAAGAGCATGAACTCACATTTGGAGCTTGGTCCATATGTGTCCATCCACTCTGTTGGTGGCATTTGTGTTCCCTTCCCTGCTGCTGAGTGCTGTGTAGCAGATTTACTCCCACCCTGATCAAGCCAGCATAAAGGTGATGTGAAGTTCAGGGAGTGTGACAGTGGTCTGAGTTCAGCCTTGGAGATGCCACAAACACCAGGATGCATGGAAGAACTGGGAAATAATTTTCTCCAACCAGGAGAGGGCAGAAACTTCATTGTGCAGTAGTATGAAACCATTTCCACAGGCAAAAGTCATCCCTGATTTCCTGAAATCGTTAATACTTACTGCATGTAAGAAATGGAGGACCCTTTTTCTGGTAATCCTCATGGTCAGTGGAACACTTTCCTGAAAGACTGCAACCAGAGATCCATTCTCTGCTCTTCATTTTCACATCGATTCTGTGCCAGGTACCTTTTATAATCCATCTGCTTCTCACCAGATCAGTAATTTTGTTTTCTTTTCTGGCAGACAGGTCCTCAGAAGCCTTGCCAAAAATATCCTAAGTCCAAAGTTATTTTTAAAAGGTGCGAAAGTCAAGAAAAATCCAAGTGAATCCAAGGTAAGTAGTTTGTATTCCTTTCTACTTTCAATTCTGTAAGAGCTAATAGTAGGGTAAAAATATTGAAAGCTAAAGCGATTTCAGAGCAGACATTTTCCATTTGAAAAGGAATAGAAGAAAGAAACTTTGCCTCATTTCAGGAAAGATCTGAAGACCAAGCTTAATTCCAAAATATCAAGGACAGTCCTTCACTATAATGGCATCTTGAGAATTGAGTGTATGAGCTTTTGTAACTGGTTTTGAAACACTTGTTTTGGTTTAAAGCTGCCATGCTGAACTCAAACCCAGCTGAATTGCTGCTAATGGGTGAACTGGGAATCTCTTCAGTTTGCAGTAGACAGATGTCAACACTGCAGCTGGAACTAATCATAAGTTGTCATCATGACTGGAAGTAACTGAAACTTTTCTTGAATGTAGATAGCTGGACTGAACGGACATGAACACTAATTCATCCTCTCACACATAATATCTCATTGCTTCAAGCAAAGGACAAAGGGGGCAGAAGTTCCATTTCACAGGACATTGGGCAATTTTGACATTTGTCTTCATGTGGATTACAAACAGATCTTGAAAATGTCAACATTTTTGGTGTAAACAAAATAATTCTTTTACTCTCAATTGAAATGCTTTATTTTGACAAAAGCTAAACATTCAGATTATTCACTCCTTCTTAGTTATGCAGGAAAGGCACTGGGATGCAGTAGCATTCGTATGTTCTGTCCTGATGATGAAAGCCAGAACTGTTTCCTTCTAAGGATACTGAAAAATGAAATTTCTCCCCCTTGCTGCCCCTTCGAATAAACCTCTGCTGAGGTTAATGCAACTTCAGTTTTGACTTAACCAAGTAGAATTCTCTTGCTAGAGAGAATGCCTCTATCAATATTTTCCAGACTGGAACTCACCTCTGAGGGACTTTAGCAGTGCTCAGTGGGCAGGTAAGTAAGGATGTAATTTATAGGACCATCCAGGTTACTTTGAGACATGTTGGTAGGTCACCACTTTGGTTCCCAGACTTCATCAATGAAAGGACAGCTCAAACACATTAAAGAATCCTGAAAATCATAGTTTTGGACCCACCCAAAAAACCAATGTGGTGATTTATTTTGAATTTTGTTGACCTTTAAAATGCTTGGAGTGCTTTGGGTTGATGGTGCACCCTTCATGCTCTACTGCTCACCTTGTACAGGCATGGACTATGCTCCTGCCTTTCAGGGTTTTTCACTTTTAAAGATTCCTCCTTGAAAAAAATTAAAGCTCTAGAAAACAATTGAAACTTCTTGCTCACACTGGAAAAGAAAGTAAATTTTATGAGTATTGAAAACATTGGACATACAAATAAAAAAGACTGAATCAAATTACAGTGAGAAGAAATTTCAAATTCACTCAAACTTACTTTAAGACCTGGTGAAGCAGCGTCAAGTAGACAGAGTAATTCTTATCCAATTATCTATTTAGTGGTCACAAAATCAAACATGATCACATGATTTTGGTAGTGTATCTATTAGAGCTCATATCATGATGACACGTTTTAGCCACGATGGTCTAAAGATATTAATAAGAAAAATTACTTATGGAAAAATCAGATTTTCATTAGCTTATTTGCTATTACTGGGGAAAGAGGGCTGAAGGAAGAAGCAGCTACTCAGATGAAAATGAGAGCACATTTTGATTTAAGGAATAATTTGTGGTGGTGATCATTATGAACCTTATATCACCCTTGGCATCAACGAATATGACATCCTTGTTTGAAAGCACGCTTCAGAATAAAAAGTTCATGAGGAATTTTTTCTTTTGTCTTCTGTGTGCCTCTTGCTCTGTACTGCAGCTTGGGGAGCTCTGCAGAAAAATTGTGAATGAAAGTTTGGTTTTATTAGAGGAGTGGGAGATTTGTGACATACCTCCTTGAGGATAAAATGCCATCTTATTTAAAAAGTAATTAAATTTTTTTTTCCTGAGACTTTTAAAACTAATTTTACCTACCCAAGTTTCAGTCCAGACAACATTAATACAGGTCTAAATATTGTCTAGAGTCTTCAAATTTAAGTTCTCCAATGTCTCTCCTCTCAATGACATGCCTTTCAATATATGGCATTTCTACCCCTTTAACAAGCTGACCAATGTGGAGAGGGTTTACAGACATATATAAATATTGTGAACTTGCCAGGTAGCTTGATTTTGTTATTTTTTAGGGACACAGTACATCCTTATTTAAATTCCTGGGTGTAGCTGATGTGGAAAAAATACAATTCATTTTGGCAATGATGTCAGGATTTGGCCTGGAATCTGCTCAGGGACTACACATACAGTGCTTTCATGAGTCTGGGCTTTTTCCTTCTCTCTCACACCAATTCTTTGTATCTCTTTTAATGACAAGGAAAAGGGCAGAAATGTCAGAGAGCTCTCTATGAGCGGTTTTCTGTGATTTCCACAGCCTCAGTCTCTTGTCCCTCCATATGAAACAAGTTAAATATGAAATTTAAAAGCAAAAGGAAAAAGGAACACTTACAAATGCTGTTAAGGCTCAGTCTAGTTTTTCTCCTCTCTCATCTGCCTTTCCCAGAATGATTCCTGAGGGGGAAAAAGCACTTAAAATACACTCTTGAACCTGACCTAAGTCCCACTGCTTCCTTATTCCTCCGATGATAAGACAAAAACCACTTAAATGGGCTCTTTGGGACAATTCACACATCTCCTTTCTCTCATCTACCTTTATGCTCCAGGAGGTAAAGGTGCTTGAAAAGAAAGGTTTTGTTGATATTCAGCTCAGTTTCCCTCTCTCTGCACTGCTTGTGTTTTCAGCTCATTGGGTTTCTCAAGTCTCCTCCTCCCTGACAAAGTAAATCTCACAGCATATGATATCATGCTACAGATCTTGAACTGAATGTTACCGTATGGCTCCCATTGCATTAACAATTGCTGCATGGGGGAGATATGGATTTTGCAATGACCCAGTAAAATAGCTGGCATGTCGTTTTCTGTTTCCTCTTTATAGCAAAGATATATCAAGATATTAAAAATATTTATGTTTGCTCTTTGCTATGCGCAGAGCCATTGGCTGGGAGCAAATTCAGATTTCTGGAACTATATTAAAGCCAAAATTTTATAAGCTCAGCTGTAGTGATGGTGAAAGGTGAGGCAAACAGCACAATACAGAGGCTGATTGCAGGGCTCTGGGGCTTCCTTCAGTTGCTGAAGCAAAGGCATCTGCTACTGATGAAGTGCCTTCAGGTATTTTTCATCCCCTCCAGCTGCCAGTCCAAGAGAGTCCAGGACCCTGTAGGTCTGCATCCCATCTGCTGGCACATTGCATGTCCCAGATACTCTTGGGGCATTTAGGGGCGTAAGATGTTTGGGCAACCTCACTGAGCTCTCCTGTTTCCATCTCTCTGTGGAGCATCTCTTTTTTTACAAAGGAGAGCTCAGATAAGTATGGCTAAGAAGGAAGAAGAAATCTCACTTTCTCCTGCTTACAGTTCCATAAGACAAAGAAGAGAAGAATTTAAGGAATATCACCATAATGAATTTTTTTTTTTTTTAATTGGATTTTCAGTCATTGAGGACAAAATGAGGAAGAAAAGAAAATATGTTACATCAGTTTTGTCCTTTTCATCACATTTTTTTAAGCAACAATGAACTTTGCTTTGGAGTGAGACTTCAAGTGTTGTGAGTCCTTTCTTTGATATGTTCAGTGTGCCACTGTCATCAACACAGGGCCAGGGTGGTTCCACATCTACCTGTCCTCCCTTATGGCTTCAGTTAAGGCACTAACATTGTTTCCTGGGTGAAAGGTGGGTATTTATTCTCAGTGTAGAAAAGCTCTAACAGAAGAACACAGGACAGCTTGCTAGAGCACCACAGTCACGTACTGTTGTTTTTTGTTGGTCCCCAGAGCAACCTTTAGGACATTTGTCCAGGTAAAGGTATCCTCACTGCACAGCACAGCCACTGCATCCCAGTTTTCTGTTGCTGTGACAGGCAGAACAAAACAGCTCCCATTGGTTTTAACAGAGCCATTTGGGATCCTAATGAGTACAGCTAACACAGCAGCTCTGGCTCTGTACCAGCAACGTGAATGTTAAAAATTATGCATATGTGAAGGAGGATAGTTTGTCATATATTTCTGGAAAGTAGTTTAAAAACTTGGCTTTAATAATGGGCATGCTGACAGCAACTGGGCTTTGATGGCCAAGTCCCTCGGATATCAACCACTCTAGCATCAGAACTATTTTGACGTCAAAACAAAACAGGCTATTTACTTTTTGAAGTTAAATTAAATCCAGAGAGTATGATGCTGTTACAGAGCTGGAGTCCTAGGCCATTTCATCCAAATGAGCCGAGCAAGGTATAACTTATGAACAACTCCATAAAACACAGGGGCCAGGTTTCATTCCAGCAATATCAGTTAAAAACATGTATCAGGCCAGGCTACAGAAGAGCAGCACTGGTGAATTTACAATGCATAATCCATTTCAAACTTACTCCCTTCTCACTCCCTATCATTGCTAATGGGTTGATTCTTCTGATATTGGTGAATAATAAAAGATGATTCTTTACAGTGAATTAGCTCACTTAAATAATGCTTATCCAAGTTTAGGTGGGGAGACTTTCCTGTCCTACAGTGGGCTCAGAAGTTTCCTTGGGGATCCCCAAGTAATCCTGTAAAAGAAAATACTCTGGAGAAGAAGAGCCATGGCTGATGCCTTACTGCTTCTGTTTCCCTTCCCAGAACCATTTCCTCTTTCCCACCTGATGGAGGTACCATGGTACCTGTCTCTACATTGTTTGCCTGTTCTCCATGTAGTTCTCACCACTTGTTCTGGAGAAGATTGTTGCTTTTATCCTTAAGTGCTGCCACATTCCCTGGCACATGGACCTCTGCTGGAGTGCCAGACAGGGCTCTTGGCTTCCCTGAGGTCTGTTCTTACTAGAAAAACACCTAGTAATGACCTAGAATAACCTCCACAGGGTCACTGTTCTGCAGACTGATCCTCCTGCTTGGTCTACAGGCAGCTGGTGTGCAGTGGCTGACCACATCATCTGACCAAATCTACTCCAGGGGCCCATGGGGCTGGAACCAGAGGAGTTCTGGACCCCAGCTGGTTCCAGGAGTCTCTTTTGTTCCATTGTTACTCCACTTAGAGAGAACCGCCTCAAACAGCTCCTGGGATCAGCTTCTCATCCTTCCTATGGGCAGGAATTTCTCAGCTGGATCTGCTCCCTCTTGAGATGGGAAAAACTTCCTCAGAGGGCATCTGGTATCAGCTCTGCTGAGAAACAGAGCTCTTTTTCCTTGGTGAAGGTGGAGGAAGAGCATCACCCAGCCAGTGAGGAAGGACACCCTGGTGTCCCCACAACTCTGGGCAGACACAGCCAGTGGGGGTTTATTGTCCTGGGTCTGACTGCTCAGAATGTGTCTGCAAAGTTGTTTCTGACACAGATCATTTGGGAATTAGTGTATGCTAAATAGTTATCAATTTAGACAATAGAAGAGGCTGGTTATGGCCTCAAAAAACTAAATTTAGGATAAATTATAATCTTTATGCCCCTCAGAAAGATGAAATAAGCTATTTTACAATTGCTATAAATGATTCTTTGTCTCTTTTCTTTTAGCTCTACAGAGCCACTGCAATTCCCAATGTTAGGTTCCTTTACATGGAGCATGCTTGTGTGAGCTGATAAGAAAAAATACAGGAGGAAAGTGGTGAAATTAACAGGTGTACCAAACCCAGCCACCATGATCTGTGCCACCAAAAATTCACATTGCAACAGCTGCTGGGAAAACCTTCTTCCATCTGCAGATTTCCTGGAGCTCTTGTGGTCCCTTCAGCAAGGTGCAGACCTGAACACAGTAATTTTTGCTTTTTAGATCTCAAGCTTGGCTACTGTAACAAGATTTTGGGAGAAGCACTGCTCAGACAGACTGAGAAATTCTCATGCAAAGTTGTCCTAACTCAGAAGGATTCATGACATCAGGAGTCATTCCAGACCAAAATATTGTCTCCATAGCAGTATGCATAGGCAGTTTGGGACATTTTTACTTATAGAAGAGTTTCTTTTTTTTCTGCTAAAGTAATGGAATTCAATCAGCCTAGAAACCAAAAATAATTGTATATTCAGCCAAAGGTCCTTTAGAAGAGTCTCCTCAGGACTGAAAACACTAGAATAAATCTTCCTAAATAGGTGCTTTTGGAAAGAGACAAAAAGAACATTTGAGGGAAAATAAAGAAGCTGCCCTGACTTCACAGAAGTGCTTATGCACCATCCAGCACCAAGCAGTGTGAGCACTGGCTTTATTTATTTCATGCAGTGTCTGCATCACTGTGCTGGCCATTGTGGAGCTGCTGCACAGTGACACATAAATGAAGTGTTGCATGTCTGGAATTTGTGACAAATGCCACCAGGCTGAGGATGCAGGACAGAGCAGCAGTGTCTCCACTTTGGGGTGGCTACCAGTGGCCTCTTGCAGGGCTACTGCTGCTCCATCTGCCCTGTGCAGAATGGGGATTCTCAGACTTGCTTCATGTTTCTGCCCTGAAATTGCCAATCTTACCTGGGATTGCTAAATACTAGTAATAATGGAAATTTCCAGTTGAGTAATAGAGTCCTGATTTTTTAAGACATGGACATGGCTGCCTGCAAGCACAGAAGATCTGGTGGAACCAGTTGTGGATATAAAAGTTCTTGGCTGCTAACTGAAGCAAGAATAGGTCCTGTGGCTTTTTCATTAGCCCTCTCATCTACTCTGTGAAGGTTCCAGTGACCTTTATGTGTTGTATTTTTTAAACTTTCACAGAGTTTCAACTTAAGGAAGCCCAGACTCTTATTCTTCTGATAAATAAATGGTCATTCTCTCTGTAAACACAGGAGAAAACAGCACATGCCAGTATTTTTTAAACATATCATGAAAAGCTCTTTGTAGCTTAGAGCAGAGAAGTTAAATTTCACAATATTCACTTCCAATTCCAGAATAACAAAAGATGATAGTTGAACAAAAATGCTATTGTATCATTGGGAAGCAATTAGGCTGGTGATGGCAGGTCTCAAGTGAGAATACAGCTCCTCAGTGAGCTATGAGTACCTGCTATTTGCCAAAACTGCCATTATTATAAGAATACTGTCATGATTGAAAACCCTAATTACCTGGGATTTGGAGCTTTGTGGAAACTGTTGTTCCTTTAAAGGGCTAACTGCACTATTAATACAGGTTTTAAATTGGAGCTGGGCTGAAACATCCCACAAGTTTTATATAGCTTTGTACTACCATTGCTTAAGATGTAAAGTCTTGGGGTTTTTTTATCAAGTCTTGATCATAATGGAATAATTTTTCTGGCTGAATTGGACACACATTGCACTGTTTTCTTTCTCTTCTCTTTCTCTTCCAAGGGCTGTATGCTTTCACACTGAGAACAAACTTCTCCCTTTATATGGGACTGATCATAAATAAAAATGAAGTGTTGGAGAAAGAAAAAGAAATGTGGCTATGATTACACCATGTTTATGTCCACAGTGGACAGATGAAAGCAATAACACAAAGCTGTTATTTTAGTAATTATAAAACCAGAATTTATAATGATTTAAAGGCTAACTTAATAAGAAATATAAGGGCAACGTGCTTTGGAAAAGGTTTCAGTGAAAGGATTGAAAACTGAGATTGACATTCAGTTTCTTGGAATTTTTCGAAAGGAGGCTTTTATTTTGTGACATTCAGAAACCTAGAACTGTGGTTATTATGAATAGTTGTCACACTCACAGCTCTGGCACTTGAACACAGCTCAGTGATTTGAATTCAACTCCCTGTGAAGGAAATTGTGTTATTTACACACTTAGGGATGGAGGATGATTCATAGGATTCAAGGGTGCTAAACGATCCTGAATATAAAATAAATAACATATCCATAACCTGTCATAGTGTAATGGTAAAACAGGCAGTTAGGCAGGCACAATAAAAAAATAGCCTGAAGAGGTGAATGGTATGTTTCAAAAAGTACCAAAAACTTTTAGCAGCTCTTTACCAGCTTTAGTACAAAGAAAAAAGGTAATCAATGTAAGCAAAGAAACATCTTTCCTCTTAAGTGGCTTAGAAAGAGACATTTTTTTTTTTAATTTGGGAAGACCTATAAGGGGTGAAAATGTAGGTTTTTGAAATAAGCTCCTTATTTCTTATCTTACCAACCATGACAGAAAATTAACATACAAATCCTTGTTGTGAGAGTTGTCCTTGGGATCTCTAGAGGTTGCTTGAAATTTAATGACAAAGCTGAGCAGAGAGGAGACACAGGAAGTGGAATGAGTGGGAAATGAGGGAAATGAGAGGAAAGTTCACTACAGAAATGATGGCAGTGTTGTGGATGGATTTGTGAAGTCTTATGTAGGGAGGAGGAGGAGGAGGAGGAGGCTGAAGCCATTTAAATGGACTCAGACTCCTCTCTCTTCTACTAGGATCTCAATGGATTTATACTCCTGAAATTCAACTGGAGACAAAACCAGGCTCTTTGAAGTGGGAGTCTGATAATCACAAAATTTTATCAGGTTCATGGTGAAATCCTCACTAGCAGAGTTTTCTTAATCAAAACTGAATGCCTTTTTTAAAATGAGGCATTGGTTTGTTGAGGAGTTCCTGGGTTCAGATGGGATGCCATGGTTTGTATTCTGGAAAAGACTAGGCTGGATTATCACAGACTTTCCTTCTGGATTTACATTTCCACTGCTGAATGTGAGAAAGCTGCCAGCTCCTGTATCTGAAGTTCTCTATTTGTATATTCACAGAATGAACTAGTAAAAACTACTCACAATTAATCAAAATACAAATTGAAGAGCTGAAAAAGTAAATAATGAGAAGTCAAAATGAAATTATTCTAGGATTTTGACTTTTGTTTCCTTTCACAGTTGTGCTGAGGGAATAACATAAGGGTTCCTATATATCTTCTGATAAAATTAATTAACAATCATATCCACCACCAGACAGCACTCTAAAAATCTCTAACATTAGCTACCAGAAAGTACATAATCAGTCAGTCAGTACAAGAAAATATACAATCAGTTTTTTCCTGTGGATTTGTATCTGTGTAGCTTTGAAAATGAAGTTTGGTCCATATTCAGTTCTAAATCCACTGGACATTATAGGTGGAAGATCAAAACTCTGTTTTAATAATTTACACTAAACCACTTCCTCAGCCATCAGCTTTACCTCCTAATTTTAGTAATTAATTGTTCAGTAATAACACATTATAATCATATTAACTTTTAATTATGTTGCTTAGTAGTTGAATTATTAAAGATTGATATCCTTATTCAAGATTTTATTTATTAAATTTTAATTTTTATTTTTAAAATATTTTTGAGTGCAAATAAAAATAATGTTTCCTTGGGTTGAAGGCTCTGAAGCAATTGATCTTCTCCTGGGCTCCAGTACCCAAAAGAATCCCCTTTTCTGCCACATTTAAATTAGATTAGATTAGATTAGATTAGATTAGATTAGATTAGATTAGATTAGATTAGACTAGACTAGACTGTGGAAATTTTTTTGGTGAATGACTGGACACATGGTTAGGTAGGTGTGTGTACAAAAATGGGTCTTTTGTGAGTAGCACAGAGGAGAACACAGTGAGTTTTAGATCTGCCAATTGAAACCTTCACAGGGGAAAATTGTAAAAATTGAAAACTGTACTATTTTTATGCTAGTCAGCAGAAGGCATGGAGGAAAAACAGAACTACTGAGCAGAAGAGTCGTATTTCTTTCCTACAAGATAAAGCCTTGCTTCATAGGAAGGATCATTAGTAAGTCTAATATTTTTTAAGATGGTATGGACTGTGGACCTGAAAAGAAAATATAGTGATAGACTAGTGTACAAATAGGTGTGAACATCCATATTGAACAACAAAGATTTAAGATAAAGATACCAGATAAAGTTAGAACAGTACAGGCCAATAACTTTAAACACAGAAAAGGGAACATTTATTTTCATTTCAGAAAGAAATGGCCACTACTTTGTAAAGAACAGTGCAGTTTTATCCTGCATGTTCCCTTTTGCACTCAGCCTGTGCTCTCCACTGCCAGCTTCTGCCACCTGGGCACTGTGAACCCACTGAGCTCTGTGGGCAGGATGGGTGACAGAAACAGCTCTGAAACATCTTTTTGTGGAACCAAAATATACCCCCAGAACCCAAGAAAATAGCTCTCAAGGAAAATTTTTCTATGCTGTCTTGACTGTCACTGGGTGTTTTTGCTGTGATTTCTGCTTTGCTGGTGGTCCCTATCAAGACAGAGCACCAAAGATGTGTTTCAGTGAGGTTCAGAAGGGTTCAGCAGAGATGTGTCCCACTGCTGCCAAGGTAAAGCAAATTTCTCTTCTTCTCTTGCCATCAGTAAAACTGATTCCTGACAGAATGCCTAGCAGAATGGTGGAGATAGTATCAAAATCCCTGCTCAGAGCTGGCTCAGAGAATAACAGTGTATGGCAGTTCAAACATGGGCTTCAAATGCAGAAAAAAGATATGTATTAGGAGCACCTGGCCCACCTTAGGAATGTCTCCAAAGGGCATTTTCACAGCTGGGGGAGTTGGAAATGTTTGCAGTGATAAAAACATGTCTGTTGAGAAGTCACTGGCCCCAAAATCCCACCCAGCAGCCATGATATTGAACCAGTCCCCTTGGACTGCTGAGCTGGGCTGGGGAGTTTTTCAAAAAGACACATACTCTGAATTGTAATGAAGCCATTGAAGTAGCCATGATCAGAAAAAAAAAAAAAGCTTTAATTTTAGACAATAGTGTTATTTCAATAAGGCCATGAATATGCTCTTTTTAAATTTTTTTTTTAAATTTTACTTTTTGTTAGCTAACAACTTCCATATAACAAATACTGCCATATAAATGAAATTAAATGGAGTTATGATGAAAAAGAATGAGGGATTTCCTGAACTAAGCAGAAATAGGCTAAAATAATGCCAAATGTGTTTTCTTAGGAATTTTTCACTGTGTTATACTGAGAACTGTCTACAAGTAATGTCAAATATGCTGGACTGGAACCATGGGTTTGATAATTGCTTGTACCTCTTGATGATGAAACATCTTGGCTTTGTTTGGAAAGAAATATGTCTTTCTGTTGTGTGGAGAGAAACAGAGTTTCCTGAACTTCAGTGTCTGGGCAGAAATCTTGGAATATTAAGAACTTCTCTGAGAGCCTCAGTCACTCCTGATTATCTCCCATTTCTGCCTGGGGGGAGAATGGCAGCTGGGGGAGACCAGGGAACAAACTGCTGGAAAATATCTTACATGTGCCAGTGATGGAGAAAAGAAAGCTGGGGAAATGACTGATCACTGTGGTCAAAAGGAGCCAAGTAGAGCTCCTACAAGGGGGTGTAACTGAGGCATTACACAACTGACACTCTGGCAGTCCCAGAAGGACTCTATCCCTTTGGCTTGTGGTTGGCAGTTTGTTGTTTGGTGTGGTGAAGACTTGGAAGGTGGTACTTGGGCAATACTAAACAAAAACAAAAAAAAAAACCCCAAACAATAAATACCCTTATTAACTTAAAAAATAAGAGTAAATCCCATTGTCATTCATTTTACGATAAAGTGGTTGCAACTAGCCAAATTTGGCCAACATGATAGAAGTGCTAGTAACACTTTGAGCGTTAACCAGCCTTTGAGAGAGCAGCAAAATTTTCATAGTAAGTCTCTGTTCAGTGACTGTGTTCATTACATGTGGCCCAGCAACATGGTGAGGGTCTATTAACCAGTGCTTAACTAATGCTAAATAACAATGACATTCACAGGACTACATCATGAATTTATAATGATATGGGCTATTACAGAGAATGCAAAATGAAACAGTAATGAAGGGACATACAAACCTTTATTCTAATTTTTTTATGTGCATAAATATTTTTTCTGGAGATCAGCTTCTGCATGGCAGAACAATGTGTTGGCTGGCTGAATCTCTGTTAAAAGAACCCTTGAAAAACAGATGACAAGCAATTGTCCCCTGAGCAGTGCACACATTTATGTTTGAGTTTCAGAAACAAGCTGAGGGATTTTCTTAGTTTCTGCTTATAAATGACAGATGTATGCAGAATAGCCCAGGCAGCATGATGAGTTTATATAATATCCTGGAAATGCAAGATCTCTACCATTGCATCATACAGGGAATTTGGTGGTTTCTATTTTAAAAGCTAAAAAACACCAGCTTGATGTAGGGTGTGATCTGCATCTCACAAGAGTCATGTGTTCCTTTTCTATCCACACAAGGAACTTCAGATTAGGCCAGTTATACACATGTGAAAAGCAAGATCCAAAGGGGCAACCTTGGGATTTCAATTCTTGGCCTTAGGTGTTCAGATCTAGTTAGATTATTATTAGATTACAATAGATTGATAATATAGATTATTATTGCCTGCACACAGGTTCCTCACAGAGCAGATCCTGGCCTGGGACCCTCTCACAAGCTGGGCTGACATGGAAGGAGCCAGCTCAATGTGAGCAGAACAGGCATGTTTTCTGTTGTGGCTTCCCTGGGCACCACACAGGAGAGTAGCCATGGATGAGGAGGGGAAGAGAAGCAGCTTAAATGAAATAATGGGAAATTTCACTCTTTTGCTTCATTCAGAACCCAGTGATGTAGTAGTAAAGAAATAGGGAGAAATTTCAGGATCTGGATGCACTGTTTCACTCTATTCTGGGGAGATCCAAGGTGGTATGAGACTACTCAAAATTTCTTGTGTATTCAGTATTTTTAATTAAAGACAAAACCAGTCTCTAAGTATGTTCAACTTCTCAGTTGCTTAAAAAAAGAAATGAAATCCCAAACCAAAATACAAACAGTAGAGTTACAGTAAGTAGAGTGAACTGTCTTTTATTCCATTTGTTTTATCAGCTAATCAAAAAGACAAAGGTAGCAGAAATAGATAAGCTTAAAGGCATAATACTTTGCCCAAATTGCAACTGTGTGACAACTGAACAGAGAGAAGTGAAAGCCCCTGAGAGCAAGAGAAGGAAAATTCTCTCTGGGCTGGAGTAAATGAGAGAGGAGAAAAGTATCAGTGCAACCAAACTTTAGATCTGCTGAAGGTGATACTTAGAAAGACAAAGGAAATCATTAAAATAAGAAACATATTTGATAACTAAAGAACAGATGTGGTCATCATCTTCAAAGACCATAAAATTCTAGGAAAAAAAAGAAGAGGGAAGAATTTGAATTCGGAATTAATGCATAAAAGACGACAGGCATGTTATGTGGGATGGATGAAGGAAGGTTAGCAATGAATGGAGAGATGGAAATAAAAACAATATGAATATCTATAAATATTTTTTTCCCAGTTCATCCATCATGGCTGTCAGTGATCACCCTGCCTTGACAGGCAGCAGATTAGGCTCTGCTGCAGGAAGAAAAGAAGAAAATCCTTTAGTTAAATGTTCATCTTGCCCGCTGCTATAGCTAGAGACCCATTTATGCTAACTCAGAAAATGTTATATCTTCTAGACAAGAATGAAAATATACTCCTGTGATCCAGTTACTGGGAACTTTAAAGTGATCAGCCCCCTAAGAAAATAAGCTTGAGCAGACCATAAAAATGTCAGGTGATCTTTGAGTTAGGTACTAGGAAACAAATACCCAATATACCTCATTTGGTCTTTGAAGTTTGCTCTCCGAGTACAGTCCTGGGAGAAAAACTCCTAAATGCAGACTTTGAGCAATAGGGACACACAGTCACCAAGAAGATTTCCAGAGGCAAACACAGCAAATTCTTGTGTCCAAGTAGAAGGGGAAAAAGGGGTCCTCAAGCCCTTGCTCACTGACTCCAGGTACTGCATTTCTTACAAAAGCCTCACGTTGGAAATGTGTGCAACAAATGGGAGAGCAGCACTGCCATCAAGAATCAGATGCAGGTACCTAGGGATTTACAGGTGCCCAGAACTGCTGAGTTAAGCCTCTGGTAAATGACAGTCATTTACCTGACCAGGACAGGTAGGACAGTATCCATTCATATCCTACTTGGTGATGTGTGGATTGTTCTACTGAATATACCTGACAGGGTAAGAACACTGCATTAAGCTTTTTTTCATTAATACACTACACAAAGACAAAACCTATTTTTTTTTTCTCGCACCCCCTTAAAACAAACGCTTAGGTGAATAATAAAATGGCAGGAATGGAAGGCTTGCAAAGTGCTATGACATTTCCTGACCGCTTTATTAATTCCAAGTTAAGCACATGCTTAAGTGCTTCACAGAAGTGGGGTCAATGGCACTGACAATTTGCAACACTGAACCCTGTGGCAGTGATGCAGAAAGGTTGAGGCACAAGAATTTTTTTCCCCTTAAGCTGCATGCTGGCAATGCTTTCCTCCTGGCAGTCCTTCCTCCCTCAGTGTTTCTGCTTAGTGGTAAGGATCAATGTTCTGTAAGATGTGTTGTTTTTTGGATTACTTGCAAAACAGAGGTCATGACCATGTCTGGTCATTAAGAATCCCCAGGCACTCTTTGCTAGCAGAGCGACAACTTTAGTACCCTGGCCGAGGACCAAGAAAGGATATAAATTCTACCTAGTCTACCTTAAATCCCCCTAGTATTTCTGTTAGACACTCTACTCCTCGCCTCTCAGCTCGGATGAGATTTAGAATTGCTGTTACAAAATGGCTACACCAGAAATGTCTCCTCTGTGGCTCCAGGCTTTGCAGAGCCTTCTGGGGTAACAGCGTTGTACAGCCAGCAGGCATTGCTGAATTAATTGATTATTTGGCTTATTACTGCATGTTCATTTTCTTCACTCTTCACACTTTCTGGTGGATGTTGAGTAATCTCCCTTGTTTGTTTCTGAGGGTTTTGTTAAAATACACTCAAAAATATGCCACCAAGGAGAGAGGGAGGGAAGAGATCCTCCCCAGCTATAAGCTATTCTGACTGGTACCAATGTAGCATATAATTGAATGTTATTTCCATACAGTCCAGCCAAATGTAGCCATCTACAAGAAATAAGAGCATCTCTTAAGACTTTAGATTTTTCTTGAATGTAAAAGAATTTATTTCTCATAGATAGTTTTCAAACTGGGAGCAATATTATTTCTAAATTATATTTTAATAGCTAGTTTGTTGTTTCTGTTTCTGAAGCCATCATAAAGCATCCATAAAGTGGTATTTCTCTTGCATTTTACATGACTCCAGGGCTTGCTGTTCTCGCCTGTCAGGTCTTTTCAAATCACTTAACGTTTACTGGAACAATTCTACACTGCAAGATTTGCTGCTCATCCAGCGTGGTGTTTGTATCACAGCTGCTACACCATTGCCATCTCAATAAAAGGAAGCATTTCTCACCACTTCGCTAGTATATAGCAGCATGAAAATAATAATTTCCTTTGAAAAAAAATCCACAAACCTTTCATCTGGAAAAAATCAAGCAAAGAGTAATCTTGGTCTTATTTAGAAATGTTTGTGGTTATTAAGGTAAACTTACAACCCACAGTTAATTTAATAAAAATGTGACATAATTGTCCTGGGCTCTGATATCTTTTTTTTTTTTTTTTTTTTTTTTCAAGAGGAGATTAGAATATTCAGACATACTGAATAATGAAAGAGTTGAGTATTAAGGACATATAATGGAAAATTTTCAGTGTCATGCCTGGCAGAGCATTAACCAACTCTTTATAAATAGTGAAAAAAATATTTATAGAATGTTCTCTACTGTCATTCAGTCATAAAAGTAATTCTGTCTTGTTGACATATCATTTATTTTACTTTTAATAGTTTATTTGTAGACACCAGAATATGCAGAAATGAGACCAAAGGACAATGTTTCACTTGTGTCTTACACGAAAACAGTTTAAGGGCAGTCACATTTTCCGACTTTGTAGTTGAAGGTGGTATTTTATTCATTAGCTACTTCATTGGAGGATAATTGTTCTTACAATCCTTACAAGTCAACCATGTTTGGTCCTGGAGAGCAGCATTTCACTCACAGACACACCTCTTAATTCAGTGAAGGAAGTTCAGATTATTTTCTTCTTCACATTGCACTGTTAATAAATATCTTCTTTAGAATTATGATTAGAGAGAACATGTAGTTACCATGTCTAAATATTACAGCAATGAATTCTTCCAGTTGTATTTTACTGTATTTGCAGAATTCCCTTTACTTGCCTGGAGATCTATACAGGGAAAACATTGAAAACCATAATCCTGGTAGCACTTGAAAGCCTTATTGCTCCCTGATACTTTTCACTGCAACTCTCAGAATGTAACATAATAAGGAAGATGTTCAATAAATGTGTGTTAATGTCACAGCTCAGAAGAGATAAAATGAATATGGGGAAACCTTGACCAAGTTCCCCTTCTCATTCCAGTTGTATTCACCTTACTGTATATTTAATTTGAAGTGCAGATCTAATTAAAAGTTAATGCATCATTAAAATGATTTGTAATAAGTATATTCAACTCCATGTGAGCATGATATGCTCATTATCAGGTCCAGGCTATAACTGGGATCCTTCACAATAAAGAAAATCATTATTCATAACAAATATCTTCCTGGTGACATTCATTCCATATATAAATGTGATATAAATGTTTTACCTTTTAAATACCTTTAACATGTATGAAGACCTGCTGCTGAAAATCTTTTTCTTGGATGATATTTGTTGTTAAGAGGAGTATTCCTTTAAATGAGTTTGACTGTGTTTTTTCAAGAGAAGAAAATAAGCCTTCTACAGAATTAATGAAGCTGGCTTTTTAGCCTAGGGTAAAAAGCTGGCTGATGAAGTAATTCGTAGTGACAGCCCATGATCTGAATTATATGAATTATTGCTTATTAATGGGATTAATTGCTTCTCATGCTATAATACAAAATTTATGCACTTGTCCAAAATCTAGGTCTATAATCTGAAACAAAAAGAGGGAAGAAAGGCTGTATTAATTATATGTCATGTCCACATCTCTGAATGTCCATACTGCAACAGAGACTGAGTGTAGGTAATTTTATTAAGAAATGACATGAAGTGAAAACTATAAAATAGGGATAAGAAAGATACTGTAATCTCTGTTCAGCTGAGGCACTGTATCAGATTGCATTGCTTTGCTAAGACTTCCATTATCTGTATGCTCTCTTTCAATATATAATAAAATAAAATGTACCTGTTTTCATAAAGCATAATTCTTTGTTGAATACAGTAGTACCTGAGGAATAGAAAAAGAAAACTTTTAAGATCACAGAAAAACAAGCTCAAAATAAAATCATTCTACATAGAGAGGTTCATTTATTAAACACACAGTTTTCTTTGTATTATTGTTATTATTTGCATTGCACATGAGGACTGAGCATTTCATCTGGAACTAGAAGTCTGACTGCACTGTGCCTTGTCCAGATATAACAGAATGCCCAGATTTCTTGTTATGGAGAGGAGGAGTTAAGAAAATATGAGTTTTCATCATTCAGAAATGTCATGTCACCTGAATCTGTTTTGTCTGATTCTGTGTCTATCAAGGATATTTATATTCATGGGGTCTTACTTGCCATGGCATCTGTGAGTTCTGTTTAAAGGTATTTGAAGATCTGATCCTATATCAGGTCAAATCCAGGTCTCTCAGTTATCAGGGAATTACCAACCAGCTAAAATGCCAAGCCTTTAGGCAGAAAATTGGGAAATCCATTCAGGCTGAAGAAGCAACTAAATGTAACCATCTCTCTCACATCCTGGCTCAGTGCTCTCACCATTGTTTTACACAGAAGTTCCTTACAAATCAAAGCACTGCTGCTAAATAGGATATTGCTTCTTTTGCTAAAAGGAACTTCACAACAGTGGTGTTACAGAATCATAGTTTGGGTTGGAAATTACCCTAAAAATCCTCTCATTTCAACCCCCCTGCCATGATCAGGGATGCCTTCCACTAGACCAGAATGCTCAAGACCCCATCCAGCCTGGCCTTGAGTATCTCCAGTGCTGGCTTGGATGCTGCTTGCACACATCCACCTAGAACACTGAGATCTTTCTAACATTTCTCCAGAGCTGCTGGGACCAGCAATTCCAGTGGAATTACTCTAATTCCACTCCTATGGGCTATTGTTTGGAGAGCACACCAGCAGTGCCAATTGCAAAGATGTTTTTTTATATATGATTCTGATGCCTTAATGAAAATAACATTTGTGCTTGAGTTGCAATCCAGCTTCAAAGCAAACACTCTGGAGATCGTAATTTACTAATTTTACTTTTCTTTTCCTTCCCTCTCTTTGAAGGCAGTGGGTAGTCCTGGCCACAGAGATCCCAGAGAGAGAGGTGATGATGGCCTTACAGCTTCCCAGGTACACATCTTAGTCCAGAATAAATCAGTTCTGTCATTATTAGGCTTTTCATTCCCACCCCCAAGCCGTTTTTTTTTTTTTTGTTGTTTTGTTTTGTTTTTGTTTTTTTTTGTTTGTTTGTTTTCTTGTTTGGTGTTTTTTTTTTTTTTTTTTTTTTTTTTTTTTTTTTAATTACCAGTGTTGAAGATTCACTTGGCCTGCATTTTAACAGCTTTGAAAAGGTATTTCCCTTGTTTATAGACCAATGGATATCTTCATAACTTGGGTTTGGCAAGCATATTTATAATGGCCTCTATGTTTTTAATTTGCTTTTTTGGGGACTGGGGTTTGGGATGAAATGCTATGCTTGTTATTAAAGGGGAAAGTTTTTTACTCTGCATTTTTTATTCAGTATTTACATTGCAGGTCCCGTAGAAAGGTGGCAAATGGGAACTATACATATTCAGATTTTAATGTAGTAGTAGAGTTTTGAAAGAAGTATCTTTCAATTTAAAATTTTAGAAATATTTTTTAAGGAGTAAAGAAGTTGTTCTTCAGTGTTAAAATTATGAAAGAATTTTGATTTCTTTTTCTAAGGCATCAAAGTTCTAACTTTTTCTTCCTTTCTTATTGAATATTGAAATATTCAAGCAACTGAAAAAGTTAACTACAGCACAGGGCTATATATATGTGAATTATTAGATGCACCTTCCTTTATTTTGTGTAAATAACTATATCATGCATGTATTAGAAATATATTGTTATTTTTCATATATATATATATATATATATATATATATATATATATATATATATTTTCTAGATTTTCTGCTCAGGTTCTTGTGACTGTTCCAGACATCCTTTGGCCTGTGTAGCTAGCTGGCCAAGCCCATTAAAGGGCACTCTTTAACCACTCTTCACTTAATTTCATCTCTGTCAGACTCCTCTTTTCCAGCCCCTTCCTGCTGTTCCTGCTGCGTGTGGCACTGAGACCTGAGCGGCGCCAGGGCTCTTCCTCAGCAGCCAGGGGCTGGCAGGAGGAAGGGATTGCACTGGTTGAGGTGCCCAGCAAGGCTCAGGGCTTGGATCTAGAGCTCTGCAGCTTTGCTCTATTGCTTACAGGTGAATAAATATTTCTGGGAAATACCTTTTGAGCACAGTAAAGTAGTCAGAGAGTAGGGAGGGGTAAAAAAGTGTCATAGTCATTGATCGTAATTAATAATATAATTGACTCTGCACTGAAGGTATTTTGTTCATATTTCATGTTTTATTTTCAATTTTTACTTTTCCTGCTTCCCTTGTTGCCTGGTATTAAGCACAAGAAAAAAAATATGCTCTTGGGATTACGTACACTTTATATATCTACCTGCCTTTAAAAATCATAACATTTGACATAACGAAAAGCTTCATAGAGATAATATGTACATTTCAAAATAGGAACATTTTTCATTTTATTAGTCAAAAATAATTAGTTTCAAATCTTAGACCACTGTGAAAATCCTCTGTTGATTACACTACCACTATTTCCATGAAATAGTTTCATTGCTAACACAGAGTTTTCATTGTCTGGACAGAGGTGACTGTGGAAAACACCACTGTGACACAGCCCAGTGCTGTGGACAGTTTGGACATGAACAAAGTAAATACAGGCAAGCAGCCTTCTTTCCACAAACTGGCTTAGATTCCTATCAAAAGTAGTTGTTAGGGACTAGAGCAATTTTGATCAACCTTCTTGGCCCTATAAACTGCACACCAAAAATCTTCACCTGGCAGTCAGCCAGGCAAACAAAACATTTGCAAACTGCACTGAGAGGAAGGGTTGGGAACGTCTCACTGGTGAGAGATTGGTGCTTTTCATTAATGTCCAGTCTCTGCTGGAAAACAGAATGGAGCTGGCCCCAAAACTCCCAGCACAAACCACGCTGTTGCCAACAGCCTCGTGCATCCCTGCAGGTCTTGTTTCACCCATCATCTCAGGCCAAAGGAGCTCCACTTCCACAGGGAATATCTGCATTTGTGCAACCCTTTCCAGCCACTTTGAACGTGAGTTTAGAAATTAAGGACATTTTCCTTGAAGAGTAGTTGCAAAGAAAAATAAATACTCACACATTTCATTGTTCTGGATTGTGTTCCTAAGAGACCTTTCAAAATACTTGCAATTATCCTTCAATTAACTGGTCAACCCTATCAGCAAGAGTGACAGAATCTCCCAGCATTACGTATTTATTATGGCTGTGCTCATTCCCACCAGCTGAAGATCCAAACACCTCCATGTGAGCATCAGGTAGGTGCCAGACACCCAACTTGCAGCTGACCCTTTTGCAAATACTAAGGGTTTTACTTGGAAAAGGTTCCTTTTTATTTTATTTCATTTTTTATTTTTTGTGGAAAGTTTCTGTAGTGTTGTGCTGAAAACTTGATTCACCTTAAAGAGAAGCTAGAAAACACTTCCAGAACAGTTTCCTTTAAGAAAAAAAGACATCAGGCTGAGTTACTTACTTTGGTAGAACAATCTGTAACAATGCCAGTATTAAAGTTTCATAAAAATGTGTTCTTTTAAACACAAGCTTATATCTGACTTCTACAGAGCAATTACAGTAACTATAATGTGACTCTTGTGGTAAAAAGTGACATGTACAATGCAGTGAAGCTTTTGAATTTTTAAATTAGTAAGAGCAGCCACTGAGAGTATACCTCAAATTTCACCATCAAGGCAAAAGGAGGCTGGAAACAACTTACAGTCTAGTTTGTGTTTCACTTGGAGGTTTGAATTTGGCATTGGCTCCTGGGCCTCAGCCCACTGCTGCAAAGAAGCTGCCTCAGGCTTCAAATACGGCAATTGTTCCCAGGCTGTGTCATTTTCCTCAGTTTTCTTTAAGTCACTGTGGAAAAAGTTAGCCCTGGTAAAATTTAATCCTTCATTAAACAGTAATCTAATTTAAGTTGTTTTTTAAGAAATTGGTTAAATAGCAAGAAGAAAAAACGGTATGTAAACAAACTTCTAAATGAATCTACTGCATACATTTTCTGAGTTTTGCTGAAATGAAATCTAAACTCATATGACAATGGGGCTAAAATTGTTAAAGGATGAAGATAGAGAACAGAAAAAAAATTCACTTCTGTTATATCATACAAAAAAGGGTGAAACATTTGTTCTTTCTATTAGGAAACATAAAAAATTACTCTTGCCAACAGTTCAACAGCACAGATGAAATATCAGGTATGAAGTAAACGAAAAATTGAAATGAAAAGCTGTGTGAACTAAGTCCCAGGACCAATGGAAAATAATTCCTATGTTCAACAAGATTAACCAAACAGTAAAATAAGTATTTGTCATGTACTTTCATTAGTATAAATTATTCACCCAGCAGTATTTTTTCAAAGAATTTTGAAAACAAACAGAGCAGCTTCAAAAAGGTATTTATCTTGTTTGTAGACCAATGGATATCTTCATAACTTGAGTTTGGCAAGCATATTTATAATGGCCTCTATGTTTTCAATTTGCTGTTTTGGGGATTGGGGTTTGGGATACAACTATTGTATCCCAAAAATCTATTGTATTCAGGGAGAAAATGCAGTTACAAAGATATTATGCCAAAACCTGCAATTTAGGAAAAATAAGGTATTTGTGCCTTAGGAGATCTGGGTTCAATTTCTGGTCATGTGGCAATTAGCAGGATTGGACTTGTCAAGGCACTCAGGGGCATTTTTAACTAATGATGTCAGAGATAGGTTGTTCCAATCTCACTGGCAGCCAACATTTGGACACATGAGTTCCAGCTCCTATTAGGTTTATGTGAGTTGGGTAAGTCAATGTTTAAGTCTCAAGACTAAGCAGTAGGTGGGAATCAAATAAAGTGGTTGGGTTCTGGGCATGATGTCTGGCTTTGCCTTCAGAGCATTCCTGGGCAGCAGCCCAGGGCTCTGCACCACTGCCTTGTTTTGGGAGTTTGGGGTACCTAAGAGCACACATGGTATGGGGCATCACAGTGCTTTGCTGGAAATTGAAACATTCTGGGTGGATGGGTCAATTCTTCTAAGTCTTTTGAAGGAAAACAGGCTGTTCATGATGGGAATCTGCCTGAGATCCTACTTTTTCACTTTGGCTCTCCAGCCTGCCAAGGCCATCGGGGAACAAAAAAAAAATCCAGGTCAGAAGCTTGAAATCTCTGGAGAAGCAAAGAGGTTTTTGTAGCTGCTGAGTTTTTGTGTTCATTACCTTGGTTAGTTACCCATTTCCCCCAAACACCAGGATTATGTAATCTGACTGGCTGATCTCAAAGATCTCAGGAAATGGCAGCACCCCTTTTACCCCAGTCCAGTGCTTGACAAACCCACTGAGCACCAGCTCTGCAGAATACAGCCTCTCTGAGCTCACCCACCAACCCAGGAAAACTCTCTGGAATTTGCAATTTAGAGTAAGAATCTTCAAAACAAAAATACTTTATTCACAAGAAACGCTGCCCACTAATCATCACTGAGCATAATGAGGTCTTTTAAAAGAACTCTGTTTCTTATGGTGCAAAACAATTGAATTTTCTTAGAAAAAAACCCATCTTCTATAAATTAAAAATTATAAATAATGATCTTTTGAAAATTTTATTCTTTATTCTCTCTCATAATTCTATCCATAAATATTGTACTTCCTTGCTTTTCTAGTGGGGAAAATATTCTCTCTCCCTCCTTTATTCCTGAATGTATAAAAAAAATTTATTAAATTGCAGAGTTTTTGAGACGAAAAGAAGTTTTCTATACCTCAGTGGGAACTGTACTTGTTCTACTTCTTTATTTTAAAACAGCTGCATTATTTCTGGCAAAATTATGCTTAACCAGCACCTTGAGGTAAAAAAAAAAAAAAAAAAAAAAAAAAAAAAATTGCAGCTCTGAAGAGCAATCCAGCAGGATTTCAGCTTCCAGTGAACAGGTATCATCAGCCCAACATTTGCCTTGTGTTTTATCCATGCCTACACACTTGTACACAGCCTCCTTCTCACACAACCATGCTGTAAAACAGAACCTCCTGCTTCAGAAAACATTATGACAATTTCTTTTCTTCCTAATGCTCACTCAGGAATTTTGGAGTATTGACAGAAGTGTCAAAGTGGCCAAGTTTGTTGTCTGCCATTTCCTGCATTTTTTTCAATAGCATGATGAAATTTAATATTTCATATGGAGGATTATACTTTGTAGGTATTTACTTCAAGTGATTTGTTTTTGTACCTAAGTGCAGGGGTTTGTAGAGATACACACGAGAGGATCTGAATAATCACCTTATTACTGTCACAAGTTTACCTTGGCAAAATTTCCAGCTCTGTTAAGGGACTTCCTTCTGAAGTATGCTAAAAATTCAGAACCATGGGTTGTTTCAGTGAGAGATACAAGTGACAGAGGAAAACAGTTTCATGGGCAAAGGCAGATTTTTGCCAAAATCCTGTGAATATTTCCATCATCCTTCCCAATACGCTGAGACACATAAACCATGTCACAATCTCCATGTAGTTGGGAGGGACTGCACCTTTCCATCACCACACAACAGAGCAATCCTATTGTGTAGGGAAGGAGAAGTCACAGGAAGCATGACATTAAGGCTACACCCACAGGTTGAAGGCACAAAAACAAGATTTCTGCTCCTCAAAATCCCTGGTTAGGTGTTTCAGCACAGTCTGTTGATATCCGGGGTTCACTGTAATAGTACCCAAGTTTCCAAAGTGTTTGAGGCAATAGAAAAAGCTAAGAAATACCATCCTTGCCCTGCCACTTTCTCAGAAAGAACTGCACAGTGATAGCTGCTTAGCTACAATACTGCTTTTTAAGAATTTGATGTCAACTAATCTTGTTTCAGGCCACCTGGCACTATCAGCCTGGGCTCTTTCACTCCCACCCCACTAAGCCTTCCTTTCATCAGCTGTCTTTTGAAACTGCAAATTGGCCTGAATTAATTTAAGCAGGAAGTTAATGCTGAGGGAAGAGCTACTCTTCTTTAAGTTCTTTAGAATAAGCTGTTTCTGACCACTAATAAAGCAGAGCTCTTTAGAGCTGATAAAATGAACAATCAGCACCAAAATGTCCTTCCTGTTCTTCCAGCTCTCAGCCAAGATAGAGAATCAATACAAATATAGTTCATAAGGTAACATTCTGTGTTTTTTTCAAATAAATTAAATGTGCCTTAGTGCCCATGATCTTCCATGAAAATCTTCATATTCATAACTTCCATAAACTCAGGCCAGTAGGAACATGATTCTTTTGATCAGAGAACATATAATTGGTGTAAATTATTCAATGTCATACTTGTGCTGGGTTGCTCTGTAGAGTGTACATAAGAATAATTTACTTTTTGCTTCTAGGAATATCCTGGTTTTTATCACTGCATAGCATGCTCAAACAGTTTGATAGGTTTTTTTATCATAATCAGTACTCTCTGCTGGTTCTGTAGATAGCCATTTTTGAAAGTTACTGTCCTTTCCACACTTAAATTTTTATTCAACTCCTATTCAAAATGTCATAAACACTTGGGCTGGCAAACTGACAATTAGTTTTAAATCTGGAGGGAAAAGAGTCTGTTTCTGTTCAACTGAGGAATATATGAAAAACAGTTTTACTGAGGTACAATAATTTCCTGGGCTTTGTTTGTTTCTCTGATGTATTTCTGGTTTTGCCAGCCTCCTGTTCAGATAAATCACCTCTCAAATAATCAGCCGAGCTGTGGATAAGGAAAGAGCACAACCAGTCCTTCTCTTGTTGGGTGAATTTGGCCTGATACGTAAAAAGTTATCAGAATGATTTTTCTTGGGGATTGTTGATCCTCCTTATTTTTTTCCAAACCCTTCATTCCCATGCAAACCATGGACATGCTTTTCTTACACCAAAGCCAGTGAGATAAGGGATAACATCATAATTTTCTAGATGGTCCAAAGCCAGTTTTGACTTTTATTGTAGAAAAAAAACACAGCAGAAATATGAAATTTTAGAGCAAATTTGTAAAGAATGTGACATGAGGCAGCAGGACAAACCTCACCTTGGAATGTCCTTCAGCAGCATCTCACTTGTTCTTATTTGTGTCCTGGTGACTCAGAAAAGCACACCCAGGATTCCCTGGATTCCCTGGAACTCTGAGCCTGAGGATCACTACTACCTTCTTAAGTGGCCAGTGTCCTGATACTTCTGGTACTGATTTGCAGTTCTCTTCTTGGATTTAATACTTCTTTTTACTAATCAGAAAAGTTCTGCTGGGTCTCACAAAGTATGTAACCTTTCCTGAACAAGGCATGCCTCCACCAAATTATTTTGAGTGTCTGTACCAGAACATCTTTCTGTAGTAGTTGCACTGATGATGTGTCAAATTCAGACCAGTTATTGACCATTAATACTGATTGCTTTGTTAAAGAAATAATTTTCTGTTACTTTTCTTGAAATGTGATTTTCAGATGCAGAATTATTTAGTATATCTTAGGGTTATGATTTCTCTTGAGCTGGGAGCTTAATTTCTCATTTCTGGTTTCCAAGTCCATTTATTTTGGTGATGTCCTGTGTGATTCTCAATTTCTTCAGCTGATTGTGTGAAGTGGCAATTCATTGATTTTGTGTTTTGGAAACAGTACTAACCCAAGAGTCTTGAGACCATGATGGAAGCAGAGAAGGGCTGTAAAGAGTAAGGTGGTTGGATACACATATTAGGATGCTCCAAATTGAACATCCTTTTCCTGCAGTAATGGTCAGCTCTAGACCTTTCAGCTGTTCTGCTGCCCTGGCACTACACCCCAGAAAATGGACATTTTGGCTATAATAACATCTAATGAGAGCTATAGAAGGACTACATAGATTCACTCTGAACTTTTGGGATCATTCACTGTGGTATAGAGTGAGGACCCCAGAGGGACTCAGCTGTTCTTCTTCCTCTGGTTTTCATAGGAACTACATGTGTAAAGACCTAATCAAGGTAGAAACACAAGAATTAAAATTCTCTAGTATGCACATCTTTTGAGACACTAAAAATAACTCTGATTAAACACATAGATAGCTTTCTGTCATTTTAGTGTGCTTTTAGTCAACACACAAATTTGGATGGGTTATTTAACTTCTCAAATTTTCCAATTAATGTTGTCCCCAAACACTCAGCTCTCACTTAGCCAACACTTCCATTGACAGCAATGCCAGGTAGGGCTGCAGGGCAAGGACTGATAGCAAAGATCTTAGTACAAGACAAATTCATTAGACAAGCTAAATAATTTAAGCACATTTGAAAAGCAAATGAATGTAGAGGTGTTCCCTTATGATTATTGCTCACATAGATTTTTTAAGAGGAAAAACATAAATTAATAAAGGCAAGAGTGTTTTTAATGACAATATTAGTGGCTGCCCTGTGGCTATTAAGACATGCACTCATTGTAAACTATATTGATTTTTCCATTGGATAAAATTCTTTGGTTAAATTGTTATTTGCAGCTATAATCCAGACTGGCTGTGTTGGTCATTATTGTGATAAAATGTGGTCAGAAAGTTTTTCATTGGAGCAGTGACCACATATTTTTAGAAAGACCCCTTAACAGCATCAAGGAAGGTCAGATGCTGTTCACAAGTGTAATAGTCACTGCTTTTGTGGAGGCAATGTTGCCATTAATTAATGGAATAGGTTACAGTCTCACAAATTCTATTTTATCTAAGAACTAACAGTTCTTTGCATCATGCACTGTGTGAATTTACTGACTTTGCAAATTAAATGCCTGACCCAGTGAACATGCACATGACAAGTTTCACAGAGTTCCTCCAAAATCTTTGTACATAAAGGGTTTGCCCATCTGCAAGAGAAGAGGTTCAGCCTTGGCAGCTTGCTGCTACTTTGTTCAGGAGGAAATGGTCATTAAGATGCAGAAGGTTTGTTCTGCCCATTTGTGGCCCTGATTTTTACCTGAAAGAGTTATATGAATAAAGACATATTCTTGGAGACTTACAGGACATATATGAATGACTAGAAAAACTCTCCATGGGACAGGAGAAAAATGAAGAGAAGCTGAAAAATGTGGATGCAAAAAGCCTTTTCCACAGTATCCATTACCAGCTGGATGGTACAAGTGTTCTTATGCTCTTTTGAGCTGGAACATTAAAATTTATTATGGTTGCTCTAAACTGACCCTAAAATATTTTATTGGACACCTTTGCCTTATACATGTCACCATTTGTTAACAACCATAAATAATTTGACTTATGGTTTGTGTTTTGCTCATCCTGTTTCAAGGACAGAGTCATCTAAAGCTTTCTACCATTTTAATTCTCTCTTGTTTAAGGTCTTCAAACCCTTTCCTTTAATGTTGAAGCAGGAAAGAAATTAAAATCCAGCACTGTGGGAAAGAATGTGGCCCTAACTGGACATAGTGCATGGGCAATAACCTGTTTCCTGAAACAGTATTTTTCCTGTACTTCACCACAAATCTCAACACAGTGGAAGTTTGTGGTGCCCTTTGGGTGCAGAGATTCCTATGGGACCCAAGACACATCTTGCAAAGAAGTGATTTATTTTCTTGCACAGAAATACCAAAAACTGTCTGAAATATCATTAAATACCATTAAATGAATTACACTAAAATAAAACCTAGAGGTTTCAGAAATCATTCAGTAATGCAGGTGGCACATTCTGTTCACAAGATTTCTGTTTTCATATGAATCATGTGAGGCAGAGGAGGACTCTTCATCAGATCTTCAGAGAAATTCAGAGATGCTTCACTAGGAATATGGAGCTCCATTTCTGTAGATCTCTGCAATTTAATGCTGTTTTTCTTCCTCTTCCTTTTTGTCTTTGAAGGGCTAGGACCTGCAGGAGAGGACTGAGCATTTCAGATTTTTTGAGGGGCAGCTCCTGGAAATTTCTATCTTGAATGACTTCTAAGCTTTGCAGAACACAGTCTGATATTGCCTAGATCACAGCTCTTCCTGACTGGGAGCAGAGCAGTAGTTGTGGCATGGCTTGGGGACAGGGCACAAACAGTGAAACAGTGACTGGGGTCTGTGCACAAGCAGGTCTCTGTCACCTGGCACCAACCACCCATGCACACAGCACACCCATGAAGATTAAGTGCAGTGACAAAAGGATCCTGCCACATGGCTTTAGTCCCTGCTATCTTATTGCCTCCTTGGATCACTCAGTCATGCAATCAGAATTTAAAAAAAGATATTTAAATATTTTTAGATGCCTAACTACTTTGGAAAATTTAGCTATTAAATCAAGTTTCCTTCATCCAAGATTTGGGAGAATACATACTTTTTGGTAGATAGGCATGCCAATTCTACAGTAATAGAGGTCTTATATGTATTGAAAAGGAAGGAGTACTGTCCCTTCTGATGCTTTTACACCCCCTGCTTACCCAGAGAATAAATGAGTATCAGTGTATAAAGGAAGTCAGGAAGAGCTGCTGAAGAGTTTGCTTTACAGACATGTCTTTTTCGATAAATTCTTCATGTCAAATGCCAACAAGCTTAAAAAAGGAATGAGTGCTGTAATTGTGATATCCTGTTCAGGTTACACTACCCTCAGGGAAACTGCTACTAATGACTGAATTAATTAACGAGAAATTGTTTTATGTGTTACAGAATTTAAACCAGCCCCCTGCCCCAGTTTCCCTGTCTGCTATTTTTGCAACAGTGTGAACAAAGAAGCCATTTGCCAATGCTTTGTTAACCTGTTACTCTCTAAGCATTTCCATGTAATGCTGTGGAAGGCAGGGCTGTGTGCATTTCAGCTGGGAGCAGTGTCTTCTTGGATCACATACTCTGCCATCAGTGTGTAGAAAAGTGTAAAACAAGCACCCTCAGAATCCATGATTGCAATTTTTGGCATTATAGCCACTTCTTTCTAAGCTTGTCTACACGATTTGTGCCACGGTGCTGTGGGAACAGATATGAAGAGAGAAATTCAGTGATGCAACTTCCTATTTAACTTCATACTTTTAGAACACCTTGGAAATGCAAAAGCCAGTGCATTATTTATATCACAGGGTTTTTTTGTTGTTTCTCTTCAGTATCGTCTAAGTATTCCTCTTGAGAAGATGAATGTCATGAGGGCAAGTTTTTCCTGTAATTCTTATTCCTTTGGGATTATATGATTATCCTTTCATGCTAAAATTGTTTTATCTTCACAGCTATTTGTGGGGGTATGCTGCTATTACCTAAATTACAAAAATGGACTGTGCAAAAGTACTAACTTATTTATGTGTAGGATATTGCAGTTTTGTTGGGAAGAGCTGAGTAAAATAAGCATCTCTGTTTTTAACAGGATTATGTGACACATAGGGTAGATACAGATAAGGTTGCACAATGCATCTTAAGTTTCTCTTTAACAAACAGAAAGACAGCTCTTTTTCAGCTCACAATTGCAGGCACATTTTGTTCTATTTGAAAGAATGCAAGAAATATTTTCCTGATTTTTATCTGCTTTTAATTAAGCTTCTTCCACAAAGAAAGCATTTGTTGCATTTTTTCAAACAAAGCTAGCAATACAAAAAAACCCCTCTTCATTCAGATACAGACCTTTCTTAAGTGGGAATGGCTAAATTAATATTTACTTTAGTCCTCTCTGCCTCTGATAATGGTAGAACCTAGTGTGTTTATAGTTCCAAGACCTTACAAAAAAGAAATTATTTTGCTTTGCTTGTAAATTTTGTCAGTCCAGTGATATATTCTAGCTTTTTTCCTCAAAGCTGTGTCATGACACTGTGTGTGTACACAGAAGGATGTGTGTGGATACACATCTCTGCCTCCAGCACAGCTCTGGTTGTATTTCCTGGCCCACATCTGAGGACAAATCCCTAATGCTAACTCCAATGCTACCACATGAACAATCCAAAGGCTGATTGGGAAACAAGAAACTCTAACCACACCTTTCTATTCAGCCACAACAACTTCTGCATTCCCTGCTCAGATGTGTACACGGCTCCTGCCCACCAGTCTCCATCTGCTTCTGTGGCTAGGTGACATAGAAAAATATCAAAAAATGCCACATTACCTATTATAAAGCAGAAAACAGAGAGAATTTGAAAGTAAAATCTTGGCCCCCAATGATATCAACAGCGAGCTCCATGTTGATTTCCCACTGGCTAGAATTTCAGCCAGGGTTTGTGTAGTTTTATTTCTTCAGGATGCAGAAAATTGGACAGAAGTATGTTTACAGAAGTTATACTTTAATAAGGTACCTCCCTGCTCCTGCCTATGAATGCAGGTGTTTCTGTGACTAAGATCAATGATACTCATACACAAATTGCTACACAGAACAGCAGAAAACTGAGATCTAATGCCTTGAGAGAATTTAGTCTTCTTTTACTGAAAGAATCCCTCTGGGAAAGGTAAAACCAAACAGTTAAAATTCCAACAGTCTTACAGATGGGTTGGATTTTGTTTTCAAATAGAGAAATTTTTTGTTGCTGGTACACTCAAGTGTTTTTGTGCCTAGATTGGTGGTATCATTTACAAGAGAAAAAGTATGTTTTGATCAAAAAAAAAGACATTTAGCTGCCTTACTATGTAGAAAAACATTCTTTTTTGAAACTGCAATAGCTTTGTCACATTGATATTATTTGTATATTGTTGTTTATATGTACAGTTTATAAATATTATTTATATATAAGCAAAACATTTTTAAAATGTAGTATTGGTATGTGTAGAATGAAAGATGTGTTGCAATGCAAATCTGAAATTTAAATTGTAAATTTTAATTTATTGCAAAAATATGGTTGGAGTCTGGGATACCAGTTTTGTAACCAAATGATGACACTGTGCATGAGCAGAACTCATATAAAAATCTGTGTAAACTCATTTAACAAGTGCAAGACAAAGGAAACTGTCATCTATTTGTTTTCAGTGGTTTAAAAAATATTGTTCTTTTTCTGTTAATATCTGTCCTTCAGCTGAAAATTGGTGTCCCTCAACCATGATTTGATATTTCAATGCAAAGTAAACTAGTTTGTAAACCATAAATTTGCTTTATTTGAACTTAAATATTCAACTAAAAGAAAACTATGTTTTTTCTTGTGCTGATTTAATGAGAGCAGTTTAAGGCCAAGGCTAAAAAATAGACTAAATTATTGCAGAGTAATTACCCTTAGGCTTCTGCACACACTGGGATCAGGAATACAACTCACTTATTCTGGAGTGGAACATCTATACATGCACACCAGAGAGGTTTCCTAGGACAATCTATTCCACTTGAGTTACTCCAGTTAATTACTTTATACTGATGAGCCTTGAAAGTCACTTCTGCCTTTAGCATTGAAACATTCCCAGAAAAAAAAGGATGAATTTTCTTGAAACAACTTTACCACGAAACACCAGATTAAATGAACCAGTTGGGATTGTGAAGCATTGCTTTGTTTTGAAAACCTCCCTTCTCTTGGCTGTTGGTGTGATGCACAGAGTGCCAGAGCACCCCACAGCCAGCACTAGGAGCAGGCTGACTGGCAGCAGGGAAGGATTTGTTCCCATTTTGCTGTCACAGATGTTTGTCCAAAGAAGGCCCTCATGCTGCTCACAGTGATGTACGTGCCTCTTACCATAAGCAATGCTGTTGATCTCATGGGGACTTGCTTGAGCAAAATGCACATGGAAGCCGTTTGCTGATTTGGGGCCAAAGCATGCAAATGCTAATTGAGCAGTGCCCTGTGCACAATTTATCGTCTCTGGATGGAAAGGGAAGTGTGTTCTGGTGTGTTACTGGACCATATGCTGCACCACTCTCTGAGGCCTCTCCTCATTGCTGGGGAGTCTCATTAAATTAATATGGGGCGGCAGGAATATCAGCAAAACAGCTTGATCCAATCTGAAAGCGTTCCTTTGCTCCTA
The DNA here is from genome assembly GCA_030060385.1 of Muscicapa striata striata. Lineage (NCBI taxonomy): Eukaryota > Metazoa > Chordata > Aves > Passeriformes > Muscicapidae > Muscicapa > Muscicapa striata. Next base: position 560,787 of record JAREIS010000048.1, read on the forward strand.
CAGCTTCTGGCCCTGAGCCTCAAGAGTTAATGGAAATTGGCAAAAACGAGTGTGTCCCACTACGGGCAGCTCATGGCATTAAACAATTATGCAAGAAATTTTCCTTGGAAGCTATTAGGGATGATGACATTGTGCTTAATATTTGACCTTCCCGGCTTCAGCTGCTCAATACCTCTTACTGTACACAGAAATTGCCAAAATCCCACCTAATGAGCTGAAAAATGACATATGACAGATCTGATGGCTAACTGCAGCTAGAAGAGGAAAGACTGTTACAGAGCAAAAAATTCTCAATCTTGCTCTTTTCTGCCTACTTTTTCCAGTTATAAATAGTGTTTAAATATGTAATTTGAAGGCACAGATAATTAAAAACTTAATTCAAAGTAAGCTGAATTCAAGGCAAAGTTCTGTTGTTTTTAATGTCTTTTTGGCTCAAATCTGCAATTTGTTCACAATGTTATTGGGTACTCATAGGATTTCAGGATTTTTTTCTTTCTGGGAAAGCTGTTTTGGTCTTTTTCCAAGGGGCACTGTTTCAGTTCCATTTATTCCTGGGAGATTTACACCCAGTTAACTCTTTTGACTTCAAGGAGAGGGAATGTTTAATTAAATTGTAATAAAAATATTGCTATGGATAAGAGAATCATGAGTGCATCCCACTGTACATTTGAGTCAGTGTGTACAAATCTCAGTGTGTTTATAAATGATGCCATTGTCTCTTTTCTCTCCTGCATGATTTAATTTCCATCTTAAAAGGCCACCACTAAAACTGCTACAATTACTCGAGGAGTGGAAAATAATTTTCAGCAGCTCCAGTCCTGTTTCAGTCAGACAAAAATCATGTCCTACTTTTGATAAGAAACAGTGGAGGTGAAGAAGTGAAACTTTAAATGTTAGTTGATTTTCTTATGCAGTCTCACAGCCTTATTTTGCAGAAACTTTGGGCTCTCTCACTTCAAATAACATCAATTTGAAAGAAAATGTTGGCAGAGGAATTAAATTGAAGAGTTTTATGGAGTGTTTTTATAATGTACCACTCCTATTGTAATCAGTGATACAATGTAGGGACTTGAACTCTGAAAACTTTGTTCATCCTCTAAGGGACCTGGATAAATAGCATCAGTAAATGAGTGTTATGCATTCAGCCCTGGGAAAGAGCCTTAGTTTCTCTGTTCTTCATCACTTGTTTGGCTAAACAAGTTAATCATGACTTAATTCCCCACCCCTGCTTTCCTACTTCTTCAACATATTTTGAAAGGAGTTTTGATGCATTGTCACTTTTTTTGGACCCCTGATCTCCCCCCATGTATTGTCACTTCTACTATCACTAAATGGTAAATCTTGATTAACTTAATGAGATTTTTATAAGGGAATAAAATACCGGGCAATACTTTGGGCCAAGGGTAAGCATACAATGAAAATATTGCACAACATCTGAAGTCAAAGACTTGGTCAAACAGGACCACAGAGTGTGTCATCTTCAGCATAGTATACTATATATATTTTATATTATATAGTATGCTGTTGAAAGGGTTTATCTGTTCTCTTTCCCATGAGGTCAGCAATTTTGAAGGCACCTAATTAAATTCCTCATTAAATCATCAGAAAGAGGCAAAGAGGAAATAGCAAAGAAAGGCATGATTTAGGAGATTACAGATGAGCCAGAAAGAGTTGATCTTGAACTCAAGTTTTGAAACAGAAATATTTTCAAGTATAAAAAAGTAAAAATGCCTAGCCTTACAAGACTGATTTTTTCTTAGGGTTTTTTTTTTTTTTTTTAAGTTTTGTTAAACTGCCTCCAAAATACCTTTGGATTATTAAACAAGAAATAAAATGTACTGAAATGATATACTGGTTGAGCCAAATTCAGAGATGAGATTAAATATCTTCTTAGTTTTACGACCTTTTAGAGTTTTTTAAAGAATGTATGTGATTGAGGCTTAAGATGCTGAACAGTCATGACATACATAGGGAGGGGCTGGGAGGGTTTCAAAGGCTGAATTTAAGCAGGCTACTTCAAGTTGTTGAAGATAAAAGATGAGAGGGGCTCAAAGTTCAAGCACCGACATCCAGCTAAAGGCAACCACATGGTATTTGTGGACTTGAATTTGGGTAAAACATGTTTAAATCCACATGTAAAACAATATTTAGACAAATCTTTGAAAACGTATAGATCAGCATGTATGACTAAAAAGTTGAATTATTTATGAGCCAGTGTATATTGGGCACGCATAGGATACAATATTTTTGGGGAAGATTTTTCAGTTTCTGTGGCTTGAATTGTACTGAGGTCAAGTAATAAAACATAGTCCCTTGGAAAATACCTGGATCTTCCATGTGGAATTTTCAGAGTGCAGTTCATGACTGTACTAGCAAATAGCACAAAATAGCACCATGACATATAGCTCCTATGCAAATAAAACAGGCTCTAAAATCTACAGGTGAGTGTTGCCCAGCATGAACACACACACATGCATGCAAAGAAAAGCTTACACTAAATTTTTGCTTTTTGGTTTGGGAGGGAATACAGCTCTCAGATTGATTAAGAGAGCATGCCTAATTAGAAACATTTATCACATGTACACTCAATTGCTTTTTTGTTTTCGCTCTTCATTTGAAATTGTATAAATCACAGGAAAACAAGTATCTCATATCCAAAATGCCCATCTCTTTGTTCTTTTTATTTGATTGCAGTCAGATGAAAAGCACTGCTTTGAAATAGAGGCAATGGCCAGAGGCCTATTGATTGCCTGTAAACAGAAACAAAAAAGCAGCCCTGGTAACATTTAGAATGGTTTATCAGTGATCAAAGCACAGGAGGTGCTGTCTAGACAGCCTAGGTGTGGACTAGCAAATGGATTTCATTAGGGGTCCTCTACTCTGGTGCCATTGTTTCAGCTCTGCTCTTCTTCAGGCCAATCTGTGATTGATTTCCAGAGAGGTGCCCAAGTGCCTGTGGCAATGGGATAAAGCTTACAGGACTTTGCTTGTTCTGACAAGGCAGAGTAGCTGCCTATCACATTAGTGCAAAATGACACTTTCGTTTACTTCCACAGTGCTTTGAAACAAATACTTTCAGCTATAGCAATTGCTCTTTGCAGCTTGAGCTATGGAGTCAACTTCTTGTGTTCCAGAGAGTAAAAGGTTGTGAAATAATTTCTGAAGTATCCTATAGCTAAAAAGGGCCATATTCTGACATGTCTGACAGCACTGTACTTTCCTCTTCTTGCACAGTCACGGTTTTTGTTTTAAGGGTGCATTTTATTTATAATGTAACTGAGGGTGCTTCTCACTGGTGGGGAGAAGAGTTTCACTTTTTAGCTTTAAAAATTCCCGTATGCATCCCACATGTGCTGTGCCTGCCTGCAAGGATACTTGGCATTCACCAACTGATGCACTAAATCACAGGACTCAGATTATTCAAATGGTTTCACTACAACCCCTAATGTGAAAATGCAGGGCTAAGTTAACTTACTAAAAGACCTCATGTTCAGCTGGTGCAAATTACCAAATTACTATAAACGACCAAATTACCAATGTGCAAGAGCAGCAGATGCTGCCCTTGTTGCCTCAGCCTCTCCACTTTGTGCTTGTGCTGTTTCACAGGTGACCTGATTCCACTGCTCAGATGCAGCTGCTGCTGGATGAGCTCCTAGGGAAGAGGGAAAAGGCAGTGGCAGTCCTGCCTGTCACAGAACCACTGAATTGTTAGGGTTGCAATGGTTCTCTGCAGATCTCCTGGTCTGATACCCTGGCAAGGCAGGGTCACCTGGAGCAGCTGGCACAGGAATGTGTCCAGGTGGGTTTGGAATGTCTCTGGAGAGGGAGACATTCACTCACTGCCTGGGCAGCCTGTTCCAGTGCTCTGCCACCCTCAATGTAAAGAAGTTCTTCCTTGTGTTTAGCTGGAACTTCTTTTATTTTAGTTTATGACTATTGCTCCTCATCCTGTCACTGGGCACCACTGGAAAGAGCCTGGCACCATCCTCTGGACACCTGCCTGTGAGATATTTGCATGTACTAATGAGAACTCCTCTCAGTCCTCTCTTCAGGCCCAGATCCTGTAGCCTCTTGTAAGAGATCCTCCAGACCCCTGTCTTGATGTCTTCTTTTCATTTCCTCTGGGTCATTGTTTTGGTTTTGTGGATCCCACAAGTTTCATAGGTCATGGACCTCCTGGTAGTGGCAATTCCAGGCAGGAAGCTCCAAAGGCCCCTGTTTCTGCTAATAGAAGAAATATATGGAATCTCTAATGTAGAAATCATTGCTTCATCCCTGCCAATGGGATGCCAGAAGACATTGTGTCCTCCACACCAGGACCAGTGGTGCAGTGCTGGGGTAGGGACCTCTGAGCAGTATCACTCCCTCCAAGGCCTGCATGGGTTCCTTATGGGTTCCTGGAAGAAATCTGAAAATACTGAGGAGCAGAAATCCAAAATGCAGTTGGTGAAATTATTTGGGGAGTTGCTAAATGTATTAAATATAATTTTGGGTTTGCTTTCTTTTTTAATTTATGGTGTTGTGTCACTGCTGCCACACAACAAAAGTCTTTGTGAGACTACATGCAGTATATTAGAAAGATCTCTTTAATACCCTCCAGATTAGGGCTAAATCAAGGCATTTACTTTATAGATAAAATTTTGACTAGTGCTCTGGTTTCAAGTGGAAAAGCTTTTCTTCCAGACTTTTTGAAAAACAGAAGATGGAGAAACTGGCCAGGTGGCAGCAGGGGTCAAAGGGGATATGGAAGAAAAATGGACTGAAGCTTGATTAAGATACCAAAGGGCTTTACACATGGCCAGATACAGGCTCTGCCTAGCCAGGGTGAAATAAAATGAAATTGGATTCAGGATGGTGATTTTCTTAAGGAATCTCTATCTATTCAATATTAAGGGAAGAACAACATAGTGAAAAAGGCATGTGCAAAGTCTGTGTGCCATGTGAGTGCCTGTCATGCAGGTCCTGAACAGCTAAGCCATAAACCAAAGGGTTCATACCACTGGCTCTGGGAACAGAGGATTTGGTGTCCCAGGCTCACAGCTGACCCAGGCTGGATGTAGAGATGGTGACAAGGCATCACCTTTCAGGACAGCAGTCCAACAGAAAGCTCAGGTGAGCTGTGCTCTCCTTGGACTCCAGAGGCTTCAAGGATTTATTGGATTCAGTAGATGTAGTCACCCATATGGTTACATTCAATAACCAGTGCAGTTCCATTAAAGGAAATTGCCTATTGATTTTTTTTTCCCATAGCATTTCAGCCTAACTTTTAATTTACATTTTTTTATTACTGAAGTTGGGCAAGACTGAAGAGAAAATCTGTGGTAAATACCTGAATTCTCCTCATTGTTTTTGTGATTGCTTGCTCACACCAAACACGTGGGTCATTTGCACTTGGGATATAAATGTATGCATTCACACATAATGCTTACAAAATTCAAACCATTGTGATGTTAAAGCTTAATATTATGATTGGCTTTGTTGAAGGCTGAGGTTAAATAAAAGGTTAAACTAAAAATTTTTGCAATCCTAACAAAATGCCATGAACTGGGAAGACTGTTAAAGTTTCTAAAAACGTGTTCCTCTCCTTCCCACTTATTCTGTTTTAACCCATTCCATTTCTAGTCCGTTGCAGAGATGGATTAACTTCTAGTTTGGAACTACTAGAAGAAATTAAAGTGATACTTAAAAAGCAAGGGCTGAAGACTGAGTGGCATAAAAAGTTAGTAAAACATTTTTGCAAATCTGTGTCTGAGTCAATGATGCAGAAGGAAAACATAAGGAAGAAAATCTCTACATTGTTTTCTTGTAAATGTAGTGGCCAGAAATGAACATTTCTTCTGATTTATTGTTTTCCTCAAGACTTTAGTGATATAGTGAGTATAAGCTGAACTGGGAAACTTTTCAAATTCTTTTGAGTAATTATCTGCTGTTTGCTGTAATATCTTTTCTAAATGAAATCTTCAGAACTCACACACTCACAAATTCATTTTATATATAATTTACTCACCATCATAAAAACACGTGGGTAATGCCACCAAACCATTCAGTGAGTTAATTTATTAAAGGTTTTTGTTGGCCCAGTAAAAAGTTTGAAGATAATTTTCTTAGAAAATATCTTCTAGCTTTCTCAGAAAAGGTATTTCTAACTTTCTTAGAAGTTATCTTTGCATTCCTGTTAAAAAAAAAAAAAAAAAAAAAAAAAAAAAAATTAAACCTTGCTTCTTAGCGAGAGAAGAAAGTACTTTTCCAAAGAATTATTCTTTTGCATGTTAGACTTGTTGAGTACCCCCAAAAAGGCGCATTTGTAACATTTTGGTAGTGGTAACCTTCCCTTTCACCAGTGTTGTGCCTTGTTTAGACTGTTTAACATTTCTCTGTGTTCCTGTGCTCAAGTCAACTTTACTGTAACTTAGATCTCATTAAAGACAGAACTTCATACTTACTGCAGTAGATCATGCCTGTCTATACTGAGCTTTTCAAACATTTCCGACACAGCTTTTTAACAAATCCAAGTTTTTTAAATGAAATGCTAATGAAATGCTTGGGACTTAATGAAATGCTGTAGACCTTTATCAACTCAGCTTCTCTGAGGCCACAGTTTGCCAGGCATTCTCTCAGAAATGTCCAACAATATTTTGCAACAGCACTTACGTGCCTGAGCTGACCTTTGCCTGGTGGTGCAAGCTCCAAGTGCAGAGCTTCTTGTGCCATTGCCAAGGGTTTTCTTTCCATCCAGTTTTCCACTGACTTTAGGACAGGCCTTTAACAGTGACCAATTAGCTCCTTCCTACTTCAGTGAGTAGTGTGGTGGTTATTACATTGCCCCATTTCTGAGCTGTGCCCTATTTTGGATCCCTCTCCCTCTCCCTCTCCTCTCCTCTCCTCCTTTGCTTCTTTTGGTCAGAATAAGATACTCCATCACCCACTATGCTTTGGATAACTTAAATATATTCCCCTCCTTTCCCCTGCCTGGCCTGTTCAGGCTGAACTGCCTTATACCATGTGTAGCCCTGAAGCAAACTTGAAACTTAAATAACCCCAATAAATCTCATCCTTTGCTCTGGCATCTGGGTGTCTTGCAAGATGTGTAATGGGATGTTCAGGGTCTCAGCCGCTGGGAGATGCCTTTTGCTGCCTGCAGCTCTTGCCGTCAGCTGGGAAAAATGATTTAATCGTTTAAGAAATGCTAAACGACCAGGTGTGCCATTTTTTGACTTCTGTGCTCACTTCTCAGTGCCACAATTCAAAGGGCAGTTCCTGGCCCCAAGACATTATTTTTTAATACAAAGTAGCACTTCCAAATGTATGTTTTTCCTGGGTATTCTCTCTGCTTTCTGACTGTCTGGAATTTTTCGTTTAGAATAACAATGTCACATTGAATCAGAAAAGTCTATTTGAGTGAGTCTCCAGCCTCACCCAGTTCCTCTTACTCTTGGCTCCCTTCTCAGAAAATAAATCTCTTTTTCGTTTTCTTTGTCACTTTATGGATTGAAACTTTTCTTTCTAGTTTTAACAAAAAACAATGTCACCCTCATTCTTTGCATTCCAAAGCTTTGGATTAGTTGATTCAAGTGATTAATTGTGCTACATGTTACCAAATATCAATCTTCACATAAAAAGCCGAAATCTCCATGACCTCTATGTAAAAATTATAATTTCAGAAGTTTTATTAGAAACAAAACTCAAATATAAGTCTATGGTAAAAACAATACACTATATTTTTTAAAACTTTATTCCAAGTGCCTTTTCTGTAACATAGATGACAGCTCTTGCAAAAGAAAGTAATAGTCTTTGGTATAAACCAGATCTTTCAGTGATAGAAATAATGACAATTAACATTACCTAGGGATTCTTTCTCCTTAATTAAGATTCATTTAGAATTCACCTGGAAAATTTTTAATAACTCTTTCTTCCTAACAAAGAAGCATGTGGTGGAATTTTAATGGCTCCATTATGGTAAAAACCCACAATATGATTGTAGTGTTGATGGGAATTTGGCTGTACTGCTTGAAGAACATCTGGTTTAAAATAAATATGCAAATGTCTTCATATATGTGTTAATCTGTCAAGTCCAAAGGATGCCAGAGTTCAGGGAGACCAGACACTGAAGAGTAGTAAGCAAATAGAAGTGGCTGGCAGCAGCTTAGGTTTGCATCACACAGATCTGTTAATTCATATTTACCTTGAATGCTGTTAAGAAAAGACACTGCAGGCTATACATTGTACTCTGATGAGATACACAGGCACATCAATAACAAAGACCTTGATGTTCATCCCAATGTCACTTACACCAGGGAAAACCCCACATTTCTTTTACTTTAGGTTTGTGAGAATGATGAGTCTTCTCCCACAAACCTGAGCTGACAGTGGTGGCTGCTTTGTCCATTTCCTGGTTTCCTTCTGGGACCTTATTTCATGATGGGTATATTAGTTTACAGAGAAGGCTGGAAAACAGCTGCTTTTCTAAAAAACTTTTTGTACAGGAAATCATTAAACGGTTTGGGTTGGACAGGACCTTAAGCACCATTTCATTACAAACCCCTGCCAGAAAACAGCATAACATCTTTCTGATTTTCTTTTCCACAACTATGGTGGCCCAGCTGCATGTCCTCAAAACAGTGATAGCAGTTGCTTTGCATTTTCATCAGCGAGAGCTGCCAGGTGAACCTCCCAGCCCTGGCAGGGATGGTGCTGAAGCCCTGATCCATCATGCAAACTAGGCTTCAGGAAAGTAGTTGGAGATCAGCAAGTCAAAGACCTCTTGGTGAAGACATCTCAACACAGTGCTGTGGACATGTGGATAATGATGGGGCCTTGCCAGTCCTGATGTAAGTGGGATGCTTCCCACCTTCCTTGTGGGAAGCCTTGTCTAATGTGAACCTGCAGTTGGTATCCTTGTATTGTGGCATTCAGTAGCACTCAAGGACAAAAACTCCACCAAGAGATGTTCTGGGGAAGAGAAAGGCATTTAATCATTTGAGGTTATCACTAGGAATTGGGAGACATCTCAGATCCCAGGTTTCCTCTTTGTTTACATATGTATGAACATTTTTGATTGCCTACAATTAGGTGATGCTTGTTTTTCAGCGGCTGTTTTATATCTAGTTTTAATCTAGGCTATACTGTACAGAAAAATGCTGCTTGCTTTTAAAGAGTGTGAGGTAAGTTTAGTTCTGAAAACAAAGCAAAGCAAACCCACCATAACTACAGTAGAAAATATTAATTTTCAAAACTACTTCAGGAAAATTTCTGTTGTGCCATATGAGACACACATGAAAGGGATTTTTCAGTTCCCCAAAGAAAACAGAAAGAGGTCACTCTCCTTTACACTGTCCATACTAGCATGCAAGTATGTGGTTATATTACACCCTACAAAGAGTCATTAGGTCTGTTCAGAGAACCCCCTGAGTCAGTCAAAATATCTCCATCTGGGAAGTGCAGCTCTGTCTAGCCTACAGCACCAGGCTGTGATTTAAAACCATGATGAAGCCCCTTGTGAGTGGGAGCCTATACACTTTAGCCTGGGTACTTAATTTTCAGGATGTTTGAGATCTCAATGAAATTAAGTTTTCAAGGTCTGAACTTGTCTTCAATTTTATTTAATGGTTATCATCTGGTTTCTCCAGGTAGTTTACATGATTTACATTATCAGGACTTAATAAAATATTTCTGTAGGCTCTCTGTAAACAATATTTCTGAAAAAAACTAAAATTTGTTCTACTTACAGATATACAAAAAGTTAAAAGTATTATAAGGATACTTCAGAAGTATAATTTAGCATTAAACCATTAAAAATAATGTATGTATTATTTGTATGGTTATCTACAGTGTTTATAGCAATTCTTACTGAGGTTGAACTGGCTCTTTCTGCAAAGGTCCAACAGTGCTGTCTTTAGTGGAAATAACCTAGGAAAGAGAAACAGTCAATAAATTCTCTAATGCTAACTTGAGTAACAATTTGAAATGTACAATCCTCTGGCATTAACCATGAATTGGTTGTCTTGAAATGTAGACAAATGTCAAGTATTAATGCACATTCAGATATGGGAAAATGAGTATGTTATGATTTATGTTTCCTTCATTCCTATCACCTTAAATAAGAAAAATGTTACTTCTCAATTGCCAAATAGCTGTTTCTGGTGTTTGTCAGATTATGATTAATAATAACCATTGACAGCTAGCACCTGAGAGCAAGCCAGCTCTTCTCATTACACAGCTGATAGTTCAGACAAGATTTAATCAAACAATGAAAATATACAACGTTTATCTTAGCTACTATGCAGGCCTGCTCAGATTGAGAGGTTTTTGTACAGATGGGCAACAAAATATAATAAATATTTCTTCTGACTCCCAAAAAACAGGTGCAAACCTAACTTTAATGGGCATAAGTACTTTGGCTGGCAAGAGCCTCATAGAGGACCCCTTTGCCTGATGTTGTTTTTTCTTTATTCTGCCATGAGTGGGAATAATTTGGGCAGATGTAAAGGATGATAGAAGTATTGTTTCTAGGGTTGTGTTTCTGAGTGGGGTGTCCTTCCAATCCAGTCTCAGAGTGGCTTCTGCAGCCCTCAACAAGAGCAGTCAGCCAGCGAGAAGGAATAACTCCACTCCCTTAGCCTTCTCTTTATCCTTTTGTATTTTGGCTGACACCTGCAACGTATTAATCAGTCAGAATCTGGCCTGCAACACTGTGTGTGCAAAAGTAACCTACATTCTATTGAGTGACCATGATGTCTCACTGCACTAAATACATTCATTAAAAACAGGCAAACCCATTAAGTTAATATAAAGCAAGAGCAGTTCCAAAAACTTAGAAATGGAAGTGCAGCCAAAATTCCCAGAAATTGGAAATGATTAAGCTGTATTCCATATTTAGTACATATGAACACACATGTGAACATGAACACACTCATACACAAGGAAATGTATATAGAGTTTGGAAGCACAAACTGTGCTTCCCAGGTGCAAAGGGGTAGGACATGTTGCATATCACAGAGAAAGCTGTTTTGTGATGTTTTGTAATCCCGTGTGCTCTGACCTAAAAGCCATATATAATTTATATATTGGATCCACTTTTCCTTACCCTTATTTTTACTAGAGAAAATAGAAACGAAACAAATAGAAGTGTCTTGTGGTCTTGGAAGAAAGGAATATTTAGTATCCAGCAGAAGAAACAGCTGAATTAGAATTTCTGCATAAATACTGAGTTAAAGGAATGAGTCTTTGAATTAGTCTTAAAAATTTTTAATGGACAGAAATGTCTGCAAAATGAGCAAGTGCCCTGTGCAAATATGCATTGCTCACCACAGACAGAAAGTGATGGAAAAGAGTAAATACTGTCCCATTTTATCATCTCTGAGTGTAGACACATTTCTCCTACATCTACACCAAGCTCCAGAATACTTGCAGTGGCTTCTTCATTGAATTTCTTGTCACAACACTGGGGCCTTCCTTCAGCAGGAGGAATTGCACAGGACAGATCACACCCAAAGCCAGATAAAGCATCTAAAGGAGCCAATGTGAAAAATTACTACTTTAATGGTTAGTAAGAGGCAATAGCAATGTTAATCGGTAGAAGCACCACAGAAGATCTGCAATTAAACATCGAGCTCTCCTCAGAAATGTTAACAGCTTACATATTCACTTAATATAACATTTCTGAGGTGCTCCTTAGGAGACTCTTGTGACCCTTGGTAAGAGACATAACATTCCTCAGACTAACAGAAATGTGTTCCTGTGGACATAGGTAATTACAAACAGCTTTCAGAATAAACAGTAAAGACATTTGAGTACCAAGGCTGTGAAGAAGTAATCACCTGTGAATATACCAAAGTATTAGTGACACACAAGTTGAAAGTCTCCAAGCATCCCTAGAGTTTCCTCATGCCATGTACAGAGGCTTGGCCATGGTTACAACCACACCATGAAAACCACTTGTGCTGGGCAGTTGCAAGTGCAATGTCCCACAGGAACTTACCAAACTGGAAGAAAGGATGCCAGTTAACGCTTTCAAAGCAATGTAAGGTCAAGATTTCAAGTTTTAAAAATACTTAGAAGCGCTCAGTCTTGGCAGCAGGAGTAGAGGACTTGTCTGCCCTCCAGCATCAATGCTTTCACAGTCTTTGGCTCTATCAGAGTTCAGCTCTGAGTGAGCTTTCTGTGACTATGTACTTTGTCACCAGCTTCATCCAATAAAGCAGCAGTGGGGATTTTAAAGGATAATTAATGCAAAAAAGTTGTTCTGACAAAAGCAAAACCAGTCTTTACTAGTTTCATAAAGGAGCCAACAACTCAACAGTCATGGCCTTATTAGAAACATGAGTTAAAGTTCTATTTTTTTTTTCCTAAAAAACTCTACCTACTGTTGCTGAGCTGATGTGAAAACAGGTAAGGGAACTAAATAGGTAACTGGTCACTGTAGTATAATGAGGCCAGAACTTTCTCTGACTTATAAATAGCCCAGCCAAAGTCTGGGATGAAGTGTGCTGGGGTCATACAAAGAATTCATGGCACAAGCCAGAATTGCACAATGTCGTAGTTGTAACCCTTGCTTTCATTTATTAACTGCAGTATTTCTTGAGCCAAGTCTGTAGTTAAACTGCACATTCTCTGGGAAGCAAAAGTGTTGTCTTTATATTCAACAAGGTGTCTGTAACACTTTTGGAATCACAATTATTGTAGTATAGTTCTATGCATTGCTGTAGAATTCATATCCCAAAGAGCCTTTCTGAAACATCAGTTATGCTCTACAGTATTCCCCTCTCCTCTCATTTTTCTTTTTTTCTGTTTTCTTTTTCTTCTCCATGCAAATAGAGAAGAGCATAATGCCAGATGTATCAAGCTGCTGGGTTTGCAATATGCTTAGCAACACAAACAGCCTGGCTGACGATGATCCCAGTGAGAGGAAGCATTTCACAATAAAGCCATTAGCCATGATTTGCTCTGAAGTTCCAGATGCGTGTGTCTGAAAGTCGAATTTTTTTTTTTTGCCTATCTGGTTTCCTGTGAATTCTGGACCATGAAATGCACAATGTACCATTTTTATTGGCCCATGTATATTGGGAATGATATGCCTGTAGTGGTGCCTGCAAAAGTACTCCTGAACACTTTGGAGAGCATGTGGAGCTCATTTGCATTTCTTCCTTGAGGCTTGGGGAAAACTACCTATTTTTTAAAAAACGGACATTTCCTTGTAGAAAAACATGCAATTTTTGATTCCCTTCATAGTATTTAAGAGGGAAGAAAAACATACAACCTTTCCCACCTCCCAGTTCCCTGTTTAAGCTTTATATATCTTGCAAAGTAAATATTCCTCAGAATACCTTCCATACAATCTACTTCAAGCTAGTCTAATTCTGAATATACAATTAATATGAATAATATCTACTGAGATTTTTAAAGGCCTGATTACATTAGAGAAATTTGTAGCTGTCTAATATTACTTCATTGATCACAATAATCCTTGTCAGTAAGTAACTGAGAATTGCAGGCACAGCAATTCACAACCCAGCACTTATTTTACAGACTATGTCTTTATGTCCACACAGTTAATCTAAATTTACTCTGAGGGTGCCATTCCTTAGATATTCTGAGTCCTGACTTGACTTCTGCATTTCACAGGAGTTCTTTAGTCAACAAGTACTTTAATATATGATTCTAGGGAAATAAAATGGAAAAAGCCTTCTAAGCCATCAAAGCAGAGCAACAGATGCCTGGTTTAGGAGGACTGGAGCATATTTCCCTTTCTTCCAGACAAAACAGATCTACAATAGAAGACCTAAAACTGTAGTGATACTGGGATTGAAGACAAGAGCAGCAGAGTTGAAAAACCATGCCCATGTCTTGGGACACAGCAACAGCAAGAACCATTTTAATTAATTATGCCACTGCTATGAGGAGAATTACTTGCAGAATAAACTCACATGAATAAATCAGGGTGACTTGGTCAATTGTCAATGTTTTTTTAGAAAAAAATTCCCAAAAGAACTGCAGCTCATTTTTTCCCATTCAGTCTAAGAAAATATAGCCTAAAACTAGATCAGACTAAAATAATTCATTCAGATTTTACTGGAAGATAAGGAAAGAAGAATATAATATAAAATCTTTCAAAACTGATTGGAAGCATGTATTCATTTTACAAATGAGATAATTTCAATAGAATAAGCACTTTAGCTATATTTAGGATTTATGACCGTTTTCTAAACAAAGCTGCCAAGTAAGAATAAAATTTTACTTGGCAAATTTGAGCATGTTTTTGTTTCAAAACATGTGGTGTAGAAATTTGGGAAACTCATTTAATGATGCTTGAATTCTCTCCTTAACTTCCCTTTCCCATTGGCTTTGAGGTACAGTGTATTTTATCAGCTGTTTCCTACAAACCATCCTCTTGACATTCTGCTGCTTATTCTCAGACCTGCTGCACTCTTCTTGTCTCCCTCTGCCTTATAATGAATCTTTAATTGGCAAGACCTAACAGAAATCCTTCTCTACCCTCTTTGCTTTCAGGCAGCTCCTTTTGCTACCTTTCTCTCTGCATTATTTTGTGCCTCTTTTTCCCTGACTTGCTGCAATTGGACACTATCCAAACTTTTCTGCCTCCCATCCCTGATTCTCAAAATCTAATTCCCCGAGCTGATGGAGTGTTAGAAAACTGACAAAAGAAAAACCATCAATTTCATTGCAGACACCAGGCTGAATATCAAAGAAGGATTACTTAAAACTCTGTTATTATAGTTTTTCTTCATTTAGGGTGAAACTCTTCTAGAAAGCTCTGAAAAAATCACACACACACTCTCATGTCATTCCTTTAAGTTTTGCTGTGCAAAGAGCTACGAATATCATTGTGGAAAACCAGGAATATTTTTTCATTGAGAAGAATCTTATCCAAATTTTGCCTTCAAATATATCTTTCAGCAATCAGGGGATGACTATTAGCTGTCGATATTTTCTGACATTATTTCCCACTGTTAACATTAGTTTTAATTTCCATGCTTTTAATTGACACACAGTCAAGTTCATAGTGCTTTATGCTGTAATATGCTGCAATTTGATTTTGCAGCAATTTATAAATATCCACTTTACAGAGGTCAGAAAATATCAGATGCTAGAAACATCCTTATTCCTTCCTTGTGCATGAGATTAGCTCTAGTTTGCCAACCAACACTGTGTTATTTAATTCTTGTTTATAGTTTCATTTATTTTATCTATAATATGCAAAACATATGGAGTATTCATAATACACAAGATATCAGAAGTAAAAAAATAAATCTGAAACAATTCTTCATGTTGTTTAATAGTAATGTCACACAAGAAATTACAGAGGGTTTTTAGTGGTTTGAGGGTTTTTGTTTGGTTGCTTGGCTGGTTTTTGTCTAGTTGGTTTGTTGTTTTTTTTTTTATTTCTAAGAAGCTGACTTTAGCTCTGGTCCTGGTGTTAGCAACATTGAATTTTTAAATAATTAAGAATTCATTGTCTGTGCTCTAATTCAGTGAATGGAACCACTAGATTCCATTGCTGGTGGTATCCTGGTATGACTTGGAACCTCCATGGAAGGTCCTTTGTGACCACTAAGTGCCAGTGGTCGATGAGGGGTGTCCTGGGAGTACTAAGTTGAGTCTTGGATGAAGCCATTTCCAGTTCAGGTATGTCTAAGTGTTGGAAGGTTTGTTGGGAAGGCATTTCAAAAAACAGCACTGCTGCTTAGCCATCTTTAAATTTTCTCATAATTTCTTATAAATTAAGTTGTGGTTTTGTTCTGATGGGGATTTTTGTTTGGTTTTTAGTTTGTTCTTGGTTTTTTTTTCCCAAATGCCTAAATTTGCTTTTGCTTCATAAGAAATTACACAAAATAACAATATGTTCTTGCCTCTGTCAAATTATAGTTGTAAGATGTAGGAAATATGTTACATTAATAAATATGTAAGCTTGAATATATAAATAGTCAAAGAAGGGGAATATAACATTTCCAGTCACTTTTCAAGAACAAATCTGTGTACTCATGAAAGCCTTCTATCATATTGTATTTGGTCATAAAGTTGCTATTTCCAACAATATTATGATTTCATTACATGCTTCTGTTCTGTTTACTGCAATAAAATAATTTCTTTATTGTTAAATGATGAAAGCAGAAAACAAAATATAATAAATGCTCTATGCATAAATGCATAAATGCTTATGTTTTTTTAAAGAAAAGCAATCAGAGCTGTTTAAGCAAACCAGTCTCTATGTTATATTGGGAGAGCAGTGAAGTGGGAAGTCAAGGTCACCTTGGAAATATGTTTGGGGGCATTTGCAGCCACATCCAAGCACAAAGCCCCAGCTGATTCTGCAGAAGGTGGGGGGATTAAAGATGAAGCTGCCAGCAAAGAAGGCTTAAGTGTTGAACCTGCATTTCTAAGGTGTTGTAAAGGAACACACCAGAGTGTCAATATCAATCATTCCTTTATGCTCCTGGTTTAGCACTTTCTATTTATTTATCTGTTATTCTACTGTTTAACAAAACCCTCAGCCTTCCAAGCTGTGCTCATGTAAGAAGTGAGGGACCTTTTACATAGCTAAGGTTTATTAGTGAGCTAATTGACTTCCCCTCTCCAACCCGTAAGTGTTCTCACATTTTAGCCAATCACTCCGTGTCTAATGTGTCCACTTTCCAAATCCCTTTTCCAACTTTCCCTGATGAAGTCAATAGGTTGTGAGACCACCATGAGTGCCTGCTCTGAGAGCTTGGCACTGGGGGAGTGTTGTGTGTTCAGCCCTGATAGCCTGGAGTAGCTATTAGTTCTAATTGTTGGATGGTTGAACGCTTTGAAGGACAAACGTATGTCCTAAGGCTGTGGCCCTGATGAATGCAAGGGTTTCTTTCACTTGTCATTAGTAATTGAGGGTAAATTAATATTTACTAAGCAGAGTTTCACAGGAAAGAGTATGCATGAGAAATCTAAGGAAAGAAATGCCACAGGAGAAAATGTTTTCTCCTTTAACACTTTGAACTCAGTTGGCAGCAATTAAAAAACAGCTAGTGGAAACTTGGGATAAAATTAATAATTTTATTACTTCCCCTCCCTTATTATAATAATAATTTCCTCTCTCTTGATATATAAACATTATAAACATTCCAGATGTATAATATGTATTATTAGTGAGTGATACACTGCTAACTAGAACTGCTGGATTTCAGAACTATTGATTTGTACAAAACAGATTTTATTCACAATATGTGAAAATCTATCATGGCTGTCTCATGGCTGTGTTTATAGAGGAGCTGCAGAGGAACCCATTCCTATTGATTTATTTAATAAATTTGAAAAGGCTACACAGATAGAGCTTTTTGGACCAAACTGTAAGCTTTAAACATCAGAGGTTCTTGTCATATGATATGTGGTACACATCAACATTCACACTTTTGTTTCATGTTTCCTTAAAGCATCACTGGAACCCTGAAGTCATCCATATGTTGACTGAATACCTAATGCTGATTGAATTAAATATGGCATACGTACTACTTGGTGGAAGTCTTTCTCTCCAGCTCCATAAGAAGATTTTTATTTTTTTTATGTTCAGCTATTCAGTAAAACCAAATGGAAGCATGGAACTAAAACTGGCAGGGTTTGCAACTTAGCAGAAAAACAGATATAAAATAGTGTGTGAAACAGCAAAGAGGCATCTTTGAATGAAATCAAGTCCTGGATTGTTCTATTGGCTCAATGTCTTGATTTACCACCAAACCTCTCAGGTTTGCTGATGGAGCCAGGGCAGACACCTTTCACAGGGGCATGGTGTGTTTTCAGGAGCAGTTTTATTCTGGTGGAACAGCCTCTCCTAGAGCCAGGCACCAGACTGGATGCACTCTTTTGCTCAGGCTCCATCATACCAGGAGCTGGGCTGAAGAATGATGATAAGGGATTTTCCTTATTCAGGCACAGCTATTTTAGGTAAGTTTCACAGCACAAACCTGATGTAAAACAAAGCAGGTTGCAATCTTATGATGAGAGGAAAGGAAACTTATGTATAACCAGTGATTTTCCCCTTTCCCTTCCACAGAGAAAAGCTGATATGCCCCAGCATCACAGACAATGAACCATCAGCTCCTCTATCTTAGTTGAAGTGCCAAAGGTGTGGGGACATTCTAACAGCTACCAATCCATACATTGAAATGTCTTTATGGTCACATCCTAGTATCCTGGACAAATGGAACAGGAGTTAGGATTGGAACTTTCTGGTAGTAAAAGATGATTTCAGATGAAAAAATCTACTCTGGCCAGTTAAACCAGATTTAAGTCTGCTCTTGCTAAGAAAGCCACATGAAAAGTTTTTACTGGAACTTAAAAGTCCCAAATTAAATATCATTATACAGCCCATACATTGGATTCATCTGTCTAAAGTTCCTTGGAATAAAGCAAACCTCTTGTTTTTCTGGTATATATATTTGAGAAGAATTTTTTTTTTTAGAAAGCTAGCATATTGACTCTTTAATGTGGAAACAGCTAAAGTCACTGGTAAGATTGTGTGAAATCTCATCTTAATCTTCATTAGTCATACAGATCTGTTCCTCATTTTGAGGCATCTATGCTTTCAAGTAAAAATCTTTCACAGGTAGCCCTGATAGAACACCACTTCCACACACTTGGAATAATGAAATATTCATCTTTTTCCTGAAATACACGACTCCTTGCAGAAGACGCTCCCTAGGTTTCTTTAGATTAGAAAGAAAAACACAAAACTGCTTGAAGTCCCAGTGGCAACTCATTAGACACCAATAATCATGCTGTTTAACAAAAACAAATGTTGTATCTGAAGCAGTGAGATCTGCACCTGGGCAGCTGCTGCACAGCACCATCAGTGATTTCCTCACCCACCGAACATCAGTTTTGATTGCACTATGCTGTATGCCCCTCTGTCACATACAACTCAGCTGCTTTTTTCCTTCTGAGGCTGCAAATCTTTTTCTTTGAAAGGGAAATATTTCCTAATTAATTTAGTATAGCAAGAAATTAGTCCAAAAGGAGGGAGAAAAAAAACCCAAACAACAAACCTCTCATGTTAACTCCTGACACGGTGCTATACAATTTCAAAGAAAGCATGTCTTACTATGAACTTTAAGAGCTCAACTTCCCATTAACACCACTAATAAAAATGTAATTAGAGTTGTAGTTTCGTTTTCTCCCTCCAGCAGAGCATTACTGCTCTCCTCCCCTGCGTGGCTCAGTGTTTTGGAGGTTGTAGTTAGCAGCCAGCAAGATGTGTCCTTTTGGCGGAACTTACCACTTTATGAAAGATGTGGTCAGCATCCCAAAGAACCCTATTGATACCAGATGTAGTCTTGTCACTGAGTCTTAAAACAAGACTCTCATGCATCTTAAGTTTCCATTTTCTCTCTCTGCTCTATTACAAGGAAGAGAGCCTGAGTGAATTACTGTCGATGTCGTTAGCAGAAGTATTTTTTACTTGAAAATAGACGTCATCGTGGGAAAATGTTATACTGAAGAAACTGTGTCGAAACAAATTTTCACTAAATTAGGCAAGCTGAGGTTGTCATGTCTTAATTAAATGAATGCTTGCATAAATATGTTAGTACATCTAGTCAGAATCAGTAGTCCTCAAATTCAATGCTGCATTGCCAATTTAGTTTTTAGACAATAAAGGCGTTGGCTTTTTAGCGTTAGTGCTGTACGTGTTGCAAAACAAAACAGAAACAATTCTCATTGGTGAAGGATTTCAATAAACTTTAATAATATCCATATGTACAATAAATATTTCTGGGCCCTCAAGCACTTATATTTCCTTTTGAACTTGTGAACAGAAATTGATTCAAGGTGATAAATTTGTAATCCATTATGATGGATGGAGCTGCCTTTAAAAAAAAAAGATAATGGTATATAATTTATATATTCTCTGTGAGTAGATTTGGGAAAAAAAAATATCTGAAAGGAAGCCAGATGTAATGAAGTAGAGTAAATAAAGTCAACTGTAATATTAGTTTTTACTGAATCATGTACCACATAATTAGGAGTTCAAAGAAATGCAAATGATGCAAATGTTACTTTTGGCTACCACCACTGACCTTGTGGCAACTTGGTTTAAAACAATATATATTTATTCCATATCTATCTTTAAATTAAGTAAAGTACGATATTTGAATTAAATTTTCAAGCTGGAAAAACAAGTGTTTAAGATTAAGCAGAAACATGTGTGAATTTCTGAACACATTTGCAAAGTACAGCTTTGCCGTTAAAAGCTCAGATGCTATAGTTTTGCATAACAGAAAACCACAGCTGCACGTGTGGTAAAATAGCAAATGTTGATTTCTAAATGGTATTTGGCACGTTTGCATATTTATTCCCCATTGTCTTGTAGTTTTCTTAAACACTCTTCTATTAAAATTCATAACATCACATTAGCAAATTCTGATGGTAGAGAAGATTGTACTCAGAGCTCATGGCCAGTTGTACCCAATGTGATGCTGAAAGCCTTGCAATGAAAAAAGGACATCCTGAAGATATCCACAGGGTGATAGAGTGCCTTTCATCCTACCCCTCCCTTTTACCCTGCAGTGACACTGAGTGCATACTGTCTTGGATAAAGAGAGGCAATTTGGCCACAGGTTTGAGAGGAGACAGGTTCTGCCCTGGACTTATTTGTCCACAATGGAATAATAAAAAACCTGTGCTAAGGTGACTCAAAAGGATCCCTGTCAGCACATCATATTATTGGCCAAAGGACAGAGGAAACTATGGGAGAACCTACACAAATTCTAAGGTGCTTTCCAGGTAAATGCTGCTGTCTTGCTGAATGACTCTGTGAAGAGCAAACACAAAAAAAACTTTTCATTTATCTGCCTTCTATAACGCAATATCAAAATTAAAAAGTTAAAATAATTCTAGACTGTGTTTTTAATCATATTATGAAAGATGCCACACACTGGGGATCTTCAGGAAATGTATTCTTTCCTCATTCTGCAAAACTTTTACAGGTTTTTACATTAAATACAAGAGAAAGATGTAAAACCATGAGTAATGTGTAGCTAGTAAGAGCTAAGAAAAGCGTAGAAAAAGTATGCAATAAGTAGTCAGTGATATAAACCACTACAATGAGCCCTTCTTATATATCTGAAGCCAGATGTTGTTCCAAATTACATCACTGTAAATCCAGAATAGTTCCACTGAAGCCAATGAATCTACTCCAGATGAGAGAAGAATTTTGTCTGCAATCTATTCACTTCAGATTGGTTTATATCCATATGTCCATAATTTAGTGTAGTATTTTTTTTAAATTAAGAAAATACCTGACATAATCCAGTGATCTTCAACACAGTGTTTGTCTGAAAGAACAAGCTTCCCTAACAGGTAAGTTTCTGCCTATCAAATCCCTTAAGTTCATTGACTGGAATCAACAAGGGTCATGTTGAAGGGTGAAGAATAGTAAATCATCTCTTCACATATATAGTGGCTGGCCTGAAACCAGAATTCAGAGTTCACTACTTAGAGGGTGTCCTGTTGACCATAGCTGTCAAAGTACAGCAGAAATTAGAGAAGTCTGCAGCATGTCACAAACCCCTGCCTTACACATGCAGTGTACTTAGGTCCACAAAGGGAGTGCATTGCAGCAGATTTGCTCTTTAAGTACAGGTGCATGAGTGATGGACAATGGCAGGACTTTGTCAATGGCTTCCTTCCATGTCAGTTTTGGGGCACAGCAGAAATTCATAATGTGGGCAACTGCAGAATTTATTCCATCTAGAGAAAGTAACTATAAATGGGGTACAGATTACAGAAAATCAACTACTTTTCAAGTGTATCTTGAGCATTCCTGATGGTGAGTGAAGGCATGCTTGGTGTACATGAACAAAATTATTTTCTCCCTGATTTACTCATAGATAGACACCACATTGCAGAAAGTAATTTTCTTTGCATTAACCCAGCAGGTGTGACAGTTTAGTAGGAGCAGAGATATAGTAGGGGGATTTAGAGTACCTTTCTCTCTTGCATGATTGATTAATGGTCTCCAAAGGATTAAAGGCTTGTCAGTAGAACGCAAAAGCTGGGGTGGTGTTTCTTATCTCTTTCTTGAGGGAGTTAAGACTTCTGCTTCAAGAGGATGTGTAGCTTTTATCTACTTGAAAATGCAGCTCATCTTGTGACTATAGGTATGTAACTGAGCAAGAACTGTCTTTCCTAAGACCTACTCAGACTGGTAAATGTTGTTTTCACCTAAGAATGCAAGTATTTGCATGCATATTTGAATATTTGCCTGGGAAATGGAAAATATGTAGTTTCTTACATCTCCAAAGAAAATTCAAATTCACAGAGACAAGTGGCCATTGCAAACATGGCCAACCCATGTTCATCCTCCCTATTTAACCATTAGGGATTAAGACCTCTGACTCCTTCATTGAGGGTGTTTTTAAGGTATCCTAAATTTCAGGCAGCTCTCACCAAACCAGGAGGAGACTAAGTGGGAATAATTGTGTCTATAATACAGTGGCAGGAACATAACATAGAAGAGGAACACTGTATATTTTGTCTTCTTGCCCTTGATCTTTGGTCTTCTGGTGGTTTTCCAGTTGCTCTGCAATGCTGGCTGCATTTTAGAGCTGTAAATGGGAATAGTCCTGGGAGCAGAGCCCTGTTCCATCTTTCCAGCTGAGTACCAAAGCCATGTGTCTGTGTAGCCCAATTCCCTTTAGCTTGTCCTCCTGCTGATTCTCTGACTTTTGCACACCAGAGAAAACAATGGTTTTTCTTCAGTAGGAGAGCCAACAGTGACTATCCTGCCACCCAGCCCAGGCAACCACTTGGGAGTTTGCCTCTTTCTGCCAAAAAATGGGCTTGGATTTCCTCAGGGTAAGAAGATTCTTGACCCTTAATTTGTCAGTCCATATGACAAATTTGAGTAAATTGCCTGTTTGGAGCTGTTTGGTAAAGGTAAGCTTTTCTAGAGAGATTTCCAAGGAAACATGCCCACAGCTGTTGCCTTTGGTGTTGATCTCAGTACTGGCTGTGTGGGAATTTGCTCAGGATATGCCAAACCTCAGATTCCTTCCAGGACACAGGTCTTCATATAACAAGGCCCAACAGCTTGAGTTCTGTGCCATGAAACCTCCCACACCTCCCCATCTCTGGTCTCTAACACCTGCCTGTACAGATTGAAACTTGTGTTTCCACACAGAGCCTGACCAGCTGAGGTACTTGCTGGTCTAACATGGAAGTGTCAAACAAAGTTAAGCACTTCTGGGATTAAGAACTGCTAAAAACAATCAGTCCAGCTTCTCTCTGAGGACCTGCATGGCACAGAAATAGTGCTGTGGTAGTCTCCAGGGTACTCTTTCAAGTGCCCTCCTGATTTGTGAGCTGCAAATCTCCATGTTCTTCCAGCTGACACTTTCTCTGAGCATCCACCAGTCACCTCCTGCTCCCTGGTTTTCATGGGGAGAGAGCAAATAGATACAGGTGGGAACTTTGGTGCACATTGATGATTAAGAATCAGAGGAGGACTCCCATTCCAGCTGACTTCTGAGTATCCAAACAGCAGTCAAAGAGAGTTACTGGGGCTGATTTCCCCAGTGGTATTAAGTGAAGATTGTTCCTCTGATCTCTGAATGACAAGATGATTGTCTGGGTGGAATTTTCTGCAAGACATCCTTCTTTATTAAAATAGTGCTATAATATGAGATGGAATTCACAGAGCATTTTGCACTACTGCAGATATTATCTTAAGCATGGGCTATTACTTCTCCTTTCCCTTGTTTTGTGGTTTGAAAGGCTCACGGTCAATTTATCTTCCTGCAGAGCACAAATAATTCCCTTTGATTTGGGGGGAGTTACACATAACACATACAGGAGAACAGGAACTTCACATTTTCTTTAAAAAGAAGCAAATAAAGGCTGAACAGAAGGTTCAATTTTACACAGAAAATTAACTTAATTGCGGAGTTATTTAGCAAAAAATCATGCAACACTTCTGAACTGTGATGAACTATTCTTTTTAGTGGTTCTATTATACTGAAAATGATAGGATTCTTAAAACCCACATTAAAAAAAAATCCTGTGAGTTTCTCTGCTTTGTTCTGCAAAGTTGTGCTGTTGAACTTCATCTTTTTGTCAATACATGGCAACAACAACGTTCAAACAATATTGAAAGCTGCTGTTGAAACTGGATCTACTTGCAGTGTTGACTCCAGCTGATATTATGATGAGGCCCTGCAACATTGTCACTGAGAAATCTCTGTCTGTGTAGATTTTAATCAGTTTTACATACTGTAAATTTCAGCTTCAAATTGATTCTCATCTCTGTTAGAAAAGATTCTTTTACTTACAAGGTTAGTAACTAGAGGGAATGAAGATAAGTGAAAGTACCTCCTTCCAACTCTGTGAATGTCCTTTTAGAATAAATAAAAAGCACGAACATAATGCATGAGTCACACAGAGCCTGATGGAACTGCCAGTGACAGCTGAAACACATATGCTTTATTACATGATGCTGTTAAATAGCGGGAGAAAGTTCCAAATTTTTAGGACTTATGAAAGTTAGAGAAACCAAAAAGTCCTTCAGGGAAGAACTTCTAAATATTTTAAGGGTGTGATAGAAATCAGAATGGTGAAAGAGAAAGCAAGAGAATGAGGCAAACATATTTTTGCAGCACATTGAAATTTCTCTTACTCTTAGGGGATATTTTATATTTTTTATTATTTTTCACCCCTAAGCAATCTAGCACAATGTTTGTTTGGTTAAATATTTCACTGCACATATACTTCAAAGCTACCTTTACCTATGTATTTTCTGCTTCATGAAAAAAAACAGCCATTGACCTTGTGGCTTAAGGCAAGGGTAAAAAACCCTTGTTGATTAAAAAATATCTGGCACACCAAGGTCAAGCATTTTAAGTAATTTATTCACATTTATTCACATAGAGCAAATCTATTGTGTTTTCTTTCAGAAATTTGTACATATCTTCTATATATAAGTAAATTTTTAACTAAATGTATATTGGCTTGAAATTAACACCTTGGCTGTTCAATCAATATGACCACATTAGTATTTGATGAGGAAATAAATTCTTTTACCTGATCCTTGGCCACTTTTATTTCTGTGTATTTTTTACTCTCATAACTGAAATATATCTGAGATGCTTAGGTTAAGTTCAATTTAAAGTCAAGAACACTCATTGTCTTCAGTAAAGCCCATAGATTTTTCTTTTCCTAAAGGAAATTTGCATAGATGACATCATGTGGATGGCAATCTTGGCTTTGGGTCTGACTGATGAGGAATATAACTGATGTGCACAGCTATGTGCATCTACTTCATGTGCTTTAAATCTCTTTGGAGAGCGTTGTCTGTTGCCTATGAGTGCTCATTCTTTCACTCTTTCTCAAAACAATGTGAATTGTTAATAAACCAGCTGATTAACTGTGCTCAGTAATATGCTGAATATATCCTAGGCAGACAAGATCAGTCAAACTTTTGGAGATGAACTGGATACAGTTTTCTGTTGTTGGTCTGTTGGAGCAGATCTGGAGTGCTCAAACACAGGGAATTACTGCCATTCCAAGCATGGAAATTTCCAGTGGGGTAGGCTGGCTGCTCTTCAGAAGGACATGTGTTAGAAAACACAAAGTATCCTGCAATATTCTAGGTGTATGTGCTGGTAAATCCTGCCCTTAAGCCTCTTTAGGTCAGCCCTGACATGGACTAAGACACAGAAAGAGGAATCAGATGGTGACTGGGAAGTTATGCATCATCCCCTGCTGTGGGGACTTAGCCAGGTCAAGAGATGTGAACACAAAAGGCCATTTTTTCCATCCTAGATAGAAACTGATTGAGAACAGGATTTTATCTTCTTATGCATGCCTACTGCATAAAACATTCAATGATATAGATCAGAAAAGAATATTTCAGTTGGAAGAGACCTAAAATGACCGTGTTCCACTGCTTGACCAACTCAGGGCTGACCTGAGGGTAAAGCAGGTTGCTAAAGATTTTGTCCAAAGGTCTCTTAAGCACAAACAGGCCATCAACCACCCCTCTAAGAATCCTGTCCCAGAGTTTGGTCAGCCTCTCAGTATAGAGAGGCTTCCCACTGTCCAGGCTAAACCTCCCTGGTGCAGCTTTGAGCCATTGTCCTGTGTCCTGTCACTGGTACCAGGGAGAAGAGACTGGCACCTCCCTCTCTGCTTTCCCTGCTACAGAGAGAAATGAGGTCACCCTCCAAATTGTCAGTGTTTTTCTGGTGTTTGGCCCAGTTAGCAGGCTGGTGCAAAGAATCTGCCACAATCTTTTCTTACTAAGGAGCTCCAAAAAGCATTGTATTGTGTTTTGGGATATTTCAATAAAAGGATTTCAAGTAAGGGAATGTAAACAGAATTTATCATGGAATGATAGCACCAAAGGGAATAGTTGTGAACAGACTGGAGGAAAATTTATGTATGTGACATTGTTTGTGCATAACTGGCACATATTGTAATAATCATTATTTGAATTATTCTTTTCCTTTCTACTCGACAGGCCTATCCATTATGAAAATTGTTATTGTTTCAATGAGAATACAAGTTGTTCTGAGTTTTTGGAAGCAGATTATAACTATTGTTGCCAGTTCCTAAAATGCCTATTGGGCATTGCTATTTTATTCAGTAAATAAAGAATTTAAAACAATAATTTGTTAGAATGAACATCCTTGAATCAGCTCTTGTCCCTATAGGACAAGGCCTTTCAGTCAGCATTTTCCGCTTCTAACTGCTACCAACATTTTGCAGCTGAAAATGCTTTAGCAGTCAGGATATGGAAATGAGAGATGCCATAAATTAGTGATGAAGGAGTATTTCACAGAACTCATAACAAGCATAGAATGGTTTGAGTTGGTAGGGGCCTGAGAGGTGATCTAGTCCCAAGCCCCTGCCATGGGCAGGGACACCACCCACTACACCAGGTACCAGAAGCAGTTTTTTTTTGAACTACTATTATTTTTGCCATCTGTAAGGAACAAATGTGGGAATTGTAACATCAAAAACCACCAGTACTGAAATTAAATACCAGATTCTTTAAAGCAGGCCAGGCTGCTCTGCAGCTGAGGCATACTGGGTTGCTGGTAACAGATATTACTGAAGACAGTATTATAGGTGGTATCAGCTGTTTTAACTCTACATTATGTCCTGTGTGTACCCAGCCCTTCTTGATATTGGTGAGAGCTAGGTAGCACAATATCTGGGAGTATTTTGGTTCTTAGGGTTTTCCACTTGAGCCAGAAATCTGTCTGGGCAGAGCTCCTGCTGTGGTCTAAGGAAGCTTCTCATATAGGAAGTGAGACTTGCCAGACCTTTGAAGTGTTTTTATTTTTAAAGACAGCAAAAAATTTATTCTGTGAAGTCATTCAAGGGGGCTTCTGCCCTCTCCTCTCCTCTCCTCTCCTCTCCCTCTCCCCTCCCTCTCCCTCTCCTCTCCTCTCCCTCTCCTCTCCTCTCCCTCTCCTCTCCTCTCCTCTCCCTCTCCCTCTCCTCTCCCTCTCCTCTCCCTCTCCCTCTCCTCTCCTCTCCTCTCCTCTCCTCTCCTCTCCTCTCCTCTCCTCTCCTCTCCTCTCCTCTCCTCTCCTCTCCTCTCCTCTCCTCTCCTTTTTCCTTTCTTTTCTTTTTTCTTTCTTTCATGAATAAGTGAGCCATTCCAACAGAATTAAAGGAAATTATTTGCACATGGTGTTAAACTGGAGGAGGCCAGCTCAAAGAATTTTCATTTTCAGTTTAAAGAAACCAACCTTCCAATCACTGTAGCTGGAACTCACTGCACTTGAAGTTCAATTTCATAATGGTCTGATAATGCTCAATCTGAAAATTGATAAAGAGCAGCAGAGAGGGGAACAGACTTTTCTCAATGCTATATAGTGTAGCAAAATGCACAAACAGAAACACATTAAATTTCATTTAAATGTAAAAAAAAATTAGTCAAATACTGGTCACAGGTTGCCCAGAGAGGTTTGGAGTCCCTCTCCTTGGACATACTCAAAACCTGACAGCCAGGATCCAGGGCAACCTGCTGTAGATATCCCAGCCTTGAGGAGGGGCCTTGGACTAGATGATCTCAAGAGGTCTCTGACAAACTCAGCCATTCTGTGACTCAATGTGCTGTGGAATACTTGAAATCCAACCTGGGATTAACCATAATTAATTTTCTTCTGTATGTATGTCACTATTTTTTTCTCACTTTTCTTTTCTTTTGCAAGTGGACGCAGCAAAACAACTGTGCTTATCATGAAATGCATCTTAGGGGTGCAAAATGGATTTCTAGTCACTCATGGAAAATCTTCTAGGAGGGGGACAGAGCAAATGTCATTCTGCAGAACCCTGTTTCTAATGTAATGAGTCTAGGCATCACAATAAGTATTTTACTGTATTTATAGTTGTCAGGGTATAACCAATTCTGAAGTACTTTTTTAAAAAGAGCAGCATCTCAAATATATCCATATGCATGTGGACATGGTTTTTTAGCTATTCACACTCGTAGAGATCTACTTCATAAATGCTCCTTTTATCTAGCTAAAGAGCAGTGGAATTCTGTTTGTCAGGAGCAGGGATAACACCACCCAGCTTGTAAAACCACTACTCAGACCACAGTATTTCCTTGCAAGTGTGTATTGCAACTTGTCTTTCATTTTTTTTTTGCTCTTTTAGGCTTAGAGATTGTGCATGATTTTCACACCCTGTATTTTTAGTGCAAATGTTTTCCACTGTCATTTTAAAATATCTTGTCTTGTACTGAATATATAAAAAGTTTCTTTTGCCTCAATATATTTTATTATTTAGCAGTTAAGCATACCCAAAACAACAACAAAAAAAAACCAGGGCTTGTCATTAAGCTACTTTGAGACAAAAATGTGAAAATTAACATATTTATCAATTTTTTCAAAAGAAGACTTCAACAGAAGTTTCCCTCCATGTACTTTGAAGTCAGAAAACTGTAGCTGTTAAAAATGGAAGCATCATAAAATCATAATAGGAAAAATGTTTTTCATAGAGAAAAGGTTATTTAAATTTTTCAAATCAAATGGATGAAAGCAAGCAGCCAGGGATTTATGGTCTGGTATCACAATTATATCTGCTGGGTTTTTAGTACTAAAAATAAGATATGTCTACTTTATAAGTTGCATTTAATTCCAGTGCACCATATCACTCTTAGAGCTTCCCACAGACTGCACTGAAGCAGGAACTGGGATAGAATATGTCAGGAAAATATCAGGGGAAATTCATTCCTTTGTTGTTATTGGTATCAGCTGCTGGCAGTGTGAAATCCTCAGGGGAAGATGTACCCTCAAGGTCTCCTGCTGTATTATTATACACAACATACAGGTACATTAGTTACACTGTCTTCCTTCCACACACACCGTGTGGTATTCGAATACCAATTAGCATTCTACATTAAACAGGGAGCATCCTGGGGCTGCCTGTATTTAATTATTTTAGTGTGCCATTCTGTCTGATTATATGTCTAGCTGTTCAATTTACCTTGTGACATATTCTGTATGAAATGGTTTAGTGAAGGTGATCCTCAAATTAAACACCATCCCTGTGGGTAGCAGTGCTGTAATGTGGATGACAGAAGCAGACATCATCATCTCCTATGTGACCTCCTCTTTCAGCAGCTGTGCTTCTCAGTACTTACACTTTCTCTGTGTCATTTCTGTATTTCTCTGCTCAAGTCTCCTAACTGGGTATTTGCTCCTTTGAAGTCTTCTGGTTCTACTTTTCCTGCTTTTGAAACCCAAATTGCATGTAGCAATGGAGCCTTGTACTGATGCACCATGGCCAGTACCTCTCTTTGGAAAATCAGTTTAGTACCTCTAAACCTTCATCACAGGCTTCAGATTTGGGATGATCAAATTCATTCCAGATAGCCTGGGTTACAGCAACCCCTGGTCTTGCCCTTGTGCTGGGGGTGTAGAACCTGACACACCACAGGCATATCAGAGCTACTGCTGCAGGTAGGCATGTGAAGAAAATAACACTGAGAAAGGAAATGAGGAAGGGTTTATGGAACAGAACCACAGAGAGGCTGAATTATGCTGCTCCTGCTTAGAAGAAAGAAGTGCAATCTTAGAGATGATCTCCACATTAATCTAATAAATGCCTTTCTCTAATGAACATTTGCATGTAGCTTGAAAAAATCCTGAACAGCTAGCGGGGGAAACGTCAGTGCTCAGTAGCACCTCTGAAAAATGGTCCTCAAGGGCATGTCTCCATCAGTGTCAGACTTACTGAGTCTGTGCTCAAAACAAGCTGGACTTGGTGCAGCTGCATCTTAGGCACCAGCATCACCAACCCATGCTGTGGGGGATGAAGGGATTACAGAGGACGGGTCCATGCTGGCCTCCCCTGAGCCACCCAGAATCACCTCGGGGCTCACAGGGATGCTTTCCCATCAGAACATTTCTCCAGTTTATACAAGTCTGTGGGAACATTATAATTCTAACAAAACTTGCCTTAGTTACTTTCTTCCACCTTTCTGAAATCAGCCATCCTCTTCTTTCCCTGGCAGGCTGGTTATACAGCTAGAGAGCCCAGAGTCCCAAATTTCCAAAGCCTGGCAACTGAGAACATCAGGATGTACATCCTATGTTCCATGGGGAATGCAAACAGAAATATCATTGTCTAGATCCCATATTCCTGAGGGAATTCCTGAGCCTGTTAAACAATTTTTAGTTTGGATTGAAACACTTATTGCAAGGAGAAATATTTTTTATTTCTTTTAAAAATCATGTTAGAGAATATCATTACATAATAGAAAATACTTTTTATTCCCCTATCTTCTTCATCACTCACACCTACACACAGAGTTTAGAGAGAATATATTTTTACATTCTTAAATGTATTTGTAGAGGGAAAGTTATCTTCCCAGCCTCTCCCCAAAGGAGGCAGACATAAATCTTAAAACTGGTCCTCTGTGGTTTGATGGTTTATACTGATTCTGTCCTGGAGGCAACATTAAAGCTCCTCTCAATGAGGCAGATGTGGGACATCCAGCAATTTTTCAGCATTGAATATATGGCTTAAGAAAGTGCATTCTGGCAGACTGAGAGCTGGGTGTGCACTGGAGTCCACTGTTTTCTTCTGGTAAAACCTTTCCTTTACAGCCAGAGCAGACAATGAACAAACCAAGCACTCATGCCATAGAGAGTAATGCTGCAGTGGCAAACACTGCTGTTGGAAACCTAAAGATCTCATGGTTAAAGGTGAGATAAGGATGTCATGTATTTAGTCAGCACTGAAAAAGAAATTAAAAAGAATGAAGCACTGAGAAGTGCCCGCAGGCTAATCTTGAAACAGTAATTTTTGATTTCCATTTCTCATAAAAGCAAAATTTTATTACTTAAAAATTTACAATATCATCAAAACTTCCTTATTTCCCCATCATATTGTCCCCTGGTGTTTTATCAGCTTTTAACTTTTAGCATTTTCCACAAAGGTGAATTTTTCAGTGGTAATTAAAAGAATCCTAATTGCTATTTTCATATGAAAATTATAGAAAATATAATAATAATAATTTCACAAAAGAAACTAGACTTTTTTTTTTTTTTTTTTTTTTGCTAAGCATAAATGCTTTCAAATATTTTCCCAAAATATTTTGCATACTTTGACTTCTTTTAGTGAGGACAGTCAACTCTTTGTCAACAAGTCACTTAATTCAGGTTAAACCATTCACACAGATTTATAATGTCTCCTTGTTTTGTACAGCAGTAGAAAACAGGGATACAGGAATACAAATAGAGAATGGAGTGTAGCTACAAATACTTGTTGTTAAGTATTATTGTTACTTGAGATTCTCTGGTCAGATACACAAAGCCTGGTGCAGCCTTCTTCAACTGATGGCATGAACTTGTCCTATCAGGATTCATTGGGGGATCAGGCAGTTCACCCTGAGCTTTGCCTCAGTCCAAGCCTTCTGGCAATGTTTCTCACTACACCTGGAACATTACTAAAAAATTAGGCTGCACTGAGCAGTTTCTGTCATTAATTTCTCATTTGCAGCCCTCCCTCTTTCTGCTCCTTTGCCCACAGTCTGTCTGTATTTGTTTCTACTTCTGAGCCATTTTCTGCATGTTCTCTATGGAAACACAAGTTCAATATTATTATAGTTGAACACAAAATCCCAGCACAGTTTCAGCACACTTGAAACTGGGACTTTGCTTCCCTGGCTCTGTAAACTGAACCAGAACAGAGAGCCGCAAGCAAAGTAATTCAGCAAAGAGCTCTGAGATTTGAGCAAGACACAAAGTTCTTTTTCACCTTTTTGACTTTAAGCATTTATATCACCCTCAGTGCTTTCCCTCATCTTGCCAGGGCATTTATATTTTAGAGGTTTTCCCACAGAGTTATTTACTTGGTAATGTCTTCACTGAGAAAATTTAACTTTAAGTCATAAATGGCGACTTGTTATTTTTATTATTCTGTAAAAGCCTTTTGTCCACTTTGTTTAGCATCACGAGCCTTTGCCTACAGTGAATTCCACTAGCACTACAACCAAAGTATCACAGCCAGCAACTCACATTATACATGAGCCTTGGATAAGGCTGTGGACTAAGCCATGCAAAGAATCAGTGAGTGGTGTTCTTTCCTCCTTTGCTTGCCAGCATTATTTAAAAGTGATGTCAGAGCATTTTTCACTTAAACCCTATAAATATAGCTCTTTGAACATGTTCTGTTGTTGATTTAAAATTTAAACATTTAATTTAGCTTCCCATTAAAACAAAATCTCACAGGCTCCTCTGAAATGTAACATGCTCTGAGGCAGCTTTCCATTGTGAGGGAGAGTAACAGCTAAATGAGATTTTTTTTTTCTCCTAAATTGAGATTTGGAAATTATATTAAATGGCATTGTTTATTGTAGTGAATAAGAAAGAGCACTAAAAGGATGGTTCTGCATTCAATATAGTCTGGCAATTTCTGCTTTAAGAGCTTTATTTTCTGAATCACTGAAATGAAAGACAGGATTGCTACTGATTGAAAAAGGAGTAGTACCATGCTCTTAGAGCCCATGTCAGACCCTGCTGAAACCACTGGGAAGCCTTAGACCAGCAGCCATGCAAAGAGACACGTGCCTCCTCTGGATCTTGTGGAAATACACCTGGAGAAGGGCCCTGAAAACCCAGACTGGAAAAGTCTGCGAAGGGAATGAAGATCTGCTCATCTCCAAATAGTGCAGGCAAGTAGGGAATTTGGATCGAGGCCATAAAGCAAAAACAATGACCTCTGCCAGGTTTGCCCTCCTGCTGTGGTGTGCTCATTGCCTTTTCCAGAGAGCTTTTGTTCACTTTCATGAAATATAAGAAAAATCCATTGAATAGACTGAGTTGGTCTTGTACTGCAACAATTCCAAATCCTGCATCTCCTCTTTTGCCTTTTGAAACAGAGCCATCACAACTTGAACCCTACAACCTTAAAGTGAAAATCGGAATTTCTTAGATATGGAAATCTCCTTTCCAAAATGGGTGTTCACTTATGGCTGATATTATTTCCGTAATTTCCCAACTCCCAGAACAACTTTAACATCCATCTTGTGTGCCAAGATACAGTAAATGAGCAACTGCTTATGCTTTAATGAGTACAAATGAAATTAAAACCCTACATGCTGCATCTTGTTTCAAATCATACCAGGAGCAGAGACCATGTCTTTCTATATGGGAGCCTTTCCACCAACTTGGATCCAGCTCTTAGGGAATTTGAAATTGCAGTGGTAGCAAATGCAAGCAAGAAATTGTGAAGGAAAACCACTATTTGAAATAACAATGTGAGACTGTATAACTTACCAAACAGGGCACTGTTTTCTTTAGTATGTAGCCCTTTAGCCTAGTAAACAATAAAGCTATGTATCTCTATGTTTTATATTGAAAAAATACAGGATTTAGTACTTTTCTGCTATATCTACGATCTTATTTTCAGAATTACAATGATTCCAGAATGGAATTATGTTAAGATGAATTCAGCTTGATTGAAGACACCTAAAAAGCTTCTATGTCAGCTACTATTTCTCACAGAAATGCTTCTTCCATCTGTCCTTCAAGAAGATTTTTCAGAATGATGAAAAATATCCTTTATTTTTCTATTAGTTGTAGAACTGTATGGCAAGTATTTTGTATGGCTAGTATTTTGGCAAGCCCTGTTTTGCAGCTTTAGCCCAGAGAAATTGTGGGAAGACTTTTGACAAAATTCCCCACAGAAATGGGTCAGGAAAATGATCACAGTGACAGTGAGAAAGCTCATCCCCCAAAATGAATAGAAAACATTCACTGAAAAACAGAAAGGGCCAACTTTATTTCAAATTCAGCTGTAGGTTCAAGAACTCCTACACTTAACTGCTCCCACACAATAGCTGTAAAGATAAATATGACCATTTTTCCATTTTTAATTGGCTCAATGAGTTCAGAATCTTTTGACAATTGCCAGGTTTTGCAGTTGAACCAGTGGCATGGACATATCTGCTCATGTTTCTGAGAAGCTGAGCTCAATGCTAAAAGTTGCTTTGCACTATTTGATTTAGAGGTCAAATTATTTTCATCTCTGAGTAGAGCAGGAGAGGGAGGAGGGAGGAGGGAGGAGTGGGTAGGGGGATTGGTGGTAGACACCTTTTTGTTTTACAATCTTTTCTTCTAATACAGACCAGATTGGTGGTTACGGGAGCATGAAGTCTTGAGAATTGCTGCTTGCATGTGTAATACTGAATAAATTGCTCAGGTGGCCTAAAAACATACAAATGTTTACAAATATTTATGTGCATCTGGTGTGTAAAACTGAACGTATTTAATCCCAAATATTTTGAGCACACCACAGCTGTCATTAGCAGTGACGTTTCTATTCATGCAAAATAATATGTAATTACCCAGTCAAATCTAACCTGCTCATCCTCATGTACAGTTTTCTTCTGCCAAAGAGCTGGAAACTAAATGATAGCTCCCCTATGTTCCAGAGCTGGAAGCACACTGTGTTTTAAAACAGCCATCCATCTCAGACCTGGCGAATCCCACTGCTCAAATTAACAGAGCACATGACTGGCTGCCTTGAATATAAGCATCCAGGGGAGGCAGTCCTCATTTGGGGGCTGGTCATGGGCTGAGAAATCCGCTCTTGGCAGGGGGCATGGGGCACGGGGCGATGGGCACACCTTTCCCTGCTCCCCAGCAGCTGTCATGGGAATGATCAGCTGCCTGTTACATGCATGCATGCACTTCCCTGCCTCACAGCACACAGCCTGGGCTCTGCTCACAGGGAAAGATTTATAGCCCTAGTTTGGCGGTACCCCCTTGCCAGGCAGCCCCTGCCACCGCCAGGCAATTAATTGAGTAATTTTCCCTGCTTTGTTGAGGGCAGTGGGGAGGGAAGGACAAAATCTGCACCATTGGTAGCAAATTTATTGCAGGGTGAATTAAGCGTAACCAGCCCTCAGGGATTGCCATGTTCACATGAGCATCAAAGAACCAGGGTCCACCAGGCTCCCTAGTCATCCTAAGCAGTGGAGAAAAGCATTTTATTCACAAGCTACTTCATCAGAGTAGCAAAATGTCTCATATTCCTTTCTTTTTTATCCCCATGACCTCCTTAGCAGTAATTCATGCCATACAGAGAGGAGAGGGCCTTTTAGGAGTAGTGAGTTTTTTGTGAAGCAGAGCTGTTAGGAAGATGCAGCGTGCACAGAGTCCCCCAATAATGAATTACAACTGAGGAAAAAATGGTTTGAATGAGAACTGACTTGGAAAGCAGCAAAAGCAGAATACTCCTTTCCTCTGTGAACTGAGATATCCTGGGGGCCTATGAATCTCTGAAAAAAAAAAAAAAAAAAAGGCTTTTACAAAGCAATGCTGCCTAACTTAAATCGAAAACAGAGATAGGTGTACAGTAACACAGACCTGCCCTCGAAGGACATGGCCTGAACACAAAAAGAGGAGATCAAAGAAATCAGCTGGGCATCTCCAGTGGCAGGCACAGAGCCTGCCAGGTATCTGCTGTCATGAAGCGTACTGGATGCTGACCATACATCATTGGTTAAGGCCCATAAACTATCTTTTGTGTAGGAAATTGAGCAGAACATGTTCAAACTGCAAAACCAGATGATATTAATGCTACTAGAAGCTCTGTTTGCACAGTCTTTTTTTTTTTTTTTTTTTTTTTTTTTTTTTTAATTGATCCATCTTGTTGGCCTTTTAAGCATGTACCTGGCACTAACTGGCAGTAGAACCTGATCTTTTCCATTACCATACCGTGTTCACCATTTTATTTAAATTGTTTATTTAAACACCAACCTGAGCATTGTCCATTACCTATTGACAGCCTTCTCTTTACATATGTAGTTTTAAAATCAGGCAAATCTTCCTGGGTGCTGCTGCTGTTTTTCTATTGACTTCAGAAGAATGCCAATAATTTACCTTATCAGAGAGATGGTTTTCCTGTCAGTCTAAAGCGTCAAAAAGGAGTGAGGCAAAGACAAAGCAAAAATCTCATCAGTTCTATACTTTGTCCTCACAGCTCATTTCCACAAGAGTGCACTTAGCATTGATACAACCTGCTTTTCCAGGCAAAATGAGAGAAATATGTGCATGTTACATGACAGTTGTTAAAGATGTGAAGTGCAGCTTTAAATTCTAAATTTAAGATAATAGCATGTTTGGTTTTTGGAGATGAAGTGCATAAATTATTGAGTGCCTATTTTAGCACACACTTTTCTTGATGATTGAAATCCCAGTTCTGAAGATTACAGTGATTGTCAAGATCTCTGAGTTAGCAAAACATTATACTCCTCCACTAAAAGGACTCAAATCTGATGAGAAAATAAAATTTGTGATCTTGGCTTCTCTTGGCTTTTGCTGTTAGTGCAGAGCCAGAAGAATGAACAGAGAATGAGTCTTGGAGCCCAGAGAAACATGTGGTTTCTGTATACCACAATAAGTGACAGACCACTCATGGCCTATTCTTATCACCTTTAAAATTTGAAGGTTTTGACTTTGGTTCAAATGAATCTGGATTTGTAGAAGGGTTTTATTCCTTTTTTTTTTTTTCCCCAGTTGCTCAAAAGTAGTTGGCAAATCCTACTGAGTCTGCAAGGCAGTATGGGCCCACATGTTTTGGGGTCAGATCTTGGATCCAGGAACTTAGCCAGGTGTTTGGAGTTATCATTTGTATCATTTGTGTGACAGGCACTGCTGATGTGTGTGGTAGATTTTGATAAAACCTCGGTGCTGTTGAGTTTTTTCCTTAGGAACCAAGTAGAGCTTTTATTTATTTTTATTTTTTTTTTTATTTTTATGGGGCACCAGGAAGTTCTGGCCAGCTGCAAGTTTCTCAGAGTTGCCCAGTTCTGTGTACATTTCCAGAACCAGGGCAGGACTCTCAAAGGGACCAATGGCCACAGTTATAAATGACCAACCCACTCTTGGTGATTCCCTAGTTCACATCTTCTTGACCTGCAGAATCTGGGGGCTAACTGCATCCACCCTGGCAAAGCCAGTCTGCTTCTGCCCAGCTGGGAATGGACAAAGTAGAAAACAGCAAGAAAAGAAGATTTTGGAGATCAGTTCCAGCCAGTGGTTTCTTGGTGCTCCCAGCACTCTTGTGCTCTGACTCAGAGAAAGTAAACCAAGCAAACCCACAAATCCTCCCAAGGCATTCCGAGGAGGGACAATATTTTAGCATCCACAAACTGTCTCTTGATGCATCGTGATCTTTAAGGAGATAAATAATAGACAAACTATGGCTGTTTATTGCTTGGTTTCCTACTTTTGCCCTCTCATGCACAGGGGCAAAGACATTAGCACAGCAAAACATTTTGGTTCCTGTTCCTGGTCTTGAAGAAATCACGAGTTCCCCTGAAGAAGGAGTTTTTCCTATAGAATATCCCCAGATGAAATCCAAGTGCCTGATGTCAAGGCACAGAAAACCTTCAAATATATACAACTGAAATTCAGTCTGCATTCAGCAAATGCAATGGAAAATACTGATACAAATGTTTAAAATTATTTTGAAGACTGTTCAGCAGGAGAAAAACCTCATGACTTTTTAGGTGCTTTTTGTTGCTGTTGTTGTTGTGGTGGTGGTGGTGTTTTTCTCCCCAAACCTATTTTACATGTGGAGAAAGATATATGCCTGTTGTGTTGTATTTGAAAAGATCCTTACCTACCTTCAACCCCAAAGAGCCTCACAAGGCTACATTTATCCAGAGATGTATTGACTACATTTATACAGACTTTTAAATTCTGCCAATGTGTCTAAACAAAATACTTTAAACAGTTTTCAAGTTTGGGTCCACAGATGAAGGTTTGAGGTCCCATGAATTGATCCCAGGCTGTAAAATGTAATTTGGGTTCGGTGTCTGTGATACTAAAAAAGTAACTTATTACAGAATTTGCACCTGGACTCACAATGTGGTTTTGAAGTCTATCTTTCATTTTCCCCATTTCTAAAATTTTGGGGAAAAAATAAAAAATATAGTTTACAGTGGAATTTGGGAAGATTTGACCCCAGATGACCTTTGCCAGGAACTGTTAAAGAGCAAACAGGGCAGAAAGGCAGAAACGGTTTGTTGCACAAAAATGGTGAGTCTGTGCTAAGCTTCATAGATTGGAAAGAGCATTTTGAAAGTCCAGGCAAAAATGTGACAAGAAGCCAGTTTAAATAGGAGCACATAGGTGTGATATGTTCTGAGGCACAGGTGTGACTTGGGAGCCTGGCAGCTTTGTGCACATTGTAACTTTGACATCGAGGATGAGGAGAGACAGGCTAACAAAGATTACTGATAATTAAGTCATGAAAAGGTATGGTGCCCAGAGTTATTGCTTTTGTGAGACACAGTGAGCAAATGCACCATGAAGGGTTACTTGTGTAAAAGGCAAGTGCATTGTTTGTGGCATAGCCACGAGCAGTTTACAAATGCACTTATTTTGTCTTGGTACATCTCTACTTGTAAGCATTTACCTTGTAATAACCAGCTCTGAATAATGCTCCATCCTCCTGCTTTTGTGTATGAGGAAGAGGTTAAAAGACAGAAAACAATAACCAGCTTTCTCCTCTTTTTCTGCAGTTGGTGGCTGCTGTTCTAATTTGCTGAAGAGGTTTTAAGCACAAACACAACCTTCAGGTTCATGAAGAAAAATACTGTTGTGTGAAAGTGTATGTGCCAGGTGTCAATTTTTAAAACCCAGATCCTTTGTTTATAACCAGGCCAAGTGGTACTGACATTAGCAGGGCTCCACAGGCAGAAAACCAGTGCAAATTCAGCTTTACAAATCCTCATTTTCTTTGCCAGTTGAAAAATGATTTATTATCCACCTTTGTTACTTCCCTGAAAAAAAATCCCTGATGGGATAAAGGCATGAGAAGTTGAAGAGGATGTTCAGCTCTACATCTTAGAGGAACATCTGTTTCTCATGGTTATATTTCCCACATAAAACACTACAAAAATTTTTGCTGTGTATGTGCATGTGTCCAGTGTGTGCATTCTCACTTTCACTCCTAGTAGCCCTCCTCTGCTTATCTGTGCTCAAACAGACCCTTACAGCAAGGGAAGAGGTTGTCTTGCTTAGCCATTGGTTTGACAAGGCTAGATGTCAGACTTAAGATAGCTCTCTTTGCAGTCAGTGGACCAAAAATAATTGCCT
Organism: Muscicapa striata striata; assembly: GCA_030060385.1. NCBI lineage: Eukaryota > Metazoa > Chordata > Aves > Passeriformes > Muscicapidae > Muscicapa > Muscicapa striata. The sequence continues at coordinate 600,401 of JAREIS010000048.1, forward strand.
AGAAGATGGTGGAGGAGTTGTCCTCTGCAGGTGATTTCAGTGAGTGCAGAGGGAGCTTAGATAACCTGCAATGTACATAGCAGTCAGCCAAAGACAGCAAAGTTCTGCTCAGAGAGGCCTGGGTGGTGGTCTGGTTTTACTCACAAATAATGCAGTGCATACAGACTAGGGGAGCTGCATCTCTTCTCTGTGCATGGAGTGTGGCTTCAAAAAAGAACTAAAAATTACTCTGAATGTATTAAAATATTTGACCATACTATATCTCATTTTTGATGTCTACAGAGGAAAAAAAATCCTGCTTTAAATCATGAAAAGCTATTTAAAACTGAACACATAAGAAAATATAATTAATTTTAACACACACTAAAGTGATTTTATTATAGGAAATAGTCCAAAGTCCAGAATGTTGGAGTGAGACTAAGAATATACACCTCTACCACTACATATAATTTCCAGTGCTTTTTGAGTGTATATTACACCTTCATAAATCAATATAGCTTTACACATATATATGAAATTAAAAATGAATATCCTTATGCAAACAGTTGATTGGTCAAACAGTAAGCCCATCATGAAAAAATGGGTTCCAGAAGGTCACTGTGAGGTGTATTTCTGATAGGTCTGTGTTAAGGAAATCAAACAGAGCTGTAAAATACCAGGAAGTTTGTGCTTTGTCCTGGTCTGTGCACCCCATGTGAGGCTGCTGGACACTGCAGTGGGAGCACACCGAGGTGCAGATCAGAAATGTGCAGTGTTGGTTTGGCTGGGCTGGGTCACTCAGGCAGGTGAACAAGCCCCAGGTGTGCAGAAGAGGGCTCCAAGGTCTGCTCTCAGTGCTGCAGTTGGAGCCAGCCTGTTGATTGCAGTGAGCAAAATTAGGATCCAGGACTGGGTTTGGAGCACAGGCTTTAAATTTTGGTGTGAACATGTGCAGCCAGGAGAAGGACCCCAACAACCCAGTGTACTCAGTATAACTGTGTGTACTGGGCTTCTTTTGGCAGGCTGCTTTTTCATGCTTCAGAAATTCCTGTTCTTCATACATTCCATTCCATTTTACATGATCTTAAATTCCTTTTTGGCCATCTTCTTGTTTTTATAATGCAAAGCAACGTCGGGTGACTGTATGTTTCACATCACTAAGTATATTTCATTTGACACTTCTTTTTTTCTGCAGTTCCTTAGATGCCTTAACATGTTGCTTTCTCCCTCCTGGTGTTCTCTGCTTAATGTTCTTTTCTGCTCCTTCCTGGAGCTTCCTTAATTGATGCATTTGGCTATTTGTTGCATTAAAAAAAAAAGCTTTGACTTACCAGTTTAAAGCACTTCCATTGTCTCATGTTGTCAGTTTTTGTCCACTGCTTTCTTTTCCCAAAGATAAAGAGAGTGAAATTAAAATGTGTCTCTTTTTCAGACACTAATGTGATTTCCTTAAGCACAGCTATTCTGCATAAACTTTCTCAGGGGTCACCACCAGCTTCAAAGGATTTTTTAATAAGTACAGGAAAAAAATCCTGTCTGGGTTCAGTTCCTGTCATGTTGGAAAAAGATGTGATCAGTGCTGGATTCATGCAGCAATATTTGCTTTTAGATTAAAGATATGTTTAGATTGGAAGTAATTTCTCTTCAACCCATGAATAGTGGGAAACAAACACCACTGTTACTGTGAGCTATTTGGAAGAGCTCTGAATTTGAGTAAAGTCTGGGGAAAAAGTACTCAGTTAATGACTGGATTCTTCCAAGCATACTAATAATCAGCAATATTCATAATAAATGCTAATCCATTTTAAAAAAGGCAATGGTTTCCTCAAGCATCTGGAGAATGGCTCCCCCAGACAGACTGCAGTGGAGGGGCAGCAGATGGAAACTGGAGCCTGAGCCTGCTTTTAACCCACAAGCTTGAGATGCAGGCAAGCAGTGGGAGTTTGCCCAAAAATGTGAATTAGCCAGGATTCCTGGACAGGATTGGCTGTGCCTGGTGGGGACTCCACAGGCATGTGTCCCCAGTCCCATGGGGATGGGGAAGAGGAGACAGGGGAACAAAGTGCTGCAGCAAACTCAGCCTTTTCATTTCCCCCAGCTGGTTTAAAGGAGGGAATATGGAAAACCCACAAAACCCAAACAAGCCCACCCTCACTCTCCTGAGCGCTGCTGTGGGTGGGCTGCTCCAGCACAGATGGGATGGAGCAGATTTGCCCCCAGCCCCAATTCCTCATCACAAGATGCAGCTACAAGACTGCCTGTGAGGCAGGACTCAGCCCTGGAGGCTGCAGAGGCTGGGGGAAAGCAGGTTTTGGGGAGCCCCAGATCAGTCCAGGCTGGGGTGGGCTGGCAGCTACATCCCAGGGGAATGCTGGGGCTCAGGCAGAGCTGGGTCATGGGCACTGCTCCTCTCTCCTGGAGATGTTCAGGCTAGCAACACACTTGGGACAACAACAAGGCCAGAATTTCCTCTGCAGCTGGCCCTAGAGAGCTGCAGAGATGGACTGAATTCCTGCATGGATTTCATGCCTGTAGGGGCTGCATGCCCTGCACGGGCAAACCTGGGCTGGGGGATGCTGAGGATGCCCCTGACACCCTGCAAGTAGAGGAGCTGGGATTGCCAAACAAGGACAGCACTGTGACAGCAGGAGTTCTTCTGGGTGGGTTTGGTAGCGTTGCTGTCTGTGTCTTTTCCTTTTTTTCCTTCTACCCTACTGTTTATCATTCTATTTTCTTTAATATTTTCCTCACCTTTCTGTTTCATGGGGCTATGAAGCCATCAGGCTCAGAGCTGGTGCAGATGAGGGTACCCCATAGCCAGAGGACTGCACACAGGAAAAATTCCCAAATGCCTTCTCCCATGGCTACTTTAGTTTGCAGAAATCTTCTACAAGATCCAAGAGTGCTTTGGGAAAAAAAACCAAACATTTTAAATCACAAGTTTTGCTTCTTACTTCTGAGTTTTATTTGTACCCAGATATCTATTTTAACAAAATATCCCTTGTGGGTCAGTTTTCTTTGCTTGGTCCTTAAGTGACTCAAAGATTTCCATCTAAGAACTTAGATTCAATACCTTATTCCATCTGTTCCTAAGATATCTTTCTGATTGTCTTTTCAGATCAACATGCTTTAAGCAGCTTTTGGTAATGATATGTCAATACTAGATTATTTTTCTTATAACATGAAGTAGGAATACACTACCCTGTCCATATGTATGGTACTGGGAGATCTTCAGTTAAATTTGCTTAGCTTCTGGGACTGCACTTCTATTACTGTGATTTTTTGGTGTTTAAGGAAAAGAATAAACTCCATTTGCTCACTTAACTTTAAGGATAACAAAAGAAAAGCTGTGCTCATATGTCAATAGTGACATTATATTCAAGTACTTCAGATGCAGAAAAGATGGATCTGGAAATGTTTTTATAGATTGCTTGACAACATTAATACCCTGCATTTAAAAACATACATCTAAACTTTGGCAGTGTGAAATCATCCTCTAGAAAATTATAAGGCATTTTTTACATGTTTAGGTTAGATTTTTAATCTCATTTCTAGGTTTTTCTCACATCAATATCAACCACATGTCACTTACATAGTCCATTTATATTTTAATTTAGTGTCTGCATATCAAATGTGCAATGTACGGGGCTCAGCACAACATTTTCTATGAAAGGCATAAGGAGCTATTCACCAATAAGAAATACATCTGGCTTTGGTGTAGCAGAACTTTTTCAAAGACGGAGAAATTTCCGTGATAATTAAACTTGAGACTCAGAGAAGGACAGAATTCCGGCTGGAGATCTTGCTCAAAGACTGGGATCTTGGTCAGGGGAGTTTTTTATGGACAATAATATATTGCATATTACTAAAATATTTAAGAAAAGGTGCAGGCAATTATTTGCAGCTGTTACTCTGTGACTCTGTCCAGGTATTAGACAATCTCTTACACACCAGTTTAGGAATCTGCCATATTTTTGTTTACAGTCAACTGAGTCCTGAGCAGATGAACACGCTGAGCTGTCTGCCCTGGCGCTTCGCACAGAAGGCTTTTAAATTAAAGTAAAAATTCATTTCAACGGTTAGGTTATGTTTTCCCTTGAGGTTTCTAACACTGTTCAGTTTCATTGCCAAGGATGTTTCCTCCTTCATGTTTTTTTTAATCCTTGCAGCCTTTGTTGGATTGGATAAGCCAAGGTGCTACTGCTTTGTGTTGCTAAAGGGCCGGACTGCGAGCGGCACTCGGAGAGCTGGGGCTTGGAGGGGGCACAGGTAAAAGGAGAGAGAGCTAAATGGAAAAAACAAGCAGTTTATCTGTCTGCAGCTTGCTCCTTGTCACCTACAGCTTCCTCTTAGTGAATGGATGGCTTTCTTTCTAAAGTAACAAAGGCTTGTCTGGAAAAACTAAAATACTTGCTTGGTTTTACTCACTAATTTAGTATGCAAGAAATGTTAGTTTCTTCTCTCAAACACCAGCAGACAGATGGCAGAAAAAATATAGTAGACTTTGGACTCCCACTGAAAGCTGACCTAGTCTCACCCCTGGCTTTATTGTTTTTCTTTCATAATTAGCTTTTGCTCAGCTTTGTCATTTTCATAAGCCTTGATATTCTTCAATTAACAAAACAGAACAAGAACAACAAGAGCTTAGGCAGCTCATGAGGTCACTTCTTGCAGGGGCTGGATTATGGCACCAAAAGAAGCCTGAAAAGCATGTATTGATCCAGTCTGACAGTTCCTGCCACATTAAGCCTCACCACAGCTGTGATATAAAGGCGCTTAGAGCTGTTATCATAAATACCATCCACTATCTTTAAAGATCATCAAAATTGCTTCACATTGTATAAGAGTTATTGTCATATAATTTGTTCAATGCATTTTAACAGCATAAATTGGTTTAGCATTTTAATACTAGCTTAAAGGTCAAATGCAGATAATTTAAACTAACATTTATCCTATGAAAGTTATCATATAAGCTCAATTTACTGAATGTGTGGAATGGAAAACAGTCATCTTTATTATTTTGTTCATTTATCCAAAATCTAGATATAGTTTAAAATGTTATGGCAATTCCATTTAAGCTGTGAAAGAACATATTTAGGATTATTTGTCAATGTGTATAACATTTAGGATATGATCCTATAGCAAAATAACATCTTATACTTTGTTCTGTAGAATGGGGATTGTAAGAGAAGAAAAGTTGTTATAATAAAGAATGGAAAAATACAGCTACAGCTTTCGTGATGAACTGAAGATATCAAGAAAAAACATATCTACAGATCTCACCCCACCCACAGCTGGGTGTCTGCTCCTCTATAGTCCTGCTGTGCACAGAAAACTCCCTTCCAACTTGTGGCTCATTGAACCAAAAAAAGATGGAAGATAAATGACTGTTTGAGAGAGAGAAATAAATTAGTGATCATATGCGTGGGAGGCAATATAGTCAATAACATCAGCAAAGACAAATAGGCTAAGTCTTGTAAAACACACTTTCCCAAGGGGGACTCCTGGAGTTTTCCTGCTGTAGGCAAGAATTGCAAGATACTGGTATGACCTACAATAAACTGCTCAACCAAAAGAGCTGGGACAGCAATCAGGTCCCAGAGGAAACTTCTGTTCCCACCCAGAATGAGGCTGGGGAAGAGTCAGTGGCCTGGTGGTCAGTCACCCTGTCTGGGTGGGATGGGACAGACCCAGCCACAACTTCTGAGACTGATCTGAAGCACAGTCAACACTTGTGCTGTCAGGGGCTTGCCTGAGATGTGGTTTGTTCCTGAGTCTTTTTCAAACAGTTGTGTAAACAAGTGTTTGGAGGAGCAGGAGCTGGAGCAGAGTTTTACAGCATGGTAACAGACTGCTCTGCTCATCAAGTGGTAGAGATAATTTCTCAAATGAGTTGACCATCTACGCACTTAGGTTTTGTACTTTGTACTAGGGGCAGAAGAGGGAAAAGCAGTAAGGTAAAATCACATTTGTTAACTTCACAAAACTTTTGAAGCCAATAGAGAATTTCCTGCATCATTCTGACTGCATTTTGTTTGATCACAGTTTCTAGAGCCAAGATATCTGCCCAGTGCTTGTCCATAGTTGCAGAGTAATTTATTTTGCAGGACTAATAGTCAAATTTTTAATGAGGCTTGAGCTGATATCTTCAGAGCTCCCCACAACCTCATGGCACCCCTCTGTCCATCTCATCCTCACTGGGAGCCTGCAGGATTTGCCTCCTGGGGTCCCTGCCAAGCTCCTGTGCTCTCACTCCTTGGTGGCTGCCAAGAAGCACGTGCAGCATTCAGAGCAATAACATCTATTCACAGTGAGGTGGGGGAAACACCAATACCAGACATTTAGAGAAGTGTAAGGAAACAGCAAAGCCAGTGATGATGCCCTGAACACTCAATCAGCACCCAGGATTTGCAGCCAGGGACTTTTCCCAGCCAGAGGTGTTTCCCAGGCAGATGACAAGGGAAAGGGTGAGCACTGGGCACAGGCTGGAGGAGTCAGCACCAATGCATAGTTTCGAAAGTTCCCTTGTTTCCTGTTTTGTCTGGTTAGCCCCAATTTCATTCAATCTGCACAGAGATTTCTATTTTCATACCAATCTTTTTCCTTCACTGTTTGAGCAGTCTAATCTGATGAGACAACTCCTAATCTAGTCTTAACTCTTCTATGTTTTTTCAAGCCTGATGTTTGTGAGCATTTCTAACAAGCTTCTAACTGTACAAATTAGCTAGCTTAATAAGCATTATAAAGGAGCATAACTGTCTGCATTACCAGAGGTCTTGCTGGGTATGATATTGTGAGATGAAAGATTGAGTGCATGAATCATTTGTAATAACAAATTTGACTTATTATTCTATTCATGAATAGTCCAGAAAACAAGCTGGTTATGTCAAACAGTTGTATAATTGAAATTCTTTAGACTTTTTTCTACTACTTTTTGGTATTTTTCTTCTGGAGACATGGGGTGGAGGGAATAACTTTCTTTTTTGTTTGGGATTTTTTTCCCCCTTTTATTAGAGAAAATGGAAACTCGAAAAATTGCAAAGCCATTGTCACTTTAAATTTTGGTCTCAGTGACAAAACAAGAACAAAAAAATAGCCCTTTTCCCTCTTTATCTCAAAGTAATAACAGAAGGATTGAGGAATTTTACCTCATTGAACAAATAATTGACAGTACTGTTCTTCTTTTTTACTGTCAGTGGAAACTTCTGGTGCTGTTCCTTCGGTGGTATTCACAGTTAAAAGCAGCACATTGTAAAATTTGCTGATAAAACTCCAAACTCCTGGCACAGCACACCTGCTCTCCTCTAGGCTATGCTTCATTTAAGATGTGAAGGGGTGTCTGTGTCACCTGTTGGAGCAGAACCACAAGTGAGTCTCTGAACCACCCATGAATTTCATTGTTTTGTTGCACTCCAGAAGGTGTGTTGGGAATGACCTAGGGTGCACTAGGATCACCATGATCACTTCATTTTTACCAACTGCTAATAGAAAGAAACTCATCTGATGTCTTGCAATGGAAGAAATAGCAGGAAGCATAAGAATTATTGTTTGGGGTTTTTTTATTGCTTGTTTTTTTTGGGGGGTCAGTGTGCAAAAAATGTTATCATTTATATGAAAGGCAGAATTAAGTTTTTTATTACCATATTTCCTCCTGTATCACAGAAATGGTATCATTCCTGATGCCACCAGAATTATGCAGAGGATTATGAGATGCAAAGTGAGATGCCAAACTCTTGTTTCCTTTTCATTTGTACAAGCTTCTGTAAGAAGTTCATGAGTTTCAGTAGAGTTAATCTGATTCATTGAGATCTAAAAGAGCTCTGTCTTTAGATCACAAAGTCAGCTTTGTAAATAGCATATACTGAGAACAATTTGAAGTAGTTTCTGTGCTAACAGATATCATGTCTTTTATTTAGAAACACTACTTACTGGTCTAGATGTGTCACCATCACTGTATTGCCATCATTGCAATAGTAATCCTATAAAGAACTTGTCTCATACGAAACCTTTAAGGAGTTTCATTTTGCTCTGGTAGGATGTGGTCATATTATTTGCATTTCTAAACATGAGAAAATTGGAAGAAATGGCATACTGGAGAGGTGAATTTTCCTATGCCCTTACTTCCTCCTTTTCAATGGGTGTTCAGAAGTGGAGGAGACTCAACCCGTTGAATTCACACAAATTCCAAAGGTTACTCACACAAGCCTTACCATTTCAACCAGAGTGCACCTTTACAGCTCCCTGTCACATTGGTCCCAAAACCACTGATTTGCAGAGGCTGGAAGGGATATCTGGGGGTCATCTTGTCCAACTGGTTTGCCCAAGCAGGAAACAAATCTAAACTGAAATAATTGTTTGGAAATTTGGAAATCCTATGAATGTCAGCTACATAAATTACTGTTGGAAGCCAGGTGAAAATAGCCATGTGAAAACAGAGATTTAACAAAATTTGTTTGAACCTTATATCTTTCCTTATATTACCTATAGGTGTGGGAGTCTTTGTCAGGGTGGATGGTCGTCAGGGACAAACTCAGGCGCTCTCTGTAAGGTGGTCTTGACGCTGCAGTTTGTTGTAAAGGGCGTGGGTAAGCAGAGTCCTGCTGAGAGCTGCCAGCCACAGCTTGGAGCAGGATGGAAAGAGAGTGGGGGTAAGAGAAAGAAGTAAGAGAGGGATGTAAGAGTAAGTAGGTAAGAAGGTAAGAGAGTAAGAGAGTGGTGGTAGCAGCAAGAGAGAGATTTTCAGTAGAGAGTTTACAATACAATCAATCTTCTATGCTGAATATTCTAATTTCCACTAACCAATCTAACACAAGATACAAATCCTATAGCATTTACATACAGCCTATAAGAATCATTGCATTATGATAATGTGTTATACTTAAAACCCTAAAAACTACTCTTTGGACCCTAGCAGGGTCTTCTCTGACCTTTGGACCTGCTCTCCAGCAGAAGGCGTTGTTCTGTCAAGAGGGGATTACTTTCAGCTGGCCATCCTGTTGTCTTCTAGTTATTTAGTAACTAAGGTTTGGTATCTCAAAGATGGCTTTCATTTCAATCTCGCTTATGGTTTCTATATTCTCAGAATCTTTTGCTAAGCATTCATATTGATAAGATTTTCCTGAATCATCCTTCCCAACATAAAAGTGTAAAAACAAACGAACCTCTCATGTGGTTTTGCTCTCCCCCAGACCTTGGAAATCCCTGTGTGAGTGCACACAAATGCAGAGAGCAGTTCCCTGAGCCAGAATCCAGCTCTGAGCACCTACACAGGTTCCCACCTTCGCCGCATGTGCTGCGCTGTCACATCGCCCTCGGCGCACGCGAGGATGAGCGATGGACAGGGAATGCTTTGAAGCTGCTCTGTCAGTGCTCCAGACTGAAGGATTATCCAACTGTTCTCAATAGTGCTACCAGCTGCAATGTATTCTCACTTAGGCATTCCTGAAAGCAAAGTGGTCTGGTCATCTGGAAAGGTGAAATATCCCATCATTTTGCTCTCTCACTGAGGGGACAATGAGACTGTGATTGATATGAAAAGACTCCCAAATGAGAGGTCCAAATGAGATAATCTTTGTGGCCCATTTTTGGACATGTTTTTTATTTTTTCCCTCAGCTTTATTGAGGAATGAATGTCAGTGTTTTAAAACAAAGACCCCTACACAAGTTAGTAATATTTCAGGGGTTATAGGCTACCATGGTTTGACAGGAAATATAAAATTTAGTTAATATTTTTTATGTTGTTGTTTTGTTGCCTTTATTATCTAAACTCTTCATGACTAATAGAAATGTTACCAATTTGATATGGAATTTATCTTCAGTTTTTTAAGAGTAATAGGAGCAGACCAAAGTGGGCTATTTACCCAAGAAAAAAATTATTGCAAGGGAAAGTGATTGTCATTTGAAATACTGTCACCTCAGGAAAAATAATGCATCAATATGACTAAATTTTTTTCTTTCTAGGGTTTGCAACAAGGTCAAAGTCATTTACCCAATGTGTTTGGGATTAAAAGATGATATTTTAATACAGAAAAAGGACATGACCCAGAGTGATGTTCAGAGTCATCGATCCCTCACACAAGACATCTCCAAGCTCTTCACTCCTCTTTCCTCTTGCAGTGCTTTCTTAAGCACTTCCCAAGTACTTCTTATGCTGCTTCCTTGAGCTATTTCAATATTTAATCTGCACCAGCCTCTGCTTTCTTCACATCCTCTTTCCTCCTTCCTTCTTCCTCTGTCCAAACCTCTTGCTCAAGATCTTATACCAAATAAATTATAAAAGGTTAAAAAAAAAAAAAAAATATATATATATAAAGAAGCAGACACTGACTGCAAGCACAGAGTGAATGTGATGTGTATGTGTGTGTGTGTGTGTGTGTGTGACAAAACGGGTGACCTTGGCAAATGATTTTGTGTAATCCTTGACTTCTCCTTTGCTATTACAGTCATGCTTGTTTCTCTCCTGAATGTGAAATCATGACTGCCACCTACAAGTAGGGAAGACATTTTAATTACTACTTTTAGTCATTCAGATTCCTTTATTGTGGCTCACATTTATTGTGATGATAATGTCTCATTGCTCCCTCTGACACAAATACCCCATTGTGACACAAGTGTCTGTCCACAGAGCAGTAACCTAAGCCTGAGGCCCTGTAAGTCTGCCTTGTAGGGAAGGAAAAACCAGTGACACCATGTCTGGTTATATTCTAAGTATAAATTGTTTTGTTTACATATATAAACCAGGCCTGGTGGTAGAAGTGGTAAAATGACACTTTGTTCCAGGCGATTATTTCTTTAAGGAATATTTGCTTAACAGCCTTGCTTGGTTGTTAGAGAATAATTATCCTAATAACAAATACTTAATCAGAGAGGAAAGGACATAGAATATACCAGTGTCCTCTAGCATTTTTCAGGCTCATATGCTAAAAAGGCAATTTTACATGTCATCTCAAATGGAAATTTTGCACACGTGCCAGGAACTTGAAAAGCTAAACCTAAAAGTAGCACTTAAAAACATTTACCATAATAATATTTTCTTTTTTAGCCAATATTCCAGTGCATTTTTGCTTGTCTTTACTTCAAACTATTGGACTTTGACCCTTCTTTGAAGTCTGTGGCATATGCTGAAAATTAAGCAAGTTCTTAAGTGTTTAAAGGATTGGTTTCACTTAGAAATAGTCAGTACATTTAACTTCCAGCACTAATTCTAAACTTCTGTCTTCAGCAAACTGTCTCTCTAGATGACACCAAGTGCACCCATGCTGTGTGTCTGTGACTTTTTGCAGTCAGTTACACACTCTGTGTTTTCCCAAAGTGCTTGTGGTGAAAGCACATGGCTGTGCAAATCCATAGCACAAAAGGTGGTGCCACCTTAAACTGCCAAGCTTTTCAAGGAGCATGAAGACCAGGGCATAAAGCAAATTACAGCTTTGGTCTGATAATAAATGCATGCAACTAGCCAAGAACTAATATATGTGGATTAAAACTTACAAGTTTTCTTACAAGTGACAGGATTCAAGATTTGTGATCCAAATTCTTGGCAGAATTGAAAATCCTAGCCCTAACACAGTGTGGTGGAGATTGGGATCATTTAGCAACTCATTATGTCAGAGTTTCTTTGGCAGAGTGATAAAGGCTGTTCTCCATCCCTTAACCCTGTCCAGCCCTGTGAGACCTCACTCTGTTTTTGCAGGACTGTTTCTTTACCTGCTGAGACAGATGGGAGCCCACCTCCTCACTGTAATGCTTTTCCACTCAGCTGAGATCCTGCTACAGAAATTACTGAGGGTATGGGCATGGAGGATGAAGCAGCACACAGTCTGCATGGTTACCTACATGCATTTTCTCAGAGATAAGCAGAAAGGATGGGTGATTGTTCCCATTAATGTCATTTCCATCTCTTTTGTACAGAAGATGGGTTGAGCTTAATGAAGGGACTTCGGCCAAACTGGCAGAAGAGGGCTGGAGGGTCCCTTATTCCTCAGGGATTTATTCCATACGAGGATGTAATTGGAAATGGAAGTCCTAAACTACAAACTGCAAACTTACTTTTCCAGTGTGATGCATCCTCCTCCTTGGATTAACCCAATAGCCATACTGAGACTTTGCAGTCGTCTTTAGCACCAGAGAGTTCAGTTTTATGCAAATGGGGGAAAGTCTGAAATCTGTTTGTATAAATTGACATTCATACAGTGTAAACACAGGCCATAACACACAAATCCTGTTCTATAGGTTTGTATATCCCATTGTAATCAAGTTGTTTTTCTCCATGAAGTCACATAACAGCTGAGGAAGACAGTGGGTCATAAATAGTGAGTTGCAGCTTAACATGCCAGGGTGTCCTAAGCAGAACACAATATTTGAGACAATGCAATGATTGCAAAATCCTTAAATCCTTTCCTAAGACTGCAATTATCCCACAAACTTAATGGAACTGCTGTCATAATTGGTGTCAGACATGGCTTAGTTATCTACATGAACATCAGTCAGAATCACGGAATCAATCAGCTGGAAAAGAGCTCTGAGATCAAATCCAGCCTATGGACCCATCACCACCTTGCCAACCAGACCATGGCACTGAGTGCCACATGGAGTCTGTCCTTAAACACCTCCAGGGATGTGACCCCACCACCTCCTTGGGCAGCCCATTCCGATGTCTAATCCCATTTTTGTGATGAATTTCATCCTAATGTCCAGCATAAGCCTCTCTTAAGACTGTGTCTTCTCATCCTGCTGCCGGTGGCTTGGCAGACAAGATATAAGACAGTTATTACTTCTCTTAAAAAATACACTGCAAATTTCTTGCTCCTGCTGTGTGGTAGGGTCTGAAGAAAACCCAAAATTGAACAAAAGTTTTTACTAACTTGAAAACCCTAAGTCAGCCTGAAGCCTCAAGTAACAATTCTGGGTATAAATGTGAAATATCTGCTTTTGGAGACAGCATGCACAGAGGAGCAGAGTGATGGGTGCCACGCCTTGAGACCTTTCACTTCATGTCCTGAGTGGCTGTTAATGACTTATGCTGAAAGCTGTGAAATGAAAGATGTCTTAGACAATAAAATATCCTTTAGCTCTATTTACATTGAAGATATGGGAGTTTTTCAGTGTTGCAATACTATGTTTCATTACAGATGGGTTAATTCCGTGGTTAAATCAGAAAAAAACGTGATTCATGTCTGAATCAAAATCCATTTTGATTGCACAAAGAGAAATAATGAACTCTGAACCAATGAAAAATTAATTGTGAGCATGAAAGACTGCTTTCTCAACCCAAGACATAATTGGTTTTTAGCTGGTTTTTGTTGTTGTTGTTGTTGTTGTTGTTGTTGTTGTTGTTGTTTGGTTGGTTTTTTGTGAGGTTTTTTTGTTTTGTTTTGTTTTGTTTTGTTTTGTTTTTTAATAAGTCTATTTGAAAAGAAAAGAACTTGAATTAAAAGATAATTTTTAGAATCTAGGAACTGAATATTTGTTCATGTTTAAGTTAATGCCTCTGTAATTTTGAGTTCTTACATACCTTTTTTTGCTTGACTGAAATGAGTTTCAATGTTTTGCCATTTTAGTATGTTAATTAAGTGTTAATTTCTGCTGCCTGTCTCACTTCAAAATTCCATTTCTGGGAGGATATTACTTGCTAACAACCTCCTTGTCAGTTCTCAATAGGGAATGACATTCAAAAAGTGGAGAAAGCACTCTGAAAATGATAGATTTGTATGAGTAGCAGGGTTAGTTCAAACGTGTTTTTGCGAACTAGGCACTCTATCTCTTGAGTAATAGGTGAAGGGTAATTTTATTAAGTAACCTAAAACCTAAAATCAAGATGAAAATGAGGAGATTTAGAAGGCCCTCCATCCTTGACAGAACAGCCAAGTACTAGGACCTGACAGGTACGATAAAGAGCTTAGATGTTCTTCTAATATTGTTCTTGCCATAAGCCCCCAGGCTTTGTTCTACATGCTTAGTTAAACTGTTTTTATCTTACATAAATCCTGGTAAGCTACTTTAAGATCCATCAGACTACCTCAATTGCCATTTAAGTGTTTTTTTCTGCACTAACTGCTTCTTGTTAAATAGTTTGACATTTATGTGTCTAGACTTGGGTTGTTTTGATATTGATTTTGGAAAGAATGATAATGGAGTATAGTGGTAATATTACTTTTGCTGTCATACCTACTAGCAATATATCTCTTTGAACTTCTTGTGTTCGGAGCAAAATCTACACATATGTAGGTCTAAATTTAGTTGATTCCTCAAAGCTAGTATTCTGCTTTCACTATTTTTCTGCTGCAACTAACATTTCTTCCTTACATTGCTGAGAATCTTTATTTTGAGGAAAATATGTCAGAACACAAAGCTTCCAGGTCAGTGTCTGCACAGGAAAGATGGTTATGCTATCAGCTGAGTCTCTCCCTCCCTTCCCCCTCACTAATGACCTTACTGTGGGTATGGAAAGCTGCTTATGTGGATGCTTAAAGTGTACATAATAAGCCAATCACTTTTAAGATGTTTACTGCTATCTGTTAAATGAGATGAGCTTAAGGTTGACTTTCCACCTCACCCCCACCCCAATGTGTTTTGTTGTTTGCCTGTCTCAGATCAAAATACTGGAAAGAGTCCCAGAGCTTTTCTGGCTTTGGTTTAAATAGTTACTAATGTGCAACTAAAGCAAAGAATTTTAGGCAGAAAATAAGGAAGTCACCAATTAAAAAACAACAAAAACAAACCCTCCACCATGAGATAGGAAGTTCTGAACTATGAGATACACAGGCCATTAAAAGGAAAGTCAACTATCAACATTTTAACACCAATATAGCTTTACTGTATTCACTTACATCAAATATTGTACCAATTTAATATGTTAAAATCTTCAAAGCTGAGCTGATGACTGTGTTGACCTTTAAAACTGCCCAGGTGCTTGCCTCAGCTTTAATTTCAAGCCTTTGATAGTGTAAGGATATGGAAGTCATCTTTTGTGAGCAGAAGGAAAGAGATTTCACCTGGAAACAACTGAGTTAGACTTTTTCATTTTTTCATGCCTTTTTTTTTCCCCTCTACCTCTTCCACAGGGGCTTATGTTTCTCTGTTCTCATCCTCTTGCTTCCAAACCCTGCTGATAACAGGGGCAGTGGAAGTGTGTTGGGATGGGCACACAGGGATGGCACCTCAGCAGAGAAATCCTGATATTTCCTCAGTTGCACAGCTCTCCAAGGTGTTACAGCTCTGCTGTCCTGCCAATAATTAGATATGAGCAATTTCAAAAAGGGCATTTCTGGTCTAAGCAAATATATCCTGAACTAGTCAGCAAAAAAATACACCAATATTAAATGCATAAGTTAAGAACATGTAAGGTACTGAGAACATGTAATTTACTGTAATTTCCTGAAAGTGAAGAAAATCACATATAATCTGCCTTTTTCTATATTCCTACACTCAACTACATGGGAGACATCTCTCTCCAATCTTCTTGTTCAGTACATGTGTATTACAGATTTTTTTTTTTTTCCTAAGTAAAATAAAAGACTGGACAATGGCTGAGGTCCTTGCAGCAGGGATTTAGGACACTTCTCTACCCTGGGCAGCTCTCACTGTGCAATGGACAGGAGGAAAACGACCCCATGGAACTCCCATCTGTGATGACTTCAACAGGAGCTGCCAAACATCATACTCAAGAAATGGAATGAACTTTAGTTCAAAAGTAATGAGTGCTGCTCAGCCGAGTGTTTACACTCAGAGAATGGCTGAGCACTGCAAACCCCATGTTTTTCCCAGTGGGAGAATATAAGCACCAGGCCATTTTTATATTTATTTAAGGAATTGCCAGTAACTATTCTGCTCCATATGACACTATAAATCTTAGTGGACAGGTATTGAATTTGTAAATTATGTGTTTGTAAGTGATAATAAAATCTCGTGAGTATTTATTTCATTTTACAATGGTAATATATGTCGTACAGTCTGTTCTAAGAAAAGCCAGCCTAAATAAGCAAATCAAACCCTTTAAATCCATGGACTAAGGCCAGAGTCTCCTCTATTAGCATCTCCTCCTCTGTCAATGTGCTGAAATCTGTAATACATGTATAAATGTAATACACATACATCCAACTCCAGTTTTCACCATAGTGATGTAAAATGACTACCCCAATAACTTTCATGGCCACTAAGAATTTAGTTTCCCAGCAATTCTAACATTTCAGGGCTCAAGGACCATTCAATTATTACTTTTCTTCACTCAAATATTTTGTGTAGTCTGACAGCCAAGTTAGCTGGGCATTGTACTCCAGACAGAAGGCTTGACTTTTTCAAATAAATGCTATATTTTCAGGGAAATATATCCCTTCCAGGCATTCTGGTGACTACTTCAGTTTTACGTAATTCTTGTGTAAACTTGATGGGTTTGACTTTACACTGTAATTTCTTTCAGAGAGGGAAATGAACATTGTCTCTATCTTTGGCCCAGTAAAACTTATCTTTGTCCAGCAATTTCTGTCCTCTCTATTTTCTTCTGAAATAAAAATTTCATGCCTGTTAACTCGAGTGCTATTTATGATTTCAAGATCACAAGATCGTTCTTATGAAAAAAAGAAAGAGCAATGCAGGTAGAAAACAGCACAATGTTTCTGTATGTCATGCTTCAGGGCCATATTGAGACATTGATTGTGAAAAAGTTCTCAATTTTCAGTGTAAATAGTGAACAACAGAATCCAGCTCCTCATCTACAGGGTAAGGCAGCCTCCCATCCATACATTGAATCCTGCCTATTCTGAGCAGTATCTAAAAGTGTGGAAAAAGCTTGGAGTGATAAATGTACCCTAGACATCATGTTTTTCTCTGAATTATCTGAGTAACACAGCTAGTTATCCAGGCTTGGACAATACTCAGCAAAAAGACATGGGAGCTTCTAGAGGTCTATTTCACTCAGCTGAATCAGATGGCTGAGATGGCTGAATTACCCTCTGGAAACTCTGGTTTTAGATGGCTATTAAGAAAATTTGGAAAACTAATTAAGAATAAATGCCTACCAGCAAAAATAAAGTGAAAGAAGTAATTTGTCACGTAAAATATAAGGTACTGGGTGTTTCAGCAGTCTGGGCTCTGTGGAGTTTATTCAATGTGTCTAAATTTAGCCTTTCATTTTCCATTACAGTCAGTTTGGTCAAATGGACATTTCAGGGACCTTTTCACCTGTTTTATCCATCTGTATTTAGTTCCACCTAGGTCCAAAATGTAAGTCACCATTCCCACTACCATTTTATATAATTCCTTGGTAATGAGAGAAAAAAATCAACAGCTGCTCAGTCTGCCTGACACAATGGGAGACCATCCATTTAAATTTTAATATTGGTATGGCTCCGTGCTCTACCCTTTCAGGCATTTGTCTGGAGCATGTCTGCAGTGGTGATGGACACTTTCCACATGTATGATGACCAAATGTGAATGCTCCTCCTGCCTAATCAGTGAGTGCTGTACCTGAAGCTGTTTAGTTCTTTTGGCAATCCTTTTACATCATTTAGGGATGTAATTAATCATCTTTGAATCAGAATGAGCTCATGGGCAAGATAAATCCATGTCTGTTTGGGGACAAACATAGATATTTTTACTATATGGATGCTGGTGTATTATGGGGGAGTATTAGATGAATAAGGTTTATTCTCTTCCCTAATTCTGGGCAAAACCTTAGAGTGGTTTCTGCTTGTAATAATTGTGATATTTTATACAGTTTTGTGACTAATTTGACCTCAAGTTATTTAGTGCTACATACTTCTGTTTTCATTACATTATATACACGTATTTTTCTATTTAGTTGCTTAAAGTAGTTAACAAAATAGATACAAATGGAAACCTTCATGGACCAGATGTTTCTTTCCTAGATTGCAAAGGCTTCAGGGTACATTAGAGACAACTTAATAAGCCTAATAACACAGTGGTGGTCCACAGAACTTGCCCATTTTAGATCTCATAAAGTCCTAGTAAAAGTTCTAGTCTCATAGGCTTTCCTGAAACACTCAGATGGGTACTTCTATAGTCCATAAAATTACTAAAATATTTTGGAAACTTTAGAAGCTGGTTTGTTAACATTTGTGAAATCAGCTGAACACAGAAACTAGAAGAGAGTAATTATTTAAAATTAGTCAGACTGTCATTTTGGTGGCTGAAAAAACTGCCCATCCTCTGCCCCAGAGAGCAGTGGGAGGAACCTGGAGTGGGAGTGCTGTAGCCTGGGATTAGCTGGGGTCTTGAGTATGTCTGGAACTGAAAGCAAGTTTTGGAGAGGCAAGGACAGCTTCAGGAGGAGAGACACTTGTGGGTAGGACACTGGACAGAGGAAGAAAAGAAGGCAGGCAGAAGACAGAGATATCAGCTGGGGGGTACATCAGGAAGGGACCAGCAGAGAGAAATACTGCATGATGTGCCTATTGTGAAACAAAAATGGATATGTCAGGGGAAGTTAAAAACTGGAAAAAAGGTGCAGACAGATGTCCAAAAGAAAAAAAAAAATGTGGAGAAGGACACACATGATATAGAAGACCAAGAAAAAATGATATGTTCAGGTCAGTGCTAATCAGAGTCAGCAAAGGCAATAGAGCCCTGTCCAGATTGTACTGAGTGATGGCTATTTATCTGCAAAGGAGAATTTGGATTCTAGCCGCCCTTGCTGTTTGAATAATCCTACACTGTCTAAGTGAGACTCATGAGTGTGCCAGGAAGATTTTACAACCCAGAAATTGGACAACTATTCCTGCTTTTTAATGTGATAGCAATAAACAAGTATCAAGTGTGGGAACAATTACATAATAATAAAAAGGAGATGAAGAATGTACATGTTCCCTTTTCCCATCCAAAAAAATAACCCTCTTTGCTGGAAATTAGAATTTTTTTCCAGCAGACTGCAATGATAAATAGGAATGGGTGTAGTTAAAATAAAAATCACTCTAAGAATAGCAGTTCTGGTTCTTTGTAGTCCAGTTGGAAACCACTCTAATTTGAAAACTGGACACATGACAATGGCAAAGACTCTAACTTGATAACTCGCAGGCTCTACAGGTGGACCAAGTATGGAGTTATGAGACCCAATAAAAATAATGGTTGGACAGATATTGAGTCCATAAAATGATGGCAGCCAGGCACGGAGTATAATACAATACAGATGTAGGTGTATTGCTCTGAATAGTTTGCACTCTGTTTCAACAATAAAAATGTGTGATGTTTCCAGTACCCACCACCAACCATATGAGAAAATAAGTTTTTCATCTGGTTTCAATATAAAACACACCATCCTAAAATCAATTGATATTTCATACTCTTTGTATTCCTCTTTCCTGCACATGCAGGAAGTATTAATGGTGACATGATTGTATGTTACTGCAGTTTAACAAAATGATCAGGAAGACAAGCTATGTTAGCAACATTATTCAGACATTTAATAGCATTTATCCTTTTAACTTCATTATAGTGAATGCCCCAAGGCCCAAAGAGGGTTATTTTTAACATGACTTCAGACAGAATGGAGTAACTTCTCATATGAACATGCATTGGCCCCTATACAGAGATATATTACCAAGGCTCCAGGATAAAAAAATGAGGGGTTGCTACCCCTTATTTTATTCTATCTCCCCTCTGCCCCCACTCTTCCTTGCAACCACTCCATGTGGTCAGTACTCTCTGGTTTCTCCCCAAGGTCAGAAACAAAAGTCTCAGCCTTGAGGCCTTCACAGCTGTTACCACTCTCCAGATGTCAGCATTCGTCTGTCCCTTGTCCCTCTTTCCCCCTCCTTCAAAAAAAACCCCATAATGTGTTTAAGCTTGCATCTTTTCCTATGTCTCCCTTCTGAAGGCAGTACAAGCTTCCCAAGAAACTGAGCATGAGCATGAAAAATGTGCAGGTGTATCTGCATGTGCATCTGCATTGCATGAAAATGATCTTTTTCTCAGCAAGCATCCCCTCCATCCCCTCCCAAAAGGGGAGGAGCAGGGAGGGAGAGAAGGAAGGAGAGACCTTGTCCTATCTTGAACACAGCAGAGTCTTTGGATGCCATCAGATGCTGGAGATCCATTAATGTCCACACAGCCAGGTGCTGCTATCACTCCCCCAGACAATTAACCCCACCTGCACCATTCCTCACATTTAATGAGAGCAAAGCTTCCAGACAAAGTTGTAACCACTCTGTAGCAAGCCAAAGACAATTGTAAACCATGTTTATAGATCTGATTGTATACTGTCTTGCTCTATTTTTGTTTCTCCCATTTAATTTGGTGTGCTCATTCCCTTCTGTTTCCTTTACACTTCTTCATCACCCTTGGATTTTTCCACTCTTAACCCCTCATTTCCTTTTCTTGTCCTGTTTTCCTCTACTTAACTACTTTTAGGCCTCAACCATATTTTTTCTTCCCAGTTAATTTTTCTTCATCCCTAGTATTTGTTTATTTATTTGATGCTGTCAGGTTGGTGGATGACATTTCTGTAATTATAGTCCCAGCAGTTACTCTTTGATTCTTGAAATGTTTCCTATCTTTTGATTTCTTTTTCTCTTGAAATATGAGTTTCAATTATATATTTGTCAACCACTTGTGTGAGATGAAAAAGAGATGTTTCTCTGCTCTCAAAAGACTCATTTTTATTTTTCTCCTTTGTCTCTATAAAATGATTCAATTTTGTTGGACTATTCTTTTAGCAATGAAAAAGATGAAGAGTGAAGGCAATACCAGGATTGCCTTTCAAGGAGGGTTTTCTTCCTTGGTCTTTTTTTCAAGGGTCTCCCCATGCACAGAACTGCATTTCCATGGCTGTGAAGCACTGTACATGTTGCTCACAGACCTGTCTCCCCCTGTACAATGAATCTCCTACATGGGCTGCCCATCTATTTCCTGTATTGGACTCTGTTAAATCTGTAATTTTAATCATTTCACTCAAGGGATGCTCACTGTTCCTGGTTTTGTCCATCTTCTCACATAGTTCTTTCATGGGCTTGACCAATCTCATATCCAGTGGAACCCTTCATAGTTAACTGTACTTCCCTTAATATCTAGGCTAGCATCAAGTGCACATCAGATAAAACACAATTTTTCCCTATTGCCTTGCTCAGGCCACCCTCATTTCTCCCCCAGCCTCTGTCATGTTAAGGTTTATCCCCCTACTATTTAACATAAAAGGTAGTGGTTGTTTTTTTGTTTGTTTCTTTGTTTTCCCCAAAAAGATCTCATCCTTTATAAAGCCCTATGTAAATCCTCCTCTAAAAAAAAAGGAAACTACCCAGTACCACACAGTCCTTCTAATCCTGCAACACACAATCCACTGGCTGCTGTGCCATTCTATTTATATATTCAGTATAGAACACTTCCTTATTCTTCCAGTTCTTCACAAATATTTGTAATAAAAGTTACCCTTGACACTGAAAGCTATTCACTTGTGTGTACATACCAAGGTCACATTTCTGCTAGCTGATCTCAATTCAAAAAACCACAGTTTTTATTGCAAAGCTGCCACAGTATTATTTTAAAAAATCACTGTGCTGAACTGATGAGCCAGGGAAGAAAGAAATCCCTGGAAGTTTAGGATGCTGACCTTTTCCACTAACTAAAGCTGGCCTTTCTGAGGTCACTTCACTGATGTCAGCTCTGGCAGGGTTGCTGAGGGAGGGCAGTACCTTTCTGTGCAGGCCAGCCTTCAGCCAGATCTGTGCTGCTGGAACTCTGTCTGACATAGTCAAGGATCCATGTATGAGCTCTATCACTTTTTGTCTTCTTGGTTTCCCTTTGGCTATAATGACCTCTTCTTACCAGCTCTTGTTGAAACACAAATGATTCAAATTTTCTGTGTAGTCTCCTTGGTTTGGATGCACCACACCCAATTCTGACCATGTAAAAATATGTATTAATTATTCATCAAAGCCACAAAATTACAGACTATGCTGAGTCAAAGAGGCCCACAAGGATCATTGAGTCCAACTCCTGGTCCTGCACAGAACCATACCCAAGAGTCATACCATATGCCCAAGAGTACATTGCATTATGTATAAAAATAGATATTCTGCAGGAGAGAACACTACAAAAATGTTAAAAATTCCAAACAGTTCATTTTAACTATTTAAAAAAAATACATATTCTGACCCTCTAAATTTGCCTACTACACAATATGTTTTCGTGTTCATATAAAGAAATGGCTTTGAGAGGCAATTATAAATGTGTGAGAACAAAGGATTAAGAAAGACAATTCAGCTGATTTACATGCAACAGCAAACAACAAAGGCAACAAATATGGTGAGAAAAATATGCCAAGTTGGCAGAATTTCACTGCTAAGTGTCCAAAACGAGAAGGTGGAGTTTTCCTGCTCTGCTTCCCTTCTGTTCTAGCTGGGTGGTCACGTTTCCTGACCCTGACAGCCGACACTGCCAGCTTTGGTGAGGGCAGTGCTGAGTGCTGTCCGTGGGCTTCTGCTGCACATCCATCCCCAACTGAGACAGATTGTTGTAGGAGCTCCCTGCACAGCTTTGCCCTTTCCCTCACAGCTGAATCAGAGAAGCAAATGCATCACTCATGCTGAGGAAAACAGCACAAGGGTTGATGAAGGAAGGGGGAAGTGAGGACGAAGACTGAGGATCTTATACAGAACACCAAGAAAAATTTCTGTAAAGGGCATCAGGGACCACCATACCACTCTGGAGCAGAATAACACCAAGGCAATGAGAGGATGAAATGTAACTCATGAGTGGGAAGCAGCAGATGTTCTTCCTCAAGGGCATAAGCAGAACTATAATTACAGAAAGCAAAGACATCCTATCAAGCAGAAGAACATTAGCTATGCAGCTGAGAAAACCACAGATAAATTGACAAGTATTATTATTTGTCTCTACATAAAGGAAGTAAAGAAAAATGACACAGGGTCATCCCCAGGCACAAAGAAATGGGCATAGGGCAGACAGAAAGGGCTAAGAGCACAAAAGGAGACATTTCATTTACAATTATATTAGACGTCCAATAGCATATCAATAGCAAAATTGTATGTGTTATACTTTAAGAAGAAAACTTCATGCACTCTTCTTCAGAGCCCAGTGAATTAGTCAGAGTTTACCCAGATCATATTTTATGTGAAAGTAACCACCAGGTCACAGACGTGTCAGTGCAACCTCACTGCATTCAGAGGGAGCATGCCTGTTTGAAAGGCTATTTGGACATATTTTTAAAGGATTAGTCTCCAAGGCTACATGTCTGCAATGTATTCAAGCACCTACACCCAACTCATCTAACCAAGCCAAAACCCCTCTGTGATAAATTGACCTGATATAAAACTGTGGAGTGTAATTTTTTGTCATTCTTTGAATAGCATGCTGTTTTCATGAAGAAATTAACTCAAAAGTTATTCATCCTGATATACTGAGATTCATTATATCTATAAACATTAAAAGGCGTTTAATTTAATTTTTTTTTTTTTTTATTCTATCAGGGGCCTCTTTTGGTATCAAAATACTGAGACTAAAATTCAATTCAGAATGAAGATGACCTCACCCTACTTAGCCCCACTACAAGTTTGGTGTAGAGAGACAAGAGGTGGGCTCAAGACCAAAGTGCTCAAGGGAGTCCCTGCTAGATCCATAGGCAGAAATATCTGCATCCAGCCTTTCATACT
The DNA here is from genome assembly GCA_030060385.1 of Muscicapa striata striata. Classification (NCBI taxonomy): domain Eukaryota; kingdom Metazoa; phylum Chordata; class Aves; order Passeriformes; family Muscicapidae; genus Muscicapa; species Muscicapa striata. The sequence continues at coordinate 623,995 of JAREIS010000048.1, forward strand.
GTAAAGCTTATTCAGTTGAAAAAAAAATGAAATATTTTATTAATTTTTATCTACAGAACTTCTTTGTGAATTCCAACCAATAACAAAGGTGTTATTCTACCAAATACAATGGACATCTGTGCCACAGAAGGTATGACTGAAAATAGCAGAGTCACACAGTTTTCATAGCTGTCTTTGTTTGCAAGGTGAACATTACATTTTACTTGCAAAACAAGAACATTTTATATGGAGTCATTGAAATAAAAAGAAAAAAACAATTGACATTCAGATTCCAGGAGGAAAACTGATTATGTTTCTACAAAAGGCATCAGCTGACTCAACAGATCTCTCTCTCCAATGCATTTGGAGTCATATCTGCACAATTCTGCAGGAGAAGTTTGTTTTGTTTATGCTTCACTCTTTGGTGCATTGCAGGTTCAGCTTAGTGGCAAGAGGGAGACTTGACATTTCACCCACCTTGCTAGTCATAAACCTCGTGATAAGTTAGAAGGGTGCCCAGAAGACAAACAGGGACAAGGACACTGAGTCTGAGCAGCTGCTGCTGCTCCAAGACTGATGCTGTGCCATAGGTGAGGGGTAGCAAGTCATGATGGCTGGTCTGGGGGAGCCTGAGGACACCAAACTTGTATAAAGCCCCATGGGCTGGTCATCCCAGCATGATCAGGACACTCAGTTTGGGTGCAGTGTCTCAGGTGGTATGGACATGCTCACAAAAGCTTTGTGGGTGTATAACACAGACAATACCAAGTGGATAGAAATGTGGCAAAATGATGGGCTTGTGATTGGAAAATGATATAAAAATTTCTAAGCAAATGTGTAGTCTTTAAATATCACCAAGACGTAAGCACATTATGCTGTCTTACAGCTAAACTTCAGAAAAGACTTTTTGACTATAGGATATAAAACCAGGTAATAACACTGCAGTCTGTTGTATTGAAGCATTGGCCAAATGACCTCAAGAAGTGATGCAGTCCATTACTGTGATCTGTTAACCTTCATGTACAAAAACATCCCCCAACAGCCTAAAGAGAAAAACAAACCTGGAGCTGTTGTTTACATTTCACTTCTCTGTCTATCCACCCTATTTTGATATGCAATTGACAAGTGCAACCCCCATCTCCCAAAAAATATCCATTCAGACAAAAAAAAACCCCTCTAGTTCCATAAAGTATTAAATCGGCAAAGATTATCAAAACAATATCCTAAGGGAAAGGGAAATTTTTACTGGCATACTGTCAGCTATCAGTCATACATTTTTATTATCCTTGTCTGGCCTCTATAGTTTGCCCTCTATGTGGGTCAGGAGAGAAACTTTACCCTTTTTCCTTCCTTTTATGGTTCATTTGTAAAATGGAGATATTGCTGTCAGCGTCCATGTGATGGTCCCTATGCACCTGAATTGTGGCAGCACAGAATGCAGCAAGACAGAAAAAGAAAGCATCCACAAACTGGAATGCTTCTAAGATACAAGCACACCCAAAATGTCCAAAAATGTCCTGTGCTCCATGCTTGCTCACTGTTCTTTTTCAGAAACCCATACCCACTGATTTCTAAACTCTAAAAATCGATGTTATACTGCAAAGGAACGTAAGGAAAGAATTGAAGAAGAACCCACCTTTGCTTGAAGAGATTTGGTTTGGAGCTGTTAAAATGGAATTTGGAAACAAAATAACTAGAAAATAATTTGAAAATATGAAGGATTATCTGAATGGTTCATTCTTTATCTTATTTGTAGTCTGAATATCAGTTTCTGCCAATGCCACCTTCACAATATCAAGACAAAACCCTTTCTTCACTTGGAACTATTATCATGAACTACACTGGAAATTTCTTTCTTCTCTGGCTTTAATGAAACCATAAAGCTGATGAGTATTTTCCACACATAAAGGGGAAATATATTATTTTATATATTGCATAAGTCTGGAGAATATAGCAAAAATAACATGGAAAAACAGTGTAAAAATCTGTTCATAATATATTTCCTGCATGTTAGCCAAAAACTTCTGCCAAGATTTAGTACTTTTTTGTTTTAAATAAGTGTTTTAAAAGAAAATAGATATATAAATTGTGGATTGCTTTTTACCAAGTTATATTTTTAAAAGCAGAGTTGGCAGTTTATGTTACCTCTAGACACTTTGCCTCTTATGTTTGGTTGTTATCAAAAAGTACTTAGCACCTTATTCTTGGTCTTCAGTTGTCAACATTACAAAGTCATCACACAGTCCCAAACTACTCCAGTCCATGGTTAAAAGAAGCAGAGACGTGAAAGTTCAGAGTTCTTATTATAGGTCACGTCAGACAAGGCAGATTCTGGGACAGAATGACACGTGGGAGACTGCATAACATCTGCTCACATTTTGTGTTCCTCAAGTTGGTGTTACTGGTTTTGCTCTTTAATGAGCCCTGAATTCATCCACTAAAAGGATAAAAGTACAGCTTAGGGAAACTAAGAGAAAGATGGCTTTCCTTTATGCTACAATGAGTGTGACTTCCTACTTTGTGATGATTCACCACAAATACATCTTTTGATGACCATCTCAGTGCTTTCAAGCTCTCCAAGCTGTCCATAATGCTTCTGCTGCTCTTGGTTCTTCCCAATCTCACCTCTTCCTTCCATTTCACAAATATATTTGCTTAATCCTGTGCTTCCATAGTCCCTACAAATGCAAACCTACCCACATGAATTAATTATCCTATTAATTCCTCTCCTTATTTTCTGTTCATATCTGTCGAGCAGTCCCAATTCACAGACTTACATGGAACCACTCAAAACTCTGATGGCAAAAAGTGTTTAACAGGTTGGATTGGACAACTGATATAAATTCCACCAGAATAGTGTTTTATTACAGTACATCCAAAGAATCAAGACTGTGTGATGGAGCCACGCCATGCTGGAGATTAACACTTTGTCTTGGTTATTTATCATCACATACAGTTTCAGCCAGGATTCAGTAGCAGGCTGCCTTCTGTAAAATGTGTTTTTAACTGTATGTTAATATGAGCTGCATGTTCTGGAGAACAGAGACAGTTTGTCTGATAGTTGCAAATTACATTATGAGACCCAGAAAAGTTTCTCACTTTTCTACAGGTAAAGATCTGTCAGAATTACTGTCAAACATCTAGTTTGCCAAAGACACAGTATTTATTTCCAAAACATTGAGAAAAGTTATTAACCCAGAAGTTCAGAACTATCTTCCAAACTGAAGTCTAATAATCTGAGGAATAAAAACTGAAAGGAGATAAAATATGCTCATGCATTAACCCTCTGACAAACCCCAGGTAAAGACAAGCAAACATTTATACACATCATAATCTGAAGAGGTTTTCCTGTAAATGCCCTCTGCCTGGCTTTCTGGGAGCACTCACACCTATGCAGCTGGGTATGGAGAGGGAAATAGATCTCCCTGACTTGATCTTGTAGGTAAACATGATTTTATTTTCTGTCATCTGCACCACTGTAAAGCTCAGTAATATTGTTTTGGATTTCATAAATAAATAGTCTTAACTAGGCTCAAACTAACAGCAGTAGGTTAACATTAGGGCATTTCATTAATAACGGTGGCTCAAAATAATTTTCTAAGGTACCCAAAAGGTGAGAAAGGTCATCTCCACAAAACTGTGGAGCTAGCTTAGAAGTTAGTAGCATTCAGATCAGTATGGAATAAATGTCTTCTAGTCAATGCAGAGAGAGAGAAAAGCTCCCTGGTATACAGCAGGACATTCCAATGGCCTGAAGTGAATTTACAATAGCCTCACACACCTCTTAAAAAAAAAAATTAAATAAAAGCCAATTCTGGAAATGAGCATGAATGAACACCATCTCACTGAACCTTTTCACAAGCACAAGGTGCTGAGAAGTGCTTATTAAAACTGCAACTGCTTGAAGCATGCTGGGATATCCTCTGCCAGATGTATGTGTCCCTTATATCCTCTAGCCTTCCATCATGGCTTTTTTTGTTTGTTTATTTACAAGTCATCCATATGGCAACACCATTAGGCACATCATAAAAAAATTACTCAAGTGCTTGTCTTGTTACTCTAATGAAATTACATGTTCTTTAAAACCTTGCCATTCCAACTGCCATGTGTTATGAAAACTGAAGCCTACTGGGATGCCATTTCATGTAAAGTTTAAGTGCTTCACCGGTGAATATAATTAACCATAATAGCATTTTATTAGCCTTAGTTACGACTGCAAGTGAAGTAACACATTGCAAGTCATGCCAGCACACATAAAAGAGGGAGCAAGTACAATGCATCAGCTGGGAAGGAGACAGCTGCTCCTAGCAATTGCCCTCCTGTCTGGCCTAGCCAGCAGGGGTAGAGGATAATCCTTAAAAATCTCTGCTATAGGGCATAACCACTGCCATCAGGAGGAGAGCGAGGCAGGGGGTGATGGCTGAGCAGTGCTGGGGGAAGCCAAAAGCCAGACTGAGCTGCAGGAGGAGCAGGCTGGAGAGCTACAGAGGCACAGGAAGCTATGGCTGCTATATGCTGAAAAAGGGTTCCCTGGCCAATTTTGTAGGCTTGGCTTCTTACCTCTGGAAGAAGATGCAGTGCACACCAGATGCTCAGTTGGCACAGGGAGTATGGTGACATTCAGAAGGATGTCTGTGACATGCAGCTGCAGGCAGCAGCCTCTCCAAATGGCAGAGCTGGAGCAATCACTGCTATTAAAACTGAAAAAAGTTAGATTTTCCAGTATACACCTTCATCTTTGCCTCACCAGTGTAATCTGATCACCCCAATCCATCTGATTCTCTGAATTCAGTCCAGATCACAGCTGGCAGAAGACATGAATCGGGAGCAAGGGATGGTAACACAGAGGAGAAGAGGGTAGAAAAAACTGATTAAAGTAGAATAAATAGAAGAAAAGTGAAATGCTTATATAGGCATAAAGAGCTAGATCAGAGGAGAGCAAACATGCAGAATAAAATTCTCTTAAACCCTGTGTGTTACTACTGACATCCACAGGTCCGTGCTGAGGCTGCTGAAGCTGGCTACACATTTTGTGCATGTAGGAACCACAAGACCAATCCTAAATTATTTTCTTCCTGCCAAGGAAGGAGTTAAAATACCCTGGAATGGATCCCATCACACTGTTCTGAACCTGGGAATACTCCAGAAAAGAGCAGTTTGGCCATATCTGCCCACTTCCCCTTCCTTCTTTACAACTCTTTCTCACCTTTTACAGTACCTACTGTCAGGCATTACTTTCATCATAGGTCTGTTTTTGCTTAGCTGGTTACTACCAGAGAAAACCAACAAAAACAGCAATCAAAACTGCTTGAAGCACTAGATATAGACTGCACAAAAGCAAGATTCTTGCTGAAATCAGCCCCCACCTCTTTAAAAATGCCCTTTTAACAAAACAGTGAACATTTTGATAAAATATAAATATAGCCAAGGAAAAAATATACTTCTATGACTGCTTTAAATAAGCAAGTTTATATTTTTCATCATGATGAGGAGTACTATTCACCTAAATGATTCTTAACCTTTCTTTAGGGTGGTACATGTAGTGGAAGAATTAGATGGTACGTTTGGTCAATTTAATTATCAGAGTAGGGCTTTATCTTTATATATGTTCAAAACACAGAAAAAGAAAATGAAGATATTGATCTTTTAAAATTTATTTTGCGTATTAGAGTGTTGCATTTGAAGAGAACCCTGCTACTAGAGGTCTGACAGTAGACAAAAATATTTTAGCTAAAAAGCAATTAAAAGGCAAGTGAGGGAGCACTAGTCACTTGGATGGATGAGGATCTGAGACATTTGCAGTTCATTCAGTATTACAGCAGACTTGGGAACTGAACCCAGAAGTCTTGATTTCAGATCTCATGATGGAAACATGTGCTTTATTTTGAATCTGTTTATCATTTTTATTAGGTTTTTCTGCCACAATAATGTTCCTGAGAAATAACAGAAATCACATCTATGTGATGATGTCCAAGAGCAGGAAGTTTCTATGAAATTTTTGGTACATTGATCTTCAGACTCATGGTGGACATTACAGTGTCATGTTTTCTATGTGCCAGGGTGATTGAAAAGCCCAGAGTGTGCATGGCACCATTTCTCACCCCATCTCCATGTGATATAAACTTACATGAGAGATTCTGTCTGCTCAGCTTTTCTTCACTTTTCCTTCTGCTCTCTTCCTGTGGCTCATTGGGGTATTTTAAAATGAGCCACTCTGTATGAAATGCAATCTTATGTGGGCTGGCTGCTATCAGCATGTCTCAGTGAAGTGCAACAAATTTGGTACAACTAATATTTCAAAGACTTCACTTGATCTCAAGCTTGATGCCTGATAAATCAAATAAAACTTTATTTGACTCTCCCAAAGCCATTCAGCTACCCATCCAAGACAGAAGTCTGCACCACAGTAACAGCTTTGACCTTTTTGGCTGTGCTTTGCCCATTGTGATTATTTTTTTCTTTGAATTAGCTTAAGCAGAATCAGCTGACATGGTGAGGATGCTGATGAAAAGAAGGGGTACAGTTGACATATCAATATGTATATTTCAAAAATAGCATTAATAAGTAATAATTTAAAAAATATAATCTTTGGCATTGCTAGTTCATTTAATTTTCCCAGATAAAAAGTAAATTTTTAAATATACATTGCAAAAATGTACTTTTCTGTTCTCTCTGGATTCTATGGCTTTTTTCAGTCACCTAGAAAATCACTGCAGAATCTCTGTAAGACCTCCAAACTCGGTCTAATATTTACATTTACATTTGACAGTTAAAAAACTCCTCGTATATTCAAGCTTTTTTCTAGGTAGATACACTTTTTGCTAAGTAGATACACTCATGAAATTCTAAATTTTCAAATCTTCCTCTAATTGATACTCCTGAGATTTCTCCTAGAAATATTTCTCTCTGCAACACATGTTTCTTTGAAGCATATTCTTAAAACATACTGAATTTCACGCATGGCATAAGGGGGTTTTCCATTTTATTAATGGTGGTGGCATTAAGCTTATACATTAAAGCATTTGGAATGTCATGTTGTTTTGTTTCCTTGTTTTGGTTTGGTTTTCCAAATATTACTCATGAAAACCTGGATTACAGTTTCTTTCTTTTATATGAAATTACTTTAAACAAAGAACTAAAAACTGTTACTACATTAAATATATTTTAGAATAGGCATAAATATTAAGTTCAGTATTTAGTTCATCCATAAGATGATACATAATGTACCAAAGGTTTTATTTAACATATGTTAATGTAAAACAGGTAGATAGTATGTCCTGTGCCTACTGTCAAACATTTAAATTGGATGTCTACTTGTTTTTATATTTTAGGTTCTGTGCTCCTAAAAAACACCTCTCAAGTTTAATGTACTTTCTCTTTTCTTCCTGTAGATTTCTTCCTCCTCCCTCCAACCCTTTTTCTCCTCATCTTCAGCCAATTCTCACCCATTCTCCTTCTCTGCAGCAATCTGCCTGCTCTGACTTTAATCCAAGTGGGCAATGAGCTGTAAAATCTCCTCTGCAAGCCCTGTTTTTCCAGAAATCTTTTCCCAGCCATTCTATTCCCTAGTGTTCCGTGCAGTTCCATGAAATCTATGGAAGGTTTTTGATAGTGGGGATTGAAACCCAAAAATGTTTCTGAGGAGGGAAAAATCTGCATAAAATGGGGTCAAAACTGTAAAAGTCATCCTTACATTTCCTTCCTCTCTTATCAATAATGCTATTCAGGATATCTATTATATTATACTGCACAATGGCATTGCAATATGGACAATTATAAACCCAGCAGCCCTAAAAACTCTATTGAATATCATACTTTTACTTTTCTGAGTATTGTCTATGCATAGAATATTTTGTCTTCTGTGGAAATGCTTGCATTTTCCTAGTCACAGATCAGGTAAGAGGTAACAATTCAATTTATTCCAGGTTGTAAATTCACTTCTCTTATTAAACTCCCAGTGACAGCATTAAATTCTTAAAAAGGTTATCCAGTTAAAGTTTCCTTAATAGTGGAATTCTTTTGGGTAGAAAATTAAATGGAATTAAATGAAAAGTAATTGCTGCCCCATTCAACTTCACATGGCAAGTGACAACAAAAATGCCAGAAAAGGAAAAATTGGAACATTTGTAATGTATCTGTATATTAAATAAGAGTTTCTATAGCAACATAAGTCAGAATCAAGATGCTTTTGAAAAAACCTAGGATGTAGCAAATGTGTCTCCAGACATGTCAATGTCTGTGCTGTGTAGCATGACTTGCCATGTGATCAAGATATTCCAACCCTATTGTCCAGATTTCAAAGTCCCAGTCCTTGTTCGTGTCTGTTTGCTCCATGGAAAGCAGAATTCCAGTAAGCACTTAGCAGCACATGTCACACAGGAAGTTATGAGCACCACATATTTATTTTGTGAAACATTTAAGACACTGCCTTTCACCCTAAAGATAAATTAACTGTAAGAGCAAGAGAAGAATAAAGTGAGTATAAATCAAGACTAAAATAATCTGTTATGTTTTGTGATTTTCTTGAATTAAAAAAAATCCAAACAAAAACAAAAACCATTAAAAAAACCCAAAAACCCAACCTCAAACAAAAACCAACAAACCACCCATAAAAAAAAAATTCCCAAATGAACCCACAGCTGCTAAAAATATATATCATAGTGTACATGAAATAAGATATTCACAAACTAAGGCAAGGGTTGCTCTTGCCTTTCTCTGTACTCAAAGTGGCTCACTTAATTTCCTAGAAAATTTCTTTACTTATGTGAATATTTCCAAACACAAATGTACTCATTTTCAAGGGAAAGCTAAAGGATGCGTAATAAAACCCAGACATATTTCTGAAAGGAAACTGGCTTGTTTATAGACTGAAAATATGCCTTGCATTAGGGAAGTGTGATCACTCTCAAGCTTGTGACTTCCACAAAGCAAAAACTCCAAACTCCCAAATCCTATTTGTGAAATGGAAAGAATGGGGCTTTCCATACTGGATCAAACCAGAATCCTGGGTAGCTCAATATCCTGTTTGTCAATATCCAAGAGAGCAGCCTCAAAAGAAAGCAGGAGAACTCCCCCAGGGAGCACGTTTCACACAATCTATCCACCCTCAGTAAATTTCTAAGGGTAATTCTAACTTCTAAAGTTGGAACTTGAAAACAAGCTCTTAAATTAAGAGCTTTTGTGTAAGATTCAGAATTTTTACTATATTTGCAAGACTTATTCCGAAGGTATTTTTTCATACTTCTGCTGCCATAAAGTTGTAAGTCACTCTCACATAATTTGTTAGTAGTGAAGTGTGTGAAGACATATACACTATTTTAAGTTTTGTAAGAAAAAGTTGCTACAAATTACTCTAATCATCTCAATATCTGCAACCAATTAAAGCATTTCACTCATTTTTATTGATGGCTCTGAAATATTCAGAGAGGGTAAAAGGCAAAAAAAAAAAAAAAAAAAAAGAGAAAAAATTTAAAAAGGGCAGAAAACTGTTTCCTGGTCAGCAGTTAAGCAATTAAAACAACCACCATGTGGTGGGGTTGCAGCTTTGTGGTGCACAAATGTGGGGATGGGGAGCTGTGCCGCAGGGCAGGCACCGAGCGGGACCAGGGGATGGTTTGTCACTGCCACAGCCACTGAGAGCTGAAAAACACCCCTGAGCAGCAGTGAGGCATTAAGAGCCACAGCCTACCTGCAAGTGGCCTGAAGCTAATGTGAAATGGCAGCTGAGAGCAGCTCCATACAACTTTCTCAGCCTCCCTAAGTAATTGGTAACCTCTGAACCCCGCTCACATGAGTAGCTGGGGGGAGCTGCTCCCAGATAGGCTGAGAGGTCAAGCCAAAGCCTGGTTGTCTGGACCTTCAAACATGTGACCTTCTTCCTCAAAACTTTTTTTCTCACACCTCAAGATCATGCCACTGGCCTCCAGAACTGCACTTTGATCGGGGCTCAGAGTGTTTTGTTTACCTTTTGTATTGAGCTCAATCAAATGTCCTTGAACTGTACAGTATCAACTTTTCCCAGGTCTTTTAATTTGGGCAAAGAGAAACTAGCCTGTCTTAGCAAACTTCTACTTTACTTAGTGCTGATCTTGGACTTTTGCAAAACTGACAGTATCACTAATCTAATCCTGATGTCTGCAATGAGGTTTAACACTTGAAACATCCAAGTGGAGTTTAACCGGAGCTATTTGCTGAGCTTTTCGGTCCAGCATTTTTCTGGGGCATATCCAGCTTTTAAATTGAATATGACAGAATGTCCTGATTAGCCCAGTGTTGTGAAAAGTGGAATCAAAGCCTCATTTCAGGCTGCTACCAGGTACTACAGCATTCCTAATCACACATAGCATTTGATCATGCATGCACTAAAATTTTGCCAGGCTTTTGAGATGCCAAACCAAGTCTTTGTTTTTTAAAAACAGAAGTGAAAGAATGGATGTCAATAGGCAATTGTCTTTTGTGAGATTTAAATAATTTTATTTGGACAAATATGCAAATACTCTAGTTGCAGAACATATTGATTATTTCTTCTATGTTTCCACTACCAGCATTTTCTTGAAATACACCTCACTGTCTGATCATGGTCCTGTTTTCCAGATAAGCCTTTGTTACTTGTTTTTCTCTGCTAGAAACTCTATTGTTGCCTGACATCCCTGACTCTGGATCACATTAAATATCTAATTTTTCCTTAATAAATAAGATGGTGACTTGGAGGCAATTATTCCTCCAATAATATAATTACTTATTCATCTGCTCTACTATCAGTTTATTTTACTGCATTTTGATTTCTGTTTTGGTGGAAATAATTTTCAAAGCAGGCCATTAATAAACTGGCAAAGGGCCTGCTCACAGTGCTATTAAGAATTACTCTTCTGGCATCCTCTGATATTGAATTTCACATAGCAATCACTGGCAAGCCCTAAAATTGTTGCAAGTTTTACCAGTACGAAAGGACATCCCAGTACTCCAAAAATCCGGTACTCACTTAACCTAGTCAAATTCTTTTACAGTTTAGAAAGCCAGCTGCCTTGTAGTGACCGTCAATTTTATTGTACAAATCAATTTGTCTCCACTGACGGAAAATAATTGCAAAGCAAACAAATTATCCATGCTACATTGAACCCTATTCACTCTGGGGACGCTGAGCTTACAGCTTGAGAAGATTTTCCTCTGCCTGTCTCAGAAGTAGAGCTTGCTTTAAAAAACCCAACAAAACATTGAAAAATTGCACTGCTTTTACTCTTACTGCTGCTGGAGATTTCCAGAATATTAATATTGCATTTTTCTAGGCATTAAGATGCCATTATGTGGAACTTTTCTGAGTATATTTAAAGCCCAGTATATGATATGGCTTTATATACTAAATTTTCAGTACAAAGAGCACTGTTGTTGAAAGTGGAGGATTTGGAAGTGCTTGTAGGCTTACAAAGTCACTTAGGATCTTATGTAAAAGCACAGTCCAGCGGCTCTCTATATAGGCCAATATCCACAGAGGGATTTAAATCCCTGAATAGACTGGAAGGTTGGAGTGCATTTGCTCAAATTTCACTCTTCAAAACCACCACACTCTTTTCATCTGCCACTGGAAACATTTACATTCTGTCAGCATGTCTAATGCCCCATGAGTTCTGCTCCTGCCAAGCCCCCAGAGCCCCTGTCCTCAGGGTGAGGGTCTGGCAGTCCTGCTGGGAAGATGGACAACATCAGCCTGGGCTTGCAGGTGTCATTTCCCAGCAAACACCTACCAGCAGCTGGGCTTCCCCAGGAAAGGTGGGCAGCCCCTGGAGCAGGTCCCAGCTTGTCCTTACTTGAGCAATGCCATGTTCTTTATTTCTCCCTCTGGCATGACAGATATTCAAGCACTTCCATGAAAAGTAGATCAAACTGAACCCTGCCTCAGGAAGGCTCTCACACATAAGTTTCCCCCACTCTTTCATATCCCCATGAAGCTTCCCTGAGGACAGGATAGGGCTCAGTGCAGCAGCTTCACTCAGCTCCAGGGAGGATTTAGGTAAGGCCAGCATCAAATCCCAGTAAAACTGAAAAGAGGGACTGACCTGTAAGGAAAGGTCTTCCCTAAGGAGCTGGAAGTGTCTGTGATTAAAACTTCTTTACTTTCGGCAATTGAGGCCATCGAATTTACAGATCATGAATACTAGGTCAATTTGAAAGGACAATAGGATCACCTTGCCTATTTTGAATAAAAATGAACTATGAATAAGCAAGACTTATATTTCCAATTATTTCAGTCTCTCCCAAGGATCACCTGGGCAGTAACTTTTTGTCCTAGTAAAACAGCCTTTGAGGCTGCATTTCATTTCAAAGGTAACCATTTCACTGCCTCACCATTTCAAAAAGAGATGCAGCAGTTAAGTTACACTTTTTTTTCCAAAGATGACATTGAATGCAGTATTTGATGAAATATATCCTATAAAGCTTCTCTTATTAAAAGTGGTGTTTCGAAGAAATGGGTCCTGTCGTTATAAGTGAATATTACAGCCTATTGTACTTTCCATTTTTTTTTATCATTTATTGGAATATTTTAGCAAAATGTATTCACTTGTATTGATATAAATTTGTCAGGGGAAGCTTGGAAGACATCTCAAATTTTCTAGATTTTGGAAATAGGTATTCACTATTTACTTCCAAAATTCACTATATAGGTATCCACTATTTACTTCCATGCCCAAAATGTGGCATGGACTGGATTAGAGCTTCCTTCTTCTTATGTGTCAAAGCCAAAAAACCTTTAGACAAACAGCAGTGAGAAGCCAGACTTCCTCAGTTCCAATGTTCATCAACCACCTCAAGCTCCTTACCAGACATGAAAGAAATAAAGAGGCCAAGAAGTCAGTGAAGGGAGTTACAAAATACTTGGTAGCATGCAGCCTAAATTCTTTAATGACATTTTTAGTAAATGCTGTTTCTGCCAAACGTAGTTTTCTTCACCATCAGAAATGTCTCCATTAATAATGTATAACGACACTTCAAAATTATTCTTGTAAAGAACTTTCTTAATAGCAGACACCAACTTTGTTCACTGCTACAGAAGTCTGCAGAACTCAGTTTTTTGTGAATGTATGGATTTCTTTTCTGAATATTTGCAGTTTAAAACGTCACCAAGAAATATGAGAATTCCTGCCAGAAATCCATCCCAAGAGGCTAAAGTCAAATCACTGGAGACACATTTCCATGATCCTGACCTAGGAAGAACATTGTCCAATCTAGTCTGTGATAAGAAAACATTTGAAACAGGGACAAATTTCTCATTGACCTCCTCTTCCCCCACTAAGCTCACATTCTTCACCTCCACTTCATAACTTTTCATGGAACCAGAAGAACAAGTATTTTCTCCATATGTTTCTGCTCAAACTCTAGTTCCATTTGTGGAGAGGTTAACTTTCCAAATCAGAAGGGGCAAGAGCATAAGCTCCACATTTGTATAAGAAATAATGGGCAAGAGCACAAGCATTCAGATGCTTGCAGGAGTAGAAGGTCTGAAAAAAACCCAGATACATTTCATAGAACACACATTTCATGAGATTTCCAGGAGATTCTTCAGCTCCTGAAATAAAGTGAATTCTTTTTGGCTATATTGAAATGTGTCACTTTATTCTACTTCCTGATGAAATTTTGGGAAGTCTTGGAAATTAACATCTGGGAGGAAAAAACAATGTGGGAGGGGAAAAAGAAGAGCCAAAAATGTTTGTTTCACCCATGCATTAACATCCCAGTAAAGGTTCATAAACAAACTTTACTATAAATGTAAGCTAATTCTAAATATTATAAATTACAAATTATAGATTAAATAGAATAAATCTGGGCTTCCACTGTGCACTTGAGAAGAATTTCTAAGCATCAGATATTTCTCTCTCTTTTTTCATCTCATTTATTTGCTAAATACTAAAATCATTAATTATGTGGTTATCATAACATGATTATGTAAAAGGAACCAAGATGAGCACTACACTCAATCATGTATAAAATAAACAAACCACAACCAGGCAGATGGCACATTTGGGACCAGGCTCTGCCCTGTGAAGTTGTTTGCTGCTTTGAAACTGAAAGAGTAATGTCTGCATGTTTTTTGTCACCAGTTTAGCACAAACATTTTAAAACTATCTTTTTGCTCAAACAGGTACAAGCCTTGTTTGTCATGGTCATTCTTCCCAGGCTCTGTACATAAATTTATGAAGCATGACTTTCAGATCTGCACTCATTTAACATTCAGGTAACTTCACCTTTAATGTGTTTTCTCCCAGTTCCTACCTACTGCTCTAAGGGATAAGGAATCCCATTGCACTCATTTAATATTTCATGGATTGCACTTTAAACCTGCAGTACAGCCATGCACTGCTACTGGGAGGACAAAAGGAAACACTGTATTAAGATTATATTGATTCAGTTAACCAGAATAAAATGAAGAAAAGGTCAAATTGGGGCAAAGCTAGCACAAGGAAATGCATCCCTGGCAGTTAACTGCTGTGATTCAGCTTCCAACAACTGCAGAAAGGGCATGGAAAGAGACTCTCCAGTGTTCACTAAATGTGCCATTACTGTGGAGTCATCAGAGTGCCTTGAGTCGTGTTTTGTCCCCTAGGCAATCATCATAATTAATTGGGCATGCAATTTATCATAGACTAATTAAGTGGCTTCTACTGCATTTATCACTGCTTGTAAAGTGAAGGACCACATCCTGACTTTTTATTTGTAACACTGGCAATGCAGTTTAAAACATATGATTCATCACTTCTAGATGGGTTTTAGATTCTCAGCAACTGAGCACCCTTGCACCCAGAAGGGAGCAACAGTCCATCCCAGTATTGTAGGGCAGATGTGTTTGCATTTCCAAGATTATTGGGCTGATTTCTGCAGTAAAAGTCCTTGATACACATGGATTTGTGGGAATTTTTGTGTGCATATGTGTTAATGCAATAATCCCTACTTGTAAGTTTTGGTCAATTGCAATCAAAATTTGAAAGATAAAGATCTCAAAAGAATGCAATCCTGCTAAGGCTCCTACTGATAAGGTGACTTCACAGTAAGTTTATCCCTGCTTGGACATGGGGGAACATCTTGGGAATTCTACCTTGAGTCACAAACCAATAGGACACCAGGCACCCTTGGTTCCTATGCTCACAGATTTATGTGTATTCACCACTGCTCCTCTGAGCTGTTACAACTTCCTGCTGCCACCAGGATATTTACTTTGGTCATGCTGATCTGGGAGTCCTTTTACATTTTTCACTTACATTTACTTAAATAAGATAGCAATTTCAAATGAAACCTCATTTGAACCAGATTTCATATTTAGAGCTGTATCACTTTTAAAGAAGGGCAGATCAGGGATACCTGTGTAGTCACAGTGGGATGTAGTTCCTTCTGAAAGGTGTTTTTTCACCACAGATCTTTTGAGCAGACTTTCTCTTGGCTTATTCCTACTAATGTTGCTGGTTAAGCCAAGAGAATTCACATTTGGATGCTTTTTCTGGTGTAACACATTCAATAATGTTGAGCCAGGGTAGAGATCCCAGCTCGCCATCACTGCCTAAGGAAATAGGAACTGAGCCAGTATCTTGGCCCATCACTCCAAGGTCAGATACTTGAAAAGCTCCAGGAGCATGTGTACAATATCTGTTAATATTCCAGAGTTTATCTATGTAGAATTGTCTACAGAGAAATGAAATACCTTAAGGTGATGAAGGATGGAGGAATTTGAATCCAAATGATTACAACAAAAAGCCTGTTCAGTGTTGTTTCTGTAAATGGCATAAGAAACCAATCTATTCTCCAGCAAGACAAGGAAGCTTAGCTACTTTATTTGATTATTAGAGCATCTTAGCAAATACTCCTGAGTCCACATAATGACTACTCCCACATGTTCCTAAGGGTTGTGTGGTCTCTTTTCTCAGTCTCCACACTGGAAGGTTAGCTTTACACACAGAAAATCAAGATTGCAAAAGCATTCCTCAACAAGGAGACATTTCCCATTTGGTCCTCAGCTCTTCATTGTATTTCCCACCCACTTAACCACAGCATTCATTTTTATAAACCAGACTGTCAAGAACATGCCTGCACCACCCTTTTGCATTTTTAGCGTGGATTAAATAGAAGAAAACTGTCTTGTGCTATGCCAGCTTCAAATCTCTGCATTTACATCCCTATTCAAATATATTATCAGTCATGGTTAAGGCTGGAGGATGTATTTAATGGCATAGCTCTACTACACACTTCTATGCCAAGTGGTGATGTTACCCAAATTACCTTTAAGCCCAACTACATGTGGACACTGGAAATTGTCTAGCAAAACTGCACTGTGTTCTTCTAAGTTTTCATTCCCCTTCACTTTTTGACATGCCAGATGTTTCTCAATTTTGCAGCAGCAGAAGAGATGAATGGATATCAGCAGTAGCAGGAGGAAAGCAGAGGACCTGACCTTTACTCAAGATGCATCTGTAAAGAAATGTAAAACTTAAAGTTATCAGATAGTCCAGTGCAGCCTGAAAGCTTTCTCACAGTCTCAGGGCCAAGATGCCATACCTGCTTTGTGTCCACCTTTTGACAAAAGAGCCCATCCCTACTCAAGAAGGCATTCAAATTGACATTCAGTGAGGGGCAAATGGCCAGTTCCCACCAGAGAGATTTCTACATCACAGCTTCTGAAAGCTGTCCCTAGACTCAGCAGTGGAGCTCAGCTTTATTTTGGTAGTAAAATACAACATCTTCTTAAAAAAGCTAAGGACATTTAAAATATCTGCAAACTATGAAAATCATTCCCTCAGGTTAGAACTGAAGCAAAGTACTTGACAAGAGTTTAACATGAAAATTGACATTAAATAACTCATGAAGACATCCACTGCTGTATAATATCTTGAGGGGTTATTTTAAAGGAGACACTGTGCATCAGTTCTTTGTGCATCAGAACCATATGCCTCAACATAAGTTGAAATTTCTACCAGTATCCTTAAACTGCATTTCTTTGCATAATGGAGAATTTCTGAGAAATCCCTGAGCAGACAGGTCTTACAGAGGAATGACTGTGTGGTCTTATGCTGCTGCTATTTCCCATCAATGAAGTGGGCAGAATCTGAGTAAAAGGAGGGTGGAGGGAGTAGGAGCAGTGTGGACGTGCCAAGCAGTGTGGACCAGCCTGGGAAAATGTGGGGGTGGCATTACTGGACAGCAACCTTTAAGGAAGTTTTTCCTCTTTCTTTAACCATATTCAAGCAGTACTAAGATACACTGGAAATTGGACTGCTGGGTTATGTACAAAGTTACATAGGTGCTTGTGATTGTGTGCACAAAGTCTAAGATCTTCTACAGAGCAGATATTTTAGGTCAGATTATTGTCCCTGTAGATTCACTTATCTATCTGATTTTTTAGTCTACAATGATCATATTTCTGTGAAGGTAGTCAAGAATCTTCAGGATTCTGTCAAAGAATAGCTGCAAAAACTGCAACCACCACATCTTTGCAGAAAAAGAAAACTTGGTTTTACAAACACTAGCAATGCAATGGAAAGATTGATTTTTACACCTCCTTCTCTGTGTCCTTGGAACATTTCTACCTGTCAAATGCTTTTCCAAACTGTTCTTTAGGGTCTTCATGAGACATTTGAAGACATGTTCCCTGATTTGTAAAATTTTCAGGATTCAGACTAAGTGCCAGTCAAAAAATATCACTGTTAAGTCATAAAGACTTAGATCATTTCTCTTATTCTTTTTTTGACTGAACATAAACCAGATGGAGCTGTGCTCTCTTGCACATTCATGCAAGCTTCATACTGGCCAATAAGGTTTTGGCAGAAGTTTTATAAATAAGCATATATTTTTACTTGATAAAGTGATATGAAAAGGACTTGAAATAGTCCTTGGTAGAATTTGCTACTACCTTTAAAGGATGAAGTCCTCAAAATTCACCTTGGTGAATTTTAAAGACTAGAGATTTATCCATTTTGTTAGTGAATTTCTCCAACTGCCTACACTCATGTTTCTGTGTGTGCCAAGAATTGTGACAAAAATTGCCACTGTTTGAAATGAGCCAATGTTGGAAACTTGGGGCCTGGCTAGAGTTGGTATAAAAATGTTTGCATCTAAGGCAGCGCACAATTATCTGCATTGACTGCAAAATGATCTTAGAGGTAATATCTTAGTCATGTATATTTACATTAAAGTTTAGTGGGTTGGTGCCTTCCACAGGTTTCCTCACAGGTCCAGTCTGAAAAATGTATTTAATACACTTTCATAGTGCTGAGAAACTAACCATGGCATATTTTCTTATAATTTCTTTAACTTTAGAAATGGAAGTGTTCAAGGCCAGGTTGGATGGGGCTTTGAGCAACCTGTTCTAGTGGGACAGGTGGAAGGTGTCTTTGCCTGTGGCAGAGGGGTTGGAACAAGATGAGCTTTAAGGTCCTGTCCAACCGAAACCTTTCTAAGATTCTCTGATACTATGATTTATGAAAAAAAAAAAAATCAACTCAAGAAATATCAAGTAGCTTACCCAGAATGGTCCTAATCACTAGAAAATAGCTCAGTAAGAGGGAATATGTGGTTCCAAAGCACTTTTTATGGATGAAGAGCTGAGGATGTATCAGCTATACTTTCAACAGAGGGATAGTGAAGGCTCAGCCTTCTCTGGCTGGGTTTTAAATGCCAGCTGACACAGCTACTGCAGTCTTTTGGATGAGCAACACGAGTGCTGACTGGACCAAGCCTTTCAGGGGAGGTAGTCAGAGGAAAATCCAATTTGTGAGTCCTGGCAGAGAATGAAATAGGAGCTGTGCCCCTGAGCATGCCATGACTTATGATTTTGAGCAAGCTGACAACCAGACGTTTGAGTGTTATTAACATCAGAAGAAAGGTATCCTGCATTCTTTTGGTGCACAAATTGGAGTAGCTGAGTAAGGTCTCTGAGATTTTAAAATTTGGGTTTGTCCAATTATTTTGCCTAAAATGAAATGGCATTCTGGTGAGAAATGTGTTTTCATG
The DNA here is from genome assembly GCA_030060385.1 of Muscicapa striata striata. Lineage (NCBI taxonomy): Eukaryota > Metazoa > Chordata > Aves > Passeriformes > Muscicapidae > Muscicapa > Muscicapa striata. Next base: position 642,961 of record JAREIS010000048.1, read on the forward strand.
TGCCCTCTACACAAATGGGACAAGTGTTTTGTTAGTGATTTCAACTGACTACAGTGATTTATTTCCTAGAGACAGATGGGTCTGCATTCAACTTTTAAAATAAGTTTTCCTGTTCTCCATTCATCTCTTAACATGAGTGAAAAAATAAAAAATTTGTCAAAACAAACTTCTAACTTCCTGGTTACCTACTGGAGGGCAGAAGAGTTGCCTTGAGCACTGCATTAGTCACAAAACAATGTTGTTTTAGCTGCAATGTCTCTCCTTTTGTTTGGTTCCTGGTAGCCCTAACCACTAAGCCCTTACTGTTTTAGCTTGCTCAGATCTTGCCTTTTATTTCATTAGTAATTCTGTTACTGAAGGCTTTCACCTTGTGAACTGCCTGAGTCTGGTATTTCACATTAATTAAAACAGAACTAACTACATCACTTGCATTAATGTACTAGTGCTATTTTTTGGCAGAAAACTTACATATTTATATTTTGACCACATCAATGTTTCATTCACTTTAGCTGATAAGAAATTAATAAAGAAAAATACCTTAGGTTTTGTGACTCATTGCTTGTGAAGATTAATTTTGAAGATATTATTTGATTTGAAATAATTAATTAAGTCTTCAGAAGTAATAGCTAAACTAAATAAAGACAATATTACATTTTATTCCTAAAGACTCAAATATCTTTCTGATTGTGATGCAAAATAGTAAGAATTATATGACACAACTTATAATCCATATTTGTTTATATGTACATGCTTTAAAAAAATTGCCTCCATGTATGTGCACGTGCATCTATGTGTGTATATAATAATGTATGAGTGTGTGTGTATAAATTAAGAGATGTTCCAAATGAACATTCTAATTTTTGGAGTTCTGGTTGATGACATTTCAAATTTAATAAATATAAAAACCCCTTTCTAATTTTTAGTTCATTTAGAATATTATCTGCAGGAGTGAGAAAAAGAGTAAACTGTTAATAAAGGGTTATTAAAGGCTCATGGCATTTCTTAAAGACCCAGGAGAATTTGCATCATGAGCACAGGGATGCAGAGGCATGGGGGAACCTCCCCCAGTGCTACCCCAGCCCTGGTACAGGACATGATGACATCCCAGAACTAAATCTTGGAAAGAGATGATTATACTTGTTCAGTTGACACAGACATAACCAGTGGCTTTATTCGACTTCCCAAAAAGAGCTCGTGATATGTCAGCTCAGTTTAAACATCTTTGCTTGGGGAAAATGGCCAAGGCTTTGTTCAGAAGCATTTGCAGCACTGGAAATGTGAACCACATGCATCTACATCACACAACCTTTGTCTGCCTAAAGTTTCTAATGTCTGCAAAAAAAGCCCTCCTTTAAAGGCAGAGGCTCTCTGGCCATGCCTTGTGCCACCTGTTTGGGGAGGATCAGCTCCAGCCTCAGGGAGCAGTGCATGGAGGTGGCCACTGGTCTCATCCAGACCAGAATTTCCTACATTCCTCCCTGTTATTCTGACTGTCTCAGCCAAAGGTACAATGTGCAGTTAGTCCAGCAAGAATTTACCTGTGAAAACAATAATAAAATCTCAGAAGTGCATTTTGTCTTCTTCCCCCAGGGAAATAGTTATGTTAGTACTTGGGCTAGTTTGTTCACTTCCTTTGGGTGGCAGATGTGCCAGCAAAAGTCCTCAACACCTTCCTGCCCTCAAGACCACCATGTTCTGATTTCCTGATGACCTGCTCAGACTTCATACCATCAACATGAGTCAATCTGGGGAACAAGTCTGTGCCAATTCGGTTCTTGTAAAAGATGCTGATGAAAAGGGATAATAAAACCATAATACAACTATTCATGACTGATAATCCTCATTAGATGGATTTACTTCAAAAATTTATATTATCACCTCCCTACAAAACAATCTCTTTTCTTTTTCAGCAGCTTTTGCTGATAGGACTGTCAGCAGATCCTTAGGACATACCTCACACCTGCTTATGATGTAGGCGAAAAAAATTTGTCCTCATCATTACAATATCTTTTTATTGAAGACCCTGATGCTTAGGGAAATTAAAACCTCACTTTTCCTACAACAGTAGGAAAAACAGACTTGACTTGGTGACGATTTTATTGTTAATCAAAAATGGAGTAACATAGTGAGAAAGAAAATCAAACTAAAACCACCATCCCCACCTCACCCCTTTTTCCAAGCTCTCTCGTGTAAGATGTAAGCAGCCTGGACCCAGAATCAAAAAGGTCACCGAAGGGCTACTTCAGTGAGAAGCCCTTCTGGGGTCCCCTAAGCATGAGGGATGGCTGGAGGCAGAACACCTCCTCACAGAGGTCTGGCTGCCCCACCAATGAGGTCAATGAGAAGCCCTTTGCCTGCACAACTTGAGAGTACAAGATGTCAGAAAAGAGAAATGTCAAAGGGGATCTCTCTTCCAAGGTGCTGTGAAGACAAAGACAGCAGGGGGAGTATAGTGCAATCTCCCTATCCACTCCTTTTACTCTGTGGAAGCTTCAAAAGGCACATCTTACAGTGAAGGAAAACAGCATGACAATACCTCTGACAGCAGCTTTGTAAAGAGATGTACCAGCTTCAGCTCACATTTCCATCCAAGACACTGCAACAGCTCCAATCCCTGCTGCTCCACCTCTCCTAAAGGTTGAATCTCCAGTGCTTCACTGCTTTGGGGTGAATGCCCAACCACGACAGAGATCTCCCAGCCTGTCTGCAAGCATCACCTCAGAGACACACAGACTTGTCTCATTTTGATAGCTGCTTTTGTAACCTCTAAAGACATCTCTGGCTTTTTTTTGAATTGAAGTGCAATACTAGAGTGATGGACACAAAGAATTGGCACTGGCTTGGTAAACTCTGATTGACAGCTGGCTTGCAGTTCTTCAGAACAGACTGCAATATTGTTTTGGAGTGCTTCCCTATAGCTGCTAAACCAAGGCATGAAAGGGAGAAAAACTGCATAAACACTGTGAAAAATGATAGCAGAAAAAGCTTCTATTACTCAGTGATTTTGACACTTCAAGTTCTGTTTTCAGCAGTCAGCTTAGGACACTTATCTCTTCTTTCTTGTCATTAGGAAAACAAAGATGGTCCTTGCAAGGCTCAAGATTGGAAGACAGTTTTGCTACAGGAGACAAATATGTAAACAGCTGCAAACTTTTATGCTTCTGTTTATTTTTGCTAATTTTGATCTCAAAAGTTTTTATGAATGGAACAAACAGACCCAAATCTTCTTTTGTATAACTAATGCACACAGCTTGTGATTTAACTGCTGATATTTTTTCATGTGTTCTTAGCTTTTTTCTGACATGTGAGTGGAAGAGAAATTGCATATATTACATAAGCAGAGCTTTCTCTTTGCTCTTTATGCTTGTAATGCTGTTTGCTAAATTTGCATGCTTTGACTTGGGAAGATTCATTGCTGGTAAAGCAATGAGGTCTGGACAGTTGGCAGGTCAAAACATTTATTAGTGTGATTGTGCAGAAAAGTTTGGCTCCATGGTAGAGAAGATCCCTCTGAAATAAATATGGAGACTGGTAAATTAATTATTAAGGAGGATGTTGCAAAAACATACATCAATACTGTTCAATATGTGGTTGGAAGGTAATTGAAAAAATTATGTAGGCTCTGACTTAAAAGGAGAGGGAGTCTGATGAACACACACTATAATTTCTGTCAGCACTGTCTGGCTGCTGAACCTGTCACGATCCAAAGTAGCACTGGAAAAAGGCCAAGCCCAGTCTCCAAGGCAGGGTTCAAGCATGACAGAGACTGCCAGAGAACTTTGGTTATTTCTCACTTCTTTCCTATGTTACTTTCACTTCACTTGCAGGAAGGCATGTTTCATTGAAGCATTTTAATCCCTCTTGCTATTTTAAAAGTATTTAATATTCTTCTAAATTTATGTTCCATTAACCTCTCTTTATGAGTATCTTACAGAGGTAGGTGCATGAGAGAGCTGATCTCTGTGTTCATTTCCATGTATTAGTTACAGAGCTGCCTACAGCTGCTTAAATTTCACCACACTTAAAAATCCTTTGAACCATATTATAGTCATGGGGTGGGTTATTTTGGGTTATGACTTTTTTTTTTTTTTTAACAAAACTGTCTAATATTAAGCACACATTGCTTGATTTAAATAAACATTGGAGAAGATTTATGTAATCCAGTTCAGGATACACATCCAAGCCAATACTTTGTCTTACATATATATATATATATAGAAATAAGTCCATATTAATCTCAAATAAAAATGGAATGGTGATACTAACTTTAGTTACATTGTTATTTGGCTGGCTTTGACCAATTCTTTCTTCCCTTTTCTTTCTTTCTTTCCTTTTCTTTCTTTCCTTTTCTTTCTTTCCTTTCTTCTTTCCTTTTCTTTCTGAAAGCACCAATAAAGATGTCCTAAATCTCATGTAAAGTAAAATGGATTTTTGGGAGCTAGTTAGTCATTCTACCAGTCTTTTCCACCTCCAAGGGAACTGAACACTGAAGAACTCCGCTTATGAAAAAGATCAAACAGTTGCAGAAGACTGAAGCATACCTTTTCCTAAGAGTCTCACAGTTACTTAAATGCAGTTTAATATATCCCTTCTATAGAGGTTGTTGAGGGTGAACCTGCAGAAGGTTCTTAACCTTTTCTCTGCTGGACACCTGTTTTTATGATTGAGATAGGAGAGAGGCTGTTCTTGCTGTCTCATACAATTTTCACATAAGTGGTATAATAGCACAGTAAACTACTTTTTCAAACTGTTTCAAACATAAGATGTCTTTACAACCTACTCAAAAATCTTATTGCCCAAGTCTTGGCTCCCATCTGCTATTTCAACTCAGGACTGAAGGAAAAAGTGGATGTTCTGCACAGTCATTTTGTTTTGCATTTCAGTGGGCCTAGGTTTACTGTGATCACTTGAAAAAAATTCTAAATAGCTCTGTGAGAATCTAGGAAATACTTAGAGAAAACATCTTTCTAAGCATGCAGTACATTATGTGCTTAATAAGTGCAGCTAATACTTAGCAATTTGGCATACTTTTCTGATTTTGTTAGCTTCATCACTGTTTTCACAGGAAGCTGGCTTTGAAAAAAATTACCACAGAAAACAGTAGTAATACCTCTTACTGGAAATAAAGTCTGGAGGTGTATCTCCTGCTCAATTTTCTTTGGTATATTTAGGGTTCAGAGTTCCTTTAACTTGGCAAGCCTGGGCGAGGAACACTTATCCATGTGCATGTAGTACATTCACTCCCATATAATTACTTTTTGTTAATGCTCTGAAATAATTTTCTTTCATTTTAACATAGTCTCCAGTCCTGCAGACATCCAAGAACATGAATAACAGACTCCTAACTTCAATCAGATTACAACTGGGAATAAAGTACTTAGCCATGTGCAGCATCTGGTTGCAGAATTAAGATCATTCATCTCCTGGGTCTTCCTAGGAAACTGTAGTATGAGATATGTGCATGTGGATGTGGGGTCCATGCAATGGGGCTGCTTTACCTTTGATGAGCAAAAAAATTTTTAGAATTCATAGGGCAATCCACACAGGTAATCCAGCAGCTCCTGCAGAAAGTATATCTGCTCCAACAATCACACTATTCACACTGTGGCATTTGGAGGGGGAAACACAGTCTGTTTAGGGAGTTCATTAACAGTTCAGGCTAAAAAGAAATATGAGTCTATGTGTTTCATCAAAATCAAGGACTTCTTTTTATATATATTATCACCTTAAAAAAGACATTGCATCTGATATTTGAAAGAGGACAGCATTTTGCAAGACCACTTTTCACTGAGCTTTACTCAACTGTCTTGAAGTTTGATTTCTTTGATGTCTACAAGTTTCATTTCATCAATGTGTACATAGACTCAGAACAGTGCATGATGTTAAAAACTTTACTGTAGTATGTCACACTTTAGCTTAAATGCCTCATGAATTATCTCATGTATTTTTCTATGTCCACACACATTTATAAGATGTGTGTATTTCCAGCAGTAAAGGCATTTTCCAGTATTTTGCTAAGTACATTAAAAGGCTATTTTTAAATTTATAAAAACATTTAAAATTAAAAAAAAATACCCTACATTTTAAGCTGTTATTAGAAGGGGTAATGAACTTAATATGCTGATGTAAAAAGGGAAAATAGAAGAGTTTTCTGAGTATTTCTGAATGTTGCTTTTAGCATGTTATCATTAATGTATTAAAACATGTACAAAAATGCATTAAAGGATCAGGAATATTTTCCTGCAGGTACTTAGAACCTAATAAATAATGAATGTGATGATTAACTACATGGGCAGAAGTACAGAGCATTACCAAGAAAAAAAACCTGCATAAAATCTGGCCTTTGAATGGATATGCACCATTGTCTTTAATACTTAAAAACCCACTTGAATATACTCAGTTGTGTGTGAAGAGAAAACAAAAGAAGCAAGCGTGCTTGAATTAATATTATATTTTAAATGAAACATTTAAATATTGCCGAGAGCAGCGAGGGTGTCTGGAGTGGAGTGAAGGGCACAGAGCGCGCGGAGCAGAGCGCGGCCATGCTCCTCAGCGCTGCTTGAGCAGCCACAGGGGCTTGTGCAGGTCCAGAGAGCTGAAGTACGACCACCACCAGGGCTTCTCCCTGCCTGCTGAGGACCCTCCTCGAGCCTCGGGCTGCCTGTGCTGGGCGTGAGGGTCAAAAAGTTCCAGCGGGTCGTGGGGGTCGTGGGCGTCCTCCATGGAGCGGCGCAGCAGCTTGCTGGGCCAGGCCTCGGCGGGCCGCAGGACGAAATCCACGCGCCCGGCCTGCCGCATCCTGGCGGGGATGGTGACCCTCTTCATCACCCGGCTGTAGCCCGGCGCCTGGGCGCTGATGATGTACGTCCCTGCGGGCAGCAGCCGCCAGTAGTCTCCGTCGGCAGCTTGGGAAAGAGAAAGCGCAACAAGGCCCAGCTCAGGTTTGGCCTCGCGGCCTCGGTAGCCGCATGCGGGCCCGTGGCACACACGTGGCTCAAACAGCCAAGGGGCGGGCCCTGGGTGTTGCTATTTGTTAGGAGCGGCAAATAATAGCACACACTTCTTCTTGGGTGAGGGAAGGGCTTTATAGAAACCTGACCTATATTTATAAAGCAGTTTGTGAATCTAAGTCAGGATAGCAGTTCATTGGGCGTCAGGAGAAACCATCCCATGTCACGTACATCATGCACTGTCCCATGGTCAGCACCAGGTGCAAATCTATGTGTATTGATTCCTTTCTATTTGTAAGAAAGCTATCATCCTGGCTGGAGCTGGGAAAGTCTCACGGCCTGAGAAGGAAGCTCAGAACCTGAGAAAAGGTCTGGCTGAAATTTGCCTAGGCCCTCAGCAGTGTCCACACATGGGAGCAGCTCAGATTTTGGAAAATATTTGAAGTCAAATTTTAGATGACGGGAAGAGGCTTTGCCTGTGAAAACCTGGCCCTTGGGAGCTAATGGAGTAAATTACACATATAAAATGGCAGTAACTGCTGTTCTGGTATCACAGGGAAGTCTTGCTTTCCTTCGGGCTGCTTCTCCCAAGGGTACAAGGAATAACTCCCAAAGAAATTAATTTAAAACTGCGTGAAACTTAAGAAAGTGAAATCAGAATCCAGGCTGCAATATATATACATATATATATTTAGAATGTCTAAGGAGCTAAGAAATCCCTTTTTTATTAAATTACATTCAATTACTTTGCAGACATTCTTGCATGTAAGACTATGGAGCTGGAACTGCAGCTGGTAGAAATTGCCATTAGTGTAAAATGGGTGTAAATTTCCTCCAGCTGAAGGTTAGACCCTGCAGGCAAAAGCAGGGAGCCTTAAACTGAAAAATTTATTCATCATTTTATATTTCCTTTATTTTGAATGGCAAGTCTCTTAGCTCACTGAGTGTTGCATTAATACTATTTTCTCGTGGAATTTCTTAGTTCTTTTTAACTCTAAAATAAAAAAACTTTTTAACCATATGACATTTTTAACCACACCTAACTCAGAACAAATACTCTTTCTTAGAGTGTAAACACATTTTTATTTAATTCTTATTCCTTTAAAGGTCCACTGCCAATGGGAAGCCACTGTCTGGGAAAAAGTTTGAAAAAGACCCTAATTCATGCCAGAGTCTCCCACCAGCCTCAAGAATCTGCATCATCTCCACTATTGTATCCCCTCTAGCACTAGTTTTTTTGAAAGCTGGAAAACATCCACTACTTTATAAGCCATTCTGGCTTCCTAAATTGATTCAACAACTATCATTAGAGCAGAAATGTAACCATTTATATCTTCTATTTTGCACTTCTATGGCCTACCCTGTTCTCACTGAAATCAATAATAAAAAGAAAGCATTGATTTCAGTCACAGCCTAAGAGCTCAGAACTTCATGACTGTGAAAAGTAACAGTTGTATATGCTCCAATATGTGTTTATCAGTTGGTGACTGGTATAAAGTGGACATAATTCAATGTTCTAATAATAATTGTCCAAGAATTGCACAAATTTATGCATTTCCACATGAACAAGAAAGGTTGTGAACCCTTCCATTTCTGCAATTATTCTAGTTGTGAAAATCAGAGAGGATCCTATTGTAATACCTACACCATGTTCACAATATCTCAATTAACTAATGTATTCCACCAAGGCTCCACATCTCTGCATGCTGAGTTACAGCCTCTGAGCAGAGCTGTTGCCATATTCCCCCAAACACTGGCTTTGGTGGACAGCAGACTGTTCCAGGTGAAACTTTTCACATCAAGAACTCCATCATCCCAGAGACAAGGCAGATTTAGCAGCCAGCTTGACATGTTTTCTCTCTTCTTCTAGAAGAGAACTCCCACCTGAGCCTTCAGTTTTCCATTAAGGTGCCATTTCTACCAAACAAGTATTCTTTTGCAGGTTAAGTACTTTCACTCTGCCCCAGGAAAAATCTTAAACTAAAAATATTACCTGTAGTGACATCATGCTGAATGCCCCTGACTGAAATACGAGCATTTTTGATTGGGTTGCCAAACTTATCAGACACAATTCCTTTTATCCCCCGATGAACCTGGGAAAGGAAAGCAAAGTTAGATGGGAGTCACTTATTACAATACCACCTCCTCATCACAAGGAAACCTTTGTAGAGAAGAAATAATTGTCAAAAAGTTCAACCATCTAGAGGCTCTCAGGAGATAATGACCTTTCAGATCACATTCCCTATTTAGGGAGGTCCAAGGGGACGGAGGGAAAGGGATAATGGAACCAGAGCTTTTTTGGGATAGGTATGTGCTCTGCATTGAGAGACCCTTCTCTGCACAAATCACTGGCACCTCATGGTCTGACCACAGTATTTAAGGACTGTTTCTGAATGTCTGCCCTGGACACAGAATCACAAAGAAATGAAAAGTTAAAGCTTTCAAAACCAATGTGATGCTCTGAACATAATGAGAAGGCATCACTTCAGGTACTTGTGGCTCATCATCACTCTGCTGCCTACACTTCACTGCCTGTCAGAATGTCATGACAGCAGTGTGTATGATACCCATTTTCCCTTCCCTACAAGCACAGAACTGAGCTGCTTGAGCTGTTGAGAAATGTGCTTGGTGACAAACTAAAGAGCAATGTGAATTCTGTCATACAAGGAGGTGCATTGTAATAAAATAAAAAAATGCAACAAACAGTTGCATTGGAATAAAATAAAAAAAAATAGAAAAAATTTTCGAAGTGTTAAAATATTAAACCTCTTAAGGTTCTCTTCTTACAGTGTTTTAAATTTAAAATATTTTAGATCTGGAAACCAATATGACCTTTTTAAGTGAAAAATAATTTCATTTTCATTTTTTCTCTGAACAGCTACCACCAGCTTGAGTTGTTCTTTACTTCACTTCCCCAGCACCTTTTTTCTCATCCTTTCCCTTCCCCTTGTCACAAAAGAAGAATAGAAAAATACCACAAAGCATCAAAACAATGGGAAAAACATATTTGCTTTTCTGTTAGAATACAAAGATGTTTAAAAATAACCATTAAAGTATTCAACTTACAGTAATTGATAATACAAAGCTTGAAAAAAATCTCTAGACTAGTGAGAGCAGTTCTTAATCTGAGACTGTGTTGTCACTGCTCTTGTTAAGTAGCTGTTCTGTTCTGAGTGAAGCTATTCAGGTTTAGGAAGTTTTAGGAACAACTCAATATAAGGATTTGAAAACTATCCTTTATAATGAAGCACTGCAATTTGGCTTTACAGCATGAACTTGGGGATTTATCATATGGATAGAGAGTAAATATGGTCAGAAGAGTCATCTCAGACTCAAATTCAATTTACAATGTAGACATGCTCGAAGTCGTATGACCTCATCCAGTTTCAATAATAATTTTGCAATTATAACGTGACAGAATAAAAATGACAAAACTGAAATTTCTTTAACCATCTTGCTTTGGTTTGCTATAGTAAATTTACTGTATTTCATTTTTCCTCAAATCAGTGTCATGAGTTTGGTGGGGTGTTTTGATATTGCTTCTGATGGGGGAACAGATCAGCATTTAGGAAAATGAGTTCTACTTCTGTGTGTTAAGGCAAGTAGATTTGTACACACACCAAACAGCCTGGTATATATCAGAATAAGAAAAGTTTGAATTGGTTATGGCAGACTTAATCCTTATCGGGGGTAATTCAGTCACCCTTATCTGCAAAGTTGTTTTGCTTACTGTCCTGCATTTACTCAAAAAGCTTTTCCAGCACAGACTTCTACAGTATCTCACACTATAAAATCTTTACATCTTGAAGACTTCAATTGTAATATATATGGATTTAACCCAGCTCCATTTGGATTCACTAAAACTCATTTTCATCAGACAGCTGTAAAACGAAATGAGTTTGGTGGTCTGTACTGCAGACTTTATTGAATGATAATACTTACCACAAGTAGCAAGAGGTTGCTTAGAAGGGCCATAAAAACACTCCTAACAATTTTAAATTACTGAATACTCTATCAAAATAAGGCATGACAGAAAGCTAATCTACTAATGGCTGAGAGAAAGATGAGCAACTTCTGTTTCTGTGTTCACTTACTTATTGTCAGTGAGGTATTTGTTTTTGCTGAGCTTAAAACTATTATTAAAAATGACATTTAAGTGGTATGTTTTAATGCTCAGAGACACACAGTTCTTTAGAAGATTTGGCTTCAGATATTTAATAATTATTTTCATAAAGAAATCAAGATGGAAAATGTGTAAATGGAATTTCTAGCAAGATTTTAGCTGAATCTAAGTTTCTTGCTGTGGGACAGTAGGGTTTGGAAGACAAACATGGAACACGGAATGGAAAATTTCAGGAAGCTCTCTGGAGAGCAGATCTTGTTGCTTTAGTTTTAAGTGGAAGGTTGATTCATACTTTTCTGAATATTCAGGTTTTCTCTAGTGTTAAATTTTTGACAGTTGATGAATATTGCTGCCCAAAGTATTCACAGATAATTCCCTTTCTCACTATTTTCAAGGCCTTTGCAGTCTTCAATCTCAATCCCTTCTGCAGCATAGACAAAATACCACCTGTGTGTCCTGCTAGACAAACTGAGGCACTGGGGCCCCTGGAGGAGTGTGGTGATTGATTCAGCATCATCTAACCAGGAAAACAGCAAAGAAATTACTTTTGACAAAGAAAGAAAAAGAAAAACAGAAAGCAAAAAGGTCTGTAAAAGCAGAGCAGTACCATTTCCATGTAATTCAGAAGGGCACCTTTGTTTTCATGCCAGATTGTAAACAGTTCTTCCTCCAAAGGAAACTTTTCACATCCTACCTCCACAGTAACTTCAAAGCAATTTGTGTGAAGGTAATTAAAATCTGCCATACCTGTAGGTTTAAAAAGAAAGAGGAGAACTCATGAGCAGCCATGTAGCTTTTAACTGGAGATTTGCTGCTGCAGTCAGCTGAATGCCATCCCCATGGGTGTGGGTCATTACACTGTAAAAAGTACTTGCTAATATACAAAAAGTGTTCAACAAATTCAGAATTCTACAACTTGTTTCAACTATAAATTAACTAATAACAATGACACTTCTTTCAGGCAAAAAACCATAATTTTACATTATTATTCACCTGGCCAAGGAGCAGCAATAGAACAATAAAGACTGGTTAATCACAGTAATTGTATAATTGGCTGTATCAGAGGTGATCACCAAGGGTCACCAGAACAGAAATGATCTTTTGCCATTATTATGTTCAAAACTGTTTCTGTACAAAAGATATTGGATATGATTTTGGGAAGAATGTAAGCGTAAGAGATCTAAACCTAATCCTCACGCATGCCCCAAAGGCGATCCAGCTGAGTCCTATTGGAAAACACAACTGAAGTACTTCTGCAAATTTATGAACACTGATATTTTATCCATGTCAGTATTGAAGGAATTCTAAAGAAAAAAAAATACTATTATTGGGGAAATCAAATTAACAACGGAAGCACAAATGAATTGGGTGTTTGTCTCTGTTGTAGTTTTCCTGGAAAAAGAATTTATTTAAACAGATGAAAAAGCACCATAAGCATAGTCTACAAGATGGATTCAGATGGACTTATGCTGCTAAGGAGTGAGAGCATAACATTAAGCATTTATTTCTACATGTCAGATTTGAAAATAAAAATATTATATGATATAACAAATTTGACCCTTGCATAACTTGTTAATTTTCCTCAAGTCCCATTGGAGTAGAATGTGTCCCATGTTATCTGCATAAAAACATAACCAAACAGATTTTACTATTTAAATCCCATACAAATTATGGTTTGCAGGGTAGGACTTTTACCAAACTGAAATGAATAAAATCATTTTGTTCAAACCCTGGTGTCTTATAAAGGTCACATAGAGGTTTTACCTCACTTGATATGATGGTAAAGTGGTTTTACCTCCAGTGAAGCTGTACCACTCAGCACCATTTATAATACCTCCACGTTTTACAAAATTCCCACCACAGCGGAGTTCGGAGCGGTCTGAGATGACAGGTGTGCATCTGCATAGGCCTTAGCCAGCATTTTAAACACCTGCAACAGACAGGATGGAAATATGTTTGCTGTTACAAACTGGAAACTTTGCCATTGCTGTTATTAACTATTGCTGTTGTGAGTCCAGACAATGAGCCACCCTGTGTCCTCGAGGCTAAAGAAGGTGATGAATTGCTCTGCAAGGAAGTTTCATTTGTCACTAAAAAATCTTGATTTGCCTTCTTCTCTAGGGTTCTTCTCTGCAATCAAATATATTTATCTGGGGACAACATACTAAATATCATTTGTCCCAGGTTTTCAAGTTTTAAAGTTGAAGCTTAGGCCTCCTTTAGGCTTTGTTTTAGCTTTTGATATTTTTTTAAAAAGACCTATATTACCTTCAGCACTACTAAATCTTCACACTGAGTGTTGGTGCTTAAAATAGTCAGTGTCAATTTGCTTTGCGCTTATCACTCACACAGGAAAACCTGCCAGTTTGATCTCAGAGACAGCTGCTTATGTGTGGGGCAGAAACCATTCCTAAAAAGTGAAGGATAGGATGTGGTGATGTAGGATGTCACCACTGATTTCCAAAGAGTGTTGTCACTGATGAAGAGCAGAGAAGTCACCACACAGAAAGGAACAGTGGCAGAACATGTAGTGAAGACAGAAGAAAGAGCAGTTATCTGAAGAAACCATTTATTTGAATCATGTTCCTGTCCTTCTTCTCCAATGGTTATTCCAACTTTGCACAAAAATCCTTCCTCTCCTTTTTGTTTATTTGAACCTCATCTGCTAAGGCTAGACTCTCAGATTTCAAAATTTAAATTAGAGCAGTTATCAGATGCTACTTGATCCTACTATTAATTATCATGAGTTTCATTCCATATTGCTTAAGACAACATGTGCAAGAAGTTTGGTGGCTAAAATCCTAGTATTAGAAGTGATCCCAAAACTTTATCCTAGTGTTCTCATCAAGGATAAAGACCAAGATGACAAGGCATATAACACTGATTAATATTTGTGATTGTTTCTAATAATCACATGGCTGAGCCAACTATGGGATCAGGTAGGTGGCCAAGGAATGGTGGAAAGAGAGTTTAATATAAGTGTAAAGACACTTTATTGAAATACTTCTGATGACTAGACACTAAAAATCCTGACTTAATATAAAATGATTTTGCAACTTCCTTAAGTTTCTATGTGGCAAAACATTACTCAGACCAGAAAATTAAGTGTCCTTCGAAGTTTTGCTGAAAAAAACATAGATGTTAGTTAAATATGTTAAGAAGAACTTTTACTGCCAATAGTTCAGTGCCAGGCTCAATATCCTTAATTTCTACAGGAATTTGGGTTCCAGTTCTGAACTGTCCATGGAAGGTATTTGATATAAAGTTTAGAAAATGCCTATGTGAGTTAAGAGTATGATCTTCACCTTTTACAAAGACATCTGCAAATATCCTATTTCCAGTGACCAAGCCTCCTCTTGTTTCACACCACCAAGAGGATAAGGTTTTTACCTGGCCACTGATTCAAGTGAAAGTAGACAAGTGGTAGTGAGAAGATAAAGTGAGAATTCCAAAAGCAAGTGAAATATATTTAAAAAAAAAAAAATTAAAAGTTAAAAGATCCTGGATAGCAACACATTTGTTAGACACTTAGAAGCTAATGTATGACCAGTCATGGACCTCAAGGAAACTTAGATTTTTAGATATAATTTAGAGAGACAAAAAGGGGAAAACAGAGGAATCCTTGTGACTCTGGTAGTGTGAGGTTTCATTCAGTAAAGTGAGGTCAGTGCTGTTACCTCAGCCATCACTTTTATCCCACTGACCATCACAGGTTGGGTTTTCTGGAGGAGGGAAGGGAGTGCTTAAACTCACCAGAGGGAGTGAACTTGACTTGGTGTGGATATTTCTGCTCTGGTGAGCAGAGGCATCAATTTTTCACTTTCAACACAAAGTGTTAAAACATCCACACCACAGGACCCAAAATATGGGAAAGTTTTTAATTAAAAGGGCTGAACCAGATGCAAGAATGTGAGTGGTTAGGACACTTGGTCCAGCTTTGAGACTCCTTGCTTTCAGCCAGTACTGGCCCAGGTTGGGGTCCAGGCCAAAAAGAGATTGGAAACCTGCAGTGTCTTGGAGCAGAGGACAGAGAGGATCCTTGTGCTTTCACACATGCACCATGATGGACATGGGGAGGTGGAAGCACAGATGCATTTTCAAATGGGGAAACATGGTTTGAATATATTTCTTAAAATTTAATTTTTTAGTATCTGGTTATCATCTGCTCTGCAGCATTTCACCCTGGTCTGCAAGTTTCCCTTTGCACAGGAAATGTAGCAGATCAGCATTGAGAGCAATGGTTATGGCCAATGTATGGCAGATAACCAAACTGCTGTATTTTGGCATGCAGGTTCCCTGACAGCAGCAGCTGTAGATCACATTACTTAAATGCAGGTCACTTCACAGGTACAGGTTTTATACCTTTCTGTGCAAAATTTAAAGTGACACTGACAGTGCTGTTAAGGTTCCTGTGATGAGCCATTTGCAAAATCGGTTTTCATTGAGGACATCCCTAACCCTTCCCTGTATGTTCTGAACTTCCAGATTTGTAGCCAAATTCCCAGACTATGCAGTCACTGGCTATGCAGCAGTCACCTGTGAAGAGTTCCCTGTCTTACTGTGTTGTAAGCCAGGAGTGCCATTAGGGTTTGTCCAGCTGTGCACTACACAGGGATGGAGCCCTTGGTCTGTATGGCTGCATCCTCTCACTGAAAATACACACACTGTCCCTGAGTGGAAATTATGGAAGTACTGCAGTACTTCCATTCCAGGGGTGAACTGCTTGATAAAGCACACATGGCAATATTCCTTCAACTCCTATGCATAGGATATCCCAGGCAGTGGGATGTAAAAGCACAATTTTGTCAATTCCCCCAGTGACCTGCAAGAGGTCCTGCAGCTTGCATTAGATATTAGATACACCAGATATTTCTTACATAGGCTTTTTGCTCTGCAGGACCTGGTTAATTTTACTGCTAAATAATTTTCATACACACATAGTCAGCAGGCATTGTACAGCTCAGAAGAAATGGATTGATACAGAAAATGTTTAACAGATATACATCTTTAAATATTTAATATGTGTTAGTGAGAACTGTCATTTCAGAAGAAGTCAGCCTAGAGATATGCTCAAAGATAAAGGATGCTTCAAGTCAAAGATCAACTTCTGACTATTTTCAACTGCTCTTTGTTTATATAAAGAACCACTGTTCTTAAGAGGCCACAGACATTTTTAGCACACGCTAGAAGGCTGAATAGCTGGCTGTTCTCCTGGTGGGCATGTCGGCAATGAATACTAGATTGAGGAAACCAAAGGGAAATAGGAAAGATGGCAAAAAATTTCACAGAAGATTTACAGTGAGTCCCAAATGAGAAACTTTCCAGGGACAAGAGGGGAAAACGGATCCCATTCCTCTGACCTGGAATAAATGTTACAAGGCTGCCACCATACGGCAATGAGTCTTTTTTCCCCCACTCCTTCTAGATTCCACAGGAAAATAACACTGCTGGTCAGGCTTGTTCCTTTTCTTCTGGAAACCACTGTGTAAAAATATCACAGCCTACTTTCTTTAAAAATTAAAATTTGGATTTTCTTAATATGTGCTTTATGAAATAATATTTGGCCTCCCAAAAGATAGGCAAATTTTTCAAGATAAAGTGTAAACAATCCTATATCGTAAAATACATTAAGTAAGTGCATAAATCAGAGTCACATAATATTCTGATTTGGAAGGAATCCACAAGGATCATCAACTCTAACTCTGAAGTGAAAGGCCTCTGTGGGGATTGAACATTTGACCTTGGCATTATTAACATCAGCTCTACCCAAATGAGCTGATATCATGTTATATATATCTGTATAGAGTCTTGTAATATGTATATACATAGTGTTTTACTTTTTTGAGTCTTTTTGTATGTGTCTAAGTACTACTTAGACCCATAAAGAAGAAGGTGAAGAAGAAAGAGACTTCCACTGTAAAACTTCCATCTTTTTTTTAATATATTGTTATATTCCAAAACTTTAAATTTTAAAATTTCTACTATGTGATATCACACACTTTTATTCAAATTACACAATAGTGATCTCAGTTCTATTATTTAATTTTGGAAGTCTTCTTCATGGCCTCAGGTTAAAAGTTGTGCTTTCCTGAGGGTCAGTGCTTGTTAGCACAGAAAGTTTAAAATTCTCAGTATCCAGGGTTGCAACATCTACTAATGTTATTTATTACACATTCAATACATACATGCATACATATACGCACATGTGCATTATCTAAATTAATCAAAGTTTGTTATTTATTGAAAGTAAATGTTTCCATAGTTCCACAATTGGAACTGCATCTTAACCCTGCAAAAACAATATTACCTTCTCATCAGGTGTAGGGGAGAACATCTTTTCTTCCATAGGATGTCTTGAATAGTCATAAGGATAGGTCACAACCAGCTCACCCCCATGGAGGCTGGCAGAGAGCACAAATGGGATGGACCTCAACCACTTCATGACTGCTTTTGTCTCAGGGGCCACCTGAAATCCAGGAGAAAAAAAAGAAAAAAGTTGTGACTAGCCATGCATCCAAAGGGATTTTATCCTGGGCAGGATAAAATCCAGTGGAGAAGAGACTGTGTTGAAAGGAGAATGTTGAAGCTTTTTGGCTCTTCTACCCCAAAAGTTCCTTGGGGCAGAAAATCAGTTTTCTCCAGGGAATGAATGATACACAATGTTCGCTGTGGAAAAACCCCAAGAGAAAATTTGTAAGAAGAATAAACTATTAATTACAGGCACATTTTCAGATGATGATGGCAGTACTTTAGACTGGAAAACTTGTGGCATTTTATTACTACTTACCTAACTCCCTATCTAATTTCATTTCTGAATCATCAGGATTGACTTTGAATGGATAAACTGGAATTGGGGGATAAATTTGCAATTCTCATCACCTGTTGAAGATACATTTGCTACCCTTAGGTCCAGTTTAGTCTGTAAATAAATGAAAACCAATGCATGTAAAGCGCAGCACTGCCTGTGGTTTGCCTGCAGTGAACTGTGGCAGATAAGTCACCAAATTTAGGGGGTTTGGACATTCCCTCCTCAGTAACAGCCAAGGGAGAGGGCAGCAGAGTCCAAGAGATGTTCAGGCCATGCAGAGGCTCCTTCAGCCCGTTTCTGAGCAGTTCTGTGTGGGACCTGCTCCGGTTCTAGTTCATTCCTAGGGACAACAGTGGCATCTGGTGGCCGGTCCCTGCAAGCCCAGACTCACACCAGCTCCTGGGGAGCTGAGGTTCTTTTCTTTGCAGATGGGGGGAGTTACCTGAGGAGGGCAGAGACTGCTCATCTGGACCCTGAACAACTGCAGATAAGCAGGTTTTATAAAAATAAGAAATACCTGTTGTGATTAACTTAGTCCAGCATCTATTTAGGGCAGTTTTAGGGATTGTTCATAACCCTTTGCTTTCACTCCATCAGCTGTCTGAAAACCAGGCAGCCAGGGATCCCAAGGGCCTAGTGACTAATAGTATACAGGAAAAAAACATTCAGCACAAACAATATACAAACTACCAAACCATCCGAATAAAGCCCCTAAAGACCTACATATTTGCATTACAATAGTAACTCCTGTTTTCTTTGGATCTGTTCCTAATCTGCTATTGTTAAAGAAAACCTTTGGAGATCAAAAACCCAGGTGTGGAGCAGAGAAGAACACTGTGAAGGTGCACCATGGATGTATTATAACTCCATCAATGAGGCAGAAAGCCAAGGAAAAAGCCGTGTCTAAACATAGGTTTACCTGGAGTGATTCAATAAGGCATTGCCCTGTCTACTCCTGACCTAAGCAGCAGACTGACTCCCCACAGATGCCATAGTTTTTAACTGAGTTTTAACTGAGTTCTAGTTTTTGAGTTTCCTTAAAATGCCCTTCTGTAGCTATTGATCTGAATAATGCCTTCAGCCACTGCCAGTGTGATACCTTGTACTAGGGAAGAAATGGGATCCTGAGTTTCCCACTGCTGCAGGGTGAATCATTAAATCAGTGGCTTGTGATTAGCATGTGATCACAAGCCAGTTCGTGCCACTGATCCCCAGGAGAAACAGGTCAGGTTCATTTTGTCTATCAGCCTGAATCTCTGCTAATCTCTGTGTCACAACCCTTTCAACTTTGCATTATAAAAAGCAATTCAAAAAATGGGATGTAACAGGTGAAGTCTGATCAACTAAGGAGCACACAGAATGCACTTTGCACACCAGAAACCTACATATTTGCATAATAGAGAAGATTAAATACAGAGTTTCCAGGAAGGGCATGACATGAGGAAAAAAAAAAAAAAAAAAAAAAAGGCAGATAAAGGACATTCCAAAAGGAAAGGACTTTTCGTAGTCTCACACACCCACTCACACAATGCAGAAGCAGGAGAAGAAAGCAGCCCCCAGGCTTCCTGACAAGAAACATGGCAGTGTCCAAAGAGTGCTGTCTGCACCAAAGTATTTGTTTTTCTGGCCTTTGTACAGTGTCCTGGGATGATCTGATCATGATCTTTGTCCCAGAAGTGCTTGGGACTGAACCAGCCACTTCCACCTGCACCCTGGAACTTCATCATGTGAGCCCATCTCTTCTGAAGAGAAGATCCCTCGAGACTTGTAAGGGGATGTAGGTGTCAGTGTCTGCCCCATGGATTGGGCTCTTTGAGAATTTCTCAGGGTGCAAGCTCACACCATCCAAGTCCATAGCACCAGAACTTCTGAGGAGGTTGCTGCCCCAAAATCTCATCAGCTCCCTGCCCTGCTGCAGCTGCCCCAGCTGCTGCTGCCCAGCCTGACACAGCATCAGCTCTGCTTTCAAACAGCAGCCCTGGGCCTTGGTAAGATTTTTAAGTTGCTTCTGCAATTCAGTGGACAAGAATGAAATGCATGGTTTTATTTGAGAGCTCCTGATTTCAGTCCTTCATCCTGGTCAGCCAACTGGCTAAGCAGATACCTGCATAAGCCCCAAGACAGTGCTGTCTCACAGAGGCAGTGTCTTACTGAAGTGAATGTTGTGAAAAAACAGGACTTTCAATGTCACTATTTTTATCCTAATAACATTTCAGTGACATCAGTGATTAAGGCATTGAAATGAGCATATTGTGGTTCAGCTCCCCTGGACGATAGCAGATGTTATCTATGCCGCTCTGGCCTTTGACTTTTCCTTTAATGTGTGTTTTGTGGAGTTGAATTTCTTTTTTTTTTTTCACTTCTGCTTTTAAGTTAGATGAGATCAATTTTAAAGTACCCATCTCACAAGAACAATTCAGAGTACAACTAGAAAACAGCTAAATTATTTGTGCATGAGTACAGAGAAGGGCCACTACCCTTTTTAAACCTGAATCTCATTTTTCTCGATTATACTGCAATTAGTCACTGTCTCCATGGCTTCCAAAGATTTCTTTTTTCCCTTTTAAAAGCAGCCAGACTAATTTTCCTAAAGAATATGCCAGCCTCCAATGGCATGCACTTCCGAATTTTGTTTGAACCAAGACAATTGAACTGACTATATTTCAGATGAAGCCTAAAGTCTGTCTTTCTGAGCCCTCAGACCACTTATTACAATAATTCATAAAAGTGGGAACAAAACATGCTGTAGGAAGCCAGGCTTTCAGGGAGCAGGAGCTCTGGCTGAGAGCTTACTTTCTGCTTCCTGATCTTTATACAATGCCCTGCAACACTCAGGTAATTACTTTAATAAGGCAGGTAACAAACACCATTGAGTAAATGAAAGGGGAGAGGCTGGTGTTGAAATATGCAACTAATGCTCCTACAAGCAGAAAGAAACACTGTAAGACCCATGGGTTTATTTGCCTGACAAAACTGAGGCTCATTAAGGGACAGCTGCCACTTACTGCCAGGTTTGTGAACCATATGAAATTACATTCAGCAAAGAGATTTTGTGGTGCCACCAAGGCCACAGGCCCACTGGTTCCCTCATTTACTCAGTAAAGCATATGGATTTGGAGGTTTTTTGAGTGTTGTTTATGTGAGGACCAGCTTTGGGGCTAGCACCTAGAAGTTCCCTAAGCTTTGGTGCTCTGAGGAGCACCTTGGATGGCCACCTTATTTCTTCTATAAAAACCAGAAAAGGTTTGCAGGAGAAGTGATGTATTTGTAACCCCAGGTCTGCACCCACTGAGGCAGAGCTCAGGTGGGGAGGGGTGGTTGGTGCCAAGGTTCCCTGGTCCCTTGTCTGTGACAGAAAACCCGGGGTGATGCTGCAGCTGGGGCAGAGCTGTGGTGGGAGCTGTGGGAGCAATGTTGGGTTGTCTCCACCCATCCCTCTATTAACTGCTGTGATGTTACACAGCCTTTAAGAAATCTAAACACATGGTTGTTAAAATGACTTCTGCAGGTGGCTGCCTGCTGTTGGAACCCAGAGGCCTGGGAGGTTTGAACTTTCTGGGCTTTCTGACACTGGTCCCCAGAAGAGCACTGCTTTTAACTTGGGACCTTGGAAAGGGCTTCTAAATTTGAGTAGTGGAGTTAGAGTCATGGGTGTGTAGTTAGAATAAAAATGTGTAATTTCACTTGGTAAAAAGGTTTTTAAAATATAGTAATAGGCATGGGACCAGATGAAGATTCTTAGGTGTTACCTCTTTCTGTCTTCCTTCTTCTTCATGCTTTCAGGAAGCAGATTTTTGTTAGATAGTTAGTGCTGCACTGTGAGTCACAGGTGTTTGGTCATTAAGGCAAAAGTATAAATAGTATAGGTGTTAGTCCTTTATTAAACTGTTTAGTTTTAAAAGACCTTATAACTAGCTAGATTCATCTCCATCTTGCTTGCTTCTAGCTGGTAGCTAAGTGCTGCAGAACTCTCTGTACTTTAGATAAGATTTAATAAATAACCAAGTTCGAACATGAGAAAATTAATTTCCTTTGTGTTTTTAATCCTAACTCTGAGTGAAAAGAAAAAAAATAATAAAGACAAGCCACTACATAAGTAATGCAGTTAACCCATTACAGCCTGACACTGATCATCTCTCTCACAGGTCAGCAGAAGGATCAGGGCAGAAGCAGGACATGGAGAGGGAGGAGGTTAGAACCAGGAAATCCAGAGTTCCAGGGTCTCTGGGCTGCACAGTGTGAGACAAGCTCACAGTTTGCACCAGGCACTATCACAAAAATGGAGGTCAAAGACACATCTGTCCTTCCTCAGTGTTGCCTGGGTCCTCAGCCCTGCATGAGAGCGTGAGCACATGGCTGGAGGGAGATCTCCATCCTTTCCTTCCCTTGTTGGAGCAGGGGAAGGATCTGAGCAGCCCTCCCTCCCAGGTGGAAGGAGCACCATAGATAATGTGTGATGAACTGATCACAGCCCCCATTCTCAGTCCCTCTGCACCACAGGGATGAAAGCAAGTATAGAATTCAGGTGCAAAATTAAGCCTGGAAAGAAGGCAGATGTGGGGGGAAAGTGTTTTTAAGATTTCTCATTACTCTACTCTGATTTGATTCGTAGTAAATAAAACAGATACAAATCATTTTCCTCAAATCGAGTCTGTTTTGCTTCTGACATTAATTAGTGACCAACTCTCTGTCTTTATCTGAACCCAGGAGCTTTTAGTTATATTTTCTGTCCCCTGTACTGCTGAGAGGGGAGTCACAGAGTGGCTTTGGTGGGCACCTGGCATCCAACTAGGGAAACTCACCACAAGGGTGAATCAAAATTTCTCTGACTTTTCTCTTAAAATCCATTTTTTTCCCTTCCAGCTATTTTCGTTTGGCCTCAGGCTCTGCTCCACAGCTCTCAGCCCTTCTTTACCATCTGAGGCTCTGAACTTCACTTGCATTTACCAGCTCACTGTTATGTGCTATTATTCAGTTAGAATTTGAAAATTTTAAGCTTGTGACCTTGTAACCATGCAGAGATTCGGTGCCAGGGGTTGGGATCTGTGATTACATGCAAAAATAGAATAAACTACTTGAGTTTAGTTATGGCAGAAATTAGTGGTCTAATATACTGTGCATTACTGAGCCTCTTACCGCCTTGCCTCTTCATATGCACATTATCCTGAGGAAATTAGGTGCTTTTATCTAGATTTTACTACTTGAAATGGGGTACTGGAACACTGGGGTAGCATCAGGGATGCCTTTGGGATTTAGACCTGGCTTTACATAAGACCACCTGCAACAGAGTAGGAACTTGAGGTATGATTCTAAAATCTTCTGCTAACAAATCTTCTGCTAACAATCCTATTCCCCACCTGTCTGAGGCTTTGTGCCAGCAGTAAACATAGAATCAGAATATAATTAGTTTAAAAGTAGAAGAAAAGCAGAACTCCCAGTATCTGAACTACTGATTTAGATTCCTGTGATTCCTCTTCCATGGGCAGCTAAGGTCCACTTAGAGTTGTGCTGGGGGCTGCTGGGCTCCAGCAGCACAGGTAGGGCTGAGTTTTGCATTCCTGACATAACAATTCACAGAGCTTAGTGATGATGAGTGTGAGGCTCTGTAGTGCTGCCTCCATCCTGCTCCCACCCTGCAGCACCAGCTTTGCCTTCCACACCTCTGCAGCTGGACAGAGTGTTTCCACTGCTCTGTATGGTTACAGTCATTTATAAACATCCTCTCTTAATGGAAGATGACACCCCACAGCTTTACATGCAGCCTTTGTACATTTCCCATGGCAGAAACTCCTATTGCATCAAACCTGTGCAGGGCTTGGTGCAATCACAACCAAATCCATAAAGGCTTTAACAGGCACCAGAGTTTAAAATACTAATGATGAATCATTACACACTTGTGACCCCCTCATAACAGTCATCATTCTTAATCTAAACCAGCAAAGTTCATATCATCCACACATTTTCCAAATGATCTGTGACACCTGCCCCTTTGGCCAGACCTACACCATGATTTTCATGCCAAATCTGAGCCTGTCCACTTCAGTCCTATTTATAAAATCTGACTACAAGCAAATAACTTCAGAACAAACAATCTCAGTCTCTTAATTCCTGAGCTGCTCTGCAGTATATATGATTTATAAAATGTGTAATTCATACCTTACCCCACCAGTAGGACTGTGGAATGGGGATGTGGTCCAGACGGGCCCCACGAATCCCAGCTCTTCTGTAAGCCTCGGATGTCAAATCTGGGAAATTTCTATTCAGGTCCAAGTTCTGAGCTGTCTGTCGTCCAATGACCCATCCATTGTAACCAGCTCCCTATTTTGTCACACAGAAGCCAATTTCAGAATAGCTCCCTGCCTCAAAATAGCACTTTGTGGAAATTGATTAATCAAAGGGAAGTTTTAAAAGAAGTAAAGTGAAAATGTCTGTACTGTTAAAAAACCCACGCTTATTAATTAATCACATTTTGTCCCCGTGAACATTAATGCATTAACTAGCATTCAGGAAGTGTTTCACTCACCAGTGATGTGATTCATGAGAGGAACACAGGAGACTCTTGCTCAGAGCAGCATGCAGATTGGGTTAGAGGAGAAAAAGAAAATACAGTTGATGGCCCAAGACAGGATGAGGCAGAGTGCAATAACCCCAGACTAATAGAGCAGACAGAGCTCACCACATAAAAACAGAGAAAGAAAGGTGTAGTTTCATATTAGTGGTGGTAGAGAAAACAGAGAGGGGGAAATAAGAATGTCAGGTAACAAATAATAGAATCTTAGTTTTCACAGGTCTCCATCAGACATGAATTATCTCCGAAAACTGCCACCCATTACGAAACTTTGACAGTACAGACAGTATTCACATTTCATTATGCCTTCAGTTTTAAATGGGGGGGGGGACATCATCATATTATTAAACTGCATTTCCTTATAAAATAATGTAAGTCACTATAGTGAGTCAGGCATTTTGTTCTAGAACTGATAGCAGAGAGTGCTAAGTGGGTGAAAAAGTAACAGTCATTCCCACATCATCACATACAGTCAGCAAAACTGACAAATATAGCTCTGACTTCCTCTTAGTTCTGTTCACATCATCTTTGGAAAGCAATGCACCACCACAGCTACCTGGGATTCTGGCAGTCAATTATTAGTGTTCCCCCCTTTACATGACACTCTCCTCTGAGTTTCTAATAAAACTTTTACCTCTTCTGCAGCCAGCTCATACCCATCAGGATTGAGTGAAGGCAGGAGATGAATTCTGGTGTTGTTAATCAAGGTCTGGATGCGAGGGTTCCCTAGAAGATATTCTGAACACAGATACTGTGCGAGGTATATCAGCAGCTCCTTCCCCACAACTTCATTTCCGTGCATGTTGCCAATGTACTTAAATTCTGGCTTGACTGTGGAATATGAAATAATGAGATGCTTTATTTGATTATACATGAGTGGCTTCCAAAATCAGACTAACCCAAGTTGCTTACTGAGTCAAAGTTTTGTTTACGCTAATTTCGTGCACACGTTCCTCCAAATAGCACAGCAGTTCTAGGTGAACTTCTCTCCATTAAACACCAGTTCAGCAACAGTTTAAGCAGTGTGAAATAAAGTTAAA
This sequence comes from Muscicapa striata striata, assembly GCA_030060385.1. Lineage (NCBI taxonomy): Eukaryota > Metazoa > Chordata > Aves > Passeriformes > Muscicapidae > Muscicapa > Muscicapa striata. The sequence continues at coordinate 668,450 of JAREIS010000048.1, forward strand.
CCCAAACTATTAGGATTCTAAACCATAAAAGATGATCACTGCTCTGAGCTTTTGCTCGAGTCATCATTAATTGTGAGCAAAGGATGCTGAAAGCAAAAGCATCAAACCATGGCTGGGAAAGAAGAAAATACAACCCTGGCACCCTGACCTACCTTGGGGCTTCAATGCCTTATTTTGTCACAGATCCTAGAAATGACCTGCAGATGTGTAAAATATTACCCCTCTATTTGGAAAGGAACTTGGGTTATGTATAAAAAGGGGCTTTCAGGCTACACAAACCTGGAATAGGCCCTTTAGAAACACATAACTTTGCAATTCCCTGTAGTTATTCTCTCAATTTACATCCTTCCTTAGAGACTGATGGAAAGTAGAAAACAAGTGCACTTTGGAGACACCCTTTCCTGTCTACCCCTTCATCTTTTGTCTTTGATCCTGGCCAGCCTTGAGCTCTAGACACTGGAGGGGGCCTGGCACTGAGCTATTATGCCACTTGCTCAGGCTGGCAAAATGTCCAGCTCTGGAGATATTTCTACCTCCTTTTATGCTGTCCTGAGCAGCATGAAGCAACAGATTTGGAGAAAAATGCTAGGAAATATGTTAAACCACCATATTTTATCATGCCATATCTCAGTTTTCATTTAAAAGCCTGATTCATAGGTTATGTGTTTTCCTGGCAAATGGAGTACAAGCTTAAAAAGCAACTTATTTTCTTTGAAAAAGAGACAAAGGGTGATAGGCCAGAAAATGTAAAGTAGATCTTTGCTCTGTTAATGGCATCTACTGGGATCTGATTAAGTTTAGAGGCACCTCAAATACCTCTAGACCATGCAAGGCAGCACAGCTGAGAGTAAAGAGTGACCAGTCAGTGCTGTCCTCTCTGAGTCCCCTGCAGCACAGCACACAGAGGACACAGCCTGACCTGGGATCATAATCTCAATAAAGTGTTAGGTCAGGTGTAGTCCAGTTCTGCCACACTGCTGATGCTGGAGCTCTTCTGGTGAGAAGCAATCTGAGGCTCTCAGAAATGGCCAGAGCAATCCACCACATCTAGACAAGGATAATTTTTGACCTGGGAGTTAGTAACTGGAAAACAATACCTGATGCTGCCCTAGAAAGTTATCTGCTTTGGGAAGAATTTAAAACAATTAAAAATCTGGCTCTTGCTGTCTTAGTGATGAAACTACAAAATAGAGATTTGTACTGTTCCCCTCTGCAGAAAATTTGTGAGGACTCATATCCTAATGTATATATTAGCATCTATTCAGTGGCTATGATAAAATAAATTCCTGGCATCATCCAGCTGTTACCCTGGCAGTTATAGCACTGACATGAATCTCTATTCAAGAGGATTATTTTCTGTGCTGAATCATCCTTTTCTAGCATCAATGTCCTTCTCTATCTAAAGGCCTTCTCAGAAGATTGGTGTATTTTAGGATGTGAAGGACAGTGAGGAAGTGCTAAATGATTGGGGGCAAGTCAGTAACAGAAAAGTATCCCAAATTTGTATATTTGGCACCAATAAATAACAGTGATATCACTGTAACCAATGATACAAGGAGCAGCATTACCAAGCATGGTCATGCACAGAGCTCATAACAATAAGAAATTGCTGCTGGGCTGGAATTTCTACAAGGAATCATCAACTATCACTGTAACTCAGGAACACAAGGGAGGAGAAATGTTTTGGAGTCCATGCTTTTTACAGTTTAAGTGATGTCCCAGTAAAAGGGCCTATTTTCTCTTGGATAATCTGGTCTCCTGATCAGAACTCACGCAGTTCATGGTGTCCAGGCTTGGTTGAAAACTCAATCACAAAAAGATCCTTCCCTTCAAAACTGCGACCTATGCTGTAAGTTGTTGCAATGTGGGAGCACTTAGAAGCAGTCTTCTTCAGTGTGCTCACCATTTGGGAATAAGAATGGTGTTTGAACTGAATAAAAGTTGCTGGCAAGTCTGAAGGCAAATCTTCCTCAGCATCTACTTCCCCTGCAATGGAAAACCATAACACAATGTATAAAACCATAGTGCTCAGAGGACTGTGTGAAAACCTGCACTTTTTTTCAAATTATCTTTACAAGTAGAAGAATTACAGAAAATAAAGCTGCAATCAAAATCTTAAATGTATGTAGTACATCCCACAGTTTATTGTGCCATGTTTTGTTTGCAAAATCCTACTAATGCATATGCACACTAACAAATATTTGTGCAATCTCCAGTTAAATTTGACTTTTGGCATACTAGCTCATTTCAGTAACAAATTGTACAGATTTTTCCCTTTAAATTTGGTGAATCATATTTTTTTATGAGATTAATCTGTCCTCATCTATCTGGATCTTCTCCATCCAAACAAAAATCTGTGACAATCATTAATGAGAATATTTTAATGAGCTGTTAAGCTTGACAGGCAGTCACAGATTTATAAGTGCACAAAAGTTTCAGTTTTTAAATCAAATATTTCAAATATATAGACAGCTATCATCCAAGACAAGGCTTATCTAAACATCCAGACATCTTGCTCTGAGCTGCCTGTCTTGATGCTCTTTTTAAATGAGGGAGAGAAATAGATAATTCTTGAGCACAGTTTAATTAAGTCTTTAAAACAGGTGGAACTAAATTAATGACACGTTACAGGGCTCTACAAAGGCAACAGGCTGAGATGACAAGGGAGGAGGTTTTGTGCCATGGATAAGCCAAGCTGGGTGAGATGAGAGGCTGCCTGTGCAGACAGGTGTGCCAGCAGAGCTCCTCCCTCCTCACCTCGCAGCTTTGCCAGCGGGTCGAAGCACCCCTCCTCCTCCCCTGCAAAGAACCGGTCACAGTCCAAGAAGTAGGGCCAGGCCATGTCTATTGCATCAAAGGCAGGAAGGCAGCTTTTTTTGAGGTTTTCACAGACGTGCCTGCAGGGCTTTATGGCTTTGTCCTTCTCACACTGCGGGGCCAGCACGGAGCAGCCCAGGAGCCTGAGGTCAGGGTTGCATTCCCCCTGGAGCAAGTTGTGCAGCACACTGATGAGCAGGTACTCAGAGCTGTACTCAATCACCTCTCGAGACTTCTGATCCAGAAAATTAGGATACACCATTTGAGTGTAGGCAACATCAGTACAGGAACTCAGGGCAATATCCACGCACTTTGCTATGAAAAGGAGATGAACATAGGAAAACTAACTTTCTTTACTGACATTCTGAATAGACAAAAAGAACATAACAAATACCATGTCCAACGAACCTATTTCTTTAGTTCTCAGGTAGGCTGGAAACATTTTACAAACTGAATTGCATGTTTAAAACCACTTATAGAAAGATGATAAGAAGCATGCTTGGTTCTGGGGATACAATTTGAGTTTAGGAATTTGACCAGAGAACTGCTAAGAGAAAGGTGGGAACTTGCTCAATTTTTTACTCAGATACCTGAGTAAGAGTGGATTTGTGATATCACTTTCTCCCCTGTCCTTGAGTTGTCATATGGGTGCCCTGAGAAGGTGTGAGATCCTACAGGTTTTTTTCTTTAGTGGGGAACATACTGCTAAGTTATCTCTTTTCTCTGCTTGGCCCCACAAGATTTGTAGAGTTTATTATCTCTGAAACTACAGAGCCTCCATAAAGTTTGATTTAAATTGCCCAAAGAGATGAAAAGTCATTCTGGTGCTTAACTCACAGGTGAGCAGACCCATAATATGATTACAGGTATATTCTCATAAACCCAGTACATTTTAAGAAGTCAGGTTAGGAGGTCTAAGAAAGGATAAGTGTTGGTAACACCTTCAACACATTTAGAACTGAAAAAGAGTAATAGAAAGACATTTCTTCATAAAGTTCCTGGCTGTTATAGTAGTGGGTCTACATTTGAGTGTCCTTCTCTTGGTAATGACTCTGTCTGGTAACAAATACTGTTGTCACAGCAGCAAAATACTACACTGTGTGAAAAAGTACATTTCTCTTGTAAGAAAACCCACTGTAGTACCAACATGAGTATACTTGTCAGGAAATCATGATGAAATACTTATAGTTTTGAAGTTCTCCAAGAACAGCAAAGAAAGACACTTCATACCTTTCTGTACAGTTTGGCATTGACCTGTAAATAAAGAGCAAAAGAGAAATTATTACAGGGTGGGCATACATGGTTCCTCATTTGTGTTAGGAATTGGCTGATCTGGTATCTGCTGCAGCTCTGTGTCCTGAGGTCCAGCCATACCAGGAACAAGCACATATCCCAGCAGGCACTTATTAGGGAATCACAGAATAGGCTGAGTTGAGAAACCCCATTCACCCTCATCCACACACAGTTAGGTGCCTAGGAAATTTCACTAATCAAAACCTAGGTCTTTTTTAATCTGGTTATATGAGTCCTTCTGTCCATATCAAGGTGTTTTATCAATCTCCCCTAAAAGATCTTTTTGTCCCATGTAATGCTGTGGATACCTTTCCTGTAAAACAATTCAGTTATGGACTTTATTTCTTCCTCATCATACTTAATCATACCTCTAGCAGTTGTGTTTTATCACACTTTTAATAATATCTTAAAACTAATTCTTTCCCTCCCCAACTACTCTCACAGGAAAGCTTTATCAAAAGATCACTCTTATAATGGTTAGAAATTGTCTTTTAATTTCCTATTTAAAAGTATTTGTGGCCAGTTTATATCCATTGTTTCTGTGCCAGCTTAAGCATCTCTCTGCATTCCCTGGTGCATTCCTTCACACTGCGCTTGCCAAGGTCTCCTCTGCTTTCTGTTCACTAGGTCAAATAAATGATGCTCTCTTGATTTTGAAGGAACATGGTTTGATGATCCAGGAAATGCTTCTTTTGCTCCTGTAGCCAATGATTCTATATTGCTCTTCTCCAATACAACTAAAGAAATATATTTCTGCCAAGGTATTGGAGTTGGTTGCACCAATGTCTCATAAGAGCTAAATCACTCTGTGCAAACCTGAACACCCCAGGTTCACCTTTCCTGTGATGTAGTAGAGATCTGTTCTGCTGCTATTTCTTCCTGCTCTCACTGGGGAGACAGGCATCCAGCTTCTTGCTCAGTAAATTGGGCATTTGTCCTCACAAGACCAAATTCATTATGTTTTCTTTTTTTCCTGCTAAAGAGAATTTAAACTTCTGCTCCTGGCTTATTTGTCTAAATGTAATCATCTGCATATGTGTTGCTATTGAGTTGATCATTCTTTAGCCAAAATAAAGTCATTGTAATGAGAACCAAGTTAACCCTGGGAGTTTATCTTGGAGGGAGACATTTAATTGGAAATTAGTCTGGTTCTATATTATGGATTGTAATTGAGCCACATTACCTCATAAAATAAATGAGGCATCAGAACAACAGAAACAGTCCATCCCCAACACCAACAAGTCCTGTTAAGCAGGAAGCTAGAAAAAATGATACCCATACAGACTCCTTTCCTGGCTCAGTACATTATGATAATTGCATTAAATAATACCTGGTTCATCAACAGTGCCTTCCATTACAGGAGTTCAGTGTTTCCCCTAGCTAGGCACAATCCCCTCCGTGAGTTAGTTATTAAGGTCAAGGCATTTCTAAAAAACTTAATCTCAGCCATATACTGCATGCAGTGCTACATCTGGGGATAATCAAAGAATAGCATTTTGTACAATGCTAGCTAGCTGTGAGAGAGAAATAAATGATCTCTTGTTAGCAAGAGCTCCAGCAATTAATCCTGCTGATAAAATTGGATGTCACTGCCCTCTGAATCTGGATAGTCTTATATACTAACATCATCACATCCACAGTTGAGAGACCTTGGACATGAGTCTGGAGTCAGCCAAATGTTCCTTACAGAGGGGAAAATGCAGTGTGGAGAGGACTGGCTTGAGTTTAGTCACGTCCATGCAGAGAGTGACACTATATCTGTTTATCCCCGGGGTAATTAGCAATGAATCCCCTTTGTTATCTTGAGGGGTGGATGAGAAATACTTGGCACCTTTTTTCCCCTCTTCTGAGCAGAAAATTGATGTATTGTAGCAATTATTTTAGAGTAGAGGGTTGTATGTGCTGAGCACAGTTCTTCATGGGGCATTTGGGGAGTATGAATGGTCTTTCTACAACTGCTCACATTTCCTCAAAGGTAAGAGGCACTTCTCCTTTTGCTGGCTCCAGGACCAAGCTACAAATGTCCTTTTAGTCTATCTCTCTGACATGCAATGATCAAATAATGAAACTGAGGCACACAGTCTCCCCAACCACTTTTGCTGTGCAGGAGTCACTTGGAGATGTGGCACAGGCCTGCTCTCAATGGCATCTCAGAATTCTGCTTATTCAGCTGGAACAAGCAGAGGAAACCAAAGGGGAAATGCAGCAGGCAGGGTATGGGCATGGTGCTGCTTCTCCCTGCTCCAGATCTGCTGTGTTTAACAGATGCCTCTTTCTGCCCAGCTGGCCAGGAGGAGAGGCATGGGGAAGCAATGGAGAGCTGATGGAAGAGATGGGAAATTCCACTGATATGCTGTCCTAGGGTTCACCTGAGGACTGGCTTTGATACTTTTACCATATTTATGTAGGGAGAGGAAATCTATTAAGCAACACAGCTATTGCTCATTAACAAAAATGCTGAAGAGGATAAATCTGTTTTTTAAAATGAGAAACCAAAACCATACAAATCTTTTCCATGGCAACTGAAGTTATTAATCTCAGTATGTGATAAACAGGAGTGATTCTGCAACACCCTTGCTTAGTGGATAAATGTTTTCCACTACTTGTGATCCAGGGTACTCCTTACAAACTCAAAGCTACCAAGACTCATTCACTGATTAACAAAAATGGCTCCTTGTTGCTGGGTCCTAAACCTGGATCTAAACCTAAATCTAGATTTAAGCTAAAGTTAGATTTAAGCCTCACACTTTTGCAGCATACCGTGGCATTTTCTGTCTCTCCTTACCAGAGACATCCATGAAACTTCTTCTGGCCACCTTTCCCCATCATACAAGCTGCAATATGACCCATATATCAGCACACCCAGGACTGAAACAGCTTGGGATTTCAGGTTATCAGAGTCAGTATATAAAAAATCAAGAGAGAAAAGGTCTGGTTTATTCCAAACCTTCCTTTATAGCCAGCCATAAATGTGTATGTGTGCTGATGTGGTGTTTTGACTTTTCCAATGCTTCCTAACGCCAATGCTTACATATGTTTTGGAGGGTGCAGCTCTGCAAGGGCCAAGGATAATTCTGCAGGATGTGTGCTTATATAAATAAGTGTGGATACACATAGTTGGGCCAGCAGCAGGCAGCTCTCCAAGGGCAGCTCCCAGGCTGCAGCTGCACCTGTCTGTTCCTGCAACCTTGCATCCACTGGCCTGGGTCTCTGCACATGGAAATCACCACTAAATCCCATCCCTGCCCATGACAGCTCCTTTTCTCTAAGCTCTGGCAATGCCAGAAGAGATCAGCCACTCCCTTCCTCATCTTCATAAGAAAAATGACGGGGGCTGATATACAAAGAGTCTCTCAGGTCTCCCAAATCACTTGGCAGGCTTCAGTAGCTGCTTCTTCTGTGCTTGTAAGAGTCTAAAATTTTTCAGGTTTTTTGTGTAAAGGCTTCCCTGAGCTCAAAGGAAGACAGTCACCTCCTCTCAAAGTCCCATCCACCCACAGGTTGGTACAGAGAGACCTTTTTCTTCCTGACCCAGAACAGCCTTTTCAATTTTTTATGTTTGTTTTTGTACTCAAACTATTCCACCAGAGCTACAAAAGTCCTTTCAGTAGTGCAGCTTCTATTTAAGATTATGGGTAAAATAACTTATTGAAGAGGAGAAAAGCCATTTCAAGCTTTCTGAGCTCTCTCTATAAAATGTGCTCCTGGTTTTAATTTGCAAAGGCAAGCTTGAAAATCTACAATGCAGCACATACATATTTTACTGCCAAGCTTACATTTTTTCCCCTTGATGATTCAGCACCAAAGGAAGCAAGCTGCTGTGATTAACCCTAACCCAGACAACAGAGCTCAAGAGCTACTTCTGGTCCCATGAACTGGCCAGTTGTCTTTTCAAGAGCATTCCAACAGGAGACTCATGTGATTGATGATCTGGAATAAGCCCGAGGGCAAGTCTTAAATCTGAAATATCTAAATCATTCAGTGAGGCAGATTGGTAGGGGGTGTGCTGGTCAGTACAGATAAAATAGATGAGATAATTTATATTGTAACGACCAGCATACTCCCTCCCAGATTTCTGGGCTTCTTACAACACATTTTTTTAGACTAGAAGAACATATGTATTCATTTTAGTTTGTTTATAGTCAAAGCCTCCCCTTTCCCAAACAAAGCATTTCATTTCCTTATCACATTACAATTACTCTCCTGGCTGTTCTATGTGGTTCATCAGGTCGGTCTTTCAGTGATATTCTGCTTTTCTCACTAGAGAGTCAAAACTTAGTATCAGTAGCAAGATACAAACACTGCTGAGCTGTACCGTTTTGCAAAACACTGGAATGGCACCTTCAAATGGCAAAGCACAGCCTGCTTCCAGAGCCAGCTCCTAGCTCCAGCAGGAGGACAAGGGCAGGACAAGATCCATTATAAAACACTAAATGGACCAGAATCATCAGCAGGAGGGCGTGGGAGGAATGGGGATGTAAGGGGTACAGTGGCAGGGTAATGAGACAGCTGAGCACTGGGGCAGGGGGAGAATGGTTGAGCAGAAAGCAGAAGAGAAAGCAGCTGCACACCCAAGGCATACATGCAGGGGCAGAATTGGAGAAGACTCCCAGCCACAGAGAAGAAATTCCAGGAAAACTGGAGTGGAGAAGAGTGCTTGCAAAAAGCAGCCACATGGTTAACTCAATTTTCTGGATAGATCAAAGATTTTGTGAGTAGAGGACTAAATAGATGTTATTAACCCTCCAGCAATTGCAGTAACTGCCTGGGGGAGGGATGTGTCTGCAGCAGGCAGAAGCAGTGCCCAAGAGCTCTGTGCAGCCCTCCTTTAACCCTGCTCCCTCATTTGAAGAAGCCTGAAAGCACCTGAAAGAGATTAATGCCTCATCTGCCTTAATTTTGCCAAGCAAGATCACAGCAGGAAGATTCAAGCCAGTGTTCATTGCCAACCACCCTTCTTTTTAACCCAGCTGCTGCCTGGCATTTGGTTAAACAACCATCTTTATTTTATTACTGAAGGTGTTCCCAGAGCAATGACACTGCAATCAGCTCTTTTGGGATTATTTCTCTCCCAGGACTGCTCTGGAGCCAATGAGAAGGTGCTGAAGCTTTTCCATGGATGATGTAAGGTCACAGCCTGCAGATCACAGGTCAAAATGTGTGCAGATGCACACCAAGACCTTTGTGCAAGGGCACAAAGACAGCCTTAGTGGGCACCAGTAACCCTCCCTTGTTTCTAGTTGTCTGAAATATGTCTGCAGTTGCAGGTGGTGCCTTAAAGAACTGATGAAGAGTATTCTATCTGTCTGTCTGTCTGTCCCCACCACTGCCTGGGTGCCTCTAGTGGCTCTGGGGTCACCCCAGCTGTGTCTCTGGCTGGTAAGTGCTGCTTCAAGGAGTCATTCAGGAGTTGAAAATCCTGAATATAAACATAATTCCTTAAACAAAAACTACTAAGTGCCTTTTCCTGGCCTCAATTAAGATCTTTTCCAAGCTGCAAAAACTGGGAAAAATTACCCATTAGGAAAACAAAATGCAACAAAGATGATAGCAACAAGTGGGCCAGTAGTTGCCAAATTGGCTGAAGGCTTAGTGAGCTGCATGTGTGACAGGGCTGGTGCTGAACAAGCCCCTCCTGTGCACCAGGATGATCTGGAGACATGGAGATCATCTCTCAGGGTTTGGTCAGTGAAGAAAGGAAAAATAAGTTTAGATTTGGGGGATGATGGCATTAAACAATAGCTGGGGTAAGAAGGTGGAATAGGTCAGGAAGTCTACAACTACCATCTAAGGGATCAATTTTTTTGTCATGTTGCCTGGCAAAGGATGAAAACACTTATTAATCACTTATTAATCACTTATTAATAGATCTGTGATATCCCCATAGCTTTATTTTGTGACCAGACACTCTTTACAGCTCAGTTCCCATGGTTTAAGGATGTAGTGCTCTCCAAGTGCTTTGGCCAACAACCTACCACAGTTAGAAGCTTTCCTTTAAGCAGGCCCAACTCTGTTGAATGCCATGGGACAGAGGATCATGTCTAAAAAATTGAGGGTTTTATCTTTCTGCCACAATATTTCCAAAACTTTTGCCAAAACATCATCCCATCCTCTTCAAATAGTGCATCCATCCCCCTAGATCAACTCTGTCTTTTCTTTAGTTTAGATGTATGAGGACTATTATAACTAATATAACATCTGATTCTTCTGTAAGCAGTTTTTATCAAATGTGGTACTTTTATGTTACAAAAGATTGACAGTTAATTTAACAACCTTGACTTAAATCTGTGCCTTAATCTCATGTTGTCTCCTAGATAACTGTATCCTATTACAACCCTAAAAATTGGGTGTCAATTATTTCAGTGGAGTTACAACAGTATAAATTAGGGATTTAAATTTCAGTTTTATTTCTGAAGGGGGCAACGTAACCCCAAGTCCCTAAACTCCACTGATCTATGACAGCTGCATCCAGCTGGGAGGGTGATTCTGTCCTCAGAAGATTCAGCAGTCGTAAAAACCCTGGGTCATAAAAGCCCAGCAAAGAGACCAGGACATGGCCCAGGAGCCTCAGACACCAAGCTCACACCATGATAGGTGACTCCTAGATGGTGCCTCCGTGCCTAGCCCTGCATCAAGCAGTAACCCATGGCATTTATCCAGCACTTGGCCCGGGCTTCAGGAGGGCTTGGCTCTCACACAGCACCAGCAGCCCAAAGGGAACCATGGTAGCTGTCAGCCAGCAGCATCCTCAAACACAGTGACTGTGTGAAGGGAGAGGTGGTGCCTAGAATTGTTGTAGGGGATCAACCATTAGTGTTATTAAGTCTTGATAAAAGCCTAGCTGTAACTAAGAGCAGCAGGACTTTGTTCAAGTTTTGACTTCTGTGTATTCACACCCCCACACTTTAAAGATGTCTGTATAAAGATTCTGAAGAGAACTTTGCCTTCAGATTAAAATCATGCATGAATCATTTTAGAAGTATAAGGAGATACCTGTGTATTTTATTTTCAATATAAACTTACTTTACCTGCATGTGTCTGTTTCTGATCCCATTTCCCATGTTAAAAGGAGCTGAAGCCCAGTGTTGCTAAAATAATAATTGTGTAGAAATCCTAGAGCCACTGGCAGGAATTCAGCAGAGCTCACATGATTCAGTGATGACAACTGGCTTCACAAAGAGCAGGAATTTCTCATCTCATGAGTGAGTGTGATGTAGTTCTGCATTTTATTGTTTTGACACAACTTGGACACATCCATCTCAGGTCCAGCCAGTGAGATTCCTGCAGCTTGGGCTTTCCCACATGTGGCAGCACAGTCCTGTGGTCATGCTCCATGTCAGCACCCACCAGTGCCAACCTCAGTGGGATGAAGGACCACCCCACTGGGGCAGGGAGAAGACCCCAGCCCACTGCCAGGTCACTCAGTGCAATCTCAGGCTCTGCCTCTGTGTGTGCACAGGTTTCACCATGAAACCAGCAAGAGAAACATCCACAGCAGGTGAACAAATTTGCTCAGGTCCCATGGAGCTTGGACCGGTGTGAAGGTCATGGGAGGAAATAACTTTTCCCTTTTTTTGCCTTTTACTTAGTAAAAACTGTGGCACATTGTGGAGTTTGGAGCTGCAGAGAAGAAGAGGGGAAAGATATAACATCTCTATGTGAACACGCTTTTTCTGTCAGTCTGACAATAAGTCTTGAGTACTCAATGATGGAGCCTGTGCCACAAAATCTGTTCTGGGCTCCAGAATAAATACTGTAATTCCCCTGCCTCCTGCCCTGGTGATTTCTTACTCCTCATCTCTCCTCCTTGTACCTCTCATCTGCAGTGGCTAAGGTCAGAGATCCTCAGGATGGCACAATGTCTGTTTCAGGAGAAAGCCAAAATGATGAAAACCTTGTTAAGGTGCTTGGAAGAGGAGGAGACTCACAAGTGACAGGTGTGCCAAGCAGCACTCTGGCTGCTCTCCTACCTCCACAGCTTCAGGTTAAACAGTTCCACTCCTCTGGACTCCTGCCTTCTCTAAAATTGCCTGAAGGGGGGTTGTAGTGAAGAAGGGGGTTCGGTCTCTTCTTCCACATAACAAGTAAAAGGACAAAACAGCCTCAGGTTGGTCTAGAGGAGGTTTAGGTCGGGTATTAGGGAAGATTTCTTCACAGAAAGGTTGTCAGTCTTTGGAACAGGCTGCCCAGGGAACTGGTTGAGTCACCATCCCTGGAAGCATTTAGAAGATGTGCAGATGTGCAGTCTAGGGACCTGCTTTGGTGCTGAGCCCGGCGGTGCTGGGTCCATGGTTGAACTGGAAGATCATCGCGGTTGTTTCCAACCGCAGCAATTCCATGGATCTGCCATCGGACAGGCTGTGCCACCTGCCGATCCTTGCAGAGCTAGGGCAGGGATCGGGAGGGTGGGGCAGGGATCGGGAGGGCGGCACAAGGCTGGGCAGGGATCGGGAGGGTGGGGCAGGGATCGGGAGGGTGGCACAAGGCTCGGGCAGCCCCGCCCGGTTCGGCTCGGCTCGGCTCGGCTCGGTGGCTCCCGGTGGCCGAACCCAGGAGCCGCACGGTGGCACCACAGACAGCCCGAGCCGAGCGGGGCCGGGACAGCCCGAGCCGGGACAGCCCGAGCCGGGACAGCCCGAGCCGAGACAGCCCGAGCCGAGCGGGGCCGGGACAGCCAGGAGCCGGGACAGTGGAGCCGGGACAGCCCGAGCCGAGACAGCCCGAGCCGAACGGAGCCGGGACAGCCCGAGCCGGGACAGCCCGAGCCGAGCGGAGCCGGGACAGCCCGAGCCGGGACAGCCCGAGCCGAACCGAGCCGGGCCAGGGCTCCCCGGTGAGCGCCGGGGGTTCGCAGCCCCGCCGAACACCGAGGAACCCCCGGCCCTGAGTGCCCCAGGAACGCGATCCCTGAATGCGAGTGACAGGAGAGGAACGCGTTTATCTCTTTTAGCATCACCATTGACAAAGGTTTTTTTCGCTGTTATGCCGCATTCTGGAAGTGTTCAAGGCCAGGCTGGATGGGGGCTGGAGCAGCCTGGGCTTGTGGAAGGTGTCCCTTCCATGGCTGGAGGGTTGGAACAAGATAATCTTTAATGTCCCGTCCAACAAAAACCTTTCTATGATTCTATCATGCAGCCTTAGCCTGACCCCGGTGACATCAATTGTAGAGTTGTCCCCAGCTGCAAGGAAAGTCACTTATTTGTACACCTATCATTTCAGTTTGCCTCTGTATGTTTTTAGTTTTGTTATCAAAATTTATAAAGCACTTCATTTAACTAATTACCACTGGATACATCAGTCAGTAGCAGAGATGCACAACTTGGCTAAAGAGGAGCCAGGTTTATTAGCTCCCTCTGAAAAAGTTTGGCCATCTCTCAGATGAAATATGTTAAACTGTATTTTTCTGAGCCAAACTATAGGCTAAGAGCCAAACTCTAAGGGTCTGACAATGGGACCTCGCAGCATCTTATCACTGAGAGAGACAGCAGCTTACTGAATTCCCAGGATACAGGACACAGCCAGGGAGAAGGATCTGCCCTCTCTCAGTGCCACAGCTCCCAGCTGCTGCCCAAAAAGCTCACCACATAGTGTATGATGCTTGTGTCATATTGTGGAGCTGGATGACAGTAATCATTTCCTTATTTTTTTAACAGAAAAGCACAAAACATTTTCAAAGGATCTTTGTATTGTAAATCATGTTTCATTTTGGCTTTGTATTAAAAAAAAAAGCAAAATGAGTCACTGCAGAACAAATACCACCAGGAAGCCTGCAGAAAGCAGTTCCAGCCTTGCTGGGAGTTGGACAGTTGTACTGGTTCCTGCTGTTCTCTCCTGCAAGAGCAGCTCCAGCCTGGTCCCCTCTTGCAGGGCACTACAGGTCTGACCACTGGGATACAGCAAGACCTACACAAGGGATCCCAAAACAGGAGAGAAAATCCCACTGCTGCAGCTGAAGGTATAGCCCTGAATGCTGAGAGGAGAGCCCTGCCAGGTCCATTTGTGAATGTGTGCATCACTGCAGGCCCCTTTCTTTTCATGTGGCCTGACATGGTCTTATCCCCCCTTTAGAAAAGAAAGACCCTTGAGAAACTTGTCAGGTCTCAGCTTTATTGTCTGATCCAACAGTCCTCCAGTGTGAAAAGATGTCCCATACTTGGCACACAACGTAGTGCCACTGACAGTTCCCTTTCCCTGCCTCTAGCCATCCCTCTAGCAGCATATTCAGCCACCTTTCTGCAAGCCCTGCCCTAAGACACCACAGCTGCCAACACACACAAAACACTCTCAGAGTCACCCCTCAATGATCCATACATTTGTGGTTGCTAGGATTAATATCCCATGGCAAGACTGATCAGCTGGAACTGGAGCAGAATCATACCTCACAGAGAAAGGTCATGCTGCAAATCACACAGACTCTTCCTGTAATTGGCTGTAAATAGTCTACAACTCTTCTCTTTGTGCAGCTTTATCCAAAAATAAAATCCCTTTAGGCTGTGGTAGACCTCACTTTGATGTTCGTGGGAACAGCACTCTCAAATTATATGCAGTACATGGCACATGGACTGCTCTGTGTAGCAGTTCAGGGCCAGCGACAGTCTATGGCTTATATTTAAGCACTGAAATACAGTTGAATTTCCTTGGGTAGCATTAAGGTCAGTTGCAGGTTAACTTATCTCTTCCTGTAATCCTATAAAATAAATATTTTTCTGACTCATTTTAAGTTTAAACTCTCTGAAAATAGTTTTCCTGGAATAGACCTTGTGACTACACTGAAATTCATGTCTCTACTGTCCCCACATAATCAAGCACACTTGATAAAAAAATCTATTTTTAAAAGGCACTGTTAATTTATTTTATTAGTCAACTGGTTTCTGAATCAAAAATTTCAATTAATTTAGCAGCATATTTCTATTTAAGCTTTATTCTAAAGGGTAAATCTGCTTTTCCAGCCAATCAATTCAAACAAATTCCATATTGCTTATAGCAAGCTAAAACACACCCTACAGCTGTCAGATCCTAATAAATCTCATACTTTGGATTTGAAATGAATGACCTAAAGCTAAATGTAAGGAAAAGTTTTTTTTTTTTTTTTTTTTTCCCTTAAGCAGAAAAGCATACAGAAGGTCAAAAGTTTACCTTCTTGCAATCTGACTATCACATTCCTAGAAGGCAGGGCCAGGGATGAGGTGAACCTTCTACATTCCCCATAAGAGTGAGGGGGGTCCTTCCAACAGGGAACTCCACAGACTGACAGAAAGACATCTCTGCCACAGCCTTACAGACAGGGATGAGGAATCATTATGTTCCCTTATATCACAGCCTTGTTTTGGTGCTGCACAGCCACACACCTCCCACCTTCCCATCCACACTTCCCAAGCACAACCCCAGTTTCACCACCAGCAGTAGGCAGATTTCCAAAGAGTTGATCCCCCTCATTTCTAGGGGAGAGTGACAGCTCCTGTCTCCCTCTCCTTGAAGGTGGAACTCTTTACTTGTCTCCAGGAGAAGGAAGAAGAGAAGAGGAGGGTTTTTGGGGTGGGTAGCCTTACCTAGGGTCTCCTGGCCAGTTTCACAGCGGGGTGCTGGCTCGGTGGCCCTGAGCAGCCCAGCCAGGAGCAGCAGGAGCCTCAGGACCATGCTGGAGCCCCTTGCACAGCAGCACAGTGATGTGGCACTCCCTGCCCGATGCAGACACTCCTCTGCTGAGCCTCTGGCTCTGCGAGCAGCGGAGGAAATCAGAGCGCTGCGAGGGCATGCCCACGTCTCACAGTGTGTGCAGTCCAGGCGTCAGATTTCAGCTGCATTTCGGCTTGGAAAGCAAAGGGCTTGGAGACAGAGAGGGAGGAGGAATGAGCTCCCCCTCCCCTCTGCCTCCGGACCGTCTCCCTCTTGCAGCCTGGTGTACAATTGCACAAACAATTTTAGCAAAGGGGGCTCCTGCCTGCGCCCTGCTGCTCCCCTCCACCCGTGCCTTTGGTCTTCTTTTCCCAAGGGACCAGGGACATTCTTGAAAACGTGTCCCAAGCAAACAACTTTCCTCGCAAACAGTGGTATTTCATCACATACTTAGCTGGGAGTTTAAAACATACCATGGCAGTGAAGGGACTCTGAGCTGCACCCCCTCCAGCACACAGAGAATGGGAACACACAGAATAGCCACCAGGATCCCCCTCTGCATGCTCCTCCTGGGCATTTTACTTAAGATCAAGTTATCTGCAGGGATTCCAGTGTTTTCTGTCTATTCTTAAAAAGAAAAACTTCACAAATGTATAGAGAGGACTCTAGAACAATGTTATAAGGTTTAAACTGGATGCTAAATCTATATTAGGTGAATAGTAAATTGATCTTTTAATTTTTTTGTTTGGTTGGTTTTGGTGGAGTTTTTTCAGTACATTTTATAGAAATGTATATTGTGTGGTTTTATTTCTATGCAACAAGTATGGTGGAGAAGCATATCGTAATTATGATGCAAATCCCTCATTTCTTACCTACTCATCAGAAAACATCCCATATCACAGAAAAAAAAGGGATTTTTTCCTCAAAAATCTAGACCAAAACAGACCAAAACATCCTATCTTTTCAGGCAGTTCATGTTTCTTTGAGAACAGGTATTTGCTTACACCCTGAGCAGGGAATCTGTCCCTGCAGGTGGAGATGCTGGTTCCTGCTGATCAGTACTGGAGATCAGTAGGGAGTCATGGTGCTGTATGATAATGTAATCAAATGAACCCCCCATAGGGAAGCCACTAAAGAGGCTGACAGGGCAGGAGAAAGCTGCATGTGTCTCAAAAAGTAATTGATGCCTCATCTCATTTGAAAGAGATGCATTGAGAAGCTCAGCAGTCAAGTGTGTCCTCTGCTTCCAGGCTCTGCAAGACAGGCTGGCATTTTGTCTCCAGGATTTCCTTCTAGATCTGGAGACTGCAGAGTCTGCCCTGTCTTAACAGACTAAACATTACCAAATCCTATCTGAGTTCAAAGAACAAACTTCCAAGGACAAGAATACTATTTACCTGCCTTAATTTTTGTCCTGATCACACAGCAGTATGGCTGGACCCTTAAGGAAAAAAAAAAGTGACACAGCACTGTAAGTGTGGCCTCCAAGGAAAGGAATACTTCACCCTCAGCCCTTGGAAATACTCATGTCTTTACTGCAGCTTTCTGCAGCCCTTGAGAGTGTGAGAGATTCTGTTGCATACATCCCAATGCTTGTGGCAGTGAACTCTGCTGCAGAACCAATCCTGTACTATCTATGTATAGCTTATCACTTTTTTTTTTTTTTTTTTTTTTTTTTTTTCTTTTATTCGTGGCATGTTTTTTGCCTGCATTTTTTGTGTTTCCTACCCTCTAGCCTAGCACTTTGTCCTGGTGAGTGCCTCCTCCCCTCCACTGCTCTTCAGCCACCCCTGCCACTGTAGATGCCACATACTTTGGGACCATGTATTTTAAAACACCAGCAAGTGTAAGCCTCCTTTACTAGGATCCTCCAAAACATTTTGCAAACCACTGTCATCTGCTTCCACCAGTGCTATTAGCACTGTGATACTCCACATTCATCCTGTGCCTCTGTTTCAAATACTATAGAGACAAAGTCCCATCCCCCTGGGAATACTGATTTGGTGTCATTTAGAAGTGCTCATTTGCTGTTTCCCTGAATTAAAATATTGTGGCACACATTACATAATTTCTTGTTTTCAAGATATTGTATCCACCTAATATTACTTGTGGTTCATCCATGCATCAATTTCCAACCCCCACACACCCACCCTGCCCAGTTCAATCAGCCTTTGGGCCTTTGTATCAACTTCACCAGACTCAAATGGAGGCAGTGCAAGGACTACCAGAACCACAGAATAAGCAAGTGATAAATTAAATCCACAGACCCTCAGGAATTAACAATCAAGTGATTAGAAGGAGACTTTGACAGGACCTAGAACGTGGTGGTCAGTGCCTGATGGACCATTAAAGCAAGAGTTTGGGCACAGCCTTGAGGAGGGTCAGGCTGAACTTTGTCAGTGATTAGAAACATAAAATGTGGTTAACTTCATTATTATTGGATGTTAGGAGTGAATTCAGATCATGTAAAACTTATGATGGTCTGCTAAGGGGAAGGAGTAAAGGGAAGAAAAAACAGTGTGGATCAGGAAGGCCAAGAGCAGGAAAATCAGAGGAGGAAACTGAAAGGAAAGGCTGCAGGCAGGTGGGCTGCAGGGCTGTACACTCATCTGACTGAGTCCTGTGCCTGATCACTGAAGTCTATTTTCATATTCAATCCTTAACTTTTTTTTCTCTTGCTGTGCAATCTCCCTCTCTGACCTAGGTGTGCAAGCTGAATGGTCAGAAATGCCAACAGCCTGAGAGACAGAGGTGTAAGCTGCAAGCTCTGGGTGTCAGCCTCTGCAGAGACCTGGATGTGTTTGTATTTGCCAAGTGAACACAATCCATGTGTGTGCAGGTGCAGTTTGCCAGCAAACCTCAGTCTGGATTAGAGGAGAAGTGGGAGAGGATTTATCTGAGAAGACTCGAGGTGTGGATCAGTGTCTGGGTGGAGGCTCAGGGTGCAGACATGACCTGAGAGCTGTGCTGGTGTTGGAGGAGTCTGAGTGTGAGCATACCTGTGAGCCCAGAGTGGGAGCATGTGTGTTTCCAGCAGTGAGCCTCCAACCTGAGCAGCCACAGAACAGCAGGACCAGGCTCTCTGCACTTGTGTGAGTGTAGGTGCAAAATTCCAGTCTGGAACCATGTGTGTGTGCTTGCCACTGTGGGACTTACCCTCATTTCTGTCTGAACTTGCACATGTCCTTATTGTCTGGATGACACCACAAACATCACATCCTTCACAACCTCCACTGCATCACCTAAATAAAGCTGTCAGTAGCTGGCAAGCTCCAAGCTGCTTTGTTCCTCACCTTTCACAGACTTCTTGCATTCAATCAGGATGTCTATTTGATAGCAGGATAAAAAATTTAGAGTATAAGTTGGATAGATGGGGTCCTAAGAATGACATTCAGGTAATTAAAATCAAAGGTAAATTTATCAGTTTGTCACCACCATCTATAAATGTTTCCATGCTTGCATGCCCTAAAGTACAGAAAACAGAAGGTCTGGAAGGGTTATTCACTTTTAGCTTAGATTGCCTGTTCTTTTCTTCCTTTCCAAGAGATTTGATCCCAGGTTTACAGTGTTTTTGTCCATGAAGGTTTGACATGTTTTTCACCTCTGTAGACCTGCACCTTTCTGAGGGGAAACAGTAGTTCAGATACTGCTCTTAGCACATATACAATATTTCCAGGCATCCAGCATTTCTAACTTGTCTGGTTTTTTTCAGCCCATTATAAGCAGTTTGTGTATATCACTTGCCCTTCTCTCATATTTTTGTTGTGTGTTAACACTATATCAAATGAGACTAGCAGGAATTGCACAGCTGCATGACCAAACTTAAAACCATTAAAAGCAGCTAGGGAAGGGATGGTTTGGAATAGAGGGATTTCTCAACCTCTCCGTTTTCATTTCTGGGTTTTAGTAAATCTTCCAATCTTCTCAGAAAGTTGACAACAAGTTCTGGCTTATGGCTAAATATGATATTTTCACCTCAATTCTAAAGAAATCTTAAAAATGAACCAGTGAATCCCTGACTGTGAAGCAGATGGAACAACAGCACTTGGTTCCATCATTAGCATTTGAATCTCTACAAAAAAGGTAGATAATTTCACTAGCTGCTATTGCTGACTATGTTTTTCCTGATCTGACCTTTTTGTTAGCCTACAGTCCACAGTACAGCAGCAATCCAGAAATCCTCAGACTGGACTAAATACCAAAAATGGTTTATGTCCTTGGCAGGTACTCAAAGTGGGATTAAATACAGTGCATTTAACTTGCTTGCATTCTCATGATACTTACTATCCTAAGAAAAATTTAGCAGAGGAATATCTTAGGTTTAGACAGGGTTTCATTACCTGAAACGTTTTTTTTTGTTTGGACTCTGCTGAGAGGAGGTTGAACATTAAACAGAAGCAGTGCTGTCTAGATAACTTCTGAGAAGGACAAACAGACAGAGACCAGATGAAAATGCTACTTCATGGCTTGTTATTCTCTCCCCCACAAGGTGCTGGTGAAGCTGGCAGAAAGTGTTTGGCAGCACATCACATCTGCTCCAGCACAAAGTCAGCAGCTTTGGTTTTAGGACTTTACAGTAGTTTAAATTAATCCAGGAGATATTTTCATTTGTACAGAAGCAACCAATTTCATTATGTGGGTTTTGTTTATTTTTTCTTTTCTCCCTTTTTCAGTTTCTCCAAAACAGGGCAGAGAAGAGGAACTGCTCTCAGGGCAGATGGAGTAAATCAGCAACTTCCTACAAAGCAATAGCAATATTTTTAAAAATCCAACCCTGTTCTACCTGGCTTTGC
This sequence comes from Muscicapa striata striata, assembly GCA_030060385.1. Taxonomy (NCBI): domain Eukaryota; kingdom Metazoa; phylum Chordata; class Aves; order Passeriformes; family Muscicapidae; genus Muscicapa; species Muscicapa striata. The sequence goes on from JAREIS010000048.1 coordinate 688,969, forward strand.
AAGACCTTATTCCCTATGAAGGGATTAAGTTTCATGTAGCAGCAGAGAACTGAAAAAGGCCCACAAGGGCTTCTCTTTCAGCTTCTAGCTGCTAAGTTAAAAAAGGAAAACAGATTTGTTCTCCAAAAAATATTTCTAATTCAAATTAACATGCATGGGGATAAGAGAGATGGCTAATTTCCTCTAAAGATATACAGGCTATTCTGAGCTCTGCACTTTAGCAGATATTTTGGGATGTTTCTCTGTGCCTTCTGGGACCATCTACGTTACACTTAGGGAGCTTTTAACTTTCTCACTGACAGTTTTTTAGGTGGAGCCTTTTATCTCAGCTTTCAATTTGTTCCCTTTATGACCCACAGGATTAAATCTTCCCTTTAGAAACTGCCACACATAAATATTGAGTGCTGGAAATTTGATTGAGAGACTGTAAAGAAAAAGAGCAAGAACAAGTCTTCCTGTTGTCCTTTCCACTGTACCCTAAAACCTTAACCTAGAATGGATGCAGCTGCCTGCATGTCTCAAGCACTTCTAAATTCCCTGTAGCTTCTACCAGTAATTTTTCATCATTATTGATCAAGTACATATTTGTCCTAACTCACTAAGGGAGAAAGAATAATGCTCCAGTAAATCTCCTCAGTGTGAGCCAGTTTCACCATATTCAAAAAATGAAATTCCCTGCAATGGCTTAAAAATTGGTCTTCATTTTATTTTTATTTTCCTTATTTTGACATGTTTTACCAATTTCTTTCCCCCAGTTTTGCCTCATGAGCTGAAAACAAAGCAGGCAATGAGTGGGTGGGTTTACTCCCCTCACTTAATATCATAGTCACAGATACATCTTTCCTTCCTGATTAAATATAATACATGTAAAAAAAAATGCAGCTCTTGAAAAATATTTAAATTATTCAAATTTAATACAAGTACTGTCAGTGATAATTAAATTCTGTTTTAATCTTCTGACTTGTCACAGATTAACTAAATCACTGACCCACAAAATTAGTTGCTCATACCACTTCCAGGTGATTCACTGAACTGATCCTATCACAATGCAGATGAACACAATTAAAACAGGAGCAGGCCCTACCATCCCCAAAAGATTCAGCTGGATACATGCCTTTGTTTTAGCCTACCCTTCATGTGGTCTCTGTGCTTGTTTGAGTTAATCAGTAAGAAATGAAGCCACTCAGAAAGTTTCTTTTGATGACAGGGGAAAATGATATCTAGTTAAAATTCAGCCATGATCAAAGGCAGAAATGATACAAAAGACTGGAAGGGAACCTGGCAGCAGATGGTAGAATGAGACCACAAAGGGACAACAGTAATAAATATGATTCTATATCCAGGAGAACATGTGCAAAATAACATCCACTGATCACCAGATCCTGCTATAAGCACAAAATATTATTTAAATTCAATCATTAAAAAGATAGAGCTGACATAAGGACCTTGTTATCCTCTCAAAGGCTGCCTCTTATTACTCCCACATGTAAAGTAGCACAGCAGGATTACTGCTGAGGGGTTACTGGTGATGCATTTTGCTGGTTTTGTTCAAGATGAGGCCCAAAGGTGACTCTGCCTGACTCCCATAAAGCAAGAAAAATAATACAAATATGTTAGTGAATCATATAACTGAGTATATAACAGCTACAAGGAAAAATGTGTGCTCAAAAAAGATCTGTGCTGAGAACCAAAGATCTTTCTTTTCTTCTGATCACAGATGGAGTATTAAAAATTAATGTAAGTTCTACCAGAAAAGAACTTGACAGTCCTATTTTGAGACTCATTTCACTTCATCTCTTCTCCCTGTCTCACAGAACATTAATGCCAAAACATTCAAAAGAAGTTCTCTGGGGCTTGCTTTTCACATTCACAGAGGTGCTGGGAAGCATTTTGAAAAAGTGATTTGGAGTGTTATAGTTTTTAGATACCTGATGGGGAAATACTTAAGAGACCCTGATGCTTTTAAAGCAGATCCTTGGCACTTTCCAAAGAAAAATAAGGACCCCTCCAAGGCTGGCATTCCCCAGAAAACTGGGAGTTCATCTCAGATAGCAAGAACCAATAGCCATTTCAGAGCATCACAGCTCTGAGGATTTTAACTTCACTTTCAGAAATACACTTCTGAGACACAAGTCTGACTTTACACTAGGAGAAAAATGGTGTTAAATAAAAATTAAAATGTTTTAACATATATTTAAACACTTTAAAATTACATAGCTGTATACTAAGAATCTATACCACACTCAATATCTGTGCCATGGTAATAAGTGTCTTAATATTTGTTTTTTATATCAAGGTTACAACCCTTTAGAGTGGCACAGCCTATAGAAATAAACAGAGAATCTTTTAAATGATAAGAGGTTTTAGTTCAAGTTTTATTTTCTGCATTTATTAATAGAATTTACAAAACATATATCAGTGTATCAGAACATCTACCAGTGGAAATCATCGTTTTTCTTCCCAAACAATCCATGGAAGATAATACCTCTAGTCAGTGGTGTTCAGGCATGCTCCACTGACTATGTTCAGATTAAAGATGTGCTGAATTGCCCACAGGCACCAAAGGTACTGGGTAGAGACAGCAAAGGGGCAGAGACTGGGTTGGAGGCTGTCCTTGTGCAGGAGCTGCTGGGATTTCCAGCCCCACAGAGCCATCACAAAGAGCCTGCTGAGCCCAGAGTTGTTCTTCAACATCTACATGGGCATAACTCATGCCAGACTCACATGCAGCATCCTGGCTCCTCGAGGTATTTGTATTATAGTTTCTAGGTTTCAATTTCAAATGTAGGTTGCATGAAGTCCTGTGTGAGAAAGGCAAGGGGGTGGTGCTGTCTCACTGCCAGGGCTGCCTCATGGCTTGTCCCAGAGAGCTGCAGAGTCCTGCAAGCACTGCTGTGTGCCATCCTTCAGCCAGCCTATTGTGCATTCAATGACATGAGGAGCATGAGTATTTCCATTTTCCATTGACAAACTGGAAAGGATTTCCAGAGAGGTAATAAATTGGAGGGAGGCTTAAGAATTGACTCATCATGAGAAATAATTTGAGCTGTTGAATTTTTTTTTTTTTCTTGGCCAATTAATGACTAATTTGATAGTCAAGGGTCTGAAAAAATAAATTGAATAGAGCAGGCCAAGACACAGTTATGAGGGGTCAAAAGAATCAGCACAGGGCAGTAGGGAAAGTCAGAGAACAGCTATAAGGTCTTAATTACTAGCCAAAGAATAAACTGTGGGAACAATACCAGTCATGGGCTAAACTCTGGGAACAGCTCCATCAGTCAGTCAAATACTCCTCTCTGCTTTCCTAAAAACCCAGCATTCTGGAATAAACCTCTGCCAATGTAAAGTAATCTAGTGCTACTGAAATCATCATGATTCCCTGGTTAAAGAGCTGATCCAGAACCACTTAATTTTGAACAGGTATGAGAAATGCCTTTTCATCCATGTATCAAACTGAACTCCATGGGAGAGATTTCTTTAGCCTACAAGGCTTCAGGACAAGAGCTTTAGCATCTCCAAGGCTGTCATTGGCCATTCCACTATATGTTAATGTCATACCATCAGCAACCTGAGCTACTGTGACACTGAGATCCCTATGAAAACTAGGAATTTGCATTTTTCTAATTTTCCTCAACCATTCCTATCTTTTACTATCATTAGGGACCAAAAAACAGCTAGTGCTTCATCAAAAAAATTAACTTAACTGGTCAAAATTTTTATTAGTTAGGACCTTCCTTTAAAGCACAGCTAAGAAGGACAAATTTGGAGAAAAAATATCCAGAGAAATTCCTAAATTTTTCCATTTTCTTGCAGATTTTGTTGTGCTAGACAGAGCTTGATTCACACCTTCTTTCTACCTGGAGTAAACTGCATGGTACCAGAAGGCAAGTCCAACCTCTGTGAGGAAGGCAGGATGTCAGAGTAAATAATGCACCTGATGCTGGTCTTCTTCTGCTTCCAGTTGCCAAAAAACCAACCACCCTCAGGGCTCACCAAATCAATGTCATGGCAGTGGGGGAAATTACAAAGCTGAAGGTCCTGGGATCCATTTTTCTGAGTTTTTTGCAGGTTCATATGGTGATATGAAAATCAACCAAAATCCAAAAGCTGGCTGATACTCAAGGGCTGAACCTGAGAGCCTCAGATTTGGACATAGAGGCTCTAAAGTGCCAGGGCAATTACTGGCATTCAGCCATTGCAGAAAGAGCCTGAAAAAACCCACTATGCATCCACATGGGGTAGGTTGAATTTCCATCCAATCTTCCCCTCATTATGCTTATTAGGACAGTAGGTGGGAAGATTTATGGAAGCTCTAAGAGTAAGAATCTTATTTTTATGAGGAATTCATGCTGAATACCTTGATTCAGCCATAAATTGGTATCTGGTAATCTTATCTGAATGTGAGAATGTGACAGTAGTTGTATCATTACTCTCTGTGTTCCTCCCACTGTAGAAATCAGTAGGCCGTAATCCCAAGGGACAAAGTAGATTCAGTAAGATTCTTGGGTTTATTCCTTTACCAGCTTGCTTTCTTGAGCACAAAAAAGTGAGAAGCCCAGCTTTCTTCCTAGTTTTTCTAATTTGCATTTTGCAATCCTGCTCAGCTGCACAAAATTAAAAACTGAAAAGGCTGTCAGTGGAAAACTGATAAAAGACAACAAAGAAACCCCACAGAAAACCAAAACCACAGGGGGAAAAAAATAAAATAAAATAAAATAAAAAAAGAGACTACCATCATAACAGCCCAAAGGAATACATCAAGGAAAGAAGGGTCTGAATAGCCTGCCTTTCAGCTGACATGAGAAACCAGAGGGCAGGTAGAAACTTTACAAGCTGACAAAGGTGGAGGAAGCATGGGAATTGACTGAGCTTCCAGCAGTAGATAAGGGAAGACAGGCTGGCAGAGATGCAAAGAGCAAATGCTGTTCATGTCTCTGTTCAGCTCTAAGGCCAGAGATTAAAATAATTGAGTAGGAGGTAATTTATGAATAAGAACAAACAGGGAGTTTAAGAAGGAAGGAACACACCCTGGGTTTGAATTGCTTTTCAGAGCCACTATCACTGTGTTCCTCTGGGTCTGGAAGAAAGGAGCTTACAAATGCCACATTGGGTTGGCTGGAGTGATTGCAGATGCTCAGCAAGCCCCAGGTACCCACCAGAGAGAGGACAGCAGGAGTGTGCACAGCAGCCTGAGCAAGCCCAGGGACAAAAGGGCTCAGAGGTGTAAGTGACTGTCAGAGCCCTGCAGTGCAGGCTCCTCCATAGCCACACCATTGCATTTTCAGTCTGCTTGACATCCTTTTTGTCACTTTTAGAGAAACATACACCTTAGATTACATTTCCATTCAGTGCTGTTAAGGTGGTTCTCTAGGGTATACAATCATCAAACTTTTTGATTTTTATTTGACGTGATTCATTCAGCGAACAGACTTCATAGCTGAGGTGGTCTTATGTGGACACTGCTGAAGGCTTGTGGAAAAATCCAGACTGGATTTTTCCCAGACTGTTGGCTTTCTCAGCTCCAGCTCAGACCTTTCCCAAGCTGAGGATTTTTCTCAGAGACAAACAAGAGAAGGAAGAAAGAACAACACAGATAAACACCTGGTGTTGACTGCCAAGCCATGTGAATGTCTCGTGATGTTTTGCAGAAAGCATGTTTTCAAAGAGGTGTTGCCCTCTTAGACCAATGAGTCTTTTCTACTTTGTTTTGAATTATCTCTCTTATAGAAATGCCATGGCTTTTCAATAAATCCCTTCTTGCTTAGAAGAAGTGGGGTGTGTGTGTTGCTGCATTATTCGCTGTTCCTAATCAGGCAGCGACCGTCTTACATGGCTTTCTCAAGAGACTTCTGCAAATTGAGACCTGGAGTCTACTGGTGAAAACTTTCAAGTAAAATCTTGACTGACCTCCACTGGAGTTCATTAAAGTCAGGATCTTTGCCTGGACTTATTTTCTGATTCAAGAATCCCACTAACAAAATGAGTGGGTTGTAATACAGATGGGATATAAATGTAAACAGCCCTCAGAAGAGAGGCAGAGGCATCATCCCTCCTTTGTGATAAATGCCCTACCCACTGGACTTCACCATCCTGTGCATGGAGTCTGCATTCTCTCATGCACTGCATCTCAAATTTCTACCAAAATACCAGCCTGGCCAAAGTGGTGTTGTCCAAGAAGAGATCCCAGCCTGAGCTGTCACACCCAAAGAACACTGAAGCTCCATCTAGAAAAACTCAAAAGGGAGCTGTAACTTCAACACATGCAGCTGTGTTTTATGAGCAAGGGGTGTCTACCACTCCTTTTTTTGCATGGTTCTGGCACAGCAAGTTCCAAGGAAGAGCATCCTAATCTTGTATCCTAAATATCTTTCTCCCAAAAATTCAGTTCCTCTGTCAATTCTGATGTATGCTTAACCATTATGAGAAGCACATTTTTAAATGCCTGAGAAATTTTGAACAAAATATCAACAGACAGATTCAGGATGCCCTTGTTTATCTTCAATTCCTAGGTATCTCCTAAACCACATTTCATATATTTTGATCTTTTCTTGGCAGTGTGGTCTTTCATCTGTCTGTGCCTCATTTGTCCTGAGAACAGCAGTTCTAATACTTATCTGGCTTCCAGCAAGGTATTAAGAATAAAAGGATAATGAAGTATTCAGGCTACTGTGCGAAAAGCCCAAAAGATATTTTAAATGCCTAAAGCAGGCTTCATTAACAATGATAACAATAAGGGTCTGATTAGCTGAAAAGCCAGATTTCAAGCTGAAAGCAAGTCTGAGCTAAGAACTGCAAGGAGTGATCAGCAGCCTTTTGCAACACAAAGGTCACATGTCACTAATCAAAATTTTGTTTTCCCATGATAAAAGACAAATATGAAACATAAGATCTAAAACATGTTTCAATATTTCCATGGAGGCACACGAACCACACAAACCCAATCTCCAGTCCATGCCATGGAGCAAGGGCACTGAGCAATTTATTGGGTTTCAGAAAACATTCTGAAAGTGTGCATCAGGGCTGCCAGCTGCAAGCAAAGAGAACAGAGGGGTTGGATATGTAAGGACAGGAATTACAAAAGTGAAAAGAAGGTGGTAATGAGTCTGCCACTTATGGTCAGGCTTCATTGAAGTACAGTTTGAATGCTATGCCTTGCTTGGAAAAAAAAAAATCAAATTGGGAAAGTGGGCTAAGTAAAACTTATCATTCTAGTGTTAGGCATGAGGAGTTTTCTTGGAAAGTGTTTGAAAAATTCAATCCATTAGGTAAAGGAAAGGAAACCTGGAAACTTCAAGGATATGTTGGATAGTTTGCTCCAAATTTGCTGGATACAAACCTGTACATGGCACAGCAGGATGCAGTGAGATGGATGAAACATGCATCACAAAACTTAGTTTCTGTCCCAAAGGAAATGTTTTTGGGTATTTTTTTGCATCTTTACTATCTGCAGTGGACTGCTCAACAATTTGCACTCTTGTGATAATGGATTGGACACTGAAATGAAGGTGCTTCACTTATAGTTTATAATATTTTAAGGCATCTAGTTAAAAAGTGATGTCAGTGGACTGGAATAATCTGTAGTTCCCAACACTTAAAACTACCACTAAAACCATATGGGCCCTATGACATCTAACATACCTGCTTTGCAATATGTTTCATTTGCATAGAGAATGTATGAGAAGCCTGGCTGGGAGCAGCTCGTGGTTCATGGATTGCTCACTTACAGAAAAGAGCAGAAGCACCAAGTTTGCATCATGCACCCTCCTGTCCTGGCAAGGAAAATCTGACATTAAAGGGAGAAGAATCAGAGATATGCAGAAATGGGACCAGTCATTTGGCCTGTTTCCTACTCATAAGCCACAGGGAAAAGCAGCTCCAGCTCAGAGAAGGAGCTGGCTGCATATACTGTGCCAGGTGACATTTTCCTCCCCCAGGCTTCTGGTACTGAAAGATACTCATATATTTACAACCTTTCTTAAGGTCATCTCTGCTGTGTCTCCAGCTGAGCCATTAAATATTAATTGGACTACTTTCCAAAAATAAAAAGCAAAACCTCTAATTTACTTGTGTAATTAACACCTCCCACAAACCAGGTGTCCTCTTGAACCAGACTGAGCAAGCCATTTGTTCTTCACAATTCTGAAATATGCTATGTGCTTTTGAGACAGACCCACGGTTACTTGTTCATTCTGTGTGCAGGAGTGCACATAATTATTTTGGGGGAAAAAAGCACCTGGAATTCAACAGAAAATATGATCTCTTGGTGATGTAGTCAAACCTTCCCACTCACACTAAATAGTTCTCTTCAGTTTGTGCTTTGTGTTTGATTTTTTTAAGCATTCCACATAGAGGAGCTTGAGAAACTTCTTATAGGTTTGGTTTTTTGGGGTTTGTTTTGTTTTGTTTTGTTTTGTTTTCTTTTTCAATAAGGCTCAGTGCTGCTAAATTTATCAAAGAGCTCAAATTTTAACCTGTAGTTGTAAAGAGCATGATCAGTCTCTGATCATATCCAAGCACTTGTATCAAGAAACTTAGATTGTCACTTAAAATCATAGAGCCATTAAAGTTGGAAATTACTTTTGAGGTCATAGACTCCAGCTGTAAACATATTTAACCATGTAACAAGCCTAACATTGCAATTAGCTCTGAAATTTAAGTTCAATACCAGCATTACTCATGTTAAGACAAGGTAAATATGTATTCAGTAACCACTGAGCTGCACAGATTATTTGCAGAAGTTTATTAGATGCTCATTTACCCAGATGAATAACACGCCTGCTCTTCAGTGAGGCTAAGGAATTTGTGGAGAGAAAATTCAGAGAATTCGAGATCCTCAGTGCTCAGCTGCCATCTAAGCTCAGACGCACTAGAGTTCTCATCCAAGAAAACTAGTTTTGTAGTGAAGCACATCCATCCTGTCAGGATTTAGTGGGCTGGAAGCCAGCTCATACCTAAACCTTTTGGGAATCTGTAGTCTAAGCAATACTTTGACTTTGTTGCCTCAGAAATTCAGTCTGTCAATGTCTTGGGTTGCAATAGAGGATGTGACCAGAAATGTGAATTCTGTCACCATCTGTTGAAGCAGGGTGGGGCAGTGACCCTAATCTCCATGTCACACATTATCTGCTAATGGGCCAGCTTTAAACCAGGTGGGGCAATCACTTTTATCTTTTCCACAACCCATCCTCCCTCCAGGAGATATCTCCTGTTCATGGCCATTCAGTCCCACTGTATGACTGATAAAATTCCATCATCCCATGGGAGATGCTCCACCCAGGGGGAGGAGCCAAGCCTTTCTTACCCAGATAAAAACTGAGATTTTGGACAGCAAGATACCTTCTTTCCACTGGATTCCAGAGGAGAAGCTAAACCTTCTCCACAACATCTCTGGACCTTCAGAGGAAAACTGCACCTTCTACAGAAGCACTGCTCCAGCTGAGCCACACCTGCCACTGCAGGACTGTAGCCACCATTTAATGGGACTGTTAACAACACCCTGACTGACTGACAGGGTGTCAGGTTGTATTCTGACTCTGTCAGGGTTGGGATTGTTCTTTGTAATACTGCATTTCTATTTTAATTTTCCTAGTAAAGAACTATTATTCCTAATTTCCATATCTTTGCCTGAGAGCCCCTTAATTTCAAAATTATAATAATAATTTGGAGGGAGGGGGTTTAAGTTCTCCATTTCAAAGAGAAGCTTCTGCCTTTATTGGCAGACACCTGTCCTTCAAATCAGGACAGTCAGTCTCAGAGCCTACCTGGAAAAAAAAAAAAAAAAAAAAAAAAAAAAAGTGCTTTATTTTCTTCTTGAAGAGGTGACCTCCTTTTTCATAAACGAATATCAGAGCATTCATCTATGAAATGAGGCACACAGACTCAATTTCTTCCTCTGAAAAGGCAGATTCAAAATGCCATCCTGGATCTCACCTGAAAATATCTAAATCATCAGGCTTGGAAATATTTTGGTGAATGTGCATTAAAAATTAAAGTTTAATGTCTCCTCAGTTGCACAGACTAATTGAAGGTTTGTTGTGCTGCAGAGTTTATACCCTGACTGCCATTAGGTGAAGGATGTCACTGAGGGGAGATGCAGTTCTCAGCTCCAGTCTCTGTAGACAAAATACAAGTTTGGAGAAGGGGAGAGAACTTTGTGAATTTGAATTGCAACAAGGAGCTGAAAAACCCAGGAATTTTTGGGGGCCCTACTGCTCTGAGAAGATGTCTTATGCACACTCTTTTAAGAACTTGCCATCCTTTCCCCTCTGCAGCCACAACCTTTGGATTGGCAATAGTGTGTCAATGGCAAGAGGCCACTTTGGATGCCACTCTTCAGCTTTGTTGGAAATCCTCTGATCCAAACTAAACCCTGCTGCCAGGACTGTGTACCCCCTGTTATCTAAAATGTCCATACATCAGTAAGAGAGAGCCCACAGCCTCTGGTGAATGTTCCCATCATATAAGATTTTTGTAGCACTAAATCCTTGGACACTTTCTATGGCATTCCAGAACAATGGGGGCAGAGTGTGGTTTCCCCCTAGCTCCTCCTATCCCTGAATAACCCACAGCATGGTGAATGAAGCACAAACCTGATGAGCTCTGCCTGTGTCAGGAAGGAAAGTGAGACCTCTCACTGAGTGTTTCCTGCTTTGTTAAAAACGTAGAGCAAGACCTTCTCTGGTGGGGAGTGGTGGTGAGAGAGAGAAAAGAAAAATTTACCTGAATACTGAGCAGGGGAAGATGCTTTTTGGTAATGCTAAACAAGGCTGTTAAGCTTCATTGCAAATCAGGGCTGAGAGCACTACAGCTCTCCTTGCCCTTCCTTAGTTTCTGGTCTGCAGCACTGTAGATCTTGGCTTCCTAATTCCATGTGGAAATGAAATCTAAAAGATGTTCTGCAACACCTAGTGCAAGCCCAAATATATATATTTTTTTTCCCATCTAGACCTGAGAACCTCCAGAAATATTCAATTCTTAGTGAGGTTGAGGTTTATTGTAGAGTGTACACCCTCAACTGGCATATGTAAGTGTCATTAATTAACCTAATAGCAGAGATAGCATTTAACTAGGTTATGTTTTACACCTTTAAAATGTGGCTTATAGCTTATTAGTTTTAGAAGTTTATTACTGTAATAGCTTTAAAGTTTTTTTTTCTCCTCTATCATTTTCTCTAGTAATAACACTTTATTTCATTTGTGTGTCTTGAAGGTGACAATTTAATACTTTTAACTGTATGTAGCATATTCCTTTCCCAAAGTGAGGACCATTTTGTTTAGGAAACCAAGGGTAAACTAACAACTTTAGGTATCATTAAGCTCATGTTTATTCATGGACAGCTACTGTAGGCTATTAAAACTTTTTGGCACAAAACTGACTTAAAAATTACTGAAAATTTAGCATCCCTCCCACTCCCCACAGAGTTATCAGGTCCTTATGTTGCAGCTGAAATGAGAGACTGAAACATCAGGTTTTTCTAGCAGCATGGAAGAGGGGGAGGCATGGGGAGACAGGAAGACATTTAAACTGAAAAGATTCCACAGACAACTTTTTTTTTTTTTTTTTTTTTCTCTGAAATACTGTATTTACACAAAATTGAAGAGAGTACAAATACTTTACTAAGAAGACAAAACCATTGGAGTACATTCAGTTAAACACAGGCAGAACTACAGATGCAAAGCACAGAGGCCTAAGGTATTTGCATGGGGAAAAAAAAAAAAAAAGAGCATCATAAAGGCCCCAGAGATTAAAAGCAGGAGGTAAGAGAACACTGTGTTTGTTAGGCAGCATCATCTTTCCTTGACTTCAGTGGGATTGAACAAGACACTCTCCTTCCTGACTGTGGATGGTGGGAAAAACCCTCTCAATGTGCTGACAGCTCAACATTGATTTTGCAAAACTCTTGAGTGTGGACTTAATTTTCAGCATGGAAATAGAACTGTTAGCTTCAAAGAAAATTATATTTGTGCCTAATCACATGCTTGTATGCTTAGTTTTACCAGAAATAGCCTCCTCAATGCTTTGTAGGGTCAAGTGCATTGTTACATAAAAAATAAGAGTACTTTACTGTCATCTTTCTTTTTATTTTTCTTAAAATATACTTTGGAATTGCTTTTTTTTTTGTCCTTATGTACTCAATTAGAAAATAGTAGTTTATTGAATGCCATAGAATTCTTAAATTTTAATAAATGTCTTACATAACCAAAGGAATATTGTTCAAAAATAATTCCCACATTTTTTCCAAAACCTGTTTAAATTTAAAAAGAAATAAAAGAGAAAAATACATATAATAAATAAGCAGCTTTATATTTCTGGGTATTTTGGAGCAGGTCTGTTATAATATTTCTCACATCTCTTGTTTTCAGTTAAAATCACCAGATTAATTGATCATTACTAAAGAAAAGATTGTACAGTATTATGACAATCCACCATATATAGCCAATACATGAAATATTTTACACATTATATATCTCTTAAAAAGAATTAATATATTTTAACCTTTTCTCTGAAAACATATAGCTTCTGAAGTAATATATCTTAAACACAATGGTATCTGTCAGTTCTACTGATTTTTTTTTTTTCTGAATAAAAAGCTTGCTTGAATAGGACTACTAGCTCAGTGATGGAACTACAGTGCTATTTAACTAAATTCCGTACATGTCTTCGTTACTGTTGCTGCAATTATTGTAATCACATACCACTGAAGTGCTAAATATTAGTAACTCAGATATGTGGACTTTGGTTATGCTTGATAGAATACTGGCATATCAAATATATGTACCACTTCCTAAAGGCTATGTTACAATCATGATGCCTAATAATAAATAAATAATAATAATAATAATAATAATAGTAGTAACAATCTCTGATTCAAAGTGCTGACTCACTTGAGGCACCAATACAATAAATCAATCAATTAAAATATCTGTTTTTAATGTTCAAAACTAACAGCAGATCCTGGGCTGCCAAGTTACTTGTGCAGCACGGTGGACTCTGAACCTGTCCTTCCACTGTGGGGATTCCTGTGCTCCCAGAAGACACTGGAATATCGTGTCTGATATGGAACGCTCTGAGACATACCAAGTGTTCACACATGAAACACTGAGAGCTGTCTAAGCTCCTCTAAATCCTCAAAAGGCTCGATTAAAGCCCCTCAAGCCAGCTCTGTTCACTCAGGGGCAAGGCTTTGCCATGAAGTGTGCTTGGCTGCAGATCAGGAAAGAGCCTTTTTGTGAGAGTCCACAATGAAATGTGTCACATTAGAGCAGCCTCCACAGCCTGGAGACACTGCCAGCACTGTCAGCATGAGAGAGAAAGGCAGTTTTCCAGCAGCAGCAAACACTGTCTCCCTGGGATGGGGATGCTTTCCTGCTGTCAGTTTGTTCTGTGCAAGCAGTAGTCGTTCTCCGTGTCGAGGGAACTGTTGTACCCCGAGGATGGATACAGGTCCCTCTTGAGTATCCTGTTGACCATGTTGATCAGAACTTTTTTGTATTGTTGACGTAAAAGTGAGTAAACAAACGGATCTGATGCAGCCTTACTGTAGGTGAGGCACTTGCTTATAATTCCCCAGTAGTAATTTATGGTAACGAATGGAATGAGCTCTATCAACCTGTTAAACATTAAAGAGAAATGGAAACACTTGAGTGTTATGTTCACACTGAGCCCAGTGCTCAACTCATGCTTCCTGAAACATTCAAGTAACATTTATTTCCTTACAGTACACAGTCCCTGCAGGAGAAGGGCCATGTACTTACTCCTTACATTCAATAAGGGCAAAGAGAACTTTCCTGGCGAGGCACCTGGGAGACAAAATCAATTCTTACTATGGATAGAGGGGAAAACTGTTTTCAGTGGTAATGCTTCTGTGCAGAGGAGATAAGAGAGTGCTGCAGTTTACTGCTCACTTTCTGAATTTACTGAGCTGTGCTGGTAAGTGGTCAAAATTGTGGTGACATAATTGACTACCTCTCTCCCACAGCAAGCTTGAGATAGACACATGTGACTCAAGGCACCCAGACTCACTGACCTCAATTTCCTAAGTAGAGCTGTCTAGTGACACTTGAGACATTTGGACATAAACCCATTGGCATCAGGCTGCTGCTCCTGGAAGGGCTGCTTTAGATCCTGTGGCATATCTGCCAGCCTAGGAAAGGACTTGGACACTATGCAGCATCTCAAATGACACCAGAATCGTGGTCTAGGTCACTGAATCCATCCTCTCAGACACAGACCAGCAAACCTTCATTACATCACCGTGGTGAATTAACATGGATGCAAAGCAGATGCATGTCAGACCAGTGTAGTATGAAGAACAACCTGGCAGTGTCTCAGGGAGGTCTGACTGGCACCTGCAATCCCACAGAATGCTTAGCAGCACACCTACAGCTACTGAGCCATGGAAGTTTCTGTGTGCATTTAGCTGACTTCTAGATTGGCCAAAGAAAACAAGGAGACAACACTTTTATCATCATTATATGACCAGTCAGCTGTGTCCAGACCTGTGTCTCCTGGTCTGTGCTTCACGGATGATTAGTGGCCTCAGCACCTCAGCTCAGAGGGATGGATTAATCATGGGGGCAGAAACCACAACTAGGTTAAACAATTTTTCCACAGAAGTGAGGGCAATCCTTCAGACTATTCCAGCAAATGTCTCACCCAGCTCATCTGCAGTGGACAGATGAGGACAGATCCTTCAGGAAGGTGGAATGAACAGGGTGAGGAATTTTTTATTTTGTGTATATCTTTTGTAAAACCTTTTGCAGGAGCAAGAGTGTGCTACTTTGCTCTATTCATCCCAGAAGAAAAGAAAATGTTCTGGGAGATAAAATAGTCCTATTCTGTACTCTAAGACATCATTATTTGAAGATGTAAGATCAGAAGCTTTCTTGATGCTTGAAGAACCTTCTGTCCTCATTCCAAAATACAGAGCTCCTGACTTGCAGGGTGTTGACTTTTGAAGCTGTTCCAGTCCCTCCTCATAGACTTACCATCATTTGGACAGAACATTGCTAGAAGTGACAGGAAAATTTCTTATTTATATGGCTAAAAGTTAAATAATTCTTATGGCAAGTGCATTTAAAAAAACAGATGACTTCTGTTTGAAGCTGCTCAGAAAAAGTTCCAGTAAATTCAAAATAGGTAGAACAGGAAGCTACAAAATATGAGAAATAAATGTACAATAAATGACACTTGCTACGTGATTGCTTAGGTTTATCCCATCCCGCATATCATCCTAATATTAGAAATATATAATTGATATTTGCACAACTGATGTTTTTATAAAGACACTAAATAAGAAGAGTAAGATATCTTTCAGTCTTGAAAATAAATGTATTGCTATGTTCCCATTAATGCATTATGGATCCAAACTTAATTGCACTGAAGCCAACAGAAGAAAAACTACACAGATTGTAATAAGATAAAGGGTCTGGCCAAAACAAGTCAGACTTGGAAATACCCATCTGAATGCATCTTGGTATGATTTTCTTGTTTTCAGAGCTGTTACAAAAGAGATGAAATTCATCTGTTGTCTCTTAGTGAACAGATGAATATATTACTAATAAGCCTAATCTCATTCAAATTTCTGAAGTGAGGAGCAAATACTGAGCTCACAATGCAACCTGAGTCATCAGGCCAAGAGCAAGACATTTTTACACTGGCTCCCCAGAGACTGCTCCAGTGCCATCATCCTAAAAACCAGAATGGAAGAAGAACAGAGAAATAGACACAGCAGCCACTCCTCCAATCTCACCTCCATCACCACCTTTTATGAAGTGCTGTCTTGGCATTGTCTTATCTTTGAGACAAGGAGCCTTTTAGGATGTCCTCCCCAAATATTTCCCATTCTGCTGTCACTGAACCAGCTCAGTCCTTGTGACAGGCAGAAGCTGTACCTTGACACACATTTCCATAAACCAGCCCTCAGCCTTCTCTGTAGTGATTCAGTAGGTACCAGTTTGTCACACATAGAAAATGCACCATCTCATGTTTGCCAAATGCAAGGTCTGAAGAAGGAAATAACTTTTATTTTAGAAGTTTATGAGAAATACCTCCACCCTGAAAAATGTGGCCATGTTTGGAATTTGCTGAGCTTGGTAATGTTCAGATGGAAAGAAGAGGACAAAATCCACTTTGCTCAACATAATTTCTGATTATGGCAAAAGTGAATAGAACACGACTCAAAATGTACTGAACAATGATAAATTAACCTTTTAACTATGTGATGTAATGTTAATATTTGTAATAATCCTTTCAGCTGCAAAAAAAAAAAAGATGTAGTTATCCAGGCAATCAGGAAGGAATCCCTTTCAACATGTAACTGGGAACTGAAATAAATGTCACTTTAAAAATTTTTAAAATATTGTCTGTTTAGTGCACTGGCCTTAACCTGTCCCCTACTCCTCTCAGGAAAGGGAGTGACACTGATCATAAATGGGCTGTATGTGACTGTGTGAGATCAGAGCACTAAAGCTGGCCAATTTCTGTGAGCTGATGTGGCTGCAGACTCTGGCAGCTTGGTAACAACCTTGAAGAAGCCCTCACCAGGGGGTTTTGCACACTAGTTCAGCACTTTTCAAGGTTGTCTTGAATACACTGTGAAAGTGGGAAATATTTATAAAAATCACTTGTGAAAGATGTAGCCCATTTCAGTTTAGAGATGAAGGCTAAATGCTGGGATGCTGCAATTCAGTGTAGTTACACTGACTTCCAGCTGACTGGTTTATACAAGATTTAATAATAATAATCATCATCTATTGTATGAAGACTACACAAGTAGATAACAATAATGATGCATGGACACTTCAAAAGCTGCAAACCACCAGGATGGATTCCTATAATTCTGTCCAGTTGAGGAACATGATGTTTCCTATACATTTAAGTATCTAATTATTGTTTTTCCTGGGAAATAACTTTTACACCTCATCACAAGTCTATGCTGCACCATTAACAATATATTTACAGGCATTAATGTTTCCAGACTGAAATCTTATCTGATAAATTATCAGCCTGGACAAATTTAAATTATATCCACTTAGCTTCCAATAGCAGCAAGCTTGGCCTTATGCCAGAAACAAAACAAAACAAAAAAACAAAAACAACAACAAAAAAACTACCAAAAAAAAAAAGGAAAACACAACAAAAATCCTAAACTAATCAGGAAAGCCTGTGTGTTTTCCTCTCTATTGCTAGGGTTCTGCTAATAAGGAAGGGTGGCTAGTCTTTCAGACTGCTTTTATCTCTGACTGGGGTGTGATTAATTCCAGGTACTTGTCCTAAAAGCCACTTTCTTTTGGCAGAAGTGCCCAGACCTGGCTGCAACGAGGGAAGGAGAGCCAGGTCCTGCTGGGGCTGCCCCCTAGAACTGGGTGTGAGGACAGGAGCAGCCTGTCAGGGTGTGTTTGTGGGTGTGTTTGTGCTCTCTGCCCCACGAGACCAGTCCTGGGGGTCTGTTTGGCTCTGGCCTCCCAAAATTAGCTGTAGGACCCCCGGGCACCTGCACATCACAGGACATCCTGATCCCTCAGTCCCCCACCCGGCAGGGGATACTAACCTGGTGATAATGTAAGGACCAAAACAGATCACGAACGACCCTATAAAAATACTGATTTTCTTGGTAGCCCGCTGCCTCCTCCTTTTCTGCTCGTTCAAACAGCGCTGCTTCACACTACGGAGGGAAAAGAGCGGTGAGGGTGTTAAGGCAAGAAGGGAGGAGGTGAGACGTGAGCTCAAGAAGCCTTTCACACCCGAAAGCCCCTGCACCCGGGAAGGGAAGGGGAGAGGAAGGCAGCCCTGGGGAGAGGAAGGCAGCCCCGGGGAGAGGAGGGCAGCCCCGGGGAGAGGAGGGCAGCCCCGGGGAGAGGAGGGCAGCCCCGGGGAGAGGAGGGCAGCCCCGGGGAGAGGAGGGCTGCCCGGCCTGGGGGAAGGGCAACCCCGAGGGGAGAGGAAGGCAATGCCCGAGGGGAGAGGAGGGCAGACTCGAGGAGAGGGGAGGGCAATGCCCTCGGGGGGAGAGGAGGGCAATGTCCTCGGGGGGAGAGGAGGGCAATGCCCGAGGGGAGAGGAGCCAATGCCCTCGGGGGGAGGAAGGCAATGCCCTCGGGGGGAGGAAGGCAATGCCCTCAGGGGAAAGGAGGGTAGCCCCGAAGAAGAGGAGGGTAGCCCCGAGGGAAGGGGAAGGAGGGAAGGAGGTCCAACCCCTCCGAGCCTCGGGACCATCGCACTCAGCAAAGCAGTGACTCCGGCTCGAAGGGAGCTCAGGCAAGTGGGATAGCCCGGAGAGCCCGATTAGCATTGAGACAGAGAAGGCTACAAATGCACAAGCCACCGTTCCCGGCACTATAAGCAGCGTCTGAAACGAGCGGCAGGAGCGCTCTCCCTGCGGGCAGGCAGGCAGGAAAGGGTGCTGGAGAGGCGGGATATCGTTTCCTCCCGGGGTAACTACCGCGAGTGACCGCGGGCTGTGCATCCGAACGTGCGCGCATTACCTGGGGTGGATATCCACCAGCAAAACCAGAGTCTGCATGGTAATAATGTCTATCCGCTTGCAGTGGAACCGGGCGACTTTCAACACCTTTAAGTAGGTGAAACACAAGATCACCAGAGACAGCATGAAACTGGTGGAGTGAAAGACAATGGTGAACACTGTAAACCTTCTCCTCTCCGTCTCTTCCTTCAGGTGTAAGGTGCAAGAGGCGTAAACGCTGTTGTAATCTACCCATGAGTAAAACAAGGATACCAAGGGAAACGTGAGGGAGTGGAGCCAGGAGTAGCCCATCAGTATCACAGCGTCCTTATACCGCATCTTGCTGGTGTAGCTAAGGGGGAACACCACAGCAATCCATTTGTCGATGCTGAGCGCTGCCATGCTCAGCATTGTGTTGGAAGTCAGGAAAGTTTCCAAGAAACCCACCGCCTTGCAGACGCAACCCCCGAGGGGTTGCTGGCTCCTCAGGATGCCCAGCAGGGTAAAAGGCATGTTCAGAACGGTGAGAAGCAGGTTGCAGAAGGATAAGTTCACCAGGAAAACCCCGGCCACCTGCTTGCGGATCTCCGTACTGTAGACGAAGCATAGCAGCACTAGGAGGTTGGAGAGCAGAGAGACGACCAGCACCAGCACGAGGAGCAGCGCCAGCAGCACGCCTGCCAAGTCCATCTCTCAGCGGGTCGCCTGGAGCGGGCGAGGGCAGGAGGAACGGGGCACCCGCGCCGGCACCGCAGCCTCGCCTGCCGCCCGCCGCGGCCGCCCGCGCATGGTGCCGGCGGCGGGGCAGGGCCGGGGCAGGGCCTGGGACAGGGCCCGGGGCAGCCCGGGACAGCGAGGAGGGCAGGGGCGGGGAGCGGAGACGGGCCAGGGGAGCGGGGCTGGGCGGCTGGACGGGGCAGAGCGGGAGGACAGGGGCTCTCTGACAGCAGAGTCAGGCAGCGGGGAGCGCGGCAGGAGCCGAGGGTCGGGATTCCGGGGCACGCAGCGATTGGATCAGGAAATAGGAGGGAGATGGGGGTATCCGAAAATCGGAGCTGGAGGCAGGGGCCCGAGGCGCCCGGAGACCGGAGCCGGGGCAGCGGGGCCGGGGGAGCCGGGAGAGGGGAGCAAGCGGCAGCGGGGGAATCCGGGGGCAGCGGGGCCGGGGGCAGCGGGGGATCCGGGAGCAGCGGGGGATCCGGGAGCAGGGGGGATCCGGGAGCAGCGGGGGGATCCGGGAGCAGCGGGGCCGGGGCAGATGGACTGGGGGAGAGCCGGGGCCGGGGCAGATGGACTGGGGGAGGGGGCAGCGGGGCCGGGGGCAGCGGGGCCGGGGGCAGCGGGGCCGGGGGAGCCGGGGGCGCGGCGCTGTCCGGCGCTGTCCGCGGTGCTGAAGCGGGCGGTGGGAGCGGCGCTGCCCCGACGGCCGCCCCGCGCTCGCCTCACGCCGCCGAGCGCGTTCCCCGCGCCCCCGCCGCGCCCCGCCCCGGCTCCGCTCCGCTCCGCTCCGCCGGCCGCGCGGCCTCCGCAGGCTCTGAGCACCTTCCCCGCCGCCCAGCCCCTCAAATACTCCAGCGCGGAGCCTCCCGCAGCGACTCATGCGCAGACGAGCGGCTGCGAGGCACAGGCTCAGCCGGGGATCGCGGCGTCGGGCTTATCCACTCCCGCATGGCAGGCGAGAGCAGCAGGGAGCCCAGCTTTCCGCTGGTGTGCAGTAAGGAAGGGTCAGACCTGGGGATGAGTTCCTGGTAGTGCGATCCCTGCGCTGTGCTCAGGCACACCCCGAGCGCACCAGCTGTATCTGCCGCTCCTGAAATCGGTTCAAACTCTGGTGCCTGTGCCCCTGGGCAGGCTTTCCCCCGTTCCATCTGAGGGATTGCTTGCCCATTCTCGCTACAATGCTAGGATTGCCCCCTGGGTATTCACACCAGCTAGCCAGCAGTGAGGGATGTTTCTCGCTTAAAGAATTCACTTTAAGTGCTTGGGCTCACCAGCTGGTTGAACGAGTATCCTACATCAGGGCGATGCTGGCACACTCTGTGGAAAACTAAAGTGTCTCTCTTTAGCATTTTGCAGTCACACGGATAGCATGATAGTGTGGTGGTCAGAGAGGTTTTTTCTGCTATCACATTCTGGCAAAAGCTGAAGAAACAGAACAGAAATTCCCCCTCTGCGGCTGTCAGAAATGCAGATCACGCGACTAATTCCCAAAGATGTGGTGAATCTTTGTCTTAATTAAAAAAAAAAAAAAAAAAAAAAAGAGAGCCAGAGAGAAGAGAGTCTAAGTTTTGGTGCATCCAAATACTGGTACAGAAAAAAGCTGCCATGTCTAATCACTGTCACATTTCACAGTTGATCGCCAGAACTGACACAAAGAAAAAGAAAAGGTATCTTTCCTACTATCCAAAATTACTATTAATGTCCTAAGGAAATACTGTATTGTATATATTGTCCCTACAGTGTAGCCTTGTCACGCAAGTGTGTCCATTGTGTGAATGATTGTACATAAAACTGCTTCAAAGAGCCTGAAGGCAGTGAAGGTTTTGTTGGGCTTTTTCCCCCCAAGAGTAGTTAAAGTTTTGGATCAGGCCCTAATTGAAAAGCTTGCTATGGTAAATTATATGTCTTAAGGAAAGAGCAAAGCAACAAGACATGAGATGTGTTATTTGGAAGAGAACCAGCACAGTATTATTCCTCAGGATGGAAAGAAAATGAAGGTTTTCTTTCATCAGAAAGCTGTCATTTCAAAGTTTAAAAAGTGCAGATACATTTGACAGGGCTTATGCTTGACAAACAAAAATCCAATATATGTCTGTCTCAGCATTTGAGAGAAAAGTAATCTATAAAAGCATGACAATACCAGTTTTCTCAGAGTTCAATTGTTACATTTCTATCATCAGAGAGCCAACACTCTTTGGGAAGGATTGGGAAGAAATGAACTATTGTGGAAGAAGCTGGCTGTATCCTTACAGAGCAAAGGTTCTGCAATTACTCCCTCTCTCACAGCAGCAATTCTTATAGTTCCTACTAGACAGAACCCATATATGACCTACCTTTCATTTAACAGTATCACAAGGTTCTGGGGCTTTTGCATTGGCCATCTGGGGATAGAGGCTGTGTGATGTCAGGTGAGATAGATACTATTTTATATCATCACAGAGACAACCTGGATGTGCTGTTCCCTTACAGATAGCTACCTAAAAAAGCTGTTTCCTCTTGGATCCAGACTGAGGACAACTTCTGCCTCTTTCTTTCTTTCTGTCTTCAACACATACTTACATACATACATTCATACATACATACATACATACATACATACATAATTTCTCTCATACATAATTTCTCTTCATTCTTTCAAATGAAGAATGAATTGTTTCTCAAATCTGATGCAGAAAGAATACATTAAAATAAGACATGAAAATAAAAAGGTGGCAAAAAGATGGGAGAAAAAAATATTCTAATTTTTTTTCACATGTACAACTGTATAGTACCCTGCAACAATATTCTGGGCTCAAAAAACCCAGCAGAGAGAACTTTGTTGGATTTGTCCTTTTGTTTTCAGTGGAACTTTGTTAATGTGACGAATTGAACGTGCACATAACTTCCTGTGGGATGTGAGTCCTCTGCTGACCCTTTCCCATTTACAGGCAGCAACCCCATAACTCTTCATACCAGACACCTTTCAGTCCTCCTTGCACTAATGAGGCTGGAAACAGTCTCCTCCTTGAGACCAGAAGGCTCAGACTTGCTGTGGTGAACTTGCAAATGTGGGCAGTGTCTCCTTGGCCCCTGGAAACACATATATACTCCTGCTACCTTTTCACATACCAGCAGACATATGCTTATATAATTTCAATGCTCACAGTAGTCATACTAAACACATATATTTTCCCAATCAAGATCTTACAGTATTTATCAAGGATACTGTCTTGGTGGAAACTGAGGACTGTAGAGACTGCTGCAATATGATTAGAAATGGAAAAATAAAGATGTTCTTGCCAATAATTATCCCTCAATAAATATAGACTCTTTAATTAACACAGACTAGGTAAGTACTTGAGACTTTTATTCTAACAGCTGCATCATCCATTAAATCTACACTTTCATCTTCTCTAAATATTGACCACAATTTATTTGATTTAATGGTGAATGGACTGCATTTATTGGAAAAGAATAGGGTAAAATTCAAATTCTTTTTTTAGTTTCACTCTAGAAAAAATGTGTCATGCAAATTTCAGTGTAGATCAAAACTGCACATAATTTAGTTCTAATCAATGTATTCCACAATGGCTAGGAACACATTTAATTTGGTTCTAATTTTAAGAAAACACTGTGTAAGAAGGAAACCTTAAACAAATCATATCAATTAATTTGCAAGTACAGAGGAAAGCAACCCTTTTCCCCTGATTCTCTTATGACAGGTGAAGAGATAGAAATTAAATTATATTAACCAATATGGGGGGAAATGGAATGACTCATGGAACTGATGTTATGAAAAAAGCTTTTCACTTCTAGGGCACTTGCTAAAATTGACCTATTTCAAAAGTGAGTAAGACTGGTTAATACCCATGAGATTTTTCAGTATGTCCTGTAAATAGATCTGGTACTGATAGATCCTGACAAGCACAGAGAAATATCTTCTCACTTCCACAATGACTGCAGGTGTGTTATTGTTTTCACATTACGTTTAGCTAATGAAGTCAGAGTACTTCAAGTCTCAGCAACAACTTTTTTCTGATTATTCTTTTGGGTTTTTTCCCCTCTTTCTTTTCTATTTTATTAGGATTTGAACTATAGAGTCTTTGAACAGGCAGGGCTACTACACAAATATAGATTTTATTCTTTCTGGAACAATAAGACAAATAAGCAAGCAGACAGTAGTATAGTGATAAGTGACATCCTGTTAGTCTCTAAAAAAAAGATGGGAAACCTGACTCATCAGTCTAATACAATTCTGAAAGACTGTTCCTGTGGCAGAATTCCAGTAGGCACATTTACCACCTGTGGAATAACTTTATCCTAAAGATCTTCTTAAAATGGAACAAAGAAAAACTCCATGTGTGTAAAGCCCACACATTTCTTCACTAGGCTTCTACTTTTCAGAGGAAAAATTTGGAGCAGAAATATGAAGCTCAACCATGCCAGAGTTCTGCAAACTGAAATTGCTTCAAAATTGACTAAGTACTATAATGAGGAATCTCAAGTCTGAGATAATCTTGCAGTTGTATCAAAAGTCTACACTTGCAAAAATCTTTTGAGTCATATTTCTGCTTATGCAAACTAGACATATATTCTACAGTCTGCAAAATCTCAAAATTATTCCAGAAGACAATATTTTATTTTGAAAGTTGGAGGGCAACAGAGCTGGTGAAGGGTCTGGAACATGAATATTATGAGTGGCTGAGGGAGCTGGGGTTGTTTAGCCTGGGAAAATGAGACACATGGAGAACCTTACACTCTGCAACTACCTGAAAAGAAATTGTAGACAGGTGGATGTCAATCACTTCTCTCAGGTAACAAGTGACAGGATGACAGGAAATGGCCTCAAGTTGTACCAAGTGAGGTTTAGATTGAGCAGTTGGAATAATTTCTTCACCAAGAGGGTTGTCAAGCATTGAAATGGACTGCCCAGGGGAAGGGTTGACACATCATCCCTGGAGGTACTTAAAAATATCTCTAATACCTCTAAATATCTTTTAAATCTAGGTGTTACACTGAGGGACGTGGTTTAGTGGGGACTTGGCAGTCCCTGGTTAACAGCTCTACTCCATGATCTTTAGGGTCACTTCCAACCTAAGGGATTCTGTGATTCTATTCTTGGCATTCTTAATGGAAATGTAAATACACAAATACTGGAAGGTGACAGGAAAACAAAAACATTCACAGAAACTCAGCCAGTTTCAGTTGACATACAATTCTAAAAATAGCCATGTATGGATATGTGTCAATGCTTCCTCTTTCTCCCACCAGTTCATTTTGCCTTTTTCCTCTCCCACAACATGAGGCAGCGGGTAGAACCAGAATTCTGGATTGCAAAATTTGGCTTTGGAATCAAGCTGGCTGGTTTGTTTATTTGTTTGGGATTTTTTTCCTAGAGTGCAATGCAAAAGTGTGAAGGCAAAAATATGCTCTTCTACTGAGCAGCAAAATATATTGATTTCAGTGACGTTTGTGTCAGGAGGTAAACAAACACTAACTAGCTTTTATACCCAGAAGCTTTACAACTATAATGCAAGTCTGAAATATTAATGGAGGAATGCTATTGCCTCAAGCAAGTGGCACAGGTACTTGAATCTATGCTTTTCATAACTCAGGGACAAGTTCTTAAAAATATCCAAACTATGTCTGTTCTTTCCCCAGACTAGTTGTACAATAGAGTTACTTCTGATTTAATTAAATATTCAGGACTTGGGCTATAACCAGAATTTTATATTTAGGGAAGGTACAATTATTCTGCAGTGTCCAGAAAAAATAAAATGGTGAGTAGAATCTTATTGAATGTAAGAGAACATATAGTATCCTTCTGTTTTCACCTGTTTTGTCTCTTTTTAAGGATTTGGTACAGTTATATATTTTTCACCTGACAGGAATAAAGATTAAAGTGCAATTTTTTGCTATTTTTCAGCACTTCACAAACACAGTAGTTCTTACAAGAAATGCTGTACTACATCAGTTTGTTATAAAACTTATCAAAGATGCAGGTATGGGGATGAAATTCCCAGGAGCCTTTTGCTGGCATTTTCAACAAATGTGACAATGTTTAGCACTTCCAGGGGCCAGCAAACATTAAATAGCATTTTTCAGAAACTGCTGAAGCAATTTATTTAGTGTTGCAGTGGAGTTCCAGGAACCAACACATGAAAAAACCAGCATGTGTTCTTTTGCTGTACAATTGAAATTCTCGTTTTCCTGCCTTACTTGTTCAAAATCTCCCCCAAATCTTACTTCTGTTTTGATTCTGTTTTCCCTGAGTCAGTGTAAATCCAAGATAAGTCTCTGAAAGCCACTGGGAAACCAATGCAGTGGAAATGAAAGCAATCAAACATAAGACTGTAAAACAGTATGGAGCTTCTAGGATGAGGCCATTTTGATTATAGTCATTTATTATAGAGAGCACTCTAAACAAGCACATCAAGAAAAAATTAACCCCACTTTGTGCAGTGGAAGGGCTGATCTGCCAGGGACTGTGCTGAGCTCTCAGGGACAGAGCACAAAGACCTTTGGATGGTTGCAGAGGAAGGAGCACAAGCACACAAATGAGAGCTCTGTCCTAAGCTGCTTGCTCAGGGCCACTTTAAGTAGTTGCTGGATCAAAATGGCAGAAAAAGCTGGGCTGAACCAGTCAGCTTGGTTTGAACTCACACATGACCAGGGGGCTGCAGCAGTACAATATTCTCTGGCATTATGGCACTGTGCATCTGGGCTCTGAAAATCCCCTCCTACAAAACAGGCATAACTTCTCCTCTCATGGGCATTGAGCAGACCAGTGCTCATAACTCAGGGGAGCAGCTCTGTGTTGTTCACCCTGCCCCAGCCCTTTAACCTTCACACATTAATTTTTCTGCGTCAGGATCTTGCCCAAATGACTTAGTTTGCCTTTCCTCAGCCCCTCACTGCAGAGATGTTTCTTCACACTCTCACTAACAGGTACAGCTTCTATTGGTGAAGGTAATCTATGGGTACCATCTACCTTGAGCAATAAATAACCAAGATATTCTCTACAGCATTATCTAGGCTCTGTCCTCCCATCACACCCATCCTTTTACTCTGCCTACCCACATCCATCCACAGAAATATGTTTTTGCAGAAAATGCTCTGGCTCAGAGGCACCTCCACTCTAAGAAATGGAATTGGCAGGTAATAAATAGGCCTGCACTATGCTGCTTTCATAGAAACACTCAGGGCTAAGGCTTTTAAATATGAACACAGGTTATTAAGAGTGCACAGCTCTCTTGGAGCCTCTATTATCATGTGCCTTTCACTGTGTTTCACTGAGTGTATTAAAAAAACCTAACACCAAAAAAGCCTTATTTCAGTAGGATAAAGAAAATCAAGAAACTGCCAGGACAAAATTGACACTGTATAATGCAAAGCACTGGCATAGCAGGGGTTCCCACAGCAAGTGAGTTGCTTAGGAACAATAACTTGTAGCCCCCAATTATCCCCTCCAAATATGCAAGAGAGGCCTAGTCCCCCTCCAGAAGCACAGAAGTGAAATATTTATACCCTTCCTTGAGTCTCACTCTCATCCTTTCATGGGATGAGCTTTTACCTGGAGGAAACAGGAGAAGCCGTTCCCCAGTTCTGCCAGGAACCCATCCACAAACAAACACTATCAAAGTCAGTAAGATCCTCAGAATTTCCCAGGAATGGGGAACCAAAGCACAAGTGCAAATAATGGCTCTCCAAATCCACTGCTCCTACACCTCCTGCAAGGACCTTTGGGGCAGAGTGCAGGCAGGGCTCTCTTACCCCAGCAGTTGATGGCTCAACCTTGCCCTGAGCCGTGGCCGTGGTGGCAGAGGCTGAGTGACCCTTGGGCTGGGCTGGTGCTTGTTTGCCATGTAGGGGGGTGCCATGCTGCTTCCTCAGACCTTGGTCCCACAGAGGAAAATGGGAATGAAGGTCTTTCACAGACTGGAAGAAATGCCATGAGCTCCTTCTCACACAAGGGCTTTGGGTGATTACCCACAGCTGAAGCTCTCTGTTGTACCTCACTGCTCCCAGCTCATCAGAAGTTACCCAACTCTTACCCTGTGAGCCCAGTGCAAATCAATTATTCCCAAAACAACAGTTTTTCCTCCTTCTGCTGATGAGATCCCTTGAGTTTTGTAACCTCTGCAATTTCTTTGGAGATGTGTTACAAATTAAAAATTTATTCTGAATTTTTTTTTTTTTTTTTTTTTTTGTAGTTCAGTACATTTTTGTGCCTCTTAAGGTCATTTAGAATTTTGTGTCTTCCATGGATAATTGTTTTCATTAACATAGCAGTAGTCTTGGAAACAGCAAAGCAGAGTTTTGCACCCATCATCCAGCTTCATGCAATGAGTTAAGCAAGTAAAAATATGCTGTTCTCATATGTGTTGTCATACACAGAGCTGTTCTGGGAAACTGGTGTGTAGAGCTGCAGTGAACTCTCCCTGCCCCTCCAATACACACTCAGCTGCTGTTATTTTTGACACAGCAGTTTCAGAAAAAGGTAAAAAATAATCTGAAAAACGCCTTTAATTACCACAACAAATATTCTGGGATTTGGAAAAGCTCCCTTACTTGTTGAGCTAATTAAGTTGCAAGTCTAAGGTAGGAAAATTTTGGGTTTAATTCCTAAACCTGCCTGAGTCATCCAGGGTAAAAATTCCACCTTGTTTTAATATATCTGACCCTTATGTGTTTGATATGCTAATTGCTGCTAGATTTTATATTTGCTTAGTAGAGCAACCTTTCCACTGCTCATTTCCATGGAATTTTTTTTCTCAACACCATTTAATAATCCTTGTATTCCAGCATTATATATTTTCTCTCTGAAGCTGTGTCTTCATTTTTATCACATTCTTTACTGTATTCCTCAAGCTAAAAAGAACTCCACCTTTTTTTTTTTTTTTTTTTTTTTTTGAGAAAATTTCATGTGTTGGGCTTTAGCTTTTCACAGGAGTAGACACACAGTTGGGATTAAAACCAACAGTACCCCTACAATCATTGGGGAGTTAGTATATATGAAACTGAATTTCATGAGAAGTCAGTGAGCTTGAGATATCTCAGTAAAGCACATTGTCCTGATATCTTTTTAACACAGAATTCCTGAAATATGCTCATTCAAGCCAGCATTTCTCAATGTTTATGAAGGTATAAATCTAGTAAAAAGGTCCCCAGAGCAGCCATTATGTTCATTTTGTTAAATTCTCTATGTTCTTTGAGATTATGTATATGCTACTCCTTTCCAATTATATTGTACAGGTGCATTCAAAAGCAAGGTGTCTGCTAGCTTTAAATGGGTTTATGCATAGCCTTGAAAGCTGTGTTGTTTTGGTTTTAATTAGATAATGTTAAAAATCTATAATCAAGGTATATAAGGAGGATTTATAGATCATCAAGCCAGATAAAGGGGATAGCTGTGATAATTTCTTTTGACATTCTTTCAGAAATGGGTATGCAATTACCTTGTTTGTACTATAGTATGAGAAAAAAATGAAACTTGATGACAAAAAAAGGAAATTAGGAAGGGAATCTGTTGCAGGGGACCTTTCACATTTGTCCTGGCTAATTTCCCTCACTGTTAACAAAGATATGGCTCATATTTGAGCTGCATGTGCTCAGAATTAACTTCAGATAGGGGATACCTTATTTCTCCACCAGATTAAAGAGCCACTGATCTAAATTCTCTTACTCTAAGCAGACAGATTAAGTCCACCAATTTAATTTGAGCCCCCTCCAGTTCAGCATGTCTTTACCAGGGGAAATCACAATCAAACACAGCCTTCCAGATGCACCCACAGGTAATACCCACCACACTGATTGTGGAGCAAAATAACCTGCTATAAACTGGAGGTTTTTATTGAAAAACATTTCTTTACATCTCTGGCATCTAATACAGCTGATTTCAAAATTACCTGGAAATTCATGTTGCAGCACTTTTTTCCTGAGTTCAGAGGGGTCCTTCTCTACAACATAAGGTAAATAAAATGGTTCTACAGGTATGATTTTACACTGGCTGTTTTAAAGCACACACTGCACAGTTCTTTTTATTTAGCTGACTGATCTGGACCACTGTAGGCCACAGACCTCTTTATTGTTAGGTGTCTCCATTTTCTTTTTGAGATTGAAGTTTTTGTCAGTGATCTTATCTCTCAAGTCTCTGATCAAAATATTAAATATTACAGACCAAACCAAATTTTCCATTATATTATCTAAGAAACATAATAATTTGATGGTATTTCTCAACTTTAAATTACCTTTTATGTAAATTGACTTCTACAGCAACCAGCTCACAAATAAAACCTGACAACCTTATTATGCTGTTGGGAAAAAACCCCAAACATCCAACAAAACTTTTATTAAAGTGATGATTAAAATCTGACCATTTCTACATTCAGGTTCCCTAAATCATATTTTTGAATATAAGTGACAAACAGAATGTTTCTGCAGGGTATGAGGAGCAATCCTGTGACACAAACAAGAGCTGCAGCTCAAAAACCCAGTGTGCACTGTTTTATAAACCAGCTTTTTTAAGATACACTTAGGGGAGGATGGAGGCTTCAGGAATCTGAGGATTTATTCCCATCCCTCCTTGAATTTGGGGTATGCCCAGTTTTGTTTGGGTCTGGTTAAATTCCAGGTGACAGCAGACAATGTGCAGAGCCAAGGGTGGTGTTTCCCCTCTCTCACAGCCAGGTGAGCAGCCCTGGCCATTCCCTTTTCTCCTGCCCAGCCCAGCTGGCTGCAGCCTCCTGGCAGAGCTCAGCCCAGCAGCTCTGCTGAAGCCTCAGTTTCCCAAAGGCACTCAGGAAGATTAAACTGGAGTGACTAAGCATGCACCTTTCTTTTCCAAGCAGTTCTTCTCAGAAAAACCGAAAAAACAAAAAACAAACAAAAAACAACAACAACAACAAAAAAAACAACAAAAAAAACCAAAAAACAAAAACAAAACAAAACAACAACAACAAAAAAAACCCCCAAAACAAACAAACAAACAAAAACAAAACAAAAAAAAAACAAACAAAAAAAAAAAACCAAACCAAATCATCATTTCTGGTTAAACAGAAATTGACATCTTTGTTTTAAATAGCAAAAACAAAAATAACTCCATGAAAACAAAATGGTGAAATAATGTTTAAACCCAAAATGGTAAATGTGGATGAAGAATCTATGTTAACTGGAAGAAATAATGTTTAAGTGATCCAGTGTGAGGGTTTTGCTGGTTTGGTTTATTTGGTTATTTGCATTTTTTTTTTTTTTTTTAATCTTTCTGCAGTCTGATTGATTTTTTTTTTTTTTTTTTTTTTTTTTTTTTTTTGCTAGCACTTTCCCATGTCCTTGGATGGTACAAGTAGAGAAAAAAATAAACAAAAAAAATCAGCATTTTGTATGTTTTCTTCCTCTGAGAATACACATATTGGGGCACACTGTGAATAAACTGCAGCATCCCAGCATATAGTTCTTTCATCATTGATTGCCTTTAATTACACTCAATTTATAGCATTAGTGCTGCAAAGCAAGGGGTGTCCTGTTCAGAGTTCTTTTCAGCTGGCTAAGCATTAATGGATGATGATTAACAAAAAAAAAACTCTCTATGCCTTGCCAGTCCAGGCTAAAAGCAAATTGTTAATTTGGCCAGTGTGTGTTTGTTGTCCACATATCTGAAAAAACAAGTAACAGTAGTGCTGTTGCTATATAAATGTATGTTGCATTAGTTAGTAGACTAACCTAGGCACTCTTTTACTTGCTTTTTTTTCAGATTAAATTTCAGTTCCAAAACTGCTTCACAACCATTTGGTCAAGCTGAATCCTTTGGAGGTTTATTTGTTATAAAACTATATATAAATATCTACATACCAACTGATAAATGCTGTACTCTGTCACCAGATGGTTGAGATTTGGGTGGAGGATGGGGCAACAAACAGTCAGAAGTTAACAAATAAGACCATAATAGATCAAGACACCTAATTTGCTATAGAATTTCTCCTTAACTTAGCTTTAAACCCACTTAGTCCATTCCTTTCACCATGATAGAAATGGAACATTTGCAGTCACCTACCAGAAAGACCTCTCAGCAGATAGCACCTACATTTCCCCTCTCTTTTAAATAGGAAGCAGAAGCATCCCCAACACCTATCAGCAAAAGTTTACATTGCAACATCTCCAGCTTTAGCACAGTTTTTTGATGGTAAAAGGCTGCAACCCTTGTAGTTGCTATAGAACTCCCAAGATGCAGATGTAACAAGCTTTTGTACATATGAGAGTGCAAATATATAGAATGTCTTTTCTTATGTCATGCTACATGGTTACAGTTAGAACCCATAAAATATTTGTGCAATATTTTTTAAGTAACTCTACAATTATTGAAGAGCAAACCAGATTTACCCCAAGCTGAAGATTTACTATTTGGGAGTCTCTTATGAAAAACTGACATATCATAAGGCTGTGTCAGAATAAAACTACAGTGCAATGACGGTAGAATGACTCTTAATTAACTTTGGTTCAGGGATTGTGCTTTTTTTTTTGCAAAATATTTTTTTGTATTCTAAGGAAACTCTCAAATATATCTATTTTTAAAAATATAAAGGTTATAAAAATTTTTAAAAATGCTTATTTTTACTCTTAGGTTTTTCAGTGTATTTCAGTGAGCCTGTAATGGACTAAAATGGCTCTAAATGGAGGAAAATATCTGGTACTTTTTATTTTTTAGACAATTCTACAGATTTGGCTGTTTCATCAGCTGAGCACAGTTTAGTTAGGTTTTTTTTTTTTCTTCTCTGAATTTCCTTGGATATGTTTGGGGTAATATGGGCACTTCAGCCCTTAGGAATGATAAAGTCACTAGGAGCTACAGGGAAAAGGCATCTCTGTTACCCTCTGCATCTCTGCAACAAAAAGAGCTGTCTCAGAGCTTCACACAACAGAAGAGCCATTTGATTTTTCATGTTCCATAGGAGAAAGAAGATGGTTTCAAGCTGTAGTAGTGAAGTAATTCTGATCAGCACAGTTAGTAGCTAATAACAGAAAAAAAAATTGGATCCTTACATCATGACTTTGTATACACATTCTGAAGTCACTGGTTTATTTTTATCCTTGTATCATATTGCAAGGTTTTGTATAATGACCTTCTTGATTATTGTTAATAAATCTTTATGCCTTTCTGGTCTTTTTTCACTCACTGCATTTTAAAAATTATTTTTAGGTTCCTTGGATGAGTTTTTATTATTTTGTTTTTGCTTTGTTTAGGGGTTTTTTTGGGTTTTTTGGGGGGTTTTGTTTGGGGTTTTTTTGTTTGTTTGTTTGTTTGTTTGTTTGTTCTGTCCAAATTAATGTAGTTTCTAATCTTTAGCCCTCTATGCATAATCTTTTTGGGACTTCTGATCTCTAGACTTCAAAAAGATTCACCCTCTGAAGAGCTATACATAACTTCAGTATATATTCTTCCAGATTTGGGTCGCTCTTTCCAGTTAATGTTGAAGATTTTTATACTCATAATAGAATGAGATGTGGTTAGTTGGAGTCCCTACAGTATATGCTACCAGACAGATATCTTCAGCACTGTAGAAGGAAGACTCTTTATCATTGCCACGTGTTTACAATTTGCCAGGCAGTTTCCAGCCCACATGAGTATGCTGCTACCCAAGCCAATCTGATTTAATTTAGCTGTGAGATTTCATGAAACGTGCTGCCAAATGCTTTCCTGAACTCTAAATATGCCACATCCTCAATTTTCCCTTCACACATTTATATTAGAATGGCTGGTGAGGGAAATTTTCAGAGACATGCATATTTAAGCACAGAACCCATTAACTTTCACTTACAGTTTCACTTTGATTTACAAAGGCATTTAGGGACCCGGTTTCCATTGGTGTCCTCTTGTTACTTAGGAAAAAACATTTCTGTATCAAAAAAAACCCTACATTTTCAGAGCAAGTTATTATCCCTAGCCTTTCCCTATTCAGCTCCTTCCCAGCTATGCTAGAAGAAAATGGACTATCCAGTGGAACCTGGAATCATTTCAACCCATAATAATGTTTCATATCCTCATAGGAAGAAAGGCAACTATTTCTGATGCATTTTTTTTCCATCTGCTGTGCAAACAGTAATAACCACTAGGGTCCAGTTTTGGGGGAAAAAAATCTCATTAAAGGTGCTCTTGTCTCTCATTAGTAGTACTAGAAAGGATTGTTGTGACTTCAGTGGTCCCTGCAGGGAAGATGAAGCACACTGCACAGTAATCCCACAGGACCTTGCTGTGTCAGTAGGGAATTTGCTTCACAGGTAATTTTGAACAGCAGGGGTTAAAACAGGGTAAAAGTAATGAAATAATCCCCTGATACCTGAGTGCATTTAAGGTCAGAGCTTTGACAGGGAACAACTATTTGGCTGAGTACCACTGCTGCTCTTGCAGGAGGAGATTAAAAGGAAGATAGTTTAGAAAGATGAACTTTTAAACCACTCTGGCTCTTAAAATTACTATAACCACCTCCATGCAGTGGTTCATTATCAGCATGCAATTAAAGTAATGGACTTCACAGTTTCACCAAGTTTCCTTTGCACAACCCAGGCAGCATGAGTAGGTTGGTCTTGAAATGAAAGCACAAGTAATCACTTTCTATCTCTTTAACTTCCCAGAGCAGCAGAAAGAGGTTTTGACAGGAGTGCTAACCAACACCCAGCTTCACAGTGTCTTGGTTGGGAGAGAAGATATTGTGGAGATGATAGAAGTGCTTAAAAATTCAGGTGCAGATAGTCCTTATGAACACCATGTTGAACATTTACCAACAATGTGCCCTTGCTGCAAATGGGGCAATTTTTTATCCTGAGCTTCATTAGACAAAATACCCTCCCCTCTACCCAGCTCTGGTGAGGCCACACCTGAAATGCTGTGCTCAGTTCTGGGCTCCCCACTGCAAGAGAGACATGGACAGTCTAGAGAGAGTCCAGCAAGAGGCCACAAAGATGTTACAGTGGCTGGAACACCTTTCTTATGAGGAAGGTCTGAAAGACCTGGGACTGTTTAGCCTGAGGAGAAGGTGGCTGACTGAACCATATCAATATACAGAAATATATATACATATGAAGAGAGGGTGCAGGGAATAGTGAGCCAGGACCTTTTCAGTGGTGCCCAGTGACACCAAGACAAGAGGCAATATACACAAACTAAACACAGGAGATTCCCTCTGAGTATAATGAAATTTATTAAATTGTGACATTGTGAACACTGGCATAGGTTGCTCAGGGAGGTTGTGGAGTTCCCATCTTTGGAGACAGTCAAATGCCATCTGGGCATGGCTCTGTGTCACTGACTCTATCTGGCCCTATTTGAGCAGAGCAGAGGTCACTTCCCACCTCAGCCATTCTGTGAGTTTGTGACTGTGACCACTGGAAAGTATCAATACACTAGAGCAAAACTGTTAGCAGGCTTGTGTCTGTTTTGATAAGAGATTCAAATAAATGTTTTCTATCTTTAGCTGTCCCAGGCAGAAAGATCATCTTCTCTCTGCTCTGCTGGGGCTGAGGTCTCAGAGAGATATTTAGACTTCCCTTCTGCCTGGTTTAATTTAATGTTTAATCTCATATTTCACTGATCTGACCTGAAACAGGTGAAGTTCTCTTCCTTCACCTTCTCTTTAAAAATAAAATCAAAAATAATAAAAGCATTTACTTTCAAGACTAATTTACTTTCAAATCTCTCAAAATGGAGGCAAATGTTGAAATCTCAATTTATGCTTGTGAAATATTTGTTCCTCGGTCATCTGTATTCCAGACCTATAATTAGATGCTGTGTGCTCTCATTTTCAGGAGGTTCTATATCTGTTTGATATGCTAATTTCTGTTGGATTTTATATGTGTTTAGTACAGTTACCTTTTATTGCATTTTTCCATGTTTTTTTTTCCCTCAACATTGTTTAATAACACATGTATTTCAGCTCTGAAACTCTGTCTTCACTGTGATCACATTCCTAAAAAGAACCCCACAAATATTTTGTGAAACTTCCAAAAACTGGGGTCTAGCTTCTCATAGGAATGGACCCTAAGCTGGGATCAAAACCCCTGAAGTCATTGACAGCACACATGAAACTGAATTTTACAAGAAATCAGTAGACTTGAGATATTGCAGTAAAGCACATTGTTCTGATAATAAGGCAGAATTCCTCAAATGTGTTCATTCAATTCAGCATTATAGATAAAAGCGAATTGCAGAGGGAGCATTGGGTCAATAGTTCAGCCGTGTGCTTAAGCAACATAAAAAAAGCATAAGAAGATGCTGTTTCCTGCAGAAATAATGTAGATGACCACATCTGAGAGGAACAGAAGAAATAAACATGGAAATAGAGTAGTCATAATATAGACGAAACACTGCTTGACTGTGGTTTTCATATTGGTTCTGGAAAGTTTGATACTACATTGCACTGGGCAGGGAGTCTTGCTCAGTGGTCATTTCAAATCAGTCAACCCTGCAGAGCAGGAGTTTCCACTGGGGTCGGACTGCCAGGCAGGTTTTTGGGGTTTTGCCTTGCTGTGCAGCATGAAAAGGGCTTACTCCCTGAGGCTGCTCTGCTTTCCTCACCCAACAATGTTCCTGTTCTTGCAGCTGTCTGGGCAATGGTGATGTCTGTGATGTCTGTGCCTCTCCTCTCATGCTACACTGTGGTTTTGTAGCTGTGGCTCTTTTCACTGTTAAAATTAGGAGGAATTTCCTGTCTGTAACATGTTTGAGGGGACAGGTATGAAAACTGTGCATTTATGGAGCCTCCAGGACATCCATGCCATGCACGGGATGGGCAGTGACAGCAGGGGTGACTCCTGGCATACCACAGACCATGAACAGATCAGCATTCTCTCAGCTGGGTGGTGATGGTCTCATCTAAATTACCCACAAATCCTTGAGCCTTTTCCCAACTAGTGATCATTGTGTTATTTAGATATTTCATGTTCTCCAGGAAAACAGTTTTTGAAGTTCACCTATATACATATGTTGTCCTCATAAATCTGAACTCTCCTGCATAGTTCTTTGTACATTTTTTCCTTGTGATCACCCACTCTGGAAAGTGTGAAATTTTCTCCATTGAAAAGACTTTTTTTTTTTTTTTTAATATATAATTCAGGTCTTTACAACTTCTATTTCTCTCTATATATCTATTACTCTTGCTGTAATAATAAGCAGAACCATCTGTGTTTGACCAGGTTTTGGCATCATTTATTTCTAGTAACTGTGTACAGATTGAAAATTTTAGGGCAGCTAAAAGACATTGGCAAGAGTCAGGCATACTTAAAAACAAGAACAGCAGTTTTTTAAAAACAATTGTTTGAAAAAGGGCATATACACAGAGAAAATAAATATCTACAGCTAAAATGTTCCTGCTTCACTAACTTGACATTTTCCCCCCTCAAAATTGCTACTTATTTGCTATTCCTTACACTAGATATTAATTGTTGCTTTCTTATTTATTGGTATGAAAAGTTCTTGGGTTTTTCTTGATCCAAGCTGGGTGGATATAAACCCATAGCAGCTGGGCAGCCTGGTGTTTTGCCTAAGCACATGAGGCAGCCCAGCTTTTCTCTGAGCCATGCAGGGAAGTGTGGCTGTGCTGACTGACCTGCAGCCTATGGCAGAGTTACCTTCTGTCTATCTTTCCTCATTGGAGACAGTAATTTAGACTATCTCTCCTTACCCTTTTTGATAGGACTAGTAAAATCTTAACTATGGCCAAGACTTCTCTTTTTTAGTTGAAACTAAATTTATTAGATGGAAAGTTAGTAGACAAGTATCATGAGAGCATTTCCTTCAGAAAACATGCAAATTGTTAAGAAATAAAAATCAGGTAAAATTCCAGGAAGAGGGAATATGCACTGTTTTGGACGTGCTAAAAAAGTCTGCATATTTTCTTGGACTTGCTGTTCCATGCTTTGATTTGGAGAAGGAAACTGAAATTTGTCAGAGCCAGGAAAAATCGTGTGTAAGGAGGACCAAAGAAGTACTGATCCCTATGTGAATATCTTCCAGATATGACCATTCTGAATGCTTTCAAAAAGTGCATTCTTCCATGCATACTGCCTTTGCCTCTGCACCTGAGTGTCCCCAGCCCTGCTGTGGCAGCACTGCAGCTCCCAGGGCATCTCCCTTCCAGGCATTTTGGGCAAAACTTGACTTACTGTGTGAGACAGATGTTAACAAATGCTCTGGGATGTTGTAAAGCCTGGTAGTGATATTGGAAGCAGGAGCTTGTCTCACCATAATTTAAGAAATGGGCAGCCAGGCAGGGTGTAGGAGGCAAAGCAACTGGTTTGGGTGATAAGGGAAGAAAAGCCAGAAACAAGGAGATGAAGAGCAGGTTGGCAGAAGGAGAATAATGAGTCTATTCATTAAATTGATGCCATGTAAGATCATAGAATCATAGATTCAAGATGACTAAAGGTGACAAATCTGGATTAAATAATACAGTAATCAAAGCATTTTTATGAATTGGAAAGCCACCAAGTTAGCTGTAAAGTCCCAAGCCTGCTAACATTAACAATGGGGAGCAGATCAATTGCCAGCTCAGGAAGCAGCACTTTCCCACTTGTTAGAATGCCAAGAAACACGTGGCCACCACACCATGCTGAGAAGTGTCCTTTGCAGTCACACAGATTTATACATTTGACTGCTATTTCATAGTGCAGTTCCTGTCCTTATAATGCCATTCCTCCCTGCTCCACTCAATCACCTCCTTTTTTCCCTTAGGGCTCTGATGTGCAGCAAAAGCTCACCTCTGTGGAGTACTGTGAATTGAGGAGTTTCTGCTTCCCTTCCCTCTTGCCGACATTTTCCCTTTTGATTTTTTTTCATTCCTTGACATTGCATATTTTCAGGGACACACAAACTTCCTGAAAGCTGTTATTAGCTTTTGTCTGTACCATATTAGAAGAAACTCTGTAGCTAAGAAAAATTGTTTTTGTCTGTGTATTGTTATTAAATAATTTAAAAATTAAATTCAAATATTTCCCCCACTTTTTTTTTTTTTTTTTTTTTTTTTTAATGAATGCATCTGGTAAGAAGCTGCCCTAGGCTAATTGCCAGCAAGATCTTATTGAAATCTCATTTTCCAGGCTCTGGGTCCCACCCATGCCTTTACCCTCAGAGCAGACTCTGGGTTGCAGCATGTGGGGTCTCAGGACCCACAGTACTTTCCCAGATGTAAGATCTGAGTATGCAGCTCTCACTGCTGGATCATCTATTTTGTCAGCTGTGCAGGGAGGTTCTTCCCACTGCTAGGACACTTTGAGAAGGCACCTGGAAGGTCACAGGTTCTATTTGTTTGTTTTCATTCCCCAGGCTGTTGTTGAAAGACACAGTCTAGCTTCCAGAATAAACTGACAAGTGAGGTTATGGGACTAATTGTTAATGTCTGTGTTGTGAATAGAGATACGTGTTTATGCTTTCTATATGCACAGATTCTAAAGAATTCCTGAAGTTCCCCATTTTCTTAAAGTGGGTATTATATTCAATTCATAGACAGATATGTGAATTTTAAATAAAGGGAACAGTCAAGCAAAAGGAAATATGGAAGACAAGATATCCCTATGGCAGGTCCAAAGGCAATAAGCAAAGGCTCCAGTCTATGTATATACAATATTTTCCTCTTAAATCACAAAAATTTTATCTCTTAAAGTTTAAACAAACTGTACACTAGATTAATGTATTTTTACCTATTTTAGTTTTAAATTTTACAACCTCCAAACTTTAAATCACCAATCTGGAAGTCAGACCCCACTTGTTCTAAAAATATGGTTGTATTAATCCCTCTAGAGTTCTTATAGAACTCAATATACTTCATAGAGTTGAACCTGGAGCAAAGAATTTCAGGATATTTTTCAAAATAAGATAAATTAAGCATGGAACTCTTTTGTTCATGATTATTTTACAGAAATTCTGAATTAAAAGTATGACCTTTTTAGTTTCTTTTTTAAAAAAACTTATGCCAAGAAATTACAGCAAACCACAAGAATATATGAATATGAATGCACAATTTTATGATTTTTCTACAGAATTTTCAAAACCCTTGTTAAGAGTGTATGGCCTATTTTATATCTGCAGCAGCTTCTAACTTGTTTCATATCTTAGATATGTCACAACTGGGAAAAAAATCCAAAGAATATCAAGAATCTTTGGGTGAAATTTTGCTTTTGTGAGGACATTTTTGGAGCAATACAAATTGGGTGAGCAGCCCCACTCTTTAACAGCTTTAAACAAAATATATTTTTCTGAGGACCTATATCTCAGTCCTTGATACAAACACACTCTTTTCCTCAGTCCCTGTCCTGGCAGAGATTTAGCACATTTTACAGCCCAGGAGTGTGTGGGGAAGAACTGCTGTTATCACTCAGCAGCATGCTGGGAGATGTAAGTTGTTAGCAATAAGTGATGCAATTAAGTATTTCTTGGAGTGATCTTCATACTTAATTATGGCCCCATTTTGAACCATGCATCACTAATAACACTGTACCTGCTCTGTAATTAGGTGACTACCTTGTATTTCTGATGTATTCATGAACTGTACAGCAAGAACAAGCTACTCCACAGCACTTTAGAAAGCCATCTCTCACTGAGACACAATAGACACCATCTAGTCAATACAAAATGTCTTTTAAATACTGTTTCCAGAGTTAGCAGTGTTCAGAACCACCTTTTTTTTTTTTTCCCCAACAGTATAATTACATTCCAAACTTGAACATCTTGTGGATTTTCAACAAACATTTTAATTGCAGCACACAAACTTTGATAGTTCTCAAGTGCACAAAGTACTTGTCTGTTATGTGCATCATAGTGGACCCTAAAAAGAGACCTCAGCAACCTGCCTACTTCCACAGAGCACCAGACACCCTGTACCTCTCTTGGTGGTGTGGGACCAGGTGGGACCCACTATATAAGGAGGGGACCCATAGGATCTATATATGCATGATTTATTCAGGTGCACAAGGTTCTGCTAATTTTTATTTAACTAGTCAACTAATAGTTACCTTGAGAAGGACAAAGATGTTGGAAGTTGTGGTTTTTTTATAGAGAGCACCTTGGTTTCATAAAAGGCTCTGGTTTTGGTTTTTTTTTTTTTTCTGAGAAGATTGAGACCATTTTTCTTGAAAAAAGTTGATTGACAAGAACGCATTTTCCAAACAGATTGAGATTTGTGGTTTGTTCTAACATTAAACCAGTAAAACCCCTGAAGTCAGATATTCTTCCCCACATGCACAAAGGCCTTGCAGAGCACCATTCTCCAACCTCTTCCTGCACCCTCAGGAGCTGCATCTGCTGGCAGATGGCACATCTTCCCCCAGTGACCATTTGGAGTGAATTGACCTCATGTACACACAATTGTCAACATGAATGACTGGGAATAATGTCCCCTGTCCAGAGCAAGCCATCTTCTCCTCTAGCTAACCCTGCTAATGCAAACATTCCTGAGCTGGGGAGATGTGCTGCAGGCAGACCCTGTGTGGTTCTGCAGCAGAACACACCTTTCATGCTGTGATGCCTCTTCCCCACCCCACACACTGCCCAGGGGTGGCCACTCTGACCTGAGGCTGCCTGGAGAGAAAAGCACATCTCCCTCTGTTTGTATTGCCTGCCTGAATAGTGTGCCTCAGCCCCCAGTGCCATATCTGCAGGTGCCATAAACATTAATAAGAGCAGTGAATATGAAGACAGACTGCTGCTCTGTTAGTAATTACAGGTTTTTCAAATAACATAATTTCCTAGTTAACATTAGAAAAGTGACTGAGAATTGCTATAAATGTAAACATATGGATGTGGGTGCCTCTTTCCTGATATCAGCATTTTCCTGAAAGCAATTTAAATGAGAGAAGTGCAAAAGGAATTTATTTTTAGAGTGTGCTTTCCATAAGTGTTTATAGAGTTGAATGAAGTAATGTAGAAGTTTTCAGAATAAAAAGTGCAGTCACCTTGAAATGCACACTAATATGAATTTTAAATAGAACTCACAGCTCCATGTTACCACAAACACTTTACAAAATACTGAGCTGAATGACAGAGCATTATTTGAACCTTTGTAATCTATTCTTTATAACCTGAACACTGGACTTTTTGTGGATGCATTGATTAGACTTCACAGAACGTCAAATGTCACAGCAGAGGCAATGACATCCCAGAGCTTGTTTGGGGTAAAATACACCAATAAAGGGTTTTACTGTGACCAAGTAAAATTTTACTTTTTCCTAAGCTACCTGCCTTTCTGCTTGATTTGACTGCAAAGATGCATTTTCACAAATTCACTTTAGTCAATGTAATAATTTAATAAGTGGAAGAAGTGAGGTACTGGCTCCCAAGCCTCACCACTGGCTGGGTTGTGATGCCTCTTTATCCTCAGGGGCTCCTCATGTTTGGGTATATGAAGAAAAGAAGGGCAGTGAGGTCTTAAATCCAGAGCTCAGAGATCCTATCTGTAACCACAAATATAAATGAATTTTAGAATGTAAGTGACCAGAACTGTAGTTTATAGACATTCTCTCATAGAGCAACATAAGGAAGGAAGGCTGGTGAAGACAGTGGTCTTAGTTTGATACCATGTGGTTTTATTTAAT
Source organism: Muscicapa striata striata (assembly GCA_030060385.1). NCBI lineage: Eukaryota > Metazoa > Chordata > Aves > Passeriformes > Muscicapidae > Muscicapa > Muscicapa striata. The sequence continues at coordinate 730,706 of JAREIS010000048.1, forward strand.
TTCACCAAGAAAGCTCTTATGGTTGAACATTGACTTTAGAAAAACACTAAGGGCCTGAAGGAAAAGTTTTGCAATGAGTTCAATATACCCTGGGGACAGCATGGTAGGGAGGAAATGTGATGGCTTCACTTATGTTTCCTATGGAGTTTGAATTGTTGAAAAATCTAAACCACAGTTTTAAAACACTTAATCATACCAATAATTTACATTGCATCAACAGAGCTCGGGCATGGCTGGAAATATTTCCTTTTGTTTCATCAAGTTTAGAATCAAATCTTCCATATCTTCACCAAACCTCTTGAAAAATCACATTGACTGAAAGCAAACTCCCCAGAAAGATTACAATGCCTTGGACTTCACAGGATTAATCTCTTTTTTTAACCATGACCTCCAAATGACATGACTGTTATAAAATTCACCAAATAACAGACCTACAAGTATCTTCAGGTGCTTTTTGAATCAAGGGAATATTTTTGCCTTTTGTGATAATTATTTTTTTTTTTCCGGCAGTGATCAGTGTCAGGTTTAAGTCCCAATTTAAAATATTTTTTAAAATATTTTTAAATAAAACCATAAAACAAAAAAAAAAAAAAAAAAAAAAAAAAAAAAAGAAAATGGTGACTGTTTTACTAAGAACAGTTATGAGTAATAGGAATACGCAGTGCCTAATTGCACTTTTGTTATTCACAGAATAGAGAAACAAAGTCCACCCACTTAGTGAGGATGAATGGGTTGATGCTGTAATAGAGACACCTGCATGTGGCAAATGAAAATTTAAATTATTTAAATTTCAGGATGCAGAGATTGCATCAGCAAAGATGGAGGGGAAACTGCTGTTGTTCAGGTCAGAGACTTTTCCAGAATCCCATTGGGTTCCTATGACCTGGCTTCCCACCAGGGCTGAGGACCTTCAAAGAGAAACCCAAACTGAAGAAGCCTTACTGGTTTCCAAACATCACCTTTTAGATCTTTCCAGTGCAAGTAAAACCTGTGTGGGATGCCATCAGTCAAGCCAATGTTGATCCAATATCCCTTAGCAGGAATCTGACTGGTAGGCAGGGAGAAGAATGAATAAACTTCTTGCTGTATTGTCAGCTTGTAATCCATGGTGAAATTGGAGCTACCACAAACTAACTATTTGTATGATGAAAGGATAGTAAAAAATGGCTTTTTCTGGCCTCCTCATCAGATGAAGTTAAGCTTCATTTAGGGGACACAAAATCTGTATTTTAAGTCTGAAAAATAATGTTTGTTTGGTGGCATATTGTGGCACAGAAACACAGATAAATGGAGGCTTCAAGGCCTTGCTGACAAGACATAAGCAAAATTAACAATAATATCTTTAAAGTACAAAAGATGCACAGCCAATTTAATGCTCTTTCACACCAAACTCAGCTGTCCTCAATAGCTCAATAATGCTGAGCTGAGCTGAGCTGAGCTGAGCTGAGCTGAGCTGAGCTGAAAGGTCATGGAGGCAAAGCTGGTATTCTCACCTCTGGACTTTGGACCAACCCCCCGACTGGCAGTCTTTTCTGAAAGAATATTCAGTGCACATAGGTTAGGCAATCATTAGTCAATTAAATGAGGTGCTCTGGACCATGTTCTACAGGAACTCCTCCCATTCCTTACTTGCACAGCCTATATTCCTAATTAAGCTACAGTGGATATCAACCTGAGCTGGGATTTATTCTTTTAGAGTCTTCTGTAAAGCCCAGAAAAATCAATGTTTCTCCTGAAGTGTATGACCCCAGGCACCTGAGTGGTTCTTTTGACATCACTGAAATGGCTTATATGTGTGAACTCTGTCTTCAGCTGAAGTTAGAAAAATACTTCACATTCAATAAAGTATGACTGCTTCCTTTTTCCAGATGATAGTGCTCCTCAACATCCACATCAACACGTAAAAGTCGATCTATTAATCCAAGAGAACCTTGCACTGCTCCTGTAACTATTGATAGGATGTTTGTTGGGTTTCATTTTTCTGATAAAATTGTATTTTTGGTTCTTTGATATAGTTTTACAGTTCACTACTGAACTGGATATTGTCCTGGAATGAAGAGATCCAGCTCTATTATTCCATACTCAGTTCATCTGGTTCAACTGTTTCTCTCCTATGTTTTTTTTTTCCCTGAGGAGCTATTCTCTGTGTATATGCACAGCAAGTTTTCCAATGGGATGTTCACCAATGAGTAACTTTATTTACAGAAAAACCAGCCAGACAGGGAGACTCATGCTGAGATCAGGCGTAGGCAAGATTTCTTGGCAGGAGCTTGGCATGGCTGCATCATACAAAAGCAGGAGCTCCAGCAGAATTTGTTTGCATTTGATGCATAAATATCTTTCAGTGAAAAATGAATTCCTGCTGTCTAGTGTACTTTAATAAACTGCAAAACTAAGTGAAGCCAGTTCAAGGTGATGATAAAGATAAAATTAAAACCAACGCGCATCCTGTCAAGATGGCATGTGGAGCATCCATTTGCAGTGCAAAGTGCTCCAAGAGTCATTGTCATTTATTCTGTACAGCTCCCACGCTCTCTATAGAAAGAAATTTTTAAAAAATTCTTGATGAAAGAATGATTGGCAGGAATTATGATTACTTGAAGTTTATGCTTTAAAGGGACGAGACCATGATGTTCTCACCAAGAATATTCAGTTGCAGTGATGTTCCTCTGTGCCAAATTGCAGCAGTCAAGGAAAAGTTTTGAATTTTCTTTATGTTTGTGTCTGACATCTTTGGATGGCCACAAGGAAAAATGTTTGGATTTTTTTTTAGCAGGGGACAGCCAGGGTAGAAATCCTGATTGTGATTTCAGCTTGTCTTCGAGAAAGAAGCACACTGTCCATTGTCCATCAGAAAAAAACTGGTGGGCTCCAGCTCAAGGACAACCACTGCTGGCAAACAAGCCCTCTCTTAAATTACTCAATCCAATTTACATTAAAGCAAACAAACAAACAAACAAACAAACAGTAATTTTTATGATTTCCTCTAGTTTATTGTGTCTTATAGGTTCTAATGCATCAAGTCAGTTGAAAAGCAGGGTTAGAGATGTTCTCTTGCCCTGGAGACACTCAAGGCTTCTGTTCCAGCTCTTCTGAGGAACCCATCTGAGTCTGGCATGAACATGCAGGGAAGCCAACCCTCCCTTTGGCTTGTCCACAGGATAAATTGATGGTGTAGAGTGGCTGATTTAATGGAGACGTTTAATGTATTTAGCATCAAAGTGGACTTTCAACCAATTTTTAATTTTTTCTCATGTTTCTTCTAAGAGTTTCACTCAGGAGCTGAAAATCACATGCTATGTGCTCTGAATTAACTTATTATCATCCTTAACACTTAATTCTTAATCTAGTAATACATGGACTCATGTTTCTTTAGAGAAAAATTAAATCCACTGATTTACTCAAATTTCGAGGGAAGAGGAACAAATTAACACTTGTGCTTTCATTTCATGTCTTGGGTAAGGCTGCAATGAGAACCTATCAGTTTGCCATTTCCTTCTAAGCTGGAGGCAAATGTAATTGTATAGGAATGTTCCTTTACTGTAGTTTGAACCTTTTTAAAAAAGCTATGGAAATTCCTTATGCTGTGAGATTTCTGTCACACAAGTGGTTTGTATCTCCAGAAACTCAAGAAAATAAATTTTCCGGTCTTGCAAGAGCTGTGTGATCCAGAAGAGAAGGGGTAAGTATTTATTTGCAAAACAGATGATGTCCCAGAATTTCTGGTGAGTATCTGTCTGCTGCTGGATGGAACCTAAACTGTCTTTTCATCCTCCCTGACATGCAGAGATGGAGAGCTGTGGCAGCTCAGTTTCCTACACCATCACAGAGGTGTGGGGCATATCCAGCACAGCCAGAAATAGCAGCTAGAACTGGGCTGCAGTTGTTTTCTCTTTAAAACTTAGCCACTAGCAGCAGAATACACAGAAATCAGAATGCCAAGAAGGATGAGGTCTGGACTGATGTTTTTCTTTGCTTTTTGTTGGGACTGAGCAGCAGAGGCCAATGAGTCTGCTCACCTGGAGGAGATGGGAAGTGTGCTGATGTCTCCTTGTGGTACAGACACACCAGTTCTGTGGGACTGGGTTCAAAACACGTGCAGGAGTTTTTGGATACAAAGGTAAGAAACCCACCTTGGAAATAACTTTGAAGAGGAACACAAACTAAGGAATCATATGAAGACAAATTGTCTTTTTCCTCTTCTTTCTCCTCCAGGAAATTTTATGACAGAGCACTCATAGTAATGTGGGATGTACCCCATCCCATAATTGTACTTTTCCTATGTCCATTCTGGATGGCTGCAGCTTTGAGTTTGTTTCTCCTTCAGACTGAAGAAGGACAAGAAAGGTACATGTATTCTATAAGAGTTATTCCCATTAGACAGCTATAGAGGAAAATAAAAAGACATCTTAGGAGAAAAAACAAACAAACAAACAAAAAAAAAAAAGAGAAAACCCTCAATTCTTCTCTAGTTCCATCAAGGGTTATAATTTATATGGTAGGGAGATCAGCATGGATTTCAGGCTGCTGAAGACCTGAGTCAAGCTAAGAAATGAAGAAATAAAGGATTTCAGTGATGTTCTTATCACCAGTTTTTCATAGTATCTAACTTTAGGCATCTTCTTACCAGATGTGTGGGGTTTTCAGACACACAGAGGTTTTGGGTATGCAATATAAAAGATCTGTAGACTACAGAATATATGTATGCAATGTATATATATACGTAGATTTAGATATGTATATAGATATACATGCAAATTACACACACAAAGATGTTACCAACCTTACTTTAGGTGATAACTGTGGAATAGGTGCTTAAAAGCAAGGTACTGGGATACTCTGGTTTTACTCTTCATCCAATGAATATTTCTATTTAACCACCAGGTCTAATAACCAAAGACAAATGAAGCATAAAGATGTTTATAACAACAAGCAGTCCCTGTAGCTTTTATGGAGCATTCTATGCAGAATTTCTTTTCCTCAGCAAGAAAAATCTAATAAAAATCAGCAACAGTGGAATGATTTTTTTTTTCTCTTCCTCTTAATCAGCAGGCAAAAAAAAATCTGTGAGTAGAGCGGCGAGAGTTTTTTCCCTGACAAAACATTTTTCAGCTGTCAGACACAATGAGAAGTGTCATTTATATACAGGTTATAACGTATAGACAGAACAAATGAACATTTCAAAGTTGAAAAATTTAGAGTGGAAGTAATGAGTTTGTCATATGGCTTTGCAAAAGTCTTCATTTTTTCTGTCTAGTGTATGCATTCAGCTTTTAATATTAGGATCAAGATTACATCTTATTCTTTGAAAAATAAAGTCTCTGCTGTCTGTGAGCTCGATAACAGGAATTACTTGATAATGTTCAGTTGCCTGTATTTTATTTTTGTTTTTTCATGCAGGAAATCAGAGTAGGTGACCACAATGGTTATGCCAGGCTTTAAGTTTGAATAAAAATGAACAAATCTGACATTATAATGGATTTTTTCTTTTTTACTTGAAAGGCAAAGAAATGCAAATTCAAGCCTAGGACAGTGCAACATTTAATAAATGAGCAGCTCTCTCTTCTATATTATTAAAATTAGTTGGTTCCAGTTTTTGCACTTAATAATCTTCTCACATAATTTATTCCTTCAAAATAAAACAATACCTTCATTGAAACAAAACACTAAAAAATAATCAGGCAGTTTTTATTAAATGGCATTGTGGCTCTCTATACAGCTTGAAAGGTTTGGGGTCTCAAGAGTCTTGAAATCTTGTCTCAGTCACTGGGACTGCAGTTTAGACCTCAGGGACCCTTGCAGGCTGAATTCTGTGTCAGTAGGAATGTCACAATAGGACAATGGCTAAAGTGGCTTTTAGTGAAGACATTATTCAAAAAGTTTGTTTCTCACTGCCTATTGGACATTGTAGTCTCTTTTTCAGGACTAAATTTCTAGGGTCTGCTCTTGTTCAGTTCAAATAGTTCAACTGCTGACAGATGCTCAAACCTTCCCTAAGAACTTCAGTGGGAGCCGGATTTCCAGGAAAATCCATTATTTTATTTTCCACGTAAATGTCTTTAGCCAGATAAATAATCCCATGCAATGGTACAGGCTCGGGACAGAGTGACTGGAAACCTGACTGGTGAGACCTGGGGCTGCCCGTGGGCAGCAGCTGGACATGAGCCAGAGTGTGTGCCCAGGTGGCCAAGAGAGCCAGTGGCACCTGGCTTGGATCAGAAGTAGGATGGTCACAGGACCAGGGCAGTGACCATCCCCCTGGATCACCAGTTGTGAAATCACACTCAGATCCTGGTTTTGGTTTGGAGGCCTCTCACCACAAGAACACTGAGGTGCTGGAGAATGTCCAGAGAAGGCAACTGAGCTGGAGAAGGGTCTGGAGGAAAAGTCTGATGGGGAGTGGCTGAGGGAGCTGTGGGTGTTTGTCCCGGAGAAGAGGAGGCTCAGGAGGGACCTTATCACTCTGTACAACCCCTGAAAGAGGCTGCAGCCAGGTGGGGATCAGTCTCTTCTCCCAAGTAACAAGGGACAGGAAGAGAGGAAATTGCCTCAGGTTGTACCAGGGGATGCTGACATTAAACATGAAAATTTCTTCACCAAAAGGAGGCCCAAGGAAGTGGATAAGTCACCATCCCTGTAAGTAGATGTGTAGGTGTGATGCTTTGGGACATGGCAGTGCTGTGTTAGTGTTGGGGCTCGATGATCTTAAAGGTCTTTTCAACCTTAATGATTTCATTGATTCTGTATAAGCACAATTGAACCAAACATTAAAAGATTGGCAATAATTCTACTGTTTCACACTAAAAATAGGGAGCATTGTTCAGTCTTTCCAGAATGATTAATTGACTATTCATTTCCTTAACTCATGCTACCTTGGAATCTATCTCTTACTCAAACCAGGAATGTGCTTTTTTTAAAACTAATTACATCATGCCATTTTCTTCAGCCATGTAAAACTCCTACTGACTTCAGAGGTCAGGCACAGTGATATTAGAAAAATGGGATTTGACTTATGAAACACCATCTGCAGCTACAAATGGATGTCTAAATAATGTGGCACCTCAGACTAAAACATCTGTCCCAAGAACCCAAAGATTTTAACAGTTGAAGATTTGAGGATGTTTTGTAAATTTACAGCTCATGCTATTATAAGTGAATTGAGAAGTCAGCTATGAAGGTTTAATCCTCAATTCAATAAAGTACAATCCTAGTAAAGGTTTCAATACATTCACTTTTCCTCCAGTGATGTCTTTTTCTGTCAAACTTACATTGGCTTCTCAGTACATTCTACAAATGGAGATTTGCAGGAGTACACTGGTAATGAGAAAAGGTGGAAAATAATTTAAAGATGTGAAGAACAAATTTTAGAGTGTTTCTGTTGGTGAAGGATGAAATTAAAGCAATAAGTAGAACCAAAAAGGATTCAATAAATCTGAACGTTTCAGCCACTGAGTCCATTAAAGCAAGGGGGGGTAGCATTATTTTAAATAACAAATTCAGACATGTCTAACTTGTATATCACTGACAGCATCATTACCAAATAAAATCTTTAAATTTCAATTTATTTTGTTCTCTTTTTCCAGAAACCTCCTGAATTAACTGGTCATTTTACCATGAGAAGTAAGGACAAAGATGAATACAAATAAGGCAATATCACAGCAGTCTTTCAAAGAATAAGGAAGTAACTCAAGAGGCAAAGAGGTGCAAAGGCTCAAGTTTTGATTTGTACATTTTCTTTAGCAGGGTAATGTCTCTGAATCAATACTGCTTGAAGTCTGAGGCACTTTTGCAGAGGTGCATGGTGCATTGCACACTTTGCAGCATCCTCCCAAGTTCTAGTAGAAACCACTGGAAAATGTGACAAAAGTTACAGAAGGGTTGACATTTTTTCTGACAAACACTGTCACTGAGAGATACATTGTTTGGCTGAAAGTAATTAATATTTTTAAATGTTGCTCTTTGTGTTTTGTTTTGTTTTTTAGTTGATAGTAATGGTAAAGAGATTTATGGATTATAATCAGCTTTTAATCAATGTGCCTCTAAAACTGCCAAGGCTGTAAATAGTGCAAAGGATATTGATGTAATAATGGATGAGATGGTATTCATTGTAGTCAAAATATAATCTTCCTTGCTGTCTAGGGACAGTTCCAGAAGATGCAAGGAGACAAGCTGAAAGAAATACATGGCACGAGTCTCCAAACCACAGGAAAATCCCTTCCCTATCTTTTCCTGTATAAAGCTGCCAGCATGCAGATGCTCCTACCAGCATCAAGTGGTGCAAAACCTTCAGTTTCTTGATGGCAAAACACTCATTAGGGCAGTTTGTATTGCCAGGTTTCTGCTGTCAGTTGTGGGACAGTGAATTTAAATGTTATCAATGCCATCAGCCCTACTGGGTAATCCATCCACAACTCTGCCCAAGAGCTCGTGCTTCCACTGATTTTAAAATGGAAGGTGTCAGGTTTTCTATCCTATAAAGCAAATTTCATTATCTGCAGCTAATAAATGACTATTTCCTGTCAGTCTAGGATTACAGCCTTGTGGACCAAAGCCTGCTGGTCAGATGGGTCAGGGATTTGTATTTGAGGGTTGTTGTAACATGTTGAAAATCCTGTACAAAGTAGAGGCAGGGGGCTGGATGTTCATCATATCTTTTTGAGTTACATGCCCAGTGCAGGGCTTCCTGCAGCTGAAGGGAAAAGGATCTGATGACCTTTGCTGTCTTTTTGTTACCATGTTCTCAGATGAAAGTGAGATTCTTTTCCCATGGACACCTAAGAGGGAGTAAGGAGATAACAGCAGAAATCAATGTTGTACTAATAGAGAAAAACTTGGTATCCAGTGTGCAGAAATGGATAGAAGAACTAAAAGTAGCCCACATGGCAGAGAAGCACTTATGGGAGGAAAGATATGAATGGTACAGAGGGACTGAGGAGAGAAAAAAAAATTAAATTATACTTTTTTATAAGAAATGTAACATTACTGTATTTTAAAAATATTTAAGAATAATTATATACACTTGTAACTGTTACAGTTGCTGCAAGTTGCTGCAGATTTACAAAGTAATGAGCCTGGAGATTTTGTGGGTTTTAAGATATTACCCACATTGTGGTGATTTTGGAAATTCCTGACAAACAGCAGCTTTGTGAGATGTCAAATTTACCTTTTGATGCCTGTTTATATTTTTGTTCTACCTCTTTGAAAATATCACTATACAAGACAGATGTTTATAGTTTTGTATGAAGTCAGTGTGTTTCTACAACACAAATCATGGTCTAAAGCACTTTCATTGTTCCCATCACACCAAGCTCCACAGAATTAACATAACAAATTCCAGCAACAACCCCATAAGCTCCCTGGTGCTGTACAGCCTGAGAAAAGCTCTAGAGTAGTTTGTGGCTTATTAATGGTAATTCAGACAGGATCAAATTTAGTTCTTCAACTAAAGAAGCATATTTCTTCCCAGCATATTTCTTTAACTGCAAATTTAGAAATTACTTCTCACTACTCACTGAACAAAAAGAGTGCAAATTGAAAACAAATAAACAAAACCCCCAAAAAAACCCCACAGAAGACTCCCTAGAAAACAAATAGGCCAAACAAAATGCAAGAAAGCCAAACAAGACCCAAAACGCAGCTGAAGTCTTGGAAACCTATGAAGGTTTTATCCACAGTTTTAGTGGAGCACGTGTCTCAGATGTTCTGAGAAAAAGCCAACACAACAGACAAACTAATTTGAGGTTGATAGACCCTTCTGCTTTCTCAAACACCTAAAGTTAATCTGATTTTAACATTTGTTCACAGCTCACTGACTCCTGAAAGGGCCTCATGTCTTCATCTCTGGAAAAGACCAACACTACTTGAAATTGCTGTCCTATGACTGTGACTTTTCACCCTTTCTTCTTCATGGTGTCATAGGCACACCTGAGGCTCTAGATATCAGTAATATTTTCCATTTATATTCACATTCTGAATGCTGACTTTAGACTTTAACCAAAACTACCTAAACAGAGCACAGCTTTTTCCTGAAACAGGATGAAAATAGATATCTCAGTGGTTTGAGACAGCTCATCTAACCTTCCAGTGTACCTATAATTCAACACATTGCTTTTGACAAATAAAAATAAATAATGCATTTCCCTGAAAGCTCAGGGCAAAGGAAAAGTTTATGGAACAAGAAACAGCATGCTTATGGGAAAAAAATTAACCAAATTAAAAAAAAAAAAAAAAAAAAGAGAAAGATTATTTACTAAATATAGGAAGGTATTAAATAGTGTAAGTTCAGAATCCTCAAAATAATCTATTCATAGCCCAGAAAAAGGCATAGTCCTTACTATGTAAATGTATTTCTATATAAGAAATATATTACCAAAAGTGAGAAATATGGTATTTAGTGGAAATTTAATCCTTGCCCCTGGCTGGTGCAAAATTTATGCTAAAATTCCTGCCAAAGGATCTGAGCTAAGTTGATCTTTTTGCACTTTCCCAGCATGTTCCTGACTTTCAGTGAAAAGCCAAAGGGCTAAATTCTTGCCATTAAACACCTGCTTAATTCCAGATTAATCCCAGAAATAGATGCATTAGCTTAAAAATCCACTCTTGATTGTTCAGAATTTTAAACTGCTGCTACTACACAAGAAATCATGCTGCTTCTGCCTTTGTGGAACTCTATGACTAACTAGTTTACCTGTTTTCTAGGAAAACCCTCTGCATAATGGATGTGACTTTTAAACATTAATTACATATTCAATTACTTATTATTCAGTACTTAATGCAGGTGTACTTAAAAGGAAAATTACCATCTGGTACCCAGCCTTTGCAGCTTATAGTTTAATGTGGATTGAATAGTTCAAGAATATCAGTCACCTTTTCCAGATGTAGAGATATTTTTCATATATACTTTCCTAATCAAAGTAAAAAAGTGGCTAAGAGCTGCATCTCTACAGAATGTAACAATAGTTCATTTCAAGAAACCAAGAAGGATAAGGAAAAACCAATTGTTTATGCATGAGGACTGATAAACTAGATCAGTAACCTATTAATTAAAAAGAACTAAGGAAGAAATACAACAGGAAAATATGTTTAAGAGAAGAGGGGAAAAGCAAACAGAAAAGGGATGTAAAAAGACAAAGCAAACCAAATGGAAAGAGCATATGGCAGGATGGAAATCACCTGAAGCAATACTAGAGGAAACTCTGGAGCTCCTTGTCACAGAGGAGCTATCAAGAGTGGTAGAATTTTTCTTTGTTCCAGAGGAGACCTTAAAAATTAATAGAAGAAAACTACATGGATAGGTCTCAAGGAAAGAAGGACAATACAAACCACTGGAACTGGAGAGTAGCTTGCTGCAAAATCGCTGCAGTTCTGTCTTGTTACAATATGATTTTCTGTTGTGGGTCAAAAGAACCTAGAATATGTGAGCACTAAACCTGGATTTAATGTGAAAGGCAGAAAAGATATTTCTAGGTGGTATATAGCTCAAGCAGAACATTTTGGATGGATTTCAACTGATTTGAACTCCATGATTTAAAAAAGGTTTTTTAGTTTATGCAGGAGAATAGGAAGGTTCCCACCTCTAACCTCAATAGGTAAGGTCAAAGGCACAGACAAGGAAAGGAAATTAACCTAACTTTAGTGGGACTGCAGAGAGCCCAAATATGAGAGAGAGACACTGCACGTGCAAATGGTGCAGTATTTGCTCCCCTTGGTGGCAAAAACCATGGAATAAACTGGGGCTATAACATATAGGAAAAAAAACCAACACAATGAGACTCAACAAGATAGCAAAAACATGAAGCAGACTGGAATTCATGGTGAGTTTTTCTCTTTACACACCAGATGATTAATATGAATCTCATTTTGGCGAGGCAGAATACCAAAGTTTCTTATAGAATAGGCTCTATGTAGAATTCATAAGACAATAGTTACAGAAACACTATACTTTACACTGCCTTGTGAAGACATGCATTTATTCTTACACATTCATTTTATCCAAACTGAGACTGAATTAAGGAAGAATCAGCCAGTGACCAATTCCTTCAATTTTGTGTCCAAGCTGTGTCTTAGTTGTTAGATCTGTGCAATGAAGTGCAGCAGCCTGTTCCTTCCCTCTGGCCACAGTGAATTATTAATTGCTGTTTATCTCTGAGTTTGTCACTCCTCGGAGGATTTCATTAAAGAAAAGTGAAAAAGAATACTTGAGAGAGAAATTCTCCACTTCCAAGGATGTTATTCAGGCACATCTGTTCACAAAATAATGTGATTTCAAAGGTATTAAACCTTGTATCAGAAAAGTTTTATAGCTATGAATCTCCATGAAAATAGTCATTCACACATGTGAGACAAATTGATTAAGCCACAAAGAATGAACAGTTTAGGGACAAATTTTGAAAGAGCAAGAAAATAAATGAATGATCAGGTTCTTTAAAGGAGTTCAACACTTTAAATCTTTTGACAAATCATTCATATTGGAAGGAAAATTTAGACAATTCTTTGCTTTAAAACCCCACTTTTCCTTAGATCTAAAATCCAATGTCCTTAAAAAATTTTATCTGTTTAGAAACTCAGCCCATTGTATGCAGAACTCTCTTCCATTCGTAATAAGCTGATGTAGCATTTCAAAAAGAATTGTCTTTCAGCACACATTTTCCAGTGTTGAATTCAAGATTATTTGTACCTCTGTAAGAGGATTAACATGATGTAATGGCACAAAGTGCAGAAATAATGAAAGGCTGTTTACTTGTCAAGCCATTTCAGAATTATCTACTGCTCTCGAAGAAGTAAATATAAATTCTCACAAAATTTTCCCAAATGTAGCAGAGATGAGTAGCAGCTAAAATAAAATAGGATGATTCCTACTTCAAAAATAGTTTCTTATTGCATGAATGACAATAAACTGGAGCAGCTCAACTCTGATTTACACTTGACTGATGATACACTCTGATGGTACAAGGCATTTATGTTATTGTCATATATGAGACAGAAAATGCCATTTGCTAAGTTCAACAGTATAACATTCCTCAAGAAACTTTATTAAAAAGAAGTTGGAAGAGCTGTCACTCACCTGGTTAAGCTACTAAGAGCAATTAAATAAGATAAAGACCAATTTTCTCAGGATTCTTCCAGACCAGAAATACTTTTTTTAATTGAAATCCTGACATTGCTAAAACAGCCACTTAAATTCTCTGTTGAAATTATCCAAATTTCGCAGTAGCATCATAATATCACATCATATTTTATGCGTGTAAAGTTCTTCAGCAAGAACTTGCCTCTTGAGGAACCCTAGGAGATAGTTACTAATTGTGTCTTACTTCCTGGCAGTTTAAAGGCACACTTACATCTGACTTCTTCTTAGACATGCTTATTTTAGTTTCAGCTTGGGCTGAGAAGAAGCTATTGTCATAAATGATATAATGTCAGGTCTATTCTCCAGCTGTTTGTCTTTCAGCATTATTACCTCACCTTCCTCAAAACTAATTGTTTGGAATGTTGCCCAAGTTAAAGAATATCTAATGAATACATATCAGGAAATTATATTATCTTTTGACTCAGTGCCTCCAAAATAGCTTCAGGGACCAGGTCAGCCTGGTTAAACCTTTGCTATCTGGATCCATCAGTTTGCACTGCCCATGTTTGGGAGTGCATGTTAGCAGGCAGATGTATGATACCACCCTCACTTCTCCCTGACCCAGTGAACTGTTGTCCCTGCCTGAAATCCTGTTCTTCAGAGGACACAAACTCAAAAAACTGCATTAAACAAGCTCCTGGCTCCTGTTTTTGGGAAAAGAAAAGGAAAAAAAAAAAAAAAAGAAAAAAAAAAAGCTAAGACAAAGTTCTTATTCCTTTAGAAAAAATTTTTGTTTTGTTTTGTTTTGTAAAGAGAAAAATGTAGAAACATAGAAAGAATAGGGTTTTAAAGTTTCTTCAGAAATGTAGATCATCTTCCCAAAACTGAGCTAACTTCAAACTTTCAGCAGTGTGGGGCACTGCCCCCACTATTTCCTGAATACATTGCAGTCTCTAGTGTCACTAAAGATTTAGGAATAGAAAATACAGACCTGGGAGAAATATTCTGGGCCAAAACAACTGTTTTCCCACCATTGCAAAAAAAGCACAATAACAGCTTCAAAAATGTCTCAGATCCCATTTGCATTCAGTTTGCTGTCTGACTGCAGTATTTCTGCAGGCAAGTCACTCCAGAGTCACACTTTTAACCATTATTGCAATAATTGACCTCATCAGTGAATTAATGCCTGCATCACCTTCAGCTTGAATGGTATTTCCTTCACACAACTGCCACTCACTGCTTATAAAGGCTGCATATCTCTCCTTAATGTGTTTCTAGAAGACATAATGTCATATTTTAATCTTTACACACTCATATTGGTAGGACAGATAAACAAGGGCCTTTAGTCATAAAGCAGTTTTACTCTACCCCATCCCTGAAACCACTTAGGGCCAGGCTGCAGGGGCTGCTTGGTGTAGTGGGAAGTGTCCCTGCCCATGGCAGAGGGGCTGGGACTAGACCTTATTTAAGGTCCCCTCCAAACCAAATCATTCTAGGATTCTATGATTCTGTTAAATATCCACTAAAAGCCTCTATCTGAAGAAGAATGATCCAAACTAGCACAACAATACAGGTACCATTCATATGGGATGCAAGGGAGGTTATTACAGTCACAATCTATAAGGGAAGACATTGAGAGGAGCAGACCCTGGATGTTTTCATGTGGGCAGAGACTTCTGCTCTGCTGCAGCCCAGCACAACTGCAGGGAAGTCTGAAAGCCTTGTGCTGGCTGTAGAGACAGAATATCTGCACCAGACACATTTGAAACATCCTTTAAAATTAAACTGGTCCCCAAAGCCATATGAACCCTTCTGTCTGGTTGTATAATGACCTCTGTTTTCAATCACCTTCAAACCAGCATGAATTCAACTGGAATGCAAAGTTTTGTAGACCATACCATGGGTTTAGTGATTTCCCAGTGCATTCATTCAGCCCTGTCAAATAAAACAGCCCTAAGAGTGTAAAGAATAGAAGATTACCTGTAAGGAGGGCCATGGGAAACAGCCCTTGAGGAGACAACAGTCAGCATTTTAAAACATATGTAGAGGAACCAGGTTTATGACAAATTCTGATGAAGTTCAGACCAGGGGGCTGATCGAAGGTAAGTCCATTCACCACTCAGACACAGGGAAAATCAAGCAATACACCATGAAAGAACAAAGGACTTGTAACACTGCAGGGTGGTTGTATGGGAGATTTCATGGACAGAAAAATACTGAAGGAGCCACTTGAGAGTTTCAGAGGTTGAAGCATATGGAGGAGGAAAGATGAAAAACTGAGAAACTAACAAGAACTTCAGTGACACAGGGAATGCAGTCAGGTCTTGTGACTTAGTCTGATGACAAAGCTTATGAAACAAGAAATAAGACAAAAGTATAATGCATTGACTAAGCTAAAATAACAAAATAAGTGTTTAAGATCAGTCATTCTGTTATGTTACAGAATGCTGAAACAAATAATAATGTAAAAGAGGACACTATTCAACAGATTTCGATTTCCCTTGGAGAATTCAGTTGCCAAAATTGACTGACCTCTGAAGTGACCCAAATATGCCACAATCACCTCTTGGTTTTATGGTCTGTAGTTTCTGAGCAAGAGTGCCATGGGACCCTAGTCAATGAGCAGAGACACAAAATACCCAATATTAATTACTCATTTTAGAGAAAGCCCACCAGAGATAAGTCCACTTTTAACTTTGAATGGCTGCGAGAATCAGGGATTAAAAGTGTTTTACCTCCATGCTACAGGTTAATGCAGTAAGCCATGGACTAGACTCTCTATTTAGTATACTGATATAACTACATGTCTCTACTTAGTATATTATTTAGTGTACTGATGGGGGATTGACTTTTTGTCTCTGTGCGTGTATGAAATAAATGAGCTAAAATGGCCAGTAACTAATGAAAAAAAGCAATTAATCATAGCCAGGAAAGGAGTAAACTGCCACAGAAAGAAACATTCTGGGAAGAGGAGATTTTAATTTTTAATTTGATCTCGGCGCCATCTTGAAAACGAATAATGCTTTTCTTATCACTTCTGTAATGCTTTATCAGCAGAGCAAAGGCAGCATCCAAATGCAAACAGATTTTGTATTTCCAAGCTCTTCAACGTAAATCAAGAGGGACAGATTAATTTTCAGGATTCCTGTTCACTGAGCTGCTCAGAGGAACACAGAAGTTGAGCACTTCATTCTCCAATGCACAAAACAACATCCTGTAGGATGGATTTGGCTGGAATTTCAGAACAACTAATGATGCTTATAAGACTCAGCAGCAATAGTTGTAGAACCATAATACACTCTATAAAGCCAAAGACCATGTCTACCATTAAAAAGAAGAGCTGCAAAGAAAGTATTGATTAGCCAGCTGTTTCTTAGTAAGGAAACAAGGAGCATATAACAGAGTTGTTAATTATAATCATTATTTATTCTACCAAAAAAAAATATATATATCCCCTGTATAACAGGATCATCACTCTTTGCAGATGGAAAGACAAAGTACAAACCACATATCTGGGTTTTGCAAGTCTATTAATTTTGCCTTAGGGCAGACTCTCAGTGTTCTAAATGAAAATGCTAAAAAAGAGTTTGGCTACTCATTTGCAGAGAGTTTTACACTGGATTCACTGACAGAATGGAAAGGATTGTCAGGCAGGGTTCTCCAGAAGTCTGTATAATGCTTCACTTTATAATCTGGATGATGAATGTTCAGCAAGCCCTTTAAAAATGCAGATAATACAAAGTTAGAAATTGCTGTGCATAGGCTATAGGAGGGGATAACAAGTTAATAATGACCCTGACAAATGCTAAGGTCCAAAACTAGGATGAAATTCGAGGTTTGTGAAATTCATCAAGTGCAATGGCCTAAAGATAAAAAAGAGTGGTATGCTGGGCAAGGTGGGGAACAACAGATTGTGTTATTCATATATATGGCAGATGGGAAAAAGAATATTCAGACACCAGGAAAACTTGTTAATTATGACTCTGGCTTACAAGGATTTTCAGCTTACAGTGACAGGGGAAGAAACTGAAAGTAACACATAGTTTCCATACTGAAGGTAGTTAGGCACACTTCTATGAAGGATGATATTGATCCTGTCTTTAGGTAGGAATGGATTAAATGAGCTTCACATGTAATGTTCAACTCTGTTAACTATAATTTTGATTGTCAATTGTGAATATCCTATTTGCCAGAAAATGTTCTACTCATAAATAATACTCAGTTCTTTGATGGACAGCTGTGACTTAAGTAAAATATGGTTTATTGGGGTAAGAACAGTGTGCAGTTCTCATTCCCACATTTTGGGAGTCTTCACAAAGTCATGAAAACATCAAGACCACTGTGGATACAGAGCATGTCAGCTGCCTTACAGTAACCCCTCCCAGGAACTTTCCTGCAAAGTGTTTCACATGTTTTGAATCACAGAATCATAAACTCACTTAGGTTAGAAAAGGCTCTGAAAACCACCAGGTCCAACCAAAAACTTGAGAAACAAGTTGTGCCAAATTTCTTCATATTCTTCAAGAGTAGAAGTGTGCAAGTAGACAAGTTCCATGCACCAGCTGATGGTTTTTAGATGCAGAACCTATCTTATCTCACAGTAATTTATTTATGTAGCCATATATATCCCTGTGCTCCATGGAGATACAAGGTAATGAATTCAAGACTCACACAGACTAAATAATTGATTTGAATTGTAATACCATACTGAACTCTTTATCATGCACCTGGACAAGTATCAGAGACTGCTCAGAAAAGAACAGCAGAGGCACACAGCAATTCTAGCAAGCCTGCATCTGGGTCACCCTGTTTGGAGGTCACAGGCTCACTTCCTATACACTGCTATTGCACTGTTACCTGAAAATTTGTTCAAAACAGGTATTTTTCTGTCTTAAAAAACAAACAAGCAAATAAACAACAACAGAAAAGTAGGGACCAGATGCTCTGCATATGTCACAAAAATAATTTAACAGGACTAGATGGTCATGGCATGAGGTGCTGCCAGGTCACATCTCAGGTCACTCTTCTAGCTTATTTTTTTCCATCACTCATTCTCTTCTTCCTTTGGACATTATGTGCTTCCATCTTACTTGAATATTTTCAAATATTTTATCACAATTTGTCCAATACATTTTTTTCCCAGTATAATTGGCATCCTTGGTGACAAAGGATGTTTTCATACATTTTGTTGTATTTGTTTACTGAATGCATTCAGAAAAAAAATTTATCTAATGATGGTGACAAACTTCACATGAGATTCAAAAACTGATTTATTATGTTTACAGGCTGAATCATAAAATTTACTTAAATTAAGTAACACAAAACCCCTTAAAATCTGTGGGACTACTTTTATAGTAAGGTATCACTCATAGATTATCATCAAGATTATCATAAAATTATTAGAGTCATCATATGATATATTCCTCTGCTATAAATTGAATATACATATACCCTACTTAAAAAAAGTTCCTGAGAAATTTAATAAGCAATTTTTCCAATTTTTTTAAAGGGCTCTTAGATTGCAAGGAAGAGGCCTTCAGAATGATAAGGATTCAATACAGAACTGACATTCTACCTAGAAAGCAGCCAGGCTTTCATATGTAAATTCTCCAGTGTGTTTTGATTTTTACTTCTAAAATGTGTATTGTTCTGCTTTTGGAACAATTGCATAATGTTAAATTTTGCCCTTGGAGAATTTTTCTTTGGTTGCCTGGAAAACTATTGCTTCATTTTAGATCTTCTGAAATGACAGATCATAAGTGCCCAAAGGCTTTTATACATTAACTAGTTAATATGAGATGTCATCATGATTAATGAATGATGGTTCTTTTTAAAAAGCAATACTTTCAGTCCAGTTTTCATGGCATGAGCCTGAAATGACAGCACTTAGCTGCATAAGAAGTGGAAGAAAAAAGTTCAAAATTTTTCAGGTAAACCTGAAAAAAAAAAAAAAACAACAAAAGAAAAATGCTAACATAAGTGGATTGCAGTGAAATATGCTTGGGTTTATTCCAATATGTTAAAGAGTAATTGTTTCCATTAGATTAAAAAAATTGGAAAAAGTTGTTGAATATTTTGTGGATAGGTGAACTGAAAACAAGGCAAAAATGCATTTTTAGCTATAATTATCAGCCATTCGTACTCAAAAATTAATAGAGAAAACAAGAAAGCAAGTGTCCATGGAGGATGCTGTACTGGAAGGTAGCAATGGTTGACATCAGAACAGTGTAAATCTCAGATGAAAAAACAGGCTACAGGCTAACTGTTTTTGAGCTCAGAACAAGCATTCAGCCCACTCTGCTGAAGCAGATGTGGACAGGAGGGTCAGCTGTGGAAGAAAATATACCTGAAAAAAAAAAAAAAAAAGTAGTTGAATCAGGGCTAGTAAAAAGGACTTCAACAGGTTTGAGAACAGGAACTGGGGTTTTGTATCAAGCAGCAAGGCAGTAAAAGGAGAGGGCAGAGTGGGCAGAGGTGGGTTTAACAGAGCAGAGCACTCAGACCTGCTGGGTCCCCACACCAGAGGGGCTCTGCAGCAGCTCTGCTCTGCATGGCAGGCAGGAGCTGAGCTGCTGAACAGCTCCTTCCAATCACCTGCCATGACACACAGCCCACATCCAATACAGGGACACCACAAAGGATATGCAAATTCTAATTTCTGTCTTCTCAATATCCATCATAAATGATTCTATGGCATCTTTCAGATCCAGCCCAACCACTAGGGCCATGCAGGGGGACAGAGGATGGGACTGTCTGACAGTCTTTTCTTGAGCTGCTCACTGAAAGGCTCTTTGCCTTGCCTGGCCCTGCATCATTTTGAAGCAAAGGTGATGTGCTTTGCAATTATCCTGCTGAAGAAAACAAGAGAATGAGGAGTTACATGAGAATAATGATCAGAATTTATAGGAGTAAACTTGACTCTATTTCTCTCCTCTCTGGTTATCCACTTCTACAAAAAAAATCTGGAATTCTGTTCCATTTAAGACATCAAATCAGGATGAAATCAGCCACTGGTTTTAACATATTCTGATTGTTTCTGTAGGAGACTACAAGAGCAAGCTTGACAGTGGCCACTTTGGGGTGTGAGAATAATTCTGGACAATTCAACTTCTGTCTCCACTGTCCTAGGGTGACTTTCCTCCTAAATTTGCCCTAAACCAGGACAAATACAGTGGTAGAATAATGGAAATATTCAGGTTCCCTAAAAGGAAGGAAACCATTACTTCCAAGAAGTGTCCTCAAAGTATCATCAACCTAAACCTTTTTGTTTGTTTGTTTGTTTGCTTGCTTGCTTGCTATGCTTTTTCTTGCTTTGAGGTGTCATCACAATGTGCTACACTGGCTCTGCCTTCATTTCTCACTGTCATCTTCCCTGTTTGGGATTTGTTACTGCAGAACTGCAGGCTTTGCTTTCCTCCAGTGTCCTCTCCTGCTCCTCAATATCTCTGAACTCATCTGACACCTACTTCAGTGTCACAGCTTCTCCTTGCTAGTGGCAGAGAATAAAAAAGTGTCTTACTATCATGGGAAAAGCCAGCACTTCTCCTGCTCTGTGCTAAAACACTCTGTGGGAGGGAAAAGCAGCAGTTTCTGCAATGCTCACTTTTCCCCAGCACACCATAGCTCCCCTCTGGGACCACAAGAAAAGAAAGTTACAGAGAAGACATTCAGCCTGACTCTGAGATGTTTACTCTTTTCAGAAGCAATTTGCATAGAAAAAGTATTACCAAAAAGATAATGACACTGACATCGAAATTACTTTCTTTTAACTATGCAGTACAAGATTTCCTAGAAATGGGGAATTATACTTTTTAAAATGGCCCAGACCTTTCCATGATTTCCAAAGGTGCTGCAAGTCATTCTGATCAGAATGAGAACAAGTTTCCAAACGTCAGAATTTCCTAGAAAACAGAAATTTGGTTAAATTGAGCTATTACTAACATCCTCACTCACAACAGCTTAGAAAATTCAGTAGTTTCTGGTCCAGGAAAATGACAAGGAGATTTCCTCATTTGATGATCTTATATACAAAGAATGCATGCTCTAACTTTACATGCAAAAGTTAAAGTCTTAAAAAAGTTTCCAGAACGCTAGTTAATAGCAATACATGCTAAGTACATGCTGCTTAGTCACCTAAATCAGAAAAAGATCAAAAATAAATCTGATCATAATGATTATTGAAATTAAAGACCAACAGAAATTGAGGCGAATGAATTGCCACCTTTCTGTAGAAATAAACTCTTTGGAAAACATAATAAGCAATCATGGCTTTGTAAGGGTGCTTATTCATACACCTGCAGAATGTATTTATGGCAGCTTTTAAAATACAAAGTTCCGGTTTGTACCTACACTGCCTGAGCTGCACGATTAAATTTTTTCCCTGGATTTTAAAAATGTGTGTGTGAGTAGGAAGGCAGCAGAGAAATTGTAAAGGCTACTTGTATGCCACTTTTAAATTCAGATATTTGTAGGCATGCTTCTGCTCAAAGAAGTCAGCTTAAATTCCATGTGATGTGGGTTTTAACCTGTGCCCATGAAAGAGGTGCTTTAGCTCATCTTTAGGCAGGCAGCAGTGGAAGTGTGCTCAATATCTCATGGATGCTGCCTGCTGTGATCTCAGCTTCCTGGCCTAGGAATTATGATGCCACAGTCAGGTGCTCTCTGCTTTTTAGTACCTCAGAGCATGGCATGGCTGTAGCAGCCATGGAAAACCACTTTCCTTATCTGGGCTCTCCAGGAGCCACAGGGGCTTGGCTCAGCAGGGCAGAGCAGCCCTGGGGTGTGTGTGCACAGGTCAGGTAACACACCTGCCTGCTGGGAGCAGAGCAGATGTGTCAAAGCCAGGGCTCTCCCTCTGGCACTTCCTATAGCCCCTTCTCTGGTTAATAGGGGGGACTGGAAAATAAATCCAGTTACTGATTGGTTTTCCTTGCTGGGAAATGACTGAAAAAGCAGCTTTATGGAGACACTTGGAAAGAGATAGTCTGATTTAATTTTGGACATCAGTCACCAAATTCTGTGGTTTACAAACCAAGATGCTGTTGTGTTGAGGAAATCTCTGCTTTCCAAGAGCTGCACCTCTGGAACTGCAGCCAAGGGCCCCATTAAATTTGACTTTATGTCCTTGTGTCCTTGACCTAAAGAATGAATAAAGCTCTTGCTTTAAAGGTGGCTATACTGGCTTGCCATTAGGATGATGGTGTACCCTTTGGTCATTTGGAGGGATGCTGTGGAGGCTCAGAGGGCCCCCATCCCTTGCTGGGGTTTGGCTGCTGGGGGCTGGGGGCTTGTGGCCACTGCAGCTGTAAACTGGGCTCTGTCCTTGTTGCCAGCCCATGCAATCCCTCAGAGTGTAAAGCAAGAGGGTCTTATATTTACATTTCTGTAAATATTTATTTACATTTACATTTATATATTTACATTGATGTAAATATATATACACTTATTTTCTGCCTTGCTCTGCAGTGGAGCAGAAACCACATTGCCCATTAGGTTGTGTTTACCCGGAGAGACCTCGAAGGTTTAGGCAATACAAAAGAACACAAAAGATAATCAAGGCAGGCCCAGAGCAATAGCCAGAGGCACAGCCACATTTACAATGAACAACACAATACTGCATGACAAAGGAGGATTATATTCCTACCTTCACCTCTGTGAACAGTCTTGTCCCAGTGAAGGACAAGCCAGGGACCACAGAAACAGCTCTGGCAACTTGCCATGGTCTAGTTCGAAAGAAAACTTGTGCAGAAAATTGTTTCACCTAAGGAGTGGCCTGTGGTGTGGCCTTCACTGCAGATATATTTTGTTCACTGCTGATATTTTTATACACAGAGAAAAAATTCTGACTAAATCAATGCTGTTGTTCACCCATAAGTTCCCTAACACACATGTCCATCCTAATGAGTAGTTTACTGGTGGACATCAATTATTTCTGCTTCTTTCCCACAAAAGAGCACCCAGTGTTTGAAATCATGTTTCTTTCCCCACTACTTGTCATTCTTATTTAGTCCAGAGGAGCTGAGAAATAAGTAGTCAATTCCCACTTCCTTCCTTTGCAGAATTGCAGTAATAACCTAGAATTACTGTTCAACATCCAATATTTTTCAGCAGATGGTTTTCAGAAAATAAATATACTTGACTTGCCAAGCTTTGTCCTGAAGTACAAAAGCTATCCACACTAAATAAGGATTTTAAGAGTTTTCATTTTCGTATTGTGTTCTATACTTTGTTCATGAACCATAATATGAGATGAGAAGTGAACTCTTATTTATTCAAATTTACATTATGTATCTCATATCAGGTGCAGATTTTAGAAGTAGGAGGTAGAAGCAAAAGAGTGTGAATGGGCCAAACTCAGACCCAGTTTTTACAGCATCTGCTCTCAAGTGTTATAATTAGTTAAGAAAAAAGAAACAGCCTCCCTTTACCTCGTCCCACTTTATACTAAGGATATGTCCACCTTTGAGAAACATAAAACTGTTTTATGAGCTTTTCTAGGGGTAAAGATTATCCAAATGCCTCCCAAAACACAAATAAATGAACTGAGGAAGGATTTCTTTTTTTTAATGTCCACCACATGAGACTAATATATCAAAACCAAACCACACCAACCAACCAAAAAGAAAAAAAAAAAAATCACCCAGGACCATGTAATGGTACTTGAAAGATCTGTAAGGCATCAGCTAAAAAGCACAGTAAAATTCAGTGGCTGGCAGCTGAAAGTTAAGTTTGGAAAACTCAAGGCAGAAATGAGGATTTGAGATTTTCAAGTGAGGTTAATTACCAATTAAAAAAAAAAAATCCACACAGGACTGGAAATTCTCCATCCCTCAATTGGCTTTCATTTCTGGTCTCTTTACGTTGCTAAAACATCCAGTTAGTTCCTTCATTGCAAATGAATCCCCAAAGACTTTTCTATCATGTTGCCTACCACCACAATAACAACTGGGACTTATCCTTAAGAAGCTTGAGTAGATTCCTGTTCAGATTTCTGCTTTTTTAGCCAGATTGCAATAAAGTCTCAAACCTCCTGAACATCCACTTCTCTCACCACCATCCCCAGGCTCTCTTTCACTTCCTAGGACCACCTACAAAATCAGCTACACTCTCCTTAGTCTGTTGTGAACACCCACCCATTTGGCAAAACACCAGAACACATATTTACCTTGGCATTCCTTTTCTCTCTCAGATCTTCTTCATTCAACCCTGCACTTGTCCCAGATGAGCAGATGTACAGTCTTGCTGGTAAGTTTTCTCCCTCTTCCATTCCACTTTTGCCCTTTCTGTCCCATGATCTTCTCTGTGGCTTTTTTAATTTCCTAAATTCTACCTCCAGGGAGTCTGTGCTACCTCTTTGAGAGCTACAGGAGATGTCCTTTAATTTCCAGCAAAAGGTCTTGCTAGAGGACAGAGAAACTGTGAAGCTAGAAAATCCTGGTTTTTGATGGCAATGTGAATAACTGCAGGGCTCCTCTTTAAATTTCTACCAGCACTTGCCCAGAGCTAAACAAGAATGTGAATGCAACATTAGTAGTACAGGAGAAAACACATTATGTGAAATTCTGCATTTTGTGGGCAAAATTTTCCCTTTCAAGGAAGAAAGGTAATGAGTATTGAAATTCAGAGTGACAAAAAGAGTTGTGCTTTCTACCTGATTTGTTTTCATTTTTCATTGATTATCGAAGTATTCTGGTCTTTGTATATTCCAATACCACACGACTTTCTCATTTTTCTGTATCTTTAACAATTATACTTTTATTTGGTATACATTTTCACCATACTGTACATGAATGAATACATATGAACAGTCACCTTAACACACAGAGCCTATGCTGCATCTGCAGAGGTGTAAGTTTGTTGAGCTGGACAGAAGCAAAACCAAGTATCAGTCTCCCACAGGGCTCTGAGCTGCAGAAAAGTTCCTTTCTTGTTGAAAATCTTTTCAGGGTGTGACACATTGATGAGTTTGCACATGCAAAGTTCAGAGAGACAAAATCACAAGTTCTTTTATTCAAGTAAGATTTTCCATTTGTTTTTAGCAAGAGGAAGAAGGGATATATGTACCTGGGAGACCTTTTTAAGTAAAAGGTTTTACATACTGAGGTCATAATTTAAAGAGGAGAGAGTAGGTTTAAGGCAGCCAGTAACTTAAACATTTAAGGATATGATCAAATGAAATTTACAGAGCAATATATTGGATTTAAATGGCTCTGTACATGGAAGGTCCTGTAACCCCAGTATGGATGTACACTGGTGATTTCTGTGTTTCCTATTGGACCTGCTCTCATTTTCAGCTCAGAGTTCTCAAATGCTGCTCTAGCTTCCACCAGCAAGATCAAAGGGCCAAACTGCAACTGAGGGTCTGAATGGCTTTGTGCTCTCTGGGCATGTCTCACCCTCTCACCTCACCTGTCCTGATGGCATTGAGAAGAAGAAAGGACCTCCCTGACCTGTGCAAACATCAGATATCTTCTCTCCAGAACTGGCTTTCCCAGGTGATAGAGTCATCACACTTAGATCTGGTATTAGCTGTGCAGAAGATACCTGAGGTTCAAAAATATTGATACACACAAAGCAGATTCCATGTGAATGATCATCTCAGGTCAATTCAGGTGTAAAGATGGACAGCTTTGGTGTTACAGATGGGATTCAACTCCCTGGGAACCAAAGCTAGCTGGATATAACCCAGTCCTGCTCTGGCAGTAACTGGGCTGAGCCAGAGCTGAGCCAGTATTATGGTTCTCAAGGCAGCAAACACCCACTGTTCACATGGTGATACATCACACAGAAGTTGTGGAAACAACACTGATGGACCGATGGAGTCTCCTCTCCATTTAGCTAGAACAAATTCTCTGCTCCATGTTCTTCTTTAGAAGTTCAAACAAACCTTGAGACCAGAGCAGGCATCTCTTGAG
Organism: Muscicapa striata striata; assembly: GCA_030060385.1. Lineage (NCBI taxonomy): Eukaryota > Metazoa > Chordata > Aves > Passeriformes > Muscicapidae > Muscicapa > Muscicapa striata. The sequence continues at coordinate 756,686 of JAREIS010000048.1, forward strand.
ATGTAATATCAAAGGGAATTCTCAGGAATACATTTTTAAGAGCTACGTGAACAGTTCTCCAAAGAGCTATTGGTGTACAGAGCTTCTGTCAGGGTAATGTTCTTGAAAGAAGAATAGAGACTCTGTGGATTAATAGAAAAATAGTTTTTAATAGAAAGAAAGCTCACCAGCAGAACTGTGAGGACCTGGCAGAGGACCCCTCTTGTTTCCATCTCTTTTTCTTTCTTTCAAGAAGATAAAAACTATTTTTAAGAATAGAAGGGGAAGGGAAGACTCCACAACCAAGTCATCAGCAGCCAGTATCCTTCTATTCAGTGCTATAATCTTTCTTCCAACAGCCCAAACACAAGAGCACTCACAGGGACCAATTTCTTCCACATAACACTCTTCCAGCATGGGAAAGCATGTACAGAACCTGGAGTCAAAGGGAGAGTAATCCAGATCAAGTGATTGCTAACACTGATGGGAATTCAAGAGCTCACAGTCACAGAAGGAGCAGCACATCACTGCAGCAGGAGAGAAACAGCCCTGAGGGACAGGGACCTCCTAGGGCAAGGGAGCCAAAGAGAAACCATGGTGCTGCACCTTGCATTCTCACTGCCCCCACAGCTGTGCTGCAGCTGGGTGTGATGCAGCAGTGATGCAGCTGGAGGGGAGGGAGAGCCTGTTTCCAGCCCATTCACCCCCTCCTGGGTGTACCCCTATCTGCTGTCAGCCAGGATCAATGGATGCAAACATTAAAAATGGCTTATTTAGAAACAGAAGGGAAACTGGGGTGGGGAGATAGGTATGCCTTGAAATAATCAATGAGCATAAAGGAAAACAAAAAGGCAGAGTGTGTGAAAGATTTTTAGCAGGATCTTTAAAGCAGATAATTAGAATTGCATTCTAGTTGGATGGCTTTTAAGCAAAAAAATGTCACTGAAAAAGAACTGATAAATCTAATTGATTTATTTTTTTCATAGCTCTTCCTACTTTTGTCTGAAGAAAGTTAAACACCAGAACTGCTCCTCTCCACCCATATTTCTAGGGAAAAGGGACATGTTTCCCAAATTCAAATTAAGATATCATGGCAGGAACTGAATTTCACAGTGAGAGAGCATGTCTGGGAGGAGAGACGCGAGTCTTTCTACAAGTTATTCAGGTTCCAGTTTCTCAATGCTGTGATCATTTTCTGAGACAGCAGCTCAGTTTCCAGTGTGCTAGCTGTAAAAGTTAGGAAGTCATGCCTGTTTTTCAGACCATTAAGTTTTGAACTCCAGTGCTGCACAAAGCCATATTTTAGTTTTACTCTCTCCAGGTCTGCAGACTGGCTTTACAGAAGTTTGCAGAAGCAAACATTGATTAATGAGACAAGGCAGTAGTCAATGAAAGCAACAAATGGGTGGACTCAGGAGGACTGACTCTTGAGAACCAATTAATGTGTGGACATGCCATCTGGGCTGGCAGCACACAGGGTAGTTCATACCTGCTGCCACTGCTGGCACTGCACCAAGAAGAATCAGAGCATCTGTCAGGCCCCAGGATCTGTAACAGAAAACAGCAGTGCAGAGAGCTTCAAAACAAGCCTTGAACATCAAAACTCTCTGGTAAATCCCTGGAAGAAAAAGGGTAGAGATAATGTGGAAATAACTGCATTTAAAGTAAAACATTGAAATGTTTCCTATGCAAAAAAAAGTTTCACATACATGGCCCATTCTCTGTTCTTTGACTGCAGATGCAACTCTTTTCTCAAGATTTCTTTTGATTACTTTAATTGATATCAAAATCATATGTTTTCTCTGTGAATATCTTACAGTAAAACTTCAGAGTTTCAGCTACAGGCTTCACTTTTCTCTCCCATTTCCTGCAGTTCATTTTAATGAGGTCAAAAGTCTTTCCAAAGAGGTGCTGAATCAGTTAGGAAAAATTGTATAGTATGAGCAAGCCATATCTCATTTAACTGCATATCATTGACCTTCAAGGACTTGTCTATTGAAAAAAAAATTCTCTGGCACTGCTGGTTATTTAGCCAAAGTGCAGGGAGGAATATCACTACCCTGCCTCCCTTTTCCTGCTGGAAGAAACACAGTCTAGATATGAGCTACTGCCAGGAGTTGACACTATCAGTCTTAAAAGGGGAAAATTGATTTTGCAATCTCACAGTGAATCACACAGAAACAGCAATCTAACCAGGGCTACCTTGTGGTCTTGTGCCCAGTAGAAACCATTATCACTTTCAGTGGACACATTGCTGTGGGATGGGAAGTGAAATATCAGGAATCAGTGTCAAAATTTAAGATTTTAGTGCTTAATCACTATAATCTTCATTTCAGAAGAGATAATTTGACTTTGGCTTGAAAACAGCTGTATTGCAAAAAGGCAGACAATTCAGAACTCTGTGAATAAATTAGAAAATAAATGAACCAAATTACCATTTTTACTCTTCTTTCTCCCATGCTTCATCATTTTGACCTTACTTTTTGAAATATCAGACTTAACATCAGCATATAAATATAAACTTTGACAAAAATTGACTTGGCACTGCAAGCTGTGCTCACATCTGAGATAAATGAATTAAGTGTTATGAAGGGTTTTTTTCCAGGTCCTACATGAGACTTTCTCAGTGCCTGATCCAAATTATTGGATCCTTCTAAATTATTAGAAAATATTCTGTTAGCTACAATAGGCATTTGACTGGCTTATCAGTGAAGAAGAATGGCTATATGTTTGGATTAAAGAGATAATCAGTCTCTGCAATATTTGCTTCAGAGAATGAATCAAAGAAAACACAGATTTCAGCTGAAATGTTTGTCTATCTCATGCATCAATAGGCTTGTTCATAGTGGAACTTTAATGAGACATTTGTGTAGAGCAGTTGAAGTTGTCTAATTACAGACTTTTCTAGGAGCATCTTCTGTTCCCAGTGGGACCTGGCCTGTTTTCAGAGTAGTCTGGCTGGAAAGAAAGGATTAGTTTACCTGTCTCCATTACTAAAAGCTAACATGACTGAAGGCATTGCCCCTTCTTACTTGCCAAGAAAATTCTCTCCTATTAGACCTTAAGCTGAGATTAATGCTTTAATTGTTGGACATCTTGAATGTGTTTGAATGAAATTTAGCAATAAGAATGGATGCACCTGATGGAAGTTTGTGTGCTCACTGAAATTTAGAAAAAATTTGAAAACTTCTGTTATTTTCAAGAAAAAAATTGCAAGTTTCATCTGAGTAGATTCTGCCTCTCCATGTCTTCACAAATAAAGACATCTTAGGGTGAAAACACAATGGTAATAGAACTATCTTTCTTATACACAAACTGTTGACCAACTTACAAGCCATTAATTTTGCTGAGGCTACTGTCAGAGTGTGGAGTCAGGCAGCTGATCTCTGAATTGTATGTGGAAAACACAAGATGTCCTGAAATAGGATTCAGAATGGTCATCAACCCAAGATGGGTTTGGAAGATGGAATGGTAGACAAGACATGAATGCAAGTCAAATTTCAACAAATGCTGAGTGCCTGCTCTACAATGGCCCTTCTCCCATCAGAATGTTGGCCTTACTCTGGCAAGCCTAGTAAACTCTTTTGTGAAGAGGTAGAAGTGAGATTTTACTGCTTGGTTTGCTCTAGCATCCAGTCTTTTCTGTTTGTTTTATCAGTGCTGCTGGAGTTTTGGAAACAAATTTCAAACCTAATGTAAACCCCAGTAATTAGCAATCTGAGGACAGAGATTTTCCAGATGACCAAAACCAATCCTCTTAGAGCCTATAAACAGCTGTCCTGAGTGATCCCCTTTGAGCTCTCCTGAACACAGGCTGCACCAACCTCTCCCTCTGAGTGGGACACTCTTGGAGCTCACAAACCCTTCAGCTGGCAATATTTGAAAGACCATTGTTGATGACAAGCCTTAGGCTGATACCCCACAGGACATTCCTCAAGGTGCAAGCCATGCCTGATGAGAAACACAAAGGGATTGGATGTATTTCACCCAGCTTGAGGTGAGGTCCCCTTTTTGATAGGTGCCTTTGTGCACAAATGAAGATTTATACATCCCTGACTCATACACCCTTTATGTATTGGTATCTGTTGCACTCTGACCCTTTCCCATCCCTGGTCCCAATGTAAATAATCACAAATTTACTCCAATCTGATTTTTCTATCCATGCTTCATCTATATAGAGTAACAGAGTGAACCTTGTCATAGAGGTCTGTTAAGGTTGTACTGTCATAAAGTCCTACTAAAACTTATTTTTTGTCAATCACCTTGATGATGATCCTTTCAGTGCCCAAAACCACTCATTTGCAGCACAGGTCAAAATAACTCTTTTAAGTCAGTAAAATTTATGTCCAGCGTTGCCACTGTGAATTAGAAGAGAACCAGTTAAATCACTGAAAACTTTATTATCAGTTAACCATATACTAATTCTCATGACTCTCATTCATGTAAAACCATGTGGAATGGTGTGATGGTAAAAAGACATGCAAATCCTAGCACTGGCATAAATTGCACAACCATGTTAATAAACCTCTAAGCACCAAAAGCTATAAGAAAAAAAAAACTGAGCAGAAAATTGCTTTAATGATAATGAAATCAGAAAGCTCAGAGTCCACTGAAGTGCTTCAATCAGTCTGCAAAACAATATAACATAGACAATCAGTACATTATTTTTGATCCACTGAATTAAAGCTGATATCTGCCTAATTATTAAATTGACAGACATGTTTTCACAAACAGCAGCATACTTTTACCTGGCTGAAAGGCCCCAAGCTGATGTGCAAAAAATAGCAATACCTTCTTTTGTAGCCAGGAGCTGTTTAGGTAAGGAAGGAAATTCCCTATGTATTGGCCTTTAATATTCCTCTGAGGAGACCCAGGAACATCCATTTCCTCTTGACAACTGATATTGTAGAGAAAAAATATCACTAATCACATTTTCATTGCCACAGAAGTCAGAAAACACTCTCTGCTAGACTCGATAAAGAACCAAATCCTAAAAGCAAGAGATTTCAGGTGAAAATTCTCTACCCCCAGCAGGACTCTGTACCATAAAAATCAGCAGTTGTAATATCCCAAGCAGTTATTTTCAGATCATATGGAGTACTAAGTGATCTCAGAGATAACCAGGAACAACATATGCACTGATATAATATGAAATATTTTAATTGTTCTGAGAAAAGGAGTAGGATGCCTATGTCACAGGCTTATTAAATATAGCCTTTACATTGAACAGGAGTACATTCATGCTTAGATAAAGTGAGAGGTGCGTGGAAGATTACCAAATTGGGAAAAGCAGTTGGGCTCATCTCTCCCTCTCCACTGCCACATCCTGTACATTCACATCCAGCTCTCCCTGGAGCCAGCACCTCCTCCAACATTCATTAGGTCTTGTAAAGTGTTTGTCACTTGTCTGCTCACTTAGTCAGTCCCAGCAGGGGAAATATTTGCAGTAGGGTGTCTTCTGTAATAATCCAGCTAGTATTTAGAGTCTGCAGACCACTTTTTCCCTCAGCTGCAGAAGTTCAGTTGTGCGGGGGTGGAATTCATCTTACCCAAATATAGTCCACAGAAAGAAATAAGCACTGCTGGGCAAGATTTTTCTGCTCTATTTTAAGCAGTGACCTCAGGATGAGATTTCTGTCACCAAGCACCTATTTCTCTTCTCTGACAGTACAGTGAGCCTGTGGTGACTCACTCAGATGTAGGAGTCTACAGCTGGCCCCATGAATCCTGCCTGGAGTCTCAAAGGTGAGGGCAAGACCTTGGACTGCAGGTAAACTCTTAAGAAAGGAAAATGTAAAAACCAGATGTGAGCAGCAGGCCAGGCTGAGATAACCTACATCAGGACTGAGGCATGCACTGCCACGCTGGTGGTGGATTTTAAAACAGCCCCAGTACAAATGTTCTGTGATACAGAAATACCTGTGCTTGTACCTGCTGCATTTAATCTTGTTCTGGTATGCTTTTGTCTGAGTTATTGTTGTACATTGCTAAGTGGATAGTTTGATGTTTCAGTAATTAACAAGGACTTGCTTAAACTTAGCTGCTAATAAAAATAAAATTCAATAATTTAAAAGGCAATAGTTATTCAAAAATAACAGCCTACATAGGTGAGAGACAGATGGAAGAGCACATCATTGAACCTCAGCAACATAGCAGATGGACACTTTAACTACCTGATAAATTTGTCTGATTGGGACTTCTCCCAGCATCTCATTTGTAATAACCTATATCAATGTCTGTGAAAAACTTTTTTTTATATGTATATTGGAAAACAAATATCTACATATTTCAGTTTGTTTATCAAACTACTATATTAAAAGACATTAATGCACTTACTCCAATATAATTATTTGGGTTTGGGGTTGTGTTTTTTTAGGGAGGGGAGCGGGTTTGTGTTTGTTTGGTTTTGTTTTGTTTTGTTTTGAAATTAAAAAATCTTTTAACTTCCATTATATAAAATTGCAAAAATGTGTCTTTCAGGACTGTCAATTTTTCCAAAACATTTTCTGTAGACTGTGGCATTCTCAGCACTCATCAAGGATGTCACCAGTGCCAGCAACCAGAGCTGACTGTAGACAAGCCATTCAAATGAGAAGTTTCTGCCACAGGTAAATAAGAATTAAAAAGTATCACAGCAATCCAACAACAGATTAGGAAGAAACAGATTAGGAACAGAAGACTGTTGGCTAGGAAAAGGCTTTAGGATTAATATCCAAATCCAAACAATCATGAAAAGCCTAGTATTCCTGAGAGGAAAAAAATTACTGAGCTATCCATTCTTTCAGAATAATGAGTGTACACCCTGAATGGTAACACACACAATCTACATTACAGCTACATGGAATAAAAAACATTTCACACAAACTCAGAATCATATTCTATCATTAAAATCTCACTTCTGAAAACATGTAAGAGTTTCTTTAGAAAAAAAGTTGGAAATCTTTGTGCAGATACCATGTACCTCTCCCTTATTCCATGGCAAAAATCTCTTATGTTTTGGAAAGCAGAAGCTGCAATCACAGGGCTAGATTCCTCTTCCTCCAAAACTTCATTGTCATCTCTATGAAACTTGAGGCATGGCACAACATAGGGTAGAAAGCAGAAGTCTGAAATCAAACACTGCAAAGTATTAAAAGTTATATTGAATAGTCACTTGAATAGCTTAAAAGTTTGTGTCATTGTGCACCCACATGAGCACCAATTGATGTTCCATTACCATCAGAAAAAAAAGCTAATCTATTTCTTTTTATTTGATCATGTCACTTTCTTTTCCAACTGTACAACATGAGCAGCACTCTCAAATCAGTGAGCATTGCACTTGTTTTGAAGCAGAAGAATTTGGCCTCATTTTTAAAGAGTTTTCTAAGGGCTTCTTCAACTGCAGAAATTGGCCCACTTTCCTCATAGTCAAATAAACTGACAGAGCCAATATTTTTTTTGTCATAGCCACAATACAGTTAGTAAGATATTTTTTCAAAGATTCAACTTTATTTCTCTTATTATGTGTTTGATGGGAGCTTGGCACTCCAACTTAGTCCTGAAGCCTTAAGATTGTTACAGCTACTTATTCCAAACCCGACTATATTCAGAAATTTTGGGGATAACCTACAATCAATTGTTATGATTTGCAGAGTTTTGAATAAAACTCTGGATTTTGGATTCATTTGCATGCACAGCTGCATTGAGTGCTCACTGCACAAGCATGACCATGGTAGAGCATTCAGGTTCATTCACCCAGCTATGGATGTCTGTAACTGAAGTTTTTTCAACAGTAATGAATATTGGGGTTTAATGCTTTATGACTTGGTCCATGCTATTTTGTTCGATGCTTTTATTACATTAAAAATTGGAGTAGATGAAGCCTTGTAATGAAAAAAATTCTCTTTTGACTACTAGGAAGCAGTGAGTGAGTAAAGGAAAAACAGCCATGTAGCATAGAACAAATACATGAAGCTTTTACTTGTTGAAATCCACGCACAGTTTTGTGCATTTGTTTCACAAGCAAAGTGTCATCACTTCAAAGCCACCCACTCACTCTCCTGGCTCTGTGTGTGTTTTCCAAAATGATGTGTTCCCTGTTGGTCTATGACATACATGACTATTTGATAATGGAATTTTCTGTGAATTTCCTTCCCTTTGTTCCATGTTTTACTGACAGTTACAATGTTATTTTAAAAAATAAAAAAAAAAAAAAAAAAAAAAAAAAAAAAAAATATGAGAGAGAAGAAGATATAAGAGAGAAGGAAAAAGAAAGAAGAGGGGGGGAAGTATTTTCCTGAATAATTATTAAGATTTGAATGTGACTGGATTTTCATCTCCTACCAAAAAAATGCAATTCTATACATGACTTGTATAGAATAGCATTCCAAGGATAGCACTCCAAGGCATGGAGTTGAATATTGATGTCACAATATTTTCCCTTAGAAAATTGAATTGAATGAGTTCGGCACAATGCAGTTTTGCAACATTCACTTTTAGTCATCTTTCATGTTTTAGCTTAGCTGAAAAGAGAAAATTATTCTGTGAAGCTGAATTCAAATACAAGACAAATGTATTTATTGCACTTGCTTTATAGATGTACAGGTAAATTACTTTGAATGCCCATTTAACAGAAAGCGATTTGTTTAAATGGAAAAGCTTTTGTGTTTATTCTGTGAGACATGAAAATATATCACTGAACACATGATTATGCTGAAGTAAGAAGTATTTGAAGCACACAAACATGCCACATCTCTGGAACAGGCAGGATTCTTTTATGCATTTGCAAACATTCAGTATTTCAGAGATGTGTCAATCCTAATTCATGTTCTTTTTAGCAATGCTGCCCAAGAAACAGCACTTTTAAAGAAGCTTTTAGCTATGAGTGAAGCCTCATTGACAAAAAGCAGAAAGCAACTCTGTGTTTTCATCAAGAGCTATGTTGAAAGTGTCCAGGTTTCATAAACTGAAATTTCTGCAATCGTGGTCTGACCTCACTGACTCCAGGAGCTCTCAGTGGGCAGCAGAGCAGAGCAGAGAACTCAGCCCCCTCTCAGCTTCAGCAGCCACAATCCTGTCAGCAAAGACTCACACCAGGAAACTGCCTTGTGCAGAAATGATATTATTTAGTCCAGCATAGCACAATTCTAACACAGCTCTATTTCTTTCAGGACTCAAAATTCTATCTTTGCATGCTAGTTTACTTTAAACTCCCTTGCACATCACAGTGATTAGCCTAGACATATTCTCTGGGTTGTAGAAACCACAACCAAGAAAATATCAACATTTGCACAAACACTTAGATACATAAATGCACTTCAAAATGCAGCTCTGAGACTTTTGCCAGTGGCCCATGTCAGCTGGTCCAGGTCATTACCAGCAGAAGTGTTAACTAGCTCCTCTGGGGCTGTGTGTCAGCTGCCTATGGGTCAGAATGTGCCAGTCCCAGGAGACACCAGAGCAGTGCAGGTTGTGTGCCAGCCTCCTCTCCCAGGCAGAAATCAGTGAGAGTGATAATAGGTTCCATTAATAAAGATAATGCCCAGAGACTTCATTCAAAATCAAATCATTAGAAATTATATTGATTTCCTTCTGAAAGAGAATAAACCTGAGAGCTTCCAAACCTTATACTCTAACACTCTTTTCTACTATATTCAAGAGGTTAATACAAATAAGATTTGCTATTATAGTGTCTGTGTCAGAAGTTGATAGACCTGGAAATTACCCTTTTCTGATGAAAGGAAGAAATAAGGGGTTTTTTGTTTGTTTTTAGTAATTCTGGGAATGTTTCCTCTGTGTTTTAGATTTAAACAGATTAATAGCTAGCAGTGCAGCAAAACCAAATATAGATATTGATTTCTAGTTTTAAAGCTACCTCAGGTAAAAATTACTAGAGTTTTATGGCCAGAATTTTTTTGAGGGGCATACTCTTGACACATTTTTGGGGACTGTATTGAGCAACAATGTAGAAAGGGGAAAATTAGGAAGAAGCAGAAAGGTTCCTAATGAAGTATGTAAGGCAAGTGGCAGCTGTCTTTGCATTGAAGAGGATGTGAATTGTTTAGTAATTTTTCCTTCAAGAAACAAATATGGAGTGAAATAGGAATGACCACTATTAAAAATAGTTTAGGTGCAATTCTAAACATTTTTAACTGTGAATGTCATGAAAAGCTTATTTTCCTAGTTATTGGATTATGTAGATGTATTGTGGGTTAACCCTGGCTGGATCCCAGGCACACACCAAAGTCACTCTATCCTTCCTCTCTGCAACCCTATGAGGGAGAGAAAATATAATAAAAGGCTCGTGGGTTGAGATAAGGACTGGCACAGATCACTCACCAAACACCATCACAGGCAAGCAGACTTGAATTAGTGATATTAATTGAATTTATTACTAATAAAATCAGAGCAGGATAGTGAGAAACAAAACCTTTAAAATCTCTTCCATCTTGGAGCAGCCTGGTGTTGGATCTCCTGGACATGGGGGAAGCTTCTGGCAGCTTCTTACAAAAGCCACCCCTGAATCTCCTCTGCTACCAAAATCCAGCCATAAAAACCCAAAAAAATCCCAAAAGCTACTTGATTTCCTTCTTTATAAATAAGCAGACAGAAACAGAGAAATATTAGAGGAACACAGTCTTCAAAAGAAGATGAAAGAACCTGGTTCATTACTCTGTGAGACTGGAAAGCTAATGCAGAACTTTCTGATATTCTGTCTTGTTTGGTCTTCACTGTAACCAAGTGACTACAATTATTAACCTTGGTAATAAAAAAGAGAGCACTTATCTTGAATAAGATATTAAAAAAGAAAAAATAAACAGAAAATACTTAGGTAAGTTCAAGTTGTCCCTGCGAGCTGGGATTGCAACAGATGAACTGCAGAATTTATTTTCCACCCAAATTATACTACATTTCTCTGAACAGCCTTTTCTGGCTCAGACTGACCCAGTGGAACTCACTCTGACATACATTGAGAACTCAGTGGTGCAATCTCAAGCTGTTCACAAATATTGCTTTTGAGAATTATGGGGGACAGGTGAAAAGAGAAACTTTGGAAAGAGGATGTTGCATGTCCATTTTTTTTAAAGTGGGAAGGCAGAAATGCCAGAACATTAACCTTGCCAGGCTAGTTCTAACACTCAAAATACTGCAACAAAAAACTCTTTTACTAGCCCCTAAAAGCCAGCAACAGCAGCATGAATTTTTCAAGGCCAACTGATGTCAAACAATTCATTTTCTTCTAAAATGGATCCAAAACACTCAAAAGAAAGATGTGATAGATATGATGTGCTGTATTTTTTCCTTAAAGACCATGAAAACCTATTAATTTGACTTTTTTTTTTTTTTTTAAATCAGCTTGAAAAATGTCCTGTAGATGCAGGGTTCCAGGCTCAGTGTCCTAAGCTAGTACTGACACTAATAGCAAAAAGTCCCTGACTGCTCTCCTGAGCAGCATTCAGGTAAATAGGAGGCATTTTGCTGTCTAACAGTAAGGGTTTTGAAGTAGCTTGAATGCTCTCCTAGAGGTTTTTTCTAAATGACTGCTCTAGCTGAAATTGTTAGGGGTTATATACAATTGCCTGAAAACCTAATGCCAAGAGCTATCAGTGTTCACTGTCAAACCAGAAGGATGTCCTGTGGCTTCCTGCAAAAATTTGTCCCATTTCTGGCAATTCTCAATATTTCCATTAATGACTCATACAAGAGCTGGGAGCGCTCCTTATGAAATTTGCATACAATCTGAAGTTTAATGTGAGTTTCAAGCTCTACAGGTGTAGAATTAAAATTCATCAGATGGAGAAGCAGTCTAAAATAAACAGGATGAGCTTTGGCAAGGACAGGTGAAAAGGTAGGAATAGTCAGCTGCACAAAGATGGAAAACACCTGGATGAAATTAAGTTTTGGAAAAAAGGTTCAGATTTGCAAATTGAAGGGTTTGCAGTGTCACACACCTGCACTGTTCCTACCTACCTCCTTCTGACATTTAGAAGCAGGTGAGTTTTATGGAAGATGTGAAGCAATCCTCACCTTCCCTCCAGCTTTGCCATGGTCCCAGCAGTAATCCTGCCTCTCATCCAGAGTGTGATAATTAGAGAAAGAAGAAAGCACTGGAATACAAATCAGAGAGTGACAAGGATAATCAGAGCCCAAGGAAAAATGGCTTGTCAGGGGCAGTTGAAAGAAATACGGTTGTTTAGGCAAGAGAAGACTGAGAGAAAACAAAAATCTCAGGATGCATAAAAGGCTCTTGCAATTACTTTGAGAGCATTTCCCGGTGAGGGACACATCTTCCAGGACTCTATAACACACTGTTTCTGGTAAGCAAAGCAAGTATTCACCTAATACAGGCCTAATTTTGGGTACTGAGTGGATCCATTCTCCTCATCCTGAATGCCTAGGCAGTATTTCTCATTTGGGGTCATGGAAAGGTGATGGACAATTGGTTACAAATACAAGTGTACAAGCTCAGTTACAGGCAAATAGCCAAACAGGCTGGTGAAAAGCAAATTTTTCCAGTGGAATGCTGTGGAAAAATGCCTCAAAACATGACTCTCAGATTCTAAGTAAAGAGGACACACAGTCTGCAAACTCTTGAAGGTTGATGATGTAGCAGTGTAGTCAACTGATGGCAGAGGTTGTCTTCATAGGCCTCCAATCCATTCCAGCTATGTACTTATCATAAACCATATGAAATGAAAACTGAGAAGGGGAAGAGAAGTAGAATGAAATACATGGCAAAAACTAAACTACCAGGTGAAGTGACTTAGACTGTGACCCACCAGCCTTTTCATGGCAGAGAAGCTCAGGGCAAATGCTTTCCCTCAACACCTATGTCTGTCCAGCTGCACAGCCCTCTCACCTCCATGAACTTTAACAGGCTTTTAAACACCTCATTCAAGCAGAGACACTAGCTTGTCAGTGATTTATTTAACTGGGATTCTGAAATCTAGCCTGAGTGCTTGCAGCCATTTTCGTGGTCCACCCATACCTGTTCTTGATATTTTCTTGATCTTACCTTCTCACTATTTTCTCTTGATCCATTTTCTTCTCTGCCCCTTTCCTGGGTACAGGCTTTCATATGAGCAACCAACAACCATCACCCAGGTATTCCTTGCTGGTGCTTTGTGAGACTGAGGGACCCTTGATATCATCCAGAAAGGAGCTGAATTACTTAAAAGAGATCTTAAATAAGTGAACAAAACCAGACTTACTTAGCTGAAGAACTGGTGAATGTGTATATTTTAAGGGCAATTTTCTGTTGCTGGGGATGGAGGTAGTGAGGATGAAGGTGAGCCTGCCAGGCAGCTGCATCTGTGTCTCTTTCCACGTCTGTGGAGAGGGAACATCTTACAACAATTCCATAGTGAAGAGAGTCGTGTCTCCATCCTGAGTTGTCTGCACTCTGCTGAGATGTCTCCTGTCTTCACATTCAATTCATTTTGTGCAATTGAGCAGCATTTGTTTGTGCTTCCTTTTGCCCAAGCATCAGACAGAATAGCTTTGCCTTCCATCTTTTGTAAAGAAAGCACTTGTGGTTTTGTAAATGATTTAGGCTTCTGGGGTAAAGATTAAAATTTTCCAGCAAAACAAAGAAGGACCTCTGACTGAAGCATTTGAATTCCAAGTGTTGAGAGAGGGAACAAAGTGTAAGCAGAAAAGAAAGAGCTTTTGCATTCTGGGTGCATTTTTCTGCAAACACTTGTCATAATCCTGGGCTTGAATGGCAGCTGAGTAGCAGTGCTGCTTGCAGCAGTGTTTATTACCAGAGGCAAAAGCTTTTGCTATGACTCTTCTTTTAACTTTTGCAAAAAACATTGGCAGTCACTGTGAAGACATTAGCAGAATCATCAGAGAATGTGTAGAATGTAAATATTTGTGTTGTGGCTGTAAAACAGACAGACTAAAAAGGCTTAACTTCTCTGAAGTTCTTGGGGAGTGAACCTGAGGGCTGTGGAACCACTTGATGAGCTGTTCCCCCAAATGTCTGTGTGTAGGCAGCAGAACAGTATTGATCATAAAGAAAGCTGATTATATTGCAGGCAATAAGGGGTATACTATCACAAAACTGTACACATATACAAAGAACAGAACTTTTCCCCATTTCTTACATCACTTCCTAAAAAATCCACCTGCAGAAATGTTCTTGTCTGGCAATCTTTCAGATGGGAGTCTGTCCACACAGAGGCCTGCTACAAGAAAACACAAACAGAAATGCTCTTGACAAATGACCTGAAAGGTTCTGGCATCCATGCTGTGACCCAGCAAATCCATGCAAAAGCACCTGAAAGACCATTTGAGAGGAAATGATTAGCATATCTGATAAACACATGGGAGGTGGGCAGTTTCCTCAAAGACTTGTTAGCAATTTTTATTAGGACCTCTTCCCCTCTACATGAAGGTTGGGCTTGATGATCTAGGAAGTCTTTTCCAACCTTAATGAATCTATGATTCTATGAATATGCATTCAATAATTTGCATTTTTAGCAGGAACATACTGGTTTGATTTAGCCTTGCAAGGTAAATGCCCCTGCCCTTCTACCACCTTGCCTGAACTACCCGTGGCAGATCCCAGAGGATCCCAGAGGATCCCAGAGGATGCATTTCACAGGACTGACAGGCTCCCCACCATGCAGCCAGATATCTAACACTCCTGGAAGTCTGGTCCTGACTGGTATTTGGAGAAATTCACCTTACATTAATTGCCTTGCAAGGATTTTGGGCTCAGAATCACTTGGGCACCCTCTTCATATTGAAGTCATATTCAGGGGTTATACTTTGCATTTGAATCCAGAACCATATAGCTTCCAAAAGGAATATTCCAGAGCAGACAAAAACTGTCTACAAGGCAAGAGGAGTCACACTGGGGATCCTATATGTTCAGACCTGTCCAGCTTCTCAGGGCTGTTACCTATCAACAGGCAACTGAGAACAAGTGTATACAAAAGCTACTTGCTTCAGGAGGCAGTCAAATCTCCCCCACGAAGATTTTTTAAGAATAGGGTAGACTCACATTTGTCAGAAATGTTATAGAAAAAGCTGGGCTTGCTGCAATGTAGACCAGAGACTTCCTGACCTCTGCAGCTCCTCTGAGCTGTGCTGATTTTTTGCCATGTCACTGGACAAAGCACTATGTAGTTCCATTTCAGATTTTTGGATGTTGGTTACATCCTCTGCATTTGAAGCTCTTGAGGTCCAGGCAAATTTTAGCACATTCTTTCCAAATCAAACTGCAGAAAAGGGTGGACAGATTAAATGAGCAGTTTGCAGAGTAAAAGCTGTGTGCAGCTCTTCAGGAAATCCTTGCATTAGCAGTGGAATAAACCTGTTCTACTTGCCAGGTGCTGACAAATGGGAAAAATGCCAACAATTTAAATAGAAAGGTAGAGATAAGAAGGGAGTGAGGCCACAGGGTCAGCTGCCTCAAAAATGCAGAGCAGGTCTGAAGAGGCTGAAGTACTTGGATCTTTCCCCCTAAACATTCATGTTTGAGAAGTAGCTCAATGTGAGAGATCTCGTTTAAATGATGCAAAACTAAAAAATGCATGCCCCTGAAGGTGCAGCCTGCAGTGTAGTCACAGAGCTCACAAATGAGGAAAATGCCAAAGATGCTGCCTACAAGGCCAATATGCCCTCCCCAAGAACAGCTCCCCAGCATCACTTCAGTCCTTCCTGAAGTCCCTTAGAAGCAGAGTTGAGAGTAGGACATTTTCTGCATAAAGCAATTTAGCCAGATCTGCCACCTTTCATATCTGTCATCTCTTCCTCATACTAACAAGAAGGGGGCAGAAGAGACCTCATCCCAAGCCAGGTGGGCATGGATTTGTGTGATGGATGGGAGGATGCACATGTTCATGTCTGCCAGTGAAATGCTTGTGGTTTGGTCAGACAAGAGGCCCAGTGAACTCAGTGAAGTAGGAACCTCTTCAGTAAAGGCCTTAAATAATTAGTTGAAATTGGACCATTCACTTTGTTGTAACAAATTTCCTCTTTTGGTGTTAGGAGTAGTTGTTACTGTTATATATAGAAAGCCATACTTGCTTCCTCAGCTAATTTTTATTAGCATACCAATTTTTCCCCCCCTTAGGGCCCAGTTCTGATTGCCTGCACATTGATGATATGCATTTGTGTAACAACACTGGCTCAAGCAGCAATAGCTCCCTACTCATGGTGATATAAACAAGATAGGAACCTGGCTCTCAAAGCTCTATTTAAACTTGACCTGGATGATTCATGGCTTTGAGATCTCAAAATGAGATTACTGCAAAGTGCTTTATAGTGGGCTGCCAAAAGGGCTAATCCATTCCCTGAAGCTAATGCACAGTGCAGCACCTTGATTGTTATCAGAGGTGGGCAGAGAGGGATCTGCCTACTCACTACTTGTCTGTCAGCATTTTCTGCTTTTTAGTGCCTAGAAAAGGTCTACAGTTTTGCTTTTAGCTTTTAAAGCTATTAACAGGCTGGAAATTGATGTTGCCAAGGACATCTGTAAATGTGCCTTGGGGATGTATAAATACTTTATAGTATTGAATTGTTCCCCTTTTTGTTAGCCACAGGAATCCTATCAGACTGACGAGGGTAATTTCCAGTGATGCCTCTCAAACTGAACATGAAAACAAGATGGTGACTCTGCCATGCCTTTGCTCTGGACCACCACTGTGAGATCAGATGCCCTCCATGAGCCTTTCATCATCAGATTTAAATTTATTTGAATTTGGATGTTCCCTTGTGAACTTTCTTCTTTTGCTACAAAATTTAAAACCATTTATATCCTAGTAAAGTTTTTCTCACATGTAATATTTTTTTTCCCCGATACATGAGGATCAAAACAGAAGCCCACACAACTTTGCTTTGTACCTACAGGCTTTGCAGTGCAGGTACACAGGGGCAGCAAGTGCAGCAGAGATGTATTTCTGCCTGCTATGTGATTTGTTCAGAAATCCTTCCCTGTGAGTCCTGGTGTGCAGCATTCAGCCTTTGTATGCCTGTGCAATGGCATAAGGCTTGATGTAGCTGTAAAAGCACTGGGAAGCATACAGGAAAAAAAGATAAGTGTGCTGCAATACAGAAGATCAGAAAACAGTGCTGAAGGTAGGCAGATATTTGCAGACTATTATAGTGCTCTGAATTTCCCCCCCAGCACACATGATGGCTCTCTGGGAAGCTTAAATTAGTATGCATTTTATCAGCCCATATTCTTTAATAATGTGTCTTTTAACAGGGACAGCTGGATCCAAGGCAATCCCATCAATCAACACTGACAGCTGTGGCTGATGTTTGCTCCACTCTTTCCTGCTCTTGCAGACCTCATGCCTTTGGAATTACACATCTACTTTTAGGCTTCCAAATTGGAAATATTTGACAGCATGAGATTGGTGAAATTCACTATCATTAGAAGGATCTAGGAGCAGTCACAAGTGACAACTCTTGGACATCTTCATTTCTATCTCACTGGAGGGAGGCAGTAAGCCAACAGCCCTTAAAGAGTGCTCTGATCCTTACACTGATCAACATTTTGCTTATAAAGGTTGACAATTTCAAGAGTTAATGGTTACATTAGCCCTTGGTGGAAAATTTTAACAGTGAATTGTAATATTCCCATGACTAAGTCAGAAAAAACCCCACCTACTTTTATCTCCATTTCATAATTGCCTGAATTTAGGGAAAACCATGCTGTCATATCAGTGATAATGCCAAGCATGCAAACTTACCTTTCTTCCACATCCATTACTATGCTACTTACTTCGGTGCTCAAATTGTTGCATTTTGTTGGCAAAGTACAAATCCTAAATTATTTTGATCATAGTCTCCATTTCTAACTAGTTTTTAATCACAGAATATCTTGTTCCTGTTATGAAAGAAGGATATTATGGCACAAACTTTGGAAGCCAGTAAACAAAGGCACACCATTTTCTTCCTTAGAAACCTTCCTTGCATATGTTTTGTTCGAAAAGTAATTAAAATTATTATATTTCTTAATTTGTTTATGGATTCATATTTTGGATCATGCAACAATCTTAAAAGAAACAATTTGTTACTGCTGCCTCTTTGGCATTGATCACATCTGGCAGTCTGTGTCCAGCTCTGGGCTCCCAGTACAGGAGGAAGCTCCACAAACCTGAGCAGCCTCTGCTGCAGGCATGGAGCACAGTGTGTGAGACAAGGCTGAGGCAGCTCCCCCTCCTCAGCATGGCCAGGAGCAGCCCTGGCTGCTGGGCTCAACTATCCAAAAAGGAGGTAAAGGAGAAGGCAGGGCCAGGCAAGGTGTATAACAGCAAACTGCGACAACGTGCAAAAAAAAAAAAAAAAAAAGGAAACTCCAGCTAGATGCTTGGAGAGAAAACTTACAAGGAAGGAAATAAAGTGTGAAAACAAGCACTGAGAATGTGGAATATCCAACTTTGGAAATACTCAAACCTCAGCTATATGAAACCATTAGCTCACTGATCTCTGAAGGCATCCTTCTGCTCTGAGCAGGATGTTGGAATACACAACTACACAGGTCCCTTCTGACCTAAATTATTGTGTGATTCTGTGTATCTGACCTTTTTGCTTTAAGTGCTCTTTGAGATCACTATTTTGGAAAAAAAGCAAGGAGAAATATAGGTGTTCCTTATAGAAAGCAATCACTGTTAATGAAGCCAACACCCTTCATGTAATGAGCATGAAGGAGAGCCCAAAGGTACACACATATGCATGCATCCACCAAACTTTACTGAAAATGGAAACAGGGAAAAAAAGCAACAGATTTTTAAAAACAAACCTAAAAGTCCTGTGATTTCATCAAGTCCAAGCAAAAATTTAAAATAACTTGATCATAATTTTGATGTCATAATTTTGCATTGTCAAATTCCTAGATGAGCCTTGAGACTAAGGAGGGGTCCTGTCTGAAAAGTAAGGGTGAGACAAAGACCTATCAACTCTGAATGTGTATAAGGGATTGCTGGGTCCCTGAGATTATCACTAAAATGTTATTCCTAAGTGTTTCAAAATTTTTTGGCCATATCACTTTGTTAACATGCTCTTCCCTTTCTCTCTGACCTCTTATTGTGCATTTATCTGTGGAAGCTGTTTCACAGAGCTGTGCCAGTGTCAGTGTCTGCAAAGCAGTGAATGCACAACTCCTCAGGGAATGAATCACCTGCAGTAAGCTTTGACTGGAATAGCAGTGAGTCCAGGAGTCCCAGAAATAGCCAAGGTCTTCCTAAGAAATGAGAGACAAAGAAAAATACAACCTAGAAAAAATACAGGAAAAATATAGGGTTGTGTAGAGTTCCACAGCATCTCAGACTGATGTTTTTGTTTTTTACAGATGCTTCCTTTGACATCCCTCCAAAAGAGTTTTGAGCACTCACTACATAATAACTATTTCCAAGGCCTGGATGGCATTCAGAGGTTTTAAAATAACCATCTCTTACACAATGGTTTGCAATTTCTCTCTCTTCATGTTTTAAATGTTGTCCAATGGAGTCTCAAACTCTCACAGAACAAGGTGACCTGAGACACCCTTGCATAAGCCCCTCACATGGATGGCTTTTCTCTCTGTTAACTTGCTCATAAGTCACCATGAAAGGAGTTAATAAATACCTGAATATGCAAAAAACCTTGGTCTGAAACAAAGACAGAACCAGACTTTGGCTAGGCTAATAGATACCACTTCTCACTTTTTTTAAAAGCAAATGACTGTTCAAAGACAATTTCCACAATTTTTTCATGGCCTCTATTGATGAAGAACACAGCAATGACCTCAGCTCTGCTCTGTCCTTCAACAGCAACACACAATACACAAGATTTTTCAGAGAATGCTGTGTGTTCCAGGTGCTGAGAAAATAGCACTGCTGTGGTTTCTGATGGCACTAAACCACTTGGACTTTCTCCTGTTCTTTCTGACAGCTCTTGAAATGATTTCTTGAGGTTTCTAGATGACTTTTTGCATCCCAGGCACACTTCTTACATGTCCTCCCACTCTGAAGCTATTTATTGTACCAGTCTCTGTGCTTTTCTGCCTGAAATTCCTCCACTCTCTGAAGATGGATTTTCTTATTAAAAAGAGTCTTTCATGCCAAGAAAAGATTAAAGATTTACCATGCATCATCTAGGCTATGGTAACTTTACATGTGCATGTTTTCAGTTTGTTTTAAACATAGTACAATCTCAACAGAGCTCATTGCCAGTTCATATAACTGTTCTCTAGACATGGGTTAAGCACGTGCCTGCAATTACTGATAACCTTTATCATCTGCCAGTCCTCAGAGAAAATATTGCCTACCTGCACATTGATTTATAACTAATTATTTGGAGCAGGTTATGCACTTGCCTGTACACTGAAATCATTGCAGCTCTTTAGGTGAGACACTGCCTGCCAGCTTGAGCAAGGGGTTCCTCACAGAGGCTGCTAACAGCCATCATAATCCATCCTTCAGGGGCAATTTGGTAACAAACAAGGGTTTGGAAGATCTCACTTGTATTGGAATTCAATGTGTTTCCATCTGCTAGCCAAATTTTTACAGTTATGCAAACACACTTGATATCTAAAGAGCATTCCCTGCTTGCATGTCACTGTCCTTGCACTTCAATGACCTAGAGATAACTTAGGGGCACCTGTCATTTTTTCTTGATTTAGGAAAGATTTAGAGAAGATTTAGCAGGCTTTAGTCTGTAGACTTAAAATCCCTTACAAAACCCCTGGTTTTGTGTGCTTTGTATTTAATCCAACACTGACAGAGCAGATATCTACATCAATAGAGGTGAAGGTACCTTTTATTTAATGACTATTGAAAGAGGTTTAAGCTATATTTGTCTTCTATGTCCAGAGGATCCTACTTTCAAGATAGCTAGGAAGAGGTACCTGAAGCTGTGCTGAAATGTTTTTGAACTTTTCAACCTGCTGGTTCTTCATTCCCACATCTCCATTGACAAGAACTGGAGGAGCATGAGATAAATGCAAACACACAGAATGTAACTTCAGAGCCCAGATTGCCTTCTGCCTGGAGAAGCCACAATTATGCTCTGATTAAAAGAAAGTCTGCAGCAGCCAAGCACTGATCAAGTTTGAACATCCTAATGACTTTGCTAGCACATGATGTTTGACAGCAATCTCCAACAGATGATACAGATCCCCCTTTTTGGAAGGGAGTGATAAACCCCCCTGTTCCAGCTGATTAACTTGTAGATACCAGGCCATGATCCAACTGTTTCCCAGCCACCTGTGCAAGTGAAATGAGGATCTGCTCCTGCAGTAATTTAGCTCTTAATATTTTCAGGCTGATAAAAAACAGACCTCCTCAACTAATGGCAATTTTCACATAATCCTTTTTATTTTCAAACCAGCCTGCCCACCTTATATTGCATATAAGCCATGGCTGTGTTTGCTATCACAATGAACAACTGCATCTCCTCCAGTGTTAAGATCTAATGAGACATAAGCAAAACCATACCCTTATATTCCTACTGATGAAATTTACATCTATATTTTAATTAAGAAACAACTGTGTCTTCACCTAGCAAACAAGTAAATTCTAATAAATCTTAAGTTCCTGTAAACTCTGGGTAATTGGAGTTTGTTCTGTGTTCTGGGATTCACACCTGTGCAAGTAGCTACCAACACATGGACAAGAGTTCTCACCTCTCAAACACCAGCAACTATTCCTGTTTACCTTTGGATGGTTGTCTGAGCAAAAAGCCATGAACAGGTAATCCCACAGTGACTGTGAACTGACTCATTCAATCCCTGCATGGTTCAAACATACACAGAATATGTATATAGCAGTCCCCTTGCTGGTTTTGCTTCCTAAGCTTCAAGGAAATCCTGTGTTCTGGAAAAGTACTCACTTTCCAGCATATGAAAAATCTGAAAAAAATCAGAAGTATGGAGTTAAAGTGCTAACTCCATCCTTCATTTCCATATCCTTTAATACAGCAATAAAATGAAAGCAGTTTCATGCTGACAACCCAAAGGTTATGGGGCACTAAAGGCAATTAAATGTCAATCAAGCCTTGAAGTCACAAAGCAGATATGTCAAAGGTCTTGAGCTGCTTCTAAGGAGAAAACATCCAGTAACCCTCTATTTATATAATTTGAAACATCATAAGCATTTTCTCTGAGGAATTTACATAAACAAAACCTTAGCAATTAACTAAATATTCAAACAAGGTAATTTCAAAAATCAGACAAAAACCTAAATACTTATTAATTACTCTGTTGAACCTCAAGTGCTGACAGCATATTTTACCTCCCTAAAGCAAATTCTGAAGTTAGCTAATCAAT
This sequence comes from Muscicapa striata striata, assembly GCA_030060385.1. NCBI lineage: Eukaryota > Metazoa > Chordata > Aves > Passeriformes > Muscicapidae > Muscicapa > Muscicapa striata. The sequence goes on from JAREIS010000048.1 coordinate 778,908, forward strand.
ACTCAAGCAAACTACTAATTTGTTCCATAAATAGGAATGCATTCACATGTTTTGCAGAGTGTAAGGAAAAAGTGACATTCCCAGAAAATGAGTAAGTTCAAATACTACATCTCCTGGCAAGAAAAAGTTTGAAATTCTGCCAGCTGTATGCAGAAGATAACCTAGCATGACTTGATTTCTAGAGGTAGTAACAGACTGATTTCTTTCCCTGCAACAGATTTATCCACAGGTTTTTTTGCCAATTTTTCTACTGAAGTAACTGGGAGGAGGGAGGGGAAAGCCAAGAACAAAAAAAAGCCAAAAACATACTCATTTTGTGGAAAAGAGAAGTTTGCAAGAAATACAATTAAAGAGAAAGTGAAAATTTTAGATACAGATAAAATTATGACTTTATAACCTCTGGGAATTTTTTTTCAATAAGACATAAGTGTTAAAAGTTTCATTCTGGACCTGAGTTTGCTGCCTGATAGCTTAAACATTTACATTTGGACAAAATAAATGCAAAATGCCACCATTTAAATTTGATATTATTTGAAAGCCTCACAGATGGAAGTAATTCCACAAAATACAAAGCAATTTGGAAACAAAAGCTGCTGGTTTACATCCCCAAGTGAACATTCAGGCAGACTCACCCAAACAATGATGCTCAGTTTAACCAAACTACCTGAGGGGGAGAGATGTCCTTTCCACCTGAGAAAACCCACTTCCACAAAGTATTTTAATCAGTTTTTTTAAAGAGAAAAACCCACAACACAGGACTTTCTTTGTCAGAAAGAGCCTACCCCTGTTCTGCAGAGGTAACCCAGGAAGGAGGGCCAGAGGAGGGAATTAACTTTTGGATCCTGCCACAAAGTGGAGAGCTTTGAAACCCCTGCAGGTTTAGTCACCCACAGCAGAAGGAAACCACCATTTGCTGCAGGTACCTGGGTGCATGCACAGAGTGAAGCTTTTTGCAGCAGCTGGTGAATGCAGCACCTCCTGAGTGCCTCTGTGAGACCCTGCTAAGCTCTTTAAACCCTGAGGTTCATGTCAGCATGGCTGCTCTTTGTACTTGCCTGGCAATTTCCCAGCTCACTTCCCACCCAGCCTGGAAATGTGCCCAGAGTGTAGGATGCTAGCAAACATCCCTTGGTTGGTGCTGTTTGGCTTTGTTGTTGAAAGTTGGGTTTAAACTGTGCCATGCACCTGGCAGGTCTTTGCAGGCTGGTGCTGCCACTCACATTTCCTCAGTATCCCACCTGCAAAAGGTGGGAAGGAAAGAGAGTACTCTCCCAGACTGTCCATGCTGGAGAATTTTTTGTTCCTCTTAAGATGGATCCTGCCAGAAATAATTGTGTATTTTTTTTTCACTGTGGTATTTCCCTTCCCAGAACAGCAGAGCATCAGGAGGCAATAAACAACAGAAACCTCCATAGACAGGATCCATCCTCTGGGTCTTTTGTGGCTCCTCCTTTCCTTCACATGTACATTTACCCCTTTTTTTCACATATCCCAAACCTTTCTCATTCTTCAGTCATAAGGTGTACCTGGAGGAAAGGTACAGGAGAGCTGCCCACCATTCCTTGCCACCTGCAGGGAACTTGCTGGTCCCAGCACCGAGCTACAGCCTCCATCCAGTCACTGCAGACCCCTGCCAGGAGCTTATGGTGGTCTGGTACCACAACATGTGGGCAAAAAAGGTAAAAAGTGACCAACACAAATGCAAACTGAGCAGTAGAGGGTTTTGTTTTGGATTTTTTCTCATCAACTGCACGAGACCCATGTCTGCACTGCTGGATCTTCAGAGAAACATCATTTACCTATGAATTTGTACCTTAGACAGGTAGAAAAGACATAAAGAACCCACCAAATCCTCTTTCAGCCCTCCAAGCTGTCTCACTTCTAGGAGAGAAGGAGCTGATAATTCTCCTGGCAAGCTCAATCTTCTCATGCCTATCTTGGGCATTTTGCCTCAGCCATGCTCAAAAATTGTTCTGCCAGTGGCAGGAGTTTTGGGGAAGCTCCAACAAAATTGTTTTCACTCCAAGACATCCAAACTATACCTCTGTTGTCCTTCTTCTGACCTCCTGAATCAAGGAAAGGTTGCTGCCCTGCTGGTCTAGTCTAGCAGATACTCACAGGCAACCAAATTCCACATCCTGGCTGGATCACCTTACTTCCATCTCCTCATGGCTTCCTTTCTGCTGCAGACACAGTTTTTCTCTCCACCTTCTTTCTGACATTTTATCAACAACTTTCCCAGCCTTCAGTGGCTTATAACATCACTGCTGGGAAAAAAATAAAAATTGCTTTGTTCAACTGAAGCAATATTTCTGTAAACTATTTATAAATCTGTCTTTAAGTGCCTGTAAATAGCCAGTGTCACAAACACAGCTGAGCCACATCTCAGGCTGAAAACAAGGGCTTTTCTCTAACCAGGGACCTCCAGGCAATGCTTTCAGTTTTTTAAGTGCTTTTATTTATGGTAGACATAAAACCAACTCACAGCCCTCAGATACTTTTGCCTTGTTGGTATGCTAAACATTGCTTGATTAGCAGCACACCTCAGATTTCAGTGCAATATGGAAGGATGAGTCAGTAAAATTCATTAACACAAACAAATTAATTAGCCCAAGTAAATGTCTTTTTTCATTTGAATTAAAGTGGAGAACAAAGAGAAGTCTAACAAAACTTTAGGAAAGGCAAAGAGCATTCAGTTAGTCTTTATGGAAACCAGGTGTACAAGTCACACAGCTTTGGAGATTCTTAATTTTTGTGAAAAACAAAAATTGTCATGAGGAGACCACTGTGACTGCTCAGCAAAGCACTAACTCACCTCTCCCATATGAACATTAGTTTTGGCTTTTGCTGGTGAAATAGAACAACTTCAGCTCTGAGGTATTTCACCAACAAACACTGGACATAGTCCAGGCCAACCTGATTTTAATTGTCACAGATCCAGATGGCAGAGGGGCATGAAAGTCCCAGGCAGCAAAGAGACACTTCCCAAACTGAGGGTGAGTGTCATAATAAAGCCATATGTCATGTAGCAAAAACACACAGAACACACCCATAGGGAATCAAGCAGAGCAGGAGGATTTATTCTTTTTTTTTTTTTTTTATTTTTACCCCACAGAAGGCACAAGGCACCCCTGCCAGATGCCTTAGGGGAAATCAGCTGAGAGAAGGCATCCTGCCACAGCCTGAAGTGCCATGGCTATCCCTGAGGTTCCCATGGCCAGTGTTAGGTGATAGCTTCTCCATTCCCAGCACAGATGTACAGATTGCTTTTTTATCCCTGCAGTATTTATTGGGAGCTTTCCTACCTTGCAGCTCACGTCTGTCTTCCAAATGCACATTACACTGTGACCTCGCAGCTGTGCTGAATTCTGTAATGCTGTTCTCTGTCAGCACAGGGATTTAACAGAAAATTTAATGTGGATGGGCAGAGATATGAAATGTTTGACAGATGAAAAGGGTGCTAAGAGCAGCAACACCTGCTGGTGCAGAAGAGGAGAAATTTGTTTTCCACGGGATGTCCACAGGGACCATCAAGAAAAAGCCACCACATTTTGAGAATTACCAAACTCTACAGCAGGCCCACCCAAAAAGCAAGCCTTCTTTTTATCCAACAGTACTGGGGTTGTTTTATCAAGACAAGGTTAAGTGGTCAGTAGTAGCAGATAAGGAGTGGGAGTTACTGTGCTATTCCACAGCCCTGCAGCAGGTTCTGCCCACATCTCCAGCAAATCCTGACAGTTTGGAGGTAATTCCCTACATGGAGATAGCTTCCACTCTTTCACAACCCCACCTGTACAGTTCATTCTTTACTATTTTTGAAAATACCACAGCCTCCATTAGAAGCCTTAGCCAGGAAGCCTTGATTCAGCTGTCCTCTTTTCTGCATTTGGTATCAGGGAGAGCCATTCTGAGACACAAGGAAGAGCACATTTGTATTTATCTGAGAGAAAACTGATAGACCAGATCTTTATTAATCAAAGTCAATGAAACTGCACAGCTGAGAATGTGATCCAATATTTACAAACATACATTCTGCAACCAGATTGTTTTGGTGCAATTTCTCCCCCAGAAAGGGTACTCCCATACATCTTCATTTATTCTCCTAATGAACTTAACGAGGTGTTTAGTGGCACAATTTATAGAAAGAAAAATTAATTGCATTGCATTCTCTGCTTATGTGAAAAGGAACTGTCGTACTCCAGCAAAACAAATGGAATTCTTCCACCCACATACAGTAGAGTCCTAAACTAACTAAATAGGCTGCTTATCTCAGATATAAGATTCTGGCTTCATGTTTCAAAATGAAAGGTCTGAGGTGGGAAGACTATTATGGTCTATCAGCTCTATGTGTACATATATGTGTCTGAATTCATCTTTGGATGTCTCCCAGAGAAACTGAGAAGGTTCTTGTGTTGTTTACAGAATATAGAGAGTAACCAGAGATGGTCATAATTTGTATTTCTTTAACAGGACCTTGTTCAAGTTCTCTGTAAGAGATAAGATTTTCTAAGTTCAAACAGTTCTAATTTACATTACCAGTCCTAATTCTGCAAACTGCACTGTTTTGAATTTAAATATCAGACTTTTTTTAGATGACAAATGCCTGATCATCTTTCTTCTACTATGAGAACCAGGAGAAGCATGGTGAGAGTAAATTAAACCCAGAGGAATGCATCCCAAATACTGTGTATTTAGCCAGTGTCAGGTAGAACAAAGACCACGTTGAAAAGCATGCAGAAAGCATACATTAGTAATGAAGTGGGAGCTTAATAATTATAAAAGGAAAAAATACTACGGGAGCTGGGAAGAAACTAAACTGTAAGAAATCAACAAATGGTCTTTTTTATTTCCTGGGTCCTCTCTGTGGTGCCTGGTACTGTGTCTTGACAGCAGTAAGTTACTCTAGACCATAGATTCCAGAATTTAGTGTGCTGCTGAAACTCTTGTTCTATTTGAGGGCAGCAGAGTGAGCTTTTAAAAATGCCTAAGATTTGAACAATTCTTAATATCTTTTGCTGTTACTCAGAGTTTTCATCACTTCTTCAGCAACCAAACTGCACTGCTGATGCAGGGATTAACCCAAAACTCCTGGCTGCTGTGAGCGTGCCTTGTTTGTTCAGGTTTGAGCACCAGGTTTGCATCTTCCCTTGGAAGCTGACAGGAAAACTGGTCACAAACATAAATCCAGGGGTAGTCTTGGAAACATGAATCAGGGAAGGAAACTGTAAAGCTGCTCTTCAATCACCTGGCACAAATTATTGTCATTTGTATCTTATGTGCCCAGCACCTTGATGATCTGCAATCAAACAGTAACAACAGTTAAATGTAATGATTTCACAACATTCTCTAGATAGACGAAAAACAGGCAGGTGTTATTTAAATGCATTGATTCAGCCACCTTGAGAGTTAAATTGACCAGAAAGAGTATGAAGTAACATAAGGAAAATTACAAAAAATAAAATTTCTTACTGATGTGAAAAGACATCATAGATAAGAAGGAAATAACTGCTTAGACTAGACCTTATCCAAGAGACTATGCTAAATAAATATATTTAAAGCTGTTAAAGCTCTAACAATCTGACTAATATGGGACTTCAGGATACAATGAAGTTTCAGGTGGCATCCTCAGAAGAGAACTGCTCTTCTGCATTTGGTTCATGAATTACCACACAGAGCAAACTGAGGTATCAGAGCTCAAGTAGTAGCTCTAGTAACACTATAGATAAAAAAAAAAAAAAAAAAAAAAAAGTGCTGTATTCAGACAGTTAAATAGGTTTAGAACCAGACAGTACCACCACTGGCATGAAATACCCATGGACAGGGACTTGAGATAGCAGTATCAGGGTGTCAGGGCATGCAAAATAAAAGCTCTCAAAGAGAAAAGTGCAGACACACAAATGTCCACAAGTGGAGGACAAGAACAAAAGGCAACACACTACAGCAAAACAAATACCGTCCTAAGAGATATCCTGGGGGAAGATCCATTAAGATTCAAAAGTACTCAAGAATAATGTTTGAGTGCCAATTAGTGAGATACCTACTCCTGGAGCAGCATGCATCTACTTCTAGGTACCTCGTGCAAAATCATCGTGGAGTTATGCCCACTGGGAGCAGGTGCTTCAATTAGAGGTTACATTTATAATGTAATTAAATACCTAATATATTAAAAGGAATGCAAATCACCTCAGTTTCTAAGTGGCAGAAATGACATTTAGAGCATGCTATGCAACACCTTTGTTTTAGGAATTAAGCAATGTATGCCCTAGATGACAGCAGTTCCAAAATGGCCTGTTGTTCACTGGTCTCTTGAGAACCCCAGTAAGTGTAAAAAGTGAGGAATGGGATCATAACATTTATGAGAGACAACTAGGACAGTCACAAGAAACTGTATTTCCAGGAGTTTTTGGAGGTTTTTTAATTTTTCCTTTTTATATCAAGAACTCAACACAATTATTATATGTTTTAAAAATCTTTTTTATACAAAAGCTTTTAATTTTCTTTTTTTTTTTTTTTTAAGCATTTTTACAGTTTGCAACCATAGGGGCTTGTCTTAACTCTGACAGTAGAGTCACCTCTTCAAGCTGTTGGACCTTTTGTGCCTGTTCCTTGGGAATTCTCTGCTGTGCAATTGAGCATCTGGTTGATGGCTACCATTCCCATTGCAAGACCAATTCAGATGATTTGTTGTAACACTAAGCTCCATAATGTAATGGGGAGAAATTAGAAACAAGCAGCTCTGCAGAATTGCTAAAATACATAATCATTTGTACTGGTGTTTAACTCATATTCCATATGATCCATTGTTAACAAAACTGCTGCTTCACCATGGGAAGTTATTTATGCATTGGATAGACATGCTGGGAAAAAAACAGGCCAAGCAACATCAAAATATCCAATACTAAAATACAACTTGCATAAAACAAATGGATGCCATGTATCTTATCAGAGCATTATTTAAAAATATTACTCAATTACTAAGGCCTTTTTTTAGGTGAGAAGATGGGGCAATCTCTCACTGGGAAAATTGTGAAACAAAAAAAGAAAAACAAGGATCAAGCACTGCAATTACACCTTTCTCCCCCCAGCCCAGGAGCAAAACATGTCAATACCTCCATGAAGTGATACTCCTTCAATCCAGAGCTCCCAGAGACCCTGGTGAAGCAGTTCTCACCTTGGATTTTCACCTTTTTTCTTCTTGTCTGGGAGTAAATCCAAGCAGGATTGAAGGTGTCTCAGTAGCTGGACTCTGATTTTATACAGGCAAGTATCTCCCAGCTTGTTGCAATGTTAAAGCCAAATTCTGCAGCCTGCAAAACACAATAATGAAATCTTTCCTAATGCTTTCTGGTTTAATTTTCAGCTTGTTTACCCTCCTGTCTTTCCTCACTTGACTGCCATTAGATGATTTAATAAGAACGCAAATAACCGTCACCAAAATCAAAGTAGATGGAAAGGTGTCCTGGTTAAAATATTTTCCTCTTTGAACTCAGGTAATCACATCTACTCAAATTCCCATCTCCTGATAAAACATAAATAGTCTATCAAGGCCATGAGAAGAAATCATTTACAGCTGTCTTTTTCAAGTGCTTTTTATTAACTACATGCAATGTCTATTGAAATAGCATGCTTTCCTCCAAATGTGTACAGGCACAGAGGCCTGATGCAGCATGCTGGGGATTTTTGCTGATTATAATTTGATATTTTTGGATTTTAAGAACACATGTGATAAAGATCATGTTACTTATGTGCATACATTTGTCTACTTACACATAAGATTATTTTCTTTGCCTATTTTGGTGTATTTCCCATACAATATTCTTCAAAGTGATAATATTTTCAACACTTCTTTATATGTGGCATTTCATTCTGTTACTTATAAGTAGCCCACTCTGCATCATGCTGTTGAGATCTAAGCAGAGAATCAGAAAACCAATGTGGAAAAATAAGGATCCTTCATATCTAACACCCATCTGTACATTGAGTTTGGACTAAGTAACTTTAAATACCTGCTCGTTTCAAATGCATTTTTCTTTGCCTCTTATCTCAGGCCAGGAAAAGCCCAAGAAGTAATTTAATTTCAAATGATGATGAATAGCAGTTTGCTTTGAAAAACAAGCTAACAGAGGGTGCTATCAGACCTCCGACTGGTGCCACACTATTCCCATAGAGTAATGCCCATGAACATTTCTAAAATCTTTTTAGTTTAGTTGGGATGTTGCTACCACAATTTACAATTTTACTGCTTTGAGAATTGCCTGATTTCTACATTGTAAGGTTCTCTTTTTTCCCCCCATCCATAAAACACTAGAGAGTCTTATACCATCTGTGCAAAAAAACCTAGGCAGGTCACCTGTTGGCTTCCAGATGGAACATAAATATTTTGCTTGGGTTATTGCAGTTTAAAATAAAAGCCCCTGTGGCATACTACCACAAGAGCACTGAACTATTCCTCTTTATTTACTGGCCTGGCATCAACCTTGAAAACAACTCCTCTCCTCTTCTGATAAAATCCAAGCAAGTTGCTCCAAATTATTTCACAAGCTCTTGTACCTTTCACAGACAGGGCTTTTAATTTGTCCAAATATCATTGAGTTTGTATTGAATAAACAAAAGAAAAATGTGAGGAATTTATGAACAAGAAGGAAACAGAATAGATAGTTCTTAGGGAGAATGATTTCTCACTGAAAACCTCAGATTTCTGTCAAAGGCATAAAAAAAATCTATTTTCAGGCAAATTTTCAAGTGTATGCAAATCACATATACCAGCCTAAACAATTACTTAAATAAAGAAAATCTGCTAAACATTTCAGACAGCCATTATGGGGGCTTTACCTGTATCCACAAACATCACCTGCTCCAACAAGGTAAAACCAGGTTGTCCCCATGCCATAACCAGGTTTGAAAATGGGCTGATAGCAATACAAGATACTGCATACTGGGAATTTTCAAAGTAATTAACTTTTCCATAAGCAAGAGGAAAAGTCAACACATATGAGAGCTACTAGTACTGTCTATGTATTTGCATATTTTTCAGTAGCATTTACCTGTTACAATTAAAGGGTCAGTAACTTCTGCAGCAAAAGAGGAGTTAGCAAATAAAAGCACTAAATGCCACTCCTAAAAAAAACCCCCAAAAAACCCCCAAAACCCCCCCAAAAAACCCAAAAGAAACAATACAAAGCTTGGTATGAATTTGTTTAATTCTTTGCTGGCATGTACCTCACTCCAATTAGAAACATACCACATTAAGGGGAGCAATATCATCTGGTTAGCCAAGGCTCTGGGGCAAGGGGTGGATGCTCTGCCTCCCAGGAAACTGCAGCCACCAACCTCTGCCTTGTCTTGTCTTTCAGTCAGAACAGACTCCCCTATGAGCCATGGGGTCTTATAAGGTTACATTGCCTCCATGATTAATAACTCTGTGACTGCTTTAGCTCCTAGAAGTAAAAATTACACCTTTAACATAACATCCCTAATGAAAAGGAAAATTATCTGTCTGAAAAGTAGGACACAGAGCCAGGAAATTAAGAAAATGAGATAGCAATTTCCAAGAGCTGCTGAAGGCACTGCCAGGACCAAAAGTTATTCTCCCAAAGAGATTGCTACCAATCCTTCTCAGTGGTTGATGGTCACCTAGGAATGGTCACTTCCCTTGTCTTAACCCTCTAAATGAATTATTAATCTCATTCCCTTAATAGGACCTGCAAATTTTCTTACTTCCACATGAATAACATCAGTAATATTTGGAAATCATCTTCGGAAAAGCTTCTGGTCAACGTTTTCCTGAGCTTCACTGGAATATCAACATTAAATAATAACAGTGAAACTTCTGCTGCCAGGAGTCTGTTATCTCTGCTCTGCTCAAACAGCACTGCCTGAAGCAGATACCATTAGCTGTTATGATGCTGGTGATATACCAAACGCTGTCATTCCACTTTTAAGGGATCAAAAATAACAGGAATTTCTTTCATCTGTACCATGAAATTTAAAGAAAGCTTCCTTTTTCTGTTTCAGTGGTATCTTTGGACTAAACATCAGTCAAGACACTGTGACTCCAAAGAGAAAATTACTGAGATGGAGTATTTCTCCACTACCCTCTAATTTTAAATGACAGGTGCAGCTATATCTCAAGAGACTGACAGTTTTCTTATTGTGCTTTGCATTTGAAAGGCATGTGGGGGTTTTATTTCAGAATGTTTTTATTTCTTCTCTTGCTGTGTCAGTGGCCAAGTTTGAAAGTCAAGCCTTGTAAATCACACAATTCCTGGAAATGAGTTTCAGACCTCTGAATGCTGACTCACTGGCAGTTAAGTGTGTTTTTGTAAGTAGCTCAGTAACTTTTAGAGCCAGGATTTTCAGAAACAACCTTCTGTACTGCAGATTGTTGACAGGTAAAATTATGTGCCAGTTTAAGGTTGAATAGAGGACTTTTTAATCCTGTCTCAGTTGCATTCATTGCACTGTTTAATTAAATGGCTAGAAATATGGGCAGTGTATACCCTGCTACCCAGTGTATAGGCTGGCTACATATTTAATAGAAAGCATTCTAAAGCAGCTCATCCAATATTCCCACTTCCAGCACAGATTAGGAGCATTACATAAAGCCCTCAAACTGCTCACCTGGCTTCTCCTGCAGTGATACCAAACCACCAAAAAGCATGAAAGAGCTGTCAAGGCTGTTCCTGCACACGAATGGTGGCTGGAGTGTCATAGTGGAGGGTCACCTTCATATTGGGAGTGATCTGGGAGGCAAGGTGTGTAAGCTTCTGGTTTTAGCTGCTTGTGATCCCCTTCCCTTGGCTTACAGGTGTAAGTTACACCTCAGGGTGAAAGCCCTGCAATGAAGGGGAGGGGTTTATCCCTCTCAAGGCTTGAATTACTCAGAGGGTTCAAGGAGATGCTCTAGAAGCCACAGCAACAGTGCTCTTCTGGTTATGTGCTGATCCCAAGTCACTCTGTTTTCCCTGCAGCCCTCAGCTGTAGGAAGGTGAGTGGCATTTGATATAGCTCCAGAAAACTGTCAGTTTCTGAGAGATTCTGATGTGTCAGCTGTTTCTAGAGGCTGCCAAGGACCCTGGTGCTGGACATCAAAGGGACAGAGTATGCACATTCCACTACTGAAAAGCTTAGTGACACTAGATATTAGCATGGGTTTTCATGCTTGCACTTGCCCTTCTCTTCTTTAAGTATTTCTGCAATGAGGAAATGTCTGAGGCTGCACTGGGCAATGATCATGCTCATGGCTGAGAGTGATAACCTCTTCCACCAGGAGTGCCTTCTCCAGGAGTGGAGCCACTGTTGGGCTTTCACCCCAAGGACCAATATCAGTGAAATGAAGGGGTTCCTGCAGGATGCTGGCCATTCTGACAAAATACAGCTAATGCTTCTTTGTGCTAAACTGATAATTTTTTGCTATCTCTCTTCCCACCATCAATTCATCCCTGCCCATGCCAAGACACCTGTTTTGTCCATTTTGGAAGAATATTTCCCTTATTTAAGAAATGTGTTGAATCAAACTGGTAGTTCATGTCATGCTTTATTCAGTCTGAAGTTTGGAAAAGAGAGTGATTCACACAGGCAAAAACCTGAAGAGCTGAACATGCAGAAGGGTACAGATGACCTTTAGCTTTGCTCTTTCTGGCTGGATCACGTTGCTCTGCCTGAGCTGAGCTGACTCAGATGTTGCAACCTCTGACACTCTCTTTATACTCCTTGCAAAACACAGTACTGACAGTGAAGAAAAAGAGATGATGACAAGTGACCAAGGGTCTGGAAATAATTATTTCATTACTCTGCAACCCATAGCTTCATATTCCCCAGGCTGGAAGTATCCTGATATCAGATATCCTATATGATAGGAATAATCTTGTTATTATTGGATTTTTTATAATATATTTTATCCTATTATATAGTGGTATAAGAACCATATTAAATAGGATATCCTACAATGTTGGATCTTTTGACTTCAAGAAAATACCTCTCTGCTTCCAGATTTCTTCTCCCAGTTCCTGTGCCATAGGACCTTCATACTTTGCCATATACAGGGCACATACATGGCAGCCTCCAGATGGGCATTGCCCCTGAGAATTCCTATTTTCTTGGGCTTCAGAAAAGTTTTTCCCAGACATCTCATTCTCTGAGAAATCCTGACACAAGAGGAAAGAAACAGTTTAGGCATTTGGATTAGATTAAACAATTAGTTTCAGTTCAAAGGGAAATCCAGGGCAAAACTCAAATATCTTTTCAACATTTACTTTCAAAATTATTCTACCACATAGCTATATTAAGAAATAATAATAAGAATGTCCCCAAAATAATTCAAAACTTCTTTTTTCAGGAGAACTAAACTTTTACTTGGCCCATTTACTCGACACTTTCCCCCGTTTTTAATAGAAGAAAAGAAAATTCCTCCAAATTTCAATTTTAAATCAAAGGGAATTATTCTTAATTCTCTTTTAGCTGATCACAAAAAACTAAAAGTATTTATTTTCCATTGTGTTTTATGAAGGATCTAAAAGCCCTAGATTTTTTTCCTTTACAACAAAATTGAAACCACATTCACACACTGCTAGGCAAAATCCATCTAAATCTAAAACTAGCCTAATCTGGGTTGAGCAGAACAGAATTTTCTGGATATTTTAGATGAAATTGGAACAGAAATAAGGCTATTCAAAAGCCTTAGAACAAATTAATGTACTTTAAAATTAAATACTTTTAAAGATTCTTTTAATTACTTTTTAAAAAGCAGGGTAAGATGAAAATACCAGCCTACAACTTTTCCTTTTGCAAAGTACCTGAATTCTCCCAGTCAAAAGTAATTTGAATAAAACCACACTGTTAGTTGGCAGGTTTGTAAACACAGAAGGCATGGTTAACACCTCAGTAAATCACATGAAAAATGCACTTTCAAGCCAAATAACCCAGTGATTCCTTGGACTGTGTTTGTCAAAGGTGCAGAAGAAAATGCATGGAAGTGCTACAGCCTTGCAGATGCAGAAGAGAGGCAAGCAGCCCTGGCTGTGCCTCCAAGGACTCTTTCTGGATGGGTCAGAGAGACACAATCCAACAAAACCTCTGCTGTTCATCCTCAGCCTGTGCCTGGACCTCACAGCAAGTAACCCACCCCCAGTGCCTTCATCAGGTAGGAAAGAGCTCTTGTGCCCTCTCTTTGTGGAGAAATTGAGAAGATGGATTCCCTGGAGATGGATATATGGAGATAAGGCATTGGTTGTAAGAAGGTAGCTGTTCTCTGCCAATAGCAAAAAAATGTATTTCAGGAATTTTTTTTTACCCTGCCCTGACACAGGATAGCTCTGGCTGGGATAACTCCTGTGGGAATGTTTCTCCTGCCTTAGCACATTGGAGTGGACTTTAAAAAGTGCAAAAGGGAATTAGCATCCAAAGGACAGCCAGCAGCTTTTAGATGCATTTGCATCTTTTTCTCTTTGAGAAGGATTGGAAATCTGAAGAAATAAGAGAAGACAGAGGACTCACTCATATCAAAGTATGTTCTTAAAAATTCTATTGTTTAAGGACTGGAACATCTAGATTCTTACCTGTAACTGCAAGGTAGGAGTTGCTAAATTCATTCCCACTTGAGAAATCCTTTAGGAAGCCAAAGCAGCTTATCAATGTCATTAAAGGATTTTGCAGATCCGTGGGTTAAAATAAGAGAGGGTTTTCTTCCTAGGAGTATTGCATTTGAAAAGTGCATTATCAACTAAAACATTTATTTGCTCCACTTTCTTGGGGAATTATTGCTATAGCAATGGATGGAGTCAGGCTGCACGAGCTTTCTTAGTTCACTTTGCATTTCACTGGCTGACATTTGCCCAGTCTTTGCTGGATCCCTGCTGCCAAGGAGCAGAGCGAGGGGACATTTCACTGACCAAAACCTTCTCTGCAGAGGGTGAGGACCATTCTTCTCCCTCTGGGGTCCCTGCTCAACATTCACATGGCTTTTGCTGCATTTTTCTGCAAGCATCAGTTGGCCAAAAGAATACACAGCAACTGCTGTGGGTTTTGGTATGGACTAGGAATGTTTTATAGTTAGACAACTCAGCTGGGCTGACTTCCCAAAGTGCTGTGGAAGGTGAGATCCAGGTTACAGGGGAGAAGCATGATCATCCCCAAATGACCACTTCAGAAAGTTTGGGCATGAATGTTTATTTGACAGCTAAAGCCAATTAATAATAGCTCCTTTGGGCATTTCAGCCTAAAAAATAAACATTAAAAAAAATGGAACCACTACACTGTCATGAATGGTTTCCTATAATATTTCTGGGTTTCATTTCTAACTGTAAAAAATTAGCAGAGATGTGGGCTTGCACTCCTCCAAAACAAGTTTCATGGCTGAAGTTTTCCCTGCACACATTATCCCCACATTTATTTCCTGATGATCCATTATTTTCAACTACCAGCTTCCCTGGATTTCTTGCTGAGATAAAGCAGACTCCTCCAGCACCATTTAAAATGGGATTAAAACAAACTGCAAATTAGACCAAGCACAGCAGGAGCTGAGCATCTAAAAGCTACTTCAGTTCTCAGTATTGATTCCCTAACCTTCCATCCCTGGGCAGCACGTTCTGCATGGAGAGGCATAAACACAAACATCAGGCAATCATGGCTTTCCACTTCATGTTTTGAAATTAAAAGAATTTGTGAATCCAGATTTTTTTTTTTCTTTGCTATTATTCTAGCCCACTGCCTTTCTAGGTTTCCTAAATAGAGTCTTTCTCTTGAAAACAAGATATGATTAGAAAAGAAACTATAAAAGTCAAACTTTCCTTTAGACTCACTTATTTGTCATTCACCAGACTTTGGTCAGGTATCAGAGCATTGAATGGAGGTGCAGTGTTACAGTAAATTTAATCTCATCTAACTTCAGAGTATTAGGAAAAATTGAAAAATCATACCATTATTCTTCTCATTTCTTGATTGACAACCTGATGGAAGGAAATTAATTTGATTTCTCCACATGAATCTCTCAATTCCTAAGACTAACTGAGGTAATGAATTCCCAGATATTTTGATCAAATGAGTGCCTAACACAAGACAAATATCGGGTGCTTTTACCCAGCAGCTCCTTGGCCGTGTGTGACATGGGAAACAAAGCCCATCAACACAGGTGCTCGAGGATGCAGGCAGAGCAGTGCAGGATGGAAAACCCCTGCCTGCCTCAAATGGGAGGTGAACAAACTGGGATCACTCACCCACACTCACCTGCTGCTGCACCACTCCTGCTCACTGCCTTTCCAGCACAGCCCTGGCTGCTGCAGCAGTGCTGGGCTCCTGCTGCACCCTTTGCTGCCTTGCTCTTGGGTTCTGCTGGCTGAAGCAGTGCTCCATCAGTGTGTGCAGTGCCCAGGGGGCTCCTGGCTCCTGCCCATCTGTCCTGGTGCTCAGGGCTCTGCCTGGTGCTGCTTCACCACCCCAGGGCTGGAGCCAGCTACGGCACTTTGCACATCTACTCTGACTGCTCTGGAACCTGAAAGCTTAAAAGTCCTACAAACAAATGTGGTTTCTCCTATTTACCTAAATACACAGTTTAAAAAAAATCCAACAAAACAACAATAACAACAAAAAATACCTCACCTCAAACCCACACAGAATTAAAATGAAGACAATGCTGTATTGAGCATCTCACATGCAGATGTGCTTGCTTCAAGGACCATCCTGCATTTCTCAATTCTTCAATTTCACTCTCAGCAGTTTTCATTTCATTTCCAACCTTTCACTGTTATTTTCTTCCCAACATTTTATTGTCTCAAAAGAGCAGAAATATCATTCCCTATTTGTGAACACAGCTATAACTCCCTATTTGCAATATGCACACTGATAATACTGAGCTTGTCCCTCACAAGGTCACCATAGAAATACATTTAATTTGCTCAAAGAAACCTTCCTTAATTATCTTTCTGAAAAGGGCCAAGGATAAAACTTTACATGCTGAAAAACAAACTGTATTTTTAGCTCATTCCATATTTGCTTGAAAATTGAGGACCCTGCTCAGCTGTCACTGAAAACATTTTCAATTCCTGTTAAACTGAAGGCACAGAATTTACCATGGTAAACACGGTTTTCCAGCTGCGTGATGCAGCTCTGGCCAAACAAATTGGCATTTCTCAACGTTGTAGTATTTTCACTAATGGAAGGCTGCATTAAAATATTTGTTCGGTTAGATTTGCTTTCATTCCTCATTAATTTGGGAATGTGGGAGGAAAATTTTCGGGATGGCACCACTAGAGGGAGTCTGTAGGTGGATGAGAAAGTGCCTGGCAGGTTATTCCCACCCAGCAGGGAGAGGAGAGGAGAGAGGGGCTGGCCAGGGAGCCAGGACACACCTGCACTCCTCCTTCTTGGGGTTAAAACAAAGAACCCACAGCAAAACCCTCGTTTTTCAGTTCTTTGTAACACATCAAAGCAGCAAATGAACTCTGCATTAAAGGAAGGGCAGCACTGGAGAAAGCATTCCTGAGCAGTTCTGGGAATAGTTTCTTCTTCAGTGCCATGCAGAGCACTTTGTGTCATTCCAGGAAAAAGTCTTCTCTTATTTTTCCAGGTGTTCTGGTAATGGAATATCTTACAAATTTCAGTTCTCAACCACAATTTCAAGTCTCTTTTTGCTAATTTACTGTCTTTACAACCTGACTTCTAAAATATTGGTTTGTTGGAGCTTCCCACTGAATTCCCTGGGCCTTGATTCATGCCCTTTCCTCAAATCCTTGATCTGCAAAACACTCCTGATTGTGCTTCAACTTCATGCCTGTCAGTTATGTTGTTTCAGTTAAATTAGTGAGAAAATGTGTGTTTAGTTAACAAGAAAGTTGCAATACAAGGCCTTTGGATTATACTAGAGGCTGTCTTTGTTTTGAAGCTCTGTACAGTGGTTAGTGCATATTTGGCACCAGATAGTACTGAAAATATAGTACTAATACATAATACCAAAATACTAACCTTAGCCTGTACAGCTATTTCTTAAGTATGAGAGGAACTATTAATACAATGGATTTTCAGAAATCAGTTTGTTGGTTTAACTTAAAGCAAAGGAGAAGGGCAGCTCTCTTTTTCCTTGAGAGACCTTAATGAAGTTTCCCATGGAAGGAAGCAGACTTGCCTCAGGCATGGCCTGTCTCTCTCCAGAGGCTGTAGCTCTCTTATTCCCCTTAATGCTGACTTGAGAGCCAGCTGTGCACACCAAACTCCAGCTGGAGAGTAAAATCAATGCAGAGCTTGTGGAAGCAGATACTGAGAAATCTTGAACTCTGTAGAACAGGAGTATTTCAGATTTTACCCAGCAAAATATTAAACCAACTAGGGCACTAAATGTGACAACCTCAAGCTGTTCAATTTTTTACAATCATACTGAAAAGCAGCAATGACAATTACATGGCATGTATTTGCCCCTTTGCCTGAGGTCAAATGCCTTTTTCTTCTAAGCCATGTTCCTTTAATCTACTGAAGGCTGCAGGGGCTTTGCCAGCCTCTGTGGCACTTTGCATTTTGTGATGGGATTCCAATGCAGAAGCATTTGCCTTTTAATTCCCCTACTACACTATCAAAGCATGTACTTGGACTGACACACTTTGAACCAACATGCAGCTGGAACAGGACCTTGGTCAGAGCACCCAGGTAAAGAAAACCAAATCCCTTGGCAGTGCAGCTACAAGAGTCAGGGGTGCATTTCATGGTTTCCAGCATCCAATCTCATTGTCTACAGCATGCACCCAAGAATGTGTAGAGAGGACTGAGAGAGGACTGTTTTACATTTGTCATGAAGTCACAACAGATTTTAAGTTTCAGGATTTAGACACTAAAAGGTGATTCTTAGCATCTTATTCAGGTAGGATCATGGCAACACAAACCACACCAAGACATGACATCCTAGTGACAGAATTGTCTGCATAACCCTTCAGATGCTTCATTTACATCAGAAGTGACTGTCCTGATACCCAACATTGCAGCCAGGCCTCCCCTGCTGCATTCCCAAGGGCAGGCACCAGGTCTGGTACCAGAGGCTGAAGGGGAATGCTGTCACTGCACAAAACTGGCACAAAACCAGCCTACAGCCTGGTGATCAGGCACTGCTGTAATCCTCCCCCTCATGGAATGGCTTTTGAGCTGAAAATTCATCAAGCAAAAAGTGACCAGCCCTAAGTCCACCACCAGAAATGACACAGACTAACAAGGCATCTCTTCTATTTGTATTACATGCTGTATATACATACATATATATATACATGCTATATATACAACACTAAGTATCCAAAAACCAGAGAATAGTGAGTTCAGGTATAATTTGTGCCTAGGGCTTTCTGTTAGCTAGTTGTAGGCAGGTCTGAGCCTATGACAAAAAAAACAAATTGGGTTAGACCAAAGAATCATACATTGGAGAGTAACAAGCAGCATTTATCAAGGACTGCATGTGCCTTAGGAGGGCTCAGATCACCACGTGGAAATTCTGGGTCACTCTGTCCCCCTGTGGCTCTGTACTGACTGTAAAAGGGGTCTGTACCACCCTGTTAAACCATGTGCCAGCAATAGATGCACTCATATTTCTCTGCAGATCTTCAGTTTGTCCTTGAGACACATAAATCATATAACAGTATATTTTGCTTGCTGCTCCAACAGCAAACAAAATAACTAGGCTCAGAGTAGCACTAAGGCAGTACATCCCTGTTCTAAATAGGAAGACTGGTGAAAAAAAAGCCTTTGTGTCATGGAAGGGAAGTGTTCAGCATGGGACCTGTGGATGGGACCTGTGGGTTGGAGGAACAATTTTAAATAAATTGGTTCTACTCTCTCATCCTCTCTAAAAATACATAAAATTGTTCCTGCTGTTAAATTACCATTTTCTGGTACCTGGCAGACTCCTAATTGATTAGAAAAAAACTAATTTAGTGCAATGAATTATTTGCAAGTGAAGTATCTGAAATATCTGCTTTATTAATATTTTTGATGTAAAATTACTGTTTTATTCAGATGTCTCAGATTGTTAGAGTTCAGAAAAGTAACTTAAAGGAAAGCTGAGTAAAACCAATCCCCTGGTGCAAAAGCAGCTCAAGGAGCAGGCTTGCCAAGGTTGAACTTGTCCCAGGGTAACTGTTCATTTTGTTGGCATTGCAACATCTTAAACTTATCCAGATAGTTCAGAGTTATTCCCACACGGGAAAAAAATAAAAAACTCATTAGGATTTGGAAGCAGCCTCTTTCCTGCTAAATTATGATGACCTTTCCAGTGAAAGTTCACAATCTGCCAGTTAGCAAAAATTCAGACAGGATTCCACCACTGATTTCTGGGTGAATTCAGGTTTAGAATCCTTCCCCACCAAGCTCTGACCTTCTCTTCTGGTAGAGGTCACTTCATGCCCTCCTTTCACCTTTTCATCCAGATGAGGACACCTTATAGAAGAGAAGTATTTTTGGGAGAATATATTTTATTGAATCTCCCAGGTTTCTTCTATTTACAGTCCATATGGACAGCCACATGCAAGACTGCTTGATTTGTGAAACAACCTAATTAGAAACAGCTCAGTATTTCTGGTTTTTTGTAAGAAGTGTCTTCAAAATACTGAAGTTTCACTAAATTCTGAGTCTACTCAGGTTTCTCCACCAACACTTCCATCTAACCAGGCACTGTCACATTTAGAATGGTATAAAAGGTTTCCAGCACAACACATGGGATGAAAGAATCTTCAAAAGATTCTTGCAACCTTCCAAATATCTTCTCAGTTTTTAGAGGAATGGGACATTGGAGGAAAGGTTTCCTGTCAGATATCTAGCAAAATGCAAAGCTAGGCATTTGAATACAAACCAGCAAAGAACTACAGAGACCAACTCCTCCCCTAAAGCTAACAGAGTATCCAAACAAAACAAGAACCGTTAAAAAACAAACAAACAAACAACAACAACAACAAAAATCCACCCACAAGACCAAATTGCTGAAAGCTCATCTCAAACTGAGTCCTGCTCCATGACTGCCACCGTGCAGTTCTGCTGCAGGACAAGCCCCAGCACATTCTGCACCTCCCTGGGCTTTCCTGGACAAGGCTGTCTCTTCACATCCATCACCACTCACTGTGGTATCCCAGCTTGGTCAAGATGCAAACATCCTGAAATCTGCTGCTCTCTTCTAGATATCACTGATTAGAGAGCCACAGCTGCAAACATGAGAATGAGATGCATTTCACTCTCCTTTTCTTCCCTATTCAGGGATTCTGGTTTCACTTAAAATCTTGAGGTATCTGTAATGTGAACATTCCCCACTCCTCCCCTCACCCCTTTTTCTCTCTTGCTATCTTACTTTTACATCTGTTTTTATCATGTTTTTCCATTGGCCAGCTCAGTCAGATCTTTTCCCACTTTATGCTATAATATGTCTTGAGAAACAAGAACACATCAACAAAGCATCAGATCCTGGCTTGTCCCCAGTGTTTCAGAGCTCAATTATAAAATAGAGATAAGAGAAATGATAAAACTGGAGAAGGGGAGACCAGACTGAGTCATACTATCCCCACACTGTGGTTTGTAAGATGCATACATATACTTTGTATTGTTTCCTATTTATAGCCTTTAGTAGTGACTCACAAAGCTCAAAGTGCCTGCAGCCCTTCCTACCAGCAGCCTGAGCACCCTCCTGTCTAACCTGAGGCAAGTGTGACATCCAGCCCTCCGTAGCAGGAGTTGAAAGTAGCAAACTTCAGCTACCAAAAGCAGTGGGAATTTTTCACTTAACAGCTCCATGTAGGAAGAGTGAGACAAGCAATGAACGTGCAGCAGTCTTGGCATGGCTTCTTTCCTGTCTTTTTATGGTCTCAACAGCCTTAGAGGTCATGTTTCAACCTTCATGATTCTGAGGACAAGACAGATTTTGCCATAAGTGTCTAATGAAAGCAGGTTCCTGCTGGAAATAGGGCAGCACCAAGAAGTTTCAGTCACTGTGGGATACAGCCAGTGTGACAGTGCCTGGTTAGATGGAAGTGTTGGTGGAGAAACCTGAGTAGACTCAGAATTTAGTGAAACTTCAGTATTTTGAAGACACTTCTTACAAAAAGCCACAAACACCGAGATGTTTCTGATTAGGTTGTTTCACAAATCATGCAGTCTTGCATGTGGCTGTCCACTTGGACTGTGAGTAGAAGAAATCTTGGACATTCAACAAAATATATTCTGCCAGAAATACTTCTCTTCTATAAGGTGTCCTCATCTGGATGAAAAGGTGAAGGGTGTGAAGCAGGGCATGAAGTGACCTCTATCAGAGGAGAAGGTCAGAGCTTGGTGGGGAAGGATTCTAAACCTGAATTCATCCAGAAATCAGTGGTGGAATCCTGTCTGAATTTTTGCTAACTGGCAGATTGTGAACTTTCACTGGAAAGGTCATGATAATTTAGCAGAAAAAAAAGCTGCTTCCAAATCCTAATGGTCCCCTACCATAGCAATTTGTCCTCAACCTCCACAAAAAACAGGCATAAGCCAGCATCCCTCAGACTCAGTAGGATTTTGCCCTTCCATTCTATGTGTGCTGTAGCTTACACCTACACGTGTTTTGGTCTTGCCAGTGACACTGTGCTGTTTATCCAAGGACAGCTTCACAGGACACTGCTTTCAGACACAAAGCTGATGTGAATAGCTCCTGCTGGGGTTTTCCCTTGGGACTCTGAATTCAATCTGCAGTTTCCCTTCTTGTTTGCGGTTGACACATCCAGAAAAATTGCACCATCAGCCAGATCCCTTTAACCAGTTATCCTGACTGAGCCAACACTGAAAAATCCATGGCTCCAACAGTTTCTCCATGAAACTTTCACTTCAACCAGATGCATCAGAATAGTCAGTACTTGAAAAAATACCAACATGCACCCAAACACATTAAGACAGAATAATGCATTTTAGCAGGAAACACCCAACTGGAAGTGACCTTAGCCCTCAGATATGATTTGCACTAACCAATGTAGTTACCTTGACAGCCTAGAAATTATTACATGGGCAGGATGTTATTTCTCTAAGAGAGACTCAACTCTAATGATGTGGTACAATGAGAGACCATGCAAAGCAAAATGCTGGTTTTATATCCTGGAGCAAATCTAAGATAGATAAACTAGTTTCAGTAGAAAATATTTAGTCTCCTCTAACATTTTATTTCATTTATATAAGAGAAAACAGGGCTTATGGCTTTAGGCTTTTTTTTAGGAGACAAAGATTTGCTTTGTGAAGATTTTTAATATAAGGAAATAACCCAAGCAAAACTATGTTTTCAGAAAGCTTAAATAGTCACTATTTAATACCAAAGCAGTATTTCTAATGCTTAAAGGGCCCAGTTCATCCCAGCTTTCTGTGACTATAACATGAACTTTCCTATCAATGCCAGGCATTCCCATTATGCTTTTATCCATTGAACACTAAGATTTCTTCAGTTTCTTCTTCTTTATTAATGCATGTTTAGGTTTGGGTTAAATAAACTTTATTTAAAAAAATAAACTGGCAAGAAAGTTGGAAATTTTAAGCAGTCTCTAGCTCATGATCTATGTTTGTCCTAGTTATGTAGGCAGCATAAAACCCACAAGTTATAAAGACACCAGGCCTTGTTCTGTCACAGTTTAGTGAGCAGGGAAGCCACCTGCAGAACACAAACAAGCCAGTTGTAGTGCAGCTCTGTAGGGATGCATCTCCCCAGGAATACCAGCTGTTCAGTGGGGTCCCAGGGTAAGGTCTCAGCTCCTCAGTCAATCATATATTTACTTATAAAGATCAGAATAGAAATAGATCCATAAATTAATCAGTACTAGCTTGACACAAATGACACTTTTTAGCTCTGTATCAAAATTTGGTATAGTCTTGTTGAATGTATAACTAAGCTGTAAGTGGAGATTCAATTACAGTACCTCCACCAGGATGCTCTGGTGATGAAATCCAGCTGAGCTTCTCTTTTAACTACAAATGTGCAGGCATAGCAAAAAAATCAATTTCATCAAGATGAAACAGGTGAACACACTCATATAATTGTTTGTTGTACATGTGGCATAAACTAGCAGGCTGTGAGGCCTGAGCAGTGAAATTTGCAGACTGTTCTTACCACTTTATCATTTTCCTCCATGTTTTTGTTTCGTGCCCCCAAATTCAACTGTAGCACTAAATGTTAAACCACAGACTTTCAGATGACGCTGCTCATTCCACAGGTCACAGCACTCATCTGACTCAGGCTGCAGGTCCCTCTACCCCTCTGTCTTTTGTGAAGGGCTGCAAAAGCTGATGTCAGAAATAGGAGAGTGGGACTTGGAGCTGTTTAAGACAGACAGGAAGGGAAATCACTTGGCATCAAACTAGAGCTGCTAAAGTGCAGCTTTGGTAAGGTCTTCCCATCAAATCAATGTCTATATGAAAGCACACTATGGCTGAGATGAGCAGGCAGCAGTGGGAAGGCTGAACATTGTAGGAGAAGATCCTAAAGGTGCAGGAACAGGCTGTTCCCATGTCCTAAACAATGAACCAGCAGGGAGGACAACCAGCCTGGCTGAACAGAGAGCTTTGGCTGGAACTCAGGAAAAAAAAGTTTATCATTCTTGAAAGCAGGGAGGGCAACAAAGACACCCTGAGGTTATGAGGTACAACAGTGGGAAGCACTGGGTCCTGCCCCTGGGTCACAACAACCCCTGCAGTGCTACAGGCTGGGGCAGAGGGGCTGGAAAAGGACCTGGGGGTGCTGGCTGAGAGTGGCTGAACATGAGCCAGGTGTGCCCAGGTGGCCAAGAAGGCCAGTGGAATCCTGGCCTGGATCAGAAACAGTGTGGCCAGCAGGATGGGGCACTGCTGAGTCCACACCTCAAGTATTGTGTTCAGTTTTGGGCCCTTGTCCCAGATAAGTAGCAATAGGATAAAAGGAAATGGCCTAACATGTGCCAGGAGAGGTTTAGGTTGTATATTAGGAAAAATTTCTTCACGGAAAGATTGTCAAGAATTGGGACAAGCTGCCCAGGAAAGTGGTTGAGTCACCATTCCTGGAGGGATTTACAGTGTGGATGTGGCACCTGGGGACAAGGTTTAGTGGTGGATTTGGTAGGGCTGGGTTAATCACTGGACTCATCTTAAAGATCCTTTCAAAGCTAAATGGTTCTATGATTCTAAGATCCACCTGGACAGGAGACTGTTAAATGGAAGACAATAATGAAAGCTTTACATTCAAAATTAAATAGAAAATAAGGAAATAGATATAAAGTTTGCCTTTGATCTTTTTAGGAATACCTCAATATGACAAGTTGGAAAGAGAAAAAAAGCATACCTTAGATCATGGAGTAGAAGCCATAAAAGTTTTAAAACCCATCAATAATCAAATACTTTTCACACACATGACATTTCAAAACAAAGAGAAATATGCACATGATCCAGGGTTGTCTCTAGTCTTTGTCCATCCAGAGATTCACATCCCAGCAGACTATGCAATCCAGAAGATTAGGAAATTCACTCCCCCAGTAAAATGCTGAGGTGGCACTAGGTGTGATTCAGGAAACCTGTGACCAATTTTGCAGTCCTTGTCAGGTGTAAGGCAATTATTTTATCTTAGGTGTGAGTTAAAGATTTTCATTGGAGGAGGAACTTCCCCCTCCAATTTCAATGGACTTGGAGCATCTTTGCAGCCCTCCTCTGGACTCTCTGCAGCAGGTCCAAGTCCTTCCTGTGCTTGGGACCCCAGAGCTGGGTGGGGTGTCACAACAGTGGAGTAGAGGGGTAGAAACACCCTTGTCCTGCTGGTCACATTGGACACAGCCCAGGAGACATCTGCTTTTTGGGCTGCAAGTGCACTTTGTCAGCTCCTGTTGAACTTGTCCACCAACACCCCCATGTCCCTCTCCTCAGGGCTGCTGCTTTTTCCACCCAGCCTGTGTTTGTGCCTGGGGCTGCCCTGACCCTGGTGCAGAACCTTGTTGAGCTCCATGAGGTTCACCCAGGCTCTCCCCCAAGTCTGCCCAGGTCCCTGGGGTGGCATCCCTTCCCTCCAGGGGCAGCTGCCCCACACAGCTCGGTGTCATGGGTGGGCTCAGGAAGGGTAGGGACAGAGAGCTGAGGAAGGACAGCATTTCAGGGAAAAATGGAGCTCTGGAAATCAAGTAATGGAGCAGATCAAGTTTTTCATCAGACTTTAAACCTGGAAATATTTTGCAAGACTTTTAAGGAATTTTCCCCTTTGTCCAACAAAAACCTGTTCTTGCAATCTGCAGAGAAATCTATATTCCTGCAAATTGGCACAAACCAAGAAGAGCAGAGATGTTGAAATGCAGAGTAATTTTCACCAGTGCTGGATTGCTGAACTTCTCCAGCTTTCCCAAAACTGTCCTTGGCCCACCATGGGTGCCAGGGGCTGATTTTTGCTGACTCCTGATAACTGGATGGGTGGAAAACTTTGCTCCCATTTTTTTTCAAATTACAATTTCAGATATATCTGAGAAATGAATGTAAAGAGGGAAGAAGTAAAATTTCAATCCAAGAGAAAACAGATAATTTCCTTTAAGGAAACATAACCACTCATCTGTCTGGGACAAAACAGTCCTTACAGGGAAGAGCCAAAGCATAAGAAGGCAAAAATTTATTTTTACTGGAAAGAATTGGATGTGTGTATTTATAATAACACTTCTCAGAATTATCCCAAGTGAATTGAGCAATTGAAATGTCATATTTATGCCTATAGACCAATCTCAGCTAGATACAAGGATCTAAAATGACATATTTTGACCTGCTGTTTACAAATGGCTGAGTATTACATCCTCTACTGAAATAGCTGATACTGCCTCCATCTGACTGTTAGATTATGTGCCCCTGGGGTACAATCAGTTCTGCAATTCCTGTGCAAAACAGAATGTTATTTAACAAGTCTGAGATGGAATCAAAGTCAGGGAATAATGACTAAAAGTCAGAAAATGTTGATATGTATTGACCACCTGTACTACTAAACCCTCCTTCTAAATTTAGTTCCAGCTGATGCCATGACTCATCTTTCTATACAAAGATTTTATTTTATTACTTATTGCTTGGTTGTCATTCACAGTTAAGAGCAGATAAAAAATATGAACCTCACCTTTCTGGATACTATAAAATATCTTTATCTTATCACTGTGGGATTACTGTGGAAAGAGGTCCAGAGTCCTAGGGAGGAGATGCACAGTACAGGGGCAGAGCAGGGCCCTGATTCTGCTCTGGCATTTCTCTAACTGCCTGCTCTGAAGGGTGTAAATAGGGGGTTTCATAAGCCACTGTTGAAATACACTTTTCTTAGTCATTAATAGACAAGATACAGAATTTTTTTTTTACTGCATTGTTTATAAGAGGAGCACCTACAGCTGCCACAGGAAAATGGCCAAAACTGGGAAGTTTTTTAAAGATGAGGATGATATTGAGGAACACATCTGCAGGTACAAAAGGGCTACAGATGACAGCACCAAACAGATAAAATGAAGTTCCAGCCCTCAATATCAGGTGGTGCATGCACCTTCTCAGACATCAGAACATGGTTCTGAAGAGAGTCAGGAACCTCAGTGAGCAGGGTCAAGCTCCTCACAATTTTCCCTCCTGCATCTCACACCACCCAGACACCATTTGTGAGGGCAGTGCTACAAATCTGGATGCAGCACTAGCAACATCACTCTCTTCTCCTCTCCTACTTCCAAACATGTAGAGCTCAATCAAGTTCCCAGTGAGGTGTTTGGACAGCAGATGCAGATGGAAGATCTTGTATCTCTTTAAAGAACAACTGCTTTTAAGTGCTAAAAGATAATTCATACCCCTTGGGAGAGCTAAAGCAAGATCCTCTTAAGGGAAAGGGATGACAGCAATTTGAAACTTTCTTTTGTTGTACTCCCACAATCTTCACATCAGCAAAACCATCACAGAGTTCAAAACAAAGCCTAAACATCCAGACAAGTCAACCTCACAGATGAAAAGAGAAGAGAAAGGAAAGGAAAAGAAAAGAAAAGAAAAGAAAAGAAAAGAAAAGAAAAGAAAAGAAAAGAAAAGAAAAGAAAAGAAAAGAAAAGAAAAGAAAAGAAAAGAAAAGAAAAGAAAAGAAAAGAAAAGAAAAGAAAAGAAAAGAAAAGAAAAGAAAAGAAAAGAAAAGAAAAGAAAAGAAAAGAAAAGAAAAGGAAGAAAGAAAAGAAAGACTGAAAATATAACAAAACCAAAAATAAAACCCCATCCCCAAATGAAAAAAAACAGCCAACAAAACAAACAAAAAGTCTCAACAACAACCCACCAAACCTAAACCAAATAAGTGTTCTATATTTCAGACATCAGGATTTCAAGAGAAGCTGCTGAGTGCTTTTCAAAGTGCTAAAGTACATCTGCTTCTAAAAACTGGTTATTACTGTAAAGTGTTATCATTAACCAGGAATTTTTGACTCACAGCTGACCCAAAAGCTGCAGGTTTGTGCACTTAACAAGGCAGCAAGGTCTGTCCTTAATCAAAATGCAGAAGAGACAATTTACTCTGTGCTCCATCCATGTTTTTGTCAATTGCAGAAGATGCTCCTGAGTGCACAGCACTCTTACAAAGTCAAAACAGTTTTTTGTTCATAAATATTAATTCAAGGCACTCAACCTCAAACATTTGAAAGTCTTGGCTCTTTTCTATTATTATTCATTGCACAATGATATTTTAATTGGAAATAGATAATTACCAGAATATTAATTCTGTTTTACAGTCTTGGAATTAATATGAGTTTATCTGCACACAAAGAAACACTGCAAGTGTTTATCTGGCTGTATTATAAACCAGACAAATACCTCACTCTACTATATGTAAACATTACAAAAAATACATATTTTACATCTAGATGCCTACTATCATAACAGAGATGTTTTTATAGGGCAAGACTATGAAAAAAACTGAATTTCCCCTGCTGCAGCCTTTTAGAAAATCAAAGTAAGGCAGAGGCTCTAATTAATTTCAAATAAGAATGAGAAGTCTGTTGGGCTTGACAACAGCATTTTGCAGAAATCTGATGAAATCTGGATTTGACTGATAATATGTTAACAACATACTGTTTTGATGAGATCTCTTGAATTTTGGAGGATCAAATTATCCCTGTAAGAAAGCCTGGTTTTGACAAAACTAAAAGAGAAAAATCAACAGAAAGTTGAACAGTTTTTAGCAGGGATGCCTTGCTGAGCCTTTCTTCCAAGATTTGCAGTATTAGAGGAGTTAGCAATGCCTGAGGTGTTCCTCAGAGTACCCAAATATTTGCCCAAGCAATGTGCCTAGGATAGCTGTCCTTCAACACTGCTTGAAAGCATCCCCAAAATATCCCTTTTTCCTGGGAAGAAGAGGAAAATATTATTTTTGTAACTTTTTTTTCTGAATTCACTTACTTTCCTGCTAACTTTATTTTAAAAGCATGCAACTTGTAACATAAAGCAGAGACAGCAACATCTTCATGGAGAGTGATTTTTCAAGAAGAAGGATTTTTATGAGGGCATGTAGTGATAGAACAAGGAGTAATACCCTGAAAGAAGGTAGATTGAGATTAGATAGTAGGAAGATATTCTTTGCTGTGAGGTTGCTGAGGCACTGGAACAAGCTGATGTGGCTGCTCCATCCCTGGAAGTGCTCAAAGCCAGGTTGGATGTGGCTCAGAGCAGCCTGTTCTAGTGAAAGGTGCCCCTGCCCATGGCAGAGGGTTTGGAACAAGATGATCACTAATGGCCCTTGAAACCCAGACCCTTCAGTGATTCTGAGTTATTCCCCACCAGTGCTGAACTGTTATTCTTTGAAAAGTGCCTCTTTGCTTCTGCAAGTATAAAATAATTCCATATTCAGTGGGCTGAAGATCACAGTGGCTATGGATGGTGCATTCTCCTGCTATTCTCTAGCAAGTCCCTGGTGTTTCCATACTGATTAGTGGATTATCCAGCCAAAAGGAACAGCTTTTGGAGGGGCAATCAGGAGAAAGACACCGAAGTCCCTGTCCCAGATGATTAAGATTGTCTCCTGAGAGATAGAGAAGAATCACTCCAAGTCTTTGCAGCAGGACTAATGAAGACTGATTTCTTGAAGCTGCAGCACAATTCCCCAGCTCCTTACCCGCCTCCCTCCTCCCCTGCAGTAACCTCAGCTCCCCTGCATGTCCTCAGCTGGCTCTGAGGCAGGCTCAGGCACACGCCTGTGCCCTGGAGCCAGAGGTGTGCTGGGGCCAGCTGGCTGCTGCTGGCATCCCTGCAAGCACAGAGCCAACAGCTCTGCACAGGGAGGGGGCATCTGACAGGCCTGAAAGGAAACTCCTGACTTTCCCACCCTCCTGTCAGATTGAGCTGAGATAATCAACGAGTTGGGACTATTATTGCTAAATGAGAGAAGTTTCTGAGATGGTAGTGGGTATCTTTTCTTTATTAAAATCAAGAGAAGTGAGGGGAGAAATTGGCACATTTTGCACAAGCTTAATAAAATGCCAGGCTTTTGGAAGCCAGGAGTGGGATGCCTGTCTGTATAACATTTGTGAGCAGAAGCTCAGGCATCAACCTGCCAGTGCTGCTGCTCTGTGCCTCGACCTTTTTCTCCCTCTGCAATAATCATTTTGAGTAAAGGGCTTACAGTTCTTAATGCTGAAAGAGTTCTGAACTGCAAATGGAGGACTCCTGCTTAGATTTGAAAAACATACATTTCAATTGGTCATTCACATATGGCAAAGACACATCAAAAATCTATGCTGGCAGTGAATTAATCGTGTACTGAAGTATTTCTTGAGCAGAGGCAGCCATTGTTTTCTTTCATAACAAGTCAGGTTTGATGCAAGTAAATACATGGACAAAATATATCTCCAGCTGCGCTTTTAATTCCAAGTTGTCCTCTGTTTTTACAAGGAAACAAAATAAAAGAAGAAGAAAAAAAATCCAACCAAAAACAAATAAACAAACCCTACCAAGCCTGAAAGCAGAGTGGTACCATAACTTCACACGTGGCAAGAAAAGCAGTTGGCTGCATTCAAAAATTCTGACATATGGTCTGTAACTTTAAAATTCAAATAGTGATGATAAAAACTATTCTTAAGGCAAAGCAACTGCTATTAGTAAAGATTTAAAGGACTCCTTCAGAGCAGCACTGAGAGAAAGTAGAACTTGGGGCATCTATTCTGTTCCAGCTTTGGTGCCCCTGAGATGTAAGAGGGGGGCTTTGAGAATGCCAGCACCTCAGCTTGTAAGTAGGGAGGTGCCAAAATGCCACTTGCAGTTCATAGTGCCAGGAGAGGATCCTGCAGAGAAACAGGGATGAGGCCAGCAGGAGCAGGGGCAGTATCTGGCTGATAACACTGTGGGTTTCAAGGCTGTCCTGCCCCCTCACTGTGCCACTGAGGTACCCAGCAGTCCTCAACATGGGCAAACCCCAGGTCATAATGAACACTCTTTAGAGCAACCTTTAATGCCACATGGTTAAGAAACCACATGGATTTCCTGCTGTAGAGCTCAACTCCCAGTAGCTGGTCATATTTTCAGTCCTGAAAATTCCTGATCTAATACATACTCCTTTGGCCAATGGCTCATCCATCACAGATCCACTAATCTAAGTGTAAAAAACTCATTAACTACATTGGATGTTAATCTCAGGAGCTCTGGAGTCAGCCCAGTGTATCACCATGAAAAAGATGTTTCAAATCCTGCCCCAGGTAGAAGAGATGGGCAATGCAGGTGAGGTGAAGCAGAGCTGCTGTTAATCATGATCAGGGTATACAGAAACAGGTATGAAACTACTTGCATATAACTACCAAGTAAATTAAGGAGATTTATTTATTGTTATTTTATGGATCATCTCAACATTGAATCTTAACTTATAATAGTAGTTCAAATATACATTCAACAAAAAGTATATCAAAGTTATGACAAATCCTCAGGAATATAAGAGTTTGGAAAACTGGCCATGTTTCTAAAGTAGGACTTCTTTATCATTTCTCTAGACTAGTTTAAAAAAAATTCCTTTAAAATACTGAAACTCATTTTTAAATTAATGAGCACAAACTTCCCAAAACATTATAGATTCATTAAATACAACTTCTTTGCAGATTACCAGGCTATTCAAGTTCCCATTTATGAATATTATTTAAAAATCTCATTTTCTCTTTGGTTTTAGAAAAAATAGATTTAATATTTCCAATTAAATAATTCTCATGTGAATTCTTGTGAGGAAAAAAAGAGTCTCTTAATACTTGTTTTCAGTTGAGGGAAAAAATAAGCTATTTTATATGCAAATATAACTGATTTCATTTAATTGTTCCTGAGGGAAGAAGAAGATTTATATGCAAACATCTCGCCAACTGGTAGACTTCAACCTCCTAATTTCTTTTCCTCTCTAATCATTAATTAATAACTGCATCTTCCTAATGGGAGAGAGTGCAGTAAGAACTGCACAGTAGCAGGGCACTGTATTCAAGACTTCTCTGTCCCAAAAAAGTCAGCAGAAGCTGATGGTGGTGGGACTCTTCTACTCCAGTGCAGAGACAAGTGCTCAACATATCACAAGTCCAGAAAAGCAAAAGCAAATTTCCCCCAAAAAATAGTGCTGCAGGAAATATTTATTAGCCACCATGAGAGAATTCACTTCATGCAGTGATCAAAATGATCATTCCAATGTATCTATATGAAACATCCTTTACTGATCCTTATGTTCCGTGCTGTTTCCATGGCAAGTGGTAGAAGCACTTAACTCACTGGCACAGCCAGGGGCTCAGGAGAGACAAATAATCCATCATCAGGCCACTTAAATTTCATCTCTATCTTTTACCCTGTGGGAAAAGTCTACAGGGTGTCTTGTAGGGGAAAGCATTTTAAAATGGCATTGTCACAAGCACAGAAACCACACTACCTCTCTGCAGAGGTTGGTGTCACGCTAGCACAGCTGGGTTTCAGGCTGCACCAGGGAGACCTTTTACTGTGCTCTCTCATCCTGGTGAACATCACTGAATCTCTCTCAGAACAAGGCATCCTTCACCCTGCTTAGTTAATTTATCCACTTTACATCCAGTTGATATAAAAATTCTTGTCTCCCCTTATCTAGCTAATCACTTCATGCTGTCTAAACACTTTGCTAATGAGTCCAAAGGCAGATTTACTGTATATTCTGTATACATAAACTTCAACCACTAGTTTAGACAAGAGATACACCCAAGCAGATGAGCACAGACAAAGCTAGGGACACCCACTCATCATTCTGTCCTTTTTGCTAAAGAGCTTTGCAGTTTTCTGTGTCACACTCCTCTGTGTCAGTAGATGTGTAGAAAAACAACAAATGGTTGGGCTTTTGTTCTTTTGCTCCTGAATTTGCACTGTGGCTTCTTGATCTCCACACAGAAAATTTGAGGAGCCTATTGTGCTCACCAGTCAGTCCTGTGCTTTAATAACTTGTTCCTCTTCAGGTGCAAATTATGTTTTTTGGAAGAGGTGATTTCAATTGCCTCCAGCTGCTCTCATGCCCACTCCAGGCACATCCAGGCCCCTGCCTGTTCCCACGCATCCTTCCAGCACCACTCACACTGTGTTGTCTGGCAAGGCAAAGGCAAAGGGGGCTCAAGCATGACTCACAGCCTAATGGAGTAGTTCTAGCCTCAAGAAAACCCTGATGTGTGTTTGGGGGTGTAGTGAGTTTATTACTAGAGAAACCAAAGTAGCAATCCAGGTGCCAAATCCACCACTCCAACTGCTGGCAATCACATAAGCATATACTTTTCTGTGCCTTTTGAAGTACTAGTACATTTACCAATGTGTACAAAATATTATTCCACACCTTATGAAAAACTCAGGATGTTTTAAAATAAACTTTTCCCTAAAGAGGCAACAAATAACAGCTAATTAGAAGAAAATTTTTCTTTTATGTTGTTACTCCGAGTAGCCTTAGAGTTCTTCATAGACATGTAAGAATTATAGTACAAATAATTAAGTATTTTCCAAACGATAAATAACATCAATCAGTTCCCAAAGCAGTTTGAGCTTGACTGTAGGACTCAGTGTTTGTTTCTCCAAATGACTTAGAGCTTTCATTCCATAACTGTACTTTTTCTACTCAGAAAGAGAGCAGCTTT
Organism: Muscicapa striata striata; assembly: GCA_030060385.1. Classification (NCBI taxonomy): domain Eukaryota; kingdom Metazoa; phylum Chordata; class Aves; order Passeriformes; family Muscicapidae; genus Muscicapa; species Muscicapa striata. Next base: position 811,949 of record JAREIS010000048.1, read on the forward strand.
GTTTAAATTAATTGTGCCAGTAATTTTTGTTACTTGTTACACGAGGATTTATGAAGATGCTGTGCATTCAGTATTAGCTCCAAGTAGAGATGGAACATTAGCTGCACCTACAGTCAAATTGAATTTTTCAAAATTATATATAGAAATGATTCATGATTAAAATTTTTGTAGCTATTACAAAGTCTGCTACATTAGATTCAAAATTATTATCTTAAGCTCCTTAGTTATGACTTGAAGAGCATAACTGCCAAAATCTGCCAGCCAAAAGCAAAAAAAGGTCATAATCTATATAGTGACTTATGGATTAAAGCCTTTGTCAACAAAAGCCAATATCATGTCATTAAAAGTGTTGTTGAATTAGAGATGGAAGTTACTATTCAGCTGGAAGTCATAGCAACAAAACGCATGCATGTCTTTCTCTGGCTTTATCATTGATTTAAGGAGTGAATTTTGCATGGTTTGCTAGCTTCCCTATCTATATGCAGAGGTTTTGGAAATTAGCTGAAGCTCTTAAAGTTCCTATTAATGGAACTGAGCTTAAAAGAAATACTGATTTAATGAAGTGATAAAATTTATGTTCAGTATTTTTCATCAAAATAGATTAAGGGACAAAAGTGTAGCAATTCAGTAGTTTAAATTGAAAGAAATAATTGAATCCTATATCTAAGAAAAAACTTATGTGTCACATTACCCTTCTGCTTTAAGCCTCTTTCCTGACTCCTTGACTTTCTTTTAAAATAATAGCTGTCAGGACATCATCACTCGAAGAAAGTTCTTGTTAATCTGACAGTCATTATAATCTGCTCACATCCCAGAGCTCCACAGTTTATTGTGCCAGATTATATTTTATTTTAATTCTTATATGCTTACTCATAACAACAGGTCCCTCAAAATGGTTTTATATGCTTCTAATTTTTCACAGTGTTGGCAGTCTTTTGGGGCAGGGTAGTTAAAACCAAGAAATACAACCTAAAAACTCACATGACCCAATTACTGACTCAAAGCAGAAAAATCTGGAAGGTGACAAGTCAACCTGATCTGAAAACTGACAGCCATGTAGACCTGCTCAGGTAGTTTTGTGGCAATCATAGCAATGAATTGTCTCTAGGGCTAAATATTGTTTGTGAAGTATTGACTTATTGTTTATAAGTCAATAACACATTAATCAACTCATTAAATCTGTGGGGTTTTAACTATTCTTTCAAAACTAACTTATAATGAAATATTATAACTCTTATAACTGAGTCTTAATACTGTCATACTGCTGGATTAATACCAAATAAATCCCTGTTAGTCTGAGCTCAATACATTTTAAAAAAGTATTTTGTTCTAGCGATATGAAAAAGTCATGGTATGTTATAATAGATTTCACTATAAAGAATTTAAATGGGATTTAATACTTGACTTACATGTGAATCCATTTTTTAGCAGCTGCAAAAGCTCATTTCTGCCATTTGGTTGTAACACATTCACTGTACTCCCCCAATTATTTGACTTCCTACAGTTTCCAGGTCATCACTGTTGAGGCAGAAGTGCAACCAGGACAGAATTTGCACAGAGTATTAGAGCTTCTGGATATTTGGGAGCAGCAGGATTGGAGAATGGCCCAAATCTTCAACATAGGTCTGTGTGCCATCCTGGAGATAGGGCCAAACCTAGGACTGGAGACAGATCCACCTACAGTATAACTCAGGTCAGAGCCAAGTCTAAGCCTAAGTGAGATCCCTGAGCTGGGGAGAGGTCCTAGGTGGGGCTGGTCAGGGCCACTAAGGCCATTCCTACTCTTGGGGCATTATGAAGAATTTATGAAGAATTGCATGTGTCTGGGTAGTATACCTAAAAAAAAAGGTAAGGCATACCTTGTGGAAATCCCAAATGAGAAAGTAGGACTTGAACAGAGGGGATGTCAAAATCCATGAAAGAAAGATGACACGTAACGTCATCAAGTCAAAAAAAAAAAAAAAAAAAAAAAAGGAGTTAAAAAACCCCAACAGTACAGCTAAAAACTAAAGAATGGAGTTTGATATGGAAACTGTCCCCAGGGAGGAAAATAAGACTAATGGTACAATGCAGAGGTAAGGCAGAAACGCTCAAGAGAAGATAAGACATTAGATCTCTAGAGAACCATGCTCTCTCTCTCTCTCTCTCTCTCTCTCTCTCTCTCCTCTCTCTCTCTCTCTAAGTCTGCAGGCTTCTTGTCTCTCTCTTCTCCCTTTGTTGTTGGGAATCTAGTGGTATGTCATATCGTCTCTCCAGAGATGGTCTCCAGATAAGCTACCAAAACAGCACTCTTATGTGACAAAGAGCAGAGCAGTTAATTGTATAGACTGCAATTTGTAATGGCTGAGGTGAAGGTCAATTTAATATTTTTAAATTTTCACCTTTTTTTTTTAAGGAAAAAAAAATCAGTCTCTCTTAAAATGGAATGATGAAAAGTATTCAACGGTTATGAAAATCCAACATTTAGTTTGCTGTACCACTTATTCTGGTTATCTTCACCCCATGAGTCCATGGTTTATGATATATGGATAATTACATGATGAAGCAAATCATCCTTTTACCCACATCATACTCCATCAAGCACATTCGTGGGTCATTTCTGCTGACTCCTCTCTACTGCTCTGCTCATTTGTTAGATGGCAAAATGCATGAGAGGAATATTATTCCTTTGACCAAAATGGAGCTGAGGATAAGCCAGGAAAGTAAACTTGTCCACAGCAGTTGTTCTTAGATATGCTGAGCAAGTCAATCCTGCCTTTTGCCTAAAATTTGCCTTTACATTTGGGGCCTATGCTCTCTATCAGTAATCTGGGAAATAATGATGATGCTACTGCAGGAGATGTACAAGATGGTTTGGGTTTTTGCTGGGATTTGGATTTTTTTTTTCAAAATGCTTCTTCTACTTCCCAATGCAGATTCAGTCACAGAATCACAAAATATGCTGAGTTGGAAGGGACCCACAAGAAAAACTGAAGCTTACTGATGAGCACTAACTATGTTCTATCCAGATTCAAGAAGGAATCTGGGGGAAAAGCATCTTCATGTGTTTTATCTGACTAACACTCATTAAAGAAAAGCTATTCAGCAGGGCCTGAACTGAGAATGCACAGGCAATTTTGTTCTGCTGAGTGTCTGACTCCACTATCTACATAATGTTACTCTGACCATTTCTTTGGCTTTATGATGTACCTGATGTGCTCTTCCAGGCACTTACAATAGGATTAATGTACCTCTAACCGAAGCTGGTGAGCCCTTCAAATATACTTATTAAGGTTAACAAGATGGCTTATTTGAATCAAAATTTCATGAACAAAGGAATGCTATTCAGACCTCACATTATATAACAGTTATCTTCTTCAAAATACTTTCAGAAATGTATCTGACTCTGGAACATTTTTAGAGAATCTTGCTGCTTCTAAAAACATTAAGAAGTTTTCAAAGTTTGTAAATGGAATTTGAGTTCAATAAGCCCTCTCATTTTAAAAGGTTCAGTAAAAAATATAAGGCTGCAGGATTGAGAACTACATTTTTGTCTTGCAAAGACTTCCTTCCCATTGACTTGTGATGAGTCTGAGTAGCCTGTCAAATTAATATACACTTCCTACATGGACTTCATTAATCTACACAGAATAGATAGTCCATCAATATTAAAAGTACCTTAACAAGGAGAGGGGGTGGACAGGGAGCAGGGTTGTGTCTCATCAATTGCTGTGTAGTGGGTCAACATCAATAAATGATTATGGCAAAGAATAGACCATTTGTACAGAGAGGCTGTTCCTAAACCTATTAATTTAGGGAGTAAGAATGAAATGCAATTTTTTTTACTACTTATCCTTATCTCTACTTGGTTTAATTTTACTTTTCTCTCTCCATCTATTTTCCTCTGCTCTCCTCAGCAGTTGTCATTTCTGTCTGGAAAATATATGTGCTGGAGATTCAGCTTTTGTCATTCTCTTTTCTCTTTCTTTCATCTCTTTTCCTTTTCCTTCACAACACTTTTTATCTTTCCTTTGTAATACACTTCAGCTTCACTTTTACTCTGTTTTTTTACCCCCTCCTTTGCAGCTTCTTCCCTCCCTCCTTTGCAGATTTTTCCCTCCCTCTTTTGCAGTTTCCTCCCTCCCTTATGTATTTTTCCTCCCTCAGACTTAGTTTCTGATTAAATAACCATCTTACTTTTATAAAATACAGGTGATTTACTTATTTTTTGAAAGATCTGACTGATATATAATTTTGGTCTGGTTTTTAGGTTGCAGTAAATTGGTAAATTTTTTAAATCATATTTGAATTCTCTTCGTTTACCTCTTCTTTTTCTTTTCTTCCATGGATCTATCAAGATCTGTCCATTAAAAAAACAACTATATTTTAGTAGAAATTTTCCATTGTTTAGCCAATGTCCCTCTTGGCTGAACATTTTCAGAAGAGGAAATTATTTTTCTCATTGAACAGTGAGTATCTGTGGGAATGCCATTGTCCCAGCCCAGGGTATCCTGGAATGGAAAGGGAACATGATAAACCTTGCATCAAAAGCAGTTTGTCTGTAGAAAGAGTTGCTGTGAATTCCCAAAGACTTAGAAAGGGGAAAAGAAAGTGGCAGCATTTTACAGCCACCTGAATGCTGATTCATCAGGCTTAATTAGAAGCAAATTCTTTATTACTGGGAGCTGTCATCAGAAGGAAAAAAAAAAAAAGAGAAGCCCCGTGAGTATTCTCACTTCTTCTTTTTAGTAATTTCCTTGAAACTTTCACAGGGCAAAACTGAGAATGATGAAACCAAATAATAAAGGCATCCACCCAGTCAGTGAATGTGGAAGAGGAGGAGCATGATTCCTGCCTTGATGGATTAAAAATGCTTGAGATAACAAAAGAGGATGGGAGGTGGGAAGGAAAGTACAGTTTCTAAGGACAGGCTTCTATTAACAATTCAAGTTTTTTATTCTTTTCATAATGAGATTGCTCATGCTATCCAAATTGTGAAGGTAAGGGCTATCTCTCCTAGCAGAGCAGCAACCAAGCTGCCCAACAAGTGATACTTTGAAAACAAGCATTTTTCACTGTGCTTTTTCACTTAATTTCTGGCATAAAAAAGAACTAATTGTAGGGGGAGGTTGAGTTCACAGAGTGTACATGTATATTTACACTGTATCTGTACTTGAAATAGACCCTCCAAAGAGGTTCAAGTCTAAGCCCACCAGAGCAGCAAACTTTGGTTCACTGTGTGTGCATGCATGTGGAGGGCAGCTCCTTGTGGTGGTGATTTATTAGAAGATATAGGATGAGCTCTTCAAACTAAAAAATCCAAAAATTTTCCCAAGTTACTTTTCGTCACTTAAATAAAACCAGATATTTTTCAATTTTCTTGCGGTGATACCAAAGTTAGACTCTACTGATGCTACTTCATGAGATCCATTTAAAAAAAAAAAAAAAAAAAAAAAAAGGCTTTTTTATATCCCATTTCTACACAAAATGAATTGCATTGTGCTTGGTCTCCCTAGTTTCCACACCCACTATCACAACAGATGGGTGGGTGACAGGATCTCTCCAGGGCAGATCATGTTCTCCCTTTCAGCATAGCAGTTGTAGCCACCCAGATCTGAGTGGGCAGCCAGTGTTTGAGACCTTCCTGGGGGTTTCTGTCACTAAATGAGACTAATGACACATGCTTACCTCTCTGATGTCATCTTAGGTGACAAAGCATGCTTGTGTTTATACTTCTGGTTCCCTGCATACAAGAGAAAAACACAAGTTTGCCTCCCACATAGTTTTTTTTTTTTTTTTTTTTAATGATCATTACAAGCTAAGGAGATGCAGGAAGGGAGCAGAGGAGAAGGAGAGGAGAGAATGTCTTTTTCTTGTTCTCTGGGCAAGAATCTCCAGTAAGAACAGCAACCTATATCTGCTCACAGCCTGCTGCAAAGCTCTCAGTTCCCAGGGCAGTTTGGGCTCCAGCTGTGACAGCAGCAAATGGCCAGAGTGCACAGAATAACTCAGTGCTGCACATTAGCTCTGATTTGTGCCCCTTTAACCTTAGCAAATAACATGCTCAGCATCATAAAAAGGCAAGTGGTGCCTTTCCCTACCATCATCATGTTCTACGTGTGATGAAACTTGGCCAGCTAAGTGTGATCAGTTGGACGCTGCTCTTTTAATAAAGTCATTAAAAAGAAGAAATTAGTGACAGTCTAGGCTAGAATAAGCTCTCTCATGGAGTGTTAGGGCAAGGCACAAACTTTAAAAAATTGTGCTCCACACCTGTAACTAAAGCAGAGGAAAAATACCTTGGAAAGATCATGTAATCACTGAAGTTGCTATTTCATGGATCTTTAATACAAGGCACTTAAAACTCTGTGTAAAAAAGGAGTTTTGTGATATTGCAGCCAACAATCTAGTGCTAATATGTAAAATGCTTCCAACCACCCAAGTTCTCCTTTCAGCTGACTTTTTAGGAAATATTTTTGAACAAGTATTCTATCTGATGTTACATTTTCAGGCTAGACTACAGAGGGATTATCCACTTGTTGTTTTAGCTTCCCCTCAGAGACTTCTGCAAAGTTTCATAAATCCAGATGATCAGTACAGTTCCTGGGGAAGGTGTAATTTGGCATGGGGAATATATTCTTAGAAGAGATGGTAGACTTCCAAGATGCTGCTAAGAAAAACGATGTCTGACAGGCTGTTTAGGTCTGTGGGAGTTGATCTGTCATCTTCTCAGGTTCTCATAAATCACTGCAGGTGAAAATCACAGTAAAATGTTAAAATTTGTCCAGAGCATCTTAAAAGTCACTTTTAGGAAGTAGCTTAGAAGTTTAAGTTTTTAAGTCTGGTAATGACCTGTCAAAAGTTTCTCTAGTCTGACTTGCTTGAATTAATAGAAAAGTCTTTATTTATTTACCAGAAGTAAAAAAGTGTTTACCTTTGGCCACAAAGCTTTGTTGAAATGTTGTCTATGAAGTGTAAGACTTGGAAGTGGCTTGCTGGGTTGAGAAGGAATGGTAATGGGTAAATGCTCTGACCTTTATTTAGTGATTAAGTTTGAAACTAAGCATGGAAGGAAAATGCTCTGGTCTCAGGAAAGAAGCAGTGAGCACAGGAATTATTTTTCTTTCTTCCAGAATCTGTGCCAGTAACAGGAATTTCCTCAAGCAGTTCCATCACAGCAGATTAGGAGTTTATATTAAATATTCTTGTCTGGGCTGCAAACCAAATCTCATCCTTCTTGCCATTATTTAATATGTTGGCCATCAAAGATTAATTTAAGGAATGAAATATTAAGTCAGCTTCTTACTGTCCTTTTGTGATACAAGGCTGTATATGGGTGGAAGGACAAAGATATAATACATGAAACCATAACTTTTGCTTTCAAGTTTCTGTTGTATGTCAGCTTGAACATAGAGGTATCACACTTACCATCAGGGTCACAGAAGAGGTCCTGCCTGTACAGCAATGTTTCAGGCTTTCCCTGAAGGCTGTGGAAACACACCAGCTGATCCCAGGAAAAGTCTTGAATGTGTGTAGTTTCGAAAAAAGGTTTTCTGAACTCTAAAAGGGAAGAGGAGGGGAGAAAAAGTAAAAGCTGAGGAATCTGGGGAGTCTGGGAGATATCTCTCCAAGTGGTCTTTATTAATAATAGTTTCATGCTGTGATTATTTGCATACATTTACTGAGTGCAGCCGAGCTATTTCCCTTCTTCTGGTTTTGTCCTAGAAAATCATGAAACACTGGTGTGAAACAATTTATCTAAATGCAAGGTGGCTTAATTATGCTTATGCTTTATCTTTAATAGGTAGGTTTAGATTTTTGTTCTATAGCAACTTTCAATTTTCTTTTCCTTTGCCACCATAGCAGTAATTGCTCATGTGCTTATTAATTGTCATACGAACACACAGCTCCACAGAGGGATGGGGAAAGCTGTGCTCAAAACCAGTCAATGTATTTGGGAGACTCAGCAAAATACCCTGGAGCCTATTTTTTAAGGCTGATTTATGCCAACAGGCAGATCCTCGTACAGTGGGCAGCAGTAGTGTGCTGATCTCAACACAGCTAATTAGTTTGGTGGGGGCTAAAAATCTGGACCTGTGTGTGTGTGTGTGTGTGTGTGTGTGTGTGTGTGTGTGTGTGTGTGTGAGAGATTCTCTCCTGGTGCTGATGCAATTAGCACCACTGTGCTAACTGAGAAAGGTGGTCTTTGTCTCCTACTCTGCTCTTTACAGCTGTGTTGGGTTGATGTGGCCAGAAATGTGTATTTTATCACCATCTGTTAAAACCGGGTGGGGTAGTGATTCCTTATCTCCGTGGCGCACATTATCTGCTAATGGGCCAACTTTAGGACAAGATGGGGCAATCACCTTTATCTTTACACAACCCACCCTCTATTCAGGAAGATATCATCTGCTGCTGGGCCATTCAGTCCCATTGTATGACTGATAAAATTACATCATCCCATTGGGAGATGCTCCAGCCAGGGGGAGGAATCAAGTCTGTCCTACCTAGATAAAAACAGAGCTGTTGGACAGCAGGTTACTCATCTTTCCACTGGGTTCCAGAGGAAAAGCTGGACCTTTCCACATAATCCCTGGACTTTTGGAGGAAGGCTGCACCCTTCTACAGGAGTACTGCTTCAGCTGAACCACATCTGCCACTGCAGGGGACTGTAGCCACCACTTGATCAGACTGCTACCAAGAGCCTGACTGACAGGGTGTCAGGTTGTATTCTGACTGTCAGGGTTGGGATTGTTTTTTGTAATACTGTATTTCTATTTTAATCTTCCCAGTAAAGAACTATTATTCCTAATTCCCATACCTTTGCCTGAGAGCCCTTTAATTTCAAATTTATAATAATTTGGAGGGAGAGGGTTTACATTCTCCATTTCAAAGTGAAGCTTCTGCCTTTATTGGCAGATAACTGTCCTTAAAACCAGGGCAACAGCCCAGTGACCCTACAGTGCACTGCCTCTTTGCTGTTGTCAAAGGTTTCCATGCTGGGGGGGCCAAGCTGGATTTATGGCTGGGTGTCACTCACTACTGGAGCTCTGATGCCATGGGCTTGGTGGCAACAAGTGCATGGTGGCACTGGCATTGCTGTATGTGAGGTTAAGAACCTCCAGTGCTCTAGGCACATTGAGTTATCTTCTAAAATGAGCGAAGCAGTTAATAGTTGCTAAAAGGTTATTTATTCCAAAGGCACATCAGTCTCAAAAGGCACAGTCACAGACATTAAAGTCCATGCTAAGTTTTGGTATGAAGTCCCAAACAGAAGTAGAAGCTGCCCTTGTCAAAGGTCCTGGGAAGCTGATGCTCCTGTGGCAGCTCCTATCTTCTTCTTGGGTGTTGACTGATGGTGGTGAGCAAAAGCAAAAAGTAAAGCAATGGGAGGAAAAGCAGAAAAGTGATGGCAAAAAGCACTGGCAAAAAGCATCAACTCTCCCCAATACAAACTCTTATATAGAATCTTCCCAACAAGATAAAACACAAACTTGGACCACCACTCCTTAACCTATTAGAATTCTAGTTTCTTAGCACACCAGGTTACGTATGGACTACTCATACAACCTATCTTGTTCTATCTGAAAAATGTAAGCAATATTCCTATTATAGCTCTATTATGTCTAAGCACTCTCTACAACCACAGTCCTGGAGCCTCTACTGAAAACCTTAGTATGTTTTTCAACCTTCACTAGAACTCACACTTCTACTTTGGTATCTAAAACTTACTGACTTACTTACTTATCCTAAAACTTAAACTTACACCTCTACTTTATGTGTGAGTGGCTTAATGTACTTCAATCTATCCACAGGCTTTAATTCAGTCCCTGCACTCTGATTTCTCTCTGAAGAATTCAGAGACACCTGACTCATTGACTCCAACAGCTGTAGCCTTGCTCCTTGCACCAGAGCCCCTGAGCTCCCCTGGCTTGTCCAGCTCAGCCCTCACTGCCACCCCAGGTGCTGCTGGCACCAAGGCTGGGTTTGTCTCTGCACACCCAGAGCATGCTTCCCCTCCCTGCAGCACGGGGTGCTGAGGAGACAGGAGTCTCTCTGAGCTGTGTTTCCCTGCCAGCAGTGGCTCATCATGCTCTATTGACCAGGCTTGATCCTTACATAGGGCAGCAGGAAACCAATCCGTGTGCTGCTGCAATAATTTATAACTTTACATGCCTGGTCCATCTGACTAGCACTCCACTGGCCCAGCTGTAAGTGTAGGTCAGCTGGCTGCCACTGCAGTATGTTTGTTATCCTTTAGAGCATGGGTCCTCACACACACACTCGCTGTGCATTGCATTTGCCCATCCTTTAAAACAAAACTTATTTTGCTCAAGTAGACAGTGCTTCTGCTGCTTGTGGCATTAGCAGTCCTACCAGCACAGAACAAAAAATCCTTCAGTCTAAGTATCGCACACTCATAATGAGGGTGTTTTCAATTGTTTCACCTGAGGGTTTTTCTGACACTGCTGTGTTAAAGAGACACTGATCTCAGCCCTATCAGTGAGATTCATTATCAAGTGACATTTGATGTCCATAAATCAGAGCAAGTCCTTCAGCTTTTCTGCTGCGCTCAGAGACTGTCTTCAAATGCTAAACCTAAGATTTGTTCTTTCCTGAATTCTTCACAGCCTGTCATCAGACTTTTGGACCTTATATAAGAAAAGGATTCTCATAAGCTTGCACAAGTCATTTGGGTTCAGATGAAATGCCTGGTCTTTCCTTTATCATATAAATTTTCTACATTGCTCAGATAAGGGGGAGAATGGTTTACATGTGCAAGCCTGCAGTCTTTAATCTTTGATATGATGCCTTATATGCAGTGAACTTTTTTTGTACCAATTTCTAAGAAATTGAAGCTTTTGCTATCCTGATGTACAAGTCCCAAAGGATTGTCCAAAAAAGTTAGCATGAACTAGCTAATGGGATCACAAATCAGAAAACTTTTTTTGAGATTAACTTTACAGAGGGAGGGGACAGGTGTGTGCCATGTTTTGGCAATATCTCTGCCATCTCTGGCTGTAACAGGAGAATTAACAAAAAGAGTGTCCTTCCCCATGATCATGAGCATGTCTCATCTCCCTGACCATCAGGAGACACCCAGCCCATACTAACCATGTCACAGTCCCACTGCAGCTTGGGCTGCCACCAGAAAAAGATGAAATATCTCTCTGAAAAATCTCCTTCAGGATGCAGAAAATTAAAACCATTATACTGGCTTGAGAACTGATCTGATCCAACCTGTTAATATTTGTTAATCATAACAAATAAGTTCCATCTTTCTAAATTATGCTTTATTTTTCTCTGTTTCCTTCCTATAGACTTTAATCAATTACAAAAAATTTGAGCTGGAGAAAACAGCAGTCTGATGATTTATACTGAGGGATATATTTGCAAAATCCATAGTTTGTCTAGAAGCTGGAGAATATCTTCTAGAAAGAAACAATAATATTACATTAGAGAGAGACAAATTCTGAGGTGAGTTTCTTTTAACTGTTATCCTGATTAAAGATGCATACATTATTTCTTGTCTGAATAAATATAATTTCAGCTAGATCCAGCTGTCAGATACTGTTAAAACTTTTATTCTAAAATAGAAAGTCTTATTGTACCAGAAATATTTCTTTCTCTCTGGATAATTCTAGGCTGTGATCATATTAACCTCCCCTTTGCTAAACTGCTGCCTGAGCTATTGTAAACTCACTGAAAGGAGATGAGACTTGCTTCTCAAGCACTGGTACAAAGCTACCCTGGAATATTTACTACATTTTTGCAAATGAAAAAATACTCATAAAGAGTATTCTGGGTTATTTTTTTCTTCCTTTTAGAGGTTTTCTTTTCCTCCTCTCCCTATCCACATGTCCAATTCCTGTATCTTTGTTGCCCAGGCAACCTCTGCTGGCTGAGCCCTGGAGTGCAGGGCTGGGTTTTCACTTCTCTGCATAGAAGGAGGAGGATGTGAAAGATGGAGGAGCTGGTAACTAGCTTAAATGGGATAGGAGAGCTCAAAAGATGACTGATGGCAGTAGTGGGAGCTTTATTTAAAGGTTAAGAATGCTAATAAATGCATTTATCCCAATAGTTTAAAAAATCCTATGACTTGCAAGAAATAGGAGTGCATTTTTAATATCAGATGCAGTGTAATAGCTAAAAGTAATACAAAGACATGAGTGACATTTGATAAGCATGTTACTTAAACTGAAACTGATACAGCCCTTGCTTTCCTTTGCATTTGGAAAACATGATCAGAAACTACCACCCAGGCAAAATAAGAGCATTTAAAACATTCTGAAAGTGCCTTGAGACTTGAATCATAAAGAAATCATAAACAATGGTTTATATCAAGCCACTTCATGTAAATCACAGAGGTTCATTTGCTACACTGAATTTGTTTTTCATTGCCTATCAGTAGCTGTTACTTTACAGCTCCAAACTGACATTTGCTTGCTTTTATAAACATAGCTGGTCAGGAGACTACTCACTGCAACAGAGGAAAAATTTAAACATTTCAAAAGGCCCAAAAGGATGTTCTCACACTAAAACTTTCTTCTTATGTGGATTTCAGTGTTTCCTAAGCAGGCAGCTTTTCTTTGGTCCAACAGAGTTGAATTACATGTAATTAACTCACCTCCAGTCAGTGAGACTTAACTCTGGATGCAAATGGGGATTAGGTCAGTTTGTACCACTGTGTCACTGACTTGGGGGTGGTGGCAATGACAGTGAGCTCCTGGATGTTGCAGCTCTTGGTACGCAGGTAGAGTGTAGTCTTTGAATTGTAAATTTCAAAAGCTTTTGAAAGCTTTTGACATTTTGCACCTCCCACTGATAGATGTGGGCATGGCACTTCAAAGATCATTTGTCTCACTGTTTGTTAGAAGAACAGGTGACTTATTCTAACATGGAAGGAAAAAAAAAAATCAGAGTTAAAGTAATTTTAAAATCTCTAAATAATAATATAGAAGAGATAACAAGCACATTTCTGAAAGAAAGCCATGCTGAAGATCATTTTATAGTGTTAAAAATGCTACCAAAGCAGGTGAAAGGGAATCTGCACAAGACCTTAGTACCACCTGAATTAAAATATTCCTCCTAAAAAATAGTTCATTTTCTCAGTACAAGATAATCAAGACTACTTCCACTTTTCTTGAAGGAGCTCACAGACCCAGAACGTTTTGAGGGATAAAGCATTAGAAAGATTCCAGCTAATATTCTGGAGCACAAGAGCCTTCAGACAGCTGGGTTTTTACTGAGAGTTGAATCTCTAAAATGTTTGACCACCAAAAAATGCTCTGGAAATGTTACTGTGCTGCAACAGCTACCACTGCCAAATCATACAGCAATGAGGATTTATTTATTCTGAGATTCTGTGATTTCTGTAATAATGAATGATAGGCTATACCTACAGCTGTAAGCAGGAACTATCAGAGGAAATGTTCAAGAGGAAAGGAAATGCAGAAATACACAGAGTAAGTAAAAAATGCAGATGTTTTTGAAATAAAATCATGGAGGATAGTTACAGACATTATTGCAGCACTGTCAGCCTCAGGGGCATGTACACTGGGGGAGATCAAAAATAGTTCTCTCCCAAATAACAAGTAGGTGCTAGATGGGCAGCAAAGATAAAGCAGCTGTGGCAACAAAAAGTCAGCAAAAAAGAGTTTTCAATGAACCCTTGTATTTCAGCCATCCCAGGCACAGAGAGCAGCAGCAGCCTTTCCCCAAGGGGAGAGGGGAAGATGCTGCTGTGATCAGGGCTGGTTTGGGGATCGCCCTGGCAGACCCCACTCACCTTCATCTCCCCCAGGATCTCTCACAAACACTGTCCCAGCCTCAGTGTTTAGAGTGACATTGTCTCCAGAGCACGGATCTGAGACTCCCAGAGGCTCAGCTTTGCCAGGAAAGGCTGCTCAGGCTCCTGAGGCAGATGTGAAAATCCCGAGCTGCTGTTCCCAAGGACCCGAACTGAAAGTGCCCCGAAAGGCTCCCGGAGCACAGGGAATGGCTTGCTCCTCCCAGGAGCACAGAGACAGCCCCTTCTGTCCAAATTCATCCTGTCCTGCCTCTGTCCCCCTTTGCCTTGCACCCTGCACCCCCAGTGATGCAGCTGATCAGGCCAGGCTGTCTCCCCTGCTTCCACTGCACTTGTATTTGATACACAGCTGGGAGAAATATGATGGGGCATCTTTTGAGAACCTTGCCCTACAGTCTATTATCCCATAAGAATGTTGTTTAGGAAAATGAGAAAGATTATTCTTTCACTTCTAGATTTGTTTAAAATTTCATAGTGATAAAAATTATTTTACTGGAGCTCCCAGAAGACAAAAAAATAATTCATCCTGTCTTGGCTTTCATGAGGAAGTGAAAGACTTAGCTCCTGGAAGTTTCAATGAAAACTAAAGAGAAACGAAGCTAAAGTAAACTAAACTAAAACTAAACTGAACTAAACTAGAAAACTAAATAGAAAAAAGAAGCTAAAATTAAATTAGGAATGGTCATTAGGGTGCGACTTGCAAAGTTGACCTATTATGTGCATTACTGTTTTGCTCCAGTATTCTGGAAAAAGTAAAAGTTGAGTTGTTTACCCCTTCTTCCTACAAGTCCTTACAATAATAACTGTAGATAATTCACAAGTTTAAATGCAGTTAATGAATTAATTTAAAAAGGCCCAGATTTCTCATAGCTTCTGATCAGTAACCCTTCAGTTCCAAATTTGGAGGTTGAAGGGATGAAAGATTTTTACTTCCAATCTTCAGTTTCTCTTTTAACTATCGTAATTGTAATGGGGCAATTCAGACAGGGGACAGAGAAAACCAAAATCTAAAATGAAACCTGGAAATTTAGTTTCTTCTGTAGTTTGGTCTTGATTTTAATTTTAGTGAAAATTCACTTTAAGCGAAAAGAGCTGCATAATTTTAAAAGTTTTGAGTTAAATTTTATTCCATTTTCCTCTGATTAACAGTGTAGTTTGGATTTATTATTTCCTCATTCTTTAGTTGTTATTTGTCCCTTTCTAAATTTTCACAGTTACTTGATTATGATGACAATTTCCTAAGACTTCAGAATGCTGATTACATTTTGAATGATTGGTTGATTAAAAATGAATTCTACAGTATTTCCTTTAAAAATTCTTTAAATAGGCATAAAATTGCTCAGACTATAATCAAGGCATACAGTTTCCAAAACCTTTCCAAACTTTCTGATAAGCTGTTCCTCTATAGTTCTTACTATAAATTAAAGGGGGTCCCTCTGTGTTTGAGTTCTTTGGTGATTAGGCATTTTTCAGGTACTTTTTCTTCTTACTTTTTATAGTAGAATTTAAGCAGTCAAATTTTCAAGACTACCATTCAACACAGTATGTAAAAGTGGTATTGTTGTTTCTCTGTCAACCTAGAGTAGTGTGAAAACCACACAGATGTGTTTGTTCACTCTCATAACATAAAAAGTCAAAATTGGATGTCATTATTCTCCAAAAATATAGGAGGAGAAGAACTGTTTCTATTAAAGGCTAATACTGACATAAAAAGATATCATAAATAAGTTCTGAATGCATTTATGCTGGAAATAAGATTAAATTTCCTAAGTGCTAGAGCAGGGAGAGTTGGTCTGATCAGTGCAAATGACTCAAGATCTGAATTAATCCGAGGACAGAATAGGTGCAGAATAATCTCTGATATGTTAGAAATTTGTAATTGTAGCACAATAAACACACAAATGACTAAACAGAAACTATATGGTATGACTGTGGGAATGGAGTAGTTGATGTGATTTCCTTTTTCTGATTCTATTGCAATTTCAGCTAAAAAAAATAGGTAATTTCAGAAGTACCTTAAAACATGTATCTGACTTAGGGTCTGCTTAAAAGTATTGTCCGGGCCCAGAATAAAAATCTTCCTTTAAAAAGATGCCTCCCACATCATAAACAAGCATTTTTCCTGTTACTCCCTAGCTGCTGAACTTTATTTTCAGAGGTTACAGAAGTGCTCTCTGCAAAGCAGCCAATCCATGGGTTTCCCATGTAGGTCCTCCTCTCTGCTCCTAAGCTTTGCCTAGTCAGAAAAGGAAAATCTCTCCTGGCCTCCCAAGCATCTGGAGATCCAGGGAGAGGAATCCCACTCCTGCTGCAGGATAGTATGTCTGGAGATCCTCAAGGAATGGGCTGGCTCATGGGATCCATGTGTTCACTGCATTTTGCATGCCCAGAAAGAAATGCTTGTAAAAAGCCAATCAGAAATGTGAGCCTGAAACCTCTGAAATTG
Source organism: Muscicapa striata striata (assembly GCA_030060385.1). Taxonomy (NCBI): domain Eukaryota; kingdom Metazoa; phylum Chordata; class Aves; order Passeriformes; family Muscicapidae; genus Muscicapa; species Muscicapa striata. Next base: position 828,184 of record JAREIS010000048.1, read on the forward strand.
CTCAGGTGGGAGGAGAGGGAACAAGCGGTGGGGAAGGGATAGGGAAAAAACAGAATACAAAGACAGCTTCTATTTCTCTTTTGTTTTGTGAGTGCAAGAAACTTTTTGAGGCATTTTAAAATCCTAGAAGCAGCTGTGGTTTATGTGCAGCGTGTGGGAAATGGAGTCAGGCTTCGAGACAGAACCATTGCACAGCTGCCTGGAGCACATGGTAAATATTTATGGACATGCCAGTCTAGAAGCAGTGGCATTTCTAGGTAAAAAATGCAATGAGCATATCCTTATCAAACAGCTCCAGTAATAACCTTTCCTAGCTACCATTGTGCTCACTTTTTTTTTTTTTTTTCTTTCATGAATTTTTATGTGACTTTCAGTGTTTTGTCCTCTGATTTGTAAAGGAAAATTGACAGCTATACAATTATAAACTGAGGAAAGCAGCTCTAAATTTCCATCTTAAAAGAAGTAGAGGATATCTAGAAACACCTCAAGGCATATTCCTATGGGGATGTTATTTAAAGACCCATTTTTTTAATCCACTTTCTTGAGATAGAACATCTATACAGAGTTAAAACATAGCAGATCCTTCTGTGATAAGTCTTGATCAGGATTAATGGAAATAGTGAAATGCTGTGTTAATCTAGATTCTTCCCCTTCTCCTTTATAATAGTATGTTTTTTCTCCTGTTTTCATTAAATATTCTTTTTTTCCTTCCGGCAGACAAAACAGTAGCACATTCTGCAGACAAAGTGTGTAGGTGTGTTGCCAAGGACAACAGTTTCAGACATAAATTGCTTTTGAACCATAAACCCTTTCATTGCTCTTTATTGAAGGGCATCTGTATGCTGTTATGTTAATTGAAGGTTTTCAGGCAGCCCCTCTGGCCACAGGGATTCAGTGTGATAGCAAACACCCAGGTTACAGCCCCTTTCCAAGGGGCACCAAGTTTCACTGCAGATAGCTATGCCCCAGCACAAGTTAAGGTTCAAAACTTTATAAACTAGGAGAAAACTGTTCCTGAAGCAGTAGTTCCTTAAATGCTACTAAAAGGGAATTAAAGGAAGCTGGCAAAAAAAAGAATATACAACTAATGATTTCATCTTATTGATTAAGTGTACATAAGAGGAATAAAGCAGAATGCATTGCCCAAGATTGCCCACTTTCCAAATTACAGTTTCATAGTGGTTGCCTAGATTCAATCCTTCATCACTATCAAGTTGATCTTTGACTTTTCCTAATGAAGGTGGTGGAGCTTACATGAGTTTCACATTTGCTGAACTTTGGACTATTTTACAAAAAAAAAAAAATTGCCTGACAATATGAAAACATCAGTCAATTGGAAAAAAAAGTTATCAAGGCAGAAAGTTCCTTTTACTTTGCTATCAGCCTCATCCCTTGACATTGACTGAAGGTAAAAATGAGTCAGGTTCTCAGGGAAAGAGTGTAATTGATGGTTTTTTGAAGTTGCACTGACTTCTGCCATCTTAAGACCTGGTTGTTGCTCTTTGTTTTGTTTTTTTAGTAGTCACAAGTGTAATCTGTGTCTGGCTGGATCCAAATACAAACTTTCAGGTACATAAACCACATGGCTTTTGTTCCTTTTATGTTCCCAAAGACACTTTTGATGCTCAATCACTTAAAAACATTTTAATATTAATGGTTTAGTTACAGAATGCTGCAGATTTTCAAACACTAATATCAGAAAGAGGTTTAATTAAATTCTTTAAGTCCATCCATCATTCAGCCCTCAGACCTAAGATGCTATTTTTTTGGGAAAAAAAAAAGCTGATTGGCTGATAACAACACTGTACATAGAAATATCCAATATCCATAGAAGGATAGTGCTTCAAAAGAAACCCTTAAATTATGGCAGCAAAGAAGGGATGGCAAAATGCACAATTTTGCATCTGACACCTAGTTTTATGTTTTTTGAGAACTTCAGGTTGGTTTTGAGTGTTGATGTCCCTGTTTTCTTAAACACCTGGGAAATTCAGGGCAGAAATCCAAGTTGGTCTCTCACCATCTGATAACCCTCACCAAAGAGCCAGGGCAGCTCTCACTGGCTGTGTGGATCAGAGCACCAACCTCAACACATATACACCTCATATTGCTGAGGGCAGCTTATTTCATAAAGAACACAACTCCCTGGAAATGAGAACTATGACTAAAAACAGCCCAGAGATGAAGATCCTCTCTGAAAATGACCCCGTCTCTTTCAACTTGTATTTCCCAAGATCCTGAGAAAGCTGTAGCTTGGCCTTCAAGTCTCTCTTTGAGGTGAGATTGTAGTAGAAGCTCTGCCACACATGTCCTTGTGTTTCTGTTGTGACATTTCGAGACAGCTTGTTCTCAACAAATTTTTTATCATTTTCTTTTTTTGTTGTCTAAACTGATGAATGCAACCACTCAAATCATATCATAAAGATATCTAAAATACTTCTAGAAGAACCATTTCAACTCTGAGGGCAATAAATAACAGGACAAAGACTCTTTGCTTACCTTGGAGGACTTGTCCAGACCAGGGACTGGAGGGTGTCTCAGCCCCTTCTGCTTTCTTCTTCCTGTAGCATTTGACCCTTGAGCCCCAGAGCTCCTACACCCCATAAGTGCAGTGCTCTGAGAGCCCCAGGACTTCAAGCCCTCTTCACAAAGTTACCTTCTACCCCAGGACCAAGTGCTCTGTGATATGAGGCACACAGACTCCCAAAACTTTAATTTTTCAGCCTGTGTGGTAACTGGGTGCCTGGCAAGTTCAGCTCCTGGCCACATATTCTTTAACAGGAATTTGACCCATCTGTCCAAAGAGCTAAGTTAAGGCTCTGGTTACTGAGTTCTCTATTGGTGTCTGTTTCTCTTCTCTTACAGTAAAAGTCAGGGAATCTCAGTGATCAAATATCCAATCCCTGCCCTCCCTCCAGGATGCAGACTACAACAGGTAATTCAAGTTAATAAAAGATAAGGCAAATAAAAATCTCTCAGCTTGGTAGATAAGGGAAAATGACTACAACAGATAGGATAGAAAACAAGGAAAAGAGCATATCACAACATGACAATAAGATTTCTAGTGTCAGAATAAGAAATGGTGCTGGGCTGGATTGTAAGTAGTGTATGTGCATCCAAATGTCTGTGGAGGTCAATTTATATATCAAAAGGTGAATGAGAACATAAGGGAGAAAAAATGCAGTATTTGAAAGGGTTGGAAAGATAAAATATATGTATTGATGTACAGGATTATTGGGGAAAAACTTGCAGAAGTATCATTTGGAATGGGCTTATAAAGAATAAGAAATACAACAAAAGGTATGCAAAGTTACTTTGTGTTTCTGAAATATCTTGGATAAAATTGTATAAATTATACAATTACACAAACTTGTGTAACCTTGTGTAACTATTTATGTGGGTATTTTCAGGACAGTTTACATCTTTCATGTGCACATAGAGAAATCCTATATTTCAAATTATTTTTCAAATGAGCTGTTTGAAAAGGAATTTTGAAATAATAAGAAAGAAAAATGCTAGCATTTAACTTAACAGAGATAAAATCTGAGGGATTTGAGGGATTTCCCTTATTCACACCAGTGAAAAGGATCACCTGCTGACCCATGCTTAACTCATTTGATGAAGCAGAACTCCCTAAATAAATGGCTTGCAAGGCTGGGTTGACTTAACTATTTAAACAAAGGAGGTGAATCATCCATGACACAACCATAAGTAACAGAAGGAAAGAAATGCAGAGATTACTTTGCATAAAAAAGTCATGGCGACATGGGCATTAGTCAGTCATAGCAGCAAAAGAATATTCAGTAAAAATTAGACTGTAAAATACAATAAATGGTCTGAAAGTGAAATCCAGCACTTCTGCATTGGCAAGGAGCACAGCAGAGAAGCAATCTATTTTCCAGCTCTGCTGCTGTCGTTCTGTCCTTTGCTTGCCAGTTTTCTTTAGCAAACCCATCACACTCAGAGCTAACACACATCTTGCATCTCCTCTTCGGTTGTACTAGGAACATGGCAGCTTTTATCTGTGAAAATCCATTTTTTTCTTTTGTCCTTCCAAGTCTTGTATTTTCATAGTGCTCATCATAGCAAAATTTAAGCCCTCCTAAAGTGAGTTAGATCTATATCACATGAGCTTTTTAATATTTCCAAGTAAAACAACATAAATCACTGTGATATTTTCATAAATATCTAAATCTCTTTTTCAGCCATCCCCAGCTTTTGAAGAAAGGTGAGAAGCTTAGAAATAATTGATTTCTCAGATTTTTATGTAAATAAAAACAAACAAAACACAACAAAAAAAAGTCATAATAAGTGGTTTTGTTTTTTTAGCAAAACAACCACAAATACCTTGCTCATCAACTGAGACAGCTAATGGAGACAACATCAAATTTCCATTTTCTTTACTTGGGGTTTATTCTTCTTTTAATTTATTTAGGAAAAAATAAAAGCAAATGTCATGTGGAAATGTGTAGACTTACTCTAAGTTCTCAAGCAAATTTTTTCCTGCTCTTTACCTCTGCATAGTCAAAGCAATGTGAATACTAGCTAAGTTCCATTTTCCTTTTTTATGATTCCACTTTTACACATAGTGCAAATAACCCAAATTTTCCTCCAGGAAAGGAAGCACAGACTCCCACATAAGACTTTCCCCAGTTTCTTCTCCTGGCCCAAAGTCAGACTTCATCTCATGAGTCAGAAGTTCTTCACACATTGAACTGAATGGAAAGAGACAGCACAAACCAGGCAGGACTGTGGAAGAAAATCCAATGACAACAGTGACAAAATTCCTTTCTTGAGGCCTCTGTTGTGATTGATATTGCCTGGAGCTGCTGTGTTGCATTTTGGAACTTCTAACTAGTGCTGAATCTAAACTTCTCATGCAACAAGGTCTTTGTATATCTAGAAGAAAGCCTAGTGGCTGGCCCTCATTTTGGCCCATTCAGGGACCTGCTTGTCAGAGTCCTGTGGAGGGAAGCTGGGTTCTGGTGATTTGGTTTCTGCTGCTGTTCAAAGGGAGATCAAGGGGCTGAAGAAATGTGCCAAAGGAAATCTCACAACATTTAATCAGGAGAAATAAAAAATCCTCTACCTGGGGAGAAATAGCCCCATGTACCAAAGCAGGCTGGAGGCCAGCCAGATAGAAAAGCTCTGCAGAAAAGGGTCTGAGCAGAGGGTTGGTGGGCACCAAGCTGGCCACGAGCCAGCCATCCATCCTCACCCTGCCAGCCCTAGCAATTCTGTAATTTTTTTTTATGCTGACATGTTTTCACATCCTCGTGAAACATTTCATGTCACCATTTCCCTAGACTTAGCAAAAATCTATCAGGTGTCCCTTCTGCCAGCTGGGTGAGGCAATAGGCTAAGAACAAGAGGGGACTTTCACCCATTCTTTTTCACCTCTTTGCAACTGGAATGTGAGTCTGTGATGCTCCCACACTGGTTACTCTGTAATGCAGGTCCTAAGCACCACAAGCATACGAATTAGAACATTTGTAAGTACAATAAGCTTGGCAGAGAAATTATAATGATGTGGACTGATCAAAAGATGACTTTCATTGTGCAGCTGAGAATACTGCAATTCAAAAGAAATTAAAGTCTTCAAAGTTGTGGCTGTGCTGCTTAACAGATGGGCTTCTTCAAAGATTCATTATTAATCTAACAGAAACTATAAATACCAGAGTGTGAATTGAACAACCAAACCACACACCTGCTGGTTTAAATCCATCAGGAATATAATCACATCTCTGCAGCAAGAGCAATGGAGGAAAAAGCCAAAGTCCCTGTTGGCTGAAGAAAGCAATATCAAGCACCTTGTCTTGATAGGTGAGACACAATGGTTGTTTTCACCATATAAATGACTACAACAAATGGGATGTAATTAAATTTCATGACATTTTTAGAAAAAGAAAAGCATGAATGAAAACACATTTTTATACAGAGGTTGTCATTCTTGGGAACAAGGGATCTTTAAAACCTGTGATTATTCTATGCAGAAAATTTTCAGACACTTCAGTACTGTTCTTCATTCTCCCTTCCCTGCATAACTCATGCCTCTGCTTCTAGTGCTCAGATCATTTTTAGAAAATGTCTGCTTCTTTTAGGTCTGAAGAATGCAAAGCAGAAATGGGAAACCAAGAAAGGCTGTGTAGGAACATAACATTTCTAGATATATCAAGGGTAGGTAGATGCCAGTTAAAAGGAAAAGTGAATATAATAGGATTCTTCAAAATCACCTCCTGCTTTGGGTTTAGAAGAGCCCATCCTGACAGCCATGTGGCTGTGCTTGCCCAGCTGTCAGTACCCTCACCACCTAAATCAGCACTAGCTGCTGCCTTGGCATCTGTTGAAATCTCACCATCAGTTGTCATTAACCTCAGAAATAAACCCCTGTTCTCAAGAGCACAAAGAGTAAAAGCAGGGGAACTGCCATGTACAACATTTGTATTGGATCTTGCTGTGAATGGACATGGAAGTTTGTGACTAAGAGCAAGCTTGGAGCTGATGGGATGCTCCAAAAACAGGCAGGGTGATGTTAACTCCCTGCTGGGCTCTTTGCCACTTCCCTGGACAATGAGTGAAGGTCTGTTCTTCACCCTGGAGGAGAGTGTCCCTTTGGTAAAGAGTGCTGCTGCACAAGAAAGTTTTCAAAATCACTGGGTGTCCCTTGCACTCTGTAGTTACTTACACAGGAGGTGAGGCCCTTGCTGCTCAGTTACCCAGGTGTGGTTACATGCAGCAATAATCTCCATCATGGGCAGCAAGCACAGGGGAAAATTGCTTTCACTTCTGCTCAGCTCACACCTCATGTGTTTTTGACTGCTGCACTGTATAATTTTATTTAGTAGAGTTCTGTGCAGTGATCTGCTGCATTTTATCTCTTGGTAGCCTGTTGGAGCTTATACTTAAATATTTTAGCTGTGGTCTGGTAGGTTTCACTTTATTTTCTCCTAAACACTTTGCATCTGTTGTAGCTCCCCCTTTCATTCCTATGGCCTTGCTCTATCACTGAGTGTTAAGCCTCATTCTCCATTACAACCAAAAGGGAGTTGCCTAGAAAGTGATGGCTTTCCTGGCTTTCAGAATGGGTCACCCCTCACTCCTGAAAAATAATCTGCAAAATGTAGATTTTTGTGTCCATCTCTGAGCTGTGTGCAGTGCCAGGAGGTCCAGCAACTCTGCCTTGTCACCCAGCAACTCTGCCTTGTCACCCAGCACCTCTACCTTGTCACCCAGCATCTCTGCCTTGTCACCCAGCATCTCTGCCTTGTCATCCAGCATCTCTGCCTCATCCACCCAGCATCTCTGCCTCGCCCATCCAGCATCTCTGCCTTTTCCATCCAGCACAGCAGCTCTGGGAGTCCCCTGGTGAGGCTGGGTTTCCTCCTGTTTGTCTGCAGTGCACAAAACAAGACTGACCCAGCTCTGCACTTACTTGCATTTTACACCACAGGAGACACAGACAGTGGGTAATGAAGACGCAGGCACATCTTCTCTAGGTTATTAAGGTTAATTCCACAGCAGAGATCAGGAGGAGCCTGGGATTACACAGATTTTCACAGTCTGGGCACAGAAAAGTTTAACTGTGGTAACAGAGGGGTCCTGCATACAAACACAGCTCATGCTTGAATTCAGCTGAAGATACCAGCCTTGTGTTGTGTTGAAAAGGCTCCTCCTTGCTCTGAAATGCTAAATCCTCCTTGATAAATTCAGCATTTCTAATCTGAGCTGCCATGCATATAGATGGTTCAACATCTTATTCCCAATGGATGTGAAAGACCATACAGGCATGCTCTGTCACCTGGGCTTTGACTGTCCAGCTGTAAACTAAAAAGAAATTTCCTTTTCTATGACGTCTTGTAAGGATTGCCACATTGAAAATATTTATATACTCAACTAATATGGAAATATAAATACAGTTAGTGAAAAAATCATATTTATCATTATAAATAAAATTACATTTAAATGCTGTGAAGCCTGATTCAGCTGCAGACATTGAAAATTCACAAAATCATAGAACATTCTGAGTTGCATGGGACCCACAAGGATCATCAAGTCCAACTCTTAAATAATTAAACCCATGTCCTTGGCATGTGTTTAAACCCATGCATCATGACCCGTGACCTTCATGCTCAAACCACCTGAGATAACCCCAGGGCCATTTAGGGGTTTATATTTGTATATTTTTGTAGCTGGCTGGGAATCAGCTCTCTCTAACCCCTGTGGTGTAGAACCCCAGCCATGGGAGGAGTGCTGTGACTTTGCCCTCTATCTCTATCATGACTGTTCACATTCCCATGGCTCAGGCTTTGGCAGGAATCCTAGAGGAAAGCAGAGGCTGCCATTTGACAGGGAAGAGAAGGATGGTAAATTTTTGTGTAACAAACATTTCCACCAAGATATGTCACATCCCAGTTCCTGTCCCCATGATGTTCTTTCTCTGGCTGACACCATCATTCTGCTCCCTTGCAGGAAGGAAATGTGCAATAAATAAACATTAGTCAGAATTTTTTAGCTAGAGTTTTAATTATTTTTTCTTTGAAATAGCTTTTTCACAGCTTCCTATGCTCATGCAGAGTTAAGGTTATCACAAGTGTGGGAAAAAAAGAAAAGAAGTTTTGTGCAAACAGCGTAGGCAGGGAGAGCAAATGAAATTGGCTGTTTGAACTCAAAGCTGCTCATTACTTTGGAGGAGAACAAAATTAAAGACACAAGAGTAAAAAGACCAGAAGTTCCTGAAGAATGCTGTGTACATATATCCCCCAGAGCCTCCTCCAGCCCCAGGTTCTGTTTGGAAGGTGAGCACACACTGCTTTCACTGGAGAGAAAAAGTAAGATGACACATTAATAAATTAGCAATCATCTGAAGTTAAAAATTATATTACAAAAAAAAAGTAAATATATATTTCCTTTGCTTCACACAAAAATAGACCCATGAACCAGCAGAGATCTAGTCTTCTATATAAACTGCTTGAGCTCTGGTATGTCAAAAGCCACCATAGTGGCTCATTTCAGGCAGTGTTATTCTTTATCTTTATCTTTTCTTGGCTTTTGAATGCTCCAAACAATATATACACTACCTGGTGAACAATGCAGACATCATTTTAAGAGAAGCTGAAATAAATGTTTCTTTCTTCTCACTATCTTTTAGCTTTTATTTTTAATAAAACAGTTGTGATTTTTTTTCTTGAGGGGTTTCATATATACTGACAAGAACATTCTCAGACAGAGGGGGAAATTCTTTTTTTCAGGAGCACATTTATGTCAGTAAAGTTCCCAGTTAATTTTTGATTGTGAAGTGAGAGGTTTTACTGACTAGAAAAAGAGCCCTCAGTGGCTGTTGGATATGTGGAAGTATATCACAAGCATAACAATATTCTTTGGAAGTCACACTCAGTCAGCAATACTTGTCTTAAACCAGAGCATGCCATTGCTGAACAGGATAGAGGGGCCATTTTATTTTCAGAGTCCCTGGAGAAGCTAAAAAATCTCCTCTGAAGTTCATAACTCCTCAGGCTCCATGTGCTTCACAATATTCAGCAATTGCATATCCTATAAATCAGTAAGTCTTGATGAGATTTCAAAAGCCCTGGGTGGAGCTTTTAAGAGAGCTGGCTGTGTTGTTTGGTTCTTACCCCTGCTTCCAGAGTGTAACACATGTTTAAAGACCTCACATACATTTCCACCCACAACATAAATAATAAACACAACCCCTGCTAAAATTTCTAACAGAATCAAGGACCAGAAGTTAACAAATGTGAAAAGGCAGGGTCACCAAACAAACAGTGTCATCTCTGGCTGGTAGCACATTCTTTACAAAGGAGTTCCAGCTCCTTCCCACCTCCCCAGCCTGAGAGCAGCACCATTCTTTGGCAGATACCTGAGTCCACCTCTGTGCTAGTTTTGCCCACAGCTTTGCTTCACCTGCTCAAAGCCAGCCCAGGTCAGCTCAAAGCAGAGATGTTCAAGGGACCTATTTCCACTGAGCTGGCACCACCTATTACCATCTTTACCTGGGGCAGTTCTTTGCCAGTCTGATATCAATTATATATTAAAGAATTACCCCTATTCTGTGTACTCTTACAGCAATACTCAGAGCAGCCTTAGTGCCAGGTCTGCACAGACTGACTGCATATATTTGCAGAACCAGTTTCATTCATTATACCTCACTTCAGAAAAACTGGGCTAATCTGCAGCATACACAGAAAAAACTTTTGCTTCCTAGAATATATAGAAACATCCTCTTGTTTTATATGGTTTAGCTTTTGTTTATGATGCTGAACACAAATTTCCATAATGGCATTGATATATCACTGTCTACAAGTCATTACCACGACTGAGTTATTTATGCCCCTAAATGTTTACGTATTCCATTTCAACCACAAACTATTTATCAAACAAAGGCAATCACTGTGAAACAAACTCAGCCTTTTGCTTGTGAAGAATGATCCAAATATAAGCACTCTCTTCCGACTGCACATTAATCTTCTATAAAATAAAAAGTCTCCCTTTTTCCAAGCCAGGAGCAGCAAAATGATTTCAGGATGAATTTTTTAAGTACTCTATAGAAAATTGTTTTTTTGAGAAATCCTGGTCAACATATTTAGTTCTATATGCACATTTCATAGCATAATAGATTGGTATTAAATGTACATAACAGCAGCATAAGAAAAATAGTTATTAAAAGAGCAGTAGTTATTTATTTACTTGATAGCAATTTGCCTTCAAAGGGTAATGTATAATCAGTTATTACTTTATGTGCAAAATTCAACCTATCCCTGTTTTATTGGTCAAGATGACTCTGATTTGCTTTCTTTAAGGGTTGAGTTGTTCATCAAGAGCTTAACAAAGGACATGAGAATAAGACTGAATTCCCTGGAGCTGGGCCCAGTTTTTGTTCTGGCTGAACAATCTGCAGCCATCCTGCAGATCCTATGCCAAACTGGACCCTGCAGGCTGATTTTGCTACTAATAATTTCAACATGGTTTGCTTGGACCATCACTTCCAGGCTGTCCAGCACTGTATACAAATCTGTCTGCAGAGGGACTCCCAGAAAACAGAGACCTCCCAAGTCCATCTCTCTGTGCTAAGGCAAGATCATCCAGATTTAAATCATTCCCCACAGCTTTTGTCCCAACAGTTCTTCAAAAAGTCTCAGTAACAGAAGCCACCTCAACCATGCCACTGGTAACAGAACACTTCTCTGATTGCTAACAACAGTGTTCAACACTGCATTTATACCAGGGGCTGAAGTAATTTTGATAAAAGTTAAGAATTTAATACTCCAAATCACTTAAAACTTAAATGTGGCACATTGTTTTATATGTAGTTCAAAAGGCAATCTTGGCACAGGATTTGTTTTTTAGCAATTGCTTGTTTTTCAGCATATTTTTCTAGCAGCTAGTTTGATTGGTCCTGCTCCTAAAACAAATACTTATCCCTTCATGAAAATAATGTGAAGTACCTCTCTCTGTAGTACAAATCACAGTAACTGAGGCTATAAAACATACATACAGACCTGCACCATAAAGTTCATGGCCAGATTAATCTCTGAGTTGCTGCTTGTCCACACAAAATACTCTTCTACTGATTTGCGTATGAGCAACATACACATTTCTGGATTTTATTGTCATCATCTGTTTACTGGCAACTAGGAAATATGAAAGAATTGAATTCAATGAATAAATTATTTGCTGTCAACAGTCCATCAAGTAGTCATTTTCTGTTAGAATACCATTGGTTAGCTTCAAAGGAATTATTTTTCTCAATTTTTTTTTTCTCTCGAATGGATCAAGTTTCTAGAATAAATCAGCTAAAGGAAACAAAACCAAAAAATGCCATAGAAATTATCATCCCATGGTGTCTTGGGCAAAACAATGTGTGTCAGCCCAAAAGTGGGCTGGCAATGTTCCTTTGCCAGGTGCTGCCCTGGGCCAGCCACTCCAGCTGGAAGCAGGATCCTGCTGCAGATCCCTGCTAAATTCCCCAGCAGGCACAAAGATCTCCAGTAAGGATCCCCACTGACATTTATGCAACAGAAAACCAAAAGCAAGGCAGCCTTTGCTGTGACAACTCTCATCAGTCCCCAGAGAGCTGCAGAAGTACAAAGCAGCAGATAAAATGAAGACAAGAAGTCAATGGGCTTTGGAACCCTGGGAACTGTTTGCCTTGCAAACCAAGGATGTTTGAGGTGGGAATTCACAGGGTAAGAAATGGGGCTGGAAAAAACACCACCTTCAATGACACATGAGCATCAGTGCATCATCAGTTTCTTTCAGCTCTGTACATGCCTGTCATGCTCTGAAGACACAAGTCCTAAGCAATAGGTTTTAACTTCCACTGCCCCAAGAAGATAGTAACAAATTAGAATTTTTGTCTGAGATGTCCTTAGAAAGATGAGGTCCCAGCAGGCAGTGGTGGATGAATGTGGCAGGGACACCACTTGACAAGAAATGACAGCTTTTCCAATGTCCAGCTGCAGCAATAATGTCTACCAGACCCAGAAAACCACATCACCACCAAAGTGTCTTAGGGCTCAGCTACTCAAGCTAAGCTTTGCTAGTTAGTTTTTAAGACACAGCCACATAGTCATAGTCAAGTGTGGTTTTAATTGCAATCTAAATCTGTTAAGGGTGGTTTAATTGCTATTCATCATCTGTGCACAGGGAATTCAGCTAATCCAAACCATTTCAGAGCTCTTTTAACTGTCTTTGAACAGAAGTAGGCAAGCAAAAAATATGTGACCTATCCATGTGGCTCAGCTTGAGACAGTTCCTCCAGACAAGGTACAAGCTAAGGACAGTGTTCATTAAACTGTTCACACTACTAAAAAGGACCTGGTCTGGCAGATGGATTGAAAACATCTGAATATTTGAAAATACAATTTATGTGAAACTTTGCTTGTTAATTATTTTTTCCTAGATTTGGCTGGAAAAGGAAGATTTGGGAAACTATCCAGGCAACAGACTAGGATAGGAAATTTTGGAACCAAACCATGGAATACAGACATGTGTTGTGCATGTCTTGTTAGCAACATGCCAAATCCAAAGATCTTCATCAGACTCCTTGGCTCTGAGGGATTAATTAACAGTTGCTGCTAATGAAGAGCTGATAGTATGATAGTATATCCCATAGAATAATGTAATATCCCTTTTCTCTTGTAGCAATGTGAGCTTATTTTAGTGAGCCCTACTTTGTTTTATATCTACTTTTCAGGAACTGAAAAACATATATGCGTGCTCAAACTCACAAAGCAATTTTGTTTGTTCTGGTAAAAGAACAGGGATGAAGCAGGCTTACCTCTAAACAATTTCTTCTTCTTTTATCAGTTCCACATTTTCCACAGATTACTTGTCACAATATCAGAAAGACACAACGTGAAATAAAAAAAAAAAAAAAAGAAGAAAAGAGGAGCCTGACTCAGGCATTGTACTGCTGAGATAACACTGCAGAATTGGGTTCAGGAGAAAATAAAAGCAAGATAGCGTATCTGGAGTTCAGCTTGCTAAAGTTTAGCTATTATTTTGTGGTCTTAAAATACCTCACACTTTAGATACCTTACAATTAAAAATAACTACCACAAGAGTAGTTATTATACCAGAGTGCAATATTGGGAAAAAGATCTTTCTGGCAGTGAATCCCAGAGACTGTGAGCAGGGATTCTTTTTATTTCTTGTCCCTTAACTCATCAACTGCTAAACCCAAAACTGTCAGTATAGCTCCCTAAAGCAAGAGTGTGACTGTGTGTGTGTGAGTGAAATGCTTTTAACAATTTGTCATTAATTTGTGCCCGGCTCAGCTGTGCTGACACATTCAGTGCAAACAAAGGGCCCTGCCCTGATCGGGGGGCTGGGGCTGCCTGGGATGCCCAGAGTCCCTGCAGTGACAGCCCCAGACAGGCTCTGGCTCTGATGGCAGAGTGGGGCAGTGGGGGAGTCCAGGGTGTTCCCCTGGCTTCCCTGGCAGCCTTGAGACACCCCTGGCAAGGTTCTCAAAGACCCTGGAATGAAACCCAGGAGTCTCAGGGGCTGGATTTAACCCCCTGGAAAAATCTACCAACATTGAGGGAAGAAATGCAAGCAGCAAAAATAAGTAGGGTATAGATTAGACTGTTAGAATGTAGGAAAGGTGGATTTCTAAGAATGTTTATATTAGGGGGGCTCGTGGCTAACATGGAGTATTTGGGGCGTGGTATGCTCCTTCCTCTTTCTTCCTCATGTCACCCATGTTGGATGGCATGCTGGGATTCTCAGATTTGATGGGGACAAAACTGGACAGTGTAATAAGATTGTAGTATATTGGAAAATAATTGTAAATATTAAGCATGTAATTAGAATATAAAATATAAGACCTGCCCCTGGCAGGCAGATTCCGCCCTGGATGTCAAGCTGAACAGATCGCTGTTAGCTGGACAAGAAATTCCTGAGATAAGAAACAATAAACAACCTTGAGACCTCTGAGAACAGCCTCCTCCAGTCTCTCATCGGCAGGCATTGGAAAAAACCCTGAATCCCAGACCACCTTCATGTCCTCTGAGGTGATCTCGGGTCTAACGAGACACCACAGGCTGTGACAGGGCAGGTGTGCCCCAAATGCAGAAAACTGGCTGGGCTGGTGATGCCAACACGTGCTGCTCACTGTGCCAGACAGAGCAGGTGCCCTGACCCCTGGTGTACCCACCAAACCTGCCTTTATCAGCACCTGAAACCTGGCTCAGCTGCACACTATCCTGGCAGCCACAGCCTCTCACCTCTGCCAGAAAGAAAACAGGAGACCCCCACTACAGCAAAGGTTGGTCAAGAAGCAGAGAAAGTTTCCCAGCTTTATTAATCAAAAGTGGAAAGGACAGATGACTAAAATTATGGCTCTACCTGTGTTTAATGGAAATGCATTTTAAATGTGTGTTTTACACTGTCAATATAAGTATCAGAGTTGCTCAAGAGTACCATGAAGTATTTTACAAACATTAATGAGATAGCATCTTACTTTTAGTACAATTTTTATATATGGCTTTTCCAGGTAACATTAAGAATGTTTGCAATCAAAACAGGAAATCAACTTTTTTATAATGCTAATAAATACATTTTAGATTTACTTCTTGTCTCTTGCTGCATGTTGGTGCAACACTTCTTATAGCTTTCTCTAAAAAATTAGTTAAATTACTTAAATAATGATCTCAAATTTTTAATTCAAAGTAGTTCATGTTGACACTTTAATGTAATTAAGATAAAAGCATAAATAAAAGCACACCTCTTGAAAGCTAATTTAATAATTTGAAGCAATTATTTCAGTTTACATATGCATGGAATTAATTTTCTTATAGAAAATTTAAAAATAATTTTAAAGCATTAAATTAAAAAGAAGACTATAAACTATGTTATACAGTTGCATTATACATAAATATAATACTATATTATATAGTGAATTTATATTGCAAAATACTGAGGTATTGATGTTTAAAAACTTGAAAACTGAAGAAAGTATGTTCCCATCCTCGTAAATTCATGCTGAATTTAGGTTTTAGCATGGTTCAATGGGTTGAAAAGCAATAAATCAGCCCTAGAAATATGGGTGAACATCTTAAAAGAATAAACTATACAGACACACTCCTTGCTCTTCAGATTCCTTCTTGACTTAAAATTTGATGGTGTGCATTGCTCTCAGCCCACCTGGGTGGATGGCAGACTGCAGTTTAACCCTTGCTGTGCTGTGGCCTTTTCCCAAGGAAGGAACAAAACAGCCCTGGCAAAGGGAAATGGTGTCCTGCTGAGGAGGCTCCAGCACTGGGGCTGACAAGCAGCTCTGAGTGGGGCAGGAACACCCAGGACCTGAATGATGTGAAATGCAGAGAGGAGAGGATTCTGGCTGGAAACCTGCCCAGGGATTGTTTAGAGAGGTTGAAAAACAAAAAAATTCAAAAATTCCCAGAGACATACTGGTACAAAAATCTTTGTGCTATGAAATTCCCACTCATTTTCAAATTTCACTATGCTGAAATTTTAGCATGTAATACTAAATCTGTTTTCTCATTCTCTCTTCTACCCAGCTGTCTATGATAGATACCTGTGAAGTTTTATTTCCACTGAATGATCTGGTTACCCCCTGCCCTGGCTGGAGCTCAGCTGGGTGAGAAGGTGACATCCTCCAGCTCAGCAATAGCTTCCCACATCTCCTCCCTGGGAAACACTGGCACAGTTTCAAATCACTCACTGCAAACTGCTCAGCATACAGCTCCTAACCTGATTCAGTCAAACCCATCAGGCTCAGTCAAACCAAAATCAAAAACACCCCCCAGGCCGAGGAGTTGTCAACCCCAGCCCCTTCCACTGTTCCCACCCCACCTACCAGAGGTCACCAGATCCCCAGAGCTCCCACTTTGACTGATGGTTTTGGAAGTTTTTAAATACCAGTAATGGCAGAGGGGGGTTTTTGGGCTTTGTGTTTTGTTTTTTTTTTTTTTTTTTTTTTTTTTTTTTTTTTTTTTTGTTTTTTTTTTTTTTTTTTTTTTTTTTTTTTTTTTTTTTTTTTTTTTTTTAATGCAGTACAGTGAAAGAAAGAAACCAGCTCAAAATAGAAATGAGGGGAGAAGGATGACTTCTGGGCATCCTTGTAGGCAAAGATGGGTGGCAGCTGAAGACCCTCACCCAAACCTGCTTCTGCAGAGCTGCAGTTTCTCTTCTAACCCAGATTGCTCCAGGGAGTCTTGCCTTCAGCTGGTGCTCAGGGTGATGGGCTCTTCCACTTCTTGAGCTGGCCAAACACAGCCTCTCCAAGAAGAAATTTGAAAGGTTTTATAGAATGCTCAGATTTCAAGACTAGCAATACATTCTTTCCATATAAAGGTTTGGGTTTTTTTTCTCTTCACCCAGAAAAAAAGATTTAAAGACTAATACTGAAGATGCTGCAACTATTTTAAGGCAGCCTGGTCAGAACTGTGACAGCTATTTCTGCCTATAAGGTAACTGGTATGTTGAGGGGGTAAAGAAGGAAAGGACTGTAGTTATTATGCAAACACAGAGGAAAGTGATTTGGGGAAGGGAATGATCTACCACCCTGAAATTCAAGGACTAGATAAGATATCCCTAAATCTTAAAAAGTGAAAGCTATTTAAGAAGAATTATGGCTTTGTACTTTTCCCTGGTTTTGCAGTCCCTGTCAATAGTTTATTTAGTAAAAAGCATTTTTCAATTTGCATTTTGTGTATTTGCAGACTGATCTGATGTTACATTCCCCTTAAAAAAACCCCAAAACAACCAAAGGCAGTGTCCACCACATGTCCTCCCACTACTAGCTAACAAATCTCATTCAGCCTGGGTTATTTTCTTTGTACCTTACAGACTCACTTTTACCACCTCCGCTTCTATCAGTAACTCCTCAATATTGTCAGGCTACACTGTATTTATTTAGCTGCTAGCACCAGAAAGGAGGAATCAGATTTAAATCTTTCTGTAGTTTTCTTGCAATTTAACCCAAAATAGCAACGGGGCAATCTTTTCTAATTAAGACATTAATTTTACCAGGCAAACCTGTAATTCTCTGATCTACGCTGCAAAATAGCTGTAAAAATAGCAAATGCTTAACTGTGTGATCCATGTTCTGTGCTTGTCAGCCCAATAGGGAATGGCTCTCATACTTGCCATTCCATTACTGAGCTATTTGTTGCTGCTAACTTTTGTAGAGCTTTTTACTTCTGCTGGCACCAGGACATGGCAGAGCAAAGAGACAAGCAACACTGCCAGCACTGAGCCAGCAGGCAGAACACATTCCACTGAAAAAAAAGAAAAAAATCCTAAAAGATATGGTTAAAGCAAGATGTCTTTCCAAAGCTGGATCTGCACAGAATAAATGCATGGAGGTATTTCTGAGTCTCTGAATAGCTATCCTGGAATAACCCCTCGTGCAGACACCATGCCTTCATCTACACCATGTAGGAAGAGCAGGCGTGCAGTCACATTCACAAGCTGTCACAAGCACAAAAACCTCAGTCTGCTCTCAATTTTTACAACATGTCTTCATGTACCAAGGCAGTTTCCAGCTAGTTCAAAACTCCATTCTCCTTCATCCTTAACTCCAGTGTTAAATTTTTACCATCTAACTAATTCACCTACTCTCCCCTGTACCTCTCCCAGCTGCATCCCAACTCCACTCCATGATGTTTTCCAGACTTTGATTATTTCTTTTCAGTTTCTGTTTTACCTCAGGTAGCAACAATGTTATTCCTAACTGTTATTTCAGACAGAGCCTAAAAGACAACCAGGTTCAGGCTTACAAAGACAACACAGCTATTTGGGGTTGTACTGCAGATTGTCCCTAGCTCCAAGCCACTCCTAGAGCTCAGTACAGTAGTGGTGGTATGAAACATCCCTTGTTTTTTTAAATTTACCCAAATGAGAAAGACTCCACTATCTTTATGCATATTAAGAAATTGCAAATATACACAACAGAGCCTGTAGAAAGTATGATCTTATAATGTAAAGAAAAATCACTGGGAATCCCAAAATCAAAATGACTCCTAGAAATTTATAAAGACTGCAGAGACTGGTTCTTAGATAATTTAATAACTTTTTGTACAAAACTGAGGTAAAACATGGGGTAATGTGATATGGTCATCAAAGGTTTCAGCAAAGGAGCAGCATCTCAGTGTGTTGTTTCTTTTTGTTTAACAAGGTCACTAAAAACAGTTCCTGTGAGTAAGTTGCAGGATTCTCCTTTCTTCTGAGCCAATGAATCCATTAGGAGCTAACAATTTGGGCAGGACTCTGTAGTTTTCTTGAAGATATTATCTGAAGCCTGAAGATACATGAGTTTGAAAGAGGCAGGCAGGTTTACAAAGGCTGTGTGGGTAGGTACCACCAGTAAATCCTCTCAGTTTGGGACTTCTAGAACCTGTGGCTTCAAGAAATGAAAGTAAATAGTGTTGCAAAAGGTTCGTTTTGTGCTGCTGTTCCTTTTGACATGGCTATTATTTTGTATCAACTTCCAACAGCGCCTGTGTTCCACCCTAGCAAGTTAGAAAGATAAACTTTGATCTACCAGTAAATTGAACCCAAGCTGGTTAAAGTATATGTTTTCAATTCCATTGTGGTGGGCGGGGGGAGAGCAGGGAAATCCACATTTTCTTCAGAAAGTAGAAAATGTCACAAAAAAAGTAAAAAAATAAAAGAAACAACAAAAAACAACCAAGCAAAACCAAACAAAAACCCAAAACCACATATAACACATTTTACGTGTGGCCATGTGGCTCTGTCATGAAGTGGCTGTGGCTCAGCCTTGGGTATCAAAACCTGAACTTGCATTTAGAGATCCCAAAAGCACAGCCCTTCTCATCAAAGGTTTGGTCTTACTCCAGGCAGCAGAGCTCATTCTGGAGATTTCCTTCCCCTCAATCAGTAAAGAATATCCCACAATCACTAAGAAGAGCAGCTAGAAAATTGCTACAAGAGCTGTAAGTTTAATAAATCACACAGCTAAGTCAGGGGGAGAATGTTTGCTTCCTCTTGCAAGATGTGACAAATGGGAAAACATGATACTCTCAGAAAAGCAGGCTTTGTCCATTCCCACTTTGGCATTCACAGCCCTTCTCTGCTGAAAAGATATGTCTCTGCTGTATAAACAAGGATTTTTAAGCTTCTGAGACAAATTGGTCTTGCAGCCCTCACTGCTTGTCGTAATAACCAAAGAATAATAATTCCTGAGAAAAGCACAAGCTAAATCTTTAAAAAGGAGAAGAAAATGTCCCCTTTGTTGTAGGAAAATGTCAGCCTGATGTGCAACTGAAAAAGTCAAGGCTAAAAATGCTTATTGCCAAGCCACAAAAAAAATTACTGAAATTGTGTTTTCTAGTTAGTGTCTCCACAAATCTTTACTTTAGTTTTATAATAAATGAAAAATTAACACAAAAGCTATAATTCTCCAGTGCTAAATAAAGCATTTCATTGGTATGTCTAATGCATTAGGGTTCTGTTTAATGTAAATAAATGTATCAAAATTTGTCTGTTGCCAACAGCAGCAACAACATACCAAGGGAAGCTCATACTCCCTGCCACTTTACCAAGTCACTTTGCTGCTGCACTGGAATTATTGCTAATTAACAGAGACATGACTGAGAAGAAAATTAGGCCTCATCTCTAATTTGGATTTAAACATATTGCTGGTGCTTAGCATATAAGTTTAGTTAAGAGAAACTGATTTTCTTCCTCTATACAACCACTCTTACTTAATACATAATTCTAAATGTCAGGCTCCCTGATGAAGTAAATACAGTGTGAGTCATAAGCTTCTTTAAATGCAATGCCACTGTACTGAAAAAACTGGAAATGGCTTTTAATTTTCCCTTTAATGACACTGAAGAATGTATATCTGTAAGATGACCAAGGCTGACACCTGAGGCAAAAGCCCAGATGCAGTTTCTTTCTTATTGTCTGGAAATCCCTTTCCATTCAGTACTTCTTATTCTACCATCTTGCCTTAGTTTTTTTCTTC
This sequence comes from Muscicapa striata striata, assembly GCA_030060385.1. Classification (NCBI taxonomy): domain Eukaryota; kingdom Metazoa; phylum Chordata; class Aves; order Passeriformes; family Muscicapidae; genus Muscicapa; species Muscicapa striata. Next base: position 848,660 of record JAREIS010000048.1, read on the forward strand.
TCAAAATTCAATAAATCATATCATGAGATTTAATCATAGCTTTCTGTATGAGTTATGAAATAATCATTGTCTGCTACATTATTTCTCCTTGATAACTTTGTTGCATAGTAGAACTCCAGACAATGTCCTTTGCTTCAAATAGCTAATTCTTTATTAACAGAGAAACAACAGCAGCAACCCATAATAATCCCTTTCATTATGCTCCAACACCCCAGAAAGTCCTTGGTGGTTTTTTTTTGCATTTTAAGACTCAGATACAGAATAAGGAGGTCCCTCACGAGACTGCCAAGAAATTAAAAAAAAAAAAAAAAAAAAAAAAAAAAGCAGGGGGGGAAGGGGGGAACAGAAAACATTTATTACTAGAGTTTAAACCTGGAATTTAGTATCATGGACTAGAAGAATTATATGAGTTATTTTCTAGATCAAGTTCTAGAGCTGATCCAAAGCACAATGGACTTCCTGTCTGAACAGGAATATCTGATTTCCCCAGAGCTGCCTGTTCACCTTCCACAAGGACAAGGAACCTTCTCAGGGCTGGTACCCCTCCCTGGCTGGAATCACCAGCTCTGGCACAGCCCAGACCCCAGAACAGCCCTGGTGGAGATGGCTGAGTCCAACCATGCTACCAACAGGTCAGCTGAAGGGAATAGCCCAGTGGGGAAGCCAGCTCTGCTTCTTTCTGGGTCCTTGCAGGGCAGTCCAGGCAATGGACAGAGCAGTGACCCAAGCAGCTGCAAAACTCTGGATTTGCATTTTGCCTGGGATCTCTGTGCATCATGCTAGACAATTTTACTGAGTGGAAAAGACAAGGCATTACTTAGTGCATCTAGTGGAAATGTTGCCTAGAAGAAAGGTAAAACAGGAACAGACAACTAAAATTTCTTTACATGCACTCTCCTAAACTTCATCCCAACTTTCAAGCCATTTACAACTTTGCTAATGTCTTATCTGTCTTTCCAGATTTGTTTCTGGTTTGTTTTTTCTCCTTTCTGTATCTTTATGTTCTTGTTGTTCCTTTAACAGCTTGGTTTATGCTGGCTCATTCTGCTTCTATCATTGCTATTCTTGTTTGTTTGTTTGTTTTTCTCTCAGCTTTCCAGTGTTCTGTGTATTTCTGCCTAGTTGCCAGAGAACAACTGTATCCTGTGCAATCCAGATGCCCTCTTACATAAGAATCCTCTGTGAAATATTTGTTTCTTCCCAGTTACACTTGGGAAGCTCAAACTATACACAGTTTTGTTCTAGAGTGTAAGATAGGAAGCTTGAAGCATCTGTTTTTCTTGAAACAAAAGAGTATTTAAAGAATCACCAAAATTTGCTGGTTTATGAAAATAGTTGGTATGGTCAAGACAACTACATTAATTGTCTTTCTCCATTGCATCTCGAATGAAACACAACATATTTTTGGCACTCCACCACCACCTCACAATTATTTTCTGCTACTGTAACTCTACTACCTTTAACTAAGGTAGCACTGATTCATCCTGCATAGGAGTGAAAGAATGAGGATAAAATGTTCTCTAGATTTATCAGAAGACATTTCCATGGATCTCATTTTGGGGTGACATCAGAAGCCAGCTGTGGTTGGCTGGCCATTGTGGAGTTAAAATGCATTGATGTTTCAAAATAAAAGATGTAACTTACAGAGATGCTCTTTTAAAAATCTATTTACTACAGAGACTTGAAAGGTTTTACTGCAATAACTGAACAGCCTTGAAAGGATCCTGTGCCTGCTCATTTCACAGCTACCATGACACTCAAATAAAAAGTGACCATGACATACAGCACATGAAGTTCCAGAACTAAAATAAGGACTTGTGAAGTGCTCATGTTTCAAAATACAATTTTTGTCAGTCATGATAAAGAAATGCATATTTGCAAACTGTGGCCACACATTCTTTACACTCAGTTTGCTAGAACAGCATTTTATCTGTGTATACTTTAATACTGGAAACAGATGGGGCTTCTGCTATGCTAAAAATGGAGCTGGTAGTTCAATGGTTGTCAGTAGAACTGGGTGCCAGCTCCACTGCTCCGTTTTGAGACTGCTTCTCTCCACAATTCCAGGCTTGCTCAGTGACAGTGTAGACAGAGCTCTGCATACAGAAATTCAAGGGGAGCTGCATTCTCCTGGGACAGCCTGTCCCTTTGAGCTATTCAAAGGCAGTTGCTTGTTAGGAGGAAATAACCAACAGGAGGTATTTGAAATAACATTTTCTTACAAAGAAAGCAAACAAATTAACAGAGAATGAGAGTGACAAGACTGAAAGCTCATCTATTTGGGAGCAGTAAAGAAAGTCAGTCTGAATTAGTGAAGGCTCTCAACACACAGGTGAGATACAAGGGGTGAGATGCTGTGAATTTAGAGGTGAGCTTTGTGCATCTTTGTGCCACCCAGAAAATGGAAGATAATTTGCCTCTTTTACCCACTTTTTATCTCTTAGGGTGTGCACACAGACAGCTGCTTCTGGTTTTTAAATTCTGCCTTACCCAGCAGTAACATCTGGGTACAGTGCACACCTACTGCTGTAACGTGATTGCACATTAAACACCCGTGGCAGGAACCCTGCATTTTAATAGCAATTAAAATGTTATTTCAATTTAGCATCATTAACATTCCAGCTGACCAAAGGCTACTTTATTTATGTAGGTGCTCACAGAAGGTCCAAACGCTTTTTAATTTAATCAGTATTAAGTGCCAGTGGAGGCTGGGGGTCTGCTGCTAACAAGCCCTCAGAAATTATCACATACAAGTACTCATAAGAAAAAGCAAGCAGCATGTGCTAGCTTAACTCCCTCGTGTTATCTGCTAAATTATGGTGTCCTATTAAAACATTTCATGTTGTTTGACAGTTAACAAAGTTATGTAAGAACCAGATTTGTGAGACACCCTCGTACTTTTTTCTGCTTAAGTATTTAATTAAGTGCAAACCAGCCATGAAACCCTGGACTTGAGGATAAATAAAGGTTAAAGAAAGAAAAGTAAATATCAAATGAAAATTAAATGCAATAAAGGGGGGTTTTATTCATTGTGGTATTTTCCCAGGTTAAGCTTTTGTGAATTTCGTAAATGGCATCATCTGTTAACTACTTAAGCCAGATAGCAACTGAGAATATCCTAACAAAATTCTACAAAATTTTACCAGAACTATGAAAAATTGAGTGATACTGAAATGAAATGGAATTTTCTCCCACACATACTACCTGCATGCAGCCAGACAAATGGGCTTAGGTGGAGGTCACCAGTGCAGTTGGCATTTTTGGAAGCACATAAGTACTTTAGAAGCAATAGCATCAGTGAAAAGTTTCCCTGGTGTTTTCTCAAGCCATATGAATAGTACTGAAGAGTGCATCCTCCAGAAAGACAGGTTCAGCTCTTCAAATCAAAGAGGTTTGGAAAGCCATCTGTTCATAGTACATGCTTGTACTATGTCTAATCAGGCACCAAGATTAGAAGCCTTCATGAAGTCCCAGTTTCCCCACAGGGTGACTTGTCAAGGCCATGCCAGGACACAAACCTTGGTGAAACCACCAGCTGCTCATGAGAAGACTGATGGCACAGAAGATACCCATAGTAAGTAGCTCAGAGTGTGCTGTCACTATTATGACTGCCTGGGGATGTTTTAACAAAACTGTTTTGGCTTGGAACAAGTCTGCTTGTCAAAAGCCAAGCTACCCACTGAAACATGACCATCAATTGAACAGGAGCAGCACTACCAAGAGATATTTGCTTTGCTCTGGAATAGCTCATGGGTAGTCCTGTGACGTGAACATCTATCTCAGATCTGGACAGACAATTTTTTCCCTGCTCTTCTGAGTTCTTCCTTGATTTGCACCATGGTCCTCATTGCAAGGTAGTAGGAAAGAGTTTTCTCCTAGGTCCAGCCATGCTGGATGGATGTCTTTGCTCCAGGGTGTCACTGCTGCCCTGCTGCTCCAGGGAGCTGTGTGCTCACCTCTGCCTGCTCAGCCACTTGTGTGATGGGGTCACTCAAAACCAATTCTGCAAAACTGCTATTCAAATAATTTTCTTCTCTTTCATTAAAATAAAAAGGCAGCAACTTCACAAATATCTTGAGCAGGAGACCTCAGGTACCAGCAGCTGAAGGTACCAGCAACAGCCAAGACCTCCATTCTGGACTGAAGCAGAGCTGCCATCTCCTGTGTTCAAAGATGTGAGCCCACCACCCAGCTCCTCTGCATGGGCTTTTTCCTACTTTCCTTCCTCCTTGCAGGAAGGAAAGATTTACTTGCAATCAACCCCCAGCACCTCTCTGTCACACCAATCAAAAGATTTTTTTCTATATGAGAATATACTTTTTCTGGCTACATGAATATTAATTTGAATAGCATTAAGTGACACAGCTCAGAAAGTGGAGATGAAGGAATCAGCAAACCTAGAATTCGGTAATTATTGTCACAATTTCAAGTTTTTCTGGTCTTAGAAATGTATTTTTTACCTTCTCAGCTTACAGCATGATCTATAGCTTCAGCCAATTACCTTGAGTTTCTGAAACCCGAGCAGGTACTAATTATGTAGGCAAATGAACAATTTTATTGTTGCTATCCATTAATCCATTTAATTATTCCATCACTATTCCTTCTTGATGCTCATCTCCTCCTTTCCTTCCCCAAAGCTACAGAGCTGATTTATAAAAGCCTTTCAGTTCCTATCTGTAGCATAAAAAATCCTTTAAAAAGCTAATCTCAGGTTTTGTTTCATTTGACATTAACACATTAAGCCTCTGAGAACTCTCTGTATTGTGCTGTCAGCTCACATTTCTTAGTGCTATAGGACTGAAAACATGAAAATTAGGTGGCAAGCCAGGGCTCCCTCCACCAGCACTGGTAGGTAAGTGGTTCAATCTCACCTCTTCAGGCCATTTTTGAAGGCAGCTGAACAGATTTTCTCCCTCTATGAGCCCAAATTCCATTTTCTCTGTAGCTGCAACACATCCCTGCTCTAAGGTCCCACCAGCATTGCACTCAACTTGCAGGAACATCCCAGGCTTTCAGTTCAGGCTGTGGGTACCAGCTCACATCAATATCAGCCACATCTTTCCCATGCTGAGGGAAACAGCAGTTTTTAATGCTTCTGTCAGGCTGCAGTGTTGTTTGCTCCCAGCCAGACACAGGACGAGGGCATATTTGCCTTTGTCACTCATGACAACAGCCTGCACCTGAAAAAAGATTGCATTTTCAACTGGTTTTCTTTTGTTCAGACTGCTTTCACAGCATGGACACCGTGTTCCTACCCTCTGCCTGTGCACTGGGCTCTCTATTACGTGAGACAGGAGGTGGTTCACACAGCCCAAGTACATTTTTGAATCTGATGGTCCATAGCCTGACATCACACCCCAGTGAAACAGAGCAAACATGTGTCAGACCCTTTGACTGCAGAAAATAGAATTTTACAGAAACTTTGTGCTTGCACAAACTCCTATAAGAGGTGCAGAACTGTGCAAGAGGGACAAACTTTTTGTGCTTCGTGTTCTCTTGCTGGGGGGAGTGGAAGGGAAGAGATGTCTATGCTCTGTGCTATGTCTGTGCTATGTCATTTCAATACCCTTATTGGTTTCTCCAGGCCTTAGCAAAGCCCCAGAGGGAGAGGGGCTCCTGTTCTCTGAGAGCAGCCCATGCACAAACTTCACTTCACACCAGCTGTGGCAGAAGGGCCCCACTCCTGAAATGCTGCAGCTTCACTGCTGGTGCAGCAAATAATGGGCTGCTGGTAATAACCTGACTTTGTTCCTGGACAGCTGTGATAATCTAACACTGGTCAACATTTAGTCTGCTAAAAATCATCTCACAAGGCATACAGCAGATATCTTGGTCTCTGCTCAGCACAAATGAAAAGATAAAAGCAGATTAATTTCATTTGGGTGCTCAAAACTTCCCCTTGAAAAGCTGCTTACAGAAATCTGGACTAGCATGAAAAAAAATATCACGAGTAGAGAAAATAGAAAAATGTATTTCATAATATGCATACTTCTGTATGCATAATGCATACAGCAAATATATTCAAATGGCATCAATGTTCCTATAATCAGAATATAAATCAAGAATTTTTATGATGGATTGTCCTGTGATTGCTTGAAAGTCAGCCAGTAGCTACAGGGAAGTTAAGAATAACTAATTTACAATGCATTTCTAAGTAAAGTACCCATACCTACACACACACATAAATATTCACACAGACGTATATAAAATGCCAAGAAAAATACACATCATAAACAGCCTTGTAACAAAAAAAAACTGGTTTTAGATATTAACTTGAAAAATCCCACAGAGATAATAATCAGCAAGTGCATAATCCCTGTCTTATAGCCCTTTGAGACCTTTATTTGTAGGATTTTCAGACTTATAAACGCTTGGTCAGTGTTTATATTATGCAAGGAGCTAAACTTTCTACAAATAATTATGCTAATATTATAAAAATACAGGTAGATTCTGAAAAATGGATCTCAGTGTAATCTCCTAATCCAAAATGAATTGTAGTCTAGTCACAGATCACGTTAGTGGGTAGCTTGCTTTAGCTTGCAAAAATAAGCAATCCTTTTTCTACAATGTCTCATGATGAAATGCTTACTCTGCAGGAATTAGTGACACATCAATGGGTTTAAAATACAGACAGTGTTTAGATTTTAAAACTTCTGTGGTTTTTATAGAATTCATAGCAAAAATAAAACCGGTGTTCTGACTGATTTTTGCTAGATTCAGTCCTTTTGTTTACCCAACATTAACTGAATATCTCTGGATATTGGTGACTGTGAAGAGGACTTTGCAAGCATTTTCATTGCATGAGAACATCACTCACTTCTGTCCTAAGTGATTTTTAGCTTCTTTTCCTCTTCTTAAATGTATCTACAGGGAAGGGAATCCATATTAGTTGTTTCTCCAAAGAAGGTACAGAGGCAGTGTCAGTGATCCCCTGTGATACAGCAGCCCCTGAGCCAGGCACCAAGTGATTCATTCAGAGTTAATGCAGAAAATCAAGCACTTCTTAAACACATTCCCTCTCATCCAGTACCAGACAGCTTAACCACACTGCAGAACCCTCCCTTTAAAGTGTTTACTGCTCCCCATTCCTTGGAAAAGGAATTTAGGGGAGCTAGCTTTTGTGCTGATCATAATAAACAGCAATCAGCCCTGGTGGATCCCTAGAAATGCTGCCCAGTTTAATGAACCTGGTTACCCATTTTCATTGGGCTCTTGTGAAGAGCCTAAAAACTATTTCTGCAGCAAACTCTGAGGTGCTTTCTGGTCTCTCAGCAGTGGTTAGGAGCAGAAGGAGCCAGCACTATCAGGGCAGCCAGTTTGCCATTGTGCTGCATCCTGTGCCCCACAGGATGGGATTGGAGAGCCCATTTACACACCAGGGCATCAACATTTTCATTGCCTTACCCTCTGGGGAGAAATCCAGGAGAAAAGAGGCACAAAAGGCTGTTTACAAGCACACAGAAGAGGGCTGCTCTGGCAGACCTTGGGAAAACAGTCTGAGGGAGGAGGAAAAGGCAAAGAAGCACTGAAAGACCCTGATCTCCAGCAGTGAACAGACCTAAGACAAGCCCCAGCTTTCAAATCTGACCAACAAATTATTTGCATTAGGCATGTTTACCTCTAGTATATATTCAATCATTAAAAGCTCTTGATGTGATAAATATTTTTTTTTCTGGTACAGCCAGATCTCAAACTGCACAAAAACCATTTATTGCTGTTCTTTAATGTTCCTTAAATAACCCTGCATGTTTAATAGTGCCAGTGATTTTAAATATTATGATTACCTGTGACATTTTCAGAGTGTTCCCCTGTTAGGAAAGACTGCCTGGGAATAGTTAGAGATCAGCCACCAGGTCCTGTTCATTCAAACTGGCACAAGTCCAACAGAAGGGCAATCAACTTGAAGCTTTGTACTAGGCTTGTAACAATATTTTGAAAGGAGTTTTATCCTGACATGAACTTCCTTCAAAATCTTCTAGCGCTTCTGATCCCAAGTGAATTGGCTTTGGCATTTAATCAAATTCAAGTTTTAGGAGAGTTTATACAAGACTTGAATAGATAAATAAAAATATTTTTCTCTCCATACATTCTTATACACTCTCACCAAAAATTTATTTCATTTGGCTGTAGAGCTCTAACTTCACCAAAGTGTATCAGGCAAAAAGCTAGGACAAGAAGAGCACCTTCCCTTAATTTAAATATATGGCTTCAACTTGGACTGCAGGACTACATTTTGTCTTTGAGGGCAGAGATTTACGTGGTTTCATCTGCATGCACTTAAGCACATTCACTTTTTGACTCTCTGAAGTACACGAGAAGTTTCAGAGTGGATAGGCACAAGCTGTACACTAGAGTTTAAATCTCCAAGTGCTGTACCATAGAGAATTTTATTTTTGTATGGCTTTGAATTACCAGTTTACACAATCTGCAATACAAATTCCCTCTCGAGTTTTCATTCCACCACACTTAGGACACATGGATGCTCTGCACCTGGGTAATGCAGTCCCAGAAATTTCACTGTCACAGTCCCATCTCCCCATCCCCACCCAGGCAGGAGGGTGTGCTGTGATAAGGCTCCCCTCATCTGTCTGCTACAGGTGATATTCAAATTCAACACAATCTGGGACATGATTCAGTGCATTTCTTCCTGGCAGAAGGATGCAGAAAGATCTAAGCCAAAGTCTTTCCCATCACTTCACCTGAATATCTAATGAGGAAGGTGGCAGGTGCTGAGAGAGTGAAGCAATAAAAGAAATAAAGTATCTTTCCTTGAAAGAAAACTAACAGAAAAGAAGTTTGTGTTGTTTTTCTGCTTTAAATCCACACAAAGAGGTTTTTAATCTCTGTAAATTCTGTATCCACTACAGTTAGCACATAAAGCCACAAACTACTAGAAATACCTGCTTTGGGATATGTTAGGATGTGTGCAAGACAGAAGACAGAACAGGGAAATACCTGCCCTGCTCTCCCTCCCCAAGAATCCATTAGAACCACAGTTTATCAAGACAGTTCTTTAGTTTGAGCTCAGCTTGTCCCTCTTAAATTCTGATCAAAATATCTACTATTAGTTAACACTGTTATGTTCTCAGACTTACACCTTGAAAAGATACATAGATGCTGGAAATCATCAATGAGCAAGGCTGAGCATTTTTTTTTCCAAGAGAATTCCATCCTAACTGCAGCTTCCTAACTGGGCTGAGATTTCCTAAATATTTAAGTATTTAGAGACCAGATTTTATGGTCTAATCTTCCAGGTATAGGTCCCTTTAAATCTCATTTTAATTAACAGATGGTGATTGAATATACTAGTAAAATATTACTACTAGTAATGTATTACTGCTCCTTCTTGATTGCACTGAAGCAAATAGATTTTCTGTAGGCTCAGAACCTATCCCCACGACTCTTTTATAGCTGAACTGAATAATCTACAAGAGACAGAGGTCATGCTGACAAGTCTGAGGACAATACTATTTCTTATTGATTTCTTTCATCTAAAAAAAAGTTCTAGTCCACTAGCCAAATGTTTGATCTAGCCAGAATAACACTACAGTAGTTGAATAAATGACCCATAAATTTTCAGTAATTTACACTAGTTTTATGTTTAAAAGTCCTCACATAAAATTTCATTATCCCATAACTTTTCTGCAGTATGTTGGTTAATACAAGAGCTCTAGCCAAGTAAAATATAGCTATGTGGTTTTTATTATTCCCCTTCAAATAACCAGGCATAGCATTCAGCCCTGATGTAAGAGGGCATATCTTAATCACAGTCATTAGGGTCTGTCTTTAGCTCTTGACTTTGAAAGCTAGAAAGATGAAATCTGTTAGATGAAAGAGAATGTCAGTGCTTGATGTATAAGCCTCCTTTCTTTCCCATTCCTTGACCATAAAATTTAAATCCATGGAAAATCAGAGCATTTTTCTAGCACCATTATCATGATTTTATTCCCCAAGCTTTCACGTGAGAAGTTATGAGGCTAATTTATATTTACTCTAAATCAATATGTTAATTTCTCTACAGTCCTTATGTGTCTAACAGAATTAATGAGAAAAAGAAAACACATCTCTCAACCTCTTTATTTTCTCCACACTAAATGTCTGCAGAAGTTGTTTAAATGAAACAAAAGAAAGAATAATTTTAGAAATATTGGTTAATGTGCAGAGGTCTGTGATGTCAGAAAATCTATTCTTTGATTATTTATATATAAACGTGGAGATAGATATATATATTTCTCTGGATGAGCATTCAGACAGATGTGCACAGTGACCCAGCAAAATAAGCTCCTGGTCACAAGACATCAGTATCAATAGGGCATGGCTACAGGAATGGTTCCATTTCACACATCCATTTCTATTGAAGAAGAGAAGAACATTCATGTTGACAACCAGTTCCACAATCACCCAATTGTAAGGTCCCAAACTCATATCTTTTAAGATGGTACATCAGCAAAAGGAGGAGCACAAATCATCTTTATTATTGATTTGGTGTGTACCACAAATGACTGCACACACAGACATGGTCAGTCACGGTGCATCAGCTGCAGATCCACCACTAAGCAGGCTCACCACTCTGTTTGCAAATACTGTCTGTTCTCTTATTTTCTCACCTTCTCATGTCATTGGATGATTGTTTAATACGAAGTAGAATGGCTCCAAACTGTGACCTTCAGACAAAGAACTCTTCCTCTCTTTCCTCCGAATTGGAAGCAGATGTGGGTTCAAATATTTCTTTCCAATTAGTCAGTCCAGGAAGAAGCTGGACTCAGCCTTAAACTTCTGGGAATTTCCCCAAGGGGAGGGTTAATGGCTGTTCTAAGAGGCCTTTTCTCCTTATGGAAGGAGAAACAAGACTTAAGCAGAAGGACTTAAGCAGGACTTTAGTCAAGTTAAAATGTGAGTGAATCTATTAGTTTCTGTCTGGACATTTTAAGAACTTTTAAATCCACACTCCATCTGGTCTAAGTTAATTCAGCTGGGTTTGAGGCTACACCCCTAATAATAAAAAATAAAAACCAAATCTAGTATGCCATATTTGCTGATTTTGCTAAACCTTTGGTTCCCTAGTGCAGCTTTGTCCTATGCTAACTAGAAACCTCACAGAAAATGTCCAGGTGTGAAATAGGTGAGGCCACTCTGGGGAGGGGCAAAAGCTGGATGCAAAAGGTGCCATGTCATTTTCCATCAAAGTCACTATCAAGGCCCTTGCACATTTGTTTACTAAAACAAGTGTAGCTAGCCTGTCTCTCCTTGGGTATTTTTCACTGTACTAGTCCCTCTTCACAAGGCAAGAGGTGATCTAGAAATTCAGTCCTGTAAAAGATAAATATTTTCAGCAAACCAGTGTTTACTTTTTCTGTGTTTTCCCTCATTCTATGTATAATGGGATAAACTTAAATTCTTTTTCCTTTTATTTGTATAAATGGGCATACTGCACAGAGATGCATACCCATCATGTGGCAATAGCCAAGTCATGTAGAAAAACAGGTGAAAAATTATTCTTGGGAATATGGGTATACATTATCTTTAGGTCTTGGAAACCCAAGATGTGACCTAAACTTACCATTTGCCTTAGATGCAACAAAAAATCCTTGAGTATCCATTTATACAAAAGAAAAAGGTGGTCAAATAACATGATGCTTTTATGTTGGCCCTTTGTTGGATCACATATAAAGATACATTTGATAGAATAAACAAGTGCTATTGATCACAAGAGAAAAAGAAAGGAGCACTTTACATCCAAGGACATTTGCCAGTAGTGTTACCTTGGATTAGAAAAAATGAATGTTCACATATAGGGAAAACAGGTTTACTGGGAACATGCCAACAAAATGAAATTAAAACAGCAAGAGTAGGAAGCTTCAACAAATCACAAAGTGAGAAAAGGCAGCACCTTCTCATCTGTGAGGCTGCCATCTGGTGAAGATTTTTATCCCCTTCCTCTGCCTGTCTTTAAAGCAACAAAAGATTTTGAAATGCTGTCTGAGAAAGCAAACAGACAATAATGACTGTCCCTGCACAAGGCAAGCTGTGCTTGCAGAAGCATTGCCCAGGACCCTCCTTGCTGACACAGGTGAGGGACAGCTTCTGGGGAAGAAAGATATGCTATGGGGCTGCTCTGGGACAGTGCAATTTGTGTTCCTGAGCAGTGCCTGGGGACACAACACTGCCTGTTTCTCTGCATATCACTATGAGATATAGTAAGAACATTTCTTTTTTTTTTTTTTTCCTTTTTTTCCTTTTTTCTTCTTTTTCTTTTCTTTTTTTCTTTTTCTTTTTTTTTTTTTTTTTTTTTTTTTTTCTTTTTCTTTTTTTCTTTTTTTCTTTTTTTCTAGTTTTAAACATATTTAGATCTTGTGGAGGAAAAAAGAACAGTAGATGATTTCCTTTCTAATTCCTCAGGGGTAAAATAATATTGAAAATTAACTGCATGTTTTTAGTAATAAGTAGAAAAATGACAAGAAGAAAGACTGAAAGATTACCTGTAGACAGATGACACTGAACAAAGCAAATTTCAACCCAAGTTTCTGCTGCAGACTGAGCATATCAGGTCGGGTCACATCCATAAACCCAAAAAAGTGCTCTAGACAAAAGGCCACTCTCTCCTTCAGGGTAAAAGCCTTTCCTGCAAATTTTGCAGCAGTAATCTTGGCTACCTTGAAGGTTAAGGCAATCCTTCTACTGAAACTGAACTACACTAGCAATAGAGTGTTATTTGACACATATAAACCAACATTGCATAGGAGATGCTGGTTGTTAACAATTTGAAACTTTGAATTTGAAATTTTTAATTATCACAAAGTATTCTTAGCATAAATATTTTTCATCTCTTTTGCTAATTCTGTTTATTTTTGATATTGTCTTGTCCAGATCTGAAACACAAAGACTTCTGGTCCCAAAAAGTCACAAAAAAAGCAGGCATATCTTCTCAATCCAAAGGTAGATAGTCCCACATTTATCTAGTGGAGACATATAAAAAAGGCCTTTCTGGCCACAATTCACTGTAAATTCTATTTATTTATTTTTAGTGAAACTGAACAGTTCTAGTTTTAAAATTCATATCTGCACTAAGGTAATACAACTTCTTTTCCTGACATGCCAAAGAGGAACTTCTGTCTTCAGTCCAGAAGAACTGCCCTGGCCTTTTGGAAGAACTTGTCTGGTTTAAGCCAGAAAATTACATCTCTTGGGAATGCTCTGCTCTATGAAGACTACATCTACATGTGTACCAGCTTCTCAGCTGCAAAATCTATAAAATAATGTCAGGGTGTTATAACAAAATGTATTGTGAGGATAATTTCTCTACTATTTTGAATTTGGATGAGTACTGTTACAAAAACCATTAGAGAAATTTAATAATAAAATAAATAAACTTGTTAGTCTGCCATTCATTGTTTAGTATAAAATTTTTTTCCCTACCACTGAGTTTTCCATTGTTTGGTCTATTTATCTTTCCTCTTGTGTTTGCCCATATGGAATCAACTCTTTCCTGTCTTCTGCAGGCATTCTGAATTGCTTTCATTTTCCTGTTAGACTACTTTTTCTGTCTCTTTCAAATTTCATGTTATCTGCAAATATCATTAACACTGTAGTTTTCCTTTTTATTTGTAAAACATGCAGAACAAAAGTACATGTCCTTGAAGAAGAATACGTAAAATAATAACTTCCGGTGAAAAAATTAACTCAATTCACAATATAACAATGACTCAAAATATTTCTGCTACTGCAGAAGAATCCTGGGCATAGAGAAACTGTTGAGAGGAACACCAGAGCTGAGTAGAGTACACAGACCCATTTCTCACCTGGCAAGATCTGATTCAGTGGGTCTAAGCCAAGGATAAACCTAGTCAAGCACATCTTGCTGACATCCATTGGAATTCTGGGGTTATATACTTACCATCTGTTGAAATTATTTTATTACATAAAAATATCCAAAGCTTCTAGGGAGTAGCACATTAAATTTATCAGCACACATGTTCAAAGAATTTAGGGACAGAAATTCTGTAAATAATGAAAACACATAATTTATTTGGTGAATCAAATGTCATTTGTTGAAGCTGGCTCTTCTATCAAAGCCTATGACTCTTAGATACTAAACTAAGCACTGCAAATCTTATTTTGAAATGGACTTCAAAGGGGCTCTGTCTTGTGTCCCAAACTGGTAAGGCAGAACTCAGAGCACAAAAAAAATTACTTACAAATGTTTGTTTGAAACTTCTTATATGACTTCAAAATAATATTTTACATTTCTGAATCCAAAGTTTATTGTTCTTACATAATTTTTGCTGTCCTTTGAATCCACAATGCAAGCTGCAAACATAAGGAAACAAATTTTGGCTTAAAGTAAATTAGAGACAAAGGTTATTTTGCATCTTTCTCCACTACCTTAGTTACACAAGTACATTGCATAGTTCTGACTTCTTTTTCCTGTTGTTAACTATGTAAACATAATGTAGTATATGGGGTCATTTTGCAATGAAATAATGGTACAATAAGGGTACAAAAGTGTAAACTAGATGCTCACAAAGCTTTACTGATCTTTGTAAATTGTGGGTTTATTTGACCTTGCTAGATATATGTGACAACCTATCATCTCACTCTGGACAATTAACTCTGAAGCAATTCTAGACACAATGTCATCTGATGGCAATTAAATAAGATCAAACATTCAGAAAGTAATAGTGCACATGGATACCATGATAACCCTTATAACATATTCATTGCTATTTAATAAGCCCTGAACAGGAAATAGAACAAAATTCTGAGAAAAAAATACCTTTTTCTGACTCTGATATTGCTGCTCATGTCCTCTGCTTGATGCCCTCTCTTTTTTTAAGTACTGCTTTATCAATGCTTACAGGTTGGAAAAAAAAAATGCTCCTTTTAATTATTTCAGAATTATTTCAATTATGATCAAACAAGACAGAAGTGAATGTAATTGCTTTAATGCTTCAAATTTTAGATTAGCTCTGGAAGCATCTAAATGCACATTCTTTCCTGTTTTCTTCTTGCTCCCTGTGAAAAGGGTGTTACCTGCCAGCCTCATCCAGCAATAAATTAAGGAACCCCCCTATTGTCACAACAGTTCTGAAGATTGCTTCTTTACCACATTATTCCAGAAGGAGAGTAAACAGGTGCATATGAGTGAAACAGGATATTTGAATAAATCACAAAAAGGTGTATGTATTTCTCAAGTTGAACAAGGTTGCTCTTACAGAATTTATCATCATAAAGATCATAATTTTTGGCATACAGAAGTATGTTTGCTTGCTCCTGGAACAGAGAGCAACACAGAAGAGAAAGTAAAATGTACAGTGATGTTACATAGCACAGACTCTGATCATTCCTTCTTCTCTGCTGTGGTTTCTTCTGGGGGCTGGGCTGCTGTGGGCTCCATTTCCTGATGCCAACACGACAGCTACATACACATGTCCATATCCTGGCATGCAAAGTACACAGCCACCACCATCAGAGCTTTCTCCTTGTTCTGGTGAACTCAGATGACCTGGTTATGGTTGTTTCTCTTCCTGCTGGGACACTTCCATCAAGAATTGTAGCCAGATTAATTTTGTGTTACCACAGAATGAAACCTGTGATTTATACTCTTCCCTTTCCAGATCTGCAGGAGCTCTGGGTTCATCTTCATCATGCATGCTTCTGCCATGCTCTTCCTTTGCCTCTTCTCACGTTTGTTTAAGGATTTCCCATTGGTTTTTTTTTTTTTTTTTTTTTATCTTGATAAGGCACCAGGTCTCTTGGTTTAGATAATTCCTTCAGCTGTCTGACAGCTGCAGCTCAAGCACAGCTGTCTCTGGGGGCTATGTGTTTCCACTCAGCTCCAGGCTGCCCCTCAGCCACCTCTGACAATGCCTCCCTTCTGCCTCTTCCTTCTCAGCCATAAGCTGTTGAATTTCCCTGCCTCTTTCTGGTTACAGTAGATTCAGCTTTATTTTCTGCCAATACAAAGAATGAGGTTGCCACTCTTACCAGATGCTCAATCTGTCCTTGAACCAGGACACATGCTCCAAATTTCAATCATATACAGGTTGATTTCACTTCTAAGGGGCATGAAATGTGGACAAAACCAATAATTATGTCATCTTCCCACTTCCTATTCTGTCATGGTGCTTTAACTAGTGATTTGATGCAAATTGTATTTAATTTGCTTTATTTACACAAGACAAAGGATTTCATTGAGAGGAGGAGATGTTTTGGTTGAGTTCACATTAAGCAAACACATTAACTACAACCTGAATAGCAGTTCATTTAATTTTTTCTTCCATTGAAAACAGTATTAAAGTAATAAAGGTCTCATGTGGCAAAAATAATTTCTCCAGATTAGCCTTTTCCAATAATAAAATATTTTGACAACATGCTCAAAATTTTTCTTGTACTTCAGTGACAGGCTACAGCTTCCTAATGAGGTAGCTGCCTCTGCTGTATATTTTTAACAAATTCAGAAGATTGCTAGTTGGTGTCCATACCTTCAAGAAAAGCAGGTAAGACAGTCAGCATGACTACCAGACAGTTTATTTAACATGGACAAATTCTCAATTAAATCCTCTATCAGTTCATCAATTAAATAAAAATGCTGGTATATAATTACAGCCAGGCATGATGATTTTATAAAAAAGCAGACTTTATGGACCATTATTACTTATTTGATGAGGTCAAAATTTTATTTAAAAAAAGATAACTGTGAGGATATGTTTAAACTTTTATAAGGCATTTGACTGAACTAACTGAATAACTAACTGAACATCTGATCTAAAAATTAACACTACACTTTATTAATAAAGAACATAATAAGAGAACTTAAAAGTGGCTCACGAACCCCTAGAAATAGTCATGAAAGGGAAAACACCATGGAACTCAAGGAATTTTAATATGATCCCTCAGGGTTGGCACTGGATTTTGGAATATATAACACTTTCATAAACAATTTTGAAGTAAGGCTAATGCAATCTTAGAACAATTACAGCTGACAAAAACAGATGGGATGATAAAGAGCAAAGATGGAAGAGTTACATAGAATGATCTGAAGTAATTCAGCATATGAAACAATTAAGCCCACAAAATATTTTAATAAAATCACATCCACATTATATCTGTAGAAAGAAAAGTGCAAATCATGCCTACAGAGTGAAGGGTGTATTGGCAAAGCAGTGACTTAGAATCTAGAGTTAAAATGGACAAACAAATGATAAACAGAAATGTCATTAGTCTCAATGCTATAAAGACACAAGGAAGTTTATGAACCTGGGATAACCAGTGCATTTTTTGATAGCACTGACATGGAAATTATGCTTCCAGTTCTGGTGCTCACATTTGGAAAGTCATGGCACAAAACTGAAGAGACAAACATGAACAAATTAAAGTCATATTGCCTATCTTTTCAAGAAGAGACCTACAAGGATGCTGAGTCACTCCAGGAAAACCAGGAAGCAGGGGAAAACAGGTCAAGTTGAGCACATTCAAATTGGAAACTCAACTAATTTTCAATTGCAAGAGTGATGAAGCACCAAGACCTTCAAATCAAGACAGAGTACATCTTTGGAAGAAAGTCACAGACCTTTTACAGCCCTTGGTTCTATCAATTTATTATAGCTTAATGAACAACCTGTCAAAAGTAATAGGAAACCAGCTTGAAGCTCATTGTCATGTATGACATCTCCCATTGAGCTAAGGACCACAAAAAAACCTGTGACATTTACGAAGTTTTTAAACCTTTGAAGTAACACTTGAAATTGAAACAGAACAGTTCCCTTCAGCCCAACAAATTCTTTTTCCTGTCTTGGGGCACTTATTTGCAAAGAGCTTTAAGAAAAGACCACAGCATAAATGACACACAGACTCTACTCTGTGTATAACAAAAATAGATTAGGCCAAATCCTCTATTAGCATAAATCACTGAAATAACTTTTTTTTTGGCTCAGTCTCACAGGAAAGGAGAAAATTCCAAAAAGTAGGGTTTTGACAGACATGATTTTCACATAACCTAAAAGAAGCATGAACATATCGCTCAAATAATTGCAAGATGATTCAAAAATATTTGGTGATGCTGTTCAAATGGCTTGGAAAGGCTTTCCAGGTTAGAAAGTGTGAAAGAAGCTACAAAAAGTTTTTAAATGTGCATAGGATCTATAAATTCAACCAAAAAATCCAATTCAGTTTACTGCTTCTCACTTCTGTAAAGCTGAGATTACATCAGAAACATCCCACATCTGATGTTTAAGTTGCACTTTAAAAAGTGCAGAAGTAAAAATCTTCTCAACATTCCTTTTTGGTCTATTTAATTCTTATATAATTTGTTTATTCCAAGGAAGGATCTAAGGAGGATCACTGCAAAGAACCAGTAAAGGTTAAAAACTATCTTCTCCTTTCAGTAGATAACATTTCCTAGGAGAAATCAGTTGAAGCTTACATATCTTGCCACTAGAATGTTGCTCCAGCAGCATTAAGCTATTAGAAATGAGTCACTGGCAATTCCAGAGAGCAACATGTAGGCTTGGGGGGAAAAAAGAACTACAAAAATTTAATCATGGTATTAAATCAGCTGCTTTGAGGATCTGCACAAGCAGACTAGTGCACAGCCTTGCTGAGAAAGCCATCCATTTCCAATGGCAGCAGTTCCCAGGCTTGTTTCTCTGACTGAGTTTTGATAAATGACAGGCAGCAGTACAGTCACCACACCAGCACCCTCAGGTGAGTCCCAAAACCTTCACAGATTTCTAGAAAATCAGCTTCTCTGAGCAGTCTAACCTGTTGCTCCTGCCTCTTGGTTGCCATCTCCCCATGGCAAACTGTGGCACTACATGGAGAAGCCTGGGAGCAAATTTGCCTGTGAATAGTGAGGAAAAATTGAGGTCTTGAGAATTTCAGTTTTCTCCCCACTGTCTCTCATTAGGTTCTTGTTTACCAACACTTATTTTCCTAAATTTCCATCAGTAGCTAGGATAATTTTTGAATTTATTCTTACCATCCTTAATGTTCCCTGCTGGTTTTAGCTGTAGCTGGGCATTGTCATTTATAATTTTGTACCTAAGTACCCAAGAAATGCTTTTGAATTATTCTTTTGCTGTTTTTCTTTACTGATGTCCACCTTTTCCTAGATCAAACCTTGGAGAAACCTTTCCTCAATTCATTCTCTAAGGGAAATTAAACACACAGCTACATAAAGAATGTTGAAACAACAGATCATGCTCAGCAGACATACATAAATACATAGACAAAAATAGAAGCTTGCCTTTGCTGTTTTTTTTTTACATAGCCCTTTCAAGTCACCTTTACAGGAGTTAGCTGCAGGAGCACAGAATTCAAATTAGGAAAAAGCAGCATTGCCAGGCTCATTGAGAGCTGAGTCCATCTGCTTCAACATCCTCCATCTGACAAGGGTCAACAGATCTTTCAAGCCCACTAAGGGCAACCACAGGACAACAGGAACTTTGAGAAACCAGACACATGAAGGGTGCCTTCTTTTTTGAAGCATGTAGCTTTTTGTACTTTTTTTCTTCCTACAGTCTTTTTTTATTTTCATCTCCTCTGATACATCAGGAGATTTTCTCATTATCTATTAACCTTTTTTTGATCCTATTAAGCTTCTGGCAGCAATAATGTCAAGAGACAGTAAGGTTCAGAGGTTAATTGTGACTTGTATTTAAAAAGTACTTCCTTTTTCCATTTTAACTGTGTTCATTTTTAAATAATGCTAAAATAGAAAGTGAAAAAAAATCTATAGCACAGTTTAAAATTAAAATGAAAGAAGAGAGAGAGAGTTAAATTATGACACTCAAATAATTCTTTCCTGTAAGCCCTGAGGGAAAACTGATGTAACTGAGAACTTAATGTAAATTGCTACTGTTAAGGTTAGATTAGAAAGAAAATTTAAAAAAACAAGTCATTTAATCAGCTCCTCAGCTGGTGTGAATCAGTTCAGTTCTTTGGGAGGTTTTGAGCATGGAGTGATTTATATCACCTGAAGATCATGACCTTTGATCTTTAAATATCTAATAATTTTTATGGATCTCCTGCAGCCTTCTTTTTTTAAATCATGGTGTACAGAACCAGACCTTTTACTTCACCTGTGGCCTCACCTCCTGCTTCCTATGCCTCATCCTCTTGTTCATAAATCCCAGAATTAGATTTATTCTTCTTTTGCAGATCCTTATTTAGTTTGTGATCCATCCAAGATCATCACCTAGTGAGTAACTCAACTGGGTTGTATTTTTAATACTCCCTGCCTGCCTACAAACACACATCTCCCCGTGTATTGGGCACCTGAATTTACTAAATTTCATCTCATTGATTTCAAATCACTTATGCAACTAATCAAGACAATTTTGAATCGCAATTGTGTCTCTCATTTTTCCTTCAGGAGCTGCCTCCTGCCAGCCAGAGACTGTCTTTTTTAGCTCCAAACTCAGTTCTACATCAAAACAATTTAATTCAAGCAATGTAACAAGTAGCACAACACTGGCATACTGCTGACTACAGAGCTACCTTAGGACTTGCTACACCAAAGCTCAAACCCAAAGACTTCAAGATTTGCTTTCCTCTTTCATACCATACATATCATTGCATTGTGTATAGTAAACCTACTACAAAATGTTTTATTATTTAGTATGGTTGAATTGGATGATCTCAAATGTCTTTTACATTAAATTTACATAAAATTATGCCAGTTGAAACCAGCATAGCACATCACGTTTACACAACTTTATTATTCTTCATATATTTTCTTATCTTATTATAAATATCACAGAATCACAGAATAAGCTGAGTTGGAAGGGACCCATAGGGATTATCAAGTTGTTCTCCTGACCCTGCACAGCTCCATCCCCAAGAATCACACCATGTGCCCAGGAGTATTGTCCAAACTCCTCTTGAACTCAGTCAGATTTGGTGCTGTGGCCACTTCCCAGGGGAATGTGTTCCACTGCCCAATCACCCTCTGAGCAAAAAAATCCTTTTCCTAATATTCTACCTAAACCTCCCCTGACACGGCTTCAGGCCATTCCCTTGGCTCCTGTCACCACAGAGATCAGTGTCTGCCCCTCCCTTTCCCCTCAAGAGGATGCTGTAGCTGCAGTGAAGCTCCCCTCAGTCTCCTCCAGGCTGAGCAGACTGAGTGACCTCAGTCACTCCTCACACAGCTTCCCCTCAAGGCCCTTCACCATCTTCACTGCCCTCCTTTGGACACTCTGTAATAGTTTAATATCTTCCATGTATTGTGGTGCCCAAAACTGCCCCCAGGACTCAAGGTGAATATGTCATGCCATGTCTCAGTGCTTGCTTATGTATAAGCCTGGACTGATGTGAAGGATGCTTCCATATGGAGGAAGATTGTATTGCAGCTACACTCCTCTTTTCTGAAAGACACAGTTTTATGCCTTCCATTTGCTTTTGACAGCTAATGAGTCAAAGGAGAATTGCTCAAAGCTGCTTGACTTATGCTAAAAAAAGCCTTAAAAAGAACTGAGCATACACAGAGCTCATCTCTGCCTAAATACCTTCCACTTGTTCAAGGAAAATGCAGAAAAAGTTGACACATTACCTAACAAAAGGTACAGTCTATTTTCAGTGTCAGCCAGCAGCCCCAGCTAATCTTGTGGACATATACTATGCAATGCAGGTAGCAATTATTTCTTTCAGAAGGATCCAAGGAATACAAGTGCTATCCTGCTTTTCATCCTCTAAAAACCATTGGTTGTGTTCACCTACTGGGATTTATCTTACCTCCCTTTCTCTTCAACACCCACTTGCAGAAGGATACACAACCTATAGGTTTCTCTGTCATGAACATACAGCTGATTCACCATTTGATTCCACAGATGTAAACATTGCTATCTGTAAAATGTCACAGCACTTGGCATAAATTAATTACTGTGCAAAGAGCAGCAAATTTCTCCTGCCCCTACAGAAGGTTGGACAATGATCCAGAGACTAAAGTACTTCAAAGAAGCAGCTGGAGCATAACCTCTCCTTCATCAGAAACATCAGTGCCCTATTTGTAAGAATCGACCACTGATTAAGCTTTCACAAGTCAAAGAAAAAAATACATATAAAAAGCCATTTTCATCAGGACACATATTTAGGAATAGTATTTGCAGCCATAGCTGATTGCCCGTTGACAAAATTACAAAACACATCAGAATTTTCCAAAATTAAGCCCATAATCTACTAAGCACAGAGATGCAGTGCTGTGATAGATGAGCAGTGGCAGCAAAGGTGCTCAAAGGAACCTGAAACTGATCAAGGCTTGGTCTTGTATCTCAAAAAAGTTAACAGAAAATAACTAACTCATGGCCTTTGCAGGGCCTTAATAAAGGGTCCTTTATTTGGAGGAGAAAAGAGATGATTTTCCCTTTTTGCATAACACCAGAATCTGGTTGTAAATAAAGGAGGCATGGGAGTAGTGGGGCTTCCTGTGCAGCTGCAGAGATGGCTCTGCCCAGTGATCAAAGTGTCTGAGTCCAGCTGGGATGCACTGGTATGGCTCTGTGGACCTGCCCCCACACTGACAGTGCTGTGTGATAAATGATCATTGGAACTTCCTTTCATGACCATAAAGTGGCATTTATATGGCTCAATGTATTTCTTCTTATTATTAAAGTTAGATGTCTCTGCCTAAAAGTCACTCTTTTGCTAAATTGCTGTCCAGGCAAGTTCCTTCTCCATTTGCCCAGGAGAGGGGTGCTACTGCTTGGTTGGCTGCTCTTACAGTAGCCAACACCAACACTCTACACTTTCTTTCACTTTCCTCATCATACTAATGCTGCTGAGTCTTTTTATGGACATTTCCAAAGCGCAAGCAGCACTGCCATATGACACAGTATCATCAAAGAAATAAAAAACACATGGTAGTACAAACTGAAGGACCTCCCTTAATCCAAAGAATAAATATCTTAAGAGGAAAGCATCAATGTTTAAAGAGAGAGAGTGCTTCAGTGACTGAGACACCACACAAATCAGCTTTGCAAGCCCTGTGTCAGATGCAAATTGGTGTTAAATATCTGGTGGCAGAGAGTGAGAAAGATGACAAGCTCTTTTATTTGGGAACTTGAGCTACAAGTAATTACATGCCTGAGACTCATTTTAAGAATGTAACTGGCTGTGTTCAGTTGGCATCTTGCTGATCACCTTTTCTTGTTGAATGCCCATAAGGTACATTATTTTTATTATTATTATTATTTTTACTGAGACACTTCAGGTTGGCTATTAATTTAAAGTATTATTTTGATGGCACAAGGTTCAAAAACATCTTTAAAACACCTTTATCTATAATAATGATTTTACCTCCAAAAGCTGACACAGCAAGGAGAGGGGGGAAAAAAAAAGAGTTCACAAAGGCACTTAACTACACTATAAAGACACTTCTCCACATAGGGACCCCCACAGACTCTAATTTGTACCAGTGTGAAGCATTTTCGTGATTTGTTTTGGCCACTACAGTTACAGAGATTCCAAGAAGCCTTTAAAAATAAATATTTTGACAGCTCTCTGTTTATCAGGAGGCAATCAGGAATTACGAGCTTACCAGAAGAGGAGAGATGGCAAAAAAACATCTAGAATACCACAGGCATTTTTAAAAATAAGGCAACGTTTCAGAGTGAGGGGGAAAAAAAAAAAAGCAACATTAAATACCCACCTTCTTAATAATAATTTGCATTTCAGCTTGCCAAAAAATGACTTGACTAGTCTCTTTCATGTGATTAGGGCAATTATCAAAATAATGCCACTTACTTGTGGCACACTTGAGTTACTTCACCAGGTGATATTCTTCAGATACTCATTTTTATTCAGAGGGAAGATCCTAGAGAGAAGTAAATGCCGGTTATATTTTAAAGGGAGGAATACAGGAAGACTTTGAAAGAAATATTCAAATCTCAGTTGTCTACAACACCTAAAGAAAGGCGAGCAGGCAATCAGCCCGATTTCCCCAGCTGGAGAAGCAGCCCCGGGAGCTCTCGGGATCCGCAGCTCCTGCTGCGCTCTCTGCTGCCTTGTCCCTTTCCCCACCTGCTGGTCACGCAGGAAAGCAGCCCAGCACCAATGCACTCTGAAACAGGAACATACCCAACTCACGTCTGTCCTCACACCCAGCTACTTCCACGGGCCACTGATAAAATTGTTCTGCTATTTTTTTTACTGTTAAAATTGAGATTAGAATCCCTGATGAGACATTTGAGTAAAAAACAAATAAACAAACAAACAAACAATGAAGAAAGTGCAAAATATCCGATCATTGAAGTTTTTCAGAGAAGAAAAGACTTCTTTCACTTGAAAGCATTCCCCATCTGCTTCAATTCCAGATACAAGAAGGAATATGGCTTCTGGGCTGAACTCTGTAATTATGTTCACAGCACTGTCAGATCATATCTGGCAGGTGATGTGTTCACTGTGGGATTTAAAGTCGCAGAAATAATCTGCCAAAACAAACATTAAATAAAAAGAAAACAAAAAAGTCAAACAAAAACAAAAACAAAAAAAACCCTAAATTATTATGTCTATACTGTTCCACAGCACAACAGAGATAAGGATAGCAATGTCTCTGTACCAGATAGATTTTCTCACAATGCACCAAAGGCCAGTGAAGATACACCATGGTGGAAAGTAAAAGCACTGCTCCTAGGAAGGTTACACAGTCAAAGGAAAGAAAAAACTGTGATGTAGTGACATCTTGAAAAATCTCTGCTCTCTCAGTATTTTGTGCCTGAGAAAAGGGCAAGCAATTTTCCCTTCCTCTCCCAGCTCCCTTTTTTGGGATTAAAACCTTCTAACATGAAACAAAAAGGCAAAGCAAAGCAAAAAGGCTCTAATTTCACAACAGTTGTATCTCTGTTTACACCCCACTCATAAATTATCAGCAAGGGCACTTCCCTTATTGCTTATTCAGGACAGGCTTTCCAGGAGAAGACTGTTTGGATTTTGTGTGCAGTGTCTGGCCAGCTGTCAGACAAGAAGACTGACTGACAGCTCGAAGGAGGGTGTTCTCACAGCATGACAGGTGCATCCAGCTTCAGCAGCCAAATGCTGTTCCCTGGGCATCCATCCACAGCCCCCCATACCTGAGAAAGGCTGGATACACAGCTCTGGGCCAAGCACAGGAGGGCTCACAGAGAAATTAATGCAGGTGATTAATGTACTAATCTCTGAACAAAAATTTGCTGTGATGCTCCTGCCACAAAGGCAACTGAAGCTACACTCACCTATTTAGAGCTGCTAAAACCTGTTACAATAAAATTGCAGAGTGAAAAGAGGAGCTGTGCTGCAATTGCCAAGCAGTTTTCATCTAGCAGTATTGTAACTGCACCCTGTCAGAACTGGCCTGCAGCAGAGTCTAAGAGATGGTAAATGAGCACTAACACCTACACTCAGGTTTGAATGTCAGTGTTCTCTGAAACCTGCTCCCAGCACACAAAACCCCCCACAAAACCACTGCCTGGTGAACACAGCACTGCTGCACCAGGCTCTCACAAGAGAAATGTGCCAATGCCTCGCAGAAAAATTGTAAGATGCTACTCACAGTTCCAGCACTACACAACAGCAGAAAATCTTGATTGTGAAAACTATTCCTTGTGGTATTGTGTCAGCATTACATTCAGTGTGAATTCCCAATTAACTGCAATTTTTTATGAAAATACATTTTCAGTGATATAAACAGAAGTAATCAGCAATAACAAAACATATTGTCTGACATCAGTTGATGCCAAATGTTTAGACATTTTAGTGGATACCTGCCTCATTATTTGTTTCAGCAGTCACTTGGTAAGATTGTTACAGATTTTATATTTCAGCTCTGTAGATTCTCAAATATCTACCATTACTATGTCCTAAGGAAGGCTATTGATTGCACTATTTTTGCCTATTTTTTACCAAAAAATCTAGCTTCCAGCTCATAAAAATATGGTAAACTCTCCAAAGACAAAGAGTTAAGGGGGATGTACCAGGCTTGAGAGTTGAGCATGTGCAAACTTCCAAGAAGTCCAGCAAATACAGTCTACTCAAGCTAGCATTTAAAACTTTAAATCTGAACAAACAAGCCCCAAAACCTGTAAGAAGCAGCCTGATTTTATTACAAAGCATAGCTAGAAACCTGTATTTACTGCCAGCAAGCTGTAAGACTTCCTCTAGAAATTGCTCTACATCTGGGCTAATAATTGGAGTACTGACAGTAATATTGTAAACAGATAATTCAGATAATAAACACAGAGAAAATCTGGTTTGAGATGTATTAAAAAATCAACTGTTCTGAGGCTATACAGATATATTCCATAAGTAACAATATAGTCTTGGAATTTGCTGTCAGTTTAGGGATGAGCAAATAAACACTGTCCTTTACTGTTTAAGGGCAATCACATAGTTCTTTGTTATTTAATTTATTTCTTCAGCCATACTGAAACCGTAGCTAATGTACAGATGGAAGACAAAATCTCCAAATTGCAGAATTTTTTATTGCAATCTGACATCTAACTTCTCTTTATACTCTCACCTGCATGAGATATCTAGTAAGTATTTAGCAAGTATTTAGGCTCAATAAAATAGGCTTCAGTCATAGCTGAATTAACTAATGGGTAATGATTAAAACTTTTTTCCTTAGTGAAAAAACTAAAGAGTATAATGGCCACCACGTGAAAAATTGATGCTTGAAGTCCTTGTGGATCAAGAGCTTTTTTCATTGAGTTGAGCTGATTCTTACTCCACATAGTATTTCACCCACTGTCAAAACTGGACTAACGCCATTTTAAGGCTGTGGTTCAGAGAGGAAGCAAAAAGATAGAGAATTTCCATAAAACAGAGCCATTTTATGCCTTCAGCAGTTACTTTCACATACAAATGTGGAATTATATAAGGTTGACATTTGCAAAAACGTTCTTACCACTTCTGCAAACAACAGGGAAGTTTCCAGGAGATTTTCTGGCTGGCTGGCTGGCTGCAGGGATGCCACACATGGAGGGAAGCAGCCCTCACACATCTGTGACAGCTGAATGTGGGTGAGTTCAGGAACAAAGCCTATACAGAGGCAGTGTGCTACCCTAACAGCAGCTGTTCTAGTAATCATAGCATTGCGCGAAGCACTAAAAAAGTAGTTTTAAAACTAATTCACTAATCTTATCATGTGTATATTTGCAACTTCAATGAGTCAAGCACATACTTCATTCCTTTTGTAAAGAAGAAAAAAACCCACAAAAACCTCAAAACCAACCTTGTTGCAGCTTCTTAACCCTGACTTCCTCCAAGCCCACCTAAAAGGCTCCACAGGTTAACTCAGGAAATCACCATTTTCAAGTAAACACATCCTATCCAAAAACGAATTATCAGGATAGACACCAATGACTTAAAAATAACTGAAAGTCTGTTTTTCTTCTTTGCACCATTTGGAAATAATCTCCATTTGGAGATAACATGAACTTAATTTTACAGAGGCCTCCTCCTCAACAAACATACCAGTATATTTACCACAATAAATAAGTATCTTGAGGAAATTTATCTTACTCTGCACTTAGCCAAAAAAAGGATAACTCAGACAACATCATCTTTTGATTATGTTCAAGTTCGTGCAATTTTCTCTCTTTTCTCAATTCTTGCTGTCTCAAAAAGCAAAACGTTTTTGTGGTTCTTACAACAGTAACTATCCTATCAGCTGTGTTCCCTTTCTGTGCAGTCCTGCCTCATGGGAGTCACAGTTTCCCTGATTTATTCTGTTCTTTCCCTTAGTCAATAAGTTTCACTGAACAACATCCAAGTAGTAGGTAATTCACCTCAGGGTACTTTTCCCTTTCCTAAAATCTGCAAATTCTGTCCTGGCTGTAACACAACACTGACTAGAGCTGAACTCAGGATCTGATACCCAACACAACACTGCAGATGAGAGAGCTACAGGAAAGGCTCAGAGCCCACAACAGCTCCTGGCAGTGGAAGGCCAGGTACCTGTACTGCTTAGCATATTGGATAACCTGGTACATGATCTATGAGCAAGATGCTGCTGCAATTATCAGGGTCATTGTGATCTAGCAAGTGCTGCTTCTTTCAAGATCAGAAAGGAAATGCAAAGGAAGAAAGGAGAATATGCAACACTTCAGTCAGTTCTTTGGTTCTATCCTGCCAATAGATTTAGAGCCTGTTTCATCTTCATGCAACACACTGCACCCTCCTGCTTGAAGTTTGGGTGTGTGGAACCATTTTGAAAAGTGTTTACAATGCCATCTTTCATTTTTCCTGTTTTTTTTCAATTATTTCCTTTCCTTCTTCTCAGATCCCCTGAGTTCTTACAGAGTTCTCACATGGCTTATTCACTCTTACCCCTAGATCTCACCTGCATTCACTTTCTGTGTCATTGCTCTCACCTCCACATTTCTTCCTTCTTAACTTTTTTCTGTAATTTTAATCTTGTCCTTTCTTCAGTAGGTTTTGTAATCAAAGTCTTGTCTCAGTAGATCAGAGTAGAGCTTCTACACTATCAATGTACAAACTGAGCCAGAACACAAGTCCTTGTAACAAAGCTTGTACAGCACATATTGAATTTTACAAGTACCTAACAGGTATGAACTATGACACCAGTTCAATGACTGTCACTGAGTAATAACTGGGTTCACTGCTAAGTTGATAGAATCATATAATTGGTTAGATTGGGAAAGATCTTTAAGGTCTTCGAGTCCAACAATTTACCCAGCACTGTCAAGTTCATCACCCTGTCCCTAAATGCCACACCTATACATCACTTAAACACTTCCAGGCATGGTGGAATGATACTCCTTTTACCTGAGCAGCCTGTTGCAATGCTTGACACATCTTTTGGTGAAGATGTTTTTCCTAATATCCAATCTAAATATCCCCTGGTGCAACTTAAAGCCATTTTCTTTTAACCTGTCACTTGTTACTTGGGAGAAGAGACTGATCCCCACCTGGCTACAACCTCCTTTCAGGTTGTAGAGTAATAAGAGCCCTCTGAGCTTCCTTTTCACCAGGCTAAAAAGCCCAGTTCCCTGAGTTGCTCCTCACAGGACATGTTCTCTAGACCCTTCATCAGCTTCATTGTTCTTCTCAGGATGCACATTTAAAAGTGAAACCTTTTCAAGAAAATAAATCTACCAAAGAAAATCATAACTTTCTCAAGGTGCTAAACATTCCTTCGTTATCTGATACAAGGAATCCCATCATCCCAATATTATTAAACACATTTTCTACTTTTACTCCTTACTCTGAAAATAAGAAAAGGAATGGCCAGGTTGGAGGAGGCTTTGAGGAATCTGATCTAATGAAAGATGTCCCTGGCTATAGCAGGGGAGTTGGAACTAGATTATCTTTAAGGTTGCTTCCAATGCAACTCATTCTAGGAATCTATGATAGTGTGGCCTACAAACCACTGAAAACCTGTACCTACAGCTGAAGGCTTCCACAGCAATTTTCCAGAAAGTTGTTCTTGCAAACCAACTTTGAATCAATAAAAGCGAGGAAAGAACTAGGAAGGGTATTATATAGTATTACTGCATAGTAACATGGAAAGGAAGCTATCAAGCCTGAACTCTCTCTCATTTCTGACTCCCAAGAGCCACTATGAGTTGTAAGAAGCCATAAATGCTCCTGTTGAGGAACACATTCAGTGCGGGTAGCAAGGTGAGCAGTTGCAGTGTAAGCTGCAGGCTGAGCTCTTGGTGGTGGGAGCCCCAGACAAGAGGCCAAGAAATGCCACCCTTTGCATAGGAAAGGGCCTGGGAACCTGTGGCACCACTGGACACTTGGGAATGAGGCAAGAGCTGAGGACCCCCAGACTTTGTGTGCTGGGCCTGTGAGGGTATAAAAGCCCAGGAGTTCCTTTGTACAAGGTCCCTTATCAGAGGCAGCAGCTTGAGCTGTTATTTTGTTGTTGCACCAAGTTTAAATTTTTTTAAGGATTGAGACGTGAGACTGTGCTATGGGAATCCCAGAGCCAGGGAGAAAAGGAACCTTGTCTGACTGCATGAGTGTGGGGGTGTAGGGAGTCAAGCAGGGCAACCATCGGCCCACTGGAGCTGCCTGCTTTGAAGGGGTTTCAGTCCCAGCTCAGGTGCTGCGGGTGTGGCTGCCAGAGTGGCACATGGATGGCTGGACAGAGAAATTTCCTTAACACTCCTTGAAAACGAACAAAACAGGCTCATTTTCAGGGTTTGAAAATGCTGTATCATGTACTTTTGGTCAAGTCTCATGAGGAGTTTTCCAGGAAATTAAGTTTTTAAACTTTTCGACTTATGCAAATGCATGCTAGATAAGCCATGACAAATCCAAAAACATATATGTACTTTACTGTATCTATTCTCTGTTAATAAAAAATTAAAGAATTAGAAATACAGGAGAACTTGTAAACCAACTGCAAAATAAGATGCACAGAAATGAGGAAAATCCCTCCATAGCGTACAGATGTTCATGCACCAGGCAGTCCCAAAGTCAATCATAGATTCTGTTATGTACATAAGCCTAAACACAAGTTGCAACATTTTATTACTGTATGTGTTTCTTCTTTTTAATTATCTGAGACTGCCTTAGCTCCTCAGTCCCATGGGCATATGGACAAGCTTCAGAAGGTAAAGAACAACCATCAGGATGATGAATGAAAAACCAACAGAGGCGTGTTTTAAATGCTTCAGCTGAAAGGCGCCGTTTCACTTCAGGTTTAGTTTTACTTCGTGGTTTCTCTTTTCTCCAGTCACGAATATGAACTTTTCCATTTAGAACTAGGATTTAAAAACAAACAAGAATGCAGCTGTTAGTAGATAGCCATGGCAATTATACTGGGAAAATTACAACTACTTTATGTGAATAAAAAACATTCTACAAATGGATCACACAGGCAAAACCAGATGAGCCATTTGTATAGAAAGAACACAACAAACCAAGACAATGTAGACACAGTACAAAGAAGACCTGACAGATTTCCTTGAGAGATGTTCTACTGGAATGCTCAATAGTTTGAGGCACTTTTGCTAGATCTTTGTAGAAGTTTGTTAGTTCATTCTAAATATAGTAGTTGGGATCATTTAGAGTAAACTTAAATTACAAGTTTGAACAAAAGAAGTTTCAACTTCAAGAACTGTAACTCTTCTCATGTTTGTAACTTTATAATTCCACATTTAAAATGTGATTAGCAGCAAGTGTCTTCTACTACTTTCACAGTTCATGGACCCAAAAAAGCATTGCACCAAGGAGATGACAAGTCTAATCCTTCATGTGAACCAACACTGAATTATCATTGGTTAATAAGGATTCAGCACTTTGAGCTTTTAAAATTCATTTGTTGTATTAGGATCATAAACTGCACATGCACACAGTTGTGAATCTGTCAACTCCTTAAACAAGTAAACAAAATAGATGAAAGGAGAGGAAGAAAAAAACAGATGACAAACAACAGTGAAAATGAAGAGGGAAGAATCTGCCACTTTTAAGTTGCCATGCTCTGCTTTCATATTCTGCTTCAATCACACCTTCTGTATCAGACACTTGTAGCTTGGGATAGTTAACCAATACCATTCTGCATTTGATAATTGCTTCAAAAAGTATCAAGTCCAGTGAAAGCTGAATATCACACAATCTGCACTGGATGAATTAATGTCTTCAGGTTTCCTCATGATACACAGACAGATCTGAACTCATACTAAGCCAATCAAGAAGCAATTTTAGCTGAGCATTAAAATCCCTTGCAAAAGACAAAGAAAAATCAGCAGCTATTTATGGTCAAGGAGAATTTTTCCCTAGAAAAATTATTGTATTGGACAAGATACCTGATCTAAAGAAACCACCACTGATCAGTTATTCTAAGAACCACTTTTTGTTTGGTGCATGTGTGTATACATCCATTCATTTCCATATTTTAAAAGAAAAACAATTCAATGAAGATGACAAAAGAGTTGTAGCCATGTTCTTCTCTGTCCTCCTGGGCAGGAGCAATGTCCATGGAGACCACCAAAAGTTTCTTGTTATGGTGACATGCTACTAAGGGAAGAGATCCCTCCCCAAGCCCTGAGGAGTATCCCTGTGACATAAATTACTGACATAGACTAGATTAAGTCAGACCTTTCTTTATAGTAATGTGCACACAGCCTCCAAGCCAATTTAAAAGGCTCATTCCATTTACAATGCAACACATTGCAAAACCTATTTCACCTATTCCTAATGATAGGGGGCCAAATTCAGACACATAAAAAACTCCATGCAACCAACTCTTTTTAATGGATGGTAATTCAGGAGGATTTTAATAGCCAAGTGTACAGAAATCTTTAGTGGATGCTAAACTTGCTTAAGATGACCACTGGCAACAAACAGGTTGCATACTCAGGATTGCTTGCCATTGATTAGTTGATCAATATTTTACAGGAGACACAGAACTGTTAACTGTAAACATACTTTGAAATTTGAAGCAGATTTAATACTGATAAAATCTTGAAGATTTTGTATTACTGCAAAGCTACATTTTAGTTTTGCAAAACTTCACACTGACAAAAAAGCCCCAAACCAATTACAAAAAGCACACTGTCATTACACATTATAACAGGGGAAAAAAAGCCCCAAGCCCAAAAAACTGCCATCAACAAACCCAGCCAGCCATGGAGACCTGCTACTGAGTTCCTTCTGTTATGCTACCACAAGCTACACAAACACAAGCTACCATGAGCTATATAAACACATCAAGCCTGACAATTATAGGTTCTTAAGGAGGCTAATTTTGTTTCATGTTGCACTTTGGAGCTTGGTACAGTCACATTAAGCCTTAGTCAAATGCTCTAGTAAAGTTGCTCTGTATTTGACAGCCTCAAAACCAGAAAGAAACAAAAATAAAAGGTCAAAGAATAGCATCAAATTAGCCCCTCAAACGAAAGGTTTGTCTTTTCAGATACAGCCAGTACAGAATATTTTGCTGATAGACACCTTACCAATCTCATTAATAAGAGCTTTACTAATAATATCTTGGAGCAATGGGCACATACAGAATATTCAGCTTTCGACAAAGGTACAAAAAGCAGTTAAAAAAACCATAGTAATTTTTCAGTTAAGTTTAACTGAAGAGGAGATAGAACAAACGATTAAGGTAAAAAAATCAAAACTTCAAACTCCTTTACCTTCAAATACTTGATGATTGTTCTTGAGTAGTGTCTGCAAGCCTCCATATTCACTTTTCAGCTTTTTTAAAGTCTCTTTATTCAAGTGTTCTGCCACTTCTCTCAAGGAAAGGCTTTCTGCAAGAAAAAATGGTAGAATTATAAAAAATTTTTATATATAAAACCTTAACACAATTCAACTTCTATATGAGGTAATGATATGAGCAGAATGTTGGAATTATCTACCAGTACTGCAGCAACCTTTTTCTCACAATATGATATATTTTACATGTATATTGTCTGTAAAACAGCAACTTCCATTTTACAGGACTCAGGTCAGAATTTCCACAGTAAGACACACTTTTTATTTGCTCTGCTTTTTTTACAGTAGCATGTAACCCTCATTGCAATAAGCACTGTTTATAAGCATGTAGCATGCAACAATATGACAAATTACAGTGAGAAAATAATAAAAACAGATGGAAGAAAATGGAAAGATGGTATTAGTGAGAATTTACTGCTTATACAATTAACAGCAGCTTAACATTCTTTTTGATCCTAAAACTAAAAATTCCTAATCATGTTGTAAGCTAATGGCACTTCAAAGCACTTCTTACAAACTCTTAGAGTATTATAGCTAATTATTTTGTTAATATTCTAAACCATAGTAATGTCCCCAAACAGACTAGAGTTGTGGGTTTAGTTGGGTTTGGTTTAATAAAAATGGATTCTGTAATAATATTTAAGTGTAAACCAGGGAAAAAGCTCACAGCAATTTCAAAATATTCTTCTATGTGCAATAAAACATAGTGGAAAAAAAAGCACCTTTGATTACGACTGCATTGTTCTTACTGTTTCCTAAAAATCCATTCACAAACAGGTAAATTCACTGGAAATGTCATGTTCTACCAGCTAAAAATAGTATAAAGGAAAGATAACCTCACCTCCTTGATTCCAGGTATTCATATTTCCACCCTGCTTATCAGAACATGATTTTTGGGGGGCTGCATTTAACAGCAAGTTTGCCACATTGAGAACCACTTCATCTACAAAATCCCGAGGGAGGGAAGCACAATTTCTGATTTGTTCTACTTTTTCTCTGGGCTGAAATCCAGGCATCCAAACTGTACCAGCTGTCTCAGTCTCGTCTTCAGGAGGTTCTGAGCCTGCTTCTCTGCACAGACCACCACAGTGATCCTTGTGGTTAAATCCAACCCTTCTGTCAGCACAGGTCCGACGACTGTTAATAAACTGTGTTATCTGCTCGTCAATCAGAGCACGTTCTGCAGCTGGGTAGGTCCTGCTTTTCCCAATAAAGCTGACCTATTTTAGCAAAAACAGGTAAATCACTATCAGAGTCCTGTACTTACACCCTGCCCACAACCTCCACCTGTGTACGCGGGCTTCTCAATGCCTACGATAAAATCCAATACCAACTCAATGCTCAGTAACACCTGAGGGGTTTTAATTCCAGTCTTTGAATATTGGTGGCCCAGAAGAAATCCAGTAAACAAATTATAATCCAAAAAACAAATACATAATCATATGCTATACAATCACGCAGCAAAAATATTGTTCCTGACCTTCAGCTAACTTAAACCTGGACTTTTCTTCCTACTCTAAGAACATTTCACTTCAAATGTCACTGGACAAAAAAAACAGCAAAAACAAAAAAGAAAGACAGGCAGCTAGAAAAATTAAGGCAAAAACAAGTTTTTAAAGTTTTCCATCATACAGTAACATAAGAGAAAGCTGTGAAACTTTTCATTTTTTCCTGTTTTAGGACTGTATCTATAACATTAAGAGTAGACTTCCCAAGTAAACAATGAGTATTTTTAAACTCTTTTCAGAGCCTACTGTATCAGTTTTAAAAAAAATAGACAGAAGCCCTACAGAGGCCAAAATTACCCTTTTTGTTGATGGAATTCTAAGGCAATCTTCTTCCACATGAAAGCCACATACAGATCCCACTTGGGCAACAAAATCAAGATATTCTCTGTATTGAGTTTTTTTGCATTGTCTTCGACTGTATTTTCCATGGAAATCAAAGAAGCAGCATGGCAGCACAAAGTAGCAACATGAATAGGAAGACCTACAAGAAGGATAACAAACTGCTGAACAGGAAGTTGTTTCAAAACACAAAAAATCAACAAACAACCTATCAGATAAAAGCAACAATGGGATTTTTTTATTAAGCAACAGAGCTGCATGCAATAATATTTACAACTTGCTCTTTCAATTGAACTATTAGTTTAGTCTAAAGGATTTGTTGTAGCAATCTACTTTGCCAACTTACTTTGCAGAAGTAAAACTAAATTACTGCTACTGGCTGTAAAGAGCACAACAGCTCAAGGCAAGGCAGAACCATAAGCTGGTATTTACAAGAAAAAAAAACGCGACAAAAAAAATAGCTTCACATACAAGGAATAAAAACAGTTTTGAATTTCAAAAGCAAAATGCTGCACTGAATTCTAAGAGAAATCTGAGCTTCTCCACAGAAAGAGAAATACTTTGTAAAAATAATCAACTTGCATCAAAAGTAGCCAATCTTACAAGAACAACAGGTGTGGAACTTAAGCTGACAGATTTTACCAAGCCCACTTAGGTAATTATGGAGGGGTTGTTTGGGTTTTTTTCTACCAGTTTGTTTCTTTAATTCCTTCTATCCCACTACCCTCCTTCTGCAAAACATACCTAGCTGCAATTACAGGTATCCATGGTGTCAACTCATCTGAATGGTTTCCTATGAGCCAGTCAGTACCTGGAAAGAGATGACTGTCACCTGGAATTATAGTAGCTTCCTAAAAAACAGAACAAAACAGTAAGTGAATCCTATTACAGGTTTCTTTAAAGCATTTAATTTAAAGCACTAATCAATAATATAAAGTAATACCAGCTGACAAATACAAGGTGAATGACCTCCACAGACAGCAACGTTTTCCTCAGTTAGCAATTTTTGACAGCTACAGAGAAGTAATTAAGCAACAAACACCCACAAAACATGGGTCAGAAAAAAAGTTGAATAACTACTCTGATTAAAATACCTAGCATTTAAATATATATAAACAAATATAACAAATACACTAAATTATGATTTCTTGCCAAATCTCCTTCTGTCACTTGTATGCCTGAACTCAATTTTTCAGAAAGGCACTTAATTTGCTGTCTTGCAGCCTACAGGACTCACACAGCAATTAATCAGAACACAGCTTCATTGTTATTTTCTCCTCCTTCACAGATGCTGCCCAAATCAAATCCTAGTATACAGACACACTCTGTACATGCTGATTCACATATAATAAAACAATAGCAAACAAAAGAAAGCCCAAATAAAACCAACAGGATGAATTCTCCATACAGGCTAAATTCAAATGCTCTGCAGTGCCTATAATGTTTGTGCCTCACAAATAAGTTTTTTCACTTTGAACCAAGTTGAGCAGAGAAAGTACTGAAAGATACTAAGTTGACGCTAAGGTAGCAGACACTCTTCCCTGAAAATGTGTATAAACATTAAAAGAATTGTTTTGCAATCCTAAAAAAAATTTAGATTTGAATATCCACAGACCTTTAGGAAAAGTTCTGAAAATTATTTCCATAATCTCTTTTTATATAGAAAAATTAAGTTTTAAGAGCTTAAAATTCACATGTACATCAAAGCAGTATCTGTATAGGAATTAAAGAATCAAATAAAACTACTTATTAGGGAATTTCAGACTATCTTGGTTACTTTTCAAATCCCTCTTAAGTATCAATATGGTGATTGTTCACTTTAAATACTACAGCTCATTTTTAGATATGTATAAACAAACTGAAAATCAAAGTGAATGTTCCTGTGCTCAAATTGTTCATAAAAATGCTAACATGAAATATAATCCTTATTGCAGACTCATTTTCCTGTTCATTTTTGAAGGCTATTATTGCAATTATTTAGGTTGGCTCCTTTGAAGTTCAAGAACAATTTTGCCCCCTAAACAGAATATAGCACTAGAAAGTCAGAATCACTTTCAAGAAAAAATCCAAAATTATGAGTGGCTTTATTACCATCTTTTATGAATTAGTGGTGCAAACAAAGCTGCCTAATATTGATCCTCTGGTAAAAAGAAAGCTTGTTTCAAGGTGTGCATATCTGTACATGTAGCAACAATCATGCTAGAGGTTCTTGGCTGAGAAATAAACAAGTTTCAAATATGCAAGGGTAAAATACATTATTTTTGTCATAATTCCCTTTATAATTTGCTTTACCACCAAGGGATATGGGTAACATCATACCAAACCCATGGGTCCCCTCAGACAACTGTCTGTATCCAGTATGCTTCCTTACACTTGCATCAATACAACCTGAAGCAATGAACAAATTAATAAATGGACAAATCAATTAAGACAGACATACATTTCCATAATACCTCTAAATGTGTCTCTGGTCCATACATGTCCCATATTTTTCTTCTCCTCACATCAATTCCTCTGCCTGAATGCTGAAATATTTGAACAACAGAAAGATTCAATTTAAGTTCCACTTTTAGCAGAAATTTCAAATAGGTTCAGTAAATGTACATATTAACCTTGATTATTTCATTCATGCTAAAATTTAGACACATAACAAAATCCAGCTTTGCCCTTTCAGGCAGAAGCTGAATACTTTTACTCCCTTTCTTCCCTCTGAAATATGAAGGCAATTACTAGGAAACCTTAAAAATGTATCTAGTTTAAAATTTTACTTGGGCACACCTACTGCTCTTGAAAATCTGTATCTCTACAAATGTAAGAGCAGAAGTGTTGATTTTTGGTTTGTTTGTTTTTAGTATATCAAAACCTTTCACAAGGTGAGTCCTACTGCAGTACCCACAGGGCTCAAAGAAGAATGCTACTCTAAGCAGTCGTTAGTGGAGAATCAGCTTTTAACTACTGAAGCCCAAACATTTTTTCCCTGTTTGAATTAAAGAGAAGAGGAAATAGACTGGAAACTAAACAAGGAAATGAAGAATATGTAGTATTTGAAATTCAAGAACCTTGTGCAGAACTAAGCACATCAATTACTGAAAAGTCTCATAAAACTCTCATACATTATTTTTTTGACAGTCAATATTTGTCAGCACTGAATGAATGAATGACTGACTGAATGAAAAATCCACACAGAAAACAGCAGCTTATATTACATAAAGGTTTCCTAGCCATACAAGAATAAAAACCTTGTGCTAGGAGAACTTGGAACAGTTTCCTACTCTCCCAATGACATCCCTTTATCTAATAAGAGATATTAATTTCCTCTATAAATTTTCCCATGTTTTCCCAAAAGTGGAAAATGTAATTTTCTGAATCAGACAGACCCAACTTAAATGGGTTTTGTTTAGTCTCTTTTCTTTTGTTGCTATTTCAGAAACTATGCCTCAAGAAACTGAATTATGCTGTTGCCACATTTTTACTCCCACAAGTACAGTATGCTGTCATGCATTTTTAATTAAGAAATCTCAGGATTGCTTTCAAATATATAGAAAAACATTTTTGGAACATCACAAGTAGAATTGAGTTTGGATAAATATAAGTTCATGAACACGTCTTATGAGAGAGAATCTATGGAATAAAAATTCCACATTCCTTTTTGAATAACTAAAATACTCCTTACTTCTTCTTTTTCCTCTTAGTTTCTTACCTCAGAAAAAAATAGCCCTGAATTTAAATGAAATATACTAATTAAGATAAATATATAAATGGTTTCTAATCCTCTGGTAGGATTTTCTGTTAGTCACTAGAGTGACAAAATCCTGTTTAAGCAACATGAATTAATTTATTTTGGCTATCTGCATACCAGATAAAAGGAAAGTATAACAAGACTACTGACACTAGTTTTTAATAATTATTTTAAAAAGCATTCTATTTACCCCTTCATTGTTTAGAATATGAACCAGCAAACCATTTCCACATCCAAGATCGACAAATGACTGTTTCTTGGTCAACCTTTTTTCTTTTCTCTCTTCTTCCCAAAGAATCTAAGACAAGAAAACACAACATATTAGACTTCTGCTCTCAAGTTTCCCTACAAGAAACCATCAAAGGTTATTGGAAATGATAGGAGAAAGCTGGAAAAGCAGACTTGACAGAAAACATTCACTGCACTCACAGGTAAAATAACTTCAGGAAAAGAAACCAACAAAAGACAAAGCACTGTTTATGGAGTGGAACAATAATTATTTTGCAAAATATTGATAGTTTTCAAAGTGCTAAGCACATCCTCCACTCTGTTTTGAGTCATTGGGAGTTGAAATTAATCAGGGCTTTACAACTAAAATAAAAGCATAAAACTAAAAAAAGTTGCTAAAACAATGGGTGCAAGAGAAGAACAGTGGAAAGCAAGGGAAGTATCAAGTAAACTCCACCAGTGTCTCTGCAAGTAAAACCACAGATGCATTTATACCCACTGTACTAAAGAAAGCATTGATGGCAGAACTGAAAATAAAGCCCAAAATATTCTTTGTAATCACGTGGTGATACAAAGTACAAAGGTACGTGTAACACCCCTTCTACTGAACAAACAACAGTGTTACCTAGCAAGTTAACTGCCCCAAATTCTACACCAGCTAAGGGACCCCAAAGCTTTTAGCCAAGTTCTAGTTCCTGATCTGTACATAAGTAGGTACTTTTACACAGATATGTAATCCATAATTACTAAGTGGCTGTTTCTCTGCAGAGCATGGATTAACCTTTACCACTTTCCACTTTACCACTTTCTTTTACCTTCATTGAGAAGTTAGAGACCACACATTTATAACTCTGCACTCTGATTTTTCACTATGACATCCAAAAATCCTGAAGAGTATTTAATTATGAAAATTGGTATTTATAACATAGTCACCTTTGAATATCAGTCCTGCTGAAGGGAAAGAAGCTGAAAATAAACACAGCCTGCTAATCTCATGGATTATGTTTTCAGATTTACCAATCACTGCACTTTGGCTCTAGGCAGTACCCCAGAAATCCCTAATTACTTCCTTCACAGATCCTACCTATCTTCCAATTCCTGGAGAATTTTTCACAACACAAACTCAACAGCTACGTCCTTGGCCATGCCCCTGGACAGTGGGTGATCTCAAAATGATTGCAGAATAAAAGGAGGTCACATGTAGATGCCATAAACCCATATTACACTGGACCTACCTTTTCTTAATCACCTGTGTAACATACTTCTAAACAGTGAGTTTCACACACCATCATATAGATACCTGAACATTTTGCTGCAGGTTAGGTTATTAATACCATGCTTTAGGTTTTCATTTACATAAGCTGCATACTAAATGACTTTAATAACTTTCTGGAAACTAATGCTATATTAGCCAAAAAGTAATCACTGTAAACCAGCACTCACCTGTATAAAAATGCTATCACTCCAGAATTTTTTTGTGGCTACACTAAATTTCTAATTTTCAACACTGAATATTAAGTTGGTGGTAAAAATGGTAAAGATGAGTCTATTACATAGCTTTTTCCACAAGCCAGTATCTAAGATTCTAAGCAGTTAAACGCTTAATTATCAAAATAAATTAGTCCTCAATGAGTACTGTAAATGAGCTAACTTACTCACAAATACTGATTTAGGTAAAATGCTACAAGTCTAGCTCAATGCAGACATGCTCTTACCACACCCGGGATGGCAAACAAAAAGATTTATGTCCCTGCCTTTTAAAAACCTGAAGTTTCTAAGAACTGCAGGTGGCAGAATTTTCATAGAATCTTAAGTAGGTAGAAAACTTGAAGAAGTTTTCTTGAGAAAACTGCACCAAGCATTTTTCTGCACTCCTAGCATCTGCAGTTGACCTTATTACAGTTGAAGATGGGATTTGAGATGAAGTTTTATAAAGAAATGGCACGGCAGTGAAAAACTGTTATTTGTTCATAGTATAAAAGGAACAAGTAATAGAAAAATTTATAAAACAATCAATCCTAACCTCCAACTGATCCATCTTATCACTTCTACATTAGAGCTTTTGGCTTTCTCACTTAGAAATAAATAAATCTTGTGTATGTAGATGATACATTTCCTGTGACAGAAGATTGAAAATCATCATATCTTCATGAAGAAGCTTTTATTTACTTCTAAAATTATCATCTTCAGAGAGTTCTATTACTAGGAAATACAATCCTATAGCATATTATTAGGTAAAGCAGTTCCCTACCAGCAAGTAAGTGGCAATGGCAACATCTTCATAAACAAATTTCTCAGGATCGGTCACTTCAGGCCACACCTTCAGGAAAAAAAGAAATAGAACAGAAAAACAGATAAAAATTTATTTTCTGCATTTTCTGAAATAACCTCAAAAATGCTCAGACACAGCAATTTGTATACTTACTCACTTCAGCAGGTTTCTGGACTTCACAGATTTTGCATTTTAACATAATTGAAGTATACCCAGAGAATATAAAGGCTGTTTGAGTCAACCAAACAATAAAGTTTCTAAGAACATTTTGGCTCCACATGTGCAGGTCACAAGTAAAGAGTTGCATCTGTTCTGCAACAGACCACTGTATCTTTTGCTTAACTTTCTCACAAGAAAAATCTTATCTATACCTCTGCAACATTGAGAACATGAACATTTGGAAATATCACAAGGGAACAGACCTACAATTACCCTGGCACAGCAGAACATGAAGAACCAAAATCTGAAGCAGGAAGACAGAAAGAGCGAGTATTATTCCCAAGCGCTAGTTTGTAAATGAAGAATTGAAACAAAGACAAAAATACTCATCACCAGCAATTCTACTGACGAACTGAAGGCTGTATCGCTGCCTTGGAAAACTCTAATCCTCCTCTCCTATGTATCTTCCTGTTAGTACAAAAATACTAACAGTAAAACCTTTCAGCATTTTCACTGTGTTTTACAAAAGCATTGATCAATTTTTTTGCTTGCAGCTAGAGCCATATTTGCAAGAATACAGACATTACTTCATATAGCACTCTGTTGCTCTTCAGGACAACAAAAAAAAAATTTCAACACTTCTCCTCTAACTCAAACACATATTAAGATAAGATCCAAAGGTTTTGGAGAAGGAGGTGTTGTATTTGTGCTTTCTAAAATGTGGATGACTATTTATTCTACTAACCTGCTGCTTCCTTTTTATCACAAGTGATACATATTGGAAAACCCCTAATTCCTCCTAGGACTAAACTGTTTTTTATTCTGCACATATACAAAAAAAAAACAAAAAAAAAAACAAAACACCAAAAAACAAAACCACAACCCAAAACATGAAACCAAAAAGCCTACATTATAATTCAATTGCTTCTTTAACTGAAAAAAAAAAAAAAAAAAAAAAAAAAAAAAAAAAAAAAAGGAAGGATAGTATTACACTTACTGCTAAACTTACCTTTACCATCTCTTTGTACTTTTCTTTGAGGTCCTGATAAACCTTGCTGTATTTTGCTACTGAAATGAGTGACAGTGTACTTTTAAACTCACTGGGCTTTTGCTCCACGGACCATTTAGCCAGTTTGGACAAAAGTTCATTTCCAAGCCATGATAGTTTGGGGTACACAATTCCATCTGAAAACCAATCTTCTGGAAATGGAGCTACAACAGATATAGACCTGAAAAAAAACAAACAAACAAACAACTTAATATAAATACAGTATTTATTATTTCAGCTACCTCAAGGACAGAGAAAACAAAGATTAAGTGGAGAAAATCAGCAAAACAGTGTTACAAAACCAGACTGGAGAATAAGTAAATGTGTAGAGAAACAAAAGGAAAATAAACCAGCAAATTAACTAAATAATGGAACAATTTCCCCTGAATTTTTTTAGCTCAAACACTGAACATAAAAGTCCTTGCTGCATTTAACACAATAAATGAGGACTCCTATATGATGAGCAGCCTGATTTCATAAGACAGCAAAATGCTAAATTGTGAAAGTCAAGTTATGAAATTCCCGAAAAATAAAAGGAAAATTTAGGAGAAAAAAATATCCACTGTCACAACTCATTATCTCATAATCTGTGACTTTATTCAGATTTTATTAGAGCAATATCCCCAGATGCTCAGGACAAAACTGAATGGTCTATATTTCAGTGACTGAAGCTCAGTGGGTTTACAGCAACTTCAGTTTGACCTTCATCCTTACCCACAGAACCTTTCTCACAGGCACTGCTACATCCTCCTGATCAGAAGAGGCATATTTTTTCTAGACCACACATGGGTACCCACAGGTATAGTCAATGTTTACAATTCAAAGTTGAATAGGTTTGTTTTACATTATTCTGGGTATTATAGATGGTTTTTTTTTCACAGAATACTATGCACTTTTATCACACCACCATTGTAATTTACTAATCAAGCAGAAAATCATAACATTTAAATTGCCTACATACCAATACTAAACTACTATGTAATGCTCACAATAACTTATTACTGTTTCCTTCTTCTCTCACACCCACACTTACCATTCCTCATCTTTTATGTGTTTAAGTTGAATTTGATAAATATTGCACTTTTTAACCAGGTATTTTCCTTCACTGTTTTCCTCCAAAGGCAGAAAGGTCACAGTTCCATTGTAAACATCTGAAAAGATATGCAAATAGGGGTTTATTATTCCACGGTGCAACCCACCCTGGTTAGCACCAAAATGAACTTCTGCCTGCAAACCAGTGAGGAGAGATCTAAGACAACAGAGAAAGAACCACAATGCCAGGAATAGATCTATTTCTGGATGCTCCTGAGATCTGAAACTACTGGACTATTTGAATTCTCCAAATTTGGCATTCTAATGCATGATGTTTCCAAAATATCTAGGGCTGACCAGGAGTATTCATTTTTATAACCCTTACTATTTTAATAAAGTAAAAATTAAACAATAAGATTTTTCTAGTATAGGACTGCTTCTTCTCCATATCCCACAGCAAATCCAGAGTCCTGGGAAGCAGAAGTGTGTGCAGAATTACTTCCTCTAAAAATTAAAAAATATTTTTTTATTGTTTACCCAGGGCAGATTCTTCAGAATAACTTCTGAACCTTCTCAGTTTAGAAAATGGTTTTCAAATTACCACCAAAAAAAAAACTTATTGTAACTAAAAATGTTATACTGGCTACATAATCAGTTTTCAATGGACTCCAAAAATTTTCTGAGTTAGACAAGAAAGAATTAATTAGCAATAGAATAAGTGTTAAGTCTTACTATCTTGCCCATCCTTAGCAATTCCACCTCTAACATTTTTTAATTATAAGCAAAATAATTTTTAAAAATCTCCTAGGCTTTTTCTCAGAGGTGCATTCTGTAGATGCAACTCTTGGGGTCAAAAGAAAAAAAAAAATC
Organism: Muscicapa striata striata; assembly: GCA_030060385.1. Classification (NCBI taxonomy): domain Eukaryota; kingdom Metazoa; phylum Chordata; class Aves; order Passeriformes; family Muscicapidae; genus Muscicapa; species Muscicapa striata. The sequence continues at coordinate 893,023 of JAREIS010000048.1, forward strand.
AAAACTGCAACATGTAATACTTTTTGAAGGCATCAGGTAAGAATCATAGGCCTCAAAAACATCCCAAGTGTGCCCCATAAATGACTATCAGTCTTTCTGAATTGTAAATCGAGTTGTTTCAGGAATTCTGATTCTTTCCAAAACATTTGTACTGGAATTTAATTAATATCAACATTTTTTCCAAAATTTATCTTAAAAACAGTGTCAAGTTCTACCCTATCTAAGTTTCTTTATATTGGCAGGATTTATTGGAGCGTATTACCATCATATGGGGCAAAAAATAATCTCGAAGCACAACAAAAACAAAACAAAGAAAAAAAAACAAAAAGAAGCAAACAAAGAGGCCCACCAAAAAAAAAAAAAAAAAAAAGTAAGAAAAAAAAAAAAAAAGAAAAAGTTGAGCTTCTTTCTTAAGCAATACTAAACATGAAGAAAGTCGGTACAAACACTTCCACTTGGCCAGGCAGGTGCCACCGCTGCCTACTCTGTTCAGTAATTATGTCTGCACTAGGAGCAGCGTGGGCAGCTTACTCCTGACAGCAGCTGCTGAGCGTCACAGCTCTTTGGCCTCCGTAATTTGTATTTTAACTGCTGAAACTTCAATGCTTCCTAGCGCAACAACGAAAGCGAAAAAGAAACCCTAAGCACACGATCGGGACAAAAGTCCTTCTTCATTACCACGGACAGGGGGGAAAAAAAGCATTTCTCTCATTTGAAGACAATCCTAGAGGGGACCCCGGCCCCTCAGACGCTGCGCTCCGGGCCCGCCCTCCCTCCGCCGTCACCCCGCTCACCTTGCACCGCCCTCCCGCGGCCCTCAGCCGCTCACCTTGCACCGCCCTCCCTCCGCCGTCACCCCGCTCACCTTGCACCGCCCTCCCACCGCCCTCAGCCGCTCACCTTGCACCGCCAGCTCGCGGGCCGGGGGGAGCGTTCGTGCCCTGCCTTTACCTGCCAGGGGCTGTCCTGCTCTGGGACAGCTGCAGAGCGCTCGGAAACGCAGAGCCGCTGGAAAATAAAATAGAATAAATCACTGGTTATGTCATATCTTAGCCGTAAGAGTACAGTATCGTTATTCTTGACAACTACAAAGAGTCTGATCTGTGTCATTGTTCCGTAGAGTGAGGATAGTACCCTGCAGACTGACCTTTCCCCTCGTGATCTGTGACCCGTTTTTGGTGCCCGGGTATGAATTTGAATTACGGGAAAAGGTTTCCGACTCAGCATTTCGCAATGAAGCTGCAGCAGTTCTTTGCAGTTAGAAACAATGTCGGTTTTACTTCCACCTTCACACATGTTTCAAAATTTCAGAGAAAGGCTGAACTTACCACTGAGGTTTTAGGGCAGCCCGTTGTTATTTTCCTATTGTAACCACCTGTTTTTATTTCTTAATTATTTTTGAAACTGTTGACTTGGAGCCAAATTATATTAAAGCCCTATGTGAAGACAGAGAATTTGTAATGTATTTTAAGTACAGAAGGCTTTTTTTAAATGAACTCTTAGGTTTTCTCACTTGTATAACTGATTTGCAATGTGAATAATGTCAAATGCAATAGCTGCAATATTGCAGTGTAATTTTTTTCTCTTTTATGAATGAAAAGCCTCCAACTGATGCCTAATTTACCTATTTTCCAGTTAGAAGTGTAGTATCTGTTTATTTGGCTGGAGGTTGAAGCACTTTCTCCATGTCTTTTTTTTTTCTCTTTCTTTTTTTTTACCCCCTCTCTTTCCAAACCAGTTGCTCAGTACTGGAGCTGCATCTTCCTAGAACTGATTTGGAAGTCACATGCAGAAATACTATCCTGCTGTTCTACTATGTTTGTACTGTTGAGACATAGAGGATGACCTCCATAAAAGCATAAGGTTGAAAGAAAAGAGCTATCAAGGAGACACATCAAGATGATGAGGGGAAAAAAGAAGTGGAAAAAGCAGACTGCTGAAGTACTTCTGTACTTCATTATATTCAAGGTCTATACTGAGCCCTTGCCAGCCCTGGGCCAGGATGTCCTACCTAAACCTTTGAGCTGCTTCTTTTAGCCAGTCCCATGAAATCGTGGCCAGCTTCTGCTGGTTTTGCACCCTCCAAGCCCACAGAGATCTCTGTCTGGTGGCAGGAATCCCTGGCTGTGCCATGAGCAGCAGAGGGCTCTCCAACACCAGCTTCTGGAAGCAGCAGAGGATCAGCCTCTACTTCTCTGAGCCAGGTTCTAGTCAAAAGCAAGGTTCTCCTCTCCAGAACCAGTGCAGTTGTATCTACTGACAGGAGGGTCTGAGGGTCTGAGCAGTTTTGTAGTGCTCTTGCCTGACCCATAGATGCACACAAGTTGCCAGCAGACTTTGTGGGCCCTTGCTCTAGTTGTTGTTTAAGACATGCTATTTTCTCAGCTGGGTCTTTTATCACTCCCTTTCTTATCACACGATATGGTGATAACCAGTGGTGTCCCTGTTTCATATTTAGCTCTTATTTTAATAACAAAAGCAATGTAATTCGTTTACATTGGATCAAAGGCATTTTTCTTACTTTGTAGCAGGCCAGTTGAATTAGAAAAAGGGAAGGGCTAGCTTTTAGTTGCATCTGCAGTGCTGTACTCATACATTTAAACAAGTCAATGGATTTAATTAACAACTCTTCAAATTTATTTTTATAATTTTAAAAACCAGACATCTGTGTCTGTTTAGTTTGTGTTTTATTTTTTCTTGTTTACTGCAGTTAGCTAACAATGGCATCTACACTGAATCAGAAAGAAATGGCTGGAAGCCAAAATTCATGGGATAGTTTGTTACCAGACTTACCTAAAGGCCCGCTTTCCACATATCGTAAGAAAGCTTCCTTCAACTGGAAGGAGATGGCAGTGTTCATAGATGGTGAAGATATCATCCAGCTGAAGGTAAATTTTGCAAGAATTGTAAGCATGTTTTGATTGTGGAGATATCAGTAGAAGTAAGTATGGGTTGTTTTTTTTCTGAAGAGACTATAGTTAATAATAGTCTGTAAATATGGAGCAAGAAGAAATTTGATTTGCAGCCAGTTTACAGAACAGACCTGAAATTTTAAACAATCTACTCTGCTGTGTCATAAGACTCATTTAATTACTCAACATCAGTACAGGGGAGACCAACAGGTGCTACATTTCAGAATTTGAGTGTTCATTTCAAACTGAGAAAGAACTATATTCTACCGTAATTCTTTACTGTTTGCATTAAATCACAGATCTCACAGTTTTGCACGGCACTTATGGAGAGTTAAGTTCAAGCTACTGTCAAACAGTATTTCTGTCTTACTTTTACCCAATTTTCTATAATGTTCTGTGCTTGCATTAGTGCTTATGTGGCACTGCAGTTGGAGATTAGCATGCAAACCTTGCTGAAAGGTAACCCTACCAAGAAAAGAGATTAACTGCAGCACAAGAGATGGTGTGGAAATGCATGACTTGGAGGTATAGAACCAGCTTTCTGAAGGAGGTGTAGATTTGCATGGATTTAAGCTAATCTTGAATCTTCACCATAATTATAGAAATCCTAGGAAGTAGATCAGAGAAAGGCCTGGTTCTGCATCTGACTGGTGTGTGTTAGGGCACAGAAGAAACCCCAAGTGTTCTGTATTTGAAGGAGTTTCAAAGCTGTGTGAGCATGTACAGTTGTTCACACAGAGAGAGGGAATGACTGCCCTTCGAAGGAAAGGACAGGAAGTCTGGGTTTCTTCCTTCTTGTGTGAAAGACAATTAAGAAAATGTGGATATCTTGAAGACACGGCTCTAGTATAAAAAAATGCCATAATATATTATGTAATAAAAAAGAATCCATATTACAACATTAAAAGGTGTACATCCCCACATTGAAGGGCTGCAAATGATGGTTCCATTAAATGGAGCCTTTTTCAACTTTCATGTGGGACCAGAGCAGTTGTGGTAGCTTAATGGCTTTACCATCATGGCATATTTCTAACTGAATGTAAGCCCTGGAGTTATCCTCAGACTGAGGGACCTTTGCCCCTTAGATGGTGCCAGCAGCTTCATCTATTGAGATAGGGAAGCCTGCTGCACAAAGCAAATGAGTTTTACCATACTGTTCTTGTAGATTCAGAGTGAATCAGTGAGTCACTTCATGGTGAAGGGGATATCATAACATTTAGCTGCATGAGCTGTATATATGACAGACCATTTAAATATATTTTCTAATTCTCTGGAATTTTTGCTTGATAAGTTTATGGCTTCCAGTAAATAATTGTAATTTGAGACTCAGTGTTACTCTAGAAGAAAGTTAACTGTTTTTGCTAATGTCATTTTTTTCCCCTCCAAGAACAGAATCTTCTCTGCTCTGGAAAACGATCCTCTCTTTGCACATCAACCTGGGGAAGATTTGTGCCGTGAAAAATATCAGGAGCTGACATTTCTGCGCTTTAAAAGACTCTTTGAGTATGGTTTTCTCACTCAGCAAGAGGTGATGGAGAACCCATTAAAGATTTTGAATATGGTGCAGTCATTAGGAATGTATGATTGGTCTCTATCTATCCAGCTTTGCTTACATTGTGGTGTAAGTACAGTTCAAGGGCTGTAGTGGTGTATGTTTGAATTTAAGTAACTTCTAATACTGTAATTCTGTTGCTTTATGCCTATTTTAATAAAACTTGATCTTTTCAAAAACAGTATTAAGTTTTAAGTGTTTAGAAGAGTCAGAGAGGTGTGGGTAATCTTTGTTGTTAACCCCATCTTCACTGGGATCCCACCTGGAAAGTAAAGGTAAAACAGTACACACAGAGATACAGAAAAAAACTTTGATGCCTTCTTGTGTTTACTCCTCTGCCTCCTCTTTAGGGCAGCCAAAGAACTTGGCTGTTGGTGGCTGTGTGTTTGCTAAAGATTTGCAGGTATCAGAAACTTACCTACTTAAGCCTCAGTGTCTTAATGAAGAGCAGAATCTAGAAGGAGTGGAAACCAGTTTAAAATTTTTCACTAGCATCAGTGGCTGAATTCTGTTAATCAGCTGTTTCACAGATGGGTCTCTCACAAAGAATGGTCAACATAGCTGGTCATATCATCAGTGCAATTAATTAATTTGTTATTATTTTTTATTATTCACATAGCTGGGGAGCATCTAGGAATTAGAGTTTTGTTGTGTGACTATGTATGTAGAGAAACTGAAGGTAGCTTTCAAATCAGCTTTCTTGTTTGATCCTGAAGCATCTACCTTCAGTTCCCAATCTGTTTGCAGTAAAATGAACTAAAATCATCTTTAAGTTGTCCTTTGCCTAAGGGAACATCACTAAGGACAAGTGGAAAGTATTTTTAAGCTTGAATGAAGGCTTGAACAGGTTAGAGCTGTGGCAAGTTCAGTCATCTGTAAAGGGGCCTTGACAAGATCAAATCCTGACTTACCTCCCCCAGCTATAGTCTAATTGTAGTTTACTATGCAGCCCGCTTTCTCTGGTCTCTTTACTGGACATCACTGTTAAAAATCATGTGCAATTCTTGCTTTTCATCACAGGGCACTGATTTAATTTATTATTCTGTTTTTACAGGTATTTTCAGGTCCAATTATGAGTGCTTCTAAGAGATTTGCACACATTTTGAAGCAAATTTATAGCATGGAGGTAATCTTTATAATAATTTGTAAGAAATGGACACTATTAGAACTGTGTCACTATTTGGAGTTTTGTGTTATTTCTGATCTCTTCATATACCTAGGTACTTCTAAATAGCAAAAGAAAAGACCATGGAGCAGATTCAAGCATTGAGCTCATAAACCACTTCCTAGACATGTTTTAGACTGACCAAGTTAACATGCAGGCAAAATTTGGGAGCTTTTCCCAAAAGGCAATATAGATGACATTACACTAGTTTTGGTTCTGTCCAGAGTCATTTAGGAGTATCCTGCTAGGATGCTCTCAACTTTGATGTGTTTCGGTAAAAATTCCATTCTAATGCTATAAAATGGAAAATTATTAATGCCAAAGAAGCACCACATGGAGTTCAGTGGGGACTCGGGACCAGGTACACTGCAGAATAAATGCAACCTGTCTGATACAGAAGGTGCCAATCCTAAACAGTTTATCCAGTCTAGGCCATGTGGGCTGCATTCACTGTCTGGCCAGACTTTCTGATTTTGCAAGATAAATATTCTGAGTGCACTTAAACTGAGCTTGTTGCTTTTGTTGCTCTTTATTGCTTCCTGTTTTGTTTTTTGCCAAGTTACTCTCCAATAGCTGAATTTGAAATAATTTTAAAGTCTTGCAGTTATAATTAATGTAATAAAGTGGTCTTGAATTGTGCCCCATATCTCCTTATTTAGATATTTGGATGTTTTGCTCTGACTGAACTCAGCCACGGAACTAATACCAAAGGCATACGGACTACAGCCACATTTGATCCTAGCTCTCAGGTTAGTTCATTCTGCACACTGTCAACTAGGCTTCCTTTCCATACAAAACACTGTGAGGAGGAGTTGGTCTCTGCATAAGCTTCAGTTCTCACAGCTGAAACAGTTCTCTCAGTTCTTTACTTGAACTCACAGCTTAGTTTAAGATAAGATCTAGGAAATGCTTCCCAGTCCGTTAATCTGCCTTTATTAACTGCTTAAATGAGCAATTTAAAAAGTTGAGTTTCAGGCTTTACAATGAGGCTATGAGCTTTTGGAATCCTAAATTTTTTCCTTATTTGCATGTGTTCTCTCCCAAGTTGAACACAGTAAGAGAGATCTCAGGTGCTGGAATGCAGTACAGAATAAAATCCTGGCAGTTGATGACTGTTTTTCAAACATTGCCAGGGTGATTAAAAAATAGCTGTGACCTGATTTTTATTATTTATATAATTTTCTTTTTCTTTCCTGGCTACAGGAATTTGTCATCAATACGCCTGACTTTGAAGCTGCAAAGTTCTGGGTTGGTAATATGGGAAAAAATGCCACTCATGCAGTTTTGTATGCCCAGCTCTATACTCCTGATGGACAGTGCCAAGGATTACATTCCTTTATTGTACAGGTAGGATGGAAATATTACTAACCTTTTATTATTTTGGGGAAAAGTGGGTTCAAATTAAAGACTTTGTTAATGCTGTTATTTATACCTGACAGTGGATTCTTTATTTAATGCCTTCACAGTTTATTGGAACTGTAACCAGGATACATTTTTTTAAATGTTCACTGATTTTATGAAGGTTGTAGAGCTAGTTTTAGACTGCCAGTTTTCTGCAAAAGCTTCTGAAAATACAAAAGAGCTGAAAAGTCTCCTGATGATCATGGTACTTATATAGTTAGAACTCATCTGTGTTGTATGAAATCCTGAAAGTCTTGCACAGAACGATTTATGTCTACCACTGCTGCAGGCTGATCTGCATGAAATCTGCAAACTTCTACCACAGAAATAATTTTAGAATATTAAAGACGTTGGAAAATGTTGGCGCAGTAGAAAACTTGTACATAGTAAAATGAACAAGTTGCAGACTGAACAAAATTTGTTACAGAATCGGGGAATATCTCAAAGCTGGTTGTTACATAAAAATTCCACTGTTTTCTGCTGTGTCTGTGTACACCTGAAGGAGGTGCTAGTCTGATGAGAGCAGTCATCAGTGTTAAGGGATATTTAACACAGTGATGTAATTAGTGTCATCTTCCAAAGTAATTTTCATTGAAGTATCTATGTCCTGAATGAGAGAATGCATAAGTACGAGTTATATCCAGGATTATGTGCTTGAAAGAAAAAGATCTCTTTATCATTAGTAATCATTTTCAACCTTTGAAAAATTCAGCCAATAACTTTCATTGTTCCATTACTGAAATGTTTTGTTTCACTTCTCTACAGATTCGAGATACAAAAACTCTCCTACCAATGCCAGGTGTGATGGTAGGTGACATAGGAAAGAAAATTGGGCAGAATGGGTTGGATAATGGGTAAGTAAATACCTTTGAAAGAGAAAACATTCTAGGTTATATCACAATGTAGTGGTACAAAGATCCCCCTGTATCTGTTCTGTCTTTACTCCTGAAGTGTTCACTAGTGGTTTTAAATTGTTGATATTTCTAAAAAAAACCCAAAAAAACAGACTGAAAGGTCTTGAATTTCAGTATTTTCTCTCTGAATAAACAGCCTTCCAGCCTTTCTCACTCTTTAAAATGTGAAGTGCTCCTCGTACCCTGCAAATATCCCCCAGGCACTCTTGCAGCTATAGACTCTTCAACAATAATAATGGGAAAAAAATCTTGTAAGTTCTTAATGAAGAACTTTATCAGCTTCTGTACCCACCTGGGTTTAAGACTAATTATTTTTTCTGTTGATTTCCAGCCCACAGGAAGGCTTGTGATGGTCCCCAGACAAGATTTATTTTCAGTAAATATTCAGATTAATGAGCCCAAAGAGAGAAACTATAAATCTTGTTTAAACCATGGGATTTCTAGACTGCACCAAGAAAGAGGCTAGTTTTTCTTCTGTATTATGTATGTACAACTGAAATTAAAAAAAGTTCCTGGCTCCATTTCTTAGCCATGCACTCCAAGGGACTTTTTTTGTCTACTTTACTAACCAAAGGAGAAGATACAGTTAGGAAACGGAAGTAGATTTCTGCATTAAAACAGTCATGATGTAAAAATCATTTAAACTCTTGCATTAGTTACATAGCTCTGTATAAAGACATAAACTTTAAATGGTAAAGAAGGGTTTCACTTCTTTATGCCTGAGATTTTCTTCTTTCTGTTGATTCAGTTCGTTCCAGATTTATGTATTGTCCTTCAAAATAGACCATTGCAGTAAACATATAAATGCAGTATAGGCCTCTTAAAGTATCCTGGTTTCAAATATTATGGCTTTGACTGTCTTTCCAGAACGTTGTAGGAATGTTATAGTTATTTAGCTCATTATCATCGATTCTCTTGTTTCCTGAAGACCCAGAAGAAATAAATTTTAAAAACGTGAAACAATCCAAAATTAATTTATAGAGGAAAACTGAGACTTGTTTAAGGTTTGGTGGGTTTTTCCTGCTTATGCATTACAGACTAGTTGCCACCAGATGGCACAGCAGCATGGGCCTGAGTAATCTAAATGTTTTTCAACTTCATATATTCTGTAGAAGTGTTAAAATTCTGGTGTTCATTCTTACATTGCGATACAGATTTGTGTGCAAAACAGGACAGAAGAGTATGCTTGTTATGTGACCTTAAAATGAACATAATTTTAAGTCCAGTGCTCCATTATCTACTGGGACAAATAAAGTATTTCTTAAAATATTGGTAATAATTGAATAATTTGAAATTATAATCCATAAAATACCCTTTAAATGAGATACCAGTGACTTCCTATCTTATTGTCAGATGGAGTCCCTTATCTTATTTGATATCATATGTCATTTAAAGCAGTGGTAGGGCATTCCTGTTTACTCTGTATATGTTGTTTTAAAAAAAAACTTTTATGATGTTCAAACAGTAGTGCCCAAAGAGCCCCAGCCGTGGGTATAGATCTCTTAAGTATGCATTAAGACAGTCCCTGCATTAGAAACCTTAAGACAGCACTTAAACATTGAGAGAAGGATGAGGGAGCCCAAGGTTACCAATAGATACCCCTAGTTTAGCTAAAAACTCATTTAGCTAAGAACTGTGTTCCTGAACTACCTCAGCTACTTTTTTTTTTTTGAGAGGTCTAAGATTAGAGGCAGGCCAACATTGTTCCTAAGAATCAGGGAATCTGGTTTTCTTCTGCAACCTTCCTGCTCACACTGAGATGTCAGAAGTGTCAGGGCTTGTAGATGTTGACTCTCAGAGGTACACGAAGGTTGATGGGGACTGGAGAGGAAGTTCTGCTTTTGTTTGCAGAGAAAACAAGCCATGCCACCCTAGGAAATGGACTCTTGGTTGCATGATCTGCAAAATCCCACGATCCAAAGGGTGATATTTCACCAGATACTGCTTTGTCAAGGTGTACTCCTTGACTGTTTAGCAATCTTAAATCCATCCTCATTTATCCCAGAGAAAACATGGACTTGTGTGTGGAGAGGAGAAAACCTTCCCCTATGCTGTGACAACTATTAGTCTCCACTACATGCATTGCCAGGTTTTTTTGAATGTGGTTGTGGAGTCTGGTTTAACTAGCGTGAACACTGAGTAAATCAGGTCTATTTCCATGTAGTTACACTCAGGATATGTGGTCACAGTAGGGATCAGTCTGACATCTCTGACAGAGATGTTTGATTTTGTTCCTGTTCTTCAAGAAATTTATGCTAATAATATTCAATATGGATACAGAGAGTTAAGTTTGTGAACACTAATGAAGGTCATGGGGCAGAAATTCCAGAGCCTCTTTGGAAAACGCTATTGATTTATGCTGTGTAAGAAAACAGAGTAGTTGATTGTAGTTGTCCATTCTGGCTTTGAAAAACAATTAATCTCTTCTTGTTTGGCTGAAAGCTGGTTTCCTGCTAATGTAGAGTGTGATGTTTTTAGTAAGAGAAAGAATTTCAGAACTAATGTGGGAATTTTTGCAGTGTAAATCCATTTCTAAAATTATCTTTCCAAGTAATTCTCATAGTTTCATAATTTGAATGTCCAAAAATCAGATGGTGTTTTTAGGCGTTTCATACAGAATCATAGAATCACTAGGCTGGAAGAGACCTTCAAGGTCTTAAAGTCCAACCCATGCCCTAATCCCTCAACTAGACTATGGCACCAGTCAGTCTTTTTTTAAACACATCCAGGGATGGTGACTCCAGCACCTCCCCAGGCAGATCATTCCAGTACTTTATCACTCTTTCTATTAAAAAGCTTTTCCTAATATCCATTTTATATTTCCCTTGGTGCAGCTTAAGACTGTCCTCTGGTTCTGTCAGTTGCTGCCTGGACAAAGAGACCAACCCCCACCTAACTGCAACCACCTTTCAGGAAGTTGTGAAGAGTGATAAGGTCACCCCTGAGTCTCCTTTTCTCCAGGCTGAACACCCCCTGCTCCTCAGCCCTTCCTCACAGGGTTTGTGTTCCAGCCCCTCACCAGCCTCGTTCCCTCCTCTGGACGCGCTCAAGTGTCTCAATGTCCTTCCTAAACTGAGGGGACAGAACTGGGCACAGCACTCAAGGTGTGGCCTCACCAGTGCTGAGTCCAGGGGAGAATGACCTCCCTGCTCCTGCTGGCCACACTGTTCCTGATCCAGGCCAGGGGCCATTGGCCTTCTTGGACACCAAGGCACACTGCTGGCTCGTGTTCAGCTGCTGTCTATCAGTGCCCCCAGGTCCCTTTCTGCCTGGGCACTGTCCAGCCACACCATCCCCAGCCTGTAACATTGCAGGGGGTTATTGTAGCCAAACTGCAGGACTTGGCACTTGAACTTATTAAACCTTATCCTCTTGGACTCTGCCCATCCATCCAATCATTCCAGGTCTCTCTGCAGAGCCCTCCCACCTTCCCACAGTGACACACACTCCCAGCTTAGTGCAAATTTACTAATGAAAGGCTCAGTACCCTCATCCATGTCATCAATAAAAATACTAAACAGGACTGGCCTAGCACAGATCCCTGAGAAACACCACTGGTGACTGATCCCCAGCTGGATGCAGCAGCATTCACCACTCTCTGGCCCTGCCATCCAGCCAGTTCTGAACCCAGCACAGAGTGCTCCTGTCCAAGCCATGGGCTGCAGCTTTTCCAGGAGTGTGCTGTGGGAGACAGTGTCAAAGGCCTTGCTGAAGTGCAGGTACACTACATCCAGAGCTTTTCCTGCATCCACCAGGAGGATCACCTGGTTGTAAAAGGAGATCAGATTGGTCAAGTATGACCTGTCCCTCCTAAACCCATGCTGGCTGGGTCTGACAGCCTGGCCATCCTGTAAGTGCTGTGTGATGACAATCAATATAAACTGTTCTGTTTGTAACTTTAGCTTCCCTGACAAAAAGAAAAAAGACAAAGTCACCGTAAAATATTTTTAAATACTTTTCTTTCTCTAGGAAATTTAGAATAATTTGTGTAATCAATGCATAAAGGGGTAAAAATAGAGCTCTCTTTTTTCTTATGGAGAATTTAGACTAGTTTTGTTAGCAAAGTTAAATCAGACTGCCACCAGGGGATGCAAATGCTTTAGTCTTTATTTTATAGCATTAAAATGTCCACCTGTTGCTAGTGCTTTGTCAGTCTTTGAAGCATGCTGCTCACTGAAGATCCAAAATGGTACTAGCTGAGGGGGAAAAAAAAAAAGAAAAACTAATGAAAAAATCACTGAGTATCTGGGATTCCAGGGACTTTTCTGTAAAATGCATGGCAGGCATAAGGAGTGAGGGGTGACACACACACAAAGCTAGAGCTGGCTGTGTGTTGATGTGCATTTCTGTTTCCTACCTTTGTTGTGAGTTTTTTTTGTTGGGGTTTTTGTTTTGGTATGGGTTTTTTTGGGTGGGAAGGGGAAGGATGTACCTTAGATACTGAAACATTGCCCAAATTGCCCATTACATCCGTGCACATCAGTAAATGATTCACATCACACTGAATTGGTGGTGAACCAGTTTCATGTCCAGTTTTAACTAGCAGCAAATTTCTACTTTCCCCTCTCCAGAGATGGAAATGATGCCCAACTGAATCTGCATGGGGAAGAGGGAAAATCAGCAATAATTTTATTTCTGACGTGGTGCTCGCCATGCCTGTCTTTGTAAACATTCTGAGCTCATTAGGCTGTGTCCACTGATAATGTTTGTTGAGCAGATAAAACCTTTTGTAAGGGAAGAACTAGAGAAATGAAACTATCATTTTCCTTATTTTTGTAGCAGAGAAACGGGTCTTTGGAGGAAGAATTGTTAACTGGATCTAATGATAATTGTGGGCTTGGGAAGACTGATGGGGTTTGTTAGCTGTTTAACAGCCTTTCATGTACATTTAAAATGTGGTCAATCTTTGGACACATATAACACACTAAGATGTTCAGCACGTTCTCTAGCAGTCAGTGAGGCCAGATTTGGTTTTCTAGATATTGGAAACAAAACAAAATGCCTGAGAATAAATGGATAAAGGGGATTTATTGGACAGTAAAGCAATAAACTGTGTAAAATAATCCCTTCTGAAAAGAGATGGTTTAGAAAGCCCTCGCTATAATTCTTGTACATTGGCAAAGATGGAATACATCACGTGACTTCCAAGCTGTTACATATTGCTTTTAAAAGATTAATTCCTAATTTGTTTCTTTGTTACTATTGCAGCATCACTGCCAATAATCCATTCTCCTACTGCTAGTTTAAAGGGAGAACAAATGGAAGTCTAGTCCTTCTTGTCTTCTACTATTTATCCTCTTCATGCTCATTTAGATTTTGCAACTGTCACAGTTATTTCACTAGGGAGATAGGAGCTATAATACATGGTTGAAGCCTAAACAGTCTCTGGAGTTTCATCTTTCAATCTGAAACAGTAGTTCAGTGAAGATAATATCCATAATCAACTTCTTTGTTTATTTGCTTCTACTCCCACACTGCCTTTTTCTTTCTGCTGCAATGGACATTTATGAAGTTGTAGGGGACTCAGCTAGGAAACTGAAACTGCCTGAAAACTAATGAAAAAAAAGCCTCATCAATATTTGCTGTTTTCTGTCAGATAATTTCTCAGGTCTGGTTCACTGCAAGGCCTTAGGAGTGGCTGTTTCAGTACAGAAAAAAGATCAGAGATGTAAGAAATCGAGTGTAAAAATGAGTCCTGCTTCCCAAATAAACAAGCTTGGGCTTGTTTAATATTTTTTATTGACTTACAGCCTCTGACCTGAGTTTCAAACAATTGCAATAGCAATGAAGTGGCTATAGAAGAAAAAAGAATGTTAAAATATCTGTGCCTGTGTTTGTTATCTGAATATATATACCATGAATACTTTAGTCCTTGTGAAAAGTGCCACTTCCACAGTTAAATCTAGGTATTTTGCAAACATGTCTTGCATGTATACAGTTTAAGTTAAAGCCATGATTTTTGCAGCAGTCATTAGCATTTCCCTGCTTTGCCCTCCTCATGTAGGTTGTGCAGTCAGGGTTGGACACTGTGGGTATGTTCAGTGCTCTCTGTGTTACTGGGCTGTGGTCACACTGCTGCAGAGTGCTGCCTTATCGTCTCATTTATGTTGGGGTCTTGTGCCTCAAAACTCTATAGACATAGCTACTGCACACTGAAAGGCACTTGATGTGGGTGAAAATGGGGAAAGGTAGATTTAGATCTGGTCACACATTTGTTTTTTGACCCATGGAAATACAGCCTTACATCTGCAGTGAACTTCAACCAACCATTTTTGTTCCTTAGCAGAGCTCTGTCAACTCTCAGCAGCTGCAGGAATCTGCACATCCAGAGCTTCTCACAGCACTGGCACTTGGACTGTAAGAACTTTTGTGTGAGTGGGTCTTTATGTCCCTGTGAAGTCTGTTAGGTTAGGATTAGGAAACCTATACAGCTATGCTGTTTTGTCATTGCTATTGAGCATTACTGTACAGAGCTGCATTCTTAGATTAGAGGCACGATTGTAGAAAATAAAATACTGCCATGCAGTTTTCCCCAGTTTCACTGTAACTCTTTTCAGCTCTAACCTTTCTGTGAGCTTCAATCCAGAATATGTGGCAATTTTCTTTCCTTCTGCAAGTTTTTTATCAAACCTCTGAAATGTTATTCTTCCCAAGGCTTACTGTATCCCATAAACAACCCTGATATCAATTGACTCACAGCCTTCCAATACCGTTCACCTGCTTTCTGTTTCTGGCTGGAAGTCTGATGACTGCACCATCTCTAATGTAGGCAGTAACAAAAGCTGGTAGAAAAGGCATTTTAGTAAGTCTGAAGTTCACCAAAGCATATTTGAGCTATTTGTACTAAAGGTAACAGTTTATTTCTTTAGTACTGGCAAAAGGAGTTTGTAGCTTTTCCAGCTGTTCCTCTTTTATCAGCGTTACTGCACACCAGATGAATTACTATTGCATGATTTAAAGTCAGTGAGATTAACTTAGTTTGAAATGTTCCCTGAACTACTGGCCAAAGAACCCAAACAAGAATGCTACTATTGGAATGGCACTTCACTCTGCTCAGCTGCTCCTCACAGAAATCTGTGTGATACAGGTTTTTTTTTAAATCTGTGCTAAAAAGTGTGTCTACATGATTCACAATTGTACATTGCTGTAGAGCCCTGTGATATCTATTTAAAGTGACAGCTGTCTGTCTGTCCTGCTGAGAGGTCTTAATCTCAGTCACAGTATTTGCTGTGCTGAAGAGGCCCTAAGTAGGGCAGCTTTCAAACCTCTGCTCTTGTCATCACTGTGTGAAATTTAGCCATTTTCCAAACTTGCTGGTACATGATATCCCCATGACTGTGTATACAGTTCCATTATTGTAAGATATTTCTTCAATTCTTTAAGGAGATTTTTCCCCTTAATGTGTTGACAGATGTGGGCCAAGTCTATGCTTTCTAGGCTAATAACTGGTAAAAACGTGATCATTGACTTCATTAAATCTTACTATTTATTTTTAATATGTTCCAGTATCAAGTTCCAATTGGCCAGTATGTCTTACAATTCCCAACAGCAAAGTTCTTGGAGAAGAAGCATAACAGCAGTTGGCAGCAATCTCACAAGGTCACTTAACCCACCAGTCCTGTGAGGTTCTGCTTTTATTTTCAACATTCGTGCTTATAGGCAAAATATCTTATTTCTTTACGCATAGAAATTTTCTGTTGAATTTTTAATTGCTAGTTCTGCCTCTCTGCTTTGCTTCTTAAAGCTTTTCTCATCTGATATGCATATCCACATATCTTTATATAATGTATCTGCAATGGATAATATCAAGGGAAAAAATTAAACTTTCAAAACCTGTTACTTGAATTCATTTTGATTTTAAGAAAATAGGCTATCATATAATGATAGGAAATTCAGTATTCTGGTTCACTAGCTGTGAAAGAATTTATTAAAGAAGGGTGTGCTTGTAGTTTTTAATCATAATAATTTTAGGTCATCTTTTATGTGTTACAGAATTAGCTTCCTTGTATTTGTGCATGACAGATTATAATAAAACTTTCTTCAAGGTTTTTCACTCTTTCCAATAGAAGAGTCCCCTTAGATTTAACTATTTGGGATTGTATCACAGCAAGTGAAAGTGGGTAAAATAGTTTAGGTCATCTTGGGAACTTTTTTGTACAGCAGACATCTGTCACATATTCATTATGAGTAGATTTGGAATTCCTAGAAGTAGGCAATTATTATATAGATCTATAAAGTAGTAGCTTTCAATTTGCTTTTTATGAACACTCGAGTCTCAAGCACAGGTCAATATAAAAAAAGTTTCTACAGCTGCACAGCTTTGCTCAGTGAATTGAACTAATCACTGCAGTATAAAACAGAACACAGCAGATAATTTGCCATTTTATTCTTTGTCATTATCTCCCAGGTAACAAATGACACAACAAAAGGAGGTGTCCTCAGGTTGTATGAGGGGAAGTTTAGGTTAGATACTGGGAAAAATTTCTTCACTGAAAGAATGTTCAGACATTGGGGCAGGCTGCCCAGGGAAAAGGGGTGGAATCATCATCCCTGGAAGTGTTCAGAAGATGTGTGGATGTTGTACCTGGGGACATGGTTTAGTGGTGAACACAGTGCTGCTGGGGTAATGGTTGTACTCTGATACTGGAGGTGTTTTCCACCCTAATGGCTCCATGAATGCTGCCATGAAATCTTACCCTTGATCACATACAAGGCTAAGCTTGTTCCAGATATGTATTTGCAGAGAGAAAGGCCAAGAATTGGAGCCCTTTGAAATATTGTCCTAATATGTGCCCCAAAGATCGTATATTTCTGTTAGGTCAACTCTTCCTTTAGTCTGATTTATAATTCCAGTTTTTATCACCCATTCAGTAGCTTTTAAAAATAATATTTAATTGCTTTCTCCCATGCCTCCCTTCCTTTTTGAGAGGGATCCTTATAAACATCCATGGAGCTCCCTTACTTTCATCACTCCGATTTTTTCTTAAAATTCTCATTTGCTCTAATGGCTTGTAAAAAATGCAATTGATGAGCTGCTGATGTGCTGTGACTGGCAGGCATCCTGTCAAGAAAATATTCTTCAATAATTAGTGTCTGCTTCACATTTAGAACGTATTTGGAGCTTCCTGCCTTTTGCTTGCATTATAAGGCCCTAGGAGGGGGCACCTTCTTGGAATTCAATGGATGGACAGCAACTGTGAAAAAAAAGACTGTAAACTAGAAACCTAAACTTGCCACACACACTCTTCTGTAATTAAAGTGATGATAATTAATAATTAAAAAGCTCAAGTTCTTTCTAAGATGCATGCTAATGCTTAAAAATACTGGTTGTTATACAGTTCTTGTTGTGATTCTATTTGGGGTGTAGGGAGCAGAGAATGGGAATTTAGCCAAAAGATCTTTCTAGAAAGAGATTTTTCATTTTCAGTGATATGAAAATAATATTAACATAGATGGAAATAAAATTTTTGGAAAATCTGAATTTGCTCCTATTACGAAGTAGTGTAGTCTCACAGAAATTGGCATTTAACAAAGCACTTATTAGCCTTGTTGAGGCAGCTGGTTCTTGGTTAGGATAGCACACCTTTCTCCATGTCTAAGTCTGAAAATACTGTGTATCTCTAGAGCTGAATAAATTCAGTATTCAGATATGTTTCCTTGGAAACAACTCATAATTTAGAAGCACATGCAGCAATGCAGCCCTTATGTAATTTATTAATGTGAAAAATCTGGCTCTCGTGAGCCATATTAAATAGATCAGCCTTTATTGGCAGGAAAAAGGAATTTTCTTTGATTACAAATACAGCTTTTCAAGTGCTATTAGATAGTGAAATATTTGTGAGTGGGGTTGATACTGCTGCTATTGTGCCAAATTGTGTTGCCCATTTGGGTGAAACAGTTCAATCACTTTCTTCCTGAAGACTGTGAATACTCAGACATTCTTCCTGTCTTAAGACTTTCCCTCTTTATTGCTGCTAGAGTGCTGCAATTTAGAAAGGGTTATCCTGCTTTTTCTTTTCTAAGATGCCACTTTCCAGGGAACAGAATTCCTAATTTGATTTTAATCAAAGGAAAATTTTATTTTCAGCACTTTAGTGCTTTTCATAGCACTATTTCAGCTATGTCCTTATTTGTATTGCAGTAGAATGAGTGATCCTCACAGATCTGTATTTTAGACTCACAAAAATATATAGTGTCTCTATTCCAAGGCAGTCTCTAGACTGGACTAAAAAGCACCTCAGTTATGAATATAGCTCTGCAGAATTGTTTGAGGCAGAGAATTATTTGGAATCAGAATGACCCAGTCCCATTCTAGGCAGCAGAAGAAAGTTGTTCATCTTCTCAAGCTTTTTGACAGCTGAGATACCAACCTAGGCAACCTAAGTCATGCAGCCTGAGAATTCAGTTCAGCTTTCTGAGGTGCCAGTGAAAGTACCTGTCAAACTGACTGTGTACAAGGTCTCTAATAAGTAACTTGTCCCTTCCCTCAACCAGAATACCATTGCTTGTCCTTCCATTACTTTTTTTTAACTTTTTTTCCTTACAAAGCTGCTGAAATGGTCTCCTAGAATCAATTAAGTGGTTTTTTAGTTTTGTAAGCATCATCCTTTCAAAGCAAAAAATCGAAAATCAGAATAATGAATAATTTATCTTCTTGAATTTGTTGTACTGCTCTGAGTCTGAAAGTCTTTGTTGGCCTGGGCATACTTCCCTAAAATTGCCTACCTGGCCTGATGGGCACTGTTTTCAGTTCACTGACATGCCTGAGATAATTTTGCAATCCTGTTTTTCTTATGACTTTTTTTTCTGTAATATAAACACCTCAGAGTATGTAGACATAGATTTTATACTGTTTGTGTATTTCTTTAAACAGATTTGCCATGTTCCACAATGTCAGAATTCCAAAAGAAAACATACTGAATATATCTGGAGATGTCACAGCTGAGGGGAAGTACTCAAGTTCTTTCAAGGTATGAAACAAGGTCTTGTTTCATTAAATATATAAAGATATATACAGAGTGAGAGGCAGAGCAATGTCTGCCTCTTACGTCAGGAAGTACTGGATACCTGAACTTAAGAAGGCTGTTGACAGTTTCCCAATATGAATATTGGTTTTTTAATTGCATTTTAGAGATCTCTCAACTCACAGTGCTGACTTTTCTCATCTTCATGCTCCTTGCATGACCCCACTGATCCCAAAGAGTTTAGAGTTTGACTGTGTTCAAGCAAGACTACTCTGTCTCGCCTTGAATACCTCATCTGAACAAGTCAAGAAACAAAATTGGCAAAATTGCTTCTGATCATTCTACCAAGTTGCATCATTGCGTTGGTAAAATGAAATGTTAGCCTCATTAGCATTCATTCTGTGCTTTCTATTCATTCAGGAGGTTAAAGAACGTTTCAGTGCAGCTCTGGGATCCTTGTCCAGTGGCAGAATTATGATCACAGGAGTTTCTGTGACCAATTTAAAGCTTGCCTTGGCAGTAGCCATTCGCTTCTCAGCAGCTCGCCGTCAGTTTGGACCAACTGAGGATGAAGAAATACCTGTCCTTGAGTACCAAACACAGGTAAATACTTAGGAATTTCATCTATAGATGATGAAACTCACATTGAGAACTACTGCAGATCATGTGACTCTGAAGTTAGTGAAATTTAAGTTGTCTGTGTCACCTGAAGCATCTAGTACAGCTATGGGGGTTCATTCCAACTCAAAACCTTCTCCTGGTATGACCAGGCTTTTAAGGTAAGTTCTGGAACAGCAAAACCAAAAAAATACATGTTTCTCTGAAGTACCTAGAAACATTTGTCTTCTAAAAGAGTAACCTTGTAAGAGAAAATCTGTCTTATGTGCACATGTGAAAGTACTGCAGATGTAAAAAGTAGCATTTGTTTCAAAATATCACTGCTGCTTTTGTTGCTACACTAAGTTTCTCATTTGTGAATGGTTTAAAAGTATAGAACTCAGTGACATTCATTGAGGAGAAGTCTCAAGCTAGTACTGATTTAAGGTGATTATAATGAAGGTTTACCTGCAGTATATGCAGATGAAAAACAGGTTTTGCTCTGAAAAAAATAGATAGAAGTGTATGTAGAATAACTGGGAAAAAGGGAAAACTCAGATCTGCTGAATGACCAAGGTTAATATATAAGAAGTGCTGAAAACAAACCTGCCAGTTGAAGTGTGGGTGCCTTTTTCCAGGTTGACACTTATCTTACAATGTTGAAAGTTTTCATGAGTTTCTACAAATTGGTGGTAGATGCCTTCCTTCCACCATTTCAGAATATGCCAGGGTCTGCTTTCCACTATTTGAGTCTCTCAATTTTTCCCAGTTTTGGCTTGTTCTGTGGGTTCTGCTTGCTGAAACTCTCATTCCCTTTTTCCTTTACCACAAAGACTTTCAAGCAGTTTTTCTTTTCCTTCATGAGCCCCATGAAATGGTTACAACCTCTGTCATGTTTGTGCTGAAGCAACTTATGAATCATGATTGCCCCTGGCATGCCAGACATTTTATAAACACATGGCAAAAATATGTCTTTGGTCCCTAAAGCTTCAGTGAACTTTTTCCCTGGTTTAACAGAATGCTTATCACAAATTCATAAAATATGAGAACTAAAACAATATAACTATAACTTGTATAGAGAGAACAATAACCAACTACAACATAATTAAATGTAATTAAATTACATTATAGGTGTTTATTGTTCTCCATTAAGCAGTTTTCCATTTTGAACATAGTAAAAATTAACAAGTTGGTTCAATATAATAACTATTTAAAACATCTATCAATTTGTGATCAATTTATTTCTTGTTTTTCCAGCAATGGCGTCTTTTACCTTATCTGGCTGCTGCATATGTCTTAGATTATTTCTCAAAGTCCCTGTTTGAGAACTTTGTAGAGTTTTTTGCAGGTGTGTTGACAAAGCAAAGGAATCGGAGACAGGTGAGATGTTTACATATTTCCTCTTCACTGAGTTCTTACTTAATAAACTGTAAACTGTTAAATGAAAGACCTATTTAGAAGTCTTAGACTCTCTTACAATCAAGAGTGATAGAGCAATGTCTCAGAAATATGGGGCATATGAAGTACTGATGAAAGTTGCATTTAGAAAAGCATTCAAATTAGTTTTGATGGAGTTATTAAAGATTTATTGATTTCTGTGGGATTGAAGGTTATGTCCACTTGCATAATTTTTTTATCATAAATATATTATGATGGTGTCAATTTAGCTTGTTGTTAATGATTCTACAGGGAGCATATATCAAAGATTTTCTGAAAATATACTAATCTTAATTCCTGCACAAACTCTCTGAGTTTGGCTTGAGTTTGCAATTCAAATTTATGCATTAAAATAAATATTTTTAGCGAAAAAAAGTTGACTTTTGAGTCTTAACACTGAATTTTTCATCCAAAATCAGCCCACTGGAAGTCATCCCTTTACAGAGGAAATAGTTTATTCTATGAGTCTCTGTGGATTGATTCTTAATCAAATTAACTGCAGTATTGTGTTTTTACAGCATATAAATTTTATAATTTTTATAATTTTTGACAATAAAAATTTTTAGGACCTGCATATTGGCTTTATATTGCTCAGGTCTTACTTAAATCCTCAAGATTTTTTTATCTGAAGTAAAGCTCATGAAATAATTTTTACTAATGGTGGGATATTTTAGTTTCTCCTCTCTGCTCAAAACACAGAAGAATCTATTTGTTTGTTTTACCTGATACTTCATCTCTGGGGGTCTGCAGTCCAGTCGCTAATCTTAGGAAAAACAGTGGCTATCAGGGAAAAGTCATGATAGGAAAGAATCTCATTGTTGAAAATTTTAAGGATGTAATCCTTATGGATTCCTTTTGTTCTACAAAGATCATTGAACAAACACCATTCAGGGAGGTGCTCTTAAACAAGCTTTGGTTGTATCAAGCCCCTAACTCCAGAAACCAGAATTCCTAATGCATTTTCAAAGGAAGGTCAGCAGAGTTAGTGTAAATGCAGGCTACTGTGATTCTCTGGAGTCTCTGAAGGTGTACATAAAAGTTTTCCTGCTCTTTGCAGAACTAGTGCTTAAAAGATCAATGAAAACTGTGTAAGGTAATAAATATTATAAGTATCCTATTGCTGGCTGGGGAGAGAGATATGGCTTATGTCACAGAGGGGATAGAAGCTTTTTTCTAGACAGGCCACCCTCAACCACCTCCTTCTTCATTTTTGGACAGGAAATCTTGGCAGGTGGTGAACTCACTCGATGTTGTGCCAGCTGATACAGCTGAGCTGAGATGCGCCCATGTGCCCATTATCTGACACAGATTATTGCTGTCTCATATAAGAAACTTGGTGCTGAAGGTTCCTCAGTTGTGGCAGGGTTTTTCTGTGGCACCAAAGAATACACTTTGCACTTACATAGATCTCAGAGCTTTATGCTTATATTGCCAGTTACTGTTAGTTAGAAAGCAGCACATGTATCTATGGCTTTAGCTGATCACCAACTTAATTTCTATAAAAGCCATTCCCCATTTATAATTTTCTTTTACAAAGGCTGATTTGGGACGTGAGATTCATGCTTTATCTGCTGCCAGCAAACCGCTGACATCTTGGACTGCTCAGCAGGCAGCCCAGGAGTGCCGAGAAGCTTGTGGAGGACATGGTTACCTTGCCAGTAAGTTACAGACACTGCATGCACTGATCAGAAAGAGAATGGTTATTTTGATGTGTTCTTTGGCTGCTGTTGTGCTATGATTTCTGAATTTTAGCAATGTGCTTTGAAAGTATTTTATCTTCATATCCATATTTTTAAATTTTATTTCATATCCGAAGTCACAAAAAAACCTCCCTAAACCCATAGAGGATCTGCACTAGCATTTGGACAGACTGTATAAGTAATTCAGTCTCAGTTTCAAATATAAAGATGCAGACTTTATAGATGAAAATTTCTCCTGTAAGTTTAATGCCACACTTTTCTAAAATCTTTGCTGTACAAGGTAATCAGTGAATTTTCAAGCTCATCTGTTTGTAACAATAGTTTTACATACAGGAATAGATAGCTCTCTTGCATTTTGTCACAGAGTAATTACTTAATCTCTCTCAGCTTCTACTAATATGCTGCAATATATTAAACTTGTTCTTCTTAAGTGAATCGTCTGGGTGAAATCCGAAATGACAATGATCCAAACTGCACATATGAGGGAGATAACAATGTCCTGCTTCAGCAAACCAGCAACTACTTAATGAGCTGGATGAATTGCATAAGAGGTATGTTTTCATTATGGAAGCTTATGCTGGACCCAACAATGTGTAGCTAATGGAATTAGGAGGTAATTTCATACTGAAATAATTGACAGTCATTTAATACTTTTGTGGAGCATAAATAATGTGCTTCAGACTCCATCATATGGTACATTCACAATACAGAAATATTTGCTGCAAGAAATATTCTTCTGTCTTGCAGAAGTTAGCTAGATGTTTTGCCATCCCTAATCAGGTTAAGCCATATGTTACTCCCTGAGAAGTGCACTTCAGTTTGATGACATTACCTCAGCATTGCATGTAAGTCTGGGGTCCTAAGCAAAAGAAAGTTGGGGACCTATTAGAGAGGGTCCAGAGGAGGCCACCACTGCTATGAAGACAGGCTGAGAGAGTTGGGTATCTTCAGCCTAGAGAAGAGAAGGTTCGTTATGGCCTTCCAGTACTTATAAAAAAGTACTTATAAAAATTTTTTACAATACTTTTTACTTTTTTTTTCATTTGTTTTAATTTTTACAGATAGTCATGGGCCAAAGGGGAATGGCTTTAAACTAAAAGATGAGAGATTTAGATTAGATGTTCGGAATAAATTTTCTCTGCAAGGGTGGTGAGACACTGGCAAAAGTTGGCCAGAGAAGTTGTAGATGCCCCATCCCTGGAACTGTTCAAGACCAGGCTGGATAGGGCTTGGAGCAGCCTGGTCTAGTGGAAGATATCCTTGTCCAGGATGGAAGAGTTAGACCAAGATGACGTTTAAGTTCCCTTCCAGCCCAAACCATTCTGTGATTATGTGACTCTGTATTGGTAAAGTCATCAAAAGTCTGTATATTGTACTTGGAACAGTTCATGTCACCTGACTTGGTAGCAATATCCATCACCACATCTTGTAATTCTCTAGATTATGTTTTAGTTTTCCAGCAATGAATTTCACTAGAATCTTACAGAGCTGGAAAACTTCAGCAGTTGGAGTTGAATCTTATGGGGAATAATTATAGGCAGTGATGTCAGGTTTTTCCACACTTGTCCACCAGTCCTCTTTTGGCTGGACTAGGCCATAATAAAATAAGTATTATGGCCTAATTGCATCTGGCTTGTCAAGTATGTGCATGGCTTTGTAATAGGCTTTTAGTTCCAAAAGTCTGATTTCTTTTCTCATAAATCATTTTTATTTTCTCTGGTATTTCAGATAAAGCTCCTTTTGAATCCCCTTTGGGAACAATAAACTTTTTGCAAGACTACCATCATATCCTTGGCTGGAAATTCACAGCCATTAGTGTTGAAGATTGCATGGACTCCTCAGGTAGACTTCTACTGCTATTAAGCTGATTATAGAATTTTAAATTCTCTTCCAAAGGAAAGGATCCAGAGATCTGAGATTCAGCCTCTGCTACTTATTAGATATTTGTCATATTTGCTGACACTTTTTGTAATACATGCATTTTTCTTTACTAAGAGCATAGTTTCCATTTCAAAATACATTTAATTTTCCCAAAATTCATTTCTGAAATGGAGGATAGCATCAGATATTATTTTTTCTCTTCTGTTCCTCTAAAATAACATCTCTGAGGTAGGGTTTTTCCCCACTGTATTGCTATTTTCCAGTACTAATGGGATTGATTGCCACTACCTTCTATCACTAAAACAGCTTCTTTTAGAAAACCATACAAGGGATTTACAAGTATGTTGAAAAGGCATGAAGTTCATCTGCTTTTGACAGCTGATTTTAGTTTTATAGAGAAAAATGAGTGATGGTGAAAAAAGAGTTCCCTGTAGTTTTCCTGCTTTACTCTGCTATAATCAAGTCAAGTGTGACATTAGATGCTGTTCCCATTTGTGTATCACTGCGAGCCCAGATTGGCTGTTGGACACAAAAGTTAAAAAGAATACCAACACATAATGAGAGAGCAACAGCACATACTCTGTCCTCTCATGTAATACCTACTGAACCAGACCATAATTTAAAAAACATCTGAATCTGTTTATTGATCCATTCTGTTAGAAACTGGACTGTTAACTTAGGCAGCATGTACCCTAAAGTATGTTCTACATTAAATCTTCAGCTAAGAGACAAACAAGCAGGATTCATGCAAGGACTTTATTCTGAATAATTTTTTACCTTAATAGTTGTAGGCTGCTCTTAGAAATATGGCACAATTATGTACAAAAATTGTAATTTAAATGTGGTTACATTCAGCCTCCAGTGAAAACAATGTTGCAAGTCACATGCTTCCCAGAATTGTGATCTGTCTTCTGTTCCTGTGTTCTCAGAAGAGACTTCATACCTTGCAGGCATAAGTCTTAATTTGGAAAAAAACCAAACAAAGCAGAACAAAAAAAAAAAAAAAAAAAAAAAAAAAATCAAACAAACAAAACAAACAAACAAACAAAAAATTTTAAAAAAAAAAAAAAAAAAAAACTAAAACATTTATTCAAGTAAGAAGTCTAAACTGAGCTGTGAATATACCTTGTCTTCCAGCTTGGGGTCACTTT
The DNA here is from genome assembly GCA_030060385.1 of Muscicapa striata striata. NCBI lineage: Eukaryota > Metazoa > Chordata > Aves > Passeriformes > Muscicapidae > Muscicapa > Muscicapa striata. Next base: position 918,697 of record JAREIS010000048.1, read on the forward strand.
GAGATAGGGTATGGCCAGGCATGGTTATGTCTTCACTGTACACTCACAATCTGACTGTTCTCCCCAGATATTTATTGTATCTACATTAATGGACAAAGTGGCATGTCAATGGATTGATTAATTAATGCTTTCACTTTTCATCTCAAGTAACAAAATCTGGGACTGCAGTAGAATTTTCACATGACTTCTTGCATCAGAAGTGTAAATGTTAAGAATTTTGCTTTTTTCTTTTTCATAGTTCCTTTAGCAGCTTATAAATGGCTGGTTTGCTACCTGCTGCAAGAAAGTGACCTAAAAATGAATAAGGAGAAGCAGGCTGGACGAAGTGATTTTGAGGCAAAAAACAACTGTCAGGTAATACTTATTAATCTTTCATATCTTTTTTATTTATTTTCATCCAAGTATGTCAGTTTCTGTTAGTTTTATCTTCTTGTGTCATAAAGAACAATTTCCTAGAGCCATAAAGCAGCAAGTCAAATAACTGATAAAACTTAATACCTGACTGTGTGCATTGCATAGAACATGATAGCACGAGGACATTACCATCAGCAGAAGTCTTCCAGGATATATTCAGGATATATTTCTCTTCATAAAAGTTGCAGGCATGTGCTGTGTGATATCTGCAATTTTGATAGCACAATTTCTGAAGACTACATCTGTGAGTATTAAATACACAGCAGCATCTGATTATTGCTTCTCCATCTGTGCATGTGGCCAAATACATAATGTAGGAAAGAATCTTGCTCTGGCAGGTAGGTAAACTAGATGACCTAATGGGTCTTTTTCATCTCTAATTCCTATAGTGCAAAGTACTCATGAAAGATACCAGACTGACAGCATTGGAACCTGAAAAGGAAACATTGACAATTTACACATCGCAGATCCACTCTCTCACCAGAGAGCTTTAACAGCTAGGAATGGCTTAACTCCAAATTTCAGTATTTATCCTCAAGCTCACCAGGTTCCTCTACTATCTCCCTGAGAAAAATGTGCTCACATGCAAAGAATGAGCACTTGTCATTTTTCACTGAGAAAGGTCTGCTCCCTGAAGATGGTCAGTGTCATTTACCTTACCTGCAAAGCTAAAAACCAGCAGGAAGGAATAGTCAACAGCCAACTCTGCACCTAGAAAGACCCACCATGGCTTCAACATGGAATGATCTGTATGAAACCACTGGTAGAGGGGAGAAAATCTTTTCTGATTTTACCCTAGAAGCAGCTTATTAGAGAAAATTACAGGGTCAAATCCAGAATGGGAATTGTTGGAAGCTCCAGTCTGATTGCCTGTCAGCCAGGTTTGGTAAAGCTGGTGCTGGGGCCAGTAGAGAGAATGGTGAGCTCAGAATTATGAAGATTGTCTTGTCTATTATATTTTAAACTCAAAGAGGTTCAAGCACACAACTGCTTTTGAGATAGGCATTGATATATTTTAGGTCATTAGTTTTTCTTTTCTCCCTATAATTCATCCTCAGGACAGCAGGATTTTTTTTTAATGTCATGCCTCAAAAACATCTGAAAATTATTTACAAGCTGTGCTTTGAAGACATGTACATATTTGATTTAAAACTTTCTGGGCAAGAAGAAACACTTTTCTGTCAGCCCAGTGGTTGACTAATACAAAATATTTGTTCATGCTATGGGGGATCTGGAAGAGATTCCTAGCCTATCCCTAGGTTATTTTGGTGTGGGGGCAGCTAGATAGAAACAATACAGAAGAGCAAGCAATGGTAAAGAGGAAAGTAGAATTATAGGGGAGAATAACAGAAAAATAATGTTTCATTTGTGATGTTAAGACTTATTTCATTCTGACTAGGGACTAGGGTTAAAAAACCATCTAGTAAGGGGACAGACCTTCATAATGCTGCAGAGAACAGATGATGTCTCTTTTGCTGTTCATATATGTGTCTGAGCTTGGACATAAGTGTGCCACGGGGCAGCTGCTGTTGAGAGAGATAGTGATCTTTGGAATATGCCTTTTTTACATGCTGCAGTGGATCTAAATGCAAGGATAATGCAAGCATTTGAAAGAAAAGAATTAAAACTAGTCAAGTAATTCTACACGAAAAAACCACCCAAACCTTAACAAAACAAACTAAAACCAAACATGAGTTACATCATTGCAACAAGTCAGCCAGGATAGCAATGGCATCATATTCCCCTTCTGTTCACCAGCCAGAATGTTGTCAGTCAGCAACCTATTCCAGAGGAGCAGGTATAGCAAAGTTGAAGTATATCAATTTAGACAAGTGTTTCTATGTAAATACATACAATCACTTAAGGTTTTATACTCTGCAGTAAGAGTAACTGGTGACTTATCTTTCTCATCAGATAGTTGGAAAGGACTAGTTGCATAGTTCCTTCAAAACACACTGCAATCTATTGCAATCCATCAACAGAATCCACTCATGCTAACATGATTCGATTTTTATTTATTATTTGAAGGGATTGTAATAATTTTTCAATAGGAAGATTTTATCCTCTTTATAAAACTCTGGATCATATTAAATAAATATAAACCTACCTTTTTCATCTGAGATTTATGTAGGTTTCTTGACAATCTTAAAATCAGCAGACCTGATTTTACATTGTCTTCTCTCTGATGTAGCTTCTTGATCCCATAAAGCCTGGTTGCAGCTGCCAAATTACACTGGTAATAGGCATTCAGTCTTACTTTTAATAGGCATTTCATGAGGCATTTCATAGCTAACCTTTGCACAGACCTTGTGGAAAATGTTTTCTTCTACTGTTTCTTAGAATTTCTCAGGCTGTATCATCACACCTAAATCAGCAGAACTCCACTAACTTCACCAGACCAATGCCATTCTGCAGAGGCTGAGGAGTGGATGTTTGTATTTTGTTACTCAGTGTCCTTGCTCCCTGTCTCCTAAGGTGTACTACTGCCGGTCTCTGGCTATTGCTTTCATTGAGCAAACTGCCTTACAGCGCTACCACGACTACACCCGCGATCCCGGCGTCCCGGCGGCTCTGCAGCCAGTGCTGAGGAACCTCAGTGCTCTCTATGGGCTCTGGGCCTTGAGTAAACACCTGGCTGTGCTGTACCAAGGTGAGAGCAGATCCCTGAGTGTGCTGTGCATGTCACTTTTATAAAGTCCTGGCTTGGCTGGGGCAGGGAATCCTAGTGACAGTTTGTGTTACAGCATTTTCTTACTGCTTGTTTAATACAAAACAATCATTCTCGACCAAATTTTCTGGAGCAGGAATCTGCAGTGAAAAATTAACCCAAAAGGCTCTCTCTTACCTCAGAGATGATGGAGAGATCACAGGTTTTGCTGTGATCCAATGCTTGTGTGAGAGGATGAGGGATAGGCAGCAAGACATTGTAGTGTAGCTCATTACTGCAAAAGGCTCTACATAGCTTAGATTAAGTTTTGCAGTCAGCTCATTATTGAAAGACTGTCAGTTCAATTACACAGGTGCAGCTACTTAGTCTTGACTGCTCAGCTCATGAACTTGGCAAAAGGTTTGTTTCAGTGCAATCTTCACTGATATAAGCTTCTCTGTGAATGTTTTTAAAGGTGGCTATGCTTCAGGTGAACAACCTGGGAAATTTATTCAGGATGCTATTTTGGAGCTTTGCTACAGGGTAAGCCTGTTTATTGTGATTAAATATTTCCTATATAAATACTAAAAAAGAGGTACATGGTTAATAGTCATCAGATTGCTCTCTACTTCAAGGGCTAAGTTAGCAGGATATTATGTTAATGATAGAATATTAATGATATTATGTTAATGAATAATTTTCTGTAAAATTTAGCAACTCATTGACCCTAAATCTAGTCTTAATTTATTTATCAATAAATGAAAACCAATTTGTCCTACCAAATAACAACATAACATTTGTGACCTTGCAATTTTTATTGGAAAGCCAGTGAAAACGTTCAATCCAGTTCTTTTCATTTCATTATTGAGTTAGTTTGTGATTTTTTTTTTTTTAGCACAAAAGCTTTCCAAACTGCAACATATTCTTTACAGGTCAGCAAAATTTCAAAGAAGATTCTGATCATTATGTTTTTAAATTCCAAAAATATATGTATTTATATGTGTAAACAGCACCGTATTGGTTAAAATGTGTTTAAAACCCCCTAGGTAAAGGAGAAAACCTTTGAAATACAATCTCTTTTGGCAGTTACCCTGGGAGTAAAAAAAAATCAAAATAAAACTAGTTACTTATTGTGGATTTCTCTTAAATTATCAAAGCTGGCACTTTATGAAAATAATTTTTATGCTGCTCTGTAGTTCAGCCACAGACAACTACAGAAGTTGTCAAATGCATGTCTTTTGGTTTTAAACAGTTGAAAGATGATGCAGTTGCCTTGGTTGATGTCTTTGCTCCTCCTGACTTCATTCTCAATTCTCCCATTGGTAAAGCAAGTGGAGAGGTAAGTTTAATCATGAAGAATATTATTGCCTGCAATTAGCCTTAACATATTCAAGACATTTCACAAGTACAAAAGAAAAGAAAGACAAATTTTCAGTGGAAAATACTACCAGAGTTAAACTGATGTCAGCAGAAAATAAACTTTTTCATTTACTGGAGATAACCTTCAATGGGAAACTTGTACAGTACTTGCTGTAGATTGCTGTTATGGACATCTGTGCACTGAACCAAAAAAGGGCTGAGAGAAATTTTTTGGTGTAGTTACAAAAGCAAGAGTTAAAAGCATAAGAAGGGTACTGGATACATACTGGATTCAGTTCACAGAATACTCTGTGACTGACAGGGATGGATGGCCAAATAGAACACTGTGAAACAGATGAAACAGCAAGATGTTCTTTTCCTGATGTCTTAGCTGTTGGCAGTTTAAGAAATGTCTCATGCCATAGATTCTGTTTGTATCATTCTGTTTAGTTGCCACAGATGTGTCTATTCTCAATTTTTTTCCATCCATTTAAAATTCAGCTGTCATTTGGCTTATATCACACCATCATTTATACAATTTAATTATGAGTATTGTGAGAAAATACTTCCTAGTCCCAGTCCATATCTATTTACTGTCTGTGGGAGCCTTTCATTCTCTGTGTATTTTCTGCTTTTGCCATATCCTTTCTGAAGTGGCATAACCAGACCTACAAGCAGGACTTGGGATGTGGGTGCACCATGGAGTTGGCTACAACAGCTCCTGATCCCTCCCTGCCTTTTGCTGACATATTTCAAGATCTGTATTTTATTCCTTAGTCTCAGCAAACCAAAATTCTTGCTTATTGGGCCAAACCTACTCATCAGGGCCAAGCTGGGTTAACTATTCTGTAGAGACCAGTGTCACAGTACAGTAGTTTGGGTTGGTGTGGATGGACACTGCAGACAATCCCTGGAGCCTGGGGAGCCTGCCAGGATGTTTGACAGGAATGCAGCATCAGACTCTGTGGTTTTCAGTACTTCCCGTGACTTCTTGTCTGAAGCTGCCCCTTGTTCCCATGGTGATCCAGCAATACAGAGGGCAGGACAGATGTTTCCATGCTGACCTAAAACAATGATTACTTTGTTAGCACAGTCTGTGTAAATGAGGCAGGAAAGGCTGGCTCTACCTCTCCAGCCATCTCCTAGAGGGCTGTAATCATCACTGGAAACTCTGCTTCCATTTCTATTGGTTTTTGAGGATTAAATGAATGCAAAAGGTAATGGGAGGGAACCTCCAAAGGTAACTCTTCAGAGAAGGAGCACAGTTTGTTAGAATGAGTATCTGTATTGGCCAAAAGCCCATTTTAGCAAATTTTCCTGTCTCTAGTAAAAGCTGTCAGCAGATGCTATAGGCAGAAATATAAAATATGGTACGAGTACACAGTGATCCATTCCTAGAATAGTATCCCCTTTCTAGCAGTCACCTGGAGATTTCTCATCAGTAGCTGATAAAGCTGTCATGATGGGTTTGGCTGGCTCCTCATTGGGTAGCTCTTAGCTCTTGCAAATGCAGAAGTCACAGAGACTTATTAATATTAGATACTAATATTAGGAGTATAATAGTGAGAAATTCATGCAGGAATCTAAACACTTCCTCATGTACTTAATTTTTTATAAATTCATTGAATCATTGAGAAAATAATTTTAACCTGTGTCATTCAACCCATGTTCTGTAGAATTCTATAGAATTCTGTAAGAAGGTTTTCTGAACTGCCTGTAAGTCCATGGTTTTCAACTTGTGTAAATATTTTCAACTGAAATTCAAAAAAGGCTGCCAATCCCTCACTCAAAGAAAATACTTAATAAAGATCCTTGTCTCCTGACTGTCTATGTTTAATCCTCTATTCATTGCTGTCTTTGCACCTTCTAAGAACCAGTGCAAACATTTTAGTAAAAATTAGAGTATTGTAAAGAATAGATTATCCAAGTGTAACAAACAGGTGAAATTAATTCAGGATAAGTTGTGTTGTGCAGGGGAGTGCCTTGCACCATAAGCCACAGATCATAACTGGAGCTGAGGAAAAGTTTCAGATTTTTTTATAGGCAGCTTTAAGCCCTAAAAGAAGAATTCAGATTCTCTTTAAAAGAAACTTGGATGATGTGGACATAATTTCTCCATAAAAGTTTTGACAATTTCAGCCTATGTCTGTGAAGGTATTGCCACATTTATTTCAGGATTAATTACAAATTGTTAGAAAATATTTAATCAAAATTAAATTGGAATGTGTAGTTAAAATTAACCCATGTGATCAAGATAAAATATATTCAATATTAAATACATTATATTTCAATATTTAAGTCAGCACAGATATTTAGGGCCACAGCATCTTTTGAAGATTTTTTGAAGAAAAAAGGCATTTCACTTTACCTCACTGACTGCTTTTATCATATATTAATATTTTGTTACACTGTACTCTCTTACTGCTGAAAATATGTTCTTTCTTTCCTGATTTTTCTATAAAGTTATTTAAAGTTTTACGCTTTTGTTAATTATGAATTGACAAATATTGCTAAAATTATACTTTTGCAAAATTTGATTCTTTTTAACTCTTCCACAAAAATTTTGCAAGTTGGCAAAATGACAAATAAACAATCTGCTCTTGAGAGAAGGATTTCTTATGCTCAAATCAAACAGTTCACACTGGGAGAGAAGTTCTGTTACTTTGCAGAAGTGTGTTCAAACAAAGATAACAGCAGCTGTCCATGAGTGCTTTCAGACACAGTCCTCAGATTTGGACAGAACAAAGATTAGCTTAATGTAATCTTGTTTACAAATTTCTACCTTTGATAGTACAACTCCTATGGAATTGAAAACGAGAAATAATAAAGGTTTCCTGCTCTTATGCCAAGAATGGTCTAAATGATTTACACAGAAATCTTCTGTTTGCAATACTTTGAAATTTTGTGTTTATTCTTCTGTTTGTTCTTGCCCGTACATAATTATTCACATTTGTTGTCTAGAAATTCAATCAAATTCTCATTTCAACCAATAAGTTAACTTAATAAATTATCTTGCAGAAGTTTTCTTCTCTATGCATTAATCCTTTTTTACTATTATTTTGCAGTTATATAAAAATATGTGGGGAGAGATCCTGCAAGGCAACAAAGCCCTGAACAGAGCCTCATGGTGGGCAGAATTTTGCATTAATAAACCTGTTATAGGCAGGTTGAGGTCAAGATTGTAAACCAAACAACTTTTAAGAATCGGGATGGGCCTGAGATGGATACCTTGTTTCAAACATCAGGAGGAAATGAGACCATATGTCTAACGCTGAAAATGGAAGAGATTTTCATTGAGAGGTGCCAAGTTTTAAAATAACTTTGAAATCAAGTCCAGCTTGATCTGAGGGACTGTTAACATAATAATGACAAGAGCAAGAACAACACGTCTGCATACTATACATATTTACTCAATTAAATTTTTAAAATGTGAAGATTTATTATAATTGCTGCTTTGCAAAGTTTATATTAAAAAAAATCCAATTAGTCTCTTGTCATTGCTTCTATACTACAGAAGGTAAATAATTTTAAAATATTTTCCCCCAGGTATTATGAATAAGCTGATAAAAAAGAAAGAAAATATTAGGCCTGGACAAAACCTGTATTAACTATAATTATAGTGAGAGAACATTGGGAGACCATCTTTCCATCTGCTCCATTATGCTCAGGTTGCAGAGAACCAACCTATACTGCCTTTGAAAAAAAAGGAAAAGGTAAGAAAAAGCAAAAAAGCAATAATTTCAATGTTAACAAAGGCAGATATCCATCCCTGAAGGCACAGGATGCCTTTGGGAGCTTGCTAGCTGCCCCAGTTCTGAGGAACCAAGCAGTGAGCAACGTGGCAATATGAAAAGATGGCTCTGATTAGTGGCACACCCTGTGTTGTCTTAGCTCAGAAGTGGGAAGTTGGAAACAATCACACTGTTAGCTTTTAGCTGAAAGGAATGTTCTTTTAGTAAAGATAACTTCTTAGCCAGACTGAGAGAAGTCTTAAATGTTAACAATTTTACCACCACAAGTTCAAGGTCAATTAAAAATTATTACCCTCAGCACACTTCAGTTAAAAAAAAAAAAAAAAGCCTGAAATTCTATGGCTGTTGTTTATAGTGCCATTGGAAAAATGGATAAAAGCTATCTTGTTAAACTGTATTTTTTTCTTTAATTTCTTTTTCTTCACCAGAGATCGTCAGTTGCCTGTGGTTTTTCTGCCTCTATTCTTTTTTCTTTCCTAATGAGGTACCATAACTCAGGATTTCCTTACAGGAGTTCTTTTTCTTGCAGTTGAACGGTAGGAAAGTTTAACCTTCTTTGTTAAAAAAAAAACAAAAAAACAACCCAATATAAAGTATTTATTTTCTTTGAACTGTTTTGCCTCTTTTTATAAAGCCCAATAGGTGGCATCATCCTATGGGAAAAAATGGATCAGTACAGCTGAACACCTACCACTAGATGTTATGAGGTCTCATTATTAAGTTTAGGAATTTTCCATATCAATAGGGAATCCAACAAGTGTCTCTGAAGGAAGGAGGCAGAGCTTGTTATGCCCAGTATCCAATGTGAACACCAGGGACTCTGGCAGTGAAAAAGGCAAATGGGGAAGAGATGCCATGCATTAAATGTAGGAGCACTGATCTGTCAGTCCCCATTCTGCATTATCAGTGCTGGTCAGGGGCATTATTTCACTGTAATACACGTGATTTCCCCATCACCTCTGACTCGGTCTTTTCTTGCCTCCTTCCCCACAGCTGGGAAACAGCTGTGTGTAAATCTTGCTTATAAACTGTAAGTCTGTTTATGAGGCCTTGGTAGCCCAGAAGAAAAGACAAAGGTGTTTGGCATGGAGCTTAAGCCACCTTCATCCCAATAAAAAAACACAGCAAAACTGTATCACAGTAGCACAGACGTGGAGACCTGGTGAACCACAAGGATACTCACCAAACACATGACAGGATAAGCAGACACCCTGTAAAAATATATCCCTTAACCTTAGTTCCTGCTAATCTTATTTATTATGACTATTCCAGCAATAGCCAAACTCCCTGATAAAAGCTAAGCCTTCTCTGCTGATAAAGACAATACAAACTGGTAGGAAAAAGTGCTGTTTGTTCTGAAAAGCTTCTAACTTCACCTAGAGCAAGCACAGCAGAGGCTGCACCAACAAGGACAAGATTGTGGGCATGCAAAGTGGGATACTCAGTTAAATAGCATAGTTATGGACCCTAAATATGAAATGTCACACAGTCTGCAGTGAGCTTAGAGCTTCATGGGACCATTGGATACCTGGTTGATGGCTGGAGTTACAGACCTGAGCACCAAAGCTGAAATAAGTAGAAGCACTGTGAGGCCCTGGGCATTTACTCTAAAAAATTCCTGCATCCCCAGCCACTGGGTGCTGGGGGCTGCTCACCAGGGCTGTTTGCAGGCTCATGCAGGTGTTCAGCAGCTGCCAGGCTTCACATGCTGCAGCAAAGGCTGTCACACACACCCAGTACAAAGCCATGGTGCAGCAAAGGTAGGCTCATTCTATGGGCCAGAGCCACTCTGCACTCGGTATTATCAAAAGTAGTATTTTCTGTATGAATACTTGGATAAATGTGATCAGGTTCTTTAATCAGATATGACTATGAATTTTTGACCTTTTAGCCAGATCTGTGTAATCAAATGAGCAAATATATCCTTTTCCCTGAAGTCAACAGCCAAAGGTTCCAGAGGTTTTCTACATCCAGCTCCTCAGAGCAGGAGAATTTGTAACTTTGAACTTGCAGAACTACAGCATGGAAAGAGAGACATGTCATGAAATTTGGCATCCGATTATCTACTAAATCAAAGGGCAATAATTCAGCAACTACCACAAGATGTCATTATTATATGCAGTTTCTTCCTCTTTGTAGAACATTAAATAAAAGAGGCCTCTGGCAGAACAGAGAAGTAATTTCCTTCCCACTTCAAATGCCAAATAAATTTGGATGTGTCATTTTATCTTGGTTGGGGAGCTGGGTCAAAGTCAGTCAAATAGCTTCAGTCTAAAACAATTTAGCCTCAGGAATCTGTCCTTTTAAGCTGCCACGTGAAGGCATCAGAAAGCTGAATCCAAGTAGGCCTGAAAGAGCCTTAACACTGCTTCCCCAGTGCCCTGTGCCCAGTTTCTCTGCTGGAGAGTGGCAGTTTTCTGCCTTGTGACTCTCAAACCACCCACCTGCCCAAGGTATTTCAAACCAGCTATTTCTTCTATGGTAAAATATTTCTTCTGATGGGACTCAAAAGCAAAAAGGTTCTAACAGAAAGAATGAAATCAATTATGTGCATTAGAACACTGAATGCACACACCTCCCTTGCTGGTGGGCAAGATAAATACATGAATATTTCACATCACCTTTCTAGGAGTGGTAGTTTCAGGAGGGATGCTTTGTGGGACAGGTGGAAGCCCTGTCATGCTTTACATCTGCCATTCCATGGATGTGGATTCAGAGATGCTTTCTGCAGGAATAAATGAACTCATATGCTGCTATTTCTGTCAGAAATCTTCCTCTCCACTGTAATAAATGATTTATCATTTATTCTGCGGAGATGCAAGTTCCTTTTGTGTTTGCCTTTGTTCATATATTTTTTTTACTGACTCTGTGTTTTCAAACGCGAGTGGTGATTTCATACCCACCCATGCTTCCAGCAGGACCAGTCTCTCTGTTCCAGGCACATGGGCATCTCAGAGGCCTGTGTGTCCTCTGGTAGCACCCTACCTTCACAGGCCTCAAGTGTTTTGCTATTCCCCATTCTCATTAGCCTGAGATGAGAGTGAGATCATTTTGTCTCAGTTCAGTGGCCTGAGCAGCACCGTAGGCAGAGGGGAGCTTGCTGCATGAGACATCCATGTGATGGCTTAATCTGAGCACACGCTGCAGCCAGAGGGGTCAGCTGGACCACAGCAGGCTGCCCACACCACTGGCACTGGCAACACAAACAGAAAGCTTCCTTCTTCTCCAAGCAAGTCAAGTCACAGGTTTATGAAATAACAGCAGAGCATTTCACATCAGTTCCTTTCAAGGCAGAGAGAGGGGTAAATGCTGAGAACAGCAGTTCAGCTGACTACCTTGCCTTGTTTTTTTCTCAGATGTTTGCAGCCTGGTTGTGTTTGCTCAGCACTGCCACAGCATGAATCTCTCTTGAATAAATTCAAGTTCCATCAAGAATTTCTTCACTGTGTTTGTCAAATAATAGACGTGTAAGTGTGTAGCTAGAAAATTCCCAGTGTGTTTCCTAAAGACAATTTACATGTTTTTACATTTTTTGTTTGGTCAGCTTCAGTGTAGAGCATCTGCTGAGATTTGCATCAGTCTCCAAAGACCCAGCATCATTGGGCATTAGCTGCCTTCACCTGCCCATGTTCTTCCATCCTTCTGCTTTTCCCAACTCATTTCACTTGTCATCTTCTCTCTACTCAGGGCTTGGCTAAATACTTATTTTTGTCAAATTATAAAATATTCATTGTTATTCCTCCTTTTAAGCAAAGGATATTTTTAAACTACGTGTTCTTGGATAGAAAAAAATGCCTCAATTTGAAATGTCAGGTTTTTTTGGAAGGGCAGTGGCCTTGCAGCATATTTGCCATGGAGAGATAACCAGGAGCTTGAAAGCAAGCTGTGGAAGGACCAACATGGATTTGGAGTTTGTCCCATGACTGGGATTGGGATGTGACTCATGCTTTCCACATGTGATCCATGGGCCAGGACAGGTTCCAGGGCACTCAGAGGAAAGCCACCATGCTGCCACTGTATTGTACAACATGTACTGCACTTGCCACCTCCTTACCACTCCACAGGGTTTTTTGGGGCAGCCTGTCCACAAGCAATGAGCAACCACTGGCTGAGAATGAAACCTCTTTTAACAGTGTGATTTTATTTTTTTAATGCAAGAATCAAAACAGGAATCTATAGACAGACATAATTTCCTTTGGCATAAATACGAGCTTTGATAACAAAATTGTTTATAAAGAGCAGAAGAAGTATTCAACAAGTGGTTCTGCACTGTGTTTACGTGTTCTTATCACTGGGATGTGATGAAATACTTTCCAATATCTCAGTAACCCAGAAAGCTGTTAAGCTACACATGCTATGGTAAGCACTAAAATCAGCAGTGCCATGTAACAAAAGATGGTGAAGACTTGACTGGCCTAAGCATTCTCATTTCTCTTATATTTTACAGTGTGAAAGAAATTCCACCAGAATTTAAAACCAGTTAGAATTTTCTATTCCACCAAGTTTTTAAAAGGAAGAAAAGTGCCAAGTTTGATTCTATAACAAAAAAACAAATGGAAAAACCTGAAGGGGGATTAAGTTAGTAAAAAAATTAGCATATAGTAATACACAAAATATTAATCAGAAATTTTACTGAAGATAAAGTTTGTCAGACAAACCTGACTTCATTCCAGGTATTCTCAAACTGAGATTTTTCCATATATGTGAGGTGCAACATAGACATTTAACACACTGTATTTAGTGTCTCATGGCACTGAGATGAAAAAATCAGCATTCTCTCTATCCGTAAAAACACTTGAATTGTATTAGGAGCTTCATGTCTGACAGGATCTCAGGAAGCCATCAGTGGAGAAATCATTCTCTGTGCTTTAGGGATGTTGTTAAGGATAATCCTAGACCTGCCACTGCTTATTATTTTCCTCAGTGAGCTGGAAATAGTTTTAAAATCTCTTCTATTAAAATGTTCAGAATTGGTGGACTGGTAAATTAGGTGAGAACAGATATAATCTGAAATGCTTAATAAGTTTAAACCAGACTGGTTTTACTGACCCAAGTATGCAACATCTCCTTCAGTAATGTAGGGATAAATAGAGATTTTGTCATCCTAGGCCAGACAGAGCTGGGGGAAGGTGAGTGCTTTTTTCTCCACAATGTCTGATTGCTCTCATTAAGGACTGACCTCAACTGATGTATTTGGGAGAGAATTGAAATTTTTCTGAATGTCACAGGAGTGTCACAGGAAGGCTAAGACAATGGGAGATCATTATAACCTTAATATGAACAGAGAATTGATTCTTGTTCAGTCTTCCTGTTAGAAAAGCCAGCTCCAAATGCCAGCCTGCCTAGAAAATGGAAACTGTGTTGTGTGTGACTATTCATCTGTGCTTGCAGAAACCATATGCCAAACTCCTGCTTTCCTTACAGGGCACAAAGTAACAGAAAGGAGCAAAAATACTGAATTCAAAGCCAGAGAAGTGTGGTACAACAGGAAACTGAACAAACTCAATGTTTAGCATGTCAAAGAGGAGCTTAAAATTTGGAGCAATTGCAGTATTATAGGCTTCTCCAAAGTGGAGCAAAATGTTGTAGTACGTCAAAACAAATATAATTTGTGCCTGATCACTGGGGAGACATTTAAGGGTAGGGTTTACTTTGAAGGAAGGTTTGTGCATATACACATTATTTGGGATGACCAAACTATGGTCTATGGTTTTCTTACATGCTGTACCAAGATCCTTTAAATCAGAACAGCTGGTGCCATATGAACTGCCCTCCAAAAACATACTTGACTGAGTGTCATTAAATAATGATTTTTTTTCTAAGCCCACACAAACACTTGGCTTTTTCCATCCAGTTTATCAATGATGAGTGTTTGCAAAGTCCAGAACTGAGCACTGGCTGTGTTTCACTAGTGTGAGGGAGAAGCCAGGAAAAACATATCTCCTGGGGAGTATTCCCAGCTGTAAATTTATTTTTGACACATATAGGATGGAATTGGGTTTCTGTGCTTGTTTTGATCTCCTTACAAATTCTTATTAAAGGGATGTCTTCCAGCCCTGCAGAACTGCATATCTTGTTCCAGTCCTAAATCTGTGGGTGAGTCCTGCAGCCAGAAGTGTGGGGCAGTGGGACAAACACACAAGTGCCTCAGACACTCAGCAAGCAGCAGCCCAGTTCTTTGCTCAGTACATAAATATTTGCATGGCTGAGCTGTGCTCCAAGGCAGATGAAAACCATGCATTTTTCACAGCCATCATTTGCACTCAGTGTTGTTCATGCAAGGCACAGCCCATGGGCACAGATCCAGGCACAGATCCACTCTTTGCTCTCCCTGCTGGGCTCTGTTCCCTGTGGCAGCCACCAGGTGGTCCTGTGGAGGTGGTGCAGGGCTGTCCTGCTGGATTCTACTGGAGCACAAAGAACAGATTCTCAGCCTGCACAACCCATCGTGGTTACACAGACAATAAATACATCTTCAGGGATTTTCCCTCATCTTTTCAGATCACTTTTTGTTCTGGGTTTCATTTTGGTTCTTTTGATGGGGGGGGAGAATTAAAGAAAATTTTACCTTTCTGATGACCAGGTTGTCTGTTTTGACAATAAGGAAAGCAATAGGCATAGAATTGCTTAGCTATGTTATGTTTTCTCCCCTTCAGTGTCCAAATTTCTGGTGTCTTCTCATTACACTTCAGCTGTGAGGACAGTTCAACAACAAAAGTTGGAGCATTTGCAGTTTTATTTCTGTTGCCAGGCTCCCTGTTCATTGTGGGAGGATTCCATATGCAACCAGATATGATTTTCCTCAGTGTTAAGAAATAGTCCTGGCAGTAAACTGTTTGAGTCATCTTTCTGTTTGCTTGACTTCTCCCATAATAATATTATTCAAAACTTGATTCACTTACTAATCTCACAAGACAGGATTTTAGATGTTTAAAGAAAAAAATCTTTTCTTGTGGGTTTTTTTCTTTTTTTTATTTTGACCTGAGAAAGCTCAGAGTTGAAAGGCTCATGCTGTATTTTGCTTCAATTGGGTAGAGAGCAAAAAAGTTCTACAGAAAGGCACATTCCTTAGAAGGTCAATCTGTACCATGATTGATTACAGCTTGTTTTAGTAGGGAGGAATATGGTGGTATCATCATTAGTAGTGAGGTGTGTCTCACCACTTCTCAGAACCATCATTTACCCTCTGAACTTGCAGAGATTCACTAATGTATTCAAATTCCCATTCAGGGATGCAACCAAGAAAAACAATTAGGAGGTCCAGTAAAGATTCACTCATAGATGTTCCCACATCACAGGAACTGAAGCAACTCAAGTGTCATATGGTCAAGTGCTGTTCTTCAAGGCAAGATTAATGGTATCTGTGTTAGTCCTGAAATCTCACATTTTCATCAATACAGATCCAATGTTAAATTGTAATTTACTTCCTGGAACAGGCAGGCATAGATCTTGTTTTAGAAATCTAATACTTTTGCATCACATGTTTTTGTAGATTCTTGTAATGCATGAGAGAGGAAATCACAGCCCAGGGTCCCACCATCCTAAGTGCTGTACACAAATAGATCTCCAAAACACTGCAATTTAAAGAGAAGACAAGAAAGTATGCACTTTGAACAAATCAATATGTCAGTACTGGCTAGCAATACATGCAGCAATCTCAATCCTCCATTTGCCATTTTTAGCCAAAATTTTCTGTGGCCTTCCTAATTTGGAAAAGAAGCTTACATGGAAAATGGTAGCCAGTACTCAGCATCCAGAATGGCATCATGGAGACTGGAGTAAATATCCTATCAGTGAATAAAGGGTTTCAAATTTAGGATTACACTATGATGAGTCCTGAGAGTGAAGACCAAGGGTTTATACTTAACGTAGGAATGAAGTCAGTGGAGAGACAAAGAAAGCAAGGGGCAGTGCCAAGTCCTGTGCTCAGAGAAAATGCAAATAATGTCTTGTATTTGGCATGGAAATGATAAGGACAGAGGTGTGTTTTCTAAGAACAGAGAAAAAGGAATACTGGGTACATACTTCTATAAGTATGTTTTTCTGTTTGAGAGGCAAGTAAATAGGTTTTTACAGAGAACTCAAAAGATTTTTAAAGTCTCGAGATAGTTTGGCCATATGAACAAGATTGGCTGATGGTGAGCTTTCATCCACACTGGAAATCTCTCCCTAAACCACTGCTTTAAGTAATTACATCTGTTAAAAATTTTATTCAGTTATTTTGCTTCCATATGTATCTAGGCAACACCTGGAATAATATTATTTTCTAAAAACTTCTAAAATCCAGTGGTTCATTGCAATGTGTTGCAACTTTTCCATATATAGATTTCATACACACACAGACACTTATTTACAAAACTCAACTCACACATGTGTGTTCAGAAGCAAAAATAAACAATTTTAAGCAGGCTTATGGAAATCATTCTCTTTCTGGGTGCTACTTCTTTCTGTCAGAATTTAGCCAGAAATAAATGTCTAAATCTAGGCTAGCATGTATGTTTTTATAAGAGTCATAACATTATCACAGTAATCATCTCCTTATGAAAGCGTAATGAATGGCAAAGAGACAATAAGGAGCCATTTGTAATATGGTATATTAATTAGAATCATAATAAAAGTAAATAAGATCATTATATCAAGAGTTACACTGTAAAATGCTGGGGAAGGAATTCTCTTATTATATTCAAAATTACAGCAGAATTGTAAGCGTATTTTACATTTTCAGTTCATACAAAAAAAATAATTCAGTAAATCTAATTTTTGTAATGAAGTTGTAGTTATATTTTTAAGTCACATAGGGGAATTCCTGTTATTTTATCAAATGCATCTTACAGAAGATATTACCACTTTAATTACCTCAAGATGTTTAGAGACATTTCCTCTTAATTAAAAATCAGAGGACCTAATGGCAGTGGTATGCCTAAGAGCCCAGGGAAATAATTTGTTGATCTGTGGTTGCTATGGGGCTGTTGAGAGCTATAGATTGTCTGTGGATTAACATATAGCTATGTAAACTATAAATGGTTAGAAAAGCTTGATGGTTTCATGCAAAGTCCATGTCAACACATACAACCTCTCTGATTACTGAGGCAATAAAATGTGTTTTAAATTATTTCATTGTACTGTTTCGACACTTCAAAGATAAGCTCTGCCTAAACCCACTCCTCAAATTTGAGACCTATGCAAACTCTGCCATGTCTCATGCAGGTTATGGTGTGTGTCTATGGCACAGCAAGTAAGTCAAGGGTTAAACCACACCAAAAAAAAAAAAAAACAAAACCAATATTGAATAGTCTACAGTAAGCAGTGGTCTCTGAGCCAGAGGGTTGCAGCTCATGAAGCTGGAAGAAGAAGCAGCAGGCAGTGTCC
Organism: Muscicapa striata striata; assembly: GCA_030060385.1. Taxonomy (NCBI): domain Eukaryota; kingdom Metazoa; phylum Chordata; class Aves; order Passeriformes; family Muscicapidae; genus Muscicapa; species Muscicapa striata. The sequence goes on from JAREIS010000048.1 coordinate 936,238, forward strand.
CGTGCACCCCAAGCTGCCTCCCCAGCACCAGGGGTGTGCAGGAACCTGTGGGCAGAAAACCCAGGGCAGCAGCTCCTCCAAAGGGTTCCCTAGCTGGGCCAGGGCAGGGACAGGCCACGCTGCTGAGTCACCTGGACTTGCAGGTTGGGACACGCTGCTTTGTCTAGAAACGTCGTATGGTGTCTGAGTAAAACTGGTTAATTCTGTCAAAGATGGCAGGTGTGGCCAAACCTGGGAAGGCCTTTGTGCAAGTCAGGAGGGGAGCACTGAGGAGATGAGCTGTGGTCCAGCCTGGCCCCAAGCCTAAGCACAAGGCGTGGCCTGAGCCCAGCTCCCAGCCCTGGGGTTTGACAGCCCCTGCCCTTCCCAGCAGTGCAGACAAGCAGAGCCTCTGCCCAGGCTCTGCCTGAAACATCCGTGTCCCTGCACAAACACAGCACTGCCAAACTGCCACCACAGCCTGTGATTCAAGAGCAGGACTTATGCTGAAAGCAGAAGAAGAGTGTACGTGAAAAACCTTTTTATTTACAACAAAGTGTGACCAGAAGCATATTTATAATTGCTTTAAATTGTTTACACAGCAAAGTAACAACTGCAACTGACGCAGCTGTTTCCTCCTCCTGCCAGTCAAATTCCTTTTTTTTTTCCTTTTCACTATTTCAATATTTTGGTTATTTTGATGAAATACATTTTACCATATTATTTTGATGAAATACATTTTACCATACTGCTTTATTTTTACCCTGGTTTTGCCTCAAGATTTAAAAATGCTGTGAAGTGGCTTAAGTCATGTGGATGAATTGGGACATGTACCATGCATCTTCCTCAACAGGGATTTATAGACAGAATACATCCTTCCCAGGAAGCTCTGCAGAACACAGGAAGAAAGCTTTGTTTAGAGCTACCACTTTGCAAAAGTAAGCAATGTCCTCCAACAACATTGCACCAGAGGCTCTGTATGATGAAGCAAAGTCCTTCCTTGCCTATCACCTCCCAAAAATATTCCTATCTCCAGGAAACAGCATCTCAGAAAGCTCCATCCATCTGTTGCCAGCTGGCATTTTTGACTCAGTAGAAGAGCCAGAAGACAGACGCAAAGGCTGAAAATCAAGATTTTTGGTCAGTGCTCAATTTAGGTCCAATTTGAGCAGTTACTGTGAGTTTGTTTCTTTTTTAATTTCCCACAAAGAATTCCTCAGAAAATCGGCTCCAGAAACAGTGCTGCATGCTATTCCATAAACTATGTTCCAGAATCCTCCTACTCCTTTGAGTGTTGTGTCACAGGATCTCAAAGGTTTTACATCCAGGTGAAATGTGGACATGAGAGAATGTTGTTCAGCCTCTTTCTTCTCTCTTCCCTTCATCATTTGTATGATCCCATCTTTCTTACACACTGTAAGCTCATCTTCCTGTCCCACAGCAATGTAGAGGGCAGAGTTGTATCCATCATTGTCAGTGGTCCATACTGGTGAGCCACAGGCTCATGCAGCTTAGCTCTAGTCTTTCTTGCAGCAAGGTTTCTTCTGCTGGAACACCTCACCTCAAATCTTCAAATTCCCAGCACAAGTCATTTGTATGCAAAGTCACGTACTGAGGTGGTCCTGTGGGAGAACTGTGTCTCAGAGCAGGTGACAAGCACACATATGAGCCTGCCTAGTCACAGGGGGACCAAGAAATCACATCATGTGATAATGAAAGGACATCACAGAAGGTTGCAATGCTGCACTGAGATTTTCTGAGATGCACTGACCAGGGGACAGATCTCTCTCAGTGAGTGTGTCAGCCTGGATCCCTGTACTGGACCTGTATTCTGGATCAGGAGTTCTCATGCCTGATCTATATGAAATAGAAAAGCAAGAAATTCAGTCACCATAGGGTTAGCAGATGCCACAAACCCATTGGGAGGCAGGCAGTCACACTCCAGCTACTAGACCAGAGGCTTGAGTATGTCACAGCAAGTACAACACACCTGACATCATCTTGCTTTATTTTCAATCAAAACAAGCCCTCCTTTCAAGATGATCTGATGCTCTCAATTTCTCCTCTGTGCCTCCAAGCCAAGCCCAGAGTTCTCACAGATTCTCTCTTGTCCCACAACACTCTTCCTATTTCCTCTATTTTCCTCTGCTCCACTATGTCCCCTATTCTCCTCCCCACAAACACTGATGTCTGACATTCACTCTGTCCTTGTGCCACTCTGAGTGCCATTGTGGGTTTTGACATAAATTTTGAATCAAATTAACATACTGAAAATTCTCCTTTGACTCAAGTTCATTTACAGCCAGAGGCTCCTCTTTATCCTTTCCTGGCTCTGTGGTTTTTCCAGTGGGACAATTAACATTGCCACAGGTGTGCCCTTGAGTCAGAGGGTATGAGGTGGCCAGTGCCCTTCTCCACTGGCAGGTGACATTAAACTGTCTGCAGCTCATCTCTTCCCTGGGCACTGTGTTTGATATGGTTTCCCCAAAGCCTTAAAGACATCAGTAGTATCACCCTGTACACATAAATAAATAATAACGCAACCTGTGAAGAAGCCATTGCAATTTTTCTTTCTATTTCCACCCACTGTGAGCAGCTAGCAAAGGAAGGACCTCCCAAATGTCCTTCTGCTAGCACTGAGCAACCCTTATCCTGTTACAGGTCTTCCTCAGAAGTTCTGCAGGTGCATTGATCTGAATTATGTACTCACATTCAAAAAATCTAGGCACTCACAAGTTAGGTGTCAGTACTGAATGGCAGTGGAATAATTACCATCACAAGAGGTGTTTTTCAGCCTCTTAAAGGAGCTGATGACTTGGCCTAAGAGTACATAAATTGATAGTTTCTATGGCAAGATGCTTTTTTATCCAAGATAAAGGTCAAGCACATCTGGAAGATATAATAGCTGCGTCCTATAGAGACAGCATCAACTATCTTGCTGCCAAAATCTACTATAAACAAGCACAAAGGGCCAATCTGCTGATTTTCCCAGCTGTCACTGGTTTATTTAAGGGGCTTAGCCAGTTTTCAATTGTTGTTCTGTTAAGAAAAAATGAAATCTGTTGTATAAGATCTGTGTCAAATTACCATTGCTGCATGCTATGTTTCCTTAAGTTTTGAAAAGCTGTTTCTGTTCTACTCTCTGCTTGGACTGTACATAATTATTAAATGGGCCCTAAAATCTTTTAGCTATTTCACACAAAAAAATAAACTTATTTTCATGAAATAAGTATAGCAAGAAATCTGCTTAAAGAGGGACAACTATTTGCTGTCCCAACCCAAATTGTCTGATGCACCTTTTAAATGTGCCAATATTCATTTTTATTTTATTTTTGAAGTGCTAATGAACTCGCTGTAATCACATTACTCAAAACATGGCATAAGTATGGGTGAAAATGCAAGAGAACAATTATAAGCAGGTGTATATATTGTGAACAAGAGAGGTGCAGGACTTGGTGATAGGAGACATGCTGCAGGCAGTGCATCTAAAGCCCTGCTGCTCTCTGAGTCCAATTTGGGATGGTGATGAGCACCCAGGAGAGTGCAGAGTCCACAGCCCCGCTCTGTGGTAAGGCTGAGCCTTTATAACACACTGCCAGCAAAGAGGTGCCTGATTCAGAGAAGGCAAGGACAGCATTGAGCTCCCTTCTCAGCACGACCTGCACTTCCCTGGGAGAACCTTCCCCACGTGCTGCTGACTGAAGCAAGCTGAAACCAGGCCTGGATGCATCCTGAGGTGTCAGAAGCAAAGCTACCACCCAGCAGTAGAAGCTAAGGTTTGGTACATGGCTCCCAGCTCCTTCTGTGCTCCACAAAGCCCCCAGCACAAAAACTGCTGTGATGTCCTTGGCTGCACCACTGCACCTCATCCTCAGTGAGCAGGGGAACCAGCCATCAGTGGTATCAGCTCATACTCACCACACTGGACACTTCCTGTGTCTAAAAGGAAAGTTAGTCTGATACTGGGTTGTCCATTTCATTAATCACCTCAATTGCTGCTTGAGAGCTTAAATTAGCATGGAGGCATTAAATGCAGAGAAGTATTAAAATGGCTGGATTTGTAGCAGCTGGTTTGAATGGACAGGCAGGAGGTGAAGCATCAGAGGTTGTTTTCTGTCTTTACTGCTGGAATCAGAGGAAGTGAGAAGCTGCCATTGCTGTTGCTTCTTTTGCACAAGCAATCTTCCTTAGAGAGCTTAAGTAAAGAAATAGAGATAAAGAAGTAAAGAATTGAAGAGTCAAACAAACTTTTACTTCTAATTTACTCCACTAATTAAAGGAAGACACAACATTTGGTGATAAAACTACACCACAATGAGTTTGTCAAGCATTTTTGCTAGGCATTCACAGCACTTGGCTGTGCAGTAGCTGCCTTCAAACTGACTTGCTCACGGTCTGAGCTGTTTCAGAATGCTGTCTCCTTAATTTAGGCCTTAATGGACTTCTCTTTATCTGCAAAGTTAATTGTTTGACCAGCCTTGTAGATATGATGAAAGCATGATTACACTGAGATTAGATAGATAGATTAGATAGATAGATAGATAGATAGATAGATAGATAGATAGATAGATAGATAGATAAGGGACTTTTCTTCCAAGTACTGGTCAATGCCTCTCTAGTTCTTGGTTACACTTTGCTGAAGCAGGATAAATTGGACATGTACAGTAGGTTTATAAAAATCTTTTTCTACTCTTCTCTTTTTTTTATAGACTGGGTAAAGTTAAACATTTGTGAAAAAGATGATTCAGCTTCTTTATTTATAAGGAACTTTTGCAGCTCACCAGAGGTGGAGGACAATGAAATGCTTGCTTTATGAGGTCATTTATGAAGGATGATTTGTTTTCCTGGGAACCCTGTGCTGTTAGAGGTGATAAAGTCTGGAGAAACTCCAGGACAAAGGGAGAGACTGCTCCAGTGTGTAATGGGAGAGGCTCTGACGAGTCAGCACTTCTGAGACAACAGAAAACCCAGACCACAACCAGGATGATGACAGGGACCTGTTTGAGGAGCAGGTGCATGTTAGTCAGCATCTACCAGGAATATTCACAAATGCAGTCCCCAGTGTACTTCTCTGGGCACAAGCCCAGCTCTTGAAAAACTTGAAAATGCTGATTCTGGGGCTGGAACACGTAGGTCTTCCTCAAAAACAAGTGTAAGGAAAACTTGGGCTCAGCCTGCAAGCTGAACATTGGCCAAAAGGTGCTGAATACATAGGGGTGGAGAGAGACATGTAGGAGAAACAGAAGATTTGATCTCTGATTTTTCTCTGTAGGAAGTACCTGTGTGTGAAAATCTGTGATACAATCTGTGATACTTCAACAAGTGATGAGCTGAGCATTTCCCACCCAGACCTACATTCATCAGGGGATTGGTGTCTGAAGCAGCCTCACCTGGCCTTAGAAATCTATTGAAGGTGCAGCTGAGGTGATCATCTGGAATTCCCTTATAATCACTGAATAGAAACAGGGTCTTTCAGGGTACAGTTCATAGCAGCTGTTTCAGAGGTCTGTGGGGGGATGAGATGAACCACATTTTCTGCAGACACTAAAAAGTTATTTGTTTCCAGACTGGAATATTTTTTAGGGCATATACCTGTAGGTCTAATTCACATGTCCTCAGATCTGCTGCACTTGCACCCAACCAGCTCTGGTGAGATCCAGAAAAAGCCTGTGGGTATCTACATACAGCCTTCCAGCCATCATGGGGAGAAAGAGGAATATCCCACTGATGGAGTGATGGCCCCTCTTCTCCTGACTGAGAAAAACTATGATCATGGGTAAGACAGTGAGAAAGAGGACAAGAACCATGACATTTTAGATTAGGTAACTTCTTGTGTATCAGGAAATGAAACTTTAGCCAAAGCTAAGATTGTTTGGATGGGGGATATTTATTTAATTAAATCCTACACTGGGTATTAGACACATCAGTCAAACTGCAAGCTCTGTAGGAAACATCCTGTTTATCCAGAGTCTAACACAAGAGGGATGAAGCAATACTGTTCCTCTTTAAGTGGTGTTAGGGACAGAAGTGAAGAAGGACCACAGCCAGTACCTGCCAGTGAAAGATGCCTGAGGGGATGCTGAGGTTGAGCCTCTGCTGTAAATGAAGCAGGTTCAGAAATACTGTCAGGCACCCAGGCAGCAGGCACAGGGCAAGCTCTGCCACTGAGCTCTCTGTCCCCCAGGACAGGGCAGCAGGCACAGGGCAAGCTCTGCCACTGAGCTCTCTGTCCCCCAGGACAGGGCAGCAGCATGAGGACATCACCATGGGGAATGGCCCCAGGCGCTGCAGGGGACAGCTGCCTGTCCCTGTCACCCAGCCCTGCCACTGCTCTGGCAGCTCAGCCCCACTCAGCCCCATGCCCAGCAGTGCCTCATTATTTGTAGGAATTTAATGGGTAGGTGAAAATAGGTGAGAAAAATTTAGGAAGAATGAATAAAAATCAAAATCATACTTCAGCCTTTCCCTCAGACAACAACAACAACAACAAAAAGATTTAAGCAGTAATTTTCAAAATTTAGCAACCCATGGCAGGTTGGCTTATTCTTTAGAAGTGCTGAAAAGAGAAATCTCTAATCTTTAGAAATGGTCTTAAATTCTTTAGAGTCATCAGAGATGGCAAAAGGTAGAGGATTGTCTTAACAGAGTGCAAAGGTGCCTCAATTTAAGAGCTGGAAAAATAGCCAGTACTCCAGATGGGAAGGAGATTGAAAAACATTATTTGTTTATATTTATTTACTCAATTTCATGGTGTCCTTGGTTGCCCAGAGGAGCTACTGAGAGCAGTTTCTACTGTGCTGTTAGAGTTAGGTTACACACACTTTTAGAAATTCAGCTCTCTGCCACTAATGAATTGTTCAGTGCAGCTTGAGGATAGTGATGCAATTAGCAAAAGTAAGCCAAATCTGTCCCAGGTGAAACTCTACTGATGTCAGTGGCTTTATTTGGGATGATGTGCTTATTCCAGTGTGTGCAGGGACAGTATGTAAAAAGAAGAATCTTGAAAATGGGCTTACATGGATTTCGTTTGTCTTTTCCGACAGTAATCCTGCATTACATTGAATAAAAAGCCCAAACACAACATTTGCATTGACACAGCAGTGCATTTCTGTGGGCCAGCTCACAGGCTCAGTGCATTAATGCAGAAACCTGATCCAGTGGGTGACATCCCTGCCCATGGTAGGACAAGATGATCTTTAAGGTCCCTCCCAAACCAAACCGTGATTTATGATTCTGTGATTTTAGGTTTAGTAATTATTTTATATTTATAATAGTGTCCTTTAAAATTCTTCACAGAAACATGTAAAATAACAGTTTTTCCATTCCCTGATCACACGCTGCTTTTTTGAATTTGCAAAAGTAAAATTTTACTCTTTATCCCTGGCTGTTCAGGAGTGAATTTGCTTCAGAGGACACCACAGTAAGTGCATGGCAGACAAAATAAGGGTGAATTGTGTCTTCTTTTCCCTCCTGATTAGGACACTGTGAAACAAAAAGCAATAACCTTTCCTTGGCCAAAAGGCTTTTAAAGTCTGTTCCACCAATTAAAGATATATTTTGCTGCAATGAAGTTACCAGGGCTTCATGGCTGATGCCCTGATAACTAGGAAACAAAATAAAGACCAAAACTGAAGGCACAAAGCAGCCATTTCACCCAGGTTGTTCAGGAAATCTGTGTCACAGTTCCCAAATCATTCTGATTCAGGGTTACTCAATTATTTTTTCTGGACTTTGTTGGAAAATTTTGGACTCTGCTGTCCCCTTGGTAGAAAGCAAAGCCTTGATGCAGGTCTCCCCCGCCAGAAAACTCTCCAACTGGCCTGCATTAGCATGGGAGACATCCACATCTGTGACTGACAAAATCTCAGTGAATCATGTTCCTGGTCAAGATTTTGTCCAGAAATCATCAGCCCTGGTTGTTGTCTTAAATAAAGAGTCATCCTTCCTCCTATTGCTTTCAAAACAATGAGGGCAAATCTATGGCTAGAATAGTCCACTTGGTAGTAACATAACGAGTACAACCTACAGTCCTCAGTTTTATTATCTCTGAAGAAAAAGTGCTTTTTTAATGGGTCTACTTAAGTGTGACCTCTTAAATGATCTCTGCTAGTGGGTTGTAGCAACAGTTCCCCAGCTGTGCTGTTATTCATAAGTAACCATAGAAATTAAAGTGCTGCCAAGTATGTGCTCTTTGTTTTGTTCGAAGGGCTGAAAGATGATGCAGTGATGTCTTTGCCCCTCCTGACTTAATTCTGAACTCACCCCCTGGCAGCCCTGATGGAGAGGTGAAGATGAGATTTGCTGTTATTGGAAAGCTCTGTCACCAGAGAGCTCAGTCAACAATGCCACTTCTGCCACTGGGATGCTGGTGCATTTCAAAAGGCCTGCAGCTAGAAATAGGATGTGGTGGGATGTTATATCCTGTTATTCAGTAATTGCTTGTTTTTAATGAAAAATATTTTTTGTTTATTTCTGCTGAGATTGAACTGAAGCAGTGTTGGAATCTTTAGCCAAATAATTTGTTTTGGAAATAAAAGATTGCCTAAAATCTCTTCTATAGGGACACTTTCAAGTTATTTATTGGCCCACATTGATCTCTGAGTTTTTCTGAGTAATTCTGTTCCTCCAATAGAGTTGTCTGTCTCTGAACTGGCATCTAGGCTTTTCCAGTAGCCACTAGAGTGGCACACTTCCAATGGGCAATACAAACCCTGTGTTATGATGGGATTAATCCTCTTTCTCTTAGTCTTAGAAGGACACAATTAGCTGATACCCAACTCCTGTTTTATAGGCAGCTGTAGTTAGATGAGAGGAGGACTCTCAATGTTCTACTGCCCATTTACTGGGAAGTTTAAGGACTAGGAAACGATGGTGTTTTGCTTTTTCTTACCCTGGTTTCTTTTCTGCCACACCCTGTACTGCCCACAGCAGTCAGGTGTCCATGGGCAGTGACAACCCAATGCGCCTTTGCCCTTCATTGACAAGGCAACATCTGCCCCATAGGGAAGGAGACTGTTTCCCACTTGCCCAGGAGAATTTAGAGAACATCCACAATGTGGTGCAGTGATTTCTTCAAGAGCTTTTCAAGGGGGAAATCACAGAAGAGGACTTTCTAGCTTGGCATGGCATCAATGAATTTTGCACAGCAGACTCAGCTGTCTCTGAGCACTTCTGGCTTGGCATCAGTGTGGGAGGAAATAACTCATGTCTCTCTACAAATAGAGTGAAAGAATCACCACCCCAGTCCTGTTAATCAAAATTAAACAAAACTAATAGATTTGGCAAAAAACCTTATTTCCTTCTGTCACCCATTGAGGGGTTCACTAGTGCCCAGTTTGATTTCATCACAGGAACTTTGTCTAACGGGAAAAAAATCTGATTTTAAAATTCGACTTGTACTTGCCAGATATTCCATGCTGGTGTGTACCAAAAATGTTGGATCATCTAAATGCTTGCAGTCTGGAAAAAAGAAATAAAACCACTTCATGTTGGTTCGAATAAGGAAATCATACAAATACTATAAAGACAAAATTGCCAGCTTCAGAGTCCAAATGAATTTAGAAGTCTATATTTAGTTCCTACTATTTCTGTTTCAATTATAAAACATTTCTTGTTAAGTACACACCATCATCTCAAATGCTACACTCAGTGTAGTTAGTTGAAGCCCCATAATTCATCTCTATTTTTAGTTTCCTCACAAATAAAGGAATGGCAAAGGACAGCAAGTAAACGATTTAGGCTGGTGTTTTGACAGGACCCTCACAGCTGCTCTAGGAATTGCTCTGGAAAAAATCCAATCTTGCCCAACTCCTGTTAAACAACTTCTCTTACAAAGTGTCAGTTTTTAAGCAACCCTTTCCCTGCTTTTGGAAAGGGTAGGAGAAAAGAGTACAGGAATCCTTGATAAAGCAGAAGGACTGGATTTTCAAAGTGTGCAAATGGTATTAATGTTGTTTTGCAGCCATGGATGGGAGAGTGAAAAGGATCACACCTTGAAAGAGAGAGATGCTTAATTCAGATGCCAGGCCTGGATATTACTAGGGGTATTAGGCTGTTGGAACTTTTTATCCAAACTATTTGGATTTTCTTGAAAGATTTGTAATTCCCTAATTGCACATTAGAAACAAAGTATTTCCATCTTCTAATAAATGCTAAATTTCTTTCCAGAGTCCATTCAAAATGTTCAGCATATGTTCCATATGCCCTGCTGTCTGCCACAGAGCATTCCAAATTTGCCTCTAGCCCAGATTCAGGAAGTGAAAAAGCGAGAGGAAATGCAGAAACATGATTCAGTCCCACTTGTAGTAAATAAGAATGTCTGAAAAATAGAGGGGTTTATTTCATTTTAATAAAAAAAAAAAATCAACATTTTTAGCAGGTTGTAGAAAAAAAAATCAGATTGATAGAAAATCTGGATGGCCAGTGGAGATGTGGGCTCAGGCTGTTCATTTTCCTGCAGGTCCATGCCAAGGTCAGGGGTCAGGTCTCAGCAAACCCACTGGACACTGTTAGGGCAATGTCTGTGCTTTACCACTCTGTCACATGCATGGTGCTTTTCCAAGCTCAGGGGGAGTTAGACTGAGCCAACACCAATTTGGCTGAATGAGAATTGGTTTAGTTGCTTGGTATAATTAAAGGGGCTCTCACAGGACAAAGTTAGGAAAAGGAAAATTTAAACTGGAATACAACTTATACCATGAACAAAGTAGGAGGTGAAGCCATGCCATAAGGAAAGAGGCTGGCTGTTTCTAAAGTCTTAAAGTCTTTTAAAACTGGACCACACAAAATCCTAAGTACTTCTCCCAGGAGCAATCATCTGCTGGTGGGAAGGTGGAAGGGATGAGGTAATATAAGATGAATATTAAACCCCTCTTTGAGGTACAAGGAGGGAAAGATATATCCTCAATAGAGAGAAAAAGACAGGCAGAGGGGTTAAAGGCTAACTCTAAAACAGTCAGCTATAATTGATAGTAATCTTAGTTTTTTTTAAGTGTGATGTGGAAAACTCTCATTCAGCTGCTGCTAATCCTGGAACAAGCTACGTTTTACTGGTAGCTCACTTTCTCTGTAAAGCCTCCACTTGCACATCCATGCTTGCCTCAACACAATGGCACAGGGCAAAGCCCAGCCAGGAGACCTCCTAGGCTGAAAGAATAATGGAAAATCCCCAAAACAATTTAAAAAAAAAAAAAAAAAAGACAGAGAGAGAAAAATCACCCAGTCTCTCTCATATTTTGGCTCAATTTGTAATAATTAGAATATGACCTAAAAGGCCAGTTTTGCCTGAGCCTACTCCTTCTTTCCCTTCAACTATTCTTTAAATGTCATCTCTGAGTTGAGCCTTTGAAAAATGAGTGTCTTTGCTCAGGACACAAGCCCAGATGATGCCCCTGAGTGGGATGACAGCTGATCCCTGTATCCTTGGTGCAGCTGCCAGTGGTTTCCCCCTCTGTGGTGCCAGCCCAGCACTGTCCCTGCCATGTCCAGAGCTGTCCTGGACACGAGGGTGTTTAATAACAGGGTGATGATGCCTGCACAGCTGGGTCCCCAGAGGCTGGATCCCAGCCCTTCAGAGACAGGCAATGCCATGCTTCCTCCTTACCATGGCCAACTTTTGGTAAATCCATTAGGAAATCTGCAATTTCTACCTCAAATTAGCTACTCTATCAAGAGCTACAGACAGGAGCAGACACAGCATTGTCATGTGTCCAAACTCAGTCCCAAGCATTAAACTAGTTAATTATACTGAAGCATGTTTACACAAGCTGACTAGAAGGTAGAAGATAAATGTTAATGTCTTCATGTTTATATAAGAGTAATATCAGTTTCTTCATGCATGGAAGAACAGTTTGAAAATTACAACACAGAATGAAAAATTATCACAAGTGTGAGGATTTTTAAAATTAAATATTTATTTCAGAAGGTTATCCAATTTGATTAGAAGGATTTTAGAAAGTAGAATTGGCTTGAAATTGCTGCACATCAAACAGCTGCTCTCTCAAACTAAATTAATGAATTAAATGTGAAGTCATATACTGCACTGTGTCACATACATATGGGTCAACATGACCCATAAAGCAAATGGCTCAACTATTATCTTCAATATTAGAGGATATTTAAATACAGAACTATTTTTAAACATTGAAAACAAAGAGAAATTTGACACTGGAGTACTTTGCACAGCAATACTTTTGCAGCAGCATGTCTCTTAAAAAAACAGTAAAATGAGAAGACTTTCTATGAAATATCAAAGACAGTGTTAAAAGCAACTCACAAGAAAAAAGATGAACAAGGGAAAACAAAACTGACAACGTTCTTGTGACCACAAGCTTTGATTAAATGCTGAATTTGCACTTGCAGAGATATTTGTTTTGCAAAGTATAAAATTTACTGCCTGTTCTGAGCTGCCTGTGTCTTGTTTTATCAGTGGTCAAATAGCATCTGATGTTGCTGATCCCTTGGAAGATATTTGTTTCACACACCCAGTGATGTCTAGTAGGTTCCTTCTCCTAGGAGAGATGAGTATTCATTTGTTGCAGCAAATTCCCAAAAACCTACAGTGAACTGGAAATCATCCTAACTCAGCTGTGTCTTCTCGGAATGACACGTACTGACTGGCTGCAGTAAGATGAACTGAAAATACATAACCTCATTTCATGCTAGGTGGTCCCAAATGCCCTTGAAACAATTCTCTTGCGGTTTTTACTGTCCTTAAACTGATATCACACATTCATGCCATCTCAGAGTGTGAAGTTTGAGCAATATAATGAATCATGGAAGCTGAGGCATTGCAAATACAGACTTATTAAGAGGCTGGAGAAACAGCCCACGATAAACAAGAAAGAAGAATCTACAGACTTCAATGAATTTTGGGTCAAGCCTTGAAAAGCACTGACTTCTCCAATGACCAGCAAATTAAAAAAAAAAAAAATTGAATTAACATCTAATTTATGTCGACTTCCACTTGGGTTGGATTGGATTGGATTGGATTGGATTGGATTGGATGGATTGGATTGGATTGGGCTGGGTTGGGCTGGGTTGAGTTGGGTTGGGCTGGGTTGGGTTGGGTTGGGCTGGGTTGGGTTGGGCTTGGGTTGGGTTGGGTTGGTTGGGTTGGGTTGGGTTGGGCTGGGTTGGGTTGGGTTGGGCTGGGTTGGGTTGGGTTGGGTTGGGCTGGGTTGGGTTGGGTTGGGTTGGGTTGGGTTGGGTTGGGCTGGGTTGGGTTGGGTTGGATTGGGCTGGGTTGGGTTGGGCTGGGTTGGGTTGGGTTGGGTTGGGTTGGGTTGGGCTGGGCTGGGCTGGGTTGGGTTGGGTTGGGTTGGGTTGGGTTGGATTGGGCTGGGTTGGGTTGGATTGGATTGGATTGGATTGGATTGGATTGGATTGGATTGGATTGGATTGGATTGGATAAAAGAAAGAAATTCTTCACTGTGAGGGTGATGAGACACTGGGACAGGTTTCCCAGAGAGGTTGTGGACTGCCCATCCCTGGATGTGTTCATGACCAGGTGGGATGGGGCTCTGAATAACCTGATCTAGTAGGAGGTGTCCCTGTCCATGGCAGGGGATTGGAACTAGATGAAACTGAAATAAGAAGGGCCTTGACTGAAGTTTGATGTTGTTGTCATCTTTCTTCTAAAGTACTACAACATCAAGGATTCATCAAAGCATGGAAATGTTTGTGTTATCCAAAATCAGCCCAAACAATACATTTCTAAGTTCTCCTGTCAGAAAACCAACATCAAACACTTGGCACGCTTGAGACAACTGGTTTTTGAAAGACACTGCAAAAAACCCCCAAACGTTTCCAGTGTCTCCGTTGGAAGCACAACATCTCTTTTAAATATGTTCACTTAAGGACTATTCCCCAAACACAGAGGAGTAATTTATAATTTGTTTACAAAAGAGGGTCAGATCTCTAAACACTAAGGCTGGTGTCATTTTGGTGTATTCTGAAGAGTTGGAGGGCTTGGGTTTGCCTGTACAAGAGGTTTCAACTGCAGCTGGTAAAGGTATAAAACACAGTTGTGCTTATATACATATGCTTATACTTGTGTAGCTGATTTTGGCCAGGCAAGGAATTAAACTGGTAAAAAAGTATTTATTAATATACATTAATAACTGTATCCAAAGCAGCATAATGCCAGCATATATACACTGGAAAAATAATAATAATACTCTTAAACAATCCCAGCTACATGCTTATAAGCACTGCCTGTCTTCTCAAATGGCTTTTATCCTTCTTCAGAGCATTGACTAGAAGGATAAAACATATAAAAGTGGATTGCAGTCTCTTTCCTGCAGAAAATATTGTGTATGGTCCATTTGACATCTTGAAATAACATTAAGCGAACCAAGAAACCTGAAAGTTGGATTTGGCAGGTGACATATTTGTAAATCAGCTTTCCATGGCATCAAATCCTCCATTATTTTTAATAATGAAATTGGTGTTGCAGCCTTCAGCTAAGTAAAACATTCACTTAGCACAACCGAATCTTTCAAATGATTATTCAAGGCAGGAGCTGGTCTGTTATGATCTTTATGCTGTGCTTAGAAGCCAAGGAAAGTCTCAATGGAGGGGAAGTCAGTAAGAGTCTTCCCAGAGGACTCTGGAGGTTTTAGCAGCTATTCTGCAGAGTAGGTGCCATCAGGTGTATGCATCTAGGAGAATTCCCAGGGCAGAGCAGGCATAAAGGTCCATCTCACTCTTGCTTTCTTGTTCTACCCTCAGAAGTATTTTTACAGATAAAGATGATGCCACAACTATTTTTAATTGTCTGCAAGGATTTAAAATTGTATAAAAGTCAAGTGTACACATATAGTCTAAACCTCTACTTACCAGTTTGGAGGGTTATTTTCTAAGGGTTCTTGGCAAATTAGGAAACTCCTGCTGCAGCTGTGAGTACTTTTTATTTAAACATCTGAAATTCCACAGCTATCAGCACATTAGCTTGAGCTTCAGTGACTCGTAAATCTTTCTCAGCATCTTATTTCATGAGGTCTAGTTCAAGCATTAGATGGAAATTGCATTTTGCAGAGACCATATTTGAGTGCAGTACTGAAAGAGAAGCAAATGGATTTTTATTTTAGCAGTAGTCCAGGTAGATACTAGAGAGTGTTCAAAAAATCAAGGATCTGGCTTGAGCTAGACAGCAGGTTTTTAATAGAAATAAAAGGCAGAGGTATTTTTTACCATTAGAAATGACATGAAACATGAGGGATATCTGAAGATCTGAGACAAGAACACAGTGTCTGAAAATGCAGACTTGAAGGCAGGCACAGCCTTGACACAACAGCTACCTTGCCAAAAGCTGGTGACAAGGGATCCACCCACCCTAAGAATGCTGTTTCAATTCCATTTCTTCAGCCTCACTTTGAACACACCCTGCAGACAATGGCAGGGCTGCTTGCAGTGTTATGAAGCTATCAAGTGCAACCTGAGCCTGCAAAGAGCTTTTTAAACATCCATCTAGGACTGGCCTGTGACACAGGTAATAGTACACCTAGTTAAGAAACAAGAGAACTCTTTTGATGACGTTCCAGATGGTTTTCATGTGTTTGCCACCCAGGCATCCATCTTTCATGATCCTTAAAGCCATGGCCTATTTGTGCTGCTGACAGACTCAGTATTTTTCTGCATCACAAGATATTGTGTGGGTACTTTAACTCAGACTAGCATAGCACCTGTAATGGTGATTAGGAGCTCCTGCTCAGTCCTGCTCCATGATCTAAACTTCCCAAATTTTAGAGAGCCTAGGACAGATCTACTGCTTTCCATTCCATCACTGTTCTATGGACTGCTTGTCACAACCCTGAAAATGCAAGGGCTTGATACCCTTACTTAATACCTGGGATGACTTTTGCCTTGAATGAGGCCCCATCTTAGCCCAGCATTTTTCTTACAAAGCCAAGATGCAAATCTCCCTCAGTGCCAAACATCCACATGGTTGCAGTGCTCATGTAGGCATAGGAGCCATGTTTGTATTGCCCATAAATTGGGCACAGTGCCTTCCCAGTGAAAACAGAGAGAATTTTCCCCACTTTCCTCCACCACCCAGTGATTATTCAACAGCTTCTGCACAGCGAAATTATCCATTGAGAAACCTCAAAAGGACAAAAGTCAGTCTGGGCACCAACAACCCCGTGGTCTGGATCCCCTCCTGACAGACCAGTGGGCACTCAGAAATGTAGTTATTCTTCTGTGCAAGGTGCTCACTAAAGACTGGGAGGAGCTACGGACAGGAGAGGCTTCACTGACCTATATGAAAAAAACAGTCTCAGCAAAAAACATCTGGACCAAACTAGATATGGGAAAAATTTTTGTGCATGGAGTATCTTCATCATTGCATTGTCAAAGACTGGAGATTTTACCTCCTTCTCCCAGCCTTTCTCCAGGCAGCACTGGAACTGAGAGTGTGCTCCAAGGGACAGGGGCATCATGAGGAAGACTGACAAAACCTATGGATCTTAGAAACCCTGAGAGGACTTAGATACTGATCTGCTATCAGGATTTTGAAATAAATCCATATTTCCAACACCAGAAATGTAGACATCTAGACATGTTCACAAATGGGAATTTCATTTCTTTGAAAGGTATGAAAAAATCCAAGGATCTATGTTTTGGATTTAAGTACCTTAAGCTCCTTTGCAGACCTTGGCCTTTCTTTTTTATCTCTGCACTGATGTCATTCATGGCTTGTGCATTGTTACAGAGCAAGTGACATAATAGTCTAGTACAGTCAGTCCATAAAAATCCAAATAGAGCTGCAAAAAGCAAAAGGCTCCTTTTTTTTAAAACCCTAAACAGGAATTGTGTGTTGTTTAATGGACTACCTGCAGTGTAGGGAATTGCTTTGGGCCAGGTAGAAATGGGGTCGGAAGTCCTGAATATAGTCAAAGCAAATAGTTTCCAGACAGTGACAAGGTTCCCAGGATTAGTAACACAGGTGATGTAGGGCAAATAGGCAGCCTGCAGAGACACCAATCCTCCACTCCTGCTTCCTGAAAATCAGCTCTGGAGATTTTATTGTCTGTGTGACCATTCTTTTCCAGTGAATTCCCAGGCAGATGCTGCTGTCAGCACATTGTGCTTTTCAGAATTGCCAATAAAAAGTCAGATGTGTGGCACAGACTGTGTAACTGCAAAATGATAACCCCTCAAAGTCTCCATTTTCACCAGTAACTTATGCACCCAGCCAGCACCAGCCAGGTAAGCTCTAGCACTGACAGCACAGAAAAGCCCAGCACATCAGTTACATCAGAAGACTGTGACTATTCTCCTACCTCTCTTATATATCACAGTTTTTTCAGCATGTCTACTGAATAAGATTTTTCATGGCAGTGCCAGCAAAGGTTTTGGCAGTTGTGTTGTTTTGTCATCTGTTAACACAGTGGGCAGAGCACTCATGCAGCCTGTGAAAAACCTATTTCCATTTGTTTTCGTAGCCTAAAGAATATCAAATTCACATGTCCTAGGAATGGGGTCTAAACATTGAACTGTTGGAGTATGACTTCATGCACCTTTCTAGACAGCCAGCTTTCACTGGAGTTATAAAAGATTCACTAGGCCAAGAGATAATCCTTCTTTTTCAGTTTAAAATATTCCTTTATGAGGGCAGACTCGTGTTCCAGTCCTTGTTGTAAGACCTGTTTAAATATCTTGTCCAATTACTATGGATACTGTAGAAATATAAGCATGCAAAACTCCTAAATGCAGTAAAATTAGATGCAAAAAAATTTGCATCTTTCAGGGAAATGACCCAACCACTGAATTAGAGTGTTGATTTTATTGCTTCTTCTGTCTCATTCATTTTGCCTTGATCAAAATTTAATAGTACCCTTGATGAATAAATATTTTATTCTGATTTTAGTGGGCCACATCCTTATTTCACTTCATTTCTGATCTGCACACAACATTGGTAGCATAAGAACACACTCTACAGTGTGCATTCATTGTTTTGTAAAACCAATTAAAAATAATCAAACCAACAACTTCAAAAGCACAACTCGTGCTATTTGGCTTCCATCTTCTTTTAGGCAAAACCAAATTCTGAGTCTGAACAAATTTAGTATCAAACAATAGTTTTAATGTTCAGCTTAATGTTACACTGAGTTCATCCTCCTTACTCATGCCCCTTGGGCTATCACTCCTCTTGCTGTTTTCATCTTTAATAAACACTTCTAGCAGATTTTCTTCTCTTTCTTAGTCATAATTTGGCAAAAAAAAACCTTTTTCCGAACTTCCAATGCTTTGTTAAACTAACTCATTAACTTCTCATTCAATACTGCTAACTCTTCAAATTCAAAATACATTTCCTTACTGTAATTGAATTATTTAATACCTATCTGAAATTTACATATGAAGCACAAAACCATTTGGTTATGGAGCTCTTCAATGTTAAAAGATGGTTTTTACTTCTTGATTTGTGTTACAACTTCTTTATTGGCACCACGATTTCAAAATATCTTTCTCATCTCATCTATCTCATTCCAAAGAAAATCCAGTAGAGAACATATTTTAACCTTTTTCCATATTTAATAGCATTTATTTATCCTGAAAGTACTTCAGTGATGTGACTACTAGGACCATCTGGACTTTTCCTAAATGTGTGGTAAGGTGCCTCCAAACAGCAGATCCTTTGTCTTAACTTTGTCACTTTTTGAGGTATGTTTTTATCTCTTTTTTTTTTTTCCCAAGAAAATTTACAAAAATTATAATGTTCTCAGCAAGTAGGACTCAGGCAGATTAAGCTAGGCAAGATGTCTTCTCCCTCTTCTGCAGATTTTGGCAAGGTCTGACTTCACTGTTCTTTAGTTTCCATTAACATAATAAATAATGGCTTTAAGTAAAGCTGGGCCTAGCACCAATTCTTGTAATACTCCTTATGTTCATCTTCCCTTCCAAGCTGGAACATTGCCATTATCATTAACCTTGATTTATGGTCTCCTGTCTGCTTGCCAGCCTACTTGAAAGTGTAGTTATCCTACTCCTTTTTAATTCATTTCTGAAATGAGACTCCATGCCATGCTATTATAAAGTCCAGATTCAGAAAATATTCTGAATTCCAATTGTGTATTAATTCTGCCACTCCATTTAACCAGAGATGTCACTTCCAGGAGAATGCAAAGCCTAAGGACTGTTAAGAATGAGCATTCCTAGCACCACAAGAGTAGGGAAAATAGGTCTGACAGGTTGAAGAGATGACTCTGGATTTCAGGAATACTCATATCCCTTTTCAGTACAGGAGTACAGACCTTCTGTTTTATCATTATGCCAAGGAGCCAGCATGAAATTGTCTTTATTCATTTTCCTCAAGAATTCATAAGAATGGGCTTCATTCTTCTGCATTATTAGAAAAATAGTTCTGTTATATCATTATTTATCTTCTAAATATCTTCAGGAAAGTTGGCATTCTGAGAGAGAATTGGTTTAGTATGATCATCCTTGATGTGTTCTATTGTGTTCTAAGGACTAAAACCTGCTCTTTTTCAAAAGTTTTTTTTTTTTAATAGTGTTAAAATAATGTTTGTTCTCACTCTTTAATCATCAGTCAGAGGGGTAGTTAAGCTTCTCCATTGCCGAAAATTTGTTTCTCCTTGATTTCTTTCCACCTCTGTCTTTACTGATAGGAGGAGTGAGGGCAACTGAAAACCTGGTTCATAGAGGAGGAATTCTGAATCTAGATATAGAAAAGCCTCCTCTGCACTGGGCAAACAACCCATTAAACCCACAAAAGAGCATGAAGAGCAATGCAAGGGCAGAAATTATTTCCATCAAATACAATTAGAAATCTCTCATAATTTCTTAAATATAACAAGTAATAAAAGTAAGAGTAGCCATAAAATATCTAGCCAACCTTTTATTTAATGGTATTAATTTCTTTCTTCCCTCCGTCTCTGTGAGCATTTTTGCACAGGGTAAGCCCACTGAGAGACTTTTAGGTGGTGTAAAATACAGTCTACAGCTTCTTCAGGAAGGAAAATAATTATCAGCAAAGCTTGGGGCTGGAGAATTCGTTCATTTTCTAATTTTGATTCTGCAGAATAAACTCCCAACACTGGCAAGAAGTAAAGAGCAACAGTCTCAGTTGCTAACCCAGTAGTTTCCATCTCCCTCTAGGGCATCAAAAGCTCAAAATCTCATCAGACACACTTTGATCCAATAAACTGATGCTTCTGCTGTGACCTTGTAGCTGGTGCTTACAGCTGTCTCTGGGCAGTAAGATAACAAAAGCAATATAGCAGCCTGAGGTAGACAAAATAAATTCTCTTAAAGCAACCAAAATTGTCACACAAAAACATAATGTGGAAAGGGAAAATGTACATGAGAAAAGACATGACATTAGGAATTTCTGAGAGGATTGAGAATTAGCTAAAATTAGTAGAACAACTTATATGGTTTCTTTGGACCTGGGGCACAGAGAAGTGGGAAGGTATTTTTACTGATCATAAAGTGTACAGGTGAAGGTGTTGTAGCTATGAGAATTAGCTTATGGGCATTTCAATATGTTTAATTCTCTCCCCACCCTCCCCCCCCCCAAGAATTCTAGACATAAAAAAAAAGAGGAACACAGAAAAAAACCCAACTTTTTCTGCCAATGAAACCCATTTTGATCCCTAACATTTCATTCCGTTCTCCATTTTCTTGCCTACTGAGAATTCAACATAAACTTTGGAAGACATTAGTGCACCTATTTGTCTGAAACGACTGTGCTGTTTTCTTCTTTGTTTTAATCCCTGTAACAGCTGCTTTCCAGCAACTTAGAAAGAATTTAGGTTTGCTAGATATTAATTATTAGGCTGCTTGCCTACTCCCCCTGCCATGTGTACACTCTGATCCTGTTCTTCATCATAAAAACACTACAAACTACACCACACGGGTATCATTACAGTAAAAACATTTTTGCACACAGAGGTCCTTATCTAGTTACTGCTCAATACTCTCCTGGGGAAATTTGACTTCAGTGGGAGCAGAGATTTCAGGTCATGAACTGCAGAGCACAGAACTCCCACGGAAATTTTACGTAGCAGATCAAGGTAGTGAAGCCCAGCCAACACAGTCTTGTGGGAATACTGACACCACAACTGAAAAGTGTTGACTTCTGCCTCCACTTAGGATATGCTGTGAGACCAGAACCTACATTCATATATCAGCTTAAGGCTGTAAAGCCTTTCATGACGCTTCAAGCTTGATAAAAAAAATGTTTGTTACTGTTTTAATATTACTTTTAGCATGATCTTATTTATAGACCTAATAGTCAATTTAAGATATCCTAGAGGTGGAGCTGGTAGCACTGCCTACTATTAAACATTACTAACACTTCCACTTACAAGGCTCTGTGTTCAACAGCATATAGCTTTGCCAGACCTGGGTGGTTTGGGCTCCAGTTTTACATGCAGCTCAGAAAATATAGCCTTAGGCTGAATTTTATTGGCAAGTATCAGCCAAAATTGTGCAAATGTCCAGATTTCTTCAAGAATAAAACTGAGAAAATTAAATATTTTTTTGCGATGTTAAAAGTACACAGACATTTTCTTGGGAAGCTGGAAGCCTGAGCTACAAGATATGTTGGAAACACAGTGAAAATTATGCTTTCATGATTTTACTTCTTTCCATCAAATCTAGATAAAGTTTTACAAGATAAACTTCTATGATATCATAGATTAAATGGGCTCAGCAGAAATAGCTTCTGTTTTAGAAGCTAAACAGCCCCAGTTCTGTCCTCAGTGAATAGCCTTAATCTTCTCTCATCTCCTGTAGTGCTGGTCTCTCAGAGCTGGAAATAAGGCATCTTCCAGATTTCCTCTCTTTGGGGACAGAAACTAGGCAATAAAAATCAAGCTGAAACATGAACTTGGATGGGAGGAAGCACAGAGGAGAAATGGTCTACTAAGAATTGGAGAAGGGGCAAAAACAGACCAGTGAAGGGAATGACACTGAAATGAGTGAATGAAGATTTAAATCTTTTCTGGAGGATGGATAGTGGGCCTGGATTAATCACTTGGAATTAGAGGCCCAGAAATATCAATGCAGTCATAGGAACATGCTGGAGAAGGTGAGACATGAAGTGACAAGTGGAGAGTCATAACATACTTTTTTTAGCCTGCAATTGATACCCAGCTTCCTAAGCCTCATCCTCTGCTGTTGCCAGAGAGTAGCTGTGAAACCCATTGGTGATCTAGAATACATTTTCCTTCTTCACAGATGGTCTCTATAAATTATGTCAATTTATTTCTGCTATAAATTATTTAACTGCTTGACAGCACCCTGCTGTGCTCAGCAATGATATATGATGAAATATCTCTATTTTTTTTTACAAGCAATATGAAATCAGGCCTGGTCAGAAATGGGTACTGTGGTTTAAGAGGACACTAGCCAGAAATTTGATTTCCTCTGGTGGTTTAAGTGTACCAATGGCTCCAGCATCTCTAAATGAAGCCTAAAAATGTCTCTTCCATGTTCAGCATGGATTCTGGTGAGGTTTTGGTGAAAAATGCTCAGATCTGATTGATGTTGCACTGAACTTGTCAAAGAGCATTTGCACAATCCAGTCACCTAACACATAATTGCAGCAATCTCCAGCTAGGACATGGCCTAAAACACAATGAAAGAATTTGAATACTCCAAAGCCTAAAAATCTTTATTTGGTAGAAAAACAATAAATAGGCAGGTCTTTGTTAATTTATTTGGTATAATGATGGTAAAGTGGGTTGGTGGAAAATGCTGCTTGATATCAATGGAAGGCAAATGCTTGTCACCAAATATTGGTTTCTTAAGATTTCAGTGCCTGATTTTAGTTTCTAGATTTGCCTGTGTCATGTGCTGACACATACAATTCCCTAAAATACAAAATGTTCCTCAGGGTCTAAGAAATCATGACCCAAGAAATTTTATTCTGGATACCAGGATTTATATGGCTCATAGTTTAGTTCAGTGTTCATATCTTTACTTTTGAAACCAAATTAAGAAAATTACAAACCTTTCTGGATGCTTCTTTTGAATTTGGTATACTGAACCAAAAAAGCACAGATATTTGCTTGTGGTTGGCAAAACCCAAGGTGCTATTGAAGTTCTATTTCACCTACAGTTGAGGTTAGGAAGAGTCAGCCCCTGTTTTTTCCAGTTTGGCTTGGCCTCCAACTTTGTACAGTCACTCTGTGTGACACCAGTGCCGGCAAAGCTTCCCTTTCACTCAGCATCAAACACCAAAACCTCAGCTCCGTGGAATTAAATTCTTCCTCTTGCTTACAGCAGAAAGGTTGAAGCTTACTTGAGCTAAAGCAGGGTTTATTTTGTCATTGTTCTCCAAGGCTTCCTACAGCAAAGCTGAGAGAAAGGTGACTTGTTAGAATTCTGATCAAGCACTGCTGGTTTAAGATTTTCTTAGAAAATCTTTTCACCTCTCTGAAATGGAGGAAATCTGAGGAGATAAATTTTTCGGAGGAGGAAATGGTACACAAACTTAGGAGTCCTTAGGCTGCATCTTAAAGCAGTGGCTTTAAGATATATCTTACTGGCTTTGCAGTAAGGCTGTAGGCCAGACTGAGGAGGTCTGGATTTAGTCCTTGGTTTAAACAGAGCAGATTTAGATAAGTCTCAGACAGCTACAGCCAGTGAGGAACTTAGACCATGACCAGAGGACTTTGGTAGAACAAAGAGAGCAGTGCACAAATGTCTCAGGCTAGGCGCTTCCTGCCCTGTGCCTATCTGGGATACAGGCAGAAACTATTCCTTCAGCTTTGCCCAGAGAAGTCCACTTTAGAGAGATTCCTAATCTGGAAGAAGTTAGAATACTGTTTGTGTATGTAGTATAAGTTTTCCTCCCATATTATCTTGAAAAATTTTCAGGGCAGATTTTATCGGTGCTAGAGCAGACCAAAACACAAGACTCCCTCCTCCACAGCAGCCACACATTGCATGCTCCTGGCTTTGTTCCCTGCTGGACCTTGGCCTCCTGTGGGCTCAGTGGAGAGGGAGAGCTGCAGTTCTGCCCAGCCCAGGGACCAGAGCACTGCTCTCTGCCATGAGCAGCAGGGCTGAGTGCCCCTCATTCAGTGCCTGCCTGGCCCACCCTGGTAAGAGCTTAAAGCATTAGACTCATAAAACTAGGGAACCACTTTTGTCTTAAGGAGTACTGTTTTTAAGGAAAAGCATGAAGCATTATTCTTTTAAAAACCAGATGTAACTCTCTAGCCACAGAAGACCCTCTAAACTCTAAAATGTATGGATACATCATTCTGTAGGCTTGACTCCAGAGTCTATGCTCTGGAGAGGGATAGTATTCATAACACATAAAAACCCCATTCTTAGTTTTTCCTATTGGTTAGCATTAAGCTTCTCCTTGTTTAATATGTGTGTTATGTGTTTTCCAAGATGCCCAGTTTCCCCCCTGCTCTTCATAGGGAGCCTATGTACTTTCATACACACTTATTCTTTGCACTCAAAGGGCCAAGGAATTAAATATGCTGGTGCATTAAAGTTCTCTTAGGAAAACAACCTATAGCCTAGATCCATATAATTAAATTTCTTATCTGTATATGTAACAAAACTTGGTATCTGAATTTACTTGACCTATTTGAAACATCCAGACCCCAAAACTTACCCTCACAATAGAAAAACTGTTTATAGTGTGACAAGCAGAATGTTTATAAAATACATTACAGAATCAAAACACTGATTTTTTTGGAGACAGAAATGGAGACCTAAAGGCTCTGTATAACAGAACCATGGAAAACCACTGGCTGGACTGTTGCACTTTGTGATTCCAAATTAATACTTTGTCATCCAGCCACTGAAGTCATCAAGAACATTCTGATGAAAGCTTGCAACTGATTTGTCAATAAAAGTGGAAGAACTAGCTCAGTCTATACTCACTTCTCCATAGTGTGAATGGGATTACAGAGACAAATACACACATTGACATTTTCCAGTTACTGTCCTCAGTGTTTCTGATGCCTCACCACAAGATACAAAATTTCTATTAGGATTCCCTCAACCACATCTGTTATCACTGAATGACAGAAAGATATAACCTGAATCTCAAATTCCCTAAATCTTGGGGGAATATTTTCCTGGTAGAATAATACAAGGACTACATAGTACTGTTTATTTACCCTTTTCCTATGCTATTTAAGGTTACTTTAAAGTATAGAATACTTTGCTAAAAAGACCTTTGCTTTTTCTGTGTCATCTAAAGTCTGTTATTTACCTGTTGGCTATGAGGAAATGCTTAGACATTTGTTCAGCCTGGAGAAGGCATCAGGGTGAGTTAATTGTGGCCTTCTGATACCTGAAGGGGCCCCACAAGGAAGACTGAGAGACACTACAGGAGCTTTTAGTGACAGGACCAGGGAGAATGGCTCTAAGCTGCAGGAGAGTAGGTTAAGTTATAGTGTTTGGAAGAACTTTTCTGTGGGGGTGGCGGGACACTGAAATACATTGCACAGAGAAGTTGTGGATGCTCCATCCCTGGAAGTGTTCAAGGATTCTTTAGGGCTTTGAGTAACCAGGTCTAGTGAAAGACATCACTGTCTTTGGCAGGGAGGTTGGAAATAGAAGATCTTGATGGTCCCTTCCAACCCAAGTCCTTCTACAATACATTCTATGATCTGACTTTTTGTCCTAAAAACCAACAGATTACCCACTACCATCAAATCCATTTGTATCACAATCTTTAATCTCATACTTTCAAGAAAGTTACATGCTCTAAAGTATGAAATCTTAATTGCATGGATCAAGAATGAAAAAGAGGCTTAGACATTTAAGAAGGTTACATATTTTTGGGCTACCATCAGCTTCAAACTTCTACATTGTTGGTTGTTCTGGGTTGTCTTCAAATCTCACTGTGCTTCAAACATCTACTTCAAAACTTTATTGATCACACTACTTAGACATATTTCAAGAACATGTATCTAATATATGCCATGCCAACAGGTATCATTAATAAATATCCAGTTAAAAAATTAGAATTGCATCATCACACATTTGAGTTATACAGGTTAAAATAATTGGCCTTTTACACAGTAGAAAATTGTAGGAAGGGAATAAAAGGTTTCTAACACCTTTAAAATGGTGAAACAACAATTTTTTCACTTCCAATACTTTGAAAGGCAAATAATACTGCTTCAGTATTGAATGTACTGAGTGTTTATGAAAACCATGAACACAAAAAAATGTGTCAGATTCTCTTGCATCATTTTCATCTTTCTGTGCTAGTATTGTTTATACACCCGTTGGTTTCTCTCTCCCTGACTCAGACATGCGTCATCACTATTTCTGGGAAAATATTATTGACATTTTGTCTTTGGGTGTCTGTCACTTCTGGAGGGGGGGGGGGCAGGGGCAGGGTGCAGAGTGAGACTATCTAATGCATGGAATGTAGGTCATAAAAATCTGAAGGCACTCAAGATGTTTTTGAACCAGAAAACAGACTTAACTGGAATGGGAAAAATAAGAAATTAGATGGCTTCATGTGATTTAATTTTAGATGCGTCACTGAAACATCACAGCTGCTTTGCTGGTAACATCTTTTCTGGAGAAAATGAGCTGGATGTCCTAACAATGGCTTACTGCTGGTAGGCAAACTGGGAAAGAATCAGTAATTAAATAGAATTTCTTTTTTCCCTCTGCAGAAGTATTGTGGAACTCAACTTTCCTCCAATTCAGCTTGCTCATGCATGGAAGCTGCAAGGTGCTGCTGAAGCTTAGACACTACCTCACCACCTCCAGCCCATCCAAGGCAATTCGTAAAGAGCTCTTCACGTTACTGACAAAGGAATTTGGGACAGTTGGAAAGTGCTTCACAAGTTTTTTCCATTCCAGTTCTTCACTCTGGGCGGTCCTTACCAGACCCTGCTCTGTGTTTTGGCTCTTCTCTACCCAAAGCTGGCCAAAATAATTTCAGTTATATAACATTTGCCACACTCTCCTCTATTCTTCAGCCTGTCTCTTTTCACACATTACCCTGGATTTCCAATTTGCCTATTAGCATTTTCACCCCCTTCTGCTTTATCAAATTCTCTCCTTGATCATCATTATCTCTGCGAGAATCCCCACAAATATTTAAAACTATTTCATATCCCTGACTCCTACCTCAGAACTCAGAAGTTAATACAAAATGCTGAACTCTCCCTGGTCACAGGTGAAATGGGCAACCAACAACAGTTACAAAGAGAGATATTCATATCTCAGCCATTGGAACCTTTCTTAGGAAGCTCTCATTTCTCAAGGAGTCAGTGGAGAATGCTGTTTTTTCTAACTTTGGTACAGGTACTAGGCATAGGGAATATTCTTAATTCTAAATACGTGACAGAGGCTTTAGAAGCATTCATGTACGAAACTTTTTTTTTTTTTCCCTAGGAAAAGAATTTTATTTTATTTCATTTTTCTTTTATGGTTCTGTGTTCCACTTAAGTTTTTGAGGAACTAGGACTTGCAAGGCATAAAAACACTGCTGTTGATCTGTGTTATTGGTCCTTTTGGTATTCTGCTCCCCTCCCTTGCCCTTACCCAGTGCTGTGTAATGAGCAGGTGTTGGTCACAGCCTGGGCACGATCCTGAACCCACACCTCACTCATGCCCTGAAGCTGGCCTTGCATGTTTATTCCCTAGTGGGAGCCAGGTGCTTACTGAGTATCTTGAAGACTACTGACCCTAGTGATTTCCAAACCAATGTTTATGCAAATGGGAGGCACAGGATGTTTAATGTCTGTCTGCTACACTTCTAGTGCAGTCACCAGAAACCATGCAATCCTATATCATTATTTAATAGCTCATTTGAGAATAGCAGCATGATTCCCCTTTCAACAGTTGTGGCTCAGAAAATGCAAGATTACACTACTTCAGTCACCTCTTGACAGCTTAAAAGAAAGCAAGTTTAAAAGGGCTTTTGGGGTTGGAAATTTCTGATTGCAGAAGCCCAATCTTAAATGAAACATCATAAAACACTACTAGGGAATAAAAGACATTCTTTCAGAGTTACAGAAAAATGCACATTGCAGGTAATTTCTCAGTAAAAGTGCCTACTAGGAATCCTCAAATTTGTCTGCAAATGTAATAAAGTCCAGGAGAGGAAGCAGTGCTGGAGATAAATGATGAAAAACGATCTCTGCAGTGGCAGTGAGAAAAAAGACACAATTTGAAAATACATGACCTTACTCCATCTGATTTTTAACAGTAATGAGAAAGAATTAAGAGGAATAAATTTCAAAATGCCAATTCAAATGTACATATATTCCAGTAGATCTAATTAGCCCTCATAAAGACTTGAAGGAAATAGTTGCAAATGGTAGATCAGAACTTTATCAAAAAGGAGAAAAAAAAAAATTGCATATAAAAATCTCACCTGAAAATAACATATTCACAGCCCAGACATTCTGGGTTTTCCTGTGATATCCAAAACATAAGACAAGAAAATGTACTAAGATGTCATTCAGCCTGAGAGAAAAAATTTGGATGGATGAACTGGTTGAACATAATAGAACTTCAGATATGAGTGAGGCTGTCAGGATAAGTTTTCCTGAGTAATTAATCACAGAGAAGAAAAATTCAGAGGTAAAGCGACTAGGAATATCTGCACTAAATTGGAGAGACAAGTTAAATCAGATGTTTCAATTACTGACATGGCTGTATTTCACATGTACTCTATCACTCAGTTTACTATCAATAAGTAAATGAAACTATTAAGGACAGTACAGAATGCAAAATAAACCTTGATTGAAGAAACCAAACAACTTGAAATCCAATTCAGCTAAGGCTTAATACTGAAAAGCATCAGACTGTTAACTTCTTTCCCAGTCATTCAGTTAGAGCCTGAACAGCAATGTTTGAAAATTAACAGACTCCCACAGGAAAGCAGAATTTCAAAATATAGTGCTGTTGCATGTCTTTTTCCACTTGATCTACCTGATATAAAGCTAGTAGAATAAGGACAGATTGCAAATGACTCTGAATTTTTAAAATCTGGATATGTTATTAAATGCAGGCAATAAGCAGTAGTAAGCACAGGGGGAAAACTCTACACTTCAAGTCATGATTTTTCTTTTCAATAACATTTTTGCAGGTCTGCTCTTTATATAAACTGAGACTGCTCAAGTTCCATCTGCCCCTTCTGCAATTCTCAGATGACACAGTCTGCAAACCAGATAAGTACCAAAGCCCTCAAATATACATCCCAGTCCTTCAAACCCTTTGAAAAGCAAAGCCACTTTCAGCTTTTCCTTGACAAGGTCTAGTAAGACAGACACACCAGCTTCTCAGACCTCAGAAAGGGCTTTTTGAAGCAAAACATATGAGTATAGAAAATATTCAAAATGAGACTGCAGCACATACAGACTGCCTGAAAATCAGGCACAAATCAGACCTGTGACACCTATAGTAGTATTTATATTCTATAGGCAGTATTAGCAACTGGCAGCATCTTGGTTTAAACAATCAATCAGACATCTCTTTGACGTGGCTCACTATCAGGTGACCTAGTTAAAGAAAGTAAGTCCTTGAAAGACTGAAAAATTCTCAAATTAATAAAATGTTTACAATTAAAACCAATTCCCAGCAGATTTTGTCACACAGTAGATAACTTGCATATCTGCGAATGGCATATGTCATTTCTTGATGGTTTCAGTCAATTATATACTCTCTTTTGATAAAAATAAAAACAGATTTTTAAAGCTTTATCTCTAGAAACTTTCTGCTTTCCAATAGTTTAATTTGAGAAGGAAACAGTAATCTGCTTCCCACTGGAGAGGAAGGCAGGTGAGGTGGCAGTATACATCCAGGACTCTAGAAAGAGACTGAAAAAGAAAGATATTGCCTGGTCAGTATTGCAGTTGCCCTCCGTTTTTACATTTTTCCTCCATAATAAGGCTGAAAGCCACTGAGAAGATCTCTCCCTGACTGCATGCTCTGTCTGTGCTATGGAATGAATACAATCACTAGAGCAGAAAGATTGGACACAGCTCTCATGCTGATCCTGATGAGGTTCCTGGTATAATTTCCATACCCCCTCTAAGCTGATGCTATAAATAACAATCAATGCAACCTTACATGGCTAAGTCTTGATAAAGTTTCTGATGGTGCCAAAATATCTTATTTCTCTGCTTGCCAGCTGCTTTCAATAAAGTGCCTTCCATCTTTTGGAGCTGTGTTTGCATTACCCTCCTCCCCCTGAGCTGCTTACAGTGCTGCTTACAGTTGGGTCAAACTTTTTCCCCTGTCTTGCCCTTTTGCCTCTGTATAAAAAGTAGGCTCATTATTCTCTGGAGCCACCCACAAAGAAGAAAGGGTATGTATATACCACCTCTTTCTGAAAGCATTTCACATTGATTTAAGACTTTCTTCCATTCAGGGCTCACTTGCCCTCCTCTTAGTGAAAGCTCTCTAAAATTGGACAGTAACTAACAACAAATAAAAAGAAAGTTGAGTGGAAGGAAAAGAGCTCTAAAGCTGACAATTACACAGGAAACTTTTGTCCTGGTCTCATCACAGCTGCATTGACATTGGATAGATGCAGAGAGGCAGCTGTAGGTTGAAGTTTGGGTGTTTCTCAGGATTGATGGCACTTGAGAAGCATTTCAATATTGCAGTACTGGACTCCTGTATCTAGTCTCCATTAAGACTTATTTCAGATAGCTTCTCAGACTTCAATTCTCAAAATTCAATCTAGTTTTTGGGGTTTTCCCTTGAGGCAGGAATCATAGGACACTGAGTAAGAAAATCCAGTTTTCCCAATTCTTATTTCCAGTACAATTAGATAATGTATTTGTTATAATTCATGAGAGGGATCTGTTCAGAGCTTAAAGGTCAACTGGTCTGAATGGAACTAAATTCTTGTCCTGTGTGGAAAGGAAGAAATAAAAGACATGGAAAAAACCAACCAACAAACCAAGCAAAAAAACCTGAACCTTTCCATAGTGTCCAAGTTCCAGTAAGTACAAAAGTGAAGCAATTGCTGCCCCTTCTTCCTATTAGTGAGTAAGCACAAGGCTGGGTGCAGCACATCTGCTGGATGGGCTGGTCTGGCAGACACAGCTGGGATAACAGTGCCCACACTGGGATAAAGATCAGTGAGGCTGAGGTGGAGTGAGGGTTTCCATGCAAGCCATAGGACTGACCCTAGAACTGCACAGTCCATGACTACCCACCTTCACTGACTTCTGTGGCTCCACTGTTGCACTGCAGCCTGTTAGAAAATTTCACAGATGAAGTCTTTTACTATTGATGAGGGTGAAATAGTTAAAAAAAAAAATAAAAAAAAAAAAAAGTGTATTCCAACACTTTTGCTTTTGCATTAAGCCATATGCCAGGCAGGCAAAAAATCTTGGGCTAAATTCTCAAAGCTTTTGGGAAATCTATCAAACCACAAACCCAGGCTAAGTCAGAGTGAGTGTGTGAGTCAATGCACTTATTTAGAGCTCAGTAGTGGCTGGGCTACAGGCTGTGCACACAGAGAGGAGTCAGTTGTTGCTCTGAAGCAGTTTCAGTCTGCAGTAGGAAAGGAGACCCAATTCACCATGGTACATGAAGCAGTAAATGTTTAGTTTTCTAAAGGGAATTTGAATTTATTTATGCCCTAGAAAGGAAAATCCTAATAATAGTCTTATCAGAGCTATGTCTACTTTATTTGGAACTGGAAAGTAGGGTTGTAAAGGTTATTTTGTGAGATCTGATAACTCTTTACTAAAGGATAGAATTTTATTACTTGCTATTGAGGATTGGATTAAAGCTATTCTATTGGAGTCTTCTTAAACTTCCATTATTGGTCATACTACCTTCTGTATCACCATAAATGGATTTAGAAAAGTAACTGGAAAAAGATCTCATCTAATTGCAGAAGTAAGTACAGGCTCAAGATTCAAGGCTATGATGTTATGTGTTACTTTTTCAGTTTTCAGCCAAAGATTTTAAAAAGCATTCTTACAAAAGGCCACCACTAATTGGGAGATTCTCCCAAAGGAACAAAATATCTGCTGTAACAAAGAGTTGCCACAATTTGTAGAGTTAAAAAGAGATATCTGTTTCATATTCAATTCCTGTTTGAACAATGAAATAGTTGCAAGAGATGTTACAAGAATTATTTCACTGTGTATTAAAAAATGTGTCTCCAGGATATAAAAGGCAAGGGGCAACACTGAAGTTGAATGCTTCTATCAGTAAATCCAGCTCCAAAATAAATGTTATGAAACTGGCTTTGGTGTGAATAAATTTTATCTTACTGCTGCATCAGTACTGAAAATATGATTTTGTTAGTTCTGTATTTATACATCAGAGGTAGAATGACAAACTCTCATAATATTAGAGACTGCAACAAGATTTTTCTATTGCATCTTATTCTATTTATGCATTGGATCTGGTATTTTGAATTGAAGGTTATTATTTTGATTCTTGAGATACCCCTCCCCTAACCTAAAAACATCTAGGCTGTTTCTGTGGATCTGTATGCTCTGGTTTCTCTTTCAAGTAATTACAGTTACTTGTGGCTTTATATTTCTCACTTCAACAGGAGCATGGGCCCTCTATTTAGTCTAAAAGCCTTCCCCATTTAGAAAATGCTGGTTCTCTGTACTCAGCACTGGTGAGGTCACATCTCAGGTTCTGTGTCCAGTTTTGGGCTCCTCACAACAAGAAAGACACTGAGAGAAGGAACACAGAGAAGGAGCTGGTGAAGGGCTTGGAGCACAAGTCTGATGGAGCAGCAGCTGAGGGAGCTGGGGCTGTTTAGTCTGGAGAAAAGGAGGCTCAGGGGGGACCCCATCACTCACTAAAACCACTGAAAGGAGGTTGTAGCCAGAGGGGTTCAGCCCCTTCTCCCATATAACCAGTTACAGGACAAGAGGAAACAGCCTTAAGGGATTCCACAGGATGTTTGCATTGTATATTAGGAAAAATTTAATCATGGAAAGGGTTATCAAGCCCTGGAAGTGGCTACCCAGGGAGCTACCATCCCTGGAGGTACTTTAAAAAAGTGTAGATGTGACACTCGTGGCCTTGGCAGTGCTGGGTTAGTGGTTGGACTCAATGGTCTTGGAGGACTTTTCCAATCTTAGTGATTCTTTGAATCTATGATTAAAATTTAGGATATGCTTAAGCTTTTCTGAAATTCATCCTGCTCAGGGTAAAACTCTGATTTGAGGACATTTTCTTAGACATTAAACTTACTCTGTTTTATTTAGCTAAGAAATACAGAACACTATATAATCCCATTATTTTTACCAACTGTGTGAATTCCTTGAGAAGAGCGTTAGAGAATAGCACACAGTGACTGCATAGTCACATTTTTATTTATTACCACAGTAAGGTCAAGTCAGGTGAGGCAAGAATGGAAAAACATAAAATAGAAAAGGGTTGCATTGAACAGGATAGTCCAAGCCAGGCCAGGCAAGGCCAGAACCAGATTGTTCTGCTTTTGGTTTGAGACACTCTATCTGTATATTTGATATACCTGTATATATGAGTATTTGATATACCTGTTTGATACCTGTCATTGGATTCTTGCAATGTTTCAAAGGAATCTGAACACTTTTAGCTTTGTTTCTTCAGGAGAAGTCAACTTAGTAATTTATACAGATCCTAAAACTGGCAGTACATTTTCCACCTGGCTACTTGGCTCAAATCCAGGTCACTCCTTAACATAAATTTATAGCTGTTTCATGACAGATGCTAAAGGACTTTGTTGTTTTTAGACCAGATCTCAACAGCTTGTAACTTACCACAAAGCCTAGTACCTTGCTTGTACTTGCAATAAATATGGGAGGGATTGACTGGTGTCTAGATTTACTCCTTACCTTTTTCATACTGCTTCTCAGAGTCATGACTGAAAATAAAGTCCACCAATATTTATCAGATAATGGATTTCTTTCCCCAAAAGTAGAAGTTTATTTGTAGGAAAAGGCTGGTTTCCAACATGTAAGGAAGCTTTCTTATTTACCTACATTTCATGATAAGCTAATGAATAAATCTTGCCTCACTACATCTCTCTCCTGGGATTTACAATGTTTCACATAGATAATAAAAATGTAGCTATTCTTGTTAAAAAGTTAGAATTTCTTGGATTTTTCTGTTCATAAATCCTCCTTTTCTTTGCTTGATGTTTCCCCAAGCTTGTCTGCTGCCTTTATTTGGAAAAGTCAATTT
This sequence comes from Muscicapa striata striata, assembly GCA_030060385.1. Lineage (NCBI taxonomy): Eukaryota > Metazoa > Chordata > Aves > Passeriformes > Muscicapidae > Muscicapa > Muscicapa striata. The sequence goes on from JAREIS010000048.1 coordinate 970,345, forward strand.
GGCAAAAAGCAAAGGCTGGGAGTAGAAAGACAGGAATAAAAATGATAGAGTTGATTTAATTTGACAAGCTGACCTCAGTGGTGAAGCACAGATCACACAGCCTAGTATGATCCCTAGAGGGTCTTCTGAAGGCTTTAGTAGCAGAAAGGCTGGTTGCTTTCTTACATCTTGAGGTATCAAAGAAAATGAAATAAATCTTGTCTTTTATTTTCCCCCTCAAAACTGCCTTTCTCAGAAGCCTTGCCAGTATCCAAATAGCTGCCTGATGAGTTTATACTGTATAAAGTGCACAGATTACTTGACTTATGTTAAAATCACCTCCTGCTATATTATTGCATGCCTAAAAATAGGGAACATCAGCCAGCCAGTGCATATTCTGCTTTCCAACAGATTTACAAGGAGGCTGACAGGTAGCATGCAGTTAGCCACTTCTAGCACACCTCAAATCCCCCAGCTGGTTTTCATATTCAAACACCCCAACAGCTCCCAGATATTTCAGACCTTCCAGAACCAAGCACATTGTTAATGCACAATGGTGTTTATGGGGATTTTTCCTGTTCTTAGTTACTGTAATGTTGAATTAATTCATAGTGGCTGATAATGGAGGCTGTCTTCAAAAAAAACCTGACCCTTTCAGAAAAATGTTTGCTGTGGTTGTGCAGGTAAGATCTGTCAACACAGCCACAATTTTTGCATTTGGGGTATTTTCTTCCAATCCCTCTAAAAATTGGAGAGCATCCGTGTGCTTGAACTTTTCTGAGTTTGGACACAAGCACCAGTCACTTCCCCTCAGAATGTAAAAGCAAGGCAGGACTAATCTTGTTTTGATATATTAGCTTTGATTTTTTCCTATGGTATGAAGTATGGCCTTAACTTATTAAGAAATTATCTAATTATCTATTAATGTTATATTTACTATTCTGTCTTTTCATGATAAGAAACTTAATTCCTAAGAGAGAGTTCTAGACTTGACACACAAAGAAAATATATATCAAAAATAAAAACAAAACACAACAAACAAAACAGAACAACAAATAAAAAAACCCACCGGCACTGCCTCTTTCTGATAAAGGAGAAACAGAGTATGATTTTAACCCAGAAAATCAAAATGTGTTGAGAACAGAAGGTGACTTATCAGGATTAAAAAATTATTAAAATATAAAGCATGAAAATATAAAAAAATATAAAATATAAAAGCTGAAAAATCAGTCCAAATGAAACTTTTTGAAGCTTAGAGACAACACCCTGAATAATTGAGAATGTTGTGTTTAGCCTGCTGAGACACTGAATTCAGACATCTATATAAGCACATGTTCACAGTCATGAGCTAAGGCTTCAGTGAAGAGACAGAATATCAGAGAGGAGCCAGTGTCCAATGAGTCCTGTCTTCTTTCAGGCTCATTGAGTAGTGTTGTTTCAAGTCACACAGAGACAGAATTTGCAATTTGATAGCATAATCTTATTTTCCTTAGTTTTCAGAATAATTTGTATTAGCATTGCTACCAATTCCACCTAATAGATGCAGGAACTGGAGCAGAGGAGTTAAACAACCAGCCCACCACCAATCACAGTCTGGAATAGATTTCAACTGCAAAGCCCCCCTACTTTTCAAGTAAGTTTCAGAAAACTTGCTATCTGTATAAATTCAGGGCTTATTTACCACAGCCATCTCCCCTGCCCACTTCCTGCCACATGATTCTCATTCCTGGGAGATTCTCATTCCTAATCAGATTTTTTTAATGTCTGCTACCCACAAAATTCATCTGTGATTTCCCTGGTGAATGCTTCTACAGTTTTTATGCTCTCCTTTATATTAATTCCTACTTTTCATGTCTTATATTTATACAGACTGCATGTGCACACACAGCATGAATGCATCATGTGTATTTTGGGGTATATACAACCTGGAACTCATTAGAAGTGTGTGCTCTGTCTTCATCTCTCATTAGATCAGGGCTGCTATGAACTTGCTACCTATGGCAGATTAAACACTTGTTGGACTGTGATTTGCAAATTGTGATTACTCATTTGCAAAGATTTGGAGGGATTTTTTAATACTGGCCACATGAGAATTCCAGCACGGACCAGATTTCATGTTCACTAATATAATCATGTGTTCAACTTCAAGCACATGTTTTCTTTCCCAGATTTTAGGATCAGGCCCTGGGTTTCTATGGTGTATTTGTGCTGAACCCTCCAGACAGATTATTTGTTAAGCAGACACAGCTCCTGTGCCTGGAACTGAGGAGCAGATGAGTATTAATTTCAGGGATAATTGATATACCTGTTTTCTCTTTCAGGATTTTAGTTACCTTACATTGTCAATCACTCTACTGTTTCAAATGAGCCAATATGGTGTTTACCAAAGACATTGAGACTCAGCATGGAAAATGAGCAGAGTTATTCTGATTCATTGTTGTAACAGACTATAAACTTCTCCTCTGTTTTTAGAAACATTTACCATAGCAGCTGAAAAATTATTTTTCAAAATACTATTTCTACAGCCATGGGATTAGATTTTGGGTTTAACCCAGAACATCCTTTATGTCACTAACACCCCCTTCTCTAATTCTCCTAATCTCTGCACACACACGGAAGAAATTTAAATTACCTACAGTGGCTCAGTTTTTCTTCTGTGTTTTTAGGGCAAACCTATCCTGTGTAGTACATTATAATCAATATGACTTTCTACTTGATAAAGTTGGCACATTAGAGGTAGGGAATAATCAGTGAGAATGAGCTGCTGCTGCACATCACAAAGCAGTTGGCCTTAATGTCATGCAGATCCTTCCTATTTTGTATGAATTTAAATGAAGTAGTTTCTCAAAATGGTGTGATTTTAGCTAAAGATGCTTAACATGGAGCAAAACACACAATTTAAAACTAGTTACATATAGCTGCAATTAAAAATTTGAAAAATTTCCTTCTTGACACCTTCTGGACACTCTATGTGCCCTGTGATGCAAAATATTTTATATTTTTTTCTGAGCTGTTGATGTGTTCTTAGGGAGATAAATGAACCTCAAAATGTGCCTCTGTAATTAGAAACATCGAGATGAACTTGAGGGAAGTCTTTTTCCAATAAAGATGTTTACATTCTGATGCTTTCTCCCCTAAATCAGGACACAAACCAGTGCTGTGGTGTTGGATATTGCCACACACATATAAATTCTGTCTTATGGCCAGTCTCTAGGAAATAAAGTACCACACACAGCGGATCATGTCATCTATAAGATATTCATGAAATACCACCTACATCTTCTGGAGAATGTGGACCTCAAATGCCATGAGAGTGGGGCTGTGTAAAGACACAGTTAAATAAATCTCTGTATCATCCAAGTGTTCTGAACTGCAGGAGGAGCAAGCTGAGCTGCAGGCCACCACTGTTTTCTCTTCTCCTTCATTTTCCTCCATGCTAATAATGAAAGCAGGATGGTAGGGAGCTCATTTTTCACTCTTTGACATCCCCTTTCTTGTTTTTCTCTGAAAACAAGAGACCACAGAGGCTTGATTTCACAGAGGGTACATCTGTGACTGTAAGCCCACAGTGCACACACAAAATAGAATGTGCCAAGAGTTGTTCAAAATCTGAGATTTTTTTTAAACTGCATAATTTTCAACTCACTGACCACCCGAAACTTAACTTCTCTTTTCATTTACCCCCAAATCTCATGGACCTAAATAAGAAGATAACTGTCACAACTGTATTAGAAGTAAATGTAAACAGGAATCAGTTTTCAGGAGAAAACTATATTTTATGCTGATTTATCACCTGCAGAATTATGTTCTCAAAGAGATGGAGGTGGGTATCAGCACACTGGGGAAATAAAACTTCTGCCCAGCTGTTGTAATTCATAGCAATTGCTGCAAACTCTCACAGTAACATAAAGAGGCAAATGTTTGCCTGGCCTGCAGCAGTCAGCATAGTTACAGAAATCTACCCAAATTCCATGGCTGGCCTTTGTTAGCTGGCAAAGTAACTTCCAGATATCTTTCACAGTCTTTAGGTCTTAGTTTTTCATTCCAGAATCTGACTGCATGCCACTAGTGTTGTCAGCATCAGCAATCTACTCTGTCAGGTGAAATTTCCTCAGTAATGTGTAAAATAAATATTGTGTTATGTAAACACTGCCCATTAAAAAAGTTATCTTAGACAAAGTTGTCCTCTCTCTTAAGAAAATACTGATTTTATTTAATTACCTATCATGTTTCAAAGTAAAATAGTTTCAAAATTTTTTTCAAATATTGTTTGAATGAAAGGAAAATTCACAATGTCAACCAGTGCAAAATGTGTAAAGATTACTAATTTTATTTTCAACACAAATATTAAATTGTTTAAATGGCCTAAATAAGCTGTAGTAAAGTTTACTTTATTCTAAAAGGTAGTGGTGATACAGAGAAGTTTGCCTTCAGAAGCTGCTCTTTTTCAATTTGCCAGAATTTACTCACGTGTCTTTTTCTGCAGCTGATGCTACAGATATGAAGCAACAAACAAACAAACCAAACACAAAAAACCTCAACTTAAAACAAAACAACCAACCACCCAGAAAACATTGCAGCTCACCCATATCATGTTCAGTTTCTTGTTTTGTTTGCTCAACTTTATACCAATAAGACTAAAGACATTGATCAGCAGGAGGTTTTAATTTTCCTTAAAAAATCTAACAAGCACTCAGGAAATTTACTTCAAAAGTAAAACCAACAAAACCAGAGATGATGTGTACAGAAATTTTGGGGGAAAAAAACATGCAAAACAATGGTATATATTCATCATTGCACCTCTCATCACTTTCTCAGATTTTGCCCCCTCACTTTCCTCTTCATATGACATCTGACATCCCAAACCACTGAGAACTGCAAAGTTTTTGAAAACATCAGAACTCCCTTAACCTGCTGAGAAGTTTCTCTGCTTTTCCCTAAAAGGGGAATTTCACTGTTAAGATTTATGGGCCAGAATGGCAATATATAATCCCAGAGGAGTAACATATTTCAGATGCTGAAATCTTTCTGCAGAGGCACAACTGGCAGCTTTATGCCCTTACTGTGAGCAATAGCTCATTTTCCAGTGGGATGCACACCTGGCACTGGGTGACATGCAGAGGCAAACAGAGCACTGCTGTCCAACCACAAGGACTAGCAACATGATGCACTTCCAAGCTCAGATGTTTTTATGTACATACAAAAGGGTTTGGGGAGCATTTCTGCTGGTTGAGATGTATTTTTCTATGTTCCTTGCATCTGGATTTATAGACAGGAAAGAAACAGCTTTGGTGGTAAAACAACTAGAAAGGCAAGTGTAATTAATGCATTTCAAACACTGATCAGATAACTTTAGGTAGGTGGCTGGGGTGGGCACATCATGGGGGAGTGAGCTTAACATCCAAACAAGTCAGGAACCAACATTTTGCTGCCTTCAGTAGAAAAACCTACTCCATTGTTCTTGTAGGTAAATCTACACAATACCATGAATAATCACCTGTTACTACATTCAGAAAGTACATTTCTCACCTTGTTACAGAACTTTATGGATTACTTCTGCTAGACAAGGAAAAAAGTTGAGGTATTGTTTTTTTCACCCATTCAAAATTAGGATTGAACATAAACTAGTAATCAAAGGTGATATTTTCATTATTCAGAATCTGTCTTATGATTATAAGGTTATTTATATCCATTGAAAGTCATCTCATTAACTTGGGATTTATACAGTGCAGTCAGGTACTGCAGTTCAGGTTATCTGGGGCCTCTTCAGAGGAAGGAGGCTTTACAGTAAATATTTTTAAGATGCAACCTTTTGGACTTGTTTTGAATTCTACTTTCTGAGAAGAGGAAAGCTACTGTTTCTTTCCCTTGTTGTTAAGGATCATCTAGGCAGGTAGCTCAGATGGAATGAGCAGCAGTCTATGTGACACCACCCCTGAGGGGGACTTCTTCCTACAGAAGGAGAAGAGAGCACTTGGCACTACTCTTGTAGTAGTGCTGCACATCTTCTTGACCAACAAAGATGTCAGAAAATCATCATCAAAAGCATTAGCACTATACTTTCTAAGTTTGTGATCTGTCTTTGACATTTATGATCTTACTGAGAAGACACTTGAAGGCTTTTTGTTTTCTTGTTGTGTGTTGGGTCAGTTGTTAGGGTTTGGTTGCGTTTTTGCTTTTTTCCCAAGCTGCTTCTGGGACTGCAAGCAGAAAATCATCCTGCCCTGCTATTTATAGTAATGGAGGTAAAAATCATTTCAAGAGTGGAGCACAACTTCAGATGGAGGCAATTGCAAGTCATTGAACTCAGCAGCTGTGCAGCTGCGTCACCAAAACCCTCATGCTGCCCAATTATTTTCCTTGGCCACTGCTGCCTTTAAGAACTTGTTTTTTCCTGACTATGCTTCAGTTGGCTGTTTGCAAAGGTCTGGCTGGTGTTTGTTGAAGAAAGAAAGAGCAAGAAGTTGCTTCTGTTATTCTCCAGAGATCTTTATAGGGAAAATGCTGTTTCATATTGACATATTCTCACAGTCTCTGGGGGAGAGAGTAAGGGAGGGGAAGAGGAAGGGGGGATAGGGTGAGCACTGTCTGACCTTAGTCCCCAGAGGATAAAAATCAAAGGAGGAAAAAACCCAAATATATATTTTCCTTTTTGTTTGTGGTTGTTGCAGACTACAGTTCCTCTCCTGTATCTGTGTTCTGTTCTTCATGAGCGTTAGTTCACTGCTATAAATATAATCTGCATTTTTGAGTATAAAAATGCAATATATACCATTTTCTCTAATGTTTGACAGAAGATAGAGAATTGGACCAACCAACAAGGTCTCCTGAGCAACTCTGCCTTAACTGACAGTAGGTTCTCTGCCTCATTTTACAGCCCATGGAATCACTTGCAAAGTTCTTCTACAGAAAAAGTCCACCAAGCTGTTCTGCTGACTAGCACTGGGAAAGCCTGGATAAAAGACCAAATCTACTATTTACAGAACAGCAAAGTTGCAAAAATAACCTGCTACTGTTGAAATAAGGATCAGAATAAACACAGACCTGGAGGCTTTCCCTGGGCACATCCAATTAAATGAAGATTACAGATAGCCAAGTAAATAAAGGGAATAATATTTTTGAAAATATGCTAAACAGCCTTTCCTTCCCTTTTTAAGTTTTCTTCCTACTTCAAAGCAATCCTCAGACCTCAGTCCTTTATGTGGGCGCAGAAAGTACACCCATGCTGTCCATACACACCCTCCCTGGGGTAAACCCCCAGCCTTGTATATCTACAAACACCAGTTCCTGCCTGGTGTCACCTAAACAGAGACAGCATCCCCTATATCCTGCAGTGTCCTGTGGTTAAATAAACTTCTCATCAACCCAGGGCCTTAGTATTTTGCTATGGACTTGAAATGCTCAGCACAGCACTCCAGACTCAGAGAGCTGGGAAAAAAGAAATAAAAATTCCTCCTTCTTCCTTATTTCTGCTAAAACAACAAAGCCTCAAGCAAGAAGCAAGCAGTCAAAACAAACTTTGGAGTGTGAGGCCACTGTCTGGGATGCATGGAGGTATGGCAGAGGTGGTGCAAAGCCATCAGAGAAGGGCAAAGAGAGCAGCTGCTGCAGAGGGCCAAATGCAAAGGTGTGCAAGCCCCTGTGGCAGATGCTGGGGGAACAGCTTTGCACTGAATAAGTGATACAGAAGCAGTCCCAGGACATGCAAGAAAGGAGGGACTGTTGGCTGGTTATGTAGAATGTACACAGAGAGCAGGTTGTGCAGAAGAGCTGCCTTGCATTGATTTTCTCTGTGAACACTGGGGTTCCCCAGTAATTCATATTTCTGCTGCCTTTTCAAGCCTTTTCAGATCTCCATAGGCCAAAGTTCCTGGAGTTACAGCAGATACAGCTGCTCTGGACAACACAGCCACAGCCTACAAATCACGAGCTTGCTGTTACACATTACCAACTGTAAAAGCTTGGCAAACCCCAAGGCTCAGGCACATCTTGAGTCATGTACAGCTCCTTGAGAGGTGTTGGATTCCCTTGTTTTTCCCTGTTTGCAAATACAAAGTGCCTCTCTCTCTCTCCCCCTCTCCTCCCAGTGATGTTTTTTAGCTTATACCAGAGGTACAAATGTGTTAGAGCACTCATAGGGTGGTGGAGCAGAGAGCTACAAATAATCAGCCATGGGAGCAGCTCTGTGGGGCTCAGGAAGATGACAAAGTATGTGGCACACTGACTCATCCTAAAGACTCTCTCTCCATTTCTGCTTCCATTTGGGGAGAGTCACTGATGTTCTGGGATGTTACCCATCCTATACTGCTCTGAGGGTAGAGTTCTAAGGTACATTCCTACAGAAAGGGGCCTTCGAGTCCTTGGCAGCTGTACAGCAGTCTGGCCCAGTGTCATGCCCATCTAGCTATACAGAAGAAATTAACAGATATACCTTCTTTTCCTTTTTTTTTCCTCAGGATATAATTATTTTCTTTCTGTTGTGTGTTGTTTTCTTGTTTCCTGCTCTGCCCATAGCTTGTCTTCCAAACAGCCACAATCTCTATTTATGAATGGTACTTTATTATGCATGGTCTGTTCTCATTCTTGTTTTGTACCAAACATTAAGCATGAAAGGTTGTCATTGCCTTGCTCAGCTTCACAGTGGGCACACAGGAGCAGGACAGGTGAGAGGGAGCTGCCCCACTGGGCTTAGTTTGGGTAGGGCTGAGCAGCACCCACAGATAACCTTGCTGGGCTGCAGCATAGAAGTGTCCTGAAATATTCAAGTCTTTCTTACACCAACTGGAGGTCTCTATTTTGCTGATTAGGCCTTGCAGAAATGATGAGGGTCAATAACCACTTTGACTTGAAAAAGCTATAGCTGCCAGTTCCAGTTATTTTGAGAAATCAAGGTCACTTTTTTTTTTTTTCCCCTCCCCTAAGAGGCACAGCCAGAAGTCTTTCTGCTTTCTGGCAGAAAGACTGCCAGAATATTTTGTTTTAAAGAGACACCACCTGCCATTTTACTTCCTTTTATCCAAGAAACAGAGATATCAAATTTGGGTCATAAACTTAATGCTAACTGCTGGCTTCAGAAGACTCTGACCCTATCTTTGAGTAATTACCCTTTGCAGTTCTGCCTGATGGCAGTGGGACAAGTGGAAATTAATAAAGTCTACTCATATCTCAGCAGACAAGGGTCACACCACAGCTGAAATGACACAGATGCTCCTGCAGCCAAAGGGGATGACAATGCTTTCTTTCTAAAGCACCTCAGCTGACCTTTTTTACCTCGGAGGGAGATCTGCTGCAGTGCAGCAGCACTTGCAGACCACTGAATGTGATGTGCAAGTTCATCAAGGTTTACAGAGACAGTTTACAAAAACTAGGGATTGCTGGTAGAATGCAACATTTTTTGATGAATAAGGAAATAGCATTTCCCTCCCTACACAGTGACTTGATTAAAAGGCCAAGGCATTTGGCAAGGACTAACAACAGTGTTTTCAATTGTTAATACTGCTGTGTCACTTCCAGTCTCTATCCCATATTGCTGTACTAGGATTTTTTGTGCAATTTATTTCAAAATCAGAAATTTGTTAACTGGAAGACAAAAGGCTTCTTTTACAGGAAAAGCAGCTAATCACTCTCTAGGTCTTCTTAGCAAACAATTTTGTGGCCAAGACCTGAAAAATTATTAACAAACTCAGAAATACTTTCATTTCTTTTGTATTAATCAATGGTTATGGACACCCCTCACAAACTGTAAAATGTTGGTACTAACATTTTAACATTGATGGATAGGGCTTAACTTTGGCCATGAGAGCATCCTTCTTGCATCCACGGCTACCCTAAGTTCAGAACACAAGTAGGCTTTTTGCAAGTCTGGATGCTAAGGCTGTATCTTAACACAAAGGAATTGGAATATTGGAATATTCAACAGGTACAACTAAGCATCTTTGGTCTGAGGTGTGAAAACAGCTCTTTGTTTAGTGACAGCAGGGGGGTGAAGCCATCATTACAGGCACAAGACATTTCTGTGATGGAAAGTAACATTGTTCATTTTTAAGAGGAAGGTATCCCCTCCACCTCTGAACTTTATAGCTGCAGTCCCAGTCAGCCAGCAAGCAGGGAACAGATTGAGCTTTTCTTCATGTCTGGCACTGTACAAAGCTGAAGATACAAGGCTTGTCACACATAAGTGAGTTGGTATAACCAGAAAGTCTAGGCATGATGGCAACCTCAAGGGAACTGCTCCAAAGATTAATTCCCTTTTTGCATCAGTGTAACAAAGGCGTAAGAAACAGGTCTAGAATGCTTGATGTGGAAAATGCTCCAGATAGAAACATTTCTCTGACTCTTTAGGAAATGAAGCAATATTCACTAAGGGAGAAGATACTTGTTTGGTCTGGGGTACCTGGGAGATCTGGATTTAGCTCTTAGCAATTTCTCTCCTGGGTTTATTACACAGAAATCTCACATGCTCTAGCTGTAAAGCAGGGTTACTGGTGCTTCCTTTCTGCTTCTCATCACATAAAGGGAGAACTGAGGATAACAGCATCCCAACTTGATACTCTCTAAGTGACATCAAAGCACAATCCATAAATATGGAAAAACACTGTGTAAATAAATTACTTGTGTGCAAAGCATTTCTAAACATCATCTAAATAAGGGCAGAATAATTATACCATAGGGATGCAAAGGGTTTTCATAACATCAGGACCCAATTTTCTGTAAGAAAATTTTCTCTTGGGAAAGCCTATTCCAGTCAGACAGAAGAAGCAGGGAAGATGTATTTGTTTTAAAAGAGGTTTACATCAATAGATTATTTGTGTAAACTTTAATCTCCTTACAGTAGAAACATACACAGTCAAAGCCAAAAGTACTGTAACAATTTTACAGCAAAGATTACCAGTAAAAATGCGAAACAATTTTGTATCAAATTCTTAAAAAACTGTGCACTTTCTCAAACTTAACTTTGTTCAGTACATCATTTTTATTTATATATAAGGCATTAATTCTATAAGAATCATTTACTATATTCCAAAAATTGCATGACCTAGGTGTAACACTCTATAGCCTGACACCATTTTTGTTCCTTTCAATATTTACAGATTTCATCTACCTGCATTGACATGGAGCATAGAAGCAGTAAGAACAAATACAAGCTTTGCCCATAATAGGTTCACATTGAAAAAGTTACATAAAAAAAGAAAGAAAGAAAAAAAAGCTCAATTTTGCATTGCAATAGCTTGAGTCTGCTGCAGCCATGACTGTAGTTTAAGAGTAATTCCCTCTTTTATATACTTGATCACTTCCAGTAGTATTTGGATCTTTCAATATGCAGAGCTGAATCTGCTCTGCATCTGCAGGTACAGGAAACTGGACCCATTTCTACCAGCTACTCAAAATTTGTTTTTCTCCTTCTCCCCAGAATACAGTTTTTAAGTTTCTTTGAAATTTAAATCTTCTATAAATGGCATCTTTGAAGTCATTCTAGCTACTATGTACAGAAATGGCTCAGGCAATTAAGTTAGTCCACCTTGTCATTAGTCAACAGGAAGTATAATTACTGTAGGTTTAAAGGAGGTATCTAGTGTTCCAGAATAAGTGAGTTTAATTATGGTGAGAGCTTCCTCAATTCTATTTACATGACAACTTCAGGCTCAATGTTAAACAGCAAGTCATCATTTCCTCTTCGAACTTCAAGTAGTAGAGGTGATTCATTCATCACAGCCTCCTGCAAGTCACTGGAAGTCATCAAAGGACGCCCATTGACTTTCACAATAATATCTCCATCTTGGATCCCTCCTCTGCAAAGACAAGAAAATGGCAGTAAGGATGCATTCTATGTAGAGAAAAAGTACAAAGGCTATTCACCATCTCTTTTGCAAATGCAATCCATTTGTGTTTGTTTTAGTCCAACTGAAGAGAAATTCCAGCAATATGAGTGAAAGAATAACAGGTAGCACTTGCTAAATGCAAAATAAGACTCAGGTTATTTCACTGAGGATTTTCTTCTTAAATAACAAATTTCTTATGTCTTCTACAAAACTACAAGTGAGAAACAGAAAAGGGTTTTAGCTATTACTGATTCACTTTACTCAGTCTATTTGCAAGACCATGGTTTTATACCACCAATACGTATTTCAAGAATTCAAAATTACAGCCTCAACATTTCAAAACAAGTGACGTGCATCAGCTAAAGTATTGGGAAATTATTTCTCTCTTGCTGTTAAAATAATCCTGAATAGCTGCATTTATTACTTTTGTTTTCGATATTCCTAAAATAATTTTTTGCAACTGTTCTGTAGAATAGCCTCTTCCTTTAAGATTAAGCACTGTCTCAGGTAACAGCTCTAACACTGCCTTATGTGAATGCTATTCTGTTTTCTGCTTAAACTTAATCCAAGTTTCTGTTTATTAATATTCAACATACTTCACAAAACTCCTCAAATTAGTTCATTGTATTTGGGGTGTTCTTTTTATTTGTACACTTTGAGTGTTTCACAATGTCATTAAAGGTTGTGGTGAGGTAGGTGGCAGTCTCTCTTACCAAGTAAGAAGAGACAGGACAAAATATGGCCTTAAGTTGTCTGAGGGGAAGTTTAGACTGGATAATAGGAAAAATTCCTTCACAGAAAGGGTTTTCAAACACTGCAAAATGTTGCCCAGCAAAGTGGTGGTGTCACCATTCCTGTAGGTATTTAAAAGATAGGTAGAAGTGGCACTTAGGCACAGGGTTTACTGGTGGCCTTGGCAGTTCTGGGTTCATGGTTGGACTTGATCTTAAGGGTCATTTCCAAACTAAGCGATTCCATAATTTAAATAGTTCTGAAATGCTTCATTTTTGTAGAGGTGAGCAGAATCTTAGCACAAGTATTTTAAACCTAAAGGCACAATTTTTAATTGTTTAAATACAGACCAAGCCTGGTATGAGAAAATACTTGAATATAAAAAGAAATATTACCTTCTAGTATCTCTCTGGAGGTTTATTCCTGGTGAAGAAAATGTGCTCTACCTACCTATGAGAAGGTGAGTTTGGAACAACTTCGTGTACATAAATTCCACTTCTGACATCAGGAAAATCAGCATTACTGTGCTTCAGTTCCTCCACCAAGCTAAAAGAAAAACAAAGTTATACAGAAATTGATTGCACTACAATAGCATATATTCTTATTTATTTAAGCTTTTTGTGACAAGAAGTGAAAGACTTCATTTGCCTGTTGTTCTGTGATAAAAATGTAGGGGATTTGAACTTGGATTAATAAAAATTACATAGATTTTAAGAGAGGTAAAGTCCCTTACATGTGCAAAGCATGCTAAACTTAACGGTCTTGTACATCTCCTGCAAGAATCTGACTTTGGCTCTTTGTAGCAGCAGCACAGAGGGCCTTGTTCATGAGCACAACAGGAGCACTCTCAGGCACTAAAGTTTTTTCTGCCCAAAGAATTCATGCTGGTGACAGGGTAGAAATTTACTAACTTTTTTGTTTCCTTTATTATTATTTCCTTTATTATTTCCTTTGTTTCCTAGAACAATAGAGTTTTTGATAACTCCAGAGAGAAGACATATCAGAGCTGGAAACCTCAGTTTTCCAGGTTGTCATCAGCAACTTTTTGCACATCACCTTCTAAAGAAAGAAGACAGGAACCTGCTGCAAAATAGAGCCCCTACAAACATCCCCTCATTTCAGAGATGATGACATCATTTCAGTGATGACACCTGTGTACAGTGTGGGTTAAAACTCATTTCTAGAAAGAAAGATTTTAAACAAGGATGGATTACTGAGCTGTCTACCATGAAAAACCAGGAAAGCAAAATGGCCACAGAGCTTATCTTCACTTGATTTAGTGCTGAGGAAGCTAACGATTGAATAATTAAAGCAAACACAACAAGGGAAGTGGTCTTTTTCTGAAAACAGGCCTGCAGACATTTTACATTATTTCCTTAGATGCTCCAAAAGCAGTAAAATCTCACATAGTGTTCACAATTTTGTAGAGAAACATTCTGAGTTTCTCTCCATCAGTGATGTTATTGCCATTACACTGATTCATTCCAGCTGAGGATCTGACCCTTCAGGGAGGACTGCAGGAGAGTAACTCAAGAAAAAAAGATGGCTTTACTACAACCCCAGCTGGAAATCGTCTTGTTTAATTTTGCAGTCTACTGCCACATTGGCAACATGCCTACTGCTGGGAAAGAACATCAGCATAAGAGCCCTCATTTATTATCCAAGAATATATCTGGGTAACAGCAAGACACAAAGCAATGTGAGAGGGAAAATGCAGCACAGAGCCAGAGGAGGGTGTGCATTTCTGCTTTGTTAACATGGAGGCACAAAGCTTTAGTTTGGAACTTTAGCAACTCTCTAGTTAATGGTTAGGCACCAAACCTCACACCATATGGCTTCCACTGGCACTGGTAAAACACCACCAAGCCATCAGCTGATCTGTCAGTGGCACTCAGTCACCTGAAAGCACTGTTTTGTTTAAATGTCACCTAAAACCTGGTGTAACTCCAGGTGTCCTTGTCAAGAACCAAAATCTGTGTTCAAGCTCTTCCTATTTTCCCTCAGCTATCAGCAGGACATCCACCACTATCAGTAATTAATTTCCAGGTCTCAGAATATAGATTTCACCTACATGGTTTAAATGCCTGCAGATTTCCTAGAAGCCAGTGCCCACTTCTGGATCTCTGGAGATTTTTAATGAAAGATGAATGAAGATCTGAACCACTAGTGACCACATCTTGTGTGCATGAACAACCAATCACGTTTCTGAGATACTTACGCAGGTGTTATTGTGAGCATTCTGATGCCAATGAAACGTTTCTTCCCATCTGAAAGGAACACAGAGGATATGTAAGAAATTTAGGCAAATCCTGACAAATGTAACTGCTCTGATGACCCAAAATACCTGAAAATTAAAACAAAATTTATCAGATTTTAACAAAACTAAACAACATCACGCACATCTGTACTAAAGTTATTTATTTTTTTTTAAATTAGACTTGGTGTACAGAACGACAATCCGTCTCCCTGCAACTAAGGGTAAGAGAGAAAGCTCATTTACACTCTACAAGAGTTTTTAATTCAGGAAGTTGCTGGATCTAGTCTCACATGAATTTAGCAAATAGAAAATTTCATAACCAACTACCATTTAATCTGAAACTGGCCAAGACAATTTAAACATATGATGTTCTCATTAAAACATAGAAACAGAATCTAAACAAGTTAAAATTTCCACTTTTCAGAGAAAGGGCAATCAAAATACACACACTGATTATAATGCAAATAGTTTTTTATTTCTACCCCAAAGAATAAAAAGCAAGTTAAAAAAACAAACAAACAAACAAACATGCAGACCTTTGTCAAAATGATCACAAAAATACTCAGAGGGCTGAGCACTGCTCTGGGCTCTACTATGAAGATGGGCTGAGGTAGCTTGGGTTGTTCAGCCTAGAGAAGAGAAGGCTCCAGAGACACCTTAATGAGGTGTTTCAGTACTATAAGACAGGACAAAGGGTAATGCTGTCAAACTGAAAGAGGGTAGATTGGCAGCAGGTATCAGGAAGAGTTTTTTTATTATGACAATGGTAACACATTGAAACATGCTGCCCAAAGAAGTGGTAGATGCCCCAGGTATCAACACTCAATGTCAGGTGGGTGGGGCTGTGAGAAACCTGATGCAATGAAAGGTGTCCCTGATCAGTGCAGAGGGGTTGGATCAGATGACCTTCAAAGGTCCCTTCCAGTGGAAACAATTCTATACTTCTGTGATTCACCAGGGCTCTGTGGAATTTTTAACAGTGAGAAGTCACTCCTTTAGGAAGAACACCACATTTCTGAAGTTGGCTTTTAGTAAGTCATGATATTGCACAGCTGTGTTCTGAAAAAAATGCAGTTTGATGACTTCCTGAAGTGAGTGCGGCCGTACTCAGTTACATCCAGCACAAAACAATATTTCCCCTTACTTGTTCCAGCTCAATGACTTCACAAGATCTTTGAGTTTCTCCAGGTTCTCATATGAAGAAAAAGGAGATGTACACAGTCTTCTCTAGCTCTTATTCTTTCCAAGAAAAATACTCCCAAGCAGAGGACTTAGTTCTGAATATTATGCATGCCAAATATTCCCATTGGGGTCACTGAAAATGTTGACTACTAAACACTGGATTTACTGCATTCTGAACAATTCTGCATCGGTAACTGTCATCCCTACTTTGCCCTGAAATGTTTGGCTCTCCTCTATTTTAAAGTAAAATTGCAAGATCAAAATCAGCTATAGTAAGGGTGTCAAGAAGTTAAATTGTTCAAATTTGAAGTCTGAAGAGCTTCAGGCATCACCATGAAATAGCTCATGGTGCTCCTCCAGTTCCTGTGGCAGAAACATAATTTTTCACTTTTTAAAAATATACAGAAATGATAATCCTTCCACCTGAAAATAATCCCCTTTTCCATGCAATGTGGACAGTTAAATAATGAAATTCCCTGAGGTAGGAATGCTTACATGAATGTAAAATGAAAATTAAAGAAGAGACAAAGAAATTTACTTGGAAGAAATAAAACAGCAAGAATGAAAAACCACAGGAGAAATGACACTAGTGATAAAGGGAATTATTTCCCCAGTGGCTAAAGATATACGTAAACATAAAGCTTTAGGGAAAAAAATAAATCTTGCAACTACAGATTTATTCCTAACCAAAATTCTAATTCTACCTTCAGCTGCAGGCACATTGAAGTATTATTTCACTCCTGTTCACACACTGAAATCCAAAAAAGCTTTCTGGCCTCTTCTGCAGTAAGTTAGCCATACTGCAAGCAGCAATTCATAACACAAGAGTAGCAGGCCATTGAATAAAGTAAAACTAAAAACTATGAGCCATGCGTTACTTCAGCAGCAGAGTACACTCTCCTCTCTTTCCCCTCTCCAGATATTTTGTGTAAAGTAAAAAAAATTCAGTCCTTTTGTTTTATTAAAGCCCATTCCACTGAATTTAACCCAAGTCAAACACCTTCAACAAAAACCAAAGTTTTCAGCAACAATGATTAGTGGGAATATAATTTTCCATCTTATAAGAAGTATCACCAGAGACTGAATAGGCACAATCAGTAGTAGTGTGCCATCATTCCCAAAGCATAGGCTGGGGATAAGTCACATTGGCAGAACAGTATGTGGCACCTAGAACTACCACTGTCATATTACATCTGCTCTGTGAATAGAAAGTGTCAAAATCTGTCATTCTGGAAATTTGTGCAATCTGAGGCAAAAGAAAAAAATAATTAGGAGAACTGGAATAAATTGATGTCATAAATCTAAGGAGCACATCACAAGGGTGCAGTCTCAGCAGTAGTTAAAAGAAGGTTCATATGTTAGAAGAATCAGGTTTTACAAATGTGAAACCATTGTGGCTTAAAGCTGAAGCACAGCACAGAAGAGAAAGACTCAAACCTCATCTAATTTTTGTAAACACCAGGCCAGGTTAAGCACTAATTCCAGAGGTACAAAGTGGAGCATACCAGTCCCCAACCACAAGTTTAAACTTAAATCTTCTTAGTGTTAATAGAAAGTCACAAGCAACTGACTCCAAGTATCAAGAAGCAGTTCACCATTCACAGAAATTTCTGTTCCACAGTAAGGAAAGCACTTGCCTTACTGTTAAACTTAATTTATTGATGCTTGCAACGACAGAGACAAACCAGACAGATAAACACCAATTGAAGGCAGAAATGTCTATGACTTATAAACTGTAGCAAAAAGAACTGATAAATCCAAATTAAGGGGTCATGCACTCAAGCTCCTATGGGCTTGAGTAACTCTGGTACAAAATTATACCCAGTACAGCTGATTTCAGTGGGGGCATGATATCACCAGGATGTCCAAGTGAAGAAATTGATCTTACACTTCTTATTCAAGTGCCAGGCAAAACTTCTACTTGCCTGCTAATTCCTTTTGCACCTAGCTCATTTTGCAGATTACACGAGCAGCCCTGAAAGCATTTAAGAAAGATATTCTACTGCCAAGCAGAAATATGAAAACAGCTCAAGCCTATAATGCTGGACTAGTGTGCAGTGTCCCTTTCATATAAACTGCATAGCTGAATTTAACCAGTGTCTGAATCTGTACTCAGCAAGGCTGCTAAGCAACCCTCGTGATTTGTGGTAATTATTAGGAGCAATAATCATTCAAATACAAAGGTAAGAATATTGTTTCAACACAACTAATATAAGGTCCTGGGGATATAAAATGAGGATTCATGTAAATAAGTTGTTGGGTGTGGCCAGTGCAGAACTCCCCCATTTCCTCTTGCCCATCTGAAACAACATGCTTACACTTCACTTTTCTGCTTACACTGTATTAGAAGCCAAACTGACATTTTAGGATGGATTTTCTCTTTAATATTTTGTCATATTGCTGACTTACTGAATTCCACTTTAAAGCATCTGTGTATAAAATACTTCCTAGTTTTACTGTTCTGCTCAAATCTAAATTAGGAATAGATAGAGCCAAGACCAAAATGGAGAAATTCCTTATAAAAATAAAAAAAAAAAAAAAAAAAATCAATCAATGCTTAAGTATGTAGTTAACTTCCAGACATAAACATAGAATACACAGCTGGTTAAAACTGAGATACAGATGGAGACACTTAACTTCATGCAGCAATTTAAGACTTTCTAACTATAAGAGGACATTAACCTTATTACTGGTAACCTCAAAATTAGCAAAGGCTTTCAGACCATTCAACAGACATCTCTATGAAGGCTGTGGCAAATCTTTGGTCAAAAATACATTAGATGCTATTATATATTACCAATGCATTAGGTAATATAGAATGTATAGATAACATCATCAGTGCAAATTCTTCATTTAAATTACGTTCTCTTTTTTTCCCTGCTCTCCGCTCCTGTTATTTAATAGATCAGATATTTGCAGTTCATATATAATGATTTTAAAAAATATTTGCCTTCTTTATAAAACAGTTATCTGATCAATTGAGATTCAAAAGACTAGGGTCCAACTTATTAAATAATTGAGTATCTACTACGCCAGAATAAATTTGGAAAGAGTGGTATCCTAAGGGAGTGTTATCTTCAGCCAATATGATATTAAAATAAAAATTGTAATACCCATAAAGGTCTTTCTCTGACCTAATTGTACCATAGGGGAGGATCCCACTGAAAATACTGAAACATAACTGGAAGAAAAGAAAACATGATAAAACAACCCTAAAATTCTGCTTACATAAGTTCAGTATGCCAAAATATATCAACTATACAATAAACTTGAGAACTATTACTAAATGCCTAAAAAATGCAAACTAAGTCTTAAATATGCAGTGAAAATATCTCCTAGAGACTTTCTCTATGCATCAAGGGCTATAAATGACTGCTCTGCCATAGCAAAATAAGACATACTTCAAAGAAGCAAAAGTAAAAAAAAATTGAAAAATAAAATAAATAATAAAATTGCCTGTGCCTCACGATATTTGAAGCAGTGACAATCACACTGACACTAAGAGAAAGTGTGAATCCTTTTGATTAGGGAATTATGTAACATGATTTTAAAAAATTTTGTGTGTTACAATCACAGTATAAATGTAAATATTTCAGTTTTTTCTTAGGGTTCTTCCACGGGCAAAGTTTAGCTGGGCTCATCATTCTGTGGAGGTAAAGGTGCCTGAAGGAGCAAAGTAACTGATTTCAGTGGTGACATCTCTAAGCTTCACTGACTTTCCAGCCCCAGTTACCAGGAGATGGTGGGCTCTGCATAAGGCTTGAGTTCATGCCTCTAGGCCAGGCCTGCAGGCTGAGCCATTGCTCCTCCCTGGACTGGGAGGAGCAGTTTGGTTCTAAAGAGTAACATCACAAATGAAACACCCGTTTGTTTCAGAAACCAGCAATAAGTTAGTAACAGGGTGAAAAAATAAGTTTTTTTGACATGTTGACTGAAGCAAAATTACATCAGCTACTTTAAAATGTACTTCTCAGCATATAATTAACAACTTTTTCATCTACTCCTCCCCCTGCCCCCAAATCAATTGTGAAATAATTTATTTTGTGGAATTCAGCAAAACACAGAGGGGACCCATCAGGTTTGTGATGGTCTCATATATACAAGCAGATGCATCACTTAAAAGTGCTGACTAAGGGAATTTTCTGAAATAACAGTATTTGAGAAGACAATGGTGTATGAAACAACCCTGGCATCAGGAACTGGATAAACTTAGGAAAAGACAAGATTAATAACACAAAGATTCAAGAGAAGAAGCAGCAGCCAACACTAATGGTAAAAGATGAGTAGTAGGGTGTGGACAGATACATTGGCAAGCAAAAGAGTAAGGAAGGTTTGGCCTGGATGCAGCACTGCTAGATCAGCTTTGGCTGTGCAGCCTGTAGTATGACATCTAGAACAGGGTGACAGATATGGTGCAAGCATAAAAAAAAGTCTGGAGTACTGCAGTTGTCATTGCCAATACACTTAGATTTATATGCGCTCTGGTGCAGAAGCCTTTCTTTCTTTCTGCCTCTCTCCCATCTTCCCATGTATTTCTTCATGAGTTAGTAACAGCCCTTCTTTCACCAGGGCCTGAGAGTCTGTCACAATATCTGACTATATAGCACTGACATACATGACCATGATAAAATATAAGTCAGGTTCTATGGACTACACCTCACCTGTGGACAGGTGCTTAAAAAGGTTTTTACCTTATTTTCTACAGTATACCCTAATCTTTTTGCTTGGACAATAAATGAAAAAAAAAAAAAAAAAAAAGAGAATAAAATTCCTTAAACAAGTGATTATCTGTTACCAAGATCATTTGAGACTGTAATGATTCATCTGTGTCCTCACTATTCTCAGGGGCCCTATTTCCCATGTTTATACAGATACTGTCTGCTCTTTGGGGGTATGAGTAAGAAGAAGTCTCTCCCAATTCTGTGAGATTGTTTTCTATCTCCCAGTCTGTGATGCTCTGTAATGGAAAAGGGTGCTGCTCCTTTCAGTAACAGGATCCCAGACATGTCTTTTGGCACTTCACCTGGATCAAGATAATAACTTTAAGATGTCACTGTTCCTTGCAGACCTTACCTTTGCTTTGTTTGTCCTGTGACTCTGTGAGAAACTGAGTGATACGGTCTGAAGGAATAGCAAAAGAAATTCCAGCTGTGACCTTCAAGGTGTTAATCCCAATCACTTCACCATCCTGTTGAGAGACAACACCCAATTAAATTTGTTCATAAGTACAGGATTCAGCTCCCTGTCTAGCATTTCATGTTAAAAGCTGGTGTAAGAAATTTTAGAGTCTTGTAATCACTGAAGAAATAAACACTACTTATAAGGGAGGATCTGGGCTTTGATTCATGATCCATTTCACATTTAACTGTGATGGCCAGAGAGATTACAGTACAGTGTGTTCATCCAACATCCATCCCACCACTCAGCAAGAGATTCCCTCTGCCAAGTGGGCAGTGGAGTCACTACTACCAGCACAGCCACAAGTCACTGACCTGCAAAACCAGTGTGGATTTAAAGCAGTCTACTTTGAAAGAGTTGTGTGGGTTAACCAGGTCCCATCTCTGTTGTTCATCCCAGGTTTCACAGTGTAAATGAGTGTAACTACTCCTCCCAGATCCCATATTAGTCACTGCTATGTAAAATCTTCTGTGCTCAATGGGGAAATGTTTTCTTATGATGTGTGAACTAAGACCTAATTTGCATATTCTGAGTTAGCTTCAGGCTATCTGCCTATCATTAGCTAAATGACTGGAAGCTGGAATGACCTATGAAGCTTTCCAAAAGAGCATTCTCCCACTAACTTGACACTAGCTCTTGAAACAAAACCAAGTGACATGGACTTACCAGATTAACTAGAGGTCCTCCAGAGTTGCCATACTGTAAAAATGACATAAGGGAACAATAAATTAATACTTCACTGCTGGAAATGCAATTCTCATTACAAACAGTACTTTTTTTGCAAGTAAATTAAAGAGAGGAGGTTATTTCTTAGGCAGCACTGACAGACACAATACCAATTACAGAAGATTACAAGTAGGTCTTATCCTACCCCTTCAGCCCTCTCATGATTATAGGTTTTTCTCTTTCCAGAAGCAGGCCTTAAGTTAGGAGCCATTCCAAATAGACAGATCCTAAGTTTAAGACATTGAATAGCTAAAATTAGTATTTTGATTCTCCTAAAGTCTGTCAGAACAAGGTTTTCAAATAATTAATTGTTATTTAAAGTTATACATCAGTAGCATACTTCCACAGTTTTTGTTTTATTCATCACTGTGGTTTGTAACACTGTCAGCCTCTCATTCTCCACTGGGGCAGAACACAGTGTTTTACATATTTAATCACAGCATATTGCTATGAGGTAGCTACTACATAAGGATTGATTTAGTAACCACAGACACATATGCCTCTCTAGGGAAGGCATAGAGCAGCTCTGAGCAGCCCAAAATTACCTAATACCTAATGGCCTTTAAAGGAAACATGCAACAGGACCACAGGAAATGAGAGTTGGGGAGGTTGCTTGTCCATCTTCATGCTGGCTCAACAATTTGTTTTTGAGTGAGGCCAGAGTTTTCGAGTAGGTTTGCAAAACAGCCAAGAGCAGCAACTTACCACTCAAAAGAAACAAAAGCTAAGTGAGGTATGACAGAAAAGTGAGACACAAACTGTTTACACTTAGATAGCACTGGGCAAACTTCATAGATTCTTAGGAGAATAAAACAGACATTAAAGTTTATAAAACAGCTTCAAAGCTCAAATTTAAACAAATAGATCAGTTCCTTATATTGGATCTCTCCAGTTACCAGAGGCTGCACACTTGAAACCAAAAGAATGATTTTTCAGCCTTTCATCATCTTTCATTCACTTGTCTTCTGCTTGAAGGATGTGAAAGATCTTCAGCACATGCAATATAGCTCCATTTAGAATCTTATGGCCCTGCTTTCTCCTGCCCTATACTACTGCTGTCCCAACATTCCTCAAAAGGCAGCTGCATGCACATTCCTGCAGGAAAGTCTTGGCTGAGCCACAGGAATGCTCTGAACAGACCAACACTCAAACTCCTCCCATTCTCAGGAGAAAATGAGTGCATTAGCTAAGCACAAAGCATCCTTATGCCAGGGACCATCTTCATATTTTGTAGTCTCAGATGGCAAAGCAATTCAAACTTAGTGTCATCTTCCTCACCTCATCTGCTATCACACTTCCTTTGGTCCAGCATTTTCTGACACACTCTCCTATCCTTGTCTAAACCTTGTCATTAGCTTTGGAGGGCAGAAAATGTCTAAGTATGTACACAAGGAAGGAGTCTGAGCTTGAAAAATGTGTGCAGGCAAGAAGTCAAGAATCCCATGCTCTAATTCTGTCTCCACCACCAATTCAGTGTGTGCTCCCAACTAACCCACCTTGCCTAAGTTTTTCTTATTCTCCTTTAACAGCTGAAGAGATTAATTCCAATTAAATGTCTGGAGAGGTTCAGTTCCAGGGCCATATAAAAGCTTTTTGAAAAAGCTCACTTTTATGTCATATCTTAGCACAAAAAATAATTACCCTCCTTTTTCCTCCCCACACAATTTTTCTCAACAAGTCAGTGGCAATAACCATTTGTGAAGCACTTTGTGTGTGTAAAACACTCAGTATTACTTCTTGTTATGTCAAATTTGACATTAAAGTGCAACAAATAAATCCTGAAAATATTTTGTATCAATGTGTAACAGATTTAAGGTATAAAATTTCAGGCCATGTTCCACCTCATATGTGTGCAGTGCTCTTTTTAGAAGCTAAACACACACCAAGGACTTCACTTAAACACTTTGCATCACTCCAAGCTGCTCTGAAGGAACATTATTTTAATATATTTCTATACAACATTAAATGCTAGGACTCTTAGCTCCAAACTGTACCTCAAACTTTGTTATTTTACACCTTGATTCTTGTTTTGATTATGTGATACATAAATGGAAAAAAAGAACAGCAACAAAACCCCCAGTCCTCTCCTTACATTCTTCCTGGGTGTCCTGTCATTAAATTGAAGCACATACTCTCAAGTTTGACTACTCCATCTGGTTCTAATGGATGGAGATAAAAGAAATTTTGGCTCTATTCTACAGCTTCCTTGACCAGAGCAACTCGGCAAGCAGACAGAGAAATGTTTTGATTTACTGCTGGTTGATACAACCATGTTACTGCATGAGATTTACAGAATTCAAATGGTCTGACCTATGCAGGACATGCACAACATGACCTCACAGACAACCTCTAAGGGAGAACTTTTATTTATCACTGCCTGAACACAAATTACAGACACTGCATAGGCTTTTAAAAAAGAAGAGTTTAACAAAGCTGCTTGTATTTAGTGGGTTCATCTCTCAGGACAGGCACTTCCATGCTGCATAGTTGGAGAGGGACTGTGAAGTGAAACTCATACACATCTCATGCTTACATTAATGATAGCATCTGTCTGGATGTAATCCATGTCCGAGTCCCGCAGCCCCAGCTCTTTGCCGTCTCGCTGAGCAGTGCTGACAATACCTGTGGTCACAGTGTTCTGTAAGGCAAATGGACTTCCAATTGCCACCACAAATTCTCCTGGCCTCAGATCAGCAGAGTGTCCTAGTAACAATACTGGTAGTTTTTTCTTAAGTAAACACAGAAAGAAAGAAATAAGAATTAGCTCATACTTGAAAATTACCTGGTTGCAAAGACAAAACACTAGCAAAAAGTTAGGAACAAACACTTTCCATTACATTAATGAAAGAGCCACTCACTATCCTAAACCCAAAACTTATGCTAGGAGGGTTGCTGTTTCAAACTGTCTTCAAAAACAAACAGCTATCTGTAGTTTCTAACAATTTCACTGAGGAAAAAAGCATGAAAATTTCCCTGTTTTCCAGCAGATTGTTCCCTCCTCCTAGAAACAGCATACAAACCAATCATTGACCAGCTGTTGACTGCACTCTTTCTGCACTATGCCCCACGTTGCAGTCCATGCATACTGGTACAAAGCTTAGAAAAATTAGCCTGGGTATTTAGGTAAAGATAGCAAAATTTTGCCACATTTTAAATTAGTGCCTTTTTTTTTTTTCCTTCTTAGTTTTTTTACAATTTCTAGCACAGTAGACAAAGCAATTTAATTCCAAGATAGGAAAAATTTCCAGGGTTGTATTTCAGTACGTTGTTTTCCACAGATATTTCTAAGGAATCCTTAAACATATATTCTAGCCAGTCACCTTGTATTAAATGAAACTGAAATAGAGATCCCAAATTAAGTCATTCTTCTGTTTATGTCACTCACCTTAGGGTGAATCTTTATTGTGGCAATATCTGATTTCTTGTCAATGTCTTTGATGGTTGCTTCATAGGTATCTCCATTCTGGAGCTGTACCTTCAGCTGTTGTCTCCCTGATATTGCATTTGTGCTTGACACCACATGGGCATTAGTCACAATTAAACCAGAATCAGACATAATAAACCCAGATCCACTGGAAAGGGGGACATTTCGACCGAAAGAGGGTGCCTGTACAAAAAGCAAGTAATTCTGTGTCACAAGGGAAACCAACTTAAGATTATATTAGACATCATTTACCACCTTTCACCCTGAGAATTAAATTTAAAAAAAAAATTACAAAGAAAGAATTTCTTCCTGAAAATTGTGACTGGTTTTAGTCAGTCAGGGAGATAGGAACTGAGGTTTACAGACAATCAGCAGACTCCTTTTCCTTTGGTTTCCAAATCTGTCTTTACAGGCTACCTTGCACAGAGGTAGGTGATAAAAAAGGAAGGAGAAGGAGCCCATCTGATCCCATGGTTATTGATTCCATACTGGAAGAGAACCATGATAGGAAATATGAATTGATTGTCTAATGGGAAAAGGGAAAGAAGGAACCTTGCACCTGGACAGAAGCATAAAGGAAGAATTGAGGTCTAAGAGGATCACGAAGCCCAAGCACAGACTGGCTGGAAAAAGCATGTCTGGAAACCAAAATTACTAGGAATGTGAAAGAAAAAAGGAAAAACACTAAAAATGGGTAAAACTTGGTGGGAAACAACATGTGCTGTAATACAGACAGGTAAGAGATTTTACAAACTGTTCAAGGCATTATGAATTTTCTCTGTTAACAACTGCTGTAATGACCTTAGATTGTAAGGGGAACATAAAGTGCCTGTGTAGCAAAAGACAAGAATAGGCCCACAGTCTTTTTTCCAAGACATGGTTAGGATATTATTTGAAAGTTCTGGGCTATTTAGCAGTGAACAATTGGAGCCAAATCCAGGAAAAATATCAAAATTAGCACCCAGCAAGCTACTGAGCAAACATCTACTTATAGGAAAAGAACAAACAATCTTAACTACATATGCAAAGATCTTAAGCATCTTCAGCTGTAACATCCTCTCAAAGGACCAATCACCATGTGCATAAAACCATGTCTTCTGATATACTTGATTACCTTGATTTTGTATATTAAAAAAGCCTACAAAAATTCTCAAAAAATTCTTATATCTGTGAAAATTGAGAGGACTCCAGGAAGAAAGGTATTCACATAATGGGGAACATACAACATTTGCAGTAATTGGTTCTGACAGCAGGTTGTTCTGAGGACTCATATTTAAACTTCCCAGGTTGTTTTGAGCACTCAGTGTTGATCTTGCCACCTCAGCTGCAGCTTCAGCATCCTGAATATTGGTAATGCTCTGGTGAAGAAATTTAGTGCATTTCTTTCCTATCAGAAATCATTTCTGTGTTTAGATAGGCTACATCTCCTCGACATTCTACCTCTTAATGCTCTTCCTGCCAAAATAAAATCACCTCTCATTCAAAGCTGAAAAAGTAACAACAAGCCATTTTTATCCAGCTTACCATCTGAATATATATATATATATATATATATATATATATATATATATGCATCTATATATTTAAACTGAGATAACAAACACAGTCCAACAGGCACAATATTTTAGTGAAGGCTAAAGAGACCTCCAAAGATGAGATAGATCTGTTTTAGAGTAGACAGTATATATTGTATAGTACTGTAAGCCCATTAGAATTGATCTACTGAACATGAACAAAACACACAAATGTGAGATTCTCTGGAGAAACAGGTTTATGTTTTAGAATATTTTGTGAATGTCACAAATTCAAAAGGAAAGTTAGTACACTGTAGACCTTTGTTAAACAATGTAACTAAAACAAAGAACTGAGTGTGTTACCTGAGGAAAAGTTCAATGTGCACAACTGCAGGCGCAATCTTTTCTACCACATCAGCTATGAAGTTGAATTTGTATCTTGGGCTGCTGGACTGTAGGTGACCTATACTAGCAGAAAGAATTGGATATGTTAATAAGACAATACGTTTTTTATCAAGTAGGCAAAATTAACCTGCCTTTTTAATTGATCTGTTTTTTCAACTAGAACAGTTTCCAAACAGTACTGGAAAAGTGATCAAAGTCATTAAGATTGTTCAAAACTTACCTAGCATTCTGCATGATCCTGAGAAAATTAAACATAAGCATCACTTAGCTATAAGTTATTTTCTTTGGAAGTCTACAAGCTCTGTCTTGAGCATTTTTCTGAGGACAACTACTTGTTATTATCCAAGACATATAGGGTCATAAGATAGGACAGGCTGGAAAGAACCTTAAGAGGGCTCTAGTTCTACCTTCTGCTCAAAGCTGCACCAGCTACAAAGGGAAACAGAGCTGGCATCTGCAAAACTCCAAGGATAGATTCTCCAGAAACTGCCTGGGGAACCTGTCCCAGTGCTTCACTGTCCTCCATGATGTCTAAGTTTTTCTTACATCAAGTCTGAACTTGAGCTCATGTCCCAGCTCATGCTCCTTGTGTCTCATCCTCCCATTATGCCCCTCTGTATAGATCCAGCACACAGACAGGCTGCTCTCAGGTGCTCCTGAAGCTCCCTTCCCAGAGCTGAAGAAGCCCAGTACCCTCAGTTTCTCCTCACAGGAGATATGTCCAGTTCTCCCCAGCCATCCTCACATCCTTCTGAACTCACTCCAGTTTGTCAATGCCTTTCTTGTATTGAGAGATCCAAAACTGAATGCAGTATTCCAGATGTGGTCTAATGAGTGCAGAGTAACACAACTGCAGAATTTGGGAGCCACAATTAGAACTTGAGTTCTAATTTTTTATGCAGACACATCAGAAACTTGCTTTCAGTTATAACATTTACACCTAAAATCTTTTGCAAATTCACATTTAAGCTGGGCCTAGTAATAGATTACTAAAACATCTGACAAAAGCCAGTATTGTATTACATTAAACAGCACTATAAACAGCATTCATTAAGAGTGAATATTATGGTGTGAAATTAAGATCTTAAAGTGAGGGGGAGGGGAAGCCCACAGCATCCTGGATTCTAGAATCACAACATCCCAAATGAACAGATAGCACTGCTTGTGCTAAATATCACATTCTCTGCAGTCCCTGATACACAGAGTCATATCAGCACACATGCAAAACATGTGATAGGGGAGCTATCACCACACTCAAATAGCAATCTTTCTTGTTCACAGCCTGAAGCTTTAAAATTAACTACGGTATCTACCAAAGGGAGAAAATGACCTGAAGAAACCAGACCAAGAAGATCAGGAATTTTTTCACAGAAGCCTGCAAGTCCTTTATCCTGTCTGTTACTGGACTTGAGATTTACTTCTGAATGAAACGAAACCCTGTCTAAATTTAGCAAGCTAGATTTATGTGATATCAAATAAACAAAAGGAACAGCTTGGCAGGCCTAGATTCAGTCTATTACTTCTATGCACATTCTCATGCACACTGAAAAATGCCTCCAGCCAATTGAATATGCTTTTTTCAGTGCTTAGTTTACAAGAGACACCACAAACAGGAATCACAGAGGAGAGTCAGATGTAAGCAAAATATACTGTTATTTGTTTTGCTTACTAGGTCACTGAAGAGTTATCTTACCTTCAGTTCCCAAGCAGCTTGCCTGATTATGCAGTATATGCTTTGAAGTCTACTGACATGACTTTGAACACTTGCCTACACAGCAAGTGTTCACTGACAGGATATAGCACTGCCATCACATTGATCTTAATAGACATGACCATGCATCAGCTGGCAGCTGATGAACTAGCACAGAACTGGGGAAAAACTGGGGATGAATTCAGCCTTTCAGTTGGTGTAAATCAGCATAGATCTGTGTGAGTCAGGGCACCTAAAGCCATTTACATCTTCTAAGTGCTCAACTGTTCTGCTCAGGCCAAATGGATACAGCACTGTACATAGTCAAAAGCATGTTTTGGCAAGCCTGCCAAAAACCTCAGGTCTGAACCACTCCTGAATAGCCACCAGGCAAACATCATGGGTGGCAGTGGCTTTCCAG
Source organism: Muscicapa striata striata (assembly GCA_030060385.1). NCBI lineage: Eukaryota > Metazoa > Chordata > Aves > Passeriformes > Muscicapidae > Muscicapa > Muscicapa striata. The sequence continues at coordinate 999,672 of JAREIS010000048.1, forward strand.
GTGGGATTTGGTGGAGGCAGAGAGAAAGTGTCTGAAAGAGGTAGTGGATTGAAACACGAAAAAAAGGTGAAAAGATGAAAGTGAAATGAAAATGAAGACAATAAAATGCAGGAATACAGAGAGGGGACTAAAACTGAAACAATGCTTGTCCTCTTTTCACACCACAGTGAAAACACTTCTGTGTCTGAGCAGAAGCCTGAACCTCGCTACTGGGTTTAGAAGACAATGCTCAAAACCTGAAAGAAAATCCAAATCTACACCAATATTAAAGGGAAATCTGAAACAATGGAGGATCAAGAATAACAGGCACACAGGCTTTGTATGAAAGGCATGCCTGAAGATCTGGGCTAATAAGAGATGAGCTGTTTTTCCTCTTGTGGTGGGGACCAAACACTAGTGAAAACTGACTTACAAAGATGAGATGCCTTCATAGAAACTGATCTTTCTTGAATCATTTTCTGAAAGCTGACAGTGATGAGAACCTTTACACACATTATATGATGTGCCAGGAACTCAAACTATGGATGTGGAAGATGCAACTGCACTCACATTTACTCCCACATACAACACTATTTAAGGGAACTGAAGTGTTGGCTATATTAACAGCCTTTTAATGCATAATTATTAAACTGATGGTTTTCACCAGAAGTTCTCAATACACTTCAAAAGGGAAGAAGCCTAGGAAGCTGAAGAAGGAAGTGACATCCAATATTGAGTATACTGGGTAATGTCACCCTGAATACAAGTGTAATAACTGTAAAGGTAGAATCGACCTTTATAATTTGCATTAGTTGCTAAATGCTAGCTGCTGCTGTCCTTACTAAAAGAGAAAGTTAAATATGTATCTCCCCCCTTCATAGTCCTGCTGCCTTGTGAAGCCCCACACAGCCCTCAGATCTCTGCTTCCCTGAGCATGCAACAGCTCTGAGCTCACAGCACCTTTGTGGGTTTTGACCCTCTGAGATTTGCCACATAGCTCTTCAAAGGTCCCTCAATAACATGCATTATTTTCTATGTTATTACTGAGTGTTCAAAATCATCTCACACTAACGAAATCTAATTTATCCTGGCAAAAAGACATCATTTAATCCAATTAGCCATCTGTTGCATAACCAAGGTTCCAAATGTGCTGCAACCAGGTTGTACTTGAAATTAAACCAAATTTATGCTGTATGAGTCCTTGGCTGTATATGCATTTCTTAGTCAAAAAACCTATATTTCCCCGATCTGCTCCATAGCTACAAATCAACCAGATTTTCAACAGCCTATCATTGAGCCTATAATTTCAACTAAGTGCTTAGATCTTCAGTTCTCCAGGTCCCCTTGCAGAACACTCAAAATCCAGATTTCAGGGTAAGTGCATAAACTGGAGCTGAAGATTTTCAGCCTATTTTCTAAAATGTCATCTTATGTTTCCAATTTTATGGGCTCCAACTACACTGAATTCAAATGGCTAAAGCTAAATGCCTTTCAGATAGGAGTAGTCTTATCAGTTTAAGATTTTTCTGGGACAGTGATGTTATCTACAGCTATGGGTTCATTTAATAGTGGTTTATTTACTTTCTTGAGAGAGAATAGACCCATTCCAATCTCATTAACACTGCTGTAAACCAGGAACAATGCCAACAAATCTGTAGAGTTAACCTAGTATGAAGAGAACTGGAAAAAAATTCAGCAGAAATAATCATTATAATCCCACTGAAGACAATAAAACCAGACTAATTTACATTTGCAAAAGACTGAACATTTCTGACTAACTGCCAACTTAATCCCTGTAGAATTAAATCAAATCACATTCACTGCTTCCTTAAAGACAATACATTGTATTAAAATCCACAATTTTATATTCATTAAGAATTTGTGAGCCTGGGAAACTCATTCTTCTAAGGCTGTTTCCCCATCCCCCTTTTAAAACCAGCTTCAGAAAAGATCTGTGCATTCAGCAAAATTATTATGTCTAAGGGAGGACTGCAACCTGGCAGATCTGATCACCAGGGATAAACACTGTCCCTACTGTGCTTTCATGGAAAGAAATGAAAGACAAATAAAAGATTATAATGTCTCTGCTTAAAAAACAGAAACATCTGCTGGAAACATAGGTTCATGGGCAGCTTTTCTGATGAATTCAGCATTAAGATCAAGTTGCATAGCTGTGCACTGACCATAAAGCCTTGGTGAGTTTAATGCCACATTATGGTTCAGGCAACTTGTTTGTACAATGGATGTCTACTGTGCACAGATGAAAACAATTTGGTGAACCAACACCAAAGTGGCTTTCTTGTGCAATTCAGCAATCACAAGGGCCAGACAGCGACAGACTGGCACAAGCCTTCTAGCACAGACACCACACTGGCTCTACATGCTTGGTATTCCTCCCTTCCAAGTGACCCTCATGAGGAGATGCAATAAAATATCCATTTCTTGTTACCTATCCTTTAAAAAGCAGTGAAGGGCTCTACTCTGAATTGTATACCAAATACTGTACACTACCATCCTCACCTGCAGTAACTCAAACCAACTCAGGCATAAGGAAAACAACCAGTACAGGAATGTGACTGGTTTGTGTTTCCAGCTAATACCTTGCAGTACATTTCCAAATACAGCTGCAGGCAGCTTTAAGGCTTTGATGACAAAAACACCGGCAGGAGACTTCTATTCCTTACTGGGCCAACTTCTCAGAAATGCAAGTGATCATACACTCAGTTCTTCCTCTATATCTTCAAGGTTTTGTACAGGCACACTCCAAACACCTCACATAGAACTGTGTGCAATGACCCTGCTTATGCACTAACTGTGTTTCAAATGTTGTCTTAGCAAAATGAACTTTTAGGCTCATATCTTGCAAAGGTCTGACTGACTCGGGTGAGTCTTAACATCATGACCCCTGAGAGTGACCTCAGGTTAACAGTACAAAGGACAACAAATGGTGTCAAGTCCAGCCTTAAAGGTTTTCTTATTAAGCTTTTAATTTTTCTTGTTCCATTGACAAAAGACAAACTGTATTTAAAAAAAATTTAATTTTTGCTTCCATATCTTAGGTAAGAAAATACAAATCTTTTGACATTTAAACTCTCTTCACAGAAGCTATTTGCAAAATAACCTTGCAGGGAATTTAACTGCACTAAGTTTTACTGAGAGATCAAAACCAGTCCTTTGTTCAAGAAACAAGTAGATTAACTGTAGATTGGAGGTGACAAAGTGAATCCTTTGAGATGTTTGACATCTTAGCAGATTGATGCATGACATTGTCAAAACTTACACTTGCTGCCCTGAGAAACAGGGCTCTGTAAGAATAAATCTTTGATTACAGAGGTTGTCCTCCATAAGTATTTCTTCAATTACTTACATGCTAGCTTGTAATAGCTTGTCATTGTCACAGTAGGTGACAGAAGGCAGAAAAAAACCAACTGCTTCACAATATATTCCCATATATAAAGGTATCTAGTGTTGAAAAAAATTTTTTTAAAAACCCAGTATTTGTAGCAGGGAGTTTAACTTTGCTCAGGATTTCTTCAGACTGCTCCTATTAGTATCTCTGAGAAGCCCCTGGGCATTGGAATACTGCAGAGCATCAGTTATGGAGCTCCTGGATCTCCATGCAGTACACATCCCATTTAGGACACTGTGTGCAGAATTTGCCATTTGGCATGGTGCTCTTCAACCTAATCCAGAACTTCAACAAGGAAAAAAATAGTATAAGTTCTGACAATTTTTCAATTACCAGCCAGTAACCCTGTCCACCTCATTCCTCCCTTCCTTCCTGCATCCTTTATACCCATGTTTCATGCATCCCTATTCACCAGACTGCTGTCACTAGGAAACCATGGCTAAGTTTCTCAGTCTGTCTGGGTTTATCACAGCCAGAATCCAACTCAGCATCAACATAAGTAACTGAAAAAGGAGAGGAGTAGAGATTTCAGGAGCAACTCTGGGTCTGTGCATGTTCTAAATAGGGCCCAAGTCGTATTTAGTGAGGCTTCTGTTATCTGAGATTATTTTAATATAGAGATGGTTAAGTAAAACTGCATTTACTTTGTAATGAGCTTATCCCTTCAAACTCTGAGTCATCTGAGGCCAGGAAAGAACGGGAGAAAGAGAAATTTGACAGCAATTTTAAACTGTCAACTTTCTTCCAAGCCTCTCATTACAGCCATTGCACGTTATTGTTTAAACAAAACAAAAAAAAACCAAAAAAAACCACCATAATTGAGTTCTATTCCTGGCTCAACCACCAACTCAGTCTGACCTTGGGCAAGACACTCGGTTTCTTTGAGCTTCAGTTTGTGCAGCTGTAGAACTAAATAAAAAAATTAAATCTTAACAGAGAACCACATGCTTCATCTAAGCTGAGGTTTTCCGAGACAAAAAAAAAAATAAAGTGAACACTAAAAGAGTTGCTTGGGAAGAGAAAAAAGGCTCCTCTGCCTCACAGCTCCAAATTCCTAATCCTATTAACATTAGATTCAGGAGGATTCCTTAAAGAAAATGTCATATATACCAAATGCTAAGCACTCAGAAAGCTCTCAGATGCAGGCCAGCTCACTCATTTTGGTTAAACATTTTGATTATTTCACGTGGATCAGTTTCAACCAAGTTTTAGGAGCACTAAAGTTAACAGATGATGTGAAAAGGTACTGGCAAAAACAATTAATAACTACAAAATACTGAAGAGAACGAACATTGCATCTTCAGGCTGGCATCTGGAACAATTCTTGGCTCTGACAAGATACTCTGGAAGGAACTCCAGGAATATCATTTAAATATCCTCCCGCTCTGAACTGGTTTACCCTTTCCAAAGATCAGGATGTATATGAAGGTCCCCTATTCAAAGAAAGCCTGCAACAGTAGCCCTTTTCCTTCTGAGCCCTCCCAATCATTTTGGCCATGTTTGCTATGAATAAACAGAATAGTGAGTGGTTCACCTGGCATAATGGAAACACTAATGCATGTTTTAAAACTCCGTTTCTTTTCCCAGAAACCCTATGAGAAATATAGCAGAAGCAAACCCTTAAAATAATGTATCAGTAAGTATGTGGAAAGATACCGCCAGCATTAACACTTCCACAGAGAGACGTATTTTAATACTAATAGGAAATTACTAGTTTAAGAGATTACTAAACTTCCCAAAGTTAAATCACCAAGCCTGGAGTTGTCATAGGACTTGAGCAAACGCCTCAACACTTTGATACTCAGATTACCAAATGGTCTTCTGGTTGTAGTAATATTTTACACTGTAAATGAGGTTCTCAGGCCTTTTTTTTTTCCCTACTTAGGGCTCTACAAGACTACAAAACCCTTTGGGGAAGAAAGCAAACCAGGCAAAAGACTGTGTTTTAAGTAGTTTATCTAATACGCAGTGCTTTTTCTGTCCTGACAGGCTTTAAGAGGCATTTCCTGATTGGCCGGGTGAATGTGATTAACACCCGGGGACGGTCCCGGAGCTCAGGTGCTCGGTCGGTGCTGCCGTGCGCCCCGCACGGCGATGCCGCCCAGCACCGCCCGTGTGCTGAGCGGAGGTGGCACCGGCAGGGCGGGAGCAGGCTCGCACCGCGGGCCCGCACCGCAGGCTCGCACCGCTGCCCTGCCCCCGAAAAGGCCACGGCTGAGGACGTGGCCCCTGCCCTGCCCTGGCAACCCTCGCCCCGCCCGGCGAGCGCGTCCGCCTCTTGTCCCAGGAGCAACCTGCACGTCGCCGGGGCACCCCCAGCCATGCTGCCAGGGAAAACCTCCCAGTCCCAGCCCCAGCGCACACTGAGCATCGAGGAGAAGTTTCACTGTTCAGAAAGCACCTGAGCATCCATTCCGCACACCACCGGTGTCATTAGCGGCTGGGTGAGGTGTCATGTGCTTGGAGCTTTTTAGAGTCCCAACAGCCCCCCAGGCCACTGAAAATCGTGGCTTTCTTCGCCCTGGAAGCCAGGTCTCCCACCCCGCCCCGCCGCAGGTCCCACCATGCTCCTACCCGATTCACAGACTCCCTTCTGGACCTGGGCGACGGCGGGCAGCCCGTGCTGCAGCGCCTTGCGGCTCACCGCCTTCAGCTGGCAGATGTTGTCGTAGGTCCGGCCGTCGCTGCCGCACACCTGTGCGCTGAGCTTGCACTGGCAGACGCCCTTGGCGAAGCGCTTGCCCATGGGGTAGCGGCAGTCGAGGCTGTCCCCGCAGGGCGGGTCCTCCTTGCGGCCGCAGGAGTCCCCCTCGCCCGCGGCGCAGATGAGGCAGCAGCCGCAGCGGTCGGGGACGTACCCGCTGGGGCAGCTGGGGCTGGGGCACTTGGAGACATCGCAGCGGGCCGGGCACTTGGCGCGGCCGAGCGGGAGCTCCGCGGCGTGCGGGCCGGCGCTGAGGGACAGCAGCAGCAGCGGGCTCAGCAGCGACACCCGCATCCTCGGCGGGGACAGCGGCGGCGGAGCGCGGTGCGAGCCCGCCCGGCCCCGGGGCAGGAGGCGGGAAGGTGCGATCGCGGCGAGGGAAGGGGAAGGCGGGCTCTATGCACACTCGGGCAGGACAGCGCCTTCTGCCCCGGCAGCGCTTCTGCGGGCGGAGCGGGCGGCGGGCAGCAGGCCGGGCCGGAGGGCAGCAGGCCAGGCCGGAGGGCAGCACAGGGCCGCGGAGTCACGGCCGGCGCGGTCCCTGCCGGACGGGGCTCCCGGGGCTCAGCTGGCCGGGCTGAGGCGCCGAGCCATGGCACGGAGCGCTGGGGGCAGGCGGAGCGGGTCGCAGTGGGAAGGCGGTGGCAGCGGGGCAGGGTTTTATGTGGGACGGGCCCGCCGCCCCCAGCAGCACCGACGGCCCCGGGCGGACAGGCTCCACCCCAGGCGGGACGGACGGACAGACAGACGGAGCGGGGAGGGTCCGCTCCCCTCTCTGGGCTCTGCGGGGCAGAGCCGCCCGTGTGCTGCTAAATCACCGCCCCGAGCGGGGAGAGCCCGGCGTGAGGCTGAGGATGTCCCCCCCATCCCCGGGACACGGGGGCTGTCGGGGACCCGACGTGGCATAAACAAATGTGGATGTGTTACATGTGAGCGCTCGTGACCTCTGTGGGTGCAGAGGTAGAAAACCAGCAGCTGCTTTGCCTTCCCTCATACTTGTCTTTAATGTCAGCGTTAATAAGGCATTTGTCCCCACTTCCACCGAAGGCAGTGCAACATCGAAGTTTGGCCTTAGTTTGATCTCTGTTGTAAAGTTAAACACGGTCTTGGACACAAATCCCTCTTTGCAGGTGTCGGAGCAGAGACCCAAGTAGCTGAACATAGTCCTTGTAGCCGCTTTTTCTGCATGGCATCATGGCACATTGCACTTTCCAGCTGCCAAAATGGATCTACTGGGCTCCCCACCATCGTTTGCCTCAACAAAAGGTTTGGCAGCTTCTCTATAATAGTAGTTGGAAGTATTACCAAAGCCTTAATATGTGAGGTTTGGAGGTTTTAAAATCTATTATTAATTGCAATGTATTCAGTAAGACTGTCAGGTGGAAGAGGGCATCTGTCAAGCTCTGTCAACTAGTCACCTCCACAGTCTTCATAACATGCAGAGTAAATCTTGCCCATGCATGCCATCTTTTTCAAGCAAATACTCACTTTTGCTCTAAGGTAATCACAATCTTTACTAGATATAACTTTCAAATTAAGTAATCCAAGTATGGGTTGAGCTGGCTTTCAAAAAAGTTAAGCTGACTTCAGAAAAAGTACCTCTGACATAGCTCACCCAGAGAGTATACCAAACTTTGGAAGTCTTACTTGCTGCCTATGACACACCCAACCTTGACTTCTGCCTGCAGTTCCCTTTTCCCTCTTTTTCATGCGAGGGATAAAACTCATGTAGTCCTGCAAGTCCCTCATCCCTTCTGATGGGATCCTGTGAACTAGGTTTCAGTAGGCACACTGAGCTGCATCAGGCTATAGGGTTGAAATCACCATACTGTGTTTTAGTTGAATGCAGGAGGCAGCAGCCAGAATCCCCCACCACAGTTAGTGAGTTAATATTTTATTGTTCCCTCTGTTATAGGGGCGGAGTTGGTCCAAACCTGGATTTTCCAAGCAGCAGCAGTCTCACTTATGATAAAAAAAGATATACATCATGGCTAAAGATGTCTTGTGATAAGAAAATGTTAAGATTTTTTCTGTAGCACATATTTTGCCACACTTTGAAAAGGTAAGGTTTACCTAAATGATTTTATAGTGCAATATCTAAAATATGAAAAATGTCAGTGTTTTAATATAAACTTGTCCTTTAAGGAAACAAACTAATAAAAGTGAAAAGTGTTTGGCCTGAAACATGGATCAGAAGGAAATAAGAGCACTGTGTGTAGGTTAGGTGAATATTTTTCTTATTTACAATGACAGTTAAAAGAAAGAGGTTGAGAAAAATGTTTCAAATTAGAAAGTGGTAAATACAAGAAGTAGTAAAATACAAAATAGTCTGTGAGGAACTGCTGTTATTAGTGTTGGGCTCCAGACTATTCCGTCATTCTGTTGGATTCCTATTGTTATCTCTGTAGTCACACTTGGAGACCTCAAAAATGATGTAAGAAAACAGGTGAAAATCAACAGATAAACACAGCCACCTTAACTGGAGAGAGTTTGGCAAATCGGTGGGTGAAAGGAGTTTCACAGATTCTTTCATAATTAACATATCAGTTTACATTTTGTTCATTTAGGATTTAAAAAACCAAAATAAATAAATCTGAAAGGTGTTTTCTGCTAACTGATGTCTTGTAGCCAAAATATAACATGAAATTATTTCTCTCAGATATGCATAGGTATGGTATGGGATACTTTTCCCCTCAAAACTCATTATTCCAAAAAGAGAGTGGTGCAGAGAGTAAGGTTAGGAAGGAAAATGAAACTCACAACAAGTATTGGGTGTGTTCCTCTTGGGAACAGTGAGTAAAATTTCTTGGGTCAATGACACTTGTTGAACAACTTTCACTAGAATTTGAATTAATTCAGAATTCAAATGTGGCACTAAAAGCTGTTTCAATGATAACTCATTCAGTAACAGTTCTGCATGACTTGGACAAATGACTGTTTCATGGGTTCTGAATCACCTCTGTCTGATGGAAATGATGCTTTCCTGCAGAACTGGAAGGGAAGGGAGGTGCCTCAAGACAAATCCAAGGCAATGCAGCAAATGTTACTGGTGACTCAGTGGGTCTCTGTTTTCTCTCTTGAGGGCCAAATTGTTTTTGCAAATCCCAAAGGACAGCAGAACATGCTGCCACCATGTCCTTAACAGAGTATCAAGAGTTAGCTCCAAAACTCACCTACTGCATTCTGAACTCTCCTCTTTTCTTTCTCACAGTAGGAAAAAATTCTGTTGCCTTTTTATGAAGATAATTGTCCTTTTGTGCTTGCTTGTTTTCATCTCCTGGCACACATGCATGGCAGGTCCCTGTCAGTTCCTACTTGTGCCTGGCAGCATATGTGTCATCAGAGCCATGGATGCTGTGTAGGCTACATAGCCATGATAGAGAAATAGGGTGGCACATGACCTTACATGGAATTAAAAGTTAAATGATACTTTAGTGCTGTTCTGGGGATCTAGATGCTGCTGATAATGGAAGTTCCATTTGAGTGATATCTAAATCTAAATCTATGAGCCCATAACCATTAAAGCATACTTAATTGCTTGAGCAGAAGAATATTTTCACTCTGTCATACCTCAATCCATACTAGATCTCTTTAAATCTCTATGTGTCTGTTAGTTAAAGTCACAAAGCATTCCAATTCACACACAGTCCTATTCTTCTAATTTGTCTTGGTATATTCATAAGTCTTGTAGGTTTTTTTGGAGTGAATTTCTATGTAATTCATATTTCTTGTTGTTTCTTTAGTATGGTTAAAGATCAGAAACACTCACTGCTGTTATAACCTAACTCTACAAATTGTGTAAGTTAAAGACCCTCTGACCCTGCCATAGAGGTCTCTAAATTAGGAGCACATGTTTAATATTCATCCTCAGTTCCTCGTAGGAGTATTTTGAAAAGAAATACAAAGCACACTTTAAACTGGAGTAATAAACACTGTTTATTTATCAGATTGTCTCTATCTCGTTTCCTGAACAAAGTCTGTTTGTATTCCTGACATTGCAAGTCTCACAAGCTGATCCAAGAGCACATCTGTCAGTTTGTTTTCAAACTGGACACTGCAGAAGAAAAGAAGAGGTGGGAGGAGAAATAAGACTTTCACAAACACATCAGTTCAAACAAAGTGAAAACTTTCTCAGCTGTCTCCATAAGCAAGGCAAGCTGCGCCCTGGAAATATACTTCTAAGGAAAATTCATTTCTCTTTCCTCCATCCCCTAACAGTAATTGAAAAGAAGAGGTTATTTTTCTCTTTTGTGTTCTGCCTGAAACTGATGCCAATAAATAATCTTAGGAAATGTTAATGAATCCAAAAGTCTATTCAAGAAGTGCTCAGAAAGTATACTGAAAGCAAAGTAAAAAATCCAGAGCTTTTTCTCCTCTTACATGTATTCAGCTATTCTGAACTCATTGCATTTGGTGCAGGAGTAAAAAGGTAGGCTTTTGGGACAGAGACAGGATGATCTGAAGGAAATGCCACAGCCTGCTCTGTTCTTCACTCCCTTTCCAGCCAAAAGAACAGTTTCTGTTAGTATGTTAAAGGAGAGGAAATTGAGACTGTTAATAACAGAACTGGCCTAGAAATCATAAGCTGTAAATTTTGCCAGTCTTTACAGGCTTTTTTATAGCTGTGGAAGGTGGAGTTATATCTCAAACTTTATTGCTAAATTATTCTGCAGTCAAAAGATAAGTGTATTTTTGAGCAAGTGTTTGGGAACAAAATAAGAATCTGCTTTTTTATTGAAAAATACTGATTCATAAAAATGAAAGGTGTCCAGAGGAACAAATCAAGTTGACTTGTGTTTTGAAGAGCTGTTTGATGTGTGAGGGTGTTTATGAGGAGACAAGGAGAGAGCAAAATATATGTTTGAAAAGGGAAGAATGGAGAAGGAAAGAAAAGACCTCTTTGTTTTTTCCCTCCATGAAATCCAAGTAGCAAAATTTCAGGCGTATTTCATGTGGTGTAGGAGACAGTTTCAATTCTCTGATTTTCTGGTCAAGAACAGGCTTTGGTGTTTTTGTGTTGCAGGTAAATAAAAAAATATACACTGGAAAATTCAGTTTTCTTATATAGTTTTAGAAACTTTTGGTTTTTTTGCAGAAGCAAAAAGACAGAAAATATCAAACTCCCCTAGGAGTGCAGGTTTCCTGCTTTGCAGCCCCCTCTCCTTGCTGCACTGTGCGAGCTCAGGTGGCTGCTGAGGGAGCTCGAGGTGGCTCATCAGACCTAAGGCAGAGTCACTGCTCAGCAAAATACCAAAGTTTGTGGTTCTCTGAAAGTACTGATCTATTGGTCCTCACTTCCTGCTGGCCTCCAAAGGGAGGGTGGTGGCACCAGCTACTATCAGTTCAGTATGTGAAGGCCTATATGAAGGAAAGACGAATCTCCTTCAAGTCTAACTTTTGTGCTTTCTTCAGACAAGGAATGCTGCCAGGCCCATGCTGCATCTGCTCTAGCTCATAGATTTGTGTGTGTGTGATTTGGATTTGTGGAACCAGCAGTGACATGGAAATGGCTGTGAGTCATAGAAACTCCTTATTCTTGTCACAAATGGTTCCTGTGAATTGAAGGAAAATGGGAATTTGCTTCTCTCTGCTCCTTGTGCTGCTTTGCTGTTGAACAGCTGCCTAGAACTTCATATAACTTAATCCCTGATGTATCCTTGTGTATATACATGTCCTGCAACATCCTGCTCATCAGAAAGGATACAGTGCATTAAAGGGAACATAATTTCTAAGGAATTAGTTAAAGGAGTCATTTTATCCATTTCCTACTTGGCTAGGCCTATATGTTTCACCTTAAGATGCTCTTAATGAACTGCCAGAACCAACCTACAAGAGCAGTTCACAATAGAGTGAAAATAAAATCAGCTTATAAGCCTTCAGAAGACCATATCGTAATAAACAGACATTATAATTAAGAACATACCTTGTCTCACAAGCCTAATTTCATCCACAATGAAATAATAGGTGTTGTAGACTGTGTAAAAGCTGTGGGTATCACATAATTACATACTGATATTACTAATATCTTTAATAATATTTTTGTAAGCAAATGGTGAAATTAAAATCTGGGTAAAACTTTGCAATGCACAACTTCTTGGAATTCTGCTGTCCAAATAGTCATCAGTCCTTCAAAGTCTATCACAAATTATGTTGGATGCTTCCACAGGAACATGTCTTGAGCCCAGCGCTGTTGTTATGGCTCCTTCAGCTGAGTGCAAGACAAAAGAAAAGAAAAATTGAAATTTACAATTGTTTATTTAAATGGTTTCAGTAAATAAGATAAAATTCAGCAACTGCACAGTGCTACAGTTTGGCACAAGCAATGAGCAATTGAGTAGTGAAACAGAGACTGAACTGTACTGACTGAACTAGCTCAGTACAGTTCTCCATGTAAGTTTGCAAGCCTGTGAGAGACCCCACCACCTAACCTCTGCTGTTTCCTCTTTCCTCACTGCTTCTAAGTTCTCAGTTGGAATTCAGTGCCTAGATTTGCCTTTGCTGCTTAAAATGTAGCACATAAATCAGTTGGAGAAAATCCACAAGAGTGAAATCACTAAAATCAGTAGAGCTTTAGAAATATGACTTAAAGCTAAGCTTTAAAGACCTGAAATTGTTTAGTCTAGTATGAAAAAGACAGAAAAGGGACATGATAAGAGTATCCAGATATGTAAAAGGTTGCTGAAAGAGAGTAACAAGCTGTTATTTGTGTTCACTGGGGTGGGTCAAGAAGAAAAAGAATCAAAATGTTGTTAGGGAATTTTAGGACTGATACTACAAAGATTGTCTTCAGTGCAAAGTGTATTTTTAAATATAAATAACAAAGGACTGGAACTGAAATTATGGACAATATGTGGAATGTCTGTTTTTAAAGACCCTGTTTATAAGAAAGCTTATATATTTATTGTTCAGAAATTACTATAGAAAGAACAGATCCTGTCTTGGATAGGTAGGATCTTGAACTCCCTACTATATTTCTGATTGTAGATTGACCATAATGCAGATAATTGGCCTGATTAAAGGGTATATGATTGGAGAGCAGAAGTCCTTAAATGAGTTTAAGAAGCCCACTCATATTTTCAAGATCAAAGAAAGAGACACAGATTGGAATTAGAGATGAAGGAGGATTCCACTAAGACTCTTGCAGACTAGGAGTTTCAGTAGTGTGATAAAACCACAAGGCAAAACCCAAAGAGAAATACAGTGAGACTGAAAGTGAAAATGGTTGTACAGCTAGAGCCTGAGGTCTAGGGATGATCAGAGGATAAAGTGCTGAGGGTGGGGGGATCAAAGAGAAATATATAACAGATGGGAGGGTGGGGGAAAGAGAAACATTTCCTCCAGATGGCATGTATCGTCTCCTGGAAGGATTGGCAAGATTAGAGAATCTTGCCAAGAGGAGGATATACTGTGAATAGAGCTATACTAACTGTATTATATTAAATTATATTCAGCAAGTAAGAAAAGACTTCTTGTAGATTAGTTACTCTTTTAGAAATGCAGATTCCATGTATTAACCCAGCTTGCTCCTTTTGTACTGTCATTATTGGTATCACTCTGTATTCAATATATAACTATGCATATTTTCTAAAACATCCCAAAAACAACCTTCTTCTGTTTTTCATCTCTTCCCTAATGTCTTTTTTCTTGATACCATCCCATTTTATGTGACTGGTTTTTTCCTTGTTGGCAGAGTAACAAGGTTCAGGGGCCTGCAGATTTTATGAATCTTTTTATGGTGGCTTGGCTTTGTGGAAGGATGGTGTGGATGTCACTGGATATCAGCCAATCTTTCTGTGAGGGTGTCTGCAGGGTGGGTGCCAAGAGGGATGGGGATTGGAAAACTGAAACAGAATTTTAGAATTTATTAGAGAAACAAATATAGAATTAATTCTAGAAATCAAAGTTAAAAGTTTAAATTAAAGAAGAAACTTTTCTTCTCTTTAATTCATGAAAAGACAAATTGCTCCATTTAACTTGGAAAGGGTTAGGGAATAACCCATAAAAATGGTGCTTGTCCAGAGTATATGACACTTTTCTTGTCATATTTTTCTAATTAAATGATCAGTCCAAAGGAAAATTGCTGAGGAAAGGTGGGTTTAGGAGTCTTTTCCACCTCAAGTTTTCAAACTCCTGAGCATTTTTCTAGTTATGAATTTAAAAATTAATAACCAATATTTGGGGGCTGTGTGTTTATGGTCTTCTTTTTATAAGCCTGGGAGTTGTGTTTTTGAGCTTCCGTCTGTGAAATGAGAACTGGAAAATTGTTTTATTATGGAACAGAAAGTCTCAAATTACTGCAGTAGTTAATATTTGAAGAAAAATACCACATTTTCAAGATTTGCCATAAAATTATAAGAGCTGGAAATTTTGGGTTAAGTCAGAGGCCTAAAACTTAAAGGTAAGTAGAAATACTTCTGAGGAATTAAAGAAAAAGCAACATAAGCACATTGAGTAAAATTATGAAGCAGCCTCATTTTTCCCTGAAAGAGGGAATGATGGCAGAAGAGAGGAGCTAGCAGAATTCAAAAGCCAGGGTGGGAGGTTGATAGCATGAGGGAAGCCATAAAGAGGAGAATATGGAGACAAGTGTGGAGAAGATAAGGTCAGTCCAAAGGGCCAGTGCTCTCTCATTTATGGTGACTGAAAACAGGTCCTTGGAAGAAAGTAAAGAAAGTGACCCTTCCCATGGTAGGTGGTGCTGCTGATTTGGAAGCAGCAGTTTTCTCACATCCTGCCTTTACTGTTTTAAACTGGAGCTCTCAGCCCAAACATGTGACTCAGGATAGCTTTGAATGAAAGGGCCGATTGCAGAGGTGGTTGTTACACATTCTCACCCAAGCTATGGGCATTTTTATTAGCTCAGCCCTGTGAAATAATTGGCCAGAGCAAGTTAGGAAGACAGATGTTACTGTTGGTCCGAGCTGTTTGCCACAGGGTTGCATTTGCTTACCCTGGCACGTTCCGTGTGATGTCAGCACACTGAGAATGTTTCTGCAGATAAAGCAAACAGCAAATTATTTCATGAGCTGGTTTGGGACAGATGTGTGCAGTGTGAAGAAACATTGTAGAACAAACTGTAGTACTCCTCAAGATTGTGTTATTCCAGCTCATTAATCACTTTTCTCTGGTTTGTCTCCACGGATGACTATCTGTGAAAACTCACCAGTGCTCACGACAAGGCTTTCTGCTTGCCACCCCTCCACATGGAGGCCTGTTGAAATTTTGTGTGTCCTTATCAAAGCCCCACTGAAAGACAGATGGGAGCTGTACCTCTTTCACGTCTGCTTCACACTCATCTTCCATTTGGGGCCAAGAGCTGCCTTGTATAGGAAATATCCCACAATGTTTCATGCTGAAAAAAAAATGGATTTAATCAGTATTCTCACAAATTCTTTTATCAGTGATTTATCCAAATAAGTTAAAACCATCATGGCTTTTTTTTGGTGATGACGAGGTAAAAGAAGAATAAATAATAGGCATTCTAAATTAGCGGAATCTGCATAATGAAATTACTGAAACATATTGCTACAGGGAAATTGGAGCATAAAATGTGAGTGTTTTAAGGGTGTTGGTTTTTTTATGTGAGGGAGGAAAAAGAGGAGATGCTTGTCTTCTCTCCACTCCAGAGAACCCAAGGGAATGTATATTTACTGCTATCCCCAGGACTTCTCTTTGCTCCTGGCTCAGTCTTTGGAAAATTTTACTAGTCAAGGAGTCATGCGTGCCTGTTTCCTCATCCTTTACTTGTCATGGAGCAGCTGCATTTCAGAGTTGTTAGGAAAGAGCAGTGACTACATATGGTAGAGAACAAAAGGAATATATCAGTATTTGCAGTTGAGATCAAATCTGAAAATTAACATGTGATGTTCATTGTTGCAAGGGAGACCAAGGATTCAAAATTTCCCTCTCTATTGGTGCACAGACTCATAAAGCTTTTCCATGGACAAATCTTTTAACATTGGACATTTTTGGCAGGTTGAGTTGCAAGGACAGCTCTTTTATGGTTCTGCCAGTTTTCTTGGTGTTCAAGAAAAGCAGCAGTGAACCACTCAGGGCCCAAACAGAATGTACTTTTGTCCATTCAATCAGGTCAAAGAGCCTCCAAGTTCCACACTCCCCAGCCCTTCCTGCTGTCCTTAGAGAAGTAAGAAGGCACTGCACCCTTAGTAGGGTTAGGATGAGCTTTAGTTTTCCAAACCAGTAGATGAGGTGACTGGTGTTACACAGTGCTATAAAGACATGAGAAACTGAGAGGGGATGGAATTCCTCACAACTAGGTGGGTGAAAAATCCCTGAAACAGGCCAAGTGTGACATTGCCAGGTGAGAGTCAATACAGTGAAACAAACCCAGGACTGAAATAACTTCTGTGCTGAGACATCTGGGTATAATCCTTGACTGTACATTGGCCTAAATCTTCTCTTTAAAAGATCTGAAGGAGATTAAAATTTAATCATATTTTATATAGCAGTGTAAGGATTGGAGAACTCATCCTGAAAGCAAGAAAAAGAACTGGGTGCCGTTCTCACGCAGAGGGTGAGAGGAGCTCCTCCTGGTTCTCCATCTAACCTGTCAATAGCAACAAGTTCTTGAGAGATTGTCTCATCAGAAATACTTTGTTTAATGCTACCTTTGTCTCTCATCTGGCTTCTTGAAGAATCTTTCTCCTTATTTCTTCCATTCATCCCCTGCCTCATTCACCCCCCGCATTTAAAGAGGTGACTCTTATACCAGACATCTGATTTGGATATGATGAACTTCACTCACAGAAACTATATAATTTATCAAGTTGTAGAGGTCCCTTACCCAAGATTCCCCAATCTTTTCCCCAAGAGCTTCTCTTAATCCATTCTCCTTCTAACCCATATTTGGATTTGTAATGCAGTCAAGTCTCTCTATTGTATCCACTGGGAATAACTAACCCAGTGAATTGTGATTATGGTTGTCCCTACATATCATGCTTGATATTTTGCTTGTTCTTATATAAACCAACCTGCTCTTCCTATTGTTTTTCTCCTGTTAAGTGTTCCCCATCTTATAATATGTTTCAAAAAAACCTTTTAGATGAAAGCATGTATCATATTGTTTTGATTAACAAATGGGAAGTCATGTGGTATCAATATTTAGTAAATAAGTATGATTTTGCAACACCAAAATGTTTTTTCCCCATTTTTGTAACTCTTTTTTCTTGACGTGCACAAAGTGCCAACAATCTGTTTTTCTGCTGTAGTTATTGTTTTCTTCTACAGGCCACGGTCTAAAAACATCTGCTCATGGACAGGATCACTTGGGACTTTGGTTAGTTTTTTGATTTCCACTTCAGTCTTTGGAGGTCAAATTACTCCCACTCACCTGACAGCATCAAAACCAAACGAGTGTGGGTGAATTTTCCAATGCACAACTGACAGCAGATTTAGAAGGGAGCTGAACCTGGGGCTAAGTCCAATGCAGCTTTTGGTTTGTAGATCTCATTTGAATCAAGAACACATCAGGAGAAATACTAGCACCTAACACTGAATGAAGAATGCAAAACTAGACCCAAAATGTTCTGGACTTGGTTTTACTAGTGTAATATAACCTGTCCAGGACACTGAGGTCAGTGTCTTTTCCCTTGTGAAGTGTTCAGTAAGATCTTTGGCCACAGGCCACCAAGAGTCAGGTTTATCTTTCTCAGCAGTACAGTATTTTATAATACTGCCTCTTTGAAGCACAGTGGGCACTTGGAGGAACACTGCTGTCTTCTGAATCACTACCACCCTTTCACTGCAGCATCCAAACGTCGAGATCACAGCTGCCATCCAGATTTTAGCCGCTCTGAGCCTGCATTGCTCTACAAAATATGGAAAGATGATAACCTAAGTTTGTTTAGTGTCCGAGTTGAAAGCGCCTCACAATTTCAGAAACCTTTAAATCTGATAAGTAGGCTCTTTACAGGCTAAAATTTCTACAATACACACAACTTCCAGAATACAAATACAGCTTTCAAGACACAACTAGAGAGATCAAACTGAGTTAACTAGTGAAAAGGTAAAAATGTAAAGGGAACTTGGATGTCATATTAGAAAGGCCATCTCTTCGGTCTGAAAGCTCCCTCTTAGATACCGGTCTATGCTTACAATGTTTTACACAATTTTCAGGAGATTTAGAAAATTATATTATCTGGAGAGCCATTACAGTTCTCTAAGGAGATAAAATCATTATGGATCAACCTGGCAGAAAAATGGAAACTTCAACTCAGTGTTGATTATCAAACACAAGACAGAGGGTCTAACTTTTTATTGTTATGGACTTTGAGTTATAGAACAGCAGAATGTTTAGTTCAAGACAAGCAGAAAATTTAGTTCATTTCATGAATATCACACATTGAATTCAAGGTACAATTAATTTCATCAAATGTGGGGGTCTACTTTAAGATTAGAGAAATAATTCTATGAATTTTACTGATACATTAGCTCTGTTAATATGAAGATTAGCCTGGATACTTGAGTTACATGTAGACATGTCCTTTGCAACTACTTATGGCTCAATCCAGTTGCACATATATGGATCTGCTGCCATCTGAGCTATATTCTATCTGGCCGGCAAAAGGGCACTGGCACTGCAGAAGAGCATAGCTCTCTTATATATCCCATTTTTCCTGGCAGCCTTGCAAATGTCTTGAATATATTAAAGTGCTAAAAATCACAGTCTTAGTTGAATTGAGACCTTGAAGTTAGGGGAGAGGGATCACATGCATTGTGTCTTATTTCATTTGAGAGTTTGAAAAGGATTTAGTTCATCTTTCAAGGAAGACACTATCAATTTTTCCCTTGGTTCAGATGGGAATCAGATAAGCTATATAAAGGTAACAGCTTGGGAGACTGAATAGCTCTCCAAACTGACACTATCCAGACTGCATTATTTCATTTCAAATAAAAGCGAAGCTGGTCGGAATCAAAACTTATGCTCATTGAATGGCTGGTTTTTATCTTGGTCCTGTAGATAGATACCTACATCCCTGATAAAATTGGTGAAGTTGATACTAGATATGTATCCAAGACCCAGATTTTATGATACTGCCGAAGAAGACTGATTCAGTTAGCGAGCTCCAGAGCGCTGCAGTGAGAAGTTACGTTGTAGTCCCAGTAGTCCCAGTAAAGGCAAAGCAGATCTGGCAATTGCCCAGCAGCTGGGGGTTGAGGCTGGGCAGTCACCACAGCAGTTGGAGTGGAGAAATGCTGTACAGTGCAAAGATCTTGTTGTGATGGGTCCTGATGAGCATTTTCAGGAATTTTTGCCAGGCACTGAGCATCCACACTGCTTATCAGATTCAAAGAAGTTGGAGGGGGCACTAGAGCACTCTCTCACAGCAGTGGAGGTGTTCCTGCTGACTCCAACATCAACAGGAGAGGGACTCAATGCACCCTTCTGCTGCCAGAACTCTCAGAGCAGAAGCTCTTTACAACCAAAACCAGTGCTTTTAGGAGCTGAAATGCAATACATGATTTTCCTGTTAAAACTTCCTTTCACATATAAAGCTTTGCTTCTTGGCTTGCATATAGTTGTCCTGTCCTGCCCAAGCTGGAAATCAAGGTACCTGTTCTCCAGTAAAGCCATGACCATCACATTGTTGGTAGCTTTATGCCAAATTCTTTTGATGAATGTGTTTCACTAGGCATTTCATGTACACACAGAGAACAGTGACCAGCAGGCATTTAATTCATTTATTAATTCATTTATCCTAAATTCATGCAAAGACTCGAAGAATATGCTTTTAGAAGGAGACCAATATTTCTTTTTCCTGTTGTTTTTCAAATTTGGTTTCCTTTAGTCAGCAAAGAGAGTAGAAGAATGTATGGGATTTATGGATTGTTGCTAGCAAACTTGTGTTTCATCTTTTTAGTTAGATTTTCACATTTGAAAACATCTGCTCCTTCCTTCTTTCTCAGTAAGACTTTTTAGAAAGAGATTAGATGCAATAATTTTCTAAAATCCCAATATAATGAAACAGCTGAAAGAGAAGCTTAAAAGAAGGCAACTGAAAAAGAAATATATTTCCCACCATGATCATAACTCATAGCTATGTGTTGTGAGAACTCTAACAAGCTAATTCTTCTGGTTTTGGTTTTCAGTCATAGATGAACTAACAGCCTCTCGTTTAAGTTACTGCATGGAACCACTGTGAGCTTAAGAGGCATTAGTCATTTTATTTGCATTCAAAGGGTTGTGTTTTTTAAAATGTAAGGAATATCCCTTTCCTTTAGAAAGGAACATATCCTGCATAGCAAGGATTAGCAGAGAGGCAGAAAAATCTGTGTTAGCTAAAAATTGATTACATAGACTCATTTGGGTTGGGCAAGGATCCTTCTGTGTCATCAATTCCATTCCACTGCACCAGCACCAAACTGATGATACCAATCAGATTGTGGGATAGAAGAAAGTATCATTTCGGAAAGGAATAACCTAAAATTATTTCAGTGTATGTGTATGAAATTAAGAACCTTGAACTGTTCAGATCTCTCTCCTGTACAAAAACAAACAAGATTTGCATTATTTTTTCCAACTTTATCTTGAATACCCTCAGTGTGATATCCATTGATACACATTTTAATTCTAAATATTTGTTGTTTCTTTTCTCACTGTTTCTTTCAAGAATGTTACTAAAAGTCGTTCAGGAAATAGTTACCAGCAGATTACATGAGATTTAGCAACCATGCTTTTGCCATGTAGGAAAGGTAATGTAGGACCTTCATTAAGGCCTGTAGCAGTTAATGAAAACTTCTAGTTGTGGAAATATGCTTCTATTCAAGGGAAGCCACATCAAAAGGAAGCAACTCTGTTCACAACAGGCTTCCTTTTTCAAGAACTCATTCAAGTTTGTTGTAGTTTTTACACTGCTTCCATTTGGCAGTGGATCAGGCCTCTTCAATGATGAGTTTGAAACCCTCATAGATAGGAGAATATTCTGTGCAATAGTAATTCAAAGAAATTACCATGCTACAGAGGAGCATAGCAGAAAATTTTGCTGTAGTAGGAATTCTAGTCTTTCATTTTGGTTTTGACCTAGAAATTATCTGACATGCTATAGACAGATAAATTGTTACCATTTTTTGATTGTATACATAGCTTGAAATAAGCTCAAGCAGCTGTTTTTCAGTATGCTTTCTATTTTTTTATTAGTCTCATTATCCCTTACTCTAGTGCTATCACTATAGATTTCATAGGAAGGCAGAGATTATCTTAAAAAAAAATTGAACTACATTATCCTTAACTCACTGGCAACGATTTTCTTAATTTCTCAGAGTCTGATAAAGCAGCGCTCAGGTGGGCTTGGAAGGGTGTTACTATATCTAAGTCAATATATATCCTGGTTTCCTGCAGATAGAAAACCAGTCATGGCAATCATAGTTACATGGCAATACATCCCAGGCTCTTACAATGTAGGATATTTCATTTCCCAAAGAACCATAGCGTAACAGCTTTGTTCACAGGAAGCATTTTTAGGACTTAAACAGTGTAAGGTCACCAGGAAAGAGTCTTTGGCTTCCTTCCCAGAGAGCTCCTGAAAAAAATATCTGTGCATAACTTGGGTCAAAGATGTCCAGACTGTTCAATGAAAAGATAGAACAAAACTCTGAATTTCTGTGGCCAGAAAATTTCTGTGAAATAGTGTTGTATGATGGTAAATTCATGAGTTTTTATTTTGGTTTGATTTTTAGGGGAGCGGGGTGATTTAGGTTTTTGGGTTTGTTTGGGTTTGGGGTTTTTTTGGTTTCTTTATTTAATTATGTGGGTTTTACTCATTTAGAAGCTTCAGTATGGTGTGACTTTTTCTGTGGCCTACATCTATCGTTAGCTACTGTTTCTAGCTCTTAGTAGTTCTGTCACTTTCTCTTAGGCTATAACATTTTGGGGAAGCGGATTATGGTCTTCATTCTACAGAGATAATTTTCTCTACACATATGAGGGTATATAGATATATGTGTGAAGGGATTTATTTTCAGACCTGCTGGGGGTAATTTTTGGTTCTCCTTACAGGCTTTGAGGATATGATCTCTGTGGTGTCTACTCTGTTACAGTCTGGGTAATACTGACAGAGACCCCAGAACCATTTTTGTGAGAGGTTAGAAACTCATTTACACAAGCTGTTATTCTCCCAACCAGCTTCATAGTTTTCTCCTACTTCTCTCCTAGAAAAATGGGACTTGTTTTGCTTTCCCTTAGGCCTCATGACATAGGTCACGATTTTCCATGGACAAATACAATCAGCATTGGTATCATTTCATAACTCAAAATGTCTCATAAATCCACAGAAATTTTCCATTAGTGAGACATAAATTTACCTCAGAAATCCATTTTTATGAAACCCAAAGACAAAATATTCTTGAAGTCATATCCCTTTATATACATGGTAATAGCCATTTTGCCTTGAGGCACATTTGGAATTATTGAATATTCAATTTGAAATTTAATAAAAAACATAACTTACTGATCTCACTCTTCTTTCCTCACCAAGTCACTGGTCCTACAGAAAGAGGAAAAATTATGCACTTTTCTAAAATTAAAAATTATACTAAATATTTTTTCCCAGTATTTTATATTCTTTACTTTTTCACCAAAAGGAAAGTAATTTTCAATTTTAAAAATATTTAAGAATAATTTCCAATCCATACTGCTTATAGTAATGGGCTGGTTATTTTTAATAACAGAACCAGGACCACGTTCTGCCTGATGGCATATAAGGGCAAACATGAGGGCTGGAAACCACAGCCTTAGTGTTGTCTTTTCAGTCCACTAGTCTCAAGCACAAATATGGCAATCCATTAAAATTAAAGTTGTTCAGCAAGAGTAATCAAAATATAGTAATTAGGACCAAGGTCTGTTGACAGGCATATTCTATAAATAACAGCAAAAAGAAATAAAAAATGTATGCTGTCATTATAAAGAATTCTATTGCTAAATTATGTCTAGCACCTGTGGAAGACAGCAGTCAGCACCCAGCCCATAAATTTAACATTTTGTTCACATAAGCAAGTCTCAGTTCTTGCAGACTTGCTTCTGAGCTTTGCCATTACCTCACTGAGGATTTGTGCTCACTGGTGTGTTTGTGTTTGTGTAGCAGTGGAAATTTTTTTTCAGCAAGTATGAGGGGAAAGCCTGCATGTTTTTCAATTTTGAAAATATTATCCTTGGCAATGAAAGTGATAAACTGAATGGCTAAAAATGGTGTACTTTCTAGGGTATATTTCTTGGTTTATACCTGAAATAGGACACCAAACTCGATTACAACAAATCTCTCAGGTGACCAAATTAGCACAGTAGCATGAACTTTGCCAATTAACCATGAGAAGGCTCTAATTAATCTAGATTTTTGGAGTTATGGAGTGATACAAATAATTTATTACACATATTAATTATTTGATACCATGGAATGGTTGTGTGCACCTTTGTAACTTTTGCAGTGCTGCTGGAGGAATACTGTAGTCATTGGAAAAGCAGCTGTCTCTTAGTCTTCAGGGTACTTGCCTGAGTTTTCCTCAACTTTAAACCACAGTGCCCAAAGCTGAAAGGCCAAAATAGGACAATCAACAAGTCAATTGGTGTAATGGAAGTTTCCAACACTGGGATCATTTACTTCACACACAGCTGAGACCCAGCAAAAGTAGGTATATGGAAATCACCCCACTGTTTTACAGGTGGGATTTCCTCTTCCAATAGAAAACTTTTATTCCAATAAGGACCTACTTTTGGAACTGCAAAGCCCACATATGATTATCTGGGGCCTTCAGATAAATAGTAAGATATTCATTAATTGTATCCATCAGGTTGTGGGAAACCACAAAGCCAGAGATGCCCTGTGTGATTTTACAGTCTTATTGACCTGTTTGAAACATTGTGCTACAACTTCCTTCATTTTCTATTACCTCTTCCCTAAAATTGATAATGCCTGATGATTAGGAAGGGCAACCTGTTGCTGTTACTCTTTTAAAAAGACTGGTTTGTTAAGGAACTTTGAAACTGCTTTCTGGATTGAGCTGTCAATCAAAATTAGCAAAGGAATATCTTGTTAGCAGATTCTGCTGTGACTTAGATTTGAGGTTTGAGCTATTCATGATATGGAAACTAAGGTTATACCACAGGAAGAACATCAGTCAAGAGAATCCAATGGCCAAAATTTTAAGTGTCTGGGGGTTTCAGATTGCTTTGAGCAGCTGATAAGCATGAGTTTGTTCTGGAGCTTTGGTGTCAGGTGCTGAATATCTGACCATTCGTCTGTCTTGATCACACAATAGTACTTCAAAGTATCTTCATTGAGGGCAGTGGACAGAAAAATGATGTAAGTCAGAAGAAACAAATAACAAGAAAAATTACAGGAAAAGATTGTGTCATGCTTCACCCACTATTACATCTGATTCTTCCTGATAAATATTGTAAAATTTTGCAAGTAGCTTCATTTTTCAGTTACCATTAAGGAGTCTTACATTCAGCTGAAATAAAAATCTGCATATGAAACAGTTCTGCCTATAAAAATGTTTTAGTAGTGGAAATGAATTTCTGAGCAGACCAGTAACATGCAATCGATGTAACATTTCTGTTCCAGGTTATGAGTTTATAGTCCAAGATGTTAGTGACAGCTTTCCACTGGCCTACACTCCTCTCCCAGTCTCATTTCCCAGTGGACAGGCACCCATAGCAGAATCATCAGGTTTGGTAAGTAATTGTTTCTGCATCAGCCTGGAGACTAAGCTATCCTCTCATAAACTAAAAAAGCCTTTTAGCATCATGTATTTCATACTGTGCCTGTGCTATGCCTGTACAGATAAAGAAATTATGTCTGTCTCTTTTGCTGTCATATTCATTCACAAGCACTAAGCTTGTCTGAGCACAAGAATAATACAATGGAAAAGTTAAATCTTCCAAAAAGACTTTTTATTGTTTAGCTTGGGTTTACCAAAGCCCATTCAGTCACTGTAGGATATGTCATTCCTTACTAAGCATCTATCCAGTGTTTTGGTATAACCACCATTCAAAATCTCTCCTGAACTCCTCAACCTGATTAAATAGCCTAAAAAATCTGAAAGAAAGCAGATTTCCATTATCTCTTGCTCTAGTGATATAAGCATGGTTTATTCCTACAGAGCACAACCAAGTGAAATAATGCCTTTTTAGTTAGTGGTTGGACAACTAGACATGAAAGAGCCTGAATCACCATGCTTGGCTTCTACCCACTATAGTCTGGGACATTTACAGATGGAAGGCTTTTGATCCCTCCAGCTAAAGCTGTTCTATTTTGTCAAATTAAATCCTAAAAGCATGCAAATGTGAAGGATCAGAAGGATCCCTAGGGATCCTAGTGCAACCCTGGTGCCCTGAGGCAGAAATACCTACAGCCAGGACACTAAATATTAAACAAAATATTTATTTAATTTGTTTTTAACAAATTCAATGAGCAAGACCATCAGTATGTGATAGATCATAGTATTTTAATGAAGTACTCCTTCTATTATGAAAATATACAGTGTAAATTGTTTTTCTTTCCCCTGCAGATGAGAGGAGCCATCCTCTTTTAAAAGGCTTTTACATTGTCAAGCCTGTTACATCTACTCTCAGTCTGTTCTAGACTAAACAAACATTGCTCCTTCCACAAAGTTCATGCTTTCTAAACTTCTTATCGGTTTTATTGTTCCTCTTTGTACTCTAATTTGTCAACATGTTTCTTGTGCTGAATTGTGCCTAAACTGGATAAAATCCCAAGATCTCACTGGACAGAGAATAAATTTATCTCTGTTGTCCATGACACTTCTACTGATTTGAAGCTTGCCATTTTTGTAGTACAGCCAGAATGTTTATTAATGTCTGACTTGTCACCCATGACAATCCCCCATCCACTTCTGTTACCCACTCAGCTATTCCCCATTCCACATCTATTTTCCTTAACACAGGCCTTTAACACAAGTTTCCTTTCTTAAAGAGATTTGAATTCTGATCCTGCCCTCAGTATTGCCTTTAGCCCCTTCCAATTTGCCATTAAAGACAAATTGTATACATCCAGATTTCTTCAAAAGAAGGTTGATGTTTGAAATCCTTTCTATTTTGACAGTATGTAGTGCCAGCTGCTTGTTTTCAAATTCTTTATAAATCACATATTTACATCATGTATTCCTGTACAAGAGCATGTATGAAGTGACACTGTTTTACAAAATTTGTCATTTATTATTTCACTTCCATCCACTGTCCCATTAAAGCACTTAACCTGGAAAACTCTGACATGTGAGCTCAAAGACACTTTACCATCATCTTGGGTACTTCCTACCACCAATTTTATGCCAGTGGCACATATTATGCCTTTTTTTAATTAAGTCCCACTTCTAAGGTCCTTGGCTGCTACAGGTTTCTCAAAGTATAAGGATAATGGCAATCCAAGAATTACAAAATTGTTCTCAAATCTAAACTGCAGAGACTTTATGCTTTTCTGCTGCTTTTCTCCATAATAACAAAGAATTCCATCCAAGAGTAGGCTCTTGGGATTGAACCAAATTTATATGTTCTTTGGAAAAGGATGTGTGAAATAAATTTGTTACAAGATCTTCACTTTTAATAAGTTCAATTATAAATTCATAAACCTCCTTCTAAGTCATGATTTAAGCCTCTGCAATAATGAAAACTTATTTGCATGGTCCTTTATTCCAGAGATTTTGTTAATTTGTTTTCAGTCGTGAAAGATGAATTTAAAGAATGAACATGATTTTAATGTGCAAAGGAGTATGAACTAAATGAAAAATCATACTTAACTCCACCCAGAAAAGAGCTACAACTGCCCTTAGGAGACTGAGAATTTGAAAGGAAGAAAAGAGCTTCAGGTTGGTTTCCAATATTCTCTAAAGTTGGATGAATTTAACCCATTTTGTTTACCACTATTTACTCAGAAGTATTGCCTCAAGATATGGATTATTTCAAACATTGATATTCTACCATACCCTGTAATACAGAACACAGAAACTAAACACAACAGTAAAAATTAACAGATTCTTTTTTCTTATGCCTGAATTCAGATACTTGCCAAGACTGTGAACATATCAGAGACATTTGTACTCAGCTCACTGAACCTATGGATCTGGAGAACTCAAAGGTTGTAACTTTGGTACTTTACTCCATGAGGTCTAACAAGTAATTATCTTTGTTTCATGTATCTTCCCTAGTGTCCCAATCCTCCTTGTATTGTATAAAAATTAATTCTTCAGTCAACTTAAGCAAAATAAAAATAGGGCTAAAATCTTAACATTAATTTTATGTTTGCAGAAAATTATAACTTAAAGAATTTATGATCTGCAGTAAATTAATAAAGGTACCTAAGAAATGGAAAAATGCACATTATATAAAATTTTAATTCTGCAATTTTCCATCTTTTAATAATTCTTTTGGTACTTTTTTATGTACATTTATTACTTTTTTGATAAATTTAAATATTACTGAGGACTTCCTATGGGAATGTAGCTGACGAATTATTGAATCTTATTAGTATGCATGTCTTCAGCCACTAATTTGAGACTCTTTGCTTAAGCTGTGTTATTGGTAGCTCAGAAGAGAGTTTAATGGCTTTAGTTGCTATGGCACAACTAATCAATACAATGACCAAAAAAACACATTCGAAGATGCAATGAAGATATTAACAATTCATTGCTGTCATGTGCTTGTTCAATGCACAGATTTAATTTTTTTGTTGTTGTTCTCTGAAAGAACTGGTTGCATAATTTATTCTAGAGATTATGGCTAGGTTTTTGCAGAGAAGAAATAAAGTCATTAAAAGTAGTGCAGTAACATTGTATTAGATAAAAAATAATGCTAAAAAAGAGGATCTACGAGTCTCATGAGACTGGTTCTGCTATGCTGGAATTCTCCAAATTGCTTTGACCATAGTGGAGAATGTCCCATATGCACTGGTACTTTAATTAAAACCTAGATGGATATTCAGTTAGATCTTTCCAGAGTAATATTTTATATTACTTGAGTGATACAGAAAATACATGTGCTTGCATAATCAAAACATTTATATTAAGTGTTTCAGCTTTAAGTTACAATTTCTGAAATTATGAAAGGATGAAGGAAAATACAGGTTGATGCAACTTTTTAGAAATAAAAATCATTCACAGTTTCCCTTATATTTTCCTGTATTTCAGGAAAACTCTGTTTTAAAATTTCCTGACTCCTCAGTACTGAAAATTAAATGAAGAATTAAAATTATCCCATCATTGATAGTCTCTCATTCAGTCTAACTGATAGACTAACTGTGGAAGGTTTCTGCACAAGATGACAAATTAAGGAAGAATCCAAGCAGAAATTGTCAAACTCATATTCCAGAAAAATCATCCAAATATTAGCTTCATGGAAGTGTAAACAAAGCAGACAATAACTTGGCCTAGGAATTGTGGAATGGGAGAAGACTCTAATTACAGAAATACGAATCAGCCAATAAAGGATAATGGATTTTTTTCAGAAGATAAAAAAAACTGTAAGGTCTTGAACTAAAGAGAAAATGAGAGACTGGTTTTAGAGCAGGCACTTGTGATCTTCTTCCAAAATCAGACCTCTCTAATGGGTCTTATAAACCAAATTCTGTAAAATGCATCCCATTCTGAAACCCACTTTCCAGTAGAACCTTTAATATTTTGTAGAGCAGTAAAGGAGAGGGGAAGGTCACTGAAAGGACAAACAAGAAGGATGTGTAGGAATATGCCAAAACTTTTACATCCTGTGGAGAAGTGCTCTTCATGGTTTAGTGCAAACACAAGGATGAGGAAATTTCTCCCATTCATCCCTGCCCACGTAACCCACTTCTCCAGACTCTCACACGGGAAAACACACACCAGAGCTGCTCCCAGATGGGAGGAAGCTTCAGCCTCAGCCCACATGCACTGTTTCCATTATTCCATTCAACTTGAGCCCTTCTGCAGGACCTCAGCATTCAGCTTTTATCTCCCATGGCAAGGCAATGTTGTGCTACATATAGACCTTTAGCCAATCTCAAATTCTTAATTTGACCCAGATCTAGGGCTTTATTTTAATGGAGCTTGGCTGATTTATGTGAACTGAGAATGTGGCTTATTGTCCAAATCAAAATTCCATGTCTCAGCAACTGAGTAAAATAAAACTTTAACTTGTGAACACAGAGGTCCAAAGGCAGCAATATAAATATTTTTTAATACTCAAAGTTTATATTAGATTCAACTTGCTATAAACCATATCCAGCATATTTAATAGAGGATTAGTTCATAAAAAAATAATGTAAAAATAGAACACAGTTCAGAAAAGCTCAACAAATACATTTGGCTAATCCAAGTGTAGATTTTAAAGTTGATGAGCACTAAAAAAGCAGGTTGCAAAACTGCAGGTATTTGCACATTGACAAGGAATAAAACCATAAAGAAACATGCTCAGTGCACTGCTTTTAAAGTTTACCCCTTGCTAATTAGAAAGGATATGTCTAAAAAGCAGCAAAGAATTCTGAATCGTATAATTGCTGTGAGTATGGGAGACTGGACATTATGTAGCAGTATCTTCAAATGTACTTTCTGTGGCATTTTTCCTCATTTTAAGTAGAAGATAAGTCTTCTCACAGGTTTTCTCTTACTTTCTTTTTGAAGCCTTGTACGTTTCTTTGCTTCACCCTTTTCAGGGCACAGAGTGTGCACATGGCAGAGCCTGCTCACCCCTGCTAGATGCAAGTAAATGAAGCTTGCTCAGTAGGCACAGAATTTTGGTAGCATGCTTCAAAACATCTTTCCCACACTAGTTAAAATGTTTTAAAAGCTTATGACAGGAATGATTTTTGATAGGAGAAAGCACACTGTTAAAAAAAAATCTCTGCTTTCCTGGTAAATCAGTGTTCCTGGTAACTAAAGCTTAATAGTGAACAGGTAACCAGACTGCTCAGTCTAAAATAAACATTGACCAATTAGTACACTTTTCTCTAGACTCATTCTAAGAAATAGGGTTGATTTTTTTCCAACATTAACTGGTATGTGGCAGACACCCAGGAACCAGCAAGAGCGCTGAAAAGCCTAGCAGACATAAAAGTAAAAATGATGTCTAAAAAAGGAAAGCAATAGAGCAAACATAATTGGCAAAAGATGCAATAAGGACAACTTTTCTCTGATTTAGTAAAAAAGTGTGCCATCTTTTTAATGACCCAGAAAGTCACAGATGCAAGTTTATACACATTGATCAACTGGTAAGCAGAAAGTGTGTAACAGCAAAGTGATTCTACATAAAAATTCCACTGCAAAAGAAAAATTATGTCAGAAACAAAGACATCCATTAAAATTCATTAGTAAAGGACAGATTTTTAGGCTAAGATACCTTTTGACACATACCTCAATTTTCTTGAAATTTCCTGTTGTTGCAAATATTTCAAGCTTTTAAGAAACCTGAAGTTAGCAATAAGTTCAAATAAATGGGATATCTTGGATAATAAAAAAATAAGAATAATAATCTAATTATCACAATTTCATGCTGAACAGTTTATTTACTCAGCTGTATGTTTGCATGTAAGACTGCTGTTATCTATGGTGTGCAGAAAGAACAGAAAAAATAACTTTTATACAGTGTGTAATAGACAGACCTACAGCACAGCATAAAAGAAAAACAGTTTTCAGATTACTTAGTAAGCAATTTACAAGTGTTTTCTCTTGAGTTCAATTCATCAGTACTAGAATGCATGATTTAACCATGTCTTTATACAACATAAATCTTGAACAATATGAGACAAAAATTCAAGATTTAAAGGAATTTGCAGTGCATATCACTTTAATCTACCAAGGAAATAGCTACAGCTTTATGCCAAGAATTAAAAAGCCAGAATAAATAGTTTCTAGGGAATAGCTTCATGGATAGTGTGGATGCATTTATTTCACTATCCTGTGTTTCTACAATTTGGGTGTTTCTGTGTGGTTAGTACTAATTTTACAGGAAGTTCCACCTAAATATGAGGAAAAACTCCTTTACTATATAGGTTTCAGAACACTGGAATAGGTTGCTCAGAGAGGATGTGGAGTCTCCCTTGCTGGTGATGCTCCAGAACTGTCTGGACACAATCCTGTGCTATGTATTGTCAGTTGACTCTGCTTGTGCAGGGAGGTTGGGCCAGATGCCCCATGTCCAACCTCGCCCATTCTGTGATTATGTGAATATCAGCTCTGAAAATATAACACAAAGCCACATTTTACATTTATGCTCAGAAATTTAAGTCTAAATTGAGAAGGGAAGACCAAGAAGGGATCTGATCACTGCACACAAATATATCAAAGGCAGGTGCCAGAATCTTTTCAGTGGTGCCCAGTGACAGGACAATGAACAACAGACATAAAATACAACACAAGAAGTTCCTCCTCAACATGAGGAAGAACTGCTTTACACTGAGGGAGACAGAGAACTGGAACAGCTGCCCAGGGAGGTCATGGAGTCTCCCTCTCAGGAGACATTGCAAACCGAGATGTGTCCCTGTGTAACCTGCACTAGGTGACCCTGTCTTGGCAGGGGGTTGGACTGGATG
The DNA here is from genome assembly GCA_030060385.1 of Muscicapa striata striata. Classification (NCBI taxonomy): domain Eukaryota; kingdom Metazoa; phylum Chordata; class Aves; order Passeriformes; family Muscicapidae; genus Muscicapa; species Muscicapa striata. The sequence continues at coordinate 1,031,290 of JAREIS010000048.1, forward strand.
ATCTCCAGAGCTCCCTTCCAACCCTACCAATTCTGTGATTCTGTGAATTGGGAATAAAATTGCCTCAATAAACAATAGGTTGTTCAAGGCTGAAGGTATTTTTAAAGGAATGCAAAATGATTAATTTGCCCTTGTATTTCAAGGAAACACAGATGCTTTGCTACATGGCCACTACTGAAAAGTATATCTGAATTTGGAAGGTTTTGTATGTTGTTATATGGATAATTGCTAAAGAGAGATTCTGAAAAAGTGTAGAAAATAACTTGGGGGGTTGGTGTATTGTTAGACCTAAGGTCTCCTATTCTCCTAAAAACATCCAGCCCCACCCATTCATGACCAAAGGGCATAGTGCACAAGAACTCCAGAAAAGAAGCAAACATTCAGTTTCAGTCGCTTCTTAGGTGTTCACTTGCACCTCCCAATACCCACAATGCTCTTGCTCTCTTGCTTTTTGATATTACAAAAAGCACACTGTTATACTGGCACTGGGTAAAATCTTCTAGAGGGAGATAAAGAAACAGCCGTGACATATATTAGCAAAGGCAGGAACAAAAAACAACATGTCTTCATCTTAACCAAAATACAAACAGAAGGATACTGGTCCATGATTTTTTTAAAGTCTTTCCCCAGCTTGGGAATGCATTGGATCTGAACAAGTTTCTCTCTCCCTCAGTGTATAACCTTACTGATGGAAGACAGGTATCTAATACCAGCCCACAGCATTAAATATACTTCAGGAAAGATTCAGAAAGAACCAGTGTTATTTTTAGAAAAGCAAAAATGCTCCCTTTATTATGCTCATTCCAACTTCCAGAATATTAGATATTTTCCATGCAATGGTGAAATTCCCTTCTGTTGACTTGGCAAAGAAAAGCTACTTTGAACAGATTTTGTACATCTGCTACATCAGGAAAAACACCTGCTGACAATTTTTGAGAGTTTCCCAGCACATAACTCTCTAGAGTAATTCAACATCTAAATGACATACAAGTTTCATAATATTGTAAGTCAGAGTAATTGTGTTTAATTTGCCTTTTCATGGAAAGATACAATCAATTTAGTATGTCAGTGCTAAAGCAACTTAACCTGCCACCCTGTGATTAAAATGCCAGGGTGGGATAGACACTCTTGAAATTGAACATTTTTCTTACCTTTATTAACTGAAATGGCCAAATAAAGGCAGCAAATCATTAGGAGCAAAATATTTAGAGGAATATTTCCTGAGCATTCAGCAGAGAATAACACCAGCCAGGCAATTTGTATTAACTGGGAAAACAGCTAATAACCACTAATATCTTTGGTACAGCTTCAGAAAAAGTTCTTGGTTCATTAGGTTATGTATTTTAAATGTCACTGCCTAGAGTACTGTAGCACCAGGTTCATACAAAGAATTCATGGAACATTTCTCTTGACAAAACAAGTAGACGTCAAAAGTTGACCACCTAAAAATAATACCAGGAGTTTTGAGCATGTGCCTGCATCCAACCTCATTCAGTAGGTTTCTTCTTTACCACAGCAGTGTTCCTCTTACAAAATAAACCTGCATAGTACCTCAGAGCAGCCAACTTTCTCTAGATGGTTTTGGATAAGTCAGTTAAAGGCATTGCAAAGTACCTTAGAAGGATTATCTTCAATTCTTTGTACTCCCTGCAAATGCTCTTTTGCTTTCTTAGAGCTTATTTCTTTTGCAATAGAGGCCGGCTCGAGAAAGCTCTGTTTTGCTTGCCCCGGTAAAGGGTCTTGAAGAGTTTTAAACTCATCCGTTTGGAAGGTTTATTTGAGCGGGTCATGGGATTGTTAGGGTTGTTTTTTGCTCTAAGACATTTCAGCTGGACAGGAAGGGTAATGGAGAAAGTGGTTTACTTTTGCAAGTTCGTGGACTCGTTTGTTAAGCCGGCAGAAGGGAAGGCACTGATGCGAAGTTAGACATTGCCACCCCGTGGCCAGAGACGCTTGGCTGCTCAACGCTGGAGCTGGGCAAGAGAAGCCTGCAGTGTTCAGACCAAATTCGAGGTTCAGGCTCCTGGAAAACCCAGCGTGAAGGGGGCTCAAACTTCCCCAAGCAGGCCAAAGCTGTAAAAATGAGGACATGTATTCCCGACATCTGTTACTCCAAAGTGAGCTGCTTATCCATGAGAGGGGAAAGGACTGCCCTCCCTTGCACAGACACACACAGAATATGCAGTTTGAAATGTCCTTTTACTGAACCAGGAGAGAGGGAGAAGACAGCTCCCTCACTGCCTGAGTACAGTACTCTGTATTTTCCTCTTTGGAAAAATGAGCTTCTACAGGAAGATGTCCTTTTCAGTAATTCGGTATTCTGTACCATGGTACTATCACTATGATTTCCTTCTCTGCCATCCCATTTTAAAAATGAATGGGTCATACTTGGGAACATGTCATTCCTGGATGAGAAAGCACCACAAGCATCTGGCTCTGTATCTGACAGAATTCTAGACATAGAACTGCTCACAGGCACCAGTTCATGCCAGTTCCGGAAGCAGAACATTGTTAGTTCAAATCAAGCAGAAATACCTACAGTGTGTCAGCTCCTGCAGAGCTTTTAACAGCTCAGTAGTGCTTTTTGGCTCATTGAGAGTATCAACATTTTCTACTGATCAGCTACATAACTCATTCTGGGTGGAAGCCCTCTGAATCTTCATGTGCTTCCTGGGTCTGTTTGTTATTTCTCATTCAAACATTCTATTCCTCACTGTCTTTTCTAACAAACACACTCTACAGAGGTATGATTTTGTAACCTATCTAGGAGGTATCTAGACCTCATGCTGTTCAGCCCTTTTACTTCGTTATGCTGGAAGAATGTTCTACCAGTTATCAGGCCAAAATTAATAATTTACAGAACAGCTATGGGAAAACAGTTTTATAATAATCACATTTCCATTCAATTAAGACTTTTACCAGGAAGCTCATCAGGTAAGATTAGTCTCATATACCTCTGGAATTCTACATAGCAGGCCATTCTCTGAAGCTAAAGAGACTAGGGCCATTTAACAGGTGTTGGCAGGGAAGATGAATCCTACCACTTGTCACTGGATGAGCAGGACTTATCAGTGTAATCACTTTATCCAAATTCAGTTCTCACAGAATTTGTAAATTCCAGATTTGCTGTTTAAGTGCATTGATTTTATTTGTTATCTCAGGATCATAAAATGGTACTGTGCTCCCTGGAGAAAAAAGGTATTTAAAGAATTAACAGGTTTTGAAGCAGCTTTTAAAAATAAACACGCTATTTATATGTATAAGAGGAACACAGTTCTTTGAAATCTTCTGCCTGTGATGTACTTTAACCACATGCAGTAGCAAAACAGAATTCTCACGTCAGCAGAGCAAGGAGAGAATTCAGATCCTGCCTTTCCAAAAACCCAATTGATTTTATATACTGCTGCTCTACTGACTTCAAGGGAATGGTCAAGAAATTACATATACTATACACTACTTAAGCACAATTTAAGACTAAAGGGCAAATGAATAACATAGAAATAGATTGCTATGAAGGCAAAAATTCCATGGAATCAAGGCAACAAGACTAAGTAGACATGCAAGAAAGAAGATAGGCCTTATCAGCAGAATTGAATTCCAGATGATGTGCAGCTTCTCTTCCCAGAATACAGAGACAGCCTATGATTGCAGCAGTCAGAATCAGCAAGAGGTTATAAATTTAGCTCGTCTGAAAACCAAATGAAATGGAAAATAGAATGTCAAGCACTGAAAAGCAAGTTAATGAACGGAGAGCACCATCCACAATTGTCACAGCTCTGCAGAGATCATACAGGAGTTCTGTTGAGTTTTCAGGTCAAGACAATGAAAAACATGTGGGATAATTAATTTCCCATGCTTAATGGGACAATATGACACCAGCATGAATCTGTCATCATGTCATTCCTAAGACATCATTACACTAAAACTTTCAAATTTACAGTGTCAGAAGAGAAAGCAAGAAAACAAAATGCTTATGTGTAAAGAGTCTTCTAGAAATAGCAAATACAAGGTATGTAATCTCAAAGGAATAGCACTGAAATGCTACTTTGCTTTCTGGATCTTGAGCTAAGAGCATAGTGAGTTACCTTGACTACCTAAGTCATCACATTGCTTCAAGGTAATTAAAAGGTTACAATTCTCATGAGAGTGGCAATTATCTGTTATATAGACCACAGGAAGACCAATTAACATGATGCACTTCCCCTTTCCCTGGAGAGTATCTCAGTTATATCTAGGTCTATATATTTACAGACATAGGTATTTAATATACATATAATGAATACATATATGATATATATATGTATGTATGTATATATGTATATTCATTCTCTTCCTGTAGGAAATCAATAAAACTGACAAAGAACTCTAAAGGTCAAAAACACAACAAAAATCAGATACCTAAATGTATATATAGAAAGAATTCAGAACATGCTCTGAATGACTAATTTTAGGAAAAGAAAGATTCTTAGGCAAAAAAAAAAAAAAAAAAAAAAAAAAAAAAAACAAAAACAAGACAATGAGATTAAATAGCTATAGAGGTCTGAAAAAATGAAGGTGTGTTTTTTACCTTTCCCCAGACTTGACAATATAAACAAACATAATATGTAGTCAACAGCCCCATCTGGTTTCTGAGACTGTATGTGCAACTTCCAAAAACATCCATACTTCCATTTTCTGTAATATCCTTAATATCCTTAAATATAAAATAAATCAGTTTCTGTAGAGAGTTCTTGAGAGAATGAAAAGGCATAATCTCAAAATTAATCTGAATATGATCTGTCATTTCTGCCATGGATTCAGTATGAAAATATTCTGAGACACAAAGATTTAGAAAAGATTTAGAAGTATCAAAATTAACAATACAAAAAGATTTTTTGGAACTAAAGAGAAATGATAAATTTTCCTGAAAAATATTTAGTTCTATGTAACACAGTAGGAAAAGTTGTAATAAGACAATAATTTCAGGCCATAGCAACAGTTCTGAAAAGGGCACTTAATCAAATTGTCTTTGAAAATAGAGAACGAGGGCCATCATACCACCACTGAAATCCACAAAAATACTACTCACATATTATGAGAGCCTTCGGTTCTAGAAACCAGTTAGTTCTTATTATAATAGGCATGTAAGTTTTCTTGAATTAGAAGATAAATCTTAGCTAGTGCCCCTTAATACTGCAGTAGGTGAATTTGACAGAAAATGAGGAGTGGTGTCTGAGGAGCTGGGTCAAACCAATTCTCATGCCCATCTAATATGCTTGTGCAAATGCATTTAGTTGTTGTCAAAAAGAGTAATAAAACTAGGTCAGGCAAAGAAAGCCACAATCCATATTAAAGTGTTTTTTCTTCTGTAACGCTTTATTAAATATTTTTCATTGCATCTATGCATTAATCATTTTCTAGTATCCATCAAGGTAGAAAGATGTAGCAAGGAAAATTGTAGTTTAAAGAAGAGACTTAAGTTTTGGTTTTAGTTCACAGACTGATCCTTTCACAACAAATACAAGACTATGTTTCTTAAAGACAATGAAATGTAGTTCACTGCCATATAAACTGGTAATTTAGTCTGGGATGAGGAGGCACACAGATAATGAGTCATTGAATGCAGCCTGCATCTTCCTACAAAGCCAGCGCAGTATTTCCTTAGGTACTTCTGCAGTAGTTGAGCTGCATTTTCCAAAAGTGGTTATGAACTCTTGTAACACTGATCAGGAGCTAAATTTATTCTCCTTACATTCAGCTCTGTTGCAAAGGTTCTTGCCTTTTGGTAGAAGAAGAGAGACATTTCCCGATCCACGAGGAAGTTATGGTAGATCACAGCAAGTCTGGTGTAAATCTTCAGTTGAGCTTTTTTATTGCCCAGGTCCATGGCAGCAGCGAGTGCCAAGTGGTAATAGCCAGCTGCATCAAAGGGATCCTGAAATAAGAGGCTCAAAGATAGTACAACCAGTGCAAGAGGACTGCAGATCTCAGGTTTGTGAGTATCTAGCAAGAATAATACAGATTCTGAGCTTTTGAGGTTTTCCCACTTTACTTTACATTCCAAATCACAGAACCAGAAAATGGCAAAATCTGATTCTATGAAATATTACTCAGTATAAAAATTTGCTATTAAAAAAAAAGTTATTAAAATTTCTTACCTTAAGATCATAGAATATTATGTCTCCTAAAATCGAGTACACCTTGACATAATAGAGTGTTTCCTCCTCAAACTCCAGAGGAGAGGAACAGAGGGACAAGGCCTTTAAATAGAAGTGTTCAGCTAGTTCACAGTGACCCAAATGGTGATGGATGGCTGCCAGGCGATGGTAAGCTATTCTTTCATTTAGCTGATTTCCTAATGAGATAACATATGAGTCAGGCTGAAAACAAAGAGACAAAGTATTCAAATCTATGCTACTTAAAAAAAAATCTGTATTGATTTTGCTGAACTTTTATTGAATAAAAACACATTTGCTGAAGAGATACATGGTAAAAACCTGCAATTCAAGAAAAATCATATAGATTTTCTGAATTTTCTCCCATAACATTTAACAGTGTCTGGGATTATAAGAAATAACTACATTCATCTCTCATGTATATATTATACATACACACACACTGTGCATACGTAAAAAGAATATAAATACATTTTTACAAAAGAAACTAAAGAAAGAAAGTTAGTGGGAATAAAGGCTCCCTTGCCCATCTCAATATATATTGGACATGAAAATTTACTACAAAAAGGTTATTTTCAGACTGATCAAAATGACTTGTCTGTGCTTGTACAGAAGGTTAAGAAGGTTCTTAATCAGTTGAACAGCCCCCAGATTTAAAGAATAGTAGTTTTGAAACAAGACCTGTAATTTTTTATTTTTCTGCCTTATATTGGTTCACAATCAAGGCTGTAGGCAATTCTCAAAGTATATGACACTCAAAAACCTCTTAGGACTATATTATTCATGAGTATTGTATTTTAGCTCTTAGAAGCACAGTCAGTTTGGACCTAAAATTCCAGGTTTGATTCGGTGCTTTACCAAAGGTTTTCCACTTGATCCTAAGTTGGAAGAGGAAGCAATAAATTTCTCATTCTTGAATAGAAGCAAAAAATAGCAATTATAGTAGTGTTACGAAATCCTGGCAAGAAATGACTGAATGCAAGGGAAGAAAACTTTAGAGTTCTGTTGTATTTTTAGAGGTATCACTCATATTCAGCTATAATAGAAATTGTTCTTACCTAAATTTACACTGAGGACAAGAGCTACTCTCGCATATTCCAGACTTTCCTCATAAGCCTTCAGATTCATCAGCAATTCCACCAACTTGTTGCATAATCTGAGTTCAGTGGTTTTGTTGCCAGTCTGAACAGCAAATGGGAGAGCCCTGTCCTGAAACATACAACAACATCAGCTTAGGTATGGCTGAACCCTAAGATGTGCACTGACAGGCTGTCATTTCTACCAAATGAGGTAATTTCTGGTTTCATTTTGCTCTTTGCTTATAAAAGTTCTTGCAACCAGAAGTGGATTTGAAACAAGTGATTTCTACTAACATCATGACAAAGCACACAAACAGTTTGCTGAGAGGTTCAGCTTTTGGTTCAGCATTTGTAGAATACCTGCTATGGTGGGAGGTACATAACTATCAATGCAGCAGAAAAACTGCACAAACCCTGTAGAAAGTCACTGCTTTCTCCTTTTCCCAAGTACCATTGAAAAATATGTCTCCGGCAGCTTCAAACAATTCCATTCCTAAATTTGGATCTCCTGTGCAAAGAGCAGCATCTTGAGCAACCTGAAAAGAAAACAAGGAACGGGGAAAGAAAGAAAGAAATTAAATCTTTTTTACTCCCTGGTTTAAAAAAAATCATAAGTATTAGCAACTAAAAAAAATTATTTTTATTATCTGTCCTATTATAATGATAAGAAAAGCTATATTTGATGTGAACATCCTCCTTTTTTGGTACCCTGTCTTTGAACAATCCAATGGCAGGTGCTGAAGGAGAAACAAAAACCTGGTTTTCTTTTTCTGGCATTAGTATCCTGCTATCTTTGTCAGCACATGACATTCTAAAAACAACAGTGTGTTTGACATCTAGTATTGATACTCGATAGCTGATATTTACATAGTAAATTTGAATTAGATCAAACATATCAAAGAAATAAATTCAAATTGCAAGTTAGATATGGCTAACTGCAGATTTAAGAGCCTGTGATCTGATTTCTGTAAATATATGCAAGTCTATTGTACTGTTCTGATGGATAAATACATGTCTTCTTACCAAAAAGGATTTCATGAAAGACAGCATGCAAAGCAAGAATACCAGGATCCTCAGTTATTGACAGAGAAAATAGTAATGAAAATGTGCCTTTTACATAAGGCAAGGTTAAGAATCTTGCTCTGGCTTTGTCTTCTTTAGTTTTCAAATTGAATTCAGTTAATACAAGTCCTTCTTTCTACTTGAGCACAGAGGGACACGTGCCTCTGCTCTCACAGGCAAAAAGACAACAGCAGCTCCAGCTGGCTCCGTGTCATACTAGGCATGGCCAAAGAAGGAAAGATTCAGATACTTTGGAAATGCTTCCTAAAGAAGGTACTCTCTTTTCCTGGGAATCTGGCCCAGAAACCAGCATGCTGAGGTGATTATTCTCTGTTGCCAACCAGCATGTAGCATGCATGTGTTATATAATTGCTGTGGTGCTTTAGAGCTGTTTCTTCAATGGTGTTGAAGAAACACTCAGAATTAACAGGAACTAAGAAAGGTCACTGCCCAAAATCCTTCCAGAATCAAGCAACAGATTAAAATGGATTACCAGTGGAAAATGCTGAGACTTTCCCTTCACCTGCTGAGCATTACATGAACAGGGGCACTAAATGATCAGAACTTCAACTGGCAAATTATATGGAATTTTTATATCTAATTAATTACTCTTACCATGCCACCTGCACAACACTGATACCATGTGCATGCCTGGAAGTGTTGACAACATACCTGAATATAAAGATCCACAAGCTCATTCTGCCTCAGAACATAATATATTTTTCCTGCCTGAAGCCAAGCATAAGCCTCCTTCTCTTTTTTCTGGAGATCTATAAATATTCCAAGGCTTCTTTTGGTATATTCCAGAGCTGACCTGTAGGCCCTGAAACAGGGAAAAGTGTTAATCACAGAAGGGTTCTTCAGAATTGCAAATGGTTTTCTTCTTAGCAAGAAATGTTACATTCTGTTTCCCCTACTTACAGCACAATTATAATTTCTCAGCTGTATTACACGAGTAACTAAAGGACTTTTTTTTTTTTTTTTTTATGCCATCTATCTTTCCTGTTAGATTGTTACCTGTTATATCATTGTATAAATATGCTATATATATATATAGAATTATATTTGTTATTGATGTTTATTGTTATTGACATTTTTTCCTGTTATATTTTATATTATCATTTCAAGATGATTTATGTGTCCTTCCTCTGCCGCAAACTTGTGAGAAGTAGAAAAGTCTTTCCTCATTTTTAAGTCTTCTATTATTTATCGGGTTTTCCTAAAAATATCAAAGAAATTGAATTTTTTTAACCATCTAGATGTCTGACTTAAATGCAAATCAGACTAATCAGCAATTGTTGAAAATAAGGAGAAATTGCGAGGAGATTTGTAGGGAGAGGAGAATTGGACATGTTGTGATGTTCTAGAAGCACTTTAATTACCAGATTTATTGATGTTATGATGCTCTATACCAGACATAGAAACCCCAGACGTCTTAAATCTTTCTCCATCTTGTGCTAGACTCCCATCAGCTTGACCCAATGCATTTTCTTCTGAGCACAAGACACAAACATATTAAAATAGAGCATGACCTGCACAGTTAGTGTCAGAAGAGCTGAGTTTCCTTGTTACTCAGGGCAGCTAACACAAAGACTAGTGGGATACTGTGGTCAAATATTATATTGAGTTTGTGCTATTACCTGGTAGCATGGTAATGTTATACAGCCAACATCTGGGAGCCAGGCTCCTGGCATATACAGATTCCATGTATACAAGCACATGTACACCACAAGCACAAAAAGCAGCAGATTCTCCAGCTAGTGAAGTTTTTCTGCAAATTCCAGGCAGATTGAAATCTTAACCAACTCCTTTGTCTTCAGTCTCTCCAAAGGATGGTCACCAACTATACTATTAAAAAGCCCTAACAAAATAAATTGGGTGGCCTACTAAGCATGTTAGATGCTCAGACTACAGCCACTTAAAGCTAAAATAGGCATTTGTTCTCTTTCCATGACTGAGGTGGTTTTTTGTATCCTTACTGAGGCAAGCTTTAAAATATCTAAAGTGACTCCTTGAAGTACAGCAAGAACAAAGCAGCCTTAAAAATAGACTTTAAACATTCTTAGAGAAAATCCAGTTTCCTCAGCCCTTGCTACTATAATTTAACTTGTGCAGTTTGTTATTTCAATAGATCAGAGCAAAAAATTGGTATTTGGAAAATAAGAGCAATATAGAAAATGCAGAAAAGTAAAACTATGCAGGTTTGCATGTTGGCTTCATAACAAATCACCTGATATAGCACTCATCCAGAGCTGCATAACATAGAATAGGTTTAAAATTTATTTATTAAAATGAATTGGTTTTTGAAGTAGTGCTAATCCCTGCAGAACATCTTTTCTCCCTTGAAAGATTATAGTTATTTAAAAAGAAACAATAAAATTCTCCATTAGCACTGGACTTGTCAATTCTGATAAAGTGTATCAGAAGCAGAGAGAAAAAAAAAACCCCAGTCATATTCAGCTTCTGCATAAATTGAGATCCTTTGCAGGATGGAAAAGTTAAAATCAGAATGAAAGGAAAGTCATTCAGCATGTATTACCTTTCTGTTCCTAAAGACAAATAAAGCTGACTAATGGTTTCCAAAATTTGTCCCTCCAGAACCTTGTTGGACATCTTTCTGACTAAAGATAGCTGATATTCATTGTAGATGACACACTGAGTCTCATTGGGAGCAACTGTACTGTAGAACTGACACAGCAGTTTAATTGCTTGTAGTTGACCTAGGAGAATAGATTGAAAATATGAGCATGAATCTCTGTTTTAAAATGAAATTTAATTAATTTTAAAATTATTCATTTTCACCATTTCACAAGTAACAGCACAGACGACGAAAAATACAGAAACCATAACAAGAATATCCCAGTGCCATTTCCTTCACCCCCAAAGTTCACAAAGGCTAGAGGTTGCTTCAAACTCCATTTCCAAAATAAAATAGTAAGAGTCACCTTACCTGTATAAGCTGCCTCAATCGTGGTAGGAAGAATAAAAAATAATATATGCATCTTCTAAACACAGTTGTAACATACATACATAGCTAACATTCCCAAAGAGAGTACTTGTGACTTATAAAAGATATACTTACTCTCCAGATGACTTGTCTCTATTGCAACTAAAAGAGCCCATTCATAGTAAAACTTTCCTTTCTCTCTTTCAGTTCCACCAACATAATAACATCCCAGCTGAAGGAGGACTTGGGTAAAGTCTTGACCACAGTCCATAATTGGAAGCTTGGAGAATAGCTTAACTGCCCTGATAAAATAATGTTCTGCCAGCTTGCTGGCTGCTGCATGCAGGCAGAGTGCCCCAAAATTAGCCAGGGCTATGGCTTGGTTATGGGTCATCTCAGTCTCTTCTGACAGACGCAGTGCTTTGTAGTAGCTCTCAGCAGCTTCTTTGGTGTTGTTTGTCCTTTTCAAAGCAATGGCAAGCATGTTATAAGCAATGCCAAGTAGCTGAGGATTGCTCCATGCAGAGCCTACAACAGCATTTAAAATGGCTAAAGCCACATCATATTGCTTGTAAAGAATGTATAGCCAAGCAAGTGAAACCAAATAGTTGATAGTTTCCTCTGGCTTAGCAGAAGCAGAGTCCAGTGCTTTCATCATGTAAGCAATGGCTTTTCCATACTGTTTGTGGTGGCTGTACAGCTTTGCCAAGCTCAGATAGATAGTGCTGCACAGTCCTTCCTCCTCATTAGTAAACACAGAAGAAAGTGCTCGTATGAGGTAAGGTGCAATTTGGGATGGGAATATTTGTCTGGCTTTTCTCAGGCCAAATAGCTTGGGAGCATTTTTGATGACTAAGTCAATCCTTTTCAGGGAATCCATTAAGGTACTGGAGCTCTGGGGAGAGGTAACCTTTATGCAACTTAACACAATGTGTGGCAAACACTTTTCGTGGTAGGACTCTGCCAGTTTGAAGTAACAGTTGTTGGATAAACTGTTTTGTAAACCCAGTTCATTGAGCAACAGCTGAAACCTTTCCAAGAATGGCAGTGCCTCTTGGTGTTGTTTGCGTGCACTGTAATGTTTTGCCAGCAGAAAGCATGCCCTTGCCTCTGCATGTTTGTTCTGGCTCACAACTGTCCTCTTCAGGGCATACTTCAGTATGTCTGACTCCAGGTCAGCACTGCAAATGTAGTTGGGAATTCCAATGAGAAGGGATGCAGCCTTGTCAAAAATATGAGTACACTTTTCTTTGTTCTTCTGGGTCAAGTAGATGACTGTTAGATTTGTATAAAGAGCAATCACAAAGTACAAATCACTAAACTCTCCAGCTACTGCTCTCAATGCTTCCTCAAAATACACCCGAGCTTGGGAAAACTTCAGCTTTTTGACACTGAGCCTGCCTAAGAGAAAGCACAGCCTTGCTAGTGCCGAGGACAGGCCTGCTTTCTTTGCTGCTTCCCTTGCTAAACTTAAAAAACTAACCAGTTCTTCTTCTTCTGAAAATCCATAAAACATGCTATTGGTAAATGAATAGGAGAAATCATACAGGCTTTTGAAGTTTATCTCATACTCTTTCCTATTTAAGAAGAGTAACAATGGCTCAAAGATTTCAGATGCTTGAATATCTTCTTGACATATGTGGAAACAAGGCCCTTCAGGTAGAGGCAATATTTCAGTCTTTGAAGAGCCAGCAGATTCCTTCCTTTCAGAAGGTGCATCTTCAGCTTGAGTGGCCTCCAAATTCTTGAAGTTCTTCAGCAATTCTTCTATCTTGCCATTCTTGCTAGTGGATCCTGGGCTAGAAGGTGAGCGTGGGATTTCTGAAATTTAAAAATAAATTACAGATCACAACTTCTTGTATGCATGCACACAAAGACCTTTGATAGACCAACTACAACATTTTTTAGTGAAGATGCTGTTACAAAAACATTATGTGAACATACCATGATTTCTTAACAGTATGTCTAGGAGACAAGCTAAAGGTGTGAAAAATAGCAAGAAGGATGTAGAAGTGTAGGAGACTGGAGGAGTGGGAATAAACAGAACTTGCCACATTTAAGCAGGTTAGTGATCAGTACACTTGTCTAGCCAGGCCCTGGGCCTGATCCAACACTAATCCAGATGAAGCTCAGCATTAATTCACACTGCCTTTTGTCTGTGTATACTCAAAAAACCAAAGTCAGTGTACATTCTCTGTTCTCTCCATGTGTATGAGAACAAGGGACCTGCCAATAAAATACAATTCAGACTAGCTGGTAAGATCCCTAAGGAGATCTAGGAAGATCCAAGATCTGAAGTGAAGGCTGGGTAAGGGACCCAGGGTCAGGGCATGGGTGCTGGTTGGACTCAAGGTGTGGGGGAAATGGGAATTCAACCATTCAAGCAGAGTAAGGGTATGCCTATATCCTGGCAGCGTGTTAAGGCAGGTCAGCCAGAGCAGGGAACAGGACTGTGCTTTTGGGCTGGTGAAGTTTCACATGTGTGCATGCAAAATTTCTGTTCTCCTGTCCTGTCCTGTGTATTGTGTAGTAAGATTTCTCCTATCAATCAAATATCAGCCCTGATTCTCTGCTGGCACAGATTATCTTTCACAAAATTACTAATTTGTGGCAACTAGCAAATGTGATGTGGCCATTGATTTAAATTTTCCTAGTGTCAACATCATTGAATACCTTACAGATATAATAAAGGCAGATATGCCATCAATTCTTAGTCCTCCCACTGTTTTCCAGCTCAATAATAGGGCAGGATTAGGGCTGGAATATACAGTCATAGTCAGTTCTTAAGTTTACAGATGCAGATCAACAGGAGCTTGTTGAAGTTACAGACTTAGAGCTCAATTCCCTTAGAATAATTTCTGAAACTGCAGCAGAATCATAAATACAAAAATTGTTGTTTAGGAAAATGTAGTACAATATGAGTAATGATAGTGACAGCTTTGCAACCAAATGCCAAAGGGAAATGATTCTGCATCCTCAACAAAATATCTCCTTTGGGAAATCTATTTCTGGGACAAAGTTTTCTAGCAGACAAGAAAATCTGCTGGAATTGAAACTCAGCAGTTGTCAGGTGTCCAATAAGCAGCATTCTGCCTTGATAAACAATGTGGAGGGGGCTGGGAGGTGATGCATGTGTCACATCAATGTAAGCAAGTCATACAATTTGCAGTTGGATAGCAAATCCCAAGAAAGACATTTAATATCTGTGAAAATTCACAGTGTCTAACAGAAAATGTAGTAAGAAGAGGTTAAAGCAAAATCTCAGAAAGCAAAAAATAAGAGAAGAAAATTAGCTTGTGAAGAGACATTAGAAGGAGAATAGCTGGCAAAGACACCAAAAATATCAGAAGTCTCATTAATTTTGTGTAAAAATTGTATGTGTATGAAGTATTACCACATTCATGAGCTTTCTGAAATTCAGGTTCTTCTAATTCATCTGTAAGAAAGAAAAAAAAAATCGTATTAGTTACAGTATCTTGGTTATATTTCAGCTTTAAATTTCCTAAAATAAGGCTATATTTAGTTGATAATTCTTTATGTCAAAAAAATTTGATACAACCTGGAAATTTAGTAGAAAAGAAATATTCTTAGACCCAAAGCTAACAGGGACTTGCCCTCCTGTTAACAGAATTCGCTGCTTCTACATGGCTATCATCAAGCAGCTACCTCTGCTCAGAGATGTGGGGAGCATATCACAGTCAGAAGTAAAGCCAACCTGTCCTGCAGGGGGGAGGTATTTCTGCTGCATTTATATACAAGTGGGCAGCAAAGATATGACCATTCTCTACAACCCACTCATAAAATGAGATAACAAGGAGGCCTTAATATTTTTAATGTCACTCCCTGGGTAATGGGGAGAGGGGTGGGAATTTATTTAGCATTGTTTGTGTAGATAAATGTCAGACTTTTGAAGTCATTCCAATAGCAGGTGGGTAAAAAAAAAAATCACTTATTTTAAAAGATTTATCTTAATTCTGTAGACATTATAACTATAGATCTAGCTTTACATTTAAACATAGCACATCTGTAGAGCATTTAAGAATTGCTATTTTATGTAGCAGGTATTTCTCAGTTGTCATGCTGCATTTCAGGGATATTTTCACTGTCTTTCATTCAATTGATGCAATAGAAACCGTACTGAGGATATGAAGGATATATACAAAAGCAGAGGCTCACAGACCTATTTAAGCACTATTTAAGCTGGTGAAAAGCTACTTTACTAGCCTTTGAGAATGACCTCTCACTGACTGTTTACTTCTGCATCTCCCTTTTATAAATGCTTTCCTGATTTTGGTGGATGAAAGCCACATATGTTTACAGTAGTTCTAACTTAATGCTCAAAATACATAATCAGGGAAGTGCTCATAAGTAAAAACTTCTCAGTAGATTGATGCAGAATTGAAAATCCAAGTAGTCAGATCACACAGCAAAGTACCAAGTGAATATCAGTTGAGCTGTTTAAGAGAAAAGTGGTAAAGATGGTACTATGAGCTGGGGAAGATGCAAAAGAAGGTGCTACTTACAAAGATTAGGGAGGAGATGTCGGGAAAAATGCACAACCACAAAAATAGCAGTGTCTCCATTAAGCCCATGACATGCATTAGTACCTTGGAGGTTTGAGCTGTTGTTCCCAGATTCTCATTAGAGCACAGGAGGTGAGATGTGGAGGCAATTTGCACATTGCCAGGGCAGGTGTGACATGCCCTAGTTACTGTTCACACTCACACACACACTCACACACGTGCTCTGAGTTGCAGAATTAAAACCAACACACCCAACTCCAACCTGCACAGCAGCTCCTTCCAACCTGGAGCCTACAGGCCTGTCTCTCACGATGGCACTAATGGAGATAAAATTTTGTCAAATATTGGACAAGCATATGCATCACCAACAGCCTGTGGTGGAATAAGAAATCGCTGCCTCTCTTCAGTTCAGCAAGACTATTACACCACTCTGCCTCACAGTAAGTCTCTAGAGGTGAAACCCCAGTTATCCCAATTGCTTATGCACAGCAGAGAGAAATAACAGCTGTATCAGAGAGCTAGATTTTGCTACTTTTCTATACCTTTGAAAATTAAATCAAGCGTGAAGAGGTGTGTGTTTGCATTAGCTGTCAATAATTATTATGCTTTGCTACCTTTCCCAAGATGCAGAGCCAGCAGTGTTTGGGTGAACATACTGCTTTTTATAATGCAGCCATGTGACATTATAATTTATAATTCAGTCATGTAAAAGCTTGGAGATCTGTGCTTGGAGAACTCTCAATAAGAGTGATTTTAAAGCCTGTTATTTCAATTCCCTCAGGAAAAAGAAGAAAAGACAAAAGATTTACAAATCCTTTGCTGGGAGAAGTCTTGAAACAGCAGAAAAATAGCAAAGATTATATAAAGAATTTTTTTATATGCCATATCAAAGATCCAGTTGAATACCAAGATATTTCAAAATAGGTGTAAATGCTGGGATGTCATTGAAAAAATAATTTTTAACAGTTGTATAGGAATTACACATGTATCTTGTGCTTTAAAAAGGAATAAACCTCATACTTACCTATTCTATACACAGAGCAAACATCTGTGATGGAGGTTTGTTTCAACAAATTTACTACTTCTTCGAAATTTTTTTCTTTTGAAAAAAATGATACCTCTTCTGCTTCAAGAAAATCCAGATCTTGTGGTCTAGCAAGGAAAGGAGTAACTTTGAAGGTGCCTGAAAGCAGATTTGGCTTGAGGAGCTCACTGCATCAGTCAAATATAAACTTGTTAGAAAAGCTAATACAATCTTTACATTATAGGTTGTGGTGTATTCAAAATTAGTTTCAGTCAATTTATAAAATTCACATATAAACTGGTAGTAACTATGCTTACAGCTAACAGTTTCTGCCATATCAGAGTAAGCTTTATGTCAGTGTCATTGTATAGCATTTTATGAGAACATTTGTTAGAAGCATGAGTCTTGAAGGACTTTATGGTACTGGTTTTCTAATATAAGCTTTAAGTTACATATGAAATGGACCTGCAAGCAGCATTTAAGAATTCCTTGTTTCAGCATGCAAACAGTTCAGGCATATTAATAAGAGCAGCCTATTTACATGGTGCCAATGCATGATGAAATACACCCTTTTTAGAGGTTTCAGTCTGCATTTAGCAGTCATTTGCAAAGGTCCCACTAGAAGCAAGTTAGGACATATAACTGAGGGTACTAGGAAAAAAAAAAAAAAACAACAGATCTTGGATGCTTTAACATGGATCTTGAGAGATCAGCAAGAAAACCTTCTGCAAGGGTAAAGCTGCTTGGATGTTGTAAGCCAAAGAATAGAAACTGAACCAATATAAGTCCAGCAACCTCTTTTCCCAGGAAGAAGCTCAGCTACAGACTAATATTTTGCAACTTTTAAGAAGACTTCATATTCCAATTCTTTTGCAGTTTTGACTGATCATGCTATGACAATTTACATTAAAACAACAACAACAAAAACCCCCAAATCAAACCAACCGAACAAAAAACCCAAAAGAACCCCAAAACAAAAAAAAAAAACCCCAAAAACAGCAACAACAACAAAAAAAAAAAAAAAAAAAAAAAAACAAACAAAATCCCACCCTGAATTGAATATTCAGCATTGTAAAGCTGAGACAAGGAGACTAGGTGTTTTTTGTTTGTGAGATATAGATGTGTATCACTCACTTATTTCTAGATAAGTCCAGTTTAACATGACTTGTCCTTACAAAACCTGCTTGGCCAGTAAACATGTGTCTTCCAAGAAACCATTCCATGCATTCAATGAAGTAACCAAAGATTTCAATTTTGTCCCCTTCCTGGAAACTCAGCTCTTCCAACACAGTACTTTCATAATTCATCACAGCTAGACAGGATCCCATTGCTGTGTAATAAGGAGATAAATAATATGTGCAGATAAGGTCATTTAACAATAGAAATGCACTTAATAGAATAGCAACTCAGCAGAATATATTTAGCAAAAGACATTCCTGGAACCTGTGAGTTTAGAGTTTTACTCTTTAGAGTTTAATCTTAGACAAACTGTTTCCCCACTCTGATACAATGGACAAAAAGTTATTGAACTTTTTAGAGTCTGTTCTAGCAAAAGCATGGAGTAAATTTGGGATTATTCTAATGCAAATACTTGAATGAAGTTTCTTACCAACTTTTTTGATGGATTTAGATTCATTTTTATATGAAAAATCAATGGGATTAGAGTACCCTTTAAGAAACCATCTGAAAGCAGAAAAAGAAATCAAAGTTAGTGGATAAAACACTTCACTAAATGTTGTGACAGTACCAGTCATATTTAAAATATATATGAAAACTGATCTGTCTCTCCCACAATTAGCTTTCAATTTCAGAACTGCCCGTACACTTCAGACAAACTTATGTTTAAATTAATATTATAGTTAAAGTACTGCTATTTCAGGAAAACAAACCAAATTGAGAAAGTCAGGCTATTTTTGCCTGCCCCAGGTAGAGGCACCTCTAAGCAGACAGATTAATCAGGTGTACATGAAATAGGTTGAGTCAGGTACCTACTGATGGAAAGGCTCCAATGGCTCCAGAGAAGCATTAGACCACAAGGGCCTGTCACTATCCACAGATCCACCTGTTACATCTTCAGTAAAAGCCCCAGCTTCAAAATAAGTTGTTTCATTGTCTGTAACCGTCATCTTTCGTATTGTATTATCAGGATGTAAAACAAAAAAAGATCCTAAAACAAAAGCAGTGGGGCCAATGTCACTTCATGTAATGTTTTGGTGTCATATAAGACTTAAAACTGGCTTCAAGAACAGCAGTAATATTCATTTAGAAATTGAAAATCTAATCTTTGTCAAGAATTTTCTTGCTGATCGTCAGATATTTATACATTTCTGTCTAGTGTGTCTTTGAGTAAAAATAATTTTAAAAAAGATGATGTATTAAGGAAGCACACAGCCTCTGCTGCAATTCTACATATTCCTATTGCAGAAACAAATCATCCACCTATCCTGTTATCCTGTCTCTGGCAGTACCAGCAGGTGATGCTGTTTAGGAGAACACATGAGCCTGGCAACTGTTTATAATCCTTCTCCTGCACATCTCCAGAGCCTGCAATAACATCAAGTGACTTGGAATGTACGTTGCTCCCTAACCCTTTTGGTATCCATTTATGTACCAGGTGCACATTAATTTCTTCAATCCCTTCATGATCTCACTGAACCTAATCTGTGTTTGTTCCTTTCTTTTATCTTGACAATGTGCATTTGTAATGAGTAAATTGAAACTTCAACTTCATTAAGAATTTGAATAGGTCTTAATGTCTGATTTGGGGATTTTAAATAAGGATGCTTCCCTGAACCCAGCCTTAGCATGTACAGTCTTACCTTCCTGTACTAGCAGACTTCTGTACATCAAATTTAATGATTTTTCACTTATACAGACTTCGATGCCTGTATCTTCCTCATCTTGGGAATATAGCCAGAAAGACTGGTCTAGGAATAAATTCTCCATGCAGTGATTTATAAAACCTAGGAAAAAAAAATCCAATTTTTTTCTTTGCCATTTTACAGTACTACACAAAATACAAACTTTCAGAGAGTTAGAGACTACTCCATTATTACTTAATGCACAGTGTAAAAATCACAAAATTGTGTTCAACAATTTCCCAGAAATTGTGTGCAGCTGAATAAAAATTAACATACTGAACTATTGTATGGTGAAACAACTTTACCCAGTGAGTGGTAGGTTAGAAACTTCCATATTTCTTCAAAAGTTTTAAATGTCACCACAATTAAATCTTGATCACTGTGAATAGACAGGAGTCTGGCAGAAAGCTCCTAAAAATCAAAACCAATACTTTATTTACAATTACACCAGATTTAAGCACAATTTCTCACTAGGTAAAACTTAGGCTAAAATACTATGCATTAAGAAGGATTGAAAAAATAATCCAGGATTTTATCTGTATGAGATATCTGTTCTTTAGCATACACCTAAGACATACAGGGAGCCAAATTTTAATCTGACTCTTGGTTAACAATTGTACCCACAGTTTCAGTGAGGTTAATTTACAGAGGAGATAGAGAGCACACTAAGTGAGACTGAAGGTTTGTCTAGTACAGAAATGTCTATGTATAGTCATATGTATCACCATATAGTCAAATGTATATGTATAGGCAAGCACATAGTAGTTGTTTCCAAGAATAACTTCTGCACAGAGTGGTTCATAGCTTGGGAGCTGCCTTTGCCAGACATGTAGGAATTCATATTAAATAGTGGAAAGGAGCTAGTTTGGGGGTTTTTTAACTTGAAATTTCTCACTTGATCACTGTAAATTTTTAGGTTCTGCAACCTCCTGATGTAGATTACCCTTGGAGCTCTGTACACACACAAAAAATACAGCTCCTTTGATACAACTTTGAACCCGCTTTCTGGTATTTTCAGTCTTTATCCAGAAGAGATATTGAATAATTATTTCCCAGTTCACTCTTTTTTTGGTTAAAACAAATATACTGAAGTACTATTTTTCTTTTTTTAAAGATGCAGCAAGATCTTTTTATCACATTTGTACTGGTTCCCATTGCTAGAATAGCATTAAATTACACATTTAACAAAGATGAGCAATGGTCATTGTAAGTGGTAATGATGGATTTTAAACTATTCCAGAAATGCCAAAAGGAACAATTACATAAACCTTCAAATAAGTGAAAGAAACACATTTTGATGGATTATAGACAGAGAGAGGTAATAGCCTGGTTGCACTCCAGTGTGTAGCTTAAAAACAGTGCTCCCCAGTGATGCTGGCTATTGTCTTTCAGGGAAATACAAAGAACTGTGTAATTTATGAGACAAGTATCCGAATCACTATCTCAGAGAATAAAGCAAATGTAAAGCTAATAGGTATGAAGCTACTGTACCCTTGCTCCCATCACATTAAAACTGAAACGCAGCTTGAAAAAATTGAAAGACTGATCAAAAAATTGATTCTAACTCAAGGCAGCAGGGAAGAAATGTGCTCCCTGTGTGCTCAAACTTTTCCTATTATCTGAGTAAGATGGAGCTGATCCACTGATTTTATGATTTTTACAGCACAATTTCAAAATATCTCTGAATTAATTCTGTTTAACATCCATATTTTCAACTCACACAACCTGAACACATTCAAACATAAAATTCCAACCTAGGCTTCTTCAGCAAGTATATCATCACTGCTTTGATCTTCTGCATGCACCCTTCTACACTAGATTACATATTAATGAGAGCCTGAAATCTATTAATAAATTGCCAACACATGCTAAAGTATGTCAGCCTCAGGGGCTTCATGCATTGCCGAATATCAAAACAACATTCTAATAAAACTTAACATTATCAATCTTGTTTCCTTCAAAGTCTTTTCCAATCTGTTTCTAATAAGTCCATTTGTTTGCTCTTTTCCTTTGCCTCTCAATCCCATCTTCCTTCCTCCATCTCCCTCTAAACATAATCCAGAGTAGAGAAGCAGAAGTACAGGCTGTTTGCACAGCTACAAAGTCAGCAGCCTGATGGTGGAGTGGTCACAACACATGAAAGGAAAATGGTGTAGAAACATGTGTCTGTATTAGTCAAAACCATAACAAATTAAGATTTCAGTAGTTATGTTTGCTGGTGAAGGAGGCTGGAATCCACGGCACAGACAAAAAGAAAAAGACACACCAGAGGTTAGATAGCATGATTCTGATCTTTTCTTCAAGAGGGAGGAGGAGACTAACATTTGTTCAAGGTAAACTTCATTGGTTATAGAGGACAGGTTTCCCATAGACAAAAAAATTAAAGACAGTAATAAAATTTGGCCAACAGTTGCATGCTATCTAAAGTTATGGCCGTTTAGCCCCAGGAAGTCCAGTGCTTAGGCTATTCTCTTTCAGACTTCCTCTTTGGCTTAGCAGTGAGCTTCCCAGGAAATTAACTTGCCAAGTAACTCCAAATGTCTAGAAACTGAAATAATGAGTCAATATGAGGGCAAATTAAAATAAACCAAATCCTTATTATTTCCCTTCATGTGAATTAAAGCAGAAAAAAAAATGAACTAGTTTAATTACTTATTAAGGTGGGTTTATTTATTTTACATCAATTTAATGTTCCAGTCTTTTTCAATAGTTCAATATTTATAAAGTCCCTAAATATTTTTGGGCCACAGGAAACTGGTCACTCAAATTCAAGCACCCAGCAATGGATGGAAATGGATGGAAATAGGACCCAAATATCTTGCAGATCATTTCAGTGGCACAGGGGGTATAATCTGAACAAATAAAACAATTTCCAAGCAGTTGACTTACACTGAAGACAGTCATCACCTCCTTGCTGTCATTTTCCAGAAGACGGAGCTGCCCTCTGAGCTGTCTTTGGAGCTTGGGATCAGGACATCCACTCTTTCTTTTTACCATTGTTAGCTTCAAGGAGATATCTGGAGGAGGATATCCATTTTCATTACTACAAGTTTTGTGAATCAGCTTTGGAGGACCAGAAAATGCCTCAAAATCATAGAATACACTTTCGGGTATATTTTTTCAGCTTCAGAGACAGGCACACAGAACACTGATCTACTGCATGGTTCTTTTACATTTTTATTATCCTGTAGACATAGAAGCCTAGCATGAAACAATTTTGAGAGACAACAGATAATTATGGGTGGAGAAAAAAAAAAAAAAAAAAAAAGCAAGTAGATTGCTCATTTCTTAATTTAGACAGCTCTGGGCATTGCAAACATGCCCAGATTTCCAAATAATCCATGCATATCAAAAAAATCAAAGTAAACAGATATTGTCATCACCAAAAAAAGCCCTGAACAGCAACAGATAGTTCAGCATGTTACAGCCCTTCATACTAATCTTCAATTGATAGCTGTCTGGCATGTCACCCCCATTACTTCAGAATGCTTCTATAAATCAAGCATTGTAAAAAGCTGTTTCTCGACTGAGCTGGTTGAACAGTACCAACCAATTTTAAATGGTCCAACTAAGAGCTCACTTAGATGATTTTCCTAGCACATCTGAAAGCAGCTAGATACTTATTGCCAAGCTCTGTGCATCTGTTCATGAGAACCTTTTACTACAGCTAGGGCTACAACTCCAGCCAGCTTGTCTCACATAAAGAGGATCTTTGATAAAGCTGCTTTCATTCCACATTATTTCATTAATTTAGCTCAATAACAGTAAATCATACGTTTGCAGACACCCAGATGAGCACATATAAGCCAATAATACCCAGTCGGGAAGAATTCCAATTGCAAAGTATGTAACTAGGTCACACTTCCAGCAATATGGGACTGTTGTGCATACTAAATTATTCTGCCTCCTCTGAGTTTCATATTTTAATCTGGTAAAATAGATGCTTTTTTTTTTTGTCTAAAACCTAATATGTTGTATCTTAATCTGTTTTCAGAGGGCTTCCTATGGATGTCTCCAGGAGTTTTACCATGATTTGCACCTAAATTACTCATTACTTTAAGGTCAAGAAGGGTGGCTCAGAAATATAAACCTGTGTTACTGAATTACAAGGCCTTTCCCTTTAAGCTGTGGTCATATAGTCAATTGTCAGTGGAAAGAACACAAACTAGAGTCTCTGAATGTTCAGATCACTGCTAGAGCAGAATCATTGACCTTTTCATTTTACCTGAAAACATAAAACATACTGGGCTAACTTTAAAAAGTGTATGTTCATTTTACATAATCAAATTTGTTCTGAGGTAAATATGTAACAGTAGACACAAAATCAAACTTTTATAGAAGGTTAACGTTAATGAAAAAATTATTACATTGAATTAAAACAACAGAAATACAGCTACTTCTGTGAAAAATAAATCCTATAGTAATGCCTTATAGAGAGGAGCTATGGTCTAAAACCCCATTATAATCTCCTGTCTGCTTCTGTGGGCCCTGACCGATACCTCCAAAGAACCCAAATTCTGTACACTGTAAGACAAGCAGGTACATAAAGCACAAATAATTTTACTAGAAATAACCATATGCCTGGGGAAGGCTGTCTGCCACTGATGTAATTTGTCAGGTCAAGCCAGAGAGCAGGGAACAGCTGAGTGCTGGTTTTGATGGCACAAGAAGGGAAATGTGCCAAGACCCTCAATTCACAGTGTCTGCCATGAGCTCTCCAGAGGTGAAGCCTACTGAGCCCACTTACTGAAGAATTGCACTCAATTGACACTTCACTGAAAATACAGCATTAAAAACAATAAAAATAGATACTTTGAAATGCCACAAACTTTAAAAGCTAAAGAATTTGAAGGACTGAAAGGGATATGTAAAATAAGCCATGAACTTTTTATTTCCTTCACTCCTTTTTTTTTTTTTTTTTTTTTTGTAATGAGTATACAGTATAGCACATAAATTATTTCTGATTTTTATAGCAGTTGCTCCCTCTTTTTATGATAAATTCTCAACAAATCTTATGTACAAGTTGGTCACTTCACAGCTACTACGAAATGCATTATAAACCTTGCAGGAGTGATGACTGCAAATGTTGACATAGCTGAGTTGTGTCAAAAATAAAAAGCAAGCAATGAGAAAAGCATTATAATGTAAAGATACGATGAAGGAAAAAATTCCTTACCAGTTGGGAAATTCTCTGCCTGACTGGGAAAGGTCCTTGAACTGACATTCATGCATTTTTCACTTGGAGAACATTCTATTATGATAAATGAAAGCAATGGTTATGTGCCTTTTCTCAGTCATATAAATCAAATTGAAAAAACCCAACAAAATACCCCATGTTTTCAAAGCATTTGCTGAATCAGACAAATTCTATGGGAGAATAAATATTTTCTCCCCTTCTCCTTATATAATTCCCAAACCCCAAAAAAGTATCTGCAGAATATTTCTTTGTAAGGTTTTAGTTAGGTGTTTGAGAGAAGCATTGGGATTGGGGTTTTATTTATTTTCTTAATATTAACTATTGTTTTTAAATAGAAATTTGATAGTAATCTCACTGCAGTGCAGGCTGACTGTATTTAGGAAACTTTCTAAATTTACATCCCCTAGAGCTTCTGGGAGTAGACTTACCTGTAGTTCTGCTTTTTCTGGTTTTGGTCACAATTATAAACACAGAAGTCATCAAAATTTTGAGAACATGTCATCATATTGATAATCTTTTAATCATTGACAAGAACAATAAATTATCATATGTTTTTGATATGTAAACTATTATCACTATTATTTTGATATTAAAAACTATAACTTGCCTTGAAATGTAGTTATCAAGACATTAACATCCATTTCTGTGACTTTTAGGAAAAGTCAAGGGCTATCAGCAAGCATTTGAATTACTCATCAGATCAATTTAAAATAATAGTTTGCTGTTAAATTTGAGTGAAAGGGTAAGAGTTAGTATAAATACAGTTTGAATATGTTTAAACTGTTTAAAGTACTATAACTAGGTTCAGAAGCTTAATACGAACTCCTCCTTGGTGGTATGTCTTACATACTTCTTGGAAAGCTAAATAGCAACTTTACACTGCCCTGGGATGCTTGTACCTGGTCTTTGATGTCAGAAACATTGCAGTTGTGAATAGACATTGTGCAAGTCACGGGACACATAATTTTAAATGAAATAGCTTTTTTTCCATGATTGTTTGGAGTATTTTTGCATTAAGAAAGCTCTTGAGCCTACTGTAAACTCAGAGCCTGGCCGTGGCCACCTACCTATGTCACTCCACTCCTCTACCCAAGAGGTCCTTCTGACTTGCATGACTTTACCCCACAAAGTAGATTTTCTTCTGCACAAAGGCAGTGCTACACCTCTGATGAAAAAGGAACTTAAATATTATTAAAATAGAAACTTGGCTTCTGAATCTTACAGATATAGCAAAAAGTGCTAGAAAAAGAACTTATTATTAAGTAATTTTTATTAAGTTCTGATAATTTTAACCTCCTTTTATCTTACTGTAAGATAATCCATTTGCCTGCCTCAAGTGAATTTCAGTGTAGATTGTTCAATAGTCCAATCTATTCAGTGTTTCTATGGAGGAAACATAGCTGCTTGTATTTCAAAAAAAGCCCACCTAAAATCTGTGATTCTGTGAAAAACACATGACAGTTCTAAGCTTGTACACCATTTAAAAAAACCACAGTTATTCAAGCAAAGGAGAAGTTGGAAGCAGAGGCACCAGGATGTATTGTTTGAGGTCTTACCCATTTGTTCTTGCAATGTGTCCATCCCAACTGTGTCCCTGAGAGTGCTAATGGCAGCATTGCTCTCCACAGGTTTGCAGTCACACCTGCACATCCCCTGCTCTGTTTCTTCCCTCTCCAAGTTCCTGTCTTGCTCTTCCTCCGGAGCAGGGACAATGGTGAGCATAGATGTGCCACCTGCAACTGCAAAACTCTCCATATTTTGAAGTTCCTCACAGTGACACCATTAACATTATCAACAACCTGAAAGGGAAAAAAAAAATCAATCATATTTTTTTTAAAAAAGCATCAGAAAAGATGAGCATATTCAAGAGCTGTCCCTCTCCTGCAGGACTTATTTTTAATTGTAATATGGATTAAAGAATTTGCTACATGCTTCTTTCAGAGAATTGTTGTGTAACACCCAAATTTATCCCAGAAAAAGCTCCTACAATGAGGTGGCATCACTGCTTTAGGAACAAAGCAATAGACTTGGCTAACAGCAACAATCCAAGGCCTGAAGTGAAATGTACTTGTGCCCACTGCTAATTATTCATTCTTGGCCAGCTGTAAAGCAGAGCCTCCCAGGGATAACATCATTCACATTAACAGAGGAATTGCAGGGGAAAAACATCATTTTCTAAAGGTGACAAGAATGGAACAAGTACTGCATACTGAATTCAAACAACAAAGAAGGTTTATATAAATTCAGCTAAAGAATGGATCCTCCACAGGAACCCACTGGTCAGGAAGACAGGCATCCAAGTATTACTTTGCAGCAAAGCAGAAAAATGAAGCCCTACTGGAGCCAGAGGCTGTCTGGCAACAAGACTCCACTTGGCATGATCAGGAAAAAGGAATAGAAATGGAAGTAGAGCACAAGGAGCTGCAAGCTTCTCTGTTCCCTCCAGTCACTGAGGTGAGGCATCCTGCAATCCCATTTCTTGGGAGCAAGCTACTTCAGGGTCAGGAAGATGCAGCCAGACCACCAGCCAAAGCATCCACAGAGGACATGATTCACATAGCCAGAACATGCCCACTGATATTTACACCCTTTTCCTCAGTGGATTTTCACATCTCTAAATTATTTTTCTTTAGTCCTGTCATTTGGATTTAATCTGAATTCCTCTGTGTTTACTCCAGCCATACTAATTAACAAGCTACATTGTGATCTTTGGGAAGTTTCATCTCATTTGTTTTCCAGCAGAAATTGGTTAAATCTGAAGCTGTAGATGAATGATGCACTTCTGCTCTGCTAAAGCCTCAGACTAATGCCTGGTCACTTAGTATCCACTTATGATCTGCCTTTAGTCTGGTCAAAAAATGTCTTGCTTCTCCATTTACCATCCAGTGGGGTGTCCCAAAATACATTATTCTGGCTTTTTTCTTCACAACCCCACCTTCCAACACTTCTTGCCCTTCAAGCTTCACATCATAGATCCCTAAACCTGAGCAGACCAATTACCAACAGCTGCCAGCAGCCTGCCAGGGTAGGTAGGGAGGTACACAGGACAAGGCAGGATCTGTCTGCACAGCTTTCCACTCTTTTACAGTCATTGAAACCTTTACCCCAAATGAGCACTTCTTGAAAAACAGTGAATTATATATAGACTGAGGCAAGTTATGCAATTACAGAAAATTAATGAGGTATAGTTACAGGTAGTGTGACCAGCTCAGAGAATTAAATCATAACCATGTCTACCACAAGTTAATGAAGTATGAAGGAATCTAGGCTGGATTTCGCTTTAATGTTTTCATTGTCCCATTTTGCCATTTATCCAAAAGTGCCTTTCAGAGTGCTGAGGCTGACTTTCAAAATATACTTTTGGTGCTGCATCACAGTTCTCTATTTAAAGCTGTGTGTAAAAATTCATATATACACCTACAAAACACAGGTGGTAACTCAAACACAAGTAATTTTTATCCCTTCTCTCACAAAAAAACATCTTCATTAGCATCTTTGGTTGACACTGTAAAACCGCCTATCAGACTTGATGACCTAGTTATAAATGATTAAAAATACAGGCCCTGCCAAAGGCCAAACTCACTTTGCCAGGGCTTCATTTGTCTATTTATACAGCTCATCTTTCCCTTGAAGTAATGACAGTAGGTAACACCATTCTTTTCATTACTGCACCAGAATTATATGCAGTGCGTTTCAATTTTCTCACTTAGAAATTAAATACTTTTCTGCACATATTTTGTAAAGAGTATCTCCTGCTGATGAAGATGTAAATATTTTGGTATTAATGATAATTTAGTTCCAAAGGAGGTTTTTAAATTACATTGTTCTAGGAATCCAAAGCCAGTTGTTATTTTTAGATCAGGATTACCCTTAATCCCAGAAATGAAATTCACTGCTCAGATTATTCATTTTTTTCCCCATAAGCTCCTATCCACAAGCAAAAATATCATTCTTCACAAAATTTAGGAAAACAAACGTACTCTAGCTGGAATTATTAGAATTCCATTGAATTAGAGAATAGATACTAATAAAATTGTTTATGTCCTCTGCATCAGCTTCTGCTGTTAAGGGTAACGTATACACAGGTCTGTGAATGAACTTAGAAAACTTGGTGCTGTAAGAGGAAGTAGGACATCTGAGCAAATAAAAATGGATATAATCTGTTTATTAAGAAGATTCCGTCATGGAGCCTAAGCCAAGGGGAAAAAATTCAGAATGAGTGAAAGAAAAGCAAAACAGGTATATCCTTTTGTTTTGTCTGGGTTCTTCCAAGGTGAACAGAAGAAAAACTCAAACCTCAAACATTTTTAGCAACCTTGTTCTCCTCAACAGATTCCTTTTCCATTTTTAATGTTTGTCTTAACTACCAAATATCAACCCATGTGGCTTTGTGTAAGTACTGAGAACAAAATAGTAAACTTCCCCATAGCTAGGGCTCTCATCTACCTAGGACCTTCTGAATGTTTATCTGGCATCTAAGCATATCCTAACTGACACAAATTGGGTCCCAAGAGACAAAGATTTCATAGATATTTACATTCCGTCTCTGTACTTTTATTATTTGCCTTTAACTATCATGTAAGTACTCCAAGACACATAAGCAAAGATACAGTATAATTATCCTATTTATTATGCTGATGCTTCCTCAATTATTAAACTTTTCCACCACAAATTAAAGCAGATTTAATGGCACAGAGTAAGAGAAAAACATTCATCCAATATAAAACAGCTTTAGAGAATATTAAACTGCAGTGCTTGAGTCACTCTCATTATTAGGGATTTTTTCATAAACCTATATGCTAGTAAGTATAATGGCTAGTTGCTAATTTACCATTTGTTGATAGCAACAAATACAAGATTAGGATCTTCAAGATTAAAGATCTAGCACTCACCATATAAAGTTTGTCATCTCTAACTTGTTCTTACAATCTACATTTATGTGTAAATTATGTGTACTGACTAAGCATTTTTTTTTATATTTAGATAAAACTATTTTTCTCATTCTCTTTGAGGTTTGACCAAAAAATTCCTATTTGGTGCAGGATGTTGACCATAAAACTTAATGATCTTCCTATTTTTTTGAACCCAGAGCTGACCTCTACTCAAAATAAGTTAAGGTGGGCACTCCCCTCTGCTCAGGAGATGCTCAGTTTCTGGGGCAGCAGAGAGAGGAGCAGCAGATGCTGGACAGCTCAGCACCTCGAGTGCTCCTGGGTGCACTGGTGTCCTCCTCCCTGTGGCCCAAGCTCCCTGGACATGGAGAGTGTGTCCAACAGCTCTGTGTGCTGCCCCACGTCCCTGACCAGGCTTGTGAGGCTCAGAAGGTCACTCCACCTTCCCTGTCCCTTCTCAGGGCACAGCAGACAGGAAAGGACAGTATCCAACAGCTGTTGAACATCAGGTGGAAATGAGACACTGTTTTTCCTTCTGGAAGTTAAATAGAGTAATTCCTTTATCATGGTTTTCTGTGTGTTGCTGCTTCCTTTTTGCTGAGTGTTTTCAAAGCCCAGCTAATCAGAAAAAAACCCCAAACATATAGCTTGAGATTTTCCATGTAGGCTGAGGGTTGTTTTTCTGCCCTGCCTTTTTTATTATTTTAAGAGGTATTGTGGATGACAGGAACACTGATTCATTCCCATTTAAAGAGTGTTGAAAGAGAAAACCAATAACATTCACTGAACCAGATTCTCTCTCTCCCTCTAAAGTTATATTTCTGAGACTAGGACCTGGTATACTAGAATGGGCTTTATTCAAAGTAGTTGCCTGAATCCCGTATGCAGTACAATATATTTTTCATTCATCTTTTTCCCTCTGGGAGCCTCAGGACAATGTACTAATGACTTGCTAAAGACCTGTCTTGCAGCTATACTGCCCTAAGTTAATCTAGGTCATTTTCCCAAACTGGAGCTGGAGTAGTTATTTTATTCCTTCCTTCCAGTTTCAATTAACATATCACATCTTCTGCATTAGGCTAAAAACATCTTAAAGCCAAAATCATTACAAACATTTTCCTTGGAGAGTAAATCACAGACTTGATCTCTATGAAATTCAGTCATAGGCACAAATGTAAGAAAAAAAACCTGTATAAGATTCTGTATAGGCAACAATTGTTATGCATTCCACAGAAAGGTAAGTAAATCTATAATCGGGGTAAACAAACTTAGGAATCTGAGTGCTTTCCAAAACTGGAAGATCTACTCCTTTATCACGGAAGTAACTTTAGGTTAGTTAGTAATTCTTAGTAAACAATGTTGCAAGAGGTATCATTGTTCCCAGCTCGTCTACAAACAAAACAGCCCTGGCAAGCTTCAGAGATGGTATAGATGCCTTTCAAAGCTTTAGCCCTCCCTATGATTTTCTTTTTATCTCAGTAGCACTAAAACATATATTCCTTCCTCAACACAGCTCTAAAAAGCATCTTAGGTCCAAAATTTCCAAGTTTAGATATGGAAAATTGGAGATTAAAATCCTCAATCTCATAACTGCTTAAAACAAAGCATAAATTCTAGGTATGCCTTAAAACAAAAAACAAATCTCTGTTAGAAAACTATAAAAGGCATCTGTGAATCTCAGTACTTCATTCTGGGTGCTAGATGTGACAGAATTTGGCCTGTGGCAGATAATGCAGAGGAATAAAGTAGGAGCTGCTGCTACTGAATTGCAGCTCAGCTGACACCACGCTACCTAGAAGAGGGAAACAGAGCAGTACAGAAAATCCCAGCAGGTTCTTATAGCTGTGACAGATCACATTTACACATATTTTCCAGTGATTTCATTATGGGCACACCAAAGAACAGAATACTACCAAAATTGCCTGTTTAACTGTCTGCAATTCCAACACATTGACAATAAAACCACAGTCAAATACCAGACCACAAGTACCTAAAACAGAGCAAAAGAGGGAGATGTAGGCATAGAGCACAGGGCTTTCCCTACCTTTTCCAGGTCTGATCCACTGTAACATGCTGGTAAAGAGCAGGCAGATCCCTGCCTTTCTCAGCTCTGCTCAAAACTGACTCCAGCACAGCTCTTCCTGTTTGACCTTCTTATCTTTCCTGTTGATTGCACAGCCTGGCTTGGATGTGGCCAGTACAAAAAGTTGTCTATTAACCAATACTGTTAATTCCCAAACTTTTTTTTTTCTTTTTTTTTCTTTTTTTTTAAAAAGAAAGAAACATTCTTGAGAATGGAGTTGAGCTACTGAAGTTCATTATGCAAAGCAGAAATGTATCAAGGGTGCTGGAAGGTTCATTCACACACTCCAGCTTTTCAAAATTCATTGTGACATTTTGCATTGGTGGCTAAAAGGCTCCAAGGGACACATCCAGGCCATTGTTCTAAAAAAACATTGCTTAGAAAAAAACAACAAACAGTCCTTCAGATACAGTACAGGGCTTTGTCACCCCTTTGCTTTTGATTGCAAAATTAGATTTCTTGTTATCATTACAGCTGCAAAAAACAGATGAAAAATTGTTTGACAAAAAATTTACACCAATGTGCTCAGGGTTAAATTGCAGAAGTGTATTACTTAGCAGATCTATTATGCACTATGCAGCACTAAATATCAGTTTGAGGAGCTGGGCAAGACTGTTATGGAATGCACACAGAGTTTATATTCTGTGTAACAAGGCTGATCCATGTGCCATATCCTAAATGACCCACAAAAGCAGTGGGGTTCCAGGGGATGGGCTGTCCCCACTGCACTGCTGCCTTCCTACAGCTCTTGCCAGCAGGAGTACCAAAACCAGACCCTTCAGATTGCCTTAGTTATGACTCCTGCCAGTCTATCTCAAGGAACATGCACTTAAGAGTTGTTTTCAAATCTTAGAAATCAGGTATTAATTATAAATCATGCTCTCATTTACCTTTCTCCCCCCCATCACACCATGTAAACATGAATTATAAATGCTATTTCACACTGATCAGAATGTCTGTTCCTGCAGTGTACTTGGGAACTCTCCATCTTCCCAGGAATTATGAAGTTGGAAGGTACAAAAGCGATTGTGTAAATCATAACCAACCAATCATCCCAGGGGGAATTAATTTGATATTGCACTACAATGCAGGACACAAAGCATACCTCTTCAGGAGCAATTAATTTATGTAGTAACTATGCCAACATCATGAAATGCCACATTTCTGCCACCACTTCACTGACTAATTTTCCACAAATTTCAAAAATGTCTAAGTCTTTTCATCACATTTATTTTATATGTATATTTTAAGATAATATTTGGTTACATTTTTATTACATCAGTTCTTCACTAGTATTACTTTTTTTTAATGTGAATCAAAGTAGTTTTGAAAAAAACCTCAAAAAGTCATCTGAGCCTATATTTTTACCAATGGATAATAATCTTTTAGTCTCTATTTCTGAGTCTCAAGCACTGTAGAATCTACCACTGTCCCTAAAATCTTAAAGGATACAACTAATTTTTATTTTAGAGTATTGAAATTAGGAGAGATGCTTCAAGAAACACATAACAAAATAGCATCAACTGAACTCCAGGCTCCTTAACTCCCTTTTCCATGCTATCATGAAATAGTTTGGATTGGATGGGACCCTTAAAAGTTGTCTTATCCAACTCCTCCCTGCAATCTTCAACTAGATCAGAAATCTTCAGCTTCCTCTATAATTTTACTCTGAAGTCATGCTCCATGGTATTTCTTCACACCACAGCAAGTACTTCCATTCTTGGTGGTGTATATGGATGTGTATTTTAAGTGGAAACAAGAAAAAAAAGTTTTCAGCTTTAATGTAATGACATCAAAAGTTGGCCCTGCACTTCCTGTTTGCTTAATGGAACAGTAGTAACCAGCATTCCAAAAATCTAGGTGAATAACCTTATTGGACAGCTGGTCTCATGAAATAACTCCAGAGAACAATATATTGCAGCAAACAGGAAAAAAACAGAGGTAGCACAGGTTGGTTTCCATATTAGTAATCACTACATTCTAATTACTATGAATTGTGCTACCTGTTTCAGGTTCCCTTTTGCTAAAAATAGGCTTCTAAGTTGTTTGTTCTAGTCAGTTCTTTAACTAGTAAAATTATATAAAGACTTGATGATTGGGCTGTCCCTGATCTCTTCAGGATTATTAAAAGAAGCTGATAGGAGGCTGGGGAGGACATTGTGTCACATACAAGACATTTCCTCTAATTGTCTCTCTCAGGCATTGCTTTTCATCATCCTGTTTGTCTGTCCTTCTGCAACTGCATGTTTGTTTGACCATTTTTGGTTTCAGCAGCTTGTCTTAGGGAAAACAACACATTTTAATATTAAGGCCAAGTTATATCTTCCAGTGTAACTACTATTCCATCACAGTTGGGAAATAGCTATGAAAGAGCAGTCCACTGCCTAAAGGACTAATGTTTGTAAAAACGTTGAGTCATAACTCATTTGATTATTCACTGATAAGTGACAGAAATACCAGTTTTAGGTGAGAAGTGATCTTTCTACACATTTTACTAAACTCCTGTCTGATTTCTTTCATCCCAAGTCCAATATATGTTGACAAGCTTACTGCCCCTTGCTGGAACTTATCATAAAAAAATCCTGTTTGTTTCATGTTTTGCTGAAATTGGCATTCTCCACTATTTACATCTAGCATAACAAATTTGAAACCACACAAGATACTGACTGTTGTCTTGGCTAAATTATTCTGTTGTTTCCTCTTTCATCCACTAATTGAGGAACACCCCCCAAAAAGAAATGTAATGTTATACAATCTGTATTGCAAAGTAAAAAAAAAAAATCAATTGAGCCCCTAGATGTGAAAAACATTCAGCTTGAAGTACTAACTCACAGTGGTAACATTTTAGCAAACTTACCCAGTTCTAATAATTTTAGCTAGATTATCAGCATGCATGGATATTAGTTCTGTTATGTTCATGCTATGATTACACACAACTTCCACAGACATAGGTTTAACCATATGTTTCCTTTTGATTAGCATGTTATCTCTCCACAGCAACTGCATGTAGAGCTAGCTAAAGTGCTTTCTTCTGGTCTCCTGTCATCTTTGCATCTGCCTGCTTGAAACCCAGATTGCTTTACTTCCCCCCAGGTCTTGGAAAAAAACACTATCCCAGCTTCATAACCAGGTTCAGAAAGGAAAAACAGAAAACATGAGAAGATAAATATACTGCACCCATCTGTACGGAAACACTGTCGCCTTACAGTCTGCAGGAAAGTGCTGAGTCAGAACATCCAGCTGTTACACCACTTACACAGTTCCTGAGCTATTTACACAGCCCACTACATAATGGTTAAGTTTGCTTACAATTACCAAATGCTAATAATAGATGTTACTGAGCTTGTTATTCCCAAGCACAAGAAGGACCATGGTACACACCTGACAGAGCTTCCTCCTCTCTTGAAAACATTTATCTGCAGATCAAAAAGCCAATATGCTCCTAACCAAGGAAGCCCATATTCAAACCTCAGCAGGCAAAAAGGGATCCAGTCATGACTGGAGTCACAATTCCATCTCAGCCATGGCATGGCTCACAGGCCTTCCCACAGCAGAGAAGGGGAAACTTTCTAAAAGGGTCTCATCAGCTCAGAATAAAAATTGCAATTATCACTTACCACTTAGAATCACTAACACTTAGATTAAAAATTTAATTTCTGTACTTTATGGTTGAGCAGGATTTATTTTCTGCCCCATAGGAATAATAGCCTCCCCAAGTTAAGCACAAACTTTGGAGTTCCCTGCAGCACAGAAAGCATGTTATTTCTCAATCACCCCAAACCAAATACACTGAGAGAGTTTGTATTCACAAGTTTCAGCGCAGGAAATGAGCTTTCCCTATTTTTTTTTTCATTTTGCAAGAGGAATTAAACTCCTCTTATCTATTGGAATTAACAAAACACCTGGCAAATAGAACCTGTAAAACATCCAAGTGTCAAGAAATTAGGAAATACATGTTAACATGGAAACAACAATTCTGTTAATCCACAAACCCCCAAGTATTAAAAGGGAAAAAAAAAAAAAATCTGTATT
Organism: Muscicapa striata striata; assembly: GCA_030060385.1. Taxonomy (NCBI): domain Eukaryota; kingdom Metazoa; phylum Chordata; class Aves; order Passeriformes; family Muscicapidae; genus Muscicapa; species Muscicapa striata. The sequence goes on from JAREIS010000048.1 coordinate 1,067,145, forward strand.
CCAGGCACTTTATACTTAAACTCCCACAGAACATAATTTTTTATTTTTAAAAAAATGGTTTTTTACCCTTGACAGGCTAAATCCCCACCTTTCGCAGCATTACAGGGGAATTAAAAGAAAAATAGGTACTTCCTTTTATAATTAAGTGAAGTGATTTTTAATTAAAGGTTAACTATTTTCAGCTGCTTGAAGTTTGCATGTAGAAATAAGAATTTATTCTTAAGGAAAACTTCTTGTAGGTAGTTAGGAAATAATTATATATTATAATCACATATTGAGATTATTAGTTATGCTGTTCAAATGGATTTGATATCTCTTTTCCTTCAGAGGACTCTTTTCACAGGGTCACATGTCCATCAAGGTTGGAAGTGACCTTCAAGACCATCTAGTCCCACATTAAGCATTTAGAAAAAGGCACCACTCAAGGCTTTTTCCTGGAATATGATTTCTTGCTGAGGTTGTTACAGCTTTTTCTGCTGTCCTTTAAGGCAAAGAAAACTATGTCAGTATATCTAAAACTGTTTATTCTGAGGAGTGGAGTAGAAAGCCACAGCTCCTTGATCTTAAAAAGGAAGGAGGAGGAGCAGAAGCAATGAATATTTAGTTCTGCTTCAATTCCTTCTCCCTTCTGAGGATTTGCATAAATGTGTACTATTTGAAATGTATTTTTATATTTCTATATACATATTCAACTCTTTTCTTTACTAGCATGCCAGAGCACTTCTGGGATGGATTAAAAGACTTGCAAGAAAGAAGCACTTACAATCCTTAGCCACATACTGAAAAAATTAATTTGCAGAACTGAAATTTTACCCATCTGCTTGGTGATTTTTCTTAGTGCTAAAAAGTGCAGGGCCATGGAAATTTATTTATAGGAGCTTGAATATATGTGGAATACAGATATCTCCTGGGCTAGTTTTGGCATTGAGAAAGTAAATTTTGACTTCCTTAGGCATTCAAAAAGTGGAGAAAAGATATTTTGATATGGATTCAGTAGAACTGAAGGCTTGTTTTTGGCTTTCCTAATGTTCCATGGAAGAACATGCCTGAAGGAATATCTGGAAGACCAAAACCAATAGATAGTCATCAGGATAGAAACAAGAATTTCAATTTATCATCCTGTAAGCTCTGTTCCATTCACTCTGCGCAACCTGGTTTAGTGTCAGTCATTTTCCCTTAGATCAAGGTAGCCCATAATGCTGTCTTCCTGTAGTTTGGGATTAACATTTCCAGCCACCAAAATGTCTACAGCAGAGAAAATCCTGTGGTGATATTTTTGACTTCAACAAATAACTATAAAAGTCTGACTTCACGTAAAACTAGCAAAATAATTGGAATTTTTCCAAATTACTGCTGCCCTCTAGTTGAGACCCGAATAAGGGCTTACATCTCCATCTTTTACAGCTTTATCTGTAAATCTAAGTTATAATATCTAGTAACAATTTTCCTCTCACATTTATCTTTTTAGACCATTTGGCCACAGCTACCAGAACTAAGTATATCAAGAGGTGTTTATAAACACAACAAGCATAACATTTTATGCTTTAGTATCCAGCCTTGTATGCTTGAGGTCATATTTCTTACAAGAAGAATAAAATCTTTAAAGGTATAGTGCAACCATTAGACTTGAGAAATATGAGGAAAGATTTTCTATTTATTGAGACAGTGGAACTTTCATCAATATGGATCTGAAAAACTCTAGATGCTTTCTGTCTGAAATTTGGTGTTGGAACCATCTTACAATTCCTTTTATGGACATTTGATTAAATAACTGTACTTGCATTGGCCACCACAGACAATAGGGTGTTAAGGTGTGAATGTGGGGGGGATGCTATAAAAAGATTCCTACTAAGTTTAAAGCTGTGCAGCTTAGGCCAAAAATTTTAATAAGCATTAACATATTTCAGACTCACTCCAATCAATGCACAGCATGTTTCATGTTCATTAATTATATTCAGTGATTTTTTTTCCACTTTTTCCCATGTTTGAAAAAAATATTATGTTTCCGTTCCTTCTTCTTTTTTCTAGTTGACACCTGTACATATGCTATCCACAATCCCCACATAAACTTTAAGTTCTCTCTTAGGTAGGCTTGGTCCAGGCTATTTCATACAGACTGGGACCTTCCCCTCGTGAAGCCTGGAAAGCAACACTGATAGTACAGGACAGCTTTGTTACAGCTGGGCACAGAGAGAAATATCAGTCACAGCTGCATTTTTCTAGGGCCTGATGTCTCAGCAATGTTCACTGCCAGAGTGGGTTGAAAGCTCCTGCAAACTGTCACACATCTTCCCAGGCAAAGCCTCACTTAGAGAATTTTATCACCTCAGAAGAGTTTATTTTCTGCTGGCATGAGGCTGTATTGTATGGGTTTTTTTACATAAGAAGAGTTAGATATGCAGTGTAGGGTAAGGAATGAGAAATCAGTACACATCAGCCTGGGCTGCAAAACGGAGTTAAATTGACTCAGGGCCATGAATTGTAATGTCATCTACTCCAAGGGAGAAGCTGTGTCTTCATGTCAGGAGTGGTTTTCCAAGGAGTCACATTTGCAAGGAATCACAATGTGCTTAATAAGTGTTAACCTCTCTGCAACAAAAGGGACCACATTATCCTTCTTCCTGCCACATTATCCTTCTTCCTGTTTACTACAGAAAGCACAACATTATGTAAACATTTACACATTTACTGTCATAAGTACTGATATCAGTGGTTGCTCAGGCTGTGTGACATTACACTGAAATCCTTGCAAGCTTCATCTGCCATTCCCAAATTAAAATGAAATTTTTTGCCAATGCTTTTTGCAAGTGTAGTAACTTTTATATTATTCATGCTTTGTTTTGGCTCTTCCCCAAATCCTTCTCTGCATTTGTATTTCTGCCCATTTCATTGCTGTAACCTTGGAGTTTGTCATCCTTGTGTCTGAATTCTATATGGATGCTCATCATTACCTGTTAGACTTCCTGCCATGTGCAGCAGCCTGCAATATAAAAATTTATTTGTTCTGACCAACTTTCCAAAAGCTGACTGCTGACATGAGAGAACAGTCCTTGATTGTCTCACTGTAACAAAGATTTCTTTCATCCTCAGCCATTGCTCCCTTTGATGTTATTTCATGCTTTCTGTTTTCAAAGTTTGCCTGGGAGTTTTATTTGACCTACTGATCATAATGCATTTAGGTTTGTGATGGGTAATGGATGTGTAAGTTACAGCTGCTGATGCAGTGTTTATATTCTTCCCACAGTGTGAGAGGAGCTTTGTATAAAAGTTATTACTGACATCTTGATAGTGCAACTCAGACATCTTAATATAGTGCCATGTTATTATTTCATTATGGCTGCTTCACACTAATTCATTATTTATAAATACGTGTGCTTCTGGCTCAGTGAGTAGCTGGCAATTTATTCCCATACCCAGAATCTCATTTTAAGATCCCAGTTTGTTACTCTTCTGGCACTTCAGACTTGCCTTATATTTTATTTATTATCAGTGTCATTCCAATGCAACAAACAGAGTAAGGTGGTGGAGAGGTAACTGCTGTCACTGGTTGCAAACACAAGGGTGGCTTATTTTGGCATCTGCCACAGTAATTCTGTGATATAGAAATTTTAATATCAAAAAGCTCATCACTCAATATGGAATTAGTCATAAAACTACAGAAGTTCAAGGCTAGTTACAGGACTGTAACCCAGACAAAGTATCCCAGCCCTGAATTCCTAAGAGGTATATGACACCAGAGAAAATAAAAGTATAAATGTTTTTAGCACATAGATTTTTAGGAAGCCTTCTTCACACAAAAGAGAATCAGTAAAAAGCAAAGGAGAGGTCATGACAGCATGTCATGTCAGGTTCTTAATCTTCTGTGATTCTCTTTGAATCAATAGGAAAAGAACATATTTCTGTAAATTTATAGAATGCAATTGAAGGATGATTTGTCATTTAAAACATAAGCACTTCAAAATACATTACTGTAAATTGCAAGTTTTCTTTTGTCTTCCAGAAGATATAACAGCTGTCCAAAGACAGCAGCTTAGATTGAAAATCAGCCTATAAAGTAGATTTCAGGTTAAAAAGTAAAAATTACTGTAGATTCTTAGGAGCTTAAATTCAGTTTTCAGGACTATACAATAGAACTCAATGGCATGAAATACAGAGCTGCACAGTAAGATTTACAAAAGCAGGCCTAATTTATGCAATTTTTTCTGATTTTTTTTCCATGAGATATCTATTTAAGACAGCTTAAGAAGGGTTTCAACAGCTAATAGCATAGCTGGCACAAACTAACTGTTCTTTTAAGTTTCACTCTGAGTTGGTATTTGACCCGAAAATCTTGTGATACTGTATCAGCTTTGAACATGAAGCCAAGGGAAAATTTCACCAGTTTGAACAGTTGCTTGGATTTGTAGTTTTCTATAGTCTGGATTAGCATGTAAATCACTTCTGGCAACTGGATGGATAATGACTTTTCCCTCCCCCCCACTTTGTTTGTTTGTTATTGTTTTGGTTTGTTTGTTTGTATATTTGGATTGGTTTTGCTGGATTTTTTTTGGAAGAGATAAAGGTTCTGGTTCATTCCCAGTGCAGAAGTTCTAGTTACTCTCTCTCTTGCTGGGCCCTCCATCATTGAAGTGCTTTTAAAATGTGACTCCTCTCATATGGCAATGACCTAAAAAACTGTGCAGACAAATAATCCAGTAAAAGTAATAATCTTATTGTCCTGGAAGACTATGACTACCCTGAAGTTCAGAAATATTAGAAACAATCCTTTTGTTCTTGTTTCAACTGGACCTTTTTTTAACAGAAGACACACTATATTGAATTTTTTCTTTACATTTACAGTGCTAACTCTTTTTTCTTTGCATGAAAACATATTCCCTTACTTGAGGGAAGATACATAAAGATATATTCCTCTATGTGAGGAGGATGCATTTCTGGTAACTGGGATGGTTACAGATTCAGTAGATAGTGAAGATTTTATTTTCCTGATACAGCTAACAAAATAGAGCAAGATACAAAGATGTACTTAAGACACACAGTTTAAAAGCACATGGACAGTAAAATGCAAAGTTCTTCTGTAACACTGGCCAAGTAATATTAGCGGAGAAACTTTAGGAAACATTTCTAAGCTAAAAAGTAAATTTGTTTTGCATAGCGTTTTTCAAGCTCCTCTTCCTAAAAAAAAAAAAAAACCAAAAAAAAAAAAAAAAAAAAAAAAAAAAAAAAAAAAAACCAAAACAAACAATGCTCTTAGAAGAATTCAGGATGGCACTGAGGACCTGAAGGAAGAAACAGGATCTTCAGGTTTGCCAGGTACCAATTGAATTCCCAGTAATGACAGAAGTGGTGCAAAGTGCTGACAGGTCAAAGGCTGACTTTTCAGCCTTCTTCACAGTAGCTGAACAAGCTGATTTCTTCCAAAAATGAAAATCAAGAGATGACTACTCACAAGCCTGAGATTGGTAACAAGATGAACATCACAGTGCTCCAAAGAGTGTATCTGCCCATTCCTGGGATGGACTATGGTCCTGAAAGATTTGAACTATTTCCTCTGTGAGACTGGGTGCTCAGTTTAAATTGTTTAGTATAAGCCTTCTTGGCAACTCTTTCTGGATGGTTTCACTTTGACTGTGAAGCCAACGATTTCACCACACTTTTGCTATAAACCCTTTCAAGGCCAACTTCTCAGAGAAAAAGACAATGTCTTTCTGGAGAGCAAGGATAACATCAAATCCAACAGAATTCAGAATAAACTCTGCAACTATTTCTGCCATAGACCACTCATGCACTGAGATGTGACCTCTTCCCAAGTAATGCTTGTGTCATCTGTGTCATCCATGATACTGAACTATCTCCAAAAGTCATTGAAGCAGAGCTTTTCCTGGGTAAGCCTGGAGATCTTTTTTAGACAGCAGACCTTTTAATTGCTGATTACTCCCTTTTTCATGGGTTGGAGTAATGGGATCTTAACAGAGGCAGCCTGTGATTTTTCCAGTGGTTCACAGGAGCTTTTAATCAAGCTTGTAGCAGGTGGCAAGGGGAAATTTGAAGTCCATGGCCTGTTTCTCACAGTGTTCCCTAAGATCTGGCATTGTGTGGGCACTTAGAGCATTTGTGTAGCAACCTCGACCTTTAAGTTGTCTCTATGACTTGTAGGAAAAACTTCCAAAAACCTCTTATGGCTCTGGGGTTCTCACTGCAATAAATTACAAAAGGCTTTAGCATGCATTCTCCTCTTGCATTGCCACCCAGCTGAAGGGTTGAACTGTCTTTTAACAGCCTTCAAGCCCAAGGCAGTTTCCCTTCCTCCAATATGGACTGTACACCCACCATGTTCAAGACAAGAGCTCTGTCTAATTTAGCTTTTAATGCAACACTTATGTATAGCCACAGGGTTTGTATCACTAATATCACTCAGAGATTGCCTTGAACTCATGATGATTATGATATACAAAGACACTTCATGATTAAAGCCAAAGTTGATAATCAAACAATAAAACTCCAGAACAAATGACAAAAAGGGACAGTTAGCAACATGGTACTGAAGTTACAAGCCACCTCTTTTAAGGAGTGACTAACTAGAGTAGGAGTGAAGGGTGGAATCTGATAGAGCAGTGTAAATTCATAAATGACACCAAGAAAGTGAACAGGGAATTATATGTTTGCTTTCTCTTATAGTACAAGAATGAGCAAGTATCAAGTAAAAACAGCAAACAGCAGGCTCAAAACAAAGCAGTTCTTCACACCAGTTTGGCTGTGAAATTACCTTCAGAGGATGCCGGGCACGGGACAACAAGCTACAACTGGACAAGACTGCAGAAGAAAATCCATAGAACGTTCTTATAAACAAAGAACACACATCTGGCTCAGGAAATCCCCTCAGCAGGTACCCACTGGTGGTGGCTATGGGAATGGGATGTTACTTGTTTGGATTGTCTGATCCTGTATTGCAGGTCCACGTTCTTTCCTGGTGGCAGTGGTTAGGTCCAGGGGCCACGCACATCAGTGTGTAAGGTACTGCTATTCCTACACAGGCCCAAGGACTATGATTCTCTACCAAAGTGTGACATGTAAGCACTGCTACAGAGCTCATCTCTCTTCAGTTTCAGGTGTAGGTTGGGAAAGATGTGTAGGTTTTATGCTTACAACTGTTAATTAAGATATTACTTTTAGGCAACTGTCAGTGGAGTAGAGAGTAATCAGCAGACTGATACTAATGCAAATCGAGTCTTCACATCCCATTTCCTCATGCTATTACTGTAACCCCAAGCTGCCCTGAGCCCAGTCTGAAATCAGCATCAGAGCAGCTGTGCAACATGCTTATGTAACCACGCTGGCTGCTTTTGTATTTGTTAAAACAGATGTTTAGCTTTTTTAAAAAAATCCCATTAATTCCCACAAAATAGAATAGGTCTTCAGACTGATGAAATACTGAATAAAAAAGTAGTTAATAAACAAAATGGCTTTAATAGTAATTGTGTGCCCTTGCACTTTGAAATCCAAAGGACCACTTAAAGTTCACCTGATCCAGAAAGCGCAGCTTTGCCGTGCTGAACGCCCGGACTTGCTGCCAACATTTCCCGTGCGGTGCAGCGCTGCCTGGGAGTCTGGGCTGCGCTGAGAACAGCACAAGCATCCTCATCGACACCGCCCGGGCGCTCCGGGGGCAAGCCGGAGCACCTGTGCACCTCCTGCTCTGCTCGGGCATCACACGAGCCGAGCACAAGCGGGACAGGAAAACGCAGAGGGAGATCCCAGCCGCAGGGCGAGGCAGGCCGGACAGGTGAGAGCGGGCTGCTGCTCCAGCCGAGACCGGGGGAGAAGTTTCTGCGGGGCGGGGGGAGCCGCAGCAGCTCTGCCCGCAGCCGGAGCCGCCCCCGGCCGCAGCAAGGCACGGAGGGGGATGTAGTCCGCGGGCGGCGGCGCGGGGCTGCCTACACTTCCCAAGGTGCCGCCGAGCCGGGCCGGGCCGAGCCGAGCCGAGCCGGGCCGGGCAGGGCCGGGACTGCGGTGCCGGCACCTGGCGCGGGGGCGGAGCGCGGCGCGCGCCCCGCTGCGCGGCGGGCGGGGCTGGCGCGGGGCGGGCGCGGGCACGGGCACGGGCACGGGGCTGGAACGGGCGGCGGCGGGAGCGGCTCGTCCTGCGCGCCATGAGCACCGGCACAGGTAGGCGGGCGCGGGGGGCGGCCGGGACCGCCGTGTTTCGGGGACACCTTTACCGCTGCACAGCTCGGGTCCGGCTCGTTGCCGCGCGGGGTGCGGGCAGCGGCAGCCGGATAAAAATTGCTCACCTAAAACCACCCGAAAATACGAAAATCTGTGTGCGCCGGTCGCGGGGAGCTGCCGCAGCCTCGGGCGCTGCCGGGCGGGAGGGGCTGCGGACCCTGCGGACTCTGCTCGGGGGCTCCGGCGGAGCCGCCCCCGCCCCGGGCGAGCCCCGCAGGACGGACCAGAGCCCCACAGCCCCGGTCGGAGCCCCGCAGCCCGGCAGACCGGGCCGGACCAGCCGCGGCTCTGCCGCCCGGTGTCCATCTCCCCGCTGGTACCCAGCGCTCGGCGGTCTCGCCAGCCCCGCAGCCGGTGGCATTGGTGGCATCAGCTGGTGCCCCGGCCCGCCCGGCATCCCGGGTGGGAGCACACAGCTTTTCAGGAGGGGATATTTGGGTTAAAAGCCCGGCCTTTTCTGTTGGCCGAGACACTGTGTGGTGATAAAGGAGGTGGGTATTGAGGATGTGCCGCGGAGCCCAAGCTAGGATTGCCGCCCGCAGGAATCCAGTTGCCCAGGGCAATACGAAAGTAATTTATCCTGTGATACATGCAGGATTTGAGAGCTGACTTAGAACTGTATTTTTTAGCGATTCCAGCATTTATCTGCGTTGTGTGTCGGCAGGGGGTGGTTACTCCAGAGCACAGCTGATCGCAGAATATTACAGGCAAATGCAGGGTTGTGCACGGAGGAGAGGGGGGACTGTGGGAGTTGGTTGTGTATTTCGTTTCCGAGGGTAGCTGTAGTGCTAAATATACGCTCTATCACAACAACAGGGAGAGGCTGAATAGCTACAATTATGTGGTGACTGTGTATGTCAACATGCTTAATCATAGCACATCCTTGCACCGAGCCAAAGGGAAGCCTGCTGCAAACAGAGAGAACGAGCTCCCGGTTAGGACAGTGAGTGACCTGGGGTCACGCACCTGCCGCAGGTTTCAGCTGAAATCCTAGTCTGGCATTTCCTCGTGTTTGTTGATGGTGTAAGTGCTTTCATGTGTGCTGCTTGTCCACGTACTCACACGGTCTGTGGGTGAAACATGTCCTGCCAGCGTGCCCGTGCTCTCTGTGGAAGTGCCCAGGCCAAGGCAGGTGTGCAGGTGAGAGCAAAGCAGGTGTTGCAGGGTGCTTGATCTACGATAGAAATCCCAGTTCTGTTTCTTGTCTTTAAAGAGCACTGAGACAGTTCACTGGGATGGCAACATCTCCTTTGGCACTGGTGAAATACCAGTACAGAATCCTTTCCTTTGTCGCCTGGCTGTAATTTTGAACTGAAGAACATGAAACACTGAGAATATTTAAATTCTATTGTGGTAGAACTGAGCCTGGTACAGGAAATATTAGAGTCCAAATTTTTCTCTCTATAATATTTTAAATGTCAATTAAATAGATTCTAAAGCTGTAAACCCAGCAGAGAAGTTAGTGCAGAGGAGACTTGACACAATTCTCTCTCAGTAATTGCTCCAAACACGGTGTAAATTAAATAGCAAAAATGAACAGTGCCAAGATAAAAATAACATCCTGAGAAAAAAGAGAGTGCAAAAAAACCCTGAGAGTTCCTATGTCTCATTTAAAAGAATAACTGGCAGTTTTAGGAGTTTTAGTTTTAGGTATAGGGTTAGCTTTGATCTTTCCAGATTTTGATTTTGTGCGTCTGTCTGGGATGTGTAAACAACCTGCAATCAATTCTCATGATAAATTAAATGTGAGGAACCCATATCTACTCAGTAAAATCAATGGAAATTTTCCATTAACATTGATGAGACAAGTATTGTACAACCAATTCAATGCCACGGTTTGTCTGAAATTGCTGTTCCCAAAAGATTTCCACCAAAATTACTATGGAAAGGCTTTAAATTAAAGTTTGCTGTTTAGTGTAACAGAAGGATATTTCTGGTTCTGCAAAGAAAACAAGGGTGCAGTGGGGTGTTAAAATTAGCCCCACATAAGATCCAATTAATTGCTGCATGGTTTGGTAATGTAGGAGAAATCCCCAATGTTTCTTTCACTCTTGAGATGGAGCAAACCGTTGTGGATCTGCCTTATTACTCCAGAAACTTTTGCTCAGTCTGTGTCCCTGCTTGCACTATCATTCACTGTCTGATCAAGAGGGTCTCAGGCAGTGCTGTGACACTGCTTTGCCACTTTAACCATAACGTTTAGCATTAGATTAGAAATGATTATATTTGGTAAAAGTAATGCAGTTTCTAATATAGGTAATACCATTTGAAAATGTTTAATAGTATGTGCATTGAGCCATTGTCCTAATGAATGGACTGCAGACTCATGCTATAATTTTAAATCTAGAAAGCATATGATCATCTGATATAGTACAACACAGCTCAGATGCATTGTTATATATGTTGTAATTAGATTTTTCCACACATTATTTTCTTCAGCTGCCCTTTATATAGTTACCATTGGTCTTGGCTCAAACTATTTCTAAGAAAGAGTCTATTAATAGTTTTTTTGTACTGGGAGATTTACCTGAAATGGTTGTGCTTTTAACATACTAAAGCTACTTTGCAGAGTTTATAATATGGTTTTCAGTGTAATAATTTAGTTCTTTGCCATCTTGAAATCATAGCAAGAAGAACAAAATAGGTTAAATATTTGAGATTTTGAAAATGAGGTTCTCCTCAGTTCTCAGAAATAAGGTAACATGATGTCTACTATTTAAGTGCAAAAAAGGGAATCACAGAGCTAATTACATACTAGGTGAGTTAGATTAGATCAGATTAAATTAAATGTCATGACACAAATTCACACAGCTATTTAGTCTTTAAACTATTATATTAAAGGGACAATTTGACTGCATGGATCAGAGAACAGCAAATTGAGTGTCACAGCCCAAATGGGGCAGGAATGTAGTGGCTCTCGTTACAAAAGAGGTTACTCAGTTTGGTCACACAGGGTCCAGCTCAGCTTGGAGATGATTAATTCCTTTTCAAAGTTCACATGCAACTATGCTGATAAGAATCCTCCCTAGAGACAGTAGTTATGATTGTTTCAGACTGTGCTATATTTTATACTTAGATACAGCATTTTTCTTTCAGCCCTTCATTTGAGCACTGGTAAAAGAACATTGAATTACTAGACAGGAGCACCAGGAGATCAACTTGCTTTGGAGTTTGCCAGCTGATGAATGTGCTCACCTTATAAGATGCAATCTTACATGTTTCAAATTAAACAAAAGCAGAACTACTTCATTTCATTGCCATTTTAGCTGAGTTTTCCTGAAAAAAATAAGCGATGGCATGTATCTCCTGGTGGTGTTTTCTTCCTCTGGGGTTGAATTGCACAGACTCTTTAATTTCTTAGACTGTGAAAAACAGAGGCTGTATCTTGGGATTAGTTTTGGGGGATTTCTTTACAGCTCTTAAGAAAATGGTTTCAGCTCAGTGTATGTATCTTTAAAATGGCAGCGTGTCCTTGGATGGTGGAAACACCCAGCACAGTTAGGAGAGGCTGAAGTAGGTCAGAAGAGATTCTCAGGTGGTGTCACATCAGCTGGTAACTCCTGACTGCAGGACATCCTGTATCCCATTGGCCCCAGTACTGCAGCCCAGCTATAGAAAGGTGGCTAATTCTGCTTAACAAAATCCAGATATTTGGCTTTCTGAGGGAGGTCACCTTCTTGCCCACTTGCCTGTTTTCAGTGCAGCACCTGTCCAGTAATGAGCACCCTTCTGGGCTGATTTGGGCTGGTACCTGTTCACATCTGACTGCCCCTGCAGTACCATGTACTGTGCTTTCAGTTTTACTCCTCAGGACATTATTGCTTATGTACTTAATCACCAGTAATTATCTTTGATATAAAAACATAGAGTGCTAAGAAATTTAGAGAAAATTGAGAAATACAAGTGTGGCTACTGAGGTAACTTTTATCCTTCCTCTTCTGTGCAATGGGATGGCCAACATTCAAGAAGTGAAGAAATTCTGATTTTAGTTTTGCTTGATTTGACAAACAATTCCCTTCTACACTACACAAATTAAGGCTTTAGCAGTGGAAACTTCTCTCTCCTGAGTGTTTATTGTAAGCTCTCTGCTGCATTTTCCAGTCCTGTAGGGGTTTGCTGGTGCCATTAATTCACCTTTGGACGTTGGGTTCTCCACCCAAGCACCCAGCATTAATAATGAATTAAGCATATTTGTGTTAAAAGGGCTTGTGCTGCATGGGGCTGTTACAAACAGAGCTCTGGAAGTGCCAGGATGAAAAGGGGCCCAGGCAGCAGAGCTGGGTTTCTGCACAAGCCCAACATCAGATGGAGGATGCATGGGCCTTGGAGATTATTGGACAATTTGCTGGCTTGCTCTCTGCATCCTTAAATATAACCGTAATGCAAACTTTTTTGAATTTAGAATATTCCTTGTGTCAAGATCCATTAACAGTTTGTCAAGGTCCATAACTGTTACCATCTGAAATGTTGAAATGTTGGTTTTTTTTCACAGCTTATTAGTTGATCTTCATGCACTGAAATCTAGATGGAGTATTGTTCTGCATGAAGCATGGTTATTTATTTTTCCATTTCCAGATCAGAAATGTGAGATGAATAAAAACTCTGTTCAATGAATATTTCTGTAACTTTAGGAGCAATATTTTCCCCTTTCTCTGTAAAATCAAATCCTTTTACTGGCATTAGTCAAATTGATCATTGACTGTACTTCGAAGAATCTCCTGATCTTATAGGAAAAGTTTCTTGCTGTAGATGAAAGAAAAAAAAAATCTAAATGCAGTTGGCCATGAAAAATACACATTCCTGAATTGCAGGAGATCACTAGTGATGTTTTGAAAAATACTTCACTGTTCTTAAATACAGGTTGTTTTCGTTCTACTTAGAAACTGTTATTCTTAGGTTTAAGTAATGCTGTCATTGTAAAACAGTAACAGCTTGCAATTGCTCCTCGTGGTGGCTATGAAGAACAAGTGTGTAATCTTGGTTGTTACTACATAGTAGCTGCTCACAAATACAGTATCCTTGGGAAGTTTTCAAGTATCTCTTCTGTCAGTTCATTTCTAGCAATTTCAAGCATGAGGCACTGTCATACTTCAGAAGAGGATGAAATGTGGTTCTTCCTCTTCCCTGTTGCCAAGTTCATTTGCACTTCAGTGGGAAAAAAAATCCCTCACCTGTATTGGTTTATGGAGTGAAATAGCTGGGGATGGTGTACAAAAGGAGAGCAATAAGCATTCAGTAGTTGTGTTCCTTCAAGTCTGTTTCAGGAAGTGGCAAAATAAGATTGAATTACTGTGATACTGTTTGTATGGTAAAATTCATGGTGAAGTAAGAGTTAATATTTGGTTCATATCATATGAAGAAAAAGCCACAGAACCTGTTCTGCCTAAGTGTCAGGCAAGAGCTCTTGTCACTTTAAAAAATAGGTCATATACTCCTTCTCCTCCTAAGTATATGACTTAGAGATTATATGACATAGAGTATGTGACTTAGGATAAAGGGAATTTCAGAAGTGATTCATAAGGCAGTTTACTAGTTGATGTCTAAATATATACTGGGATCTTCTCTGCTGAGCAGCTCTGAGTGGGACTGAATGAATGGGCAGCCTTGTATGCAGGGATTCATTTGGAGAGTTCTTGATCAGATACCACTTTGTTTCTTGACTTAGTTTTATCTCAGTCAAGTGAGTTGACTGAGGTACATTTATAAATCCTAGATTGCTATACATTTTGTAGTTTAAAATAATGTGAATGCTCTAAAAGTCATGAAAAATATTTGTACAGTTTCTTTTTTGTTTTTGTCTCAGTTACTTTCATTTGCTTTGCTCTGTTTACAAGTTCTTCCCCTCTCTTTTCATGTCGGTGTTCTCAGTATTGCAAACTCGGCTGGCACCTGCAAGTCAAACAGGCTTTTTCTGTTCTTTACCTTATAAGAGCCAACTGAGGATATTTGATTGAGTTCAGCTGGGAAGCTTGTCTTTGTGGAGTCTTGTAGGGTTTTCTGAGGTGTTTCCTTTGGCTGTGCAGTACAGCAGCATGGAGGCAATCACTTGGTTACAGTTTTAGATGCAGCACAGATACAGAGGATCTAATCTTTAAGGTCACACGTACAATTGTGTACTGACACCAAAGGAAACCATAGAAATAGTGTTGCCACTATTACCCTTGATGTGAGGACGATAGGAATGGAAAGGAGTTTGCAGCCAAATGCCTCGGGGACAGGAGGCAGTGGGGAGCAGCTGGGGCTGTGTCTGCACCGCGCCTGGCGCTGGCTCTGCGCCTCTCCCTGTGACTCGCACATATGCTCCCTGCTCTGCCTGCTAACCTGGCTGCAAGTCAGGCTGCCAGTGCAGGGCAGAAACCCTGCTGTGCTCTGAGCCTCGCTTTGCTCAGCAGCTCCTGCCCTGCTCAGACTCAACTCAACCCTGTGCTGTGTTGCTGAGTGTGACAGAAACGTTCCTGGGTGCAGGTGATGGGTGAAGACTGGTGACAAGGGAGGAGAGTTGTTTTGCACTGGCCTTCCCATAACTAATAGTGTAGCTCAGCTGTGATGCTCCCACCCACTTGGTCAACAGAGTGGACCTACCAGGACAGGTGCAGTGAGCAGGTGGGGGAAGCTGCTGTGCACTTCACTTGGCAGGGAGAGGGAGTGGAGAGGTCTGCTCTGGATCCTGCTGGAGAAGAGAAGACAAGACAGAGGCAAATTGAATTGTGTTTTTCAACTCCCTGGTGGGTGGGTGAAGGGGAGAGGAAGCCAAGCTCCTCCCACAAAGGCACAGAAAAAGAGCAAGAAGCAAAAGTCAGAAGGGGTAGCAGGAGAAGTTCATGATTTTAAGGAAAAGTGAAATCCCAGTGAAAGTGCTTGAACCAAGGAAGGTGGCAGAGGGGCTGTGAAATCTCCAGACTGTAAGATTTTCAAAATTTAATAGGCCAGGTTGCTCCAGCACTTGCCAAACTGAAGTTTGACCTGCATTCAGCTGGATCTCTGGGCATCTGGTCCAGAGTTGATGGTGGGTATTTGAAACTGCCCTTAACCATGACTGCAGAGCATCTGTTGTGCTGCTACAGAGGTCCACAGGCAGATTAATCTTGAATGTTTTGTGTGGCCAATTACCAACCAATCTTACTGGGCATGTTTTGATGGTTCATTCCTGCCTTGGAAAATTGGAGAAAAACTAGTGTCAGCTGCATGCTATGAGCATTGGTAAGCATTCCTGAACCAGACCCCATGGAGAAACAGGGTTTATGTGTCACAAATCTGTTGAACAATTGCCTAAAGATGCAGACCTGTGCTGGGGGTTATGTATGTGCAGCTGCAGAGCCCCTCCTGAGCTGGGACATGTGTGAAAACCTGACTTCTCTGCTACTGAGACTTTGAGAAGTTCTAAGTATCATCACCCATGGGTGAGTTCACTGTGAACTGCAGTGTCTTGTCTCTCTGAAATCAGGGCATTTATTTACATGCCTTTGTACAGAATTAGGTTCAATCATTTCAGCATCTTTGTTCCAATAGCCACAGGTTTTCATGGTACCAAACTAAGGTAACAAGCATCTCACAGATTGCCTTAATGTGTTGTCAGTGAGAGCATAACCAGAGCTTTTCTAGCATCTTCTTTATGACTTCAGTCTGTATGACCCATGGGACCTTTAGTAATGATAACACACAATAGATTGTGTTTCAATTTGCTGACATTTATTGTCATTATTTCAGATCATTAGACTGTACCAGCTTGGATTGAATGCCTGTGTGGCCCAGTAGTTTGTTTCCAGCTGTGCCCATTGTCCTGGCCTGGGAACTAACAATGACAGTGGCTGTCCCCATCTTGGTCTTGTATGTTTTTCAAGATGCCACTAAGGGATCATCACCTCAGATGATGAAATTTAGCTTCTTTTTGGTAGCATGGCCTAAATTTCATTGAATGCAGAAACCAGCTTAACAAAGTTCTATTTATATCTTAATTGAGCTACCCACTGATTGGGTAGCTGTAGATTTGGTTGTCTATATTATTAAAAGGATTTGACCTAAGACTAAAGCCTAGGTTGTTCTGAGAACCCTTAACTTCCATTACTGCTAAACTTTGGGATTAAATCATCTTTCTGGTCTGAAGTCATATGATAAATTTTCAGAAAAACTGCTGAAGCGATAGGCACGTTCTGCATTTCTTTCCATAGACCTATAATTTTAACTTGTAATATGCCTGAGTTTTTTTCCCAAGGTCAAAGCTGACTTTTGATGGGAACAGCTCAGGCTGTGTCCTGTGAAGTTTGAGATTGACATTAGGGGAGTGCTGCCAGCTCTGAGGAAATGCTCAGCTGAGCTTTCTGTGCCTTGTCTCTGAAGCACATAAGGTCTACATGGATCTAGAAGTGTGCCATAGTCGTGCCTATTTTAGACAGTAGCAAACAGCACGAGCTGCAAATTTAAGTTGGCAGAAGAAGCCTGGCTGTTAAGCTAAAGCTGTCAGAAGCTGCCACAATGTTGGTTGGATGCTTGATTTACCTGTCCTGCTAAGAATTTGAAAGATAAACCTTCTCAGACCTTTTCTAAATACAAGGGTAAATAGTATTTTTGGAAATATATAGAAATCCTATATATTGGAGGCAGTCCCAGTTTCCATTCTAGTAATTTTGCTATTTTACATGTGTTTTATATGGTCAGTAATTAAGTATTTTTTAGTGGTGGATGCTTTCAATACAGCTGTTTGCACTGTGGGCATCAAAAACCACAAATATTGCAGTTCTGAATTCCATCTTTAATTCTAGTTACTTACATAAACTATTTTTGAGACACTGCCTGAGTTTGGCCAAATTCAGTTGCTAAAACATCTAATTCCTCTCCTACTTCTCTGTAGAAGTGATTGTTTTCACTCATGGATCCCAGTACTGAGTTGCTTGCAAAAGCACAAGTGTGTTCTTTCAAGACAATGAAAGGCATTGAACCTGTCACTTCTCCTGATAGTCCATTTCTGTGCTAGTTACCCTGTGTGCTTATAAAATGTTGTATTGCTTTACATTTTTGTAATAAAAAATAATTTTCTTTTTTTTCCCTAAGTGAACCTGTGAATCTACTTTAAGGAGTTGCTCATCCATTGTTGCTTAGAGAGACCTTAGCACAGGATAAACAACAGACCTTGACATTTTAAAGAGATTCCTACCCTTAGCTTGCCTTGTGGCTCTATGCTGTGGGTCTGGAAGGCAGATCATGTCTCTTGTGCTGGAAGGCAAAGAACTGAAATTTGGATAGCCCCTGTGAATTTTCTAGAGGAATCATTGTAACTGTGCTATAGAAAAAAAAAAAAATTAATATGGACATTATTTCCATTGCATTGATATTATGGTACCATGAAGAATCAACACTTACTAAAGAACCAGTCTGATCACAGGCTGCCTGGCATTTCACCTTGGCAGCTCTGTAGCACTGGAGCAGTGAGGAGGGAGCACTTTGGGTGGGCAGTAGGAGCTGCACCTCCACAAAGCCATGTACTGACCCATAAACAAGTCACCCTACGCGTTCCACTCCTCCCTGTCTCTGGGCTGCTTCCAACATGACTCTTAAATCTCACTGTCAGTGTTAAAATCTCTTTTTATCCATTTATTTCAACTTTTTATTACATACTTTTTGTAAGCATCCTGAAATGGTATGGCTTAAAGAAAGCAATAATGCAGTAAATGACTGGGAAAATTTAAAATACAAATAATGTAATTATTATGATAATTGCTGTTATATTAATATTCCCTGTATTTTTACTGGCTGCAGTTTATATAGTTTGTGAACTGTTGGAAGGAGATGTTGTCTCTGGCTTTGTGCCATAGGTAAACAGTTGTACTATTTTTAATCCCAAGCTAAAAGATAACACCTTAACTTTAGGAAAATTTTGCAGGAACCCCATTTTTGTGATCCTACATTTTGGTAGAATATGTCACATTTATTTCCCCTGATCTAAGGTTTTTGGTAGAATTTCATGATGGTATGCTGGTGCTCATATTTTTGTAAATGTATTAAGCTTTCTAAAGTTTTGGGGTTTTTTTTTGTCAATTGACTGCAAATCTCTCCCAAGAGAAGGGAATTTGCTTGTGCATGCAGAACTGGGAAGAGATTTGGGACTTGTATTGGGTAGGATTAGTCAAGAGAAGAAGAGTCTGAAATACCAAAATCTGAACTAAATGTTCCTTCTGTTAGGTTGCTCTGACTTTACATGTGTAGGATTTAATACATTTTGGGTTATTTTTGGCATTGGCATGAAGGGCTGACGTTTGTCTGTAGATGTAAGAAAGGAAAATGAAAGGTTAATTTGTTTGCCATCTTTCTGTAAGTTTTGAAAATAATGTCTGGTCCTTAGCTTGTCCAGTGGCTGAAGGAGGGAGGGAAGAGTTGGGCTTGAAACTGGCTTGCAACAAAGCCAGTTTCCTGCTGCTACCTTCATGCCCCTGGCAGCCTAAATATTGCTGCCCTTGATTTTTGTTTCTCTCTGGATCATATCCATGAGAAGATTTCATTTCAAAAAGAAACCAAGATTGCAGCTGATGTCACTCATCAGATAAAACTTCACATGTAAAATACTTACAAAAAAATTCCTAGAACCTAACCCTGGAAAATTTTTTTTTTTTTTTTTTTTTTTTTTTTTTTTAATTTTATTTTTACATGTTAGGAAAAGGCAGCATGTGCTGGCACCCAAGCTGCAGTGTGCAGCCCCACCAAGGAATCTGTGCAGCCCACAGTGACGCCTGTCCCAGCAGACCCCTGCCAGCAGCTGTCACTGTCACTTGCCAGTTCTTTAAACCTCTTTAAAGGTGGCATAACGTGGCAAAGAGATAACGTGCAGCTTTTTCCTCTACAGGCAGGCTTAAGTTAATATTTTCCCAAAGGCCATTGTTATGGAAAAGTGCAGCAAAGTGGAAAGGCTCTGGGTTTCTTTCTGCTCACCCATCTCCCTTTCCCAGCTGGGTAGGGAAGCTGGGGTTTGAGGCAACTTTCCAATTTTTCAATTTCTGCAGCTTTCATCAGTTGCAATCACATGGTTTCAGTAGGTAATTTAGAAAATATTTGTGATCCATTCCAGGTCACACTGATAGCACATGTCAGCTTTTGTATCCCCCAGTGACCTGAAAGCCGAATTGTTGGGGTGAAGATTATTTCAGTTCTGAGGGCTGGTACTGACTTTAATGAGTATGTTTGTCTAGATAAACCTGCTCCAAGCCACACATAGCAGTCCTCTTCAAAAGACATTGGAACAACCAAGTCCATCTTAAAAATGTGACCAGAATGCACTGTGTTAATTGTGCCCTCTTGCTCTCTGTTTGGAAGCAGCAGATTCCTGTGTTCATTTCTTTGTCGGCAGGTTTTGATCATTTCATCATTGCAGAAGTGTCACTGCTGGTATAATTTAATTGTGGGGGGAAGAGCATATGCATAATGAAAGCTATTACAGGGAGAGGAGGAGCAGAGGCCACGTTGGGGTTTCCAGCTGGGGACCAGCACAGGGTGGTTATGAACTGTTGCTGAACACACTCCTTCCTGTTTTTTTGTTGTTAGAAGCCTTTTGATGCCATTGGCCTTTGTTCCAGAGCTGTCTCACAGTGGGCTGTGCCTGCACCATTGTGCAATGGGCCATTGCAGTGTCAGTGAGGAGTGTTTGCCCACCATCAAGTGATGAGCCTGCTGTACAGGAAAATGCAGACAGGTGTTTCTTTGCAGGTACTCCTCCATGTCATACAGCATTATCTTTTAACTGGGTGTACAAGCACAGAAGCATGTTTCAGAAGCTGTATTTTTATAAGTGCACTCCACCATTTTGATTTTACATTGCAGTGTAAGAAGGTGATGAGGGTTATTTGCAGAGTTGATGAGGGTTATTTGCAGAGGTGCTGATGTGAGCCCACTGTTGGAGCAGCAGGCAGCCCTGCTGTGCCTGTAGGAAAGGTCTGGCCCAGAGCAGTGCCTAACCCAGATCAGCAGGGTAAGGCACTGCCAAACTAAATGTGTCTTACTTGTGCCCAGAGTCTCAAGAAACCAGAAGAGCTAATGCAAGGGATGCTGACTTATCAAAGGGCTGCAGCTACATGCTGGAGGATTATTTTTATTAATACATGCTTAGAGTCTGTCAGGTTAATAAGGCTTTGCAACATCTCTTGTGAATGCACAGAAAAGTTCAGGAGACTTCATATTGCTCCTTCAGTTTGAAATGTGCAGCATTCATCTTTACAGCTTGGAATTCATCATTTGTACTGTGCATCATAATATTTTAAAAATAATTCTAAAATTGATTCCTTAAAAGTTTTTGGGATTAATAATCTTCAGGTTCAAGACTAGCTGTACTATCATGTATAATCATGTATGCAATTGAAGCATAAGGAACTATGTATTTTTATAAGAAATACAATTTTATTCTGTAGTTATTAAAATCTACTCATCTTAGAATTAAAATTCTGAAGAATATTTTTTTTTAAATTTTGATTCAAATAGAATATTTAGATTTCACATTTTAACACTATTACTCAGAGATGGATTGCAATTGTAGTTTTGGTCAGATCTCTTATGCAGACACAGAAATTAATCAGTTATTCCTTAAAGTTAAACCCTTAGAGCCCCTTCATTTATGAATTATTGTGCTACAAAATGTTAAAGGAATATATTATACTGGAAGTTTTATCTGTGTTTGTCTTATGTCATTTAATGCAAATAAACTGTAGATTAAAATATCCTAGGACATTAAATGTTTATTTGTGATAATAGTTCTGTTTATTCAGCTTGAGGAAACTGGAGGTAAAGTTAAGAGTAAGTAACTTAAAAGGAACCAAGTAAGCAGGTTTTAATTATGATTTAAAGTTAAATAAGCAAATAAGTCTAAAATGGAATGATAAAAGGTTGCTGTAGGTTGCTGCAGTGGTACATTAACATACTAAACTATTTAGAGTGTGACACGTTTTCCACATCAGAATTAAACAAATAACAGCTTAATACATTAATTCATTTCAGTGACATCTGCTCTGTCAGTTGCCTACAGGCTGGAAAACAAAGTATTATAGCAAAAGATACACAGATGGATCCAGCAGCTCAGGATTTGCTCCAGGTGATGGACTGGGGCCAATTCTGGATCCCTTGGTACCAGCCATGTTGGTGAGATGCTTCTGGCCCCTGCCTTGGTTTGGTACAAGATGCTCAGCTGTGGGCATTGTTGCCTCTGCCCTATTTCCTCCACCACAGCCATAAAATCAGTGAGTGGAAAAGGCCATTTCTGCTGTTTCCAAGAGGGATATCACTTGCTGTGGGAGTATTTTTTTTTGTCTTCTTTTTTCTTGAATGTTTTTTCCATTCCTTGGGGCTTTACTGGTGAGTGGAACTGCCCTGTCAGCTCTTCCCAACACCCTAGGAAGGTCTCTTCAGACCAAAACTCATGTGATTGGTGTTCTTTCTTCAAAGCAAGGTATTATAGTGTATCTCTAGGACTTATAAATAAATACATATATTTTGTTTTTTAAAAAATACTATAGTATCATCAATTTACTAGAGAGTATACAAGCAGAAATCAAAACCTTGTGCATATCCCTGAGATCTATAAATTAGGCCATGTAGATGCACAAGAACATTAAGGGAAAAATCACAAGCAGTACCATCCATAATCATAAGCTGGAAAAGAAATTGGAGCCTCTTTTTTAGCATTTGCATGTTTTTTATGTTGTTCATACTGGAAAGGGATGAGAAGACTTTCCAGAATGTTAAAAACTTTTAACCTTTTTCTGCAACTATGACAACTAGAACCAAATTAATCTAATAAAAAACTAAAGAACAGATTGCTGCAGAGTCACATATCTCTGAGGGCTGGTACTTAATTTAAAACAACAAGTATTTCAAGGCTGTGATAGAACTTCAAGGCTTAACAATACTTCTTATATTGCAGTCAAAACTCCCAGAGCTCCCATATGGAAGAGTCAGCCAAAATTCACAGTGCAGCCACATTAGCAGTGTTAATCACGTTGCCTGTCCTTTAAATTGCAAGGAACCTGGGCAGGGTGTAGAGCCTGGAAACTGGATGCCTGTGCAGTAATGCCTGTGATCCTGAGGATATATTGTTAGGGTGGATTGGTATTTATTGTCTCAACAAATCTCTACTTCTAAGGCAAATTGCAGAGTTGAATGTGTAACTTTGTGAGCTGCCTTGGTTTCTTTGTATGTTTGGTCTGTGCAGAGATTTAAAAACTGTTTGACTGCTCTACTTGTGCCGTGAATTTTTGATGGTGGGATCACCAAGGTCACTGTATATCTAATATTTGGTTTGTAGGCTTAGTCCTCAGGTTAGGCTGCTGCAAATCTACGTATTTGTTGTGACTGATAACGCTGGGGGACACTAGGTTAATTATGACATTTGTGTCTAAAAAGAGGCATTTATTTAGCCATTTAAATATGAGTGTAGTATTAGTTGCTATTGTTTTAGAATCCAATGGTCTAAAGCTACATGTTCAGAGGAGAAATGTTGACACCCCCCTCAGGGCATTCCAAGTTCCTTTATGGCAGATCCAGATAGAAGAGTTTTGCTTTGTTACTTATGATACACAATACTATGATGGAAGATGGCTGTGTAAAAAGACCTGGATTGGCAAGATGCTGTGAGTTAAAGGTGCTCAGCAGCACTGAACCCTGGGTCAGCTTTCAAATGACACAAAACACGGGTTTGGAAGGCAAATTTTAGTCACCCTGCTTAAAATTTATGTCCTCACTGACCTGTGATGGTGTTCATGTTGGAGAGGGATTTTAGAGAGATCTGCTTTGCTGTCGTGCCAGGGTCCTGGCAGTGGGAAGAAGTGGAGCTGGGCTGTGCACAGGCTGGATGGGCAGAGGCTGGAGGTACAAGGGGGCTGTGCAGGAGCCAGGCTGCTTTGGGAGGCTGGGGGAGAGCATCAGTGTGCTCATGTCCCAGTGCTGGGCTGGAGAGAGGATGGACCCAGGCTCTGCTCAGGTGCATGGCAGGAGGACAGAAATCAACCCATGGCAGCTTCCAATATGACAAGGTCTGATTAGGTACAAGAGGGAACAAAATTCCCAAGAGGGTTGTAAAGCATTGGAGCAGGCAAGTGGCAGCCTTGCATCCTTGGAGGTTTGAGATTTGGACAGGACGAGGCCCTGGGCAACCTGATCTGGTGGGATCTGTGCTGAGGAGGAGGCTGGACTGAATGACCTCCAGAGGTGCCTTCCAACCAAAATTATTCTGGTTCTAAATTTAGTGTGTGGGAGTGCTAAATTTGACTTTGGCATGATTGAAATTACATTTAAAGCTGAAGCAGGACAGCAAGACAATGCTCCTGGGACTCCCGTGCAGCACTTCCAAAAACCACAGGCTCACACATTTCCAGTGGAAGCTCAGTTATTCTGAAGTACAGGGTTGCACTGGAGTTGAGTGGTGCCTTTAAAACCATAGCTATGCCTCAGAGTGTTGTGGTGCTTACATGGGCTTTGTAAGAGGTCAGATTTATTTCTAGAGGTCACAAACTGAACAGCTGAATGGATTCAAGGCTCCTAACTCCCATTCTGTGACAGATAATTAAAAGGTCTAATCTCTTGTACAGCTGACCTGAGAATAAATTTCTAATAGTCTGTGGATTTGCTGCACAGCAGAGTATGCAGCTTCTCATTATAATTTAATATGTTGTTAGTAGAGCTAGGCCAATTTTGAGATAGTGTCTTGATTTAAAGTTGAATCTTGGGACCATTATTTTCTTTTCAAGTGAATGTAAAATATATAAGAAATTCCCAGATCAGAGACGTATAATCTCAGTAGTATAAAACTGTCTGTAAAATGATAGCAAAACATACTGAGAAAAAGGAGCTTATATTTAAATACAGAGAAATTTCAAGTTTAAAAAAGCAAACTTTCTTTTATTAAATTTTCTAATTATGTCCATACCTAATCATACAACTAATAAATGGGTTTATATGTGCCAAAGTTGAGGTTTAGCGTATAAGTATTAAGGCTTTTGAGTAGGTCTGAATGTGTTTGAAAGGTTTGGATCAGTACTTTAAATAAAATTAATTAAATCTTACTGTGTGAGTAGAATAATAAACTTTAAAGTCATTGTTATAATTCAACCTTTGTACAAATGTAATCTCGCTGATTGAAAAGAGGACATAAAAAATTAATGGAAAACTCCATCTCAGTAGGTTTCAGAGTGATAATGATGAGTTTATTTTCTGTCTTTTTACAATTTCTGGTAATTATTAACAGACCAAATGTGGAAGTGGGAAGTCTGTCAGTCTGCTGGAGCATCTTTGGGGACTGCTGCTATAGTGCTGTAGAGTTGGACACTTAGGCTGCTATCTGGAGCACAAAGATGACTTGCAGCAATTTTCCTTTACCCTTACCTGATGCTAAGTGGAACTCACAGCAGAAATTAACCTAATCAATTTGTAAATCAGTGTTGATTACACCTGTATGGATATAACCTCCCTAGCAGACTGCCAGTAATGGGGCTCAGGGCAGAAATTGAGTGGGAGATTTGACCTGCATTTGGAAAGGAAGTTAAATAGAGGTTTAAAAGAAGCAAATTGTGAAGTGCAGTAGAAAACATTCTTGAACTAGAGGTGCAGGGGTTGTGCTGCTTTCTGAAGTACCATACTGAATGGCCTTGTGTTAGTGATGTATTTCTAAATCAAGATAATATTATTATATTAGGTATAGAAAACCTCCCTGACACTATCTTGACAAAAGAATATTTATCAAAGAAATCCTGTATTTTTAGATGTCAATTGTAGAATGACGGAGTATTCCTATTTTTTTTCCAAGTGATTAGCTAGTCCTTGGGACAGTTTTTATTACTTTGGTTTAGAGGAAGAATTGACAGCAGGTATTCCTTGCAAAATTATATTTTCTCAAGCAAATATTATGAAGAAAGTCCTATTTTGTGTGGACAGCAGGGCCCGAGATCAGGCAGAGATCTCCTGCTGTTTCTCCACTCTACAGAACCTGTTGTTGCTCCTAATATTGAAAATAGTAGTTTTGGTGAGGTTTGTGTTTCTCCTCGTCCTTTTCTTTCCTCAGTACCACATCTGAGTTGGCCAGCAGTTCCCAGGTATTTGTATGCAGAGGTTTTCTATTGTTTTGCAAATCTTCCCCTAAAAGAGGCAGCTTTGTTGTTTTTTCTTTTTCTTCTTCTTCTTTGTTTTTCAATTTAGCCTGTAAAGTTTTGATATGAGTCTACATTAAAGATACAGTTTGCACGTTAATTTAATATTTGGTTATATCCTGAACTTGTGTAATGAGCATCTGGAAGTAAGCGTTTGTAACATTTTGAAAATAATCAGAAAGATTAATTTCTTCTTCCAGTGCCTAATTTTAAAGCTGGAGATTAAAGATGCTTCATTTTTATTATGCAATACCACACATTGTTAATTTTTGCCCAAGAGAAATGCTTAAACGGTTAAATATTACATCTTTGCTTTGAATAGAATATATTTGCACATTGTTTCATATACAGTGTTCTCACTGAGTGATTTTGTTTGGGAATTACTAACTCTTCTGATGAAATTTGCATTGTTATTGGCAGTAGCATTTCAGGAAACTGTGGCAAACAATGGAAGGCCGAATTGTTACCTGATCTCTCTGCTTGTATAAAGCTCGTGTTTACATAGAGGGAAGAACTGAAAACTTGTTCCTTTGAAGATTACAGCTGCCACTGGAAAAGATGCCATGTCAGTCTTACAGTGCTGTGGAAATATGAAGGTGCATAAAAGCATTGTTGTTATCAGCTCAGTGGTGCAATGCAAGGCATTAAAACCTGGGCTCCAGCAGGTGTCAGACAGGGAACCTGTGACATGAGGGGTCATCAAGCTTGTATGTCTTGGAGCATAAGTGGAATTCATTGTTCTGTGCCAGACTGAAATTCAGACCAGAGTTTCCAACTCCGTTTCAGCTCAGTGGGGGAAGAGGAACTAAAATTGAGATAGCAGAATTTCTAATGCTTAGTGATACAGCAAATGTTGCTAACAGAGGCACTTTAAGAGTTGGGACTGATTTGTGATTGACAGTATGAAAAATGTTGTCAGAGTGAATGAGTCTGGAAGCCAGGTCAGATTAGGGATTTCTGCAAGTCATGGTGGCTAATTGAGTGTTCTGCTTTTGGAGCCCAAGGTCTCATTGGTTGGGAGAGCTAGTTGGTTGTCATAGAGAGAAGCATTTCCACAAGATGTCATGTTTTCCACAGCCTCAGTGACAGTTGTAGCTAAAATTACTACACAAGTAAGGATTGGATTGCATTAAGGAATTGTTCCTGTTTCTCTGTTTGTTTAACACATTAGCCCTTACTATGTGCTTTTCCTAGCTCTTATGTAAGAAACTGTATTGCTGAGATAATTCCATTGCATCATATAATTTTTCATACCCTGTGAAACCCATCAGTCTTTTCATGGAATTGCATACCGTGCTTTGAATATGAAATTAATACTCATTGCTTCCACCTTGGTTGGTGTAACTTTATTAGACTGTGTTTTCCTTAGGTACTTCTCTCAGTGCTACAATCACGTCTTTATTTTAAGAGAGCACCTTGAAAAGCAAAATAACTTTTTGAAATTCAGACCTTTCTGCAGAAGCATTATTAAAATTAAGAAGTTTTAAAGTCCAGATAATGATAGCAGTACAGAAAAACAAGTCAACAGGAGAGAATGTTGATTTCATTCATTACAAAGCAGAATTGTCCTTCTTTAATTCATTGAGAGCAGAGCTGTCACTCCAAGTGATAGAAGTGGGATGTGATAAAAAGGGTATTTACCATCTGAGTCATTATTTACTTCAGGAGTATTTGGATTGGGAGGAGATTTATCTTTGTTTGTCTTCTGTTGTGGAAATAAACACTGGAAATGTGCTGTGGTAGCATGGATCACTTGTTCTCTAATGTGTTGCATTAAACTAAAGTTGGGCTTCTCATTAATGAAGAGTTATTTTTCTGTGATGCGCTGGGAGCAGAGCAGTGCCAGCCTATGCTCTGATGGCACTTTGGTACATGGTCAGCAGTGGGGAAGGGTGAACAGAGCTCCCAGGTGTTGCAGCCCTGGGAAATAGTAAGGGAGACACTTCCTCCAGCAATATGGTGGAAGGAATGTTTGGAGAAACTGTGTGCCCAGGAGAAGGGAGATGTCCAGGAGAAGGATTGAAGTTGGGAAAAGGAGATGTTAAGGGCAGTCAGGGAGGAGCATTTGTGGGAAAACAGAGCTAAATTAGAAGTAAATGGACCTGGTTGTAAATAGATTGGCCATGGGGTGTTGTCCTGCTCTGGATGAGCCCAGCACCTCATGGCCATAGCTTGTCCCCTGTTCTTGAACTGGGTTTGGTGGGGCTGCATTGGGCTCCTTGCTGGCTGTGTGTGGGCACATCCCTGCATGCCATGGTCCCCCAGATTTGGCTGTGCACAATTTGTCCTGCTTTTACACAGAGCCAGCTGCTCGAAGAGCAGCCATGGGTGCCAAGACCAAACCCATCAGTGGTGGGTAGGGGAAGGGGCCTGAAGTGCTTCAGGTGGGAGGACTGTGAGTGCAAATAGCCTCAGAGCTGGGCAGCCACAAGAAGGGGATGTGCTGGAGCGTGTTGTGGCACGGGCTGGCTCCTTGAGCAGCTGTGCCTGTGATGCCCAAGAGCCCCGGTCCCGCTCGGCGGGATGTGGGTCAGGGACAGCATCCTGCGTCACTGCCCTCTTGGGGGCTGTTATTAAAGACTGGAATTGTGGGATTATTGGCAATTGGAGCAGCTTGCAGCAGGATGGATTCCTGTTTCCTTGCCCTTGTGAGGAGGAGGAGGAGTGACCTACATCTGCCCAGGGACTGTCGAGCTCCACATTGCAGTGACTTGCCAGGCTTTTCTCTGTTAGGGAAGAGATAAAGGCTTCTCTTGAGACACAGGGAAATAAAGGTTCTTGGTGTTCACCAAGCCTTGGCTACAATTTTAGATTTATTTTATGTTTTGTGTAGAATGTGAGGAGTTAACCAGGTTCAGAGGCTGGATGGGGAATAGTGTGCTTCAGGATCTCCTGACCACACCACTGTTCACTTGACACAATAAAGATACTTAGTATTTCAACCCTGTTGAAATCAGGGGAGAGAGGTTAGTGTGGAATTTGGCACTGGATTTTCATCTGTCCTTCACTGAATTGCATTTCTGGGGAAAATACTGTACAATATCTTTCTTTTTATAAATAAGATTTTATCAGATGATGTTGCTGCTTCCCCTTCTGTCTGTAAAAGGTGAATATAAAGCTTCAGAACAAAATATTTATTTTGAACTAAAACTCATTTGCTGTATGTATGAGGTAGTGGTTTGCAAATTAAGCAACTCAAAATTTGGTCTAAAAACATGTTGTGTAGATACCCCAAAAATGTTCCTGTTGGTAATAGAACTGTGCAAGCTACTTCACTGCAGCTGAGGGCTCTGGGGTCATGTTTGTGTGAATGTAACACATTTCTGCTATGAATGCAGTGTCAAGGAATAATTCATTGCAGAAATTGTGTAGCCTGAATGTGAAAAGGGAGGCAGCCTGCTGGTGTCTGATGGGCTTGAAGCAGCATTAGATTTGTATGGGTGTAACTGAATCTAAGAAGAAATTCTTACACTGTGACAAATTCACCAAAGATAGATAATTTGCACTGTTTGAGATAGTGTGACTTTAGCACCAGAACTTCAGTAACATCAATAGCTATGTATATTGGAATTAACTCTATGATTGCATTAAAACACGAGCTAATCCCTTTCTAATGCCAAATTAAGCAGAGCAAGTAAAAGCAGGAGTTCCATTTTATATTTCAAAGTAATTATTTTAGACATTAAAAATATCTAAAAAATTAGTAAATTATATTAATTAATGATTTGGGTTGATACATACATTTTTGACTAGCAAAATGAACTATTGCGTTCTGTATTATTTTATCTTGCTTCTACTTTTTGCTGTTGCTGTAACAAACAGGCATCATTGTTGTTATTATTACACTGTTTGTACCAAGGAATGGAAAGACAAATGAGTCGTGGAAATTCCTTCTATACTGTTTTTCCCCAGTTGCAAACATTTGCTCATTTCCAAGCCAGGGAATGTGCTTGTCCCCCTCCCCTGTTTGAGGAAGCAGATGGAGCAGATGCCAGTGTGAAGAGTGATGCAGAGCACGGGTGCACCCAGCAGGTGCTACAGAGCTGGGGGCAGGAAACAGCACCACAGTGACAGCTTCTGGTATTGGGTCACAGCTCTCAAAAAAAGAATGCCCTAAAGATGAGGGGACTGGCAGGAATATGGTTTGGGTAACTGGTAGAGGTGCTAGAAGTGATCATCAGGCAGCCAGGGAATGCAGAACAGTAACAGATATAGAGTCCAGTGATTTTCTTAAAGTAGATTCTTAAGATTTTTGGAGCCGCTTAGAGTAGAACTAAGCAATAAAGAATATCCATTAATTTAGACACACTCCAAGAAAAAGAAAATCTGCTTTGTTTCTTGGTATTAAAGTGAGCTCAGAGACATAATTGCATTTCAGATTATGGGAAATTGTAACCTCAGGCAAGCAGGGGAAAGGCTGAACTTTCTGGTTGTGATGAGCCAACTGCTAAGATCAAAACTTGACAGAATTAAGAAATGAATGCTGATGAAATTCTTCCATCCAGATCAATAATGGTTGTACTGGTGGGCTTTACTGGGAACAGGGTTAAGTGTAACAGCATCAAATTTCCAATTATGACTTCTTTTTTACTTTCAAAACAGCGCTCCACGTTGTTGACAAATTCCTCGTGATTATCAATCAAAATGAATGAATTTAAGTAGGATTTGGATCTGACCTGCTGCTTTGCAGCTACATCCCTTCACAGAGAATGGGATTTGGAAAGCAGGCAGAAGAATGTTCTCTGGCATGGTCAGTGTGGGCTGAAGGCAAGGATTAAAGTGCTGGGAGCTGGGTGTGTGTGTGCAGGACACAGTGCTGCAGATGAGGATGGGTCTGAAATCCCCACTCTCCTCTGGTCAGGTTTCTTCTTCAGGGCTTTTCACTTGGGATTTGAGATCCAGATCCTAAATTTGCATTTCAGTGTCTCTCTCCTTTGCAAACCTGAGCAGAGCTATCTGTGCAAACACCAGGGTTGGACTTGCAGCTGCTTGAGCCTCTGAGGAAGAGGAATTTGCACCTGTGGTTCTCTATTGGATCTATTGGTGTAAAACTCACCTTGCCACTCATCCAGGTGGCCCCAATCTGAAGGTGGTAGTCAGCTTTTTTTGCACAGGGTGGTCTCTGCATGGCCATCTCTAAACTGTCCTGGTTGTGCCATCACTGTAGCTGGACTGAGCTGCAGGGTTTGTGGAAAGGCATCCCAGGCTTGTGGGATGAGTGCATCCAACAAATGTGACAAGAATTCAGAAAGGTCTCTATGGTCACAGAGTTGTATATTGGAAAACAAGGAAGGGAGCTCTTCAAATGGAAACTTCTCAGATCTGCTGAGTGGCACCAAGTAAAGCACCCAGTACCCACACTCACAAAGGACACAAGCTATGAACAAGCACACACAGCTGTTCCCACTACATGTGGAAGCCAAAGGTACTTTCCCACAGTCAGCCATGGACAGCTGGCAAATGGGAAGTGAAAAATCAGATTGCCCTGCCTTTGGATGTGTCGAGGAGTTTCCAGCCTTGCAGCTTTGGGCTTATGTGTGTGGCATTTCAGGCACATGAGTTCTCTTAGACATAGACCCAGGCCTCTTAACTCTCAAAATGACCCATTTTGATGGGGGGATGATAGGGGTGGGATGTGTGCATTTTAAATTTTTTTTTTTGTAAGAAACTCTCAATGTTAAATTTATTGATTCTAATTAAAACACATGAGAGGTTGAATATTTTTTTTTTCTGGATACCACCAACCCACATCATCATTTGATAATTTTGTATGATAGGTAGCTGGTGATTGGTGATAGAATTATGACAATGTATGTGTAACTTCTCAGAAGAGTGCAATGCAGTGAAGGACCTTTAAGTCTGTCTAATTATTTAGGTAACACTTCTGTTTACTCTCTTTGAGCGCTCGAAATTTCAATTGATTAAAAATTCAGGCAATTAAATTTTCTATATAAAACAATGATAAATTAAAAATTAGTAATCTCTTTCTCTCTTTGTGTGCATGAAGCATCAGCCCACACAGAAGAATCCTCCCTTAAAAACATTTTCTATGCCTTCATTTTTAGTCCCGAAAGAAATACCCAAAAATTTTTTTGGCATCTTTGCAGTGCCTGTCATCTTTCTTGCACCACTCATGAGCCCCTAAATGCCAAATTCACATTGTAATTTAAATCTTCCTGTATTCAAATATATAAATGAGTTTTTCTAACTCATGCCTACCACGTGCAATTTTTGGCCAGACCAACTGTCGTTTATTGCCTCGTTCTGCTTCTTTGATTTCCCTCCCATAAAATGCTGGGCTTGGATTCTAGTTTTTTCCTGGGTGGTTCTTGTTACAGTACCTTTTCTGTTGCAGCCAGGATGCCTTCCCTTATTACAATGCATCCCATTATCCTAGCTCACCACTGGGTGTACAGTTTCCTTCTCACTTTCTGAAGTCCTTTCTGTGACAAGTCCCTTGTAGTGCCTGACCTTTTAGAAATTAATACCTTTTGTTAATTGCTTGCCATATCCTTATTACACAATAGGTCTTCTCTGAGCTAAATTGTAGTCTATGACCTCTACTTGAGCAGATCTTTCCTTATCTGAGGTCTGGCAATCCCCATGAGTTTCCCAAGCCAGCAGGGTCCCTGTGTGGCAGGTTCATTCCTGAAGATGTGTGACCTGTGGGACCATTGCTGTGGCTCTCATTGTCTCTCTGCTGCTAACCAGACCTATCCCTTTATCCTGTGGGTCACTTAGCAGACTGCATTCTGGACATGCTCTCACCTCATTATATGGGGCAGGATTTGGGTTTTTTTTCAGTTTTTTAGCATTTCCTTGCACGCTGTTTTTTGGGTTTGATACACTGCTGTTTCCCATTATAGAATCTCTGCTAAAGGGTTTGTAGGGTTTCTGTTTGATTTCTGCTCACTATTTTGGGTGCACAGTTTTCTGAAGAATATTAGATGGTGCTTTCATTCCAATTAGGGGAGCACAGGGGTCTAATGCCAGCTTTGGTCTGGATCTAGGTCTGCCATAGAGAGGTCCCCCTTGGAAAAAGGAGCTGGGAGTGGGAGAAGTTCTGCTTTCATTCATCCAACTTGCTGGCCAGCAGTCAAGGGCTGTCATCATGGATTTGAGGGCTGAAGGAAGCCCTTTATTCCCAAGAGATAGCAAGGAGCAGAGTGGGACTCATAACCCAGTTACCTCTGGAGCAAACACAGCTGCCTGCTTTCCATCAGAGCTCAGAGTGCATCCTCAGCCTGATTTTTTTCCTGCTTCATAAATATGTAGGATTCACAGAATCACAGAGTGGTTGAGGTTGGAAGGGATCTCTGGAGTTCATCTAGTCCAGGCTCCCTGCTAAGGCAGGTTCTGTACTTCAGTGCCTTGTACAAGGGCCCACTCACTCTGACCTGCTTGTATGTGTTTCAATTAAAGATGACTGTGCACGTGGCTCATTGCTATGCAGTTAATGAGAAGTCTTATTTCCTGCATGGAGTTGAGGATGGAGGTGTTTGAGAGCCAGAAGTTTAAACTTGGGCTGTTTCTGAGCAGGACAGCTTTTGGTGGCATGCAACAGGTCGCTGAGGGCAGAGTTGGGTGGTTTTGCAAGTCCCAGCAGAAATGGGGTTCATGCAAGAGAGGCTGGGCAGAAGGTTGGAAGACAAGAGTTTAGTTGTAGAGGCACTATTTACCCAACTCATTGACTTTTCCTGCTCATTTTCATTTCTGCCATGGGTTTGTCCTTTTTTGTTTCTGTCATGAATGCCTGGGGACATGGCCATTCTGCACTTGTTCCAACTTCAGACACAGCTGAATACATCAGTTCAGTTAATACATTGTGATAGTTGAAAGAAAACATCTATTACTTAATTTTTGTTTTTTTTGTCCTAGTGATAGATTTTGGTAATACTTTATCATTATATATAGAGGTATATTTAATTTTATTGCATTTTTTATTATAGTTTAATATCCTGAGATGGAAAGGACACACAAGGATCCCCTGCACAGCACCATCCCCAGGGGTCACACCATGTGCCCAAGAGCATTGTCCAGACTTTTGAACTCTGTCAGGCTTGATGCTGTGACCTCTTCCCTGGGGAGCTGTTCCAGTGCCCAACCACCCCCGGATGAACAACCTTTCCCTGATATGCAACCTAAACCTCCTCTGACACAGCTTCAGGCCATTCCTTAGTTCCTGTCACTGTCACCACAGAGCAGAGCAGTGCCTCTCTTTGTTTGTGATCATATTATTCCTAGCAGAAAATCCAAATTATCACTTTCCTAGTTAAAAACTACCAAAAGCAAAAATAACATGAAGCAGCACTGCAACCAGTTTTAGCAACTTAGAAGAAAATACATCTTAAAATGTTCTGAGCAAATCTGTGAAAGATGATGGTTGCTTGTATTTTGCAGCATATTCATTAATTAGAGATTAATTATGAAAAGTTAGTATCTTAATCTATATTGAAACAAGACTCTATATCCCCATTTGCTGTTTAACAGACATATATGCATTTGGGTAGAAACTGGGTGAGTGACTTAAAGTCCAGGGGCATAGTTTTATAAAATCATAAAGGTTCCTGTGTTGGAAGGGACCCATGAAGATTGTTGAGTTTAACTCCTGACTCCACACAAGGCAACCTAAAATTTAAACCAATATGCCAATCCCAAGCAACATAAGGGCTGTTTGCAAGCTAACAGGTATGTGTTGAATATTGCAAAGTCCTTGAATCTCAGGTGGTGTTATAACTCTGATTTTTTTACAAAAAAATTTAGTTAGAAAATACTTTTGTATTTTATAGTGAAGAACAAACTCTACATTCTTCTACATTTAATAATATAATTGTTCCAAAACCTTTTCAGAGACAGACTGTGCAAAAAGCTTGAAATGGGCCTAGTGAAGTGCAGGAAGAACAGGAACAGGGTTAGACTATGGACTGTCACCTTTCTAGAGTCACAGAATCCTATTGGAATATCTCAGATTGGAAGGGAACCATGAGGATCATCAAGTCTAACTCCTTGTTCCTTGCAGGAACTATCTAAAACTAAACTATAACCAGTCTAGTTACTACTGACATTCATTTTAGCTTACACTGGGGAAGAGGGCAGTGAGTACAGGAAAATATTGAGTTAATTAGGAATGGGTCTGAAATCTTTTTAAAATGTCCTTTACAACTCGTGGTACCACAGGTTATAAAGATTTTGCAGCCAACTAATCCTTTCAGATTGGCCTAAATTCATTGCAGGCTGGTTGCTGTTTGCAAAGATGTTGATGACAGCATTGACGTGACTAATGTAACCTTGAAAAAAGCAAGCCTGAAACAGGGGATGGGTGAGAGCACTGCTGTGGCTACCAGGACTTCACTTGAGATTTTAAGAGGAGCCAGGTGCCCCGTCCTTTTCTGTGGCAAGGGCAGTGTGCTGTTATTGAAACAGTGGAGTTACAAGTGTTTGGTCTGTGTTGGTTTGGGAAATCAGGTTAAAGCTATGGTTTTCTGGATCATTTGCAGCAGGGGTGTCTGATCTCTCGGCTGTGCTGCTGCCACTGCTGTCCCTTGTCATGCTCCCAGTCAGCCCCTCGTGCTGCTGGAGTGCAGTGGCTCGTGCTTTGTGCCTGTGAAGCTCATGAGTGGTGATGGAGTTTCTGGGAAATGCCACAAAAACCCTCTGAGCTCCTCGAGTGAGATTTCTCCTTTGCCGTAGCCAAGTGGTGAGGCTGCAGGGGAGCTCAGGGATCACACCTCAAACTGTAAATCCAAATCAGTGCACTGTGTGCCTGCATTATGACCATACAACCCTAAAATGCAACTTACCAAGCATTTTGCCTTGGAAGCTTGGCAAGACTGTGTTAGAGAGAAAGCCCTTTCACTTTTCCTGCCTATTAATTTGCCTTCAGAGTGTTGCCATTTAGCAAAGTGCCTTTTGTGTTTCTGCCAAGCTGAAGTAGCCGCTGGGAAAACCTAAGTAGGCCAAATCCTGCAAATATCTGGAGAGCTAAGCCAGGGTGGCTGATGGTGATCCAAAAGAGTGTGAGGATGGTTTTGGCTTCATGCAGGCAGCACAACAATAATGAACAAAATAAAAAACTGACAAAGGAGTTTCATGTCAAAAGGCAGTTGCTGCAAGATAATGCATATAGAAGATTTTTTTTTTTTTAATTGAGTAGTTCATAGTTTTGATTCAGAACCTGGGATCTTCAGATCTGTGCTCTAGGTCTTAGACCATGTCAGCTGAGGGCTATTTAAAGTTATAGAACATGTCTGGCATAGCCCAGGGCAGTGGTGTGCTCACCATATAGATTTCTGAAGTCAGAGTCCTTATAGAAATGCTCATTCTGTTCCCATGTAGTGCTTTAAATAGCTCAGCACATCACTGTTATTCCGGTGATACACATTCCAACTCCATGTGAGCCATTGGGAGAGATTTTTGGCTGCCAGGTATCGCAGAGTGAGAGCATCTCAGTGCTTTACATCATCTCCTCCTGACATCAGTGCTGTGCCCTCCTGCACCGGGGGAAGGAGTGCTGTGTTTGGGGCATGTCTAGAGGGATTCCCCTGCTACCTCAGCCAGCGTTTCTATTTTATGACAGGGAGTTTGCAGGTTTTAGTTCTTTCAGCCTCTGTCCCCCGGTGCCCAGCAGCACCCTGGAGTGGCTGTGGTGTCACCTGGTGCAGAGACACCCCTTGGTGGCACGTCCTGCATCCAGTCCCTGCGGGACCCTGCCAGGGGTGCCACCCCCATGGCCGTGACAGTGTTCCTGCTCCTGCAGGGCGCTATTTTTACAGTGGTGACGCGAGGTTGGCTCTGCTCCCTGTGCGGGGGTGCTGCAGGAGTCATCTGACCCTGCTGGGCTGGGGTGGCACTGCTGGCCCTGGGGGCTGTGGCAGCACACACTGAGGATCCTGCTCCCCACTGACAGCAGAGCTCCTGGGAATCCCCCCTCTGGGAGGGACTGAGTGCAGGAATGCCTGAGGATACAGGTACGAAGTGATGACTCCACATTTTGGTCAGCCTGGACCTGAAATGACTTGTTTGTCATCTGGGGCTGTGGTAACTAAATCACTGATGCTGTCATGAGAGCAACGACTCTGTGTTTATGTGGAAGCTCAGCAGAGTGGGGAAAGATGGTTAAACAGTTATGGTAAATTATGCTTTGTGTTCTTTTAATTATATGAATGATGATTTGGAAATGATAATGATTCTGGTGGTTAGCAGACAGCTCAATTTGAAAACTTCCCTTGTTCTTTTAAATTGAAATTGACTTCAGTGTTTATATTGGACTCTAATGGGAAAAAAAGTCCGTATTTCTTTATGCAGGTATCTTGGACTGTTGTTTCTGTATTCTATCTCACTGCAATCTTGCTAAACCTCTACAAAAATAGCCTTTGCAATGCTGCAGTAGCAGTTACTCCAACTCAGCAGAGATTTTTATGAACTTTATTTGTGTTTGAATTCAGTAAATATTTTATTGTAATAATGAGGGCAGGAGGTTAGCTCGTTCTAGGTTTGTTTATGTGATGCGAATTTCACCCCAGAGCATGTGGTGAGATTTGAAGCTCTTGTGTGAATACTTGGGCTGTGTTGCACCACTTGAGCATGCCTTATTCACATCCTGCTGAATAACACCTCTCTTTTGCCTCTGGTCCCATAAATTCTGTAACTGGCAGTAAAAGCAGAGGTCACCTCAGTTGTGTTGTGTGCCTGCGTGCCCTGTGTCAGCTGTGGGTTTCTGGTTTGATGATGATCAGTAGGAAGTGCTGGCAAAGGCATGCTTTGGAAAGGCACTGTAGGAGTGGTTGCTTGTGTGTAGTAGAAGCAGGTATACATTTCAAAAAGGAGCACAGTCCTTGAAGCATTTTACTTTGTAATTTTGGACAATGTGAAAGAATTCAGTTGAGACCTATCGATGTAGGGATTTATTGAATTTGCTGAATATTTTCTCTTACAATACAGGAACTAAAGAGAGAAGTAACAGTGCTTTGCTGTAGGAGCCACCACAGAGGTCTTGGAAAGAGCAGTGAACACTTCTGGGGGGTACCTGGACCCTCTTGGTGCAGAAAAGCACTTTTGGGAAAGAAAGGCAGTGAGTTTGTGTGCTGGTCTGGGGACACTTCAGACCTCTGTGTAGCCAGCTGGAGGGCTCCAGGGACCATGTAATATGGACATTGACAATGAAACTTCTTTCCCTTTATCCTCCTGATTTTCTGGTTTCTCATAGGAAGAACAGGGCATTATAGTGAGAATGTACCATAAAGCAGGGGAACACGTTTGTAAAGTCATTTAACACAAGGTGCTAATTGAGAAGTAGGATAAACCAGGTCACCACCAGTTATTTAATATTCTGTTCCAGAACATCTAGCATGTCCACTCCTTAGGCAGGGCTGGGGCCAGGGACTTGCTCTTCCCCACTGCAGAGTGGGGTTGGCAGGATAGATGGGAAGAGCTTGTGGAGTTCCATTACACAATTATTCATTTTCCATCTTTTCTGTGGAAAGGACCAGTGGGGTCTCAGGACCCTGAAAGGCTCCATAATGAACCCTTGGTTCTAAGGAAAGAAAAAAAAAAAATAAATAAAATCAACCCCCTTATCTAAATCAAGTGTACAGCTGACATGTAGTTCTGTGGTCACTGCATGTATTACTGTACTATGTATTTCTGTGTTATCCTCACATCAGCACAGCTCCTTGTCACTGGATTTTTAAACACAGACACAAGACAGGGAGAGAGCAGGGGCCAGCTCTACAGTGGGAGTAATGCTTCACTGGGATATTTAAAGGCACTTAAATGCTTCATTTCTTTGTTTTCATCTGGATGTTTTTAAATTCAACTCTAAGTATTTTGACTCAATTGACACAAGAAGGGTTTGTTAAAACAACAATTTAAACTCCAGTCTCTAATTCCAGCAGTACTTGTGTGTGTCTCCTTTAATCCTGCTCCAGGAAGATTGCAAATTTAATTCCCCTCTGAGCTGCTGAGAACTTTACCCTCCCCAAATCACTTGATGCAACATGTCAGCAATCAATAATTCATTCCTGTTTCTCAAATACTTAGTGAGTAAATGGCATTTGAGTCTCATATTTGTTTATTTTGATTTTTAGTAACTACTTCTAGCTATAGAGATTAAAGGTTTCCGTGTCAACACAAAGATAATTTGCTGGTAATTCCTTCATGCAGAATAATATCCCTTACCAGTGCTGTGTGGTTTTGATTCAGAGTTGGAATGTAGCCTTTGCCTTTGTTGAAAAAGCTGGACATTATTATGAACTAAACAGCTGATAGTTATAGTTTTAAATATTGA
Source organism: Muscicapa striata striata (assembly GCA_030060385.1). NCBI lineage: Eukaryota > Metazoa > Chordata > Aves > Passeriformes > Muscicapidae > Muscicapa > Muscicapa striata. The sequence goes on from JAREIS010000048.1 coordinate 1,105,764, forward strand.
TGTCTAATATTTTTTCCTCTCAAAAATTTGTCTTCATCTCCTGAAGCAAAAGGTTATAGATTTATAGAGGAGCCTGTAGTGCTGATAGTTGCTAAAGAAAATGGAAAATGGTTATTTAATTTCTGCTGGTGGAGGGTTGCTGTTGCAGGCCAGTGGTGCTGTATTGGTATGACTCTGAAATGAAAGGCTGTCACTTTTTTAACCCAGTCTCCAGAACACAATGAAAAAAGCCCCAAAACAAACCACAAAAAGGACAGGAAAGGTGCTCCCCACCCCCCAGGCCCTTTATTTTTTCTTTCATTGTTTCCTTTAGGCTCTGGTTCTGCACTATCCTTCCAAGAGCCTTGGTGAGGAATTACTGCTTTCCCTACATTGAGAGGTAATTAGGGAGATTGCAAATATTAGGAATAAAATTTATTTTCACATGACTCTTGTCTCTCCACTCAAATTAAACCTTTCTTTAGATCACAGTACTCTTTAAAATGTCTGTCACAGAAGGACAGGTTGGATGGGGCTTGGAGCAATGTAATGTAGAGGAAGGTGTCCCTGCCAATGCAGGAGGGTTGGAACTATGTGAACTTGAAAGTCCCTTCCAACCCAAATCATTCAAAGATTCTGAGATTATAATATCAAAATGTGTCATTTGGCCCTTTGTCATTTTGGGGTTCTTTAATCACTAGGAACAGTAAATCTATTGAACTGGTTTTTTAGAACAGAATTAAATAATGTGGTGCAAATGAGTTATGTGGCCTTAATTGTGTCAGTGTAATAAACAAAAAAGGAGGAAGTCTTTATTATTAAGATTTTTAGTTAAGTTTTGATTCCAGATTAAATGCATTTTTAAGCATGACACTTCTTAATTTTCAGAACTTGATTTCTGAGCTCGGAAATGGCTTCTGTAGGTTGCTGTGTGGAGTTGAAACAAAACAAAAAACTGGAAAAAGCATTAGGGCTGTGTCAAATTCTGCAGTTTCTGGACATGTTTCTTCATCAGGTCTGGAATCTACCATGAGGATTTCTCATTTAGCTGTTGGAGAGCCTGATAGCAAAGGGGTTTGTCATCTTCTGCACAGACCAATCCTAGACTGGATCTTTTGTCAGGAGCTTGATTTCCCTCAGCAGTTTGCTCACATCAGAGAGAAGATGACATTTTCCATCCCAGGCTCCTGAGCAGAGCATGACATGCAAGAGCAGGACTTGTGAGTCCTCTCCCTTCTGTCACCACCATCAGCTTGTCTTTTGGAAAAAAGCATTCCTGTCTTACCCAAATCTTTTCCTTATCTCTGGCACCTTATCTTTGTCCCCACAGCTGTTAAATCCTGCTTAGTCTAGCAATACTGAAGGAGCTGGGTTTAGTCCAAGGGGTGGGTTTTTTACCACAAGCTGTGGATTTTCATGGATCCAGTGTACCTGTCACAGTGTTCACCGAGGTCAGGCTGCAGCCTTTGATCCAAATACTTCCAAAAGCAAAGTGTTCTGCTTTCTTTTTAATGTTGAAAACCAATATATTGTATACTGACATTTTTTTCACCTTTATAAAAAACTTAAAGCATTTTTTCAGAAAATTTCCCTGCAGAAATGAGTTTGAGATCATCAAATGCAAGTAATGTTCATGTGAATGGTTAAAGTTTGGCAAAGCTCTCAGGCAAATATTTTGCTTTTAAGGGATGGTCCTGGGTAGGGCCAAGAGTTGAACTTGGTCATCCCTGTCACTCCCTTCCAACTCAGGGTATTCTGTGTATCTGCAGAATTTATAAGCACAGTGAAGGATCCCTTGACAGTGGGCATAAGTTGTGTAATGCAGCTTTAATAATAAGCAGTGCCACTGTCCTTCCCTTCCCTGTGGTAAATGCAGCAAGTGCACATCTAGAGTAAGCAGTACAGAAGTAAATCTGAGAAGTTTTCCAGCAAACTGTTGCTGGTTAATGTGCCCTACTTGGTCCAGAACCAAGCAGAATTATCTACTGTGTAGCCTGGTGGAGACAGGCTGAGTCTTGACATCAGAGATGTGTGAGCACTGGACAGTTGGCAAGAATATTGGCAGTAATATCCCCAGCAGACAAGTCTTGCACAAAGAAGTCCTGTGGAAACTGCTCCTTCATTCCTTGCCAGTTTTTGTCCTTGTCAAAAAGTGAGTGCAGTTGGATCCTTTTAGGGTTTATGGATTCATGAGGATGCCTCTGCTGGAGAAGAATGTAGTCTGGGAGAAAGGCAAATTTAGAGAATCAGGTATTCAGCTGTATGTTGGTTTAGAAAAAGTAACTTAAAGTTAAGAAGGAAATTTCTACAAATTAGGATATAATGGAAGCATTTAATTTTTAGTGAACTCTTTAATTAGTTATTATCCAATGAGTAGTCTCAGATCATTAAATTCCATCAGTAATTCACTATTTCACTTATTAAATATGTTGGTTGTTTCTACTGCTTTGGAGGAGACTGATTTTGATACATTATGACATAAAGGTAGAATGCTGAAAATCGCGGTGTAAACTTATCTCCTTAAATATGGTTTGATACATAAGTTACAATGTAAAGCTCCCTTATAGAGTTAGCTTCTCAGAATTGTCAGCAGCTGAAATTTCAACCTGAATCATATTAAGTGTCATAGTTTAAAAATATAAACTAATATATGATTAATTATATTTTATATTATTTATATTTATACATTTATAAATATTATTTATATTAGTAATATAATTTTGTTTTACTAGATGGAAGAGTGTTTTAAATTGTCTTCAAAGGAACTCTTTGTAAAGATATCAGAGGCATTGTATTCCCACTGGGGTTTTGTGTGAAATACTTAGTAGCTTAGTTCTGAACTGAGAGAAAGGAAAAAGAATCACTTCTTTGTCTGCAGTGTGCATTTTAAATATGCTTTGTGTTACTTCAAGATTAATAAGAAAATTCCAAAGGAAATTTCAAAGAAGAATTAAAAAGAAACCCTAAATATTTTTCATTTTAATTTCTTTTTTAGCTGAGTTGCTGAGTTTTTTTAAATTCTGAACTTTGATTTAGAGACCCAAAGAGAAGGAAACATGTGAAGTTCTGCCCTGTAACTCTAGGCACTGAGTGCCAAATACATTGTGAAAAACAAATTTTTCTGTTTTCTGCCACATTTTAGGTTTGCAACCATTACCAGAAACACAAAAACCCTAACTTTGCAGCAATTTTCAATGTTTGGCTGCTTTGCAAAAAGTGCAGTGCTGGGCTCCCAGGGGCAGGAAAGCAAATAGAAGAGGAGTATTTTCTCTGGAAATGTGAGGTCCTGTCCCTTTAGGGATGGGGGTGTTTTTGGGGGGGTCCCTGGCAGTGCTCCTGGCCCTGCTCTGCTCTGCAGCTGGAATTCCTGAGCCTGCTTTCCCTGGCCCATGGGACAGAGCTGCAGCTTTCTGCACTGGCCAGGCATGGATGCCTCTGGAGAGATGCTGTTCTGAAAGGCTGGAACATGGGAAGGGTTGAGAGAGAAGAAAAGTCAATTGTTTAATTGTTCCAATCAGAATTTTTTATTTCAAATTATACTGGTTTAGGCTCAAATGTCCTGGCTGTGGTCAGCTCCTTTTAAGTCAAGTCTTTCATGAGTTATATACTACGAGTATGATGCTTGTTAGCAAATCTGGAGAGAGCAAACCTTTGTAGCTGCAAAACTTTTAGCAGCTACTCTAGTAACTAACTCAGGAAAACACTTTGTTTTGGTTTCTTACAGGGTTGATTCTTTTTCAGGGTGGGTCGTTTGTTTTGGGCAAGTTACAGTACAGAGAGATTCTTGTGTCAAAAGTAAAGTATTGCAAAGTTCAGAGTTCCCTCTGTTTTTGTTTGAGAAATAAATCAGACCCTCATAGTAGCCTCAATGATCTTTTCTATTTTCTCTGTGTAAGTTTGGGCATCTGCCTTTCTATAAACTTCCAGTTGCCTGTCATTCTTATGTTGTTTTTATTGGAGATATCCTTAATTATAACCAGGCCTTCAGTAATTGCTCCAAAGTTCACAATGCATTGAGCAGGACATTTTTGACCATCACAGAACATGTAATTTTAGCAGACAAGACAAAATGCTAGTGGGTGGTGAATAATGCCATGAGAAGCTCAAGCACATGTATCTTCTGGGTAAAAAAAAACTCCAAACCACTTCAGTTCAGGAGTAGAAAGTGCTGTTTTGGGTAAAACTTGCAGCAAGTCCCCTGGAAGAGTGTGTGGGTGGGGAAGCTTAGCATCTTACTGAAATACTGACTCCAGCTCAGTGGATGTGGGAAGGCCTTTTTTGCTTAAGCCTATTGGTATATGAGAGGTTGTTCCTTCTTGACTGGTTGGTTGGCTGGCAAGATGGTTTTATAGCTAAAATTTAATAAACAAAGTCACTTTGAAATAAACAATCCAGCCTTTGAGCAAGCATGCCACATTACAGAAGAAAATGTCATTAAATATGTAATTTACTTAAAATGCTTTATGTGCATTACTGTTATTAGTTCTTCACACAGGGAAAAAAAACAGATCTCTTGAGTTACAGTACAGCTCCTTTATAATTAACTGCCTTGATGTTTCCTCTCTTGACTCCTAAGTACACTGTGATAAAAAATTGATGCAAGTGCTGCAGCAGGATTGCAAGAATAAGGTCATATCTCACTTGTTCCACATAACACGTTGAGATGCCAACTTGTCTCGTGTTATCAACAGCACAATAAATGCAATTTCTAATTTACATCACAAGATGGCAGCAAATTTTAAATTCATTTAATTTTCATTAACCTAACCTCTTGAAATTATGGTTTCCCTACAAAATGACAGAAAACTTTGTTTCATGATCATTTATGTGTGCTATTTACAGGGATGTTAATGTTTCAGAAGTATTCAAAACATCTGCAGAACTATACTTCTGTCTCTAAAATCAGTTTAAAAAGACATTTACTATGAACTTTAAAGATCAGTAGCTTACAGTGTAAGAGTTACCAGGTCCATTAAAGATATTTTGAATAAAATATGGATTTTATCTATAGTTTTTGATTTCTTGAAGAGAAAATATGACAAAGCATTTTTTGAAATTCAGGTGGAGGGTCTCAAGATTTGATTGTGTGGATTCTTTCCTCTGGAAGGAGTTCTGATTTATGTTTGAAATGTGTTCAGTCAAAAGCTTTCAAAGTTATGAAATATCAGGGTTGGCTTGGCTCAGCTCCTTTTGGCAGATCTTTTCTCCTGTGCTGGCCAATCCCAGAAGTTAAAATTTTAATCTGCTTGACCTGATTTGTCCTAGGTGTTAATTATCATTGCTTGTATATCTTACAGAAGATGCATCTATGGCCTTTAAAATGCTTTACTTTCTGTTTTGTTTGCAGTTTCACAACCTCAGGCTGTACATAGCCAGCTGGAGAAGCCATCCAGCACCGCAATTCTCTGCAATACCTGTGGAAAACCATGCAAAGGAGAAGTTTTGAGAGTTCAGAACAAATATTTCCATATTAAATGCTTTGTTTGCAAAGGTAAGTGTGACTTCTGCTTCTGTGAGTAGGGCATTAGCAATGGTGTGTGACCTAATGATCCTGGAAACTTAACAAGCATATTTTACAATCCAATCCATGCCTGAAAGGATTTACTGTGACATCTCTGACTCCTTACTGTAAGCTTATAAACCTCCAAGTCCCAAAACTGGAGTTTGTTTTCAATGGGCATAAAGCTGTTTATATCCATATTGATGTTTACTGTAGAGCTGGGATGTCAGGAAGAAGAGCAATTTGGGAGAACAGTGCAGGGCTAGGAGAGAATTAACATTTGCAAAGAAACTCAGAGGTTCTCTCTCTTCCAGCTCTGTAATTCATGCCCTGGCTGAGCCATGGCCACATCTGTTCAGGCTCTCTTGTGTTGGACTGTGATCTTTGAATTTCAGTGTGACTTTCTGTGCTTTTCCATTCTTTGGGGAGAATGATTTGTTTTGCTCCAGGTTGGTGCCTGGTGATCTAATATTGTCACATGAGTAGCAGAAAGATGGTCACAGGAAAAGGGAATTATCTGATACAGCACCCCTTCTGTAGATACTTGCTTATTTGTCTGGAAGCAGCAAATATCTAATTTGTTTTAAATGTACAAGCACATAAATGTTAACTGATGTTTACTGAACAACCTGCTTACTCCATTATTAACCAGTGCTTCAAATGACATTTATTAATCCTTGTAGCTCAGTCTAGAAACATGAGCATGTCTCTGGTTCCAGATGTGTTACTGTAACTATTTCTACTCCTCTTTTAGAGGAAATACTAGAAAGAGAACTGTCACTATCTGTTAGCTATACTGATATTTTTTAAAAATACCATGGGATTGAGTACATACTATCAATAACTGAGACAATCTTTAATGAGTTAGGCAGACAGGACTTAATGTTCAGCTCAATAATTGTGTCCTTTGCAGAATTGCACAGCAAGCAAAATAAGCATACTGCACTTTCTTACACAGCAAAAAATAATTTGGTCATCTATTCAGAAGAGATTAGTATTTTGAGCAGAACACAGCCCATACGTGCATCTTTTAAGTTCTTTTAAAGCCAACTGTTCTTATGGCAAATTTCACAATTAAATCAGTTTGTCAGTCCTAAGTCAGGAAAAGAGCAGCTGATCTGTCATTCAGGAGTCTTGTCTCCTCCATGAAGCCTCAGTAACATTTGATTTCATATTATTATCTTAATGAAATCCAAGCCCCCTTTATTTTTAACAGATTTTCTCTGAGAAAAGACAAATCCTGCAGAGGTAGTAAGACAGAACATAAATCCAGTTTTTGGTTTTATAGGCCACCTCCATTTAGATGATGCCAGGTCACCATCAAATGCAGCATGTGGTCACTGAACTGATTCACTGATCCCAAATGTATGCAGTGCAGAGGGATTTTTCCCACTCCCATGCAGAAGATGATGAATGCACTGTAGAAGCTGCATTGCCCCATCTGAAGAGATAAGAAAGAGTTTGTTCACTTCTGGCAGATCTTGAATAAAATGAGGGAAAAATCACAATGTTAACAAGGTAGCAGGGTAGCATCTGTCAGCCACCTGTCAGTCTCTCAGCTGGCACAGGAGTGTCAGAGAGGTGATGTTTGGTGTCAGGGCTCTTGGACTCCTCCTTACTGATTTTGCTAAGTGCTGGATTTGCACACATGGATGATTTGAGGGTTTTCTCTCATTATTTAAATGCCATAATTTCTTTTATCACCTTTCAAGGGTTTCCATCAATTTTCTTTCATTCTTCTGATATCTGTTTTTGTTTTGTTTCTGGGTTTTAGTTGTTACTTAAGGAGCACAAGTTGCCTTTTAATATGGATTTGCCATGTTGTTACATGAGAAGAGCTTTGGAACAGGACAGAGCACTGAATATACGTTTCACTAGCTACATAAAAGGAGAAAAATCAGGTTAGGCACATGTGACTTAGATTTTTAAATTAATGGATGAAAGAATACAGGTCATGTATTTAGAAAAAAATGGTATTCAGTTCTGATCAGTCAGTCTGCTTTCAGCCTTGGAGGAGAGTTTTGTGCCATGAACCCTGCTGTGCATGGGCAGAGTGATGATTCTGGGAGTGTATTTATCTTACTGTTGATTCCTCCCTGTGGTGCATTTATTTTGATGCTACTCAGCAGTGCAGTTTGTCCTGTCTCACCTCATCCACCAAAGATAGCACGTGGAAAGAGGCTGTGAGTCTGTGTGTCCAGCATCCAGTGCAGTGCAGGACTGTCCAGGACAGATAATCCCATGTGTGGGCTGGCTGCATTGCCCTGCTAAGATGCCTGGTTCACTGCCTGTGTTAAATCATCTTGTAGCCTGCACCAGAAAAACATTTCATATTTATAGAGCTGCAGGAAATGTTGGTTCTCACAGAATACATGGCTGTACAGTGATGGAAAATGCAAACTGACAAAGAACCCATGGATAAGAATGAGAAATGACCATGGTGTGGTGTCTAGAGGTATTTGAGGTCTGTTTGAATGACCTCATCAGTAACAGATGATATTTCACTGGAAGAAGTCACACCTTTTTAAATATGTGTGAAATTTGAAAATATTTCTTTAATAGTTTTGGATAGATTATTCAAATACATTGAATTGTCTCTTTTTTTTTTTTTTTTTTTTTTTTTTTTTTTTTTTTTTTTTTCAGGTAGAAAGATATTTTTGTGTATTACCATAATGCTGTCTGGTTATTCAACTATATAAATGCCTTTTGTATTAAAATTAAATTACATAACCAAGGAAGGTTAATATAAAGTCACTAATTCCCATGCAGTTCTTCTTTCATTCCCATCCAGTTCTTCTTACACTCCCCAGAAAATGATTCTAAACAATTCAGAGTTTTTAAAAGGTGAACAAGTCATTTATTATTCAAGACTAAGAGACACAGCCAGATAAAAAATTTGACAGCAGTACTGGGAGCATCTGCTGGTTTTGCTCAGTATCAAAGTTTAATAGGACATAGGGAGGTAAATAAGCATTATAAATAAGGTTTATACTGATTTATATTTGTATGTGTTACTTCCTGTTTACCTGCACACCTAATCTGCTAATAAAATGCCATCTAATCTCACTTCAAATATTTACCTAATTTTAAAATATATCTCATTTTAATCAGGTTTTATAAAAGTACTGTTATAATGAATCAGATATGTTTGATATAATAAGGCAAAGTTTCATTAGACTTCAAGGGCTTTGATTCCCATGTTTGCCAATTCTTTTGTTTGTTACCACTGTAATAAAAGCACCAAGGAAAATTACTAAAGTGATACAATATTGATGACTTAGACTATAAAATTTTAAAAAAAGTGTTGAATATAAACTATTCTAAGGGTGTTTGTCAGGTCAGGACTGCATTTAATGGAGTGGATGGTATTAGACAAATGTTAACTTTGAGCTTTTTACAACAGTGTGATAGGACAGGATAGGAGGCATGTAGGTGCTGTATTTATGTTATCTTGGGTAGCCCCTTAGATCTTTGATAAGGATAAAAATTATCCAGTTTTACTAGTGTTTGGCAAGTATTTCATTTTCTGTGATTTGGTAGTATCCTGATATTTCAAAAGTGACAGTGACCAATTTCAACAGGAGAACACATACCATCTAAAAAGGGTTCTCTAAACACTCTCTAAGGAGTGTTCTTTGTACATATGTGAGAACTGTAACTCATATATGTGTCCTTTCCTGGTTTGTCTTGATGAAAGGAAATAAACTTCCAGTCTGAGCCATAGAGGTAAAAAGGAGACCCATGTGCTTCGTTGTATCTCTTATGTATCTTGGTTTATCCCTAATCAAAATTCTCCAAAATTTTTGCTGTGGGTGCAGCGCATGCAGTCTTACCTGCTGGCACAGTTAGTAGTTGCAAGTATACTTTTCCCTGATTAATTTTCATGGTTTTTTTAATTAATCTACTAGAATTTAGCACATCTTCATCTTAGAATGGGGTATGTGCCTTTGGGGATCAGTGTTTCTGTGATGCTGCAGTGTCCTGGGAATTGGGAAAAAGCCCAGCTCTGGATATATCACTTCTATACCATTTTCTCAGTAGAACATGCAACAGAACCCAGAGCTGTATTATTTATCAGATAGTCCTATTAATGGGAAGGGCTAAGACAAAATATTCAGTGAAAATATTAAAAAAAATGGAATAACATGGCAATAGGAGTTATTTCTTTTATTAGATCAAATGTATCTGCTAGGATATAAATATGTTCAAAGCTACACTGAGCATCTGAGGGACTCACATTTGAACATAGCTGCGGGGTTTCACATTTCAAAATGGGAGTCATTTACGGGAAGCTCATTTGTAAGATTTCCGAGTCCCAGATTTTTGCCAGGCAGTAGCAATTTCTGGTATTTATGGTGTCATGGGCACTGGGGATTAGTGTAGGGACTCTGATTCATCAGGCACTCTCAGCAATGTGTCCCACACTTCCTGAGTCCTTCAGGAGTTTGCAACCCCAGATCAGTATAACAGGAAAAACTGTTTCCAGTGTAGTGCTCACCAAGGCTGCAGAGTAGGTTTAGGGCTACCTTATCAATGCCATGTTAACTTGTAATTTTTATTTCACTAAAATGATGATGAAGATAATAATAATCACTTTTACCGGTGCAAAAGTAATTTAATGTAGCAGCAAATGGTTCTACCTTGTAGTTTGTAGTTTTAAAACCTGAACTTTAAATTTTTTAATTGCTAATTTTCTAAGAAAAACCTCAGTAATTAAAGCATGAACAAATTTTGGTTAGTTACCTTGCACTATCACAAAGTAGTGGATAATGTTCCTTTTTTTTATAATCATGTTCGTGTTGCAACCTTTCCTTGCATTCATTAAGAATTTTCTGCAGACACTCATGTCCTGACCATATCCCCATCACACCAGCACTCTAGCAACATGGCATATATTTCAACCAGAGTCTGGTGAATTCTTTTTTAAGAGTACCTTTCACAAATTTCATGAATATATAATATTAGTAAAGCATGGTGAAATGAACAGGGAGGATTCATGGTTACGAGTACTGGTAAAGGAATATCTTAATAACATTCAATACAAGGTAGCTAATTAACCACCAAAGGAAGCCAAACCGATGTTGCTTCTGTTTTCCAATTTTTTTACTCCTTATTTGCATTCTTCTGGTCCATAGAATGAGAAGTTATAATAGAAAGCTAAGTGCTCATTAGAGGATAGGATTTTCAAATCTATGTAAGCTTTGCAGGCAGTAAAGATACTATTCATATAAAGAAGTTTTGAACATACATAATTTCAGCCCATATTAGATAATGTCACAGAGTTATTGTTATTAACAAAAGTCTGTAAGCTTCTTTAATTGCTCAAGTTCACTTTTTGGATAAGTTTTTCCCTGTGCAAAAAAAGCCCAGTGAAGGATGCCTTTGTGCAGGGGACTTCCAGACTGTGTGATGCTCTTTCCCTTGAGGACACAGCAAGGATACAGCAGGACTCTGGAGGAGCTACTGGGCATTTCAGTGCACTAAGGTGATGTGATGCCTGCACTGAGACCCAGAGAGAGTTATTGCATAAAATTCATCACTGCCACAGTGGTGTTATTCCACCTCCCACTTTCTGCAACTCATTAACACAAGACCATCTGCCATATCCGTGAACAGAGCAGGGACTTAATTTGCAGACCTGGAACTGGCACCCAAAACACTGTTAAAAAAAATCTGAAAATATTTGGTGGTGTTGCTTTGCATGTTGGGTTTTTTTTTGGGTTATGGGTTTTATTTTATTGTTTTTAAAAACCTGTTTTAATTAGTCTGGCAAATGACAGCAGTATTTTATCATAAACACTTAAGATGCTATTAGGTTGAAAATGGGTTAAAGCACACACACTCTGTTCCTGAAATTTCTTTAGCATACTTGTAAATTTTAAATAACCAGATTGAGTCCTTAAAACAAGGAATTAATATAAATGAGACATGTTTTCCTGGGGATTGTTTTGGTAGTTTGAAACAGCCCCATACTTAATGCTGTGAGGACCTTGCTCACCTCTGAGACTATGGGAGAGCTTTTATAGGGCAGTAACACTGTCTCTAAGCTATTGGGTAACTATGGTCTCCAGAAGGAAAATGGAAATATACTTTCTAATGAAAATTACTTGATGTGAAGTTCCCATTTATTATAGGAATCAAGGTACACAGTGTGCAGGAAACTTCCCAAGGTCTCCTTCATTTTAATGGGTACACTGATGTTTTGTCAATCTCATAAGAGCATTCTGAATACCAAAGGGTTTTCCTGCACTGAAGTGTTTACTCCACAAATTTATTTATGGGCATCATGGCCAGTGTAGCCTGGGAGCTTGTGTAGGTGCACTGTATTCTATATCCTTTATAGCTTTATCAATGCTTCATATGCATGGTGAGGTGTTGCAGGATATGAGATATCCCCACAGTTCTCTGTATCTTTTCTGCCCCCAAAAGTTGCTGCTTTTCTTCCATCAGACCTGTCTTCCTGCATTTCCTGACTGGAAGCTGGAGAGGAGGCCAGCAGGGCTGTCCAAGACTTTTCTGGGGCTGCACGCTGCTTTGGTTTGCCCTGGATAGTAACAAAATGAGGTGTCTCTTAAGTCCTTGAGATTATAGACTGTGTTTTAGATATTATTGCTAATACACTGCCAATGACTTACAGTCTTGGGTATTCTTGATTTCACAGATGTGTTTGGAAAGACAGTTGATTGAATTGTGTGGTTTATGTACCCCACTGCAAGGTTCCTTCTGTCTCACTGCTGCTCACCTATCAACTGAAGGTTCCAGTGTGAATTAACTAAGAGATGATATTCCCATGCCAATACTTGTATGGCCAGCAAACTTGGGGCTGGGAAAGACTTCCCCAAAAGCTTTGTGAAAAGCTTATTTGGGCTTATCAGACCATGCAAGAAGAGGTATCATAGTCACAGCCATCTGCTGGAAATGAGCTTGGACTGCTTCAGATTAATTGTAGTTTGCTTTGAACTTAAGTCAGAGCTGTAGTGGTGGAAGTTTGCCAGGTGGTTGTGGTTCCTTCTCACAGGCATACTGGCCAGGAGAAATGATGCAATTATAATTATGAGCTTTTGGAGAATGGGATCTCAGACTTCATCAACTGTGTACGAAGACATGCAGTTTAGCAGATTATTACGTGTCATCCTTGGGATGGTAGTCAGCCAGCAACATCCATCTCATGGATGGAGAAAAATTACAGAAATGGACATAAAACCACAGTGCTGAGCAAGAAAAATTTTATTTAACTTACATCAGGCAGAAAATCGGAGGGGAAAATATAAACTTGTTACGTGCAGTTGCATGTAAGCAAACCATGTGATTGTGTGGCAGCAGAACAGCACTGCTGGGATAGCAAGATCTGCAGTGCATGCTGCTGCTGCAGCCTGCTGTAATCTGCAGCAGCTCAACAAGTGTGGCATCCCCCAGGCAGCTCAGGACACAGCTGACTTTTAGGCCCCAGCATGCAGCCAAAAAATTTATCTACTTTCAGAAGACTCATTTGCCAGCACAGAAAATAGATGCATTTTATATTTGTACACTGCAAATGGAATACTGATGGCATACAGTAGTGGAATAGCAACATGCTTGAAGTGCATTGATTAATTGATTTACTGCTATTTATTTTTTAAAAATCATAGAATAATGGAAGGGCCACTTAAAGGTCATCTAGTCCAAACCCTCCTGGAATGAGCAGTGACATCTTCAAGTAAATCAGGTTGTTCAGGGCCCTGTCCAACCTGACCTAAAATTTTTCCAGAGATGGACCATCTACCACCTCTCTGGACAACCTGTTCCAGTGTCTTGCCAGCCTCACTATAAAAATTCTTCCATGTATCCTTTCTAAATTGCACCTCTTTTAGTTTAAAACCATTACCATTACACACTGCATAAATTCCAGTGCTTCAGGTGCTGTTACAGACACCGTGCTAGGGGAAAAAATAGTCTATTGCTAAACCAGTGGAGGAACCCTTTTCATCTATATATGAAGTATTTCGGTGTCAGGTAACTGCAAGCCATCTTGAAAAGTGGAATTATCCATCTGTAAGCGAAGCCACCCTGAGATACCCCCCTAAATATGGTGTGGATATTCTCCTTCTCAAGTCCCATAGCACATCCAAGTACTGACTTGCTACTAAATACCATAAGAAGAAGAGACAAACTCTTACTTATTCACTACTTACAAATTCTTCCTGAAGCTTGTAACTGCTCAGAAAAAGGCATTGCCTTGTGTGCAGGGTAATACCAAGACAAGAAGATGAGTTGCTGTATGTTAGTCTCTTCATTAATATAATTACTGTGTTTGCAGTGCTTTTATCACCAAGATGAACTCCAGAAACTGTTGAAAACTGTTTATAGGTTATAAATAACCCTTCTTCCACATACTCCTTTTGGAAGACAAATACTAGGAAGGAGTGGATGTGACATAATGCTGATTTCCTGTCCTAGGAGAGTAGGATCTGGTAGCTGCCTTCAGACATTCTCTGTACTTCATCCAGCTTTCCTTTCCTGGTTTCTTGTCTCTGCAGGCTCATCTCAGATGGGCAGTGTCTCTGCCCACAAAGGTAGCTGGCAAGGGGCACAGCATCTCACCTGAGAGGAGGCCAATGGGTCTCTGAATTTTCAGAGTTACTCTTCTCAGCTTTAAACCTTGACTATTTTAATATCCAGGCCAGTATTTAATGAATGATGTTCATTCAGCCACTCTTTGCCATGGGGAGGCTGAAGTGATGGTGATGCAGGAAGGGGCCTGGTGAGAGGATGCTGATTTCACTTTTGTTTTGAAGTCCCAATAACTTGTTTTTCTGTCTCTCTCTGGGTGAGCAGTTTCACTGCAGGGTTTCCTGAGAAGCCAGGATTAAGTGCATTAGTGCAGTCTGCTTTGGAGTTGTACACAACTTTGGTGTAGTTGTAACATTAATGACAGAACAGAGAGAGGCCAATTTTCCCGGGGTGAGACAGACTGCCACCAAATGCCAGTGGCAGGACTGCTGCCGACCCCATGTGCCCCAAACCTTGCAGCAGAGCTCTCAGCTGCAGTGAGACAGAGCCTGCTGGGCTTCTATTTATACAATAAATACAGATTTGCTTGTGCAAAATGTAAGAAATGTATGTAGGGACATAACCCTTCCCTCCTTTTCTCAGAAATGCAGTTATGTCCTTTTAACTTTTTTCTCTTATGATCCACTTTGCAAGTTCAGACATTGTATGATACATTTTAGAACTGCTCTAGGGCATCAGCATCAGCTCAGCATGCTGCTCAGCATCATCTTAAATTCATTGCTGAGCTCTGCTTGTGTGACACCAGTAGGTAGCTGAAATACATAGGCTGAAAGAAACTCATGATATCCAGCAACTTGTGGCACATTTTTGGAAAGTCTGTTCAAAAAGCCTGTCCTTCATAAAATAGGGCACGAGTGGGAAAGAGAAATGTGAAAGCAAATGTGTTAAACCTGTGAGATCGAGAGCATGAACTATGTCTTGAAATATAAATAATTTAATCCATGTTGTTCATGACACATGCAATATAATTGGAGCTATTTTGAATTATAGGAAAGATTAGAACCCATAGTTCTTCAGTTCTTGACCATGCACTAATACAGTTCCAGTATGATTGTTGTTTTCTGACTCAGCAGTCAGGGCCATCTCCAGGGAGAATGATGAGAACAGAAATGTCACACAGGGATGAGCCCACAGAGGTTCAAAAAGGGCCTTGAGCCCAGGTCTCCTGTGCTACAGTTAACAAAGACTACAGAAAAGGGAGAGTGATTGGATGTAATTTTGAATAAATGTTCTGGATCATCTGCTTTCTTGGGGTTTCTGAGCTGTATGTGTTACTTTGTGCCTTGGGCACCTCTGTTGGGCTCTTTTCTTGTAGTTCAGGTGCAAGATGACTGATTGTGACATTGCAGACAGGCTTGGGTGAGAGTTGCCATGCTTTATGTTTTGGAACCAAAGTGCTGTGGACTCTCAGGTACCTAAATCTCAGTCTTGAATTTTAGAAGCATGGATGCTTCTGCTATTTTGAGACCGAGGCACTGAGCAGCTCTGCAATGTTTTGTACATGCAACCCAAATTTAATAAGCAACATTCCCACTCCTTTTCTGTGGGCTGTATGTGAGTAGTGACACTGCTGTGGTTCAGCAGTTTGACTGTAAACACCATTTGCTGATGGGAACACATTCCCACATGAAAATCCCCAGGAGCAGAAGTATGTAGTAACAAGTGTGGTGCTGTGATCTGCAGTAGAGTAGTGAACACAGCAAAATCACCACTTTGAAGTCCAGTACTTTTTAAAATCAAGTCAAGTCTGTTTTCAAAGATGATGGTCATGTTCAACATGTCTGCTATTTCTGTATCACTTCACTAGACCGTTTATCTATCCTTTCCCATCTTATATGTTCTCAAAATTCCAGCCTAGTTCCATCCCTGATGCAATGAAGAAAACCCCTGAACAGTCTCACAAGCCTTTGGTTAATCGACTTGAACCCTTTCCTACAGGTTTAGTTTAAAATGTAGAAATTGACATTTAGGACTAAAACCTTTCTTTTGCCAGGAGCAGATCAATCTGGAGATGCCTCCAGTTCATGCGTGGTGGGTGATGTTCATCAGGCAAACATGAGAGCTGATTTAGGCTGATTCAACTTGTGAAAACTTGCAGGAGTTGCCATGAGCATTAGCTCCTGTATTTAGAGACAGCAGTACTTAAACCCCTTTTGTGTCCAGGAGGAATATCAATCACTTGTAATCTGTCAGAGATCTTTCTTTGTGACACTGGTGCTTTAGGTTTTAAAGGTTTAAATCTCTTATACGTTTCTTTTAACCTGCTAAATATGTTAGATGTTGTATGTGGTAACCCTGAATTCAACTCCTACAGACTTTAACTTTGTACTCACAGCTGCTGCACTGAGGTTGGCATTTTTACATTAGATAAGTCCCGGTTATTAATGTCCAAAATACATGACTGATGTAATTTGCTGTAAGAGTAGTGTCTTTCAGATGCACATCTGTTCTGTGATCATAAGCCCATGCATTGAAGTACTTAAATGCTCCATAGGAACTGTTCAGATCACAGGTGGAAAATCAGCCTAATCTTAGAGCATTTGTTTCTTGCCTTCTGAGTCTGCCTTTTCTCTTTCTGCAGCTTGTGGATGTGACCTGGCTCAAGGAGGATTTTTTGTGAGACAGGGAGACTACATCTGTACTTTGGACTACCAGAGACTCTATGGCACACGATGCTTCAGTTGTGATGAGTTCATTGAGGGAGAAGTGGTCTCAGCACTGGGCAAAACCTATCACCCAGACTGTTTTGTGTGTGCTGTCTGCAGGTAGGTTTTCTACATGAAGCTTCTGTTACTCCTTTAAAAATTGGAGAATTAAAAAGAAAAGAGAAATCTATAATTTTGAGTGCCTTCCTTTTTTCCAAATGTGTTTTCTTTTTTATGTTATCTTACATGTGAGGTTTTCAAAGTACTTTAGAAGCTGCCACTGTCTTCATTGTAAGATGTTTTGCCCCAAGTGTTGCTTTATTCCTCTTTTGTCATTTGTTGGCCTGAAGTTACAAAGAATTCCAGTTCCAGTGACTGAGTCCTCAGCAGGTTGCTACTAAAGCCCAGTGTAGTTCAGTGGGATCATTTCCCACATGGGTCCCAAACTCAGCAATACAAGTAAATGATGTCATTTTTACCTGCATCTTAATCCTCTTGTGTAGAAATAGCACAAACATATCTCTTGAAGACTTCATGAAGAAACTTGAAGTGCACTAAACCTTCAGAAAACTCACCATTTTAGCAGTTTGGAGCAAATGGAAGTGCTGCCACAGTTTCTCTGGCTAAACTTGAGCTTTTAGGAGTTCAAGAAAAGCTGCCCCACTTTCAAAGGGTTTCAAAGCCCAAAGGCACTGGTGCAGCACAGTTCAGATGCTCTGTGTGCTGCTGACTGTGCAGTCCCAAGCCAGCATGCCCATGTCCCTGTGGCTGTCTGCCAGCCCAGCCTGCCCTGCCCATGGAGCTGCTGAGCTCAGAAATCCTCCTGTGCTGATGCAGAAGCAGGACTTCAAATTCCAGAACATCCCTGGCTTGTGACAGAATCTCAATTACATAAAGCAATTTCACAAATAATAAAAGCTGTAATAGAGGGGAGAATCAGATAGAGAGGGACAAGCCTTTATTATATTGAATTCTAAGTTTTGCTCTGTTTGATAGGCAGTTTTTCCTTTTGTATACTTAAAACATATGTTAAAAGTAAAGATAAGAAAAAATCCTAAAATCTTTTTTGTTTTTTCTTTTAATGGTAAGGAAAATTATTTCAAGTGTATCTCATGAGTTGACTGCTGGCTGCACATGCTGTTGGCCTGCAGCCTGGCAGTATCACAGCTCTTGTAGAGATGAGCAGAGCTACTTTTTGCTACTTTTTTCTCAGTACTAGTACCTTCTGTAAAGTGAGGTACTTCTTCATTTAAGAGAAATCAAAAAACTGATGGATTTCATTTTTATGGCTAAACATGCTTGTATCTTCAGTCACACCATTAGAGCTTAGGAATGTATTTAACTGTGTGTTACTGTACTTAAAAACACTCTACCTTGGGTTTCAGGCCATTGGAAATACCAATTCCTGCTTTATTTAGTCATTCCTTTAGATGACAGTTTGGGGCTTGGTGATATAGCTTGTCTCCCTGGAAATTTGGAATAATTTTCCTTGTGACTAAAATATTTATTTTTAAGTACCTAAAAATTCAGTTGAGTTAAATTGCAGCATTGTGAAATTATTCATGCTGCAAATACAATGTGTGATGAAGATGTGGCAAAGATTTTAAAAATTGAGTTCCTGATACAATAATATATCATATAAAAATAAAATCAGGGATATTTCCTGGCCTTTTCTGTAACTAAATAGTTGCATTAAATGCTATATTACTGTTTCTCATTGTTCAGTAGAGAGACCCAGATCTGCTTCTGTTGCTTTTCTTGGAAGGACGCACAAATTCATATTGTCTTCATCAGAGCCAGCTAATGCCCTGCTGACTAGCAGGATTCAATTAGTGTCTCCCAGGGGGGTTGTAACACTGATTTGTGGTGCAGAGCAACAGAAGAATCCTGTCATGTGTTTATATGCTTTAAATCAGCTTCAATTACCCCTGTCATTGCAAGCCAGACATAACCTGTGTTTTTTATGGGGAAGAGTGTCCTATTTAAACATCATCAGTATTTATTTTATTGATTGATGTCCTCAGTAAAAAGGTTGGTAGACTATACGGACATGTTTTTTAAGCCAAAAGAAGGAACGTTTTTTGTTCATTTAAAAAACAGTAATAATAAATGGGGGAGAAGGTGTAAAGCTCTCTACCTTAATATTTTCCTTGGTGGGAAGAGTCAGGAGAACCATTTGTGCCCTTGTTTCCTACAGATGGGCAGAAACCTTAAATACTGGGCCAAAGCACACTGTCTGTAGTAGTTGGTGGATGATGCCAACTGTATTTGGTATTACCTTTTACAGCCAGGCTTCAATGTGGGTGCTGTGTTAAAAATCTAACCTCCAGAATGGTGTGAATTTGAGAGGTGGTGACTGCCTGCTGGTGGGGCTGATCCTGCTCTCATGGAAAGAAACCAAGCCAGGCTCTTACATCTTCAGCATGAAAAAACTGGCAGCAGAAGGCATTTTGCACTCATGACACATTTCTCCAGAATGCTGCAGAATCGTTAAATTCTTTTAAATAAGCACTTCTTCAGCCCCTATTTCTGTAGCTGCTGCAGTAACACTTCTAAACTGTTTCTACATTGCATAGTAAACCAGTGTCAGTAGCAACTCCTTTTTCCCCCCTTATTTTCAGAGAAGATAAGGTTTGAATAGAAACATGTGGGAAGTGTGTGGTAGCATCAGTGAAAAGCCTAGCTAGCAGGAGCAGAGGGAAAAGTCAGCAATCCAAGCCCAGTTTGGATTTACTGATATTACTGCTGTTGGGTGCCACATGGCCCAGTGTCACAGGGAGCTGTGTTCCTTGTACCCTCTGTGCTGCCTTTGTAACCTGCTGCCCTCTGTGAAAAAGCTGGAGTGTCAGAAATCCAGCTCATCCCTGGGCATCTCTTGGGAGTCAGACACTACTACCCAGGGCTCCCACAAGCTCAAGTCTGAAAAAAAAAATTAGTATTCTGAGAAAAACTGGTAAAAATACAATATATTGTGCCATTGTATTTAATTTTTTCTCTATGTCTTGTGTTAACCAAATGACTTAAAGCAAATCAGGTTTCAATTGTGTGTTTGCTCTGCTGAAGTAAAGATTGAGGGCTTAATCCCTTCTTCTTCCACTGCTTTTCATAGTCTAGTGAAATGTTTTTTCTGCTGTTGTGTTTTGTGATGATAATGCCTAAAACTAGGAATGAGTGAAAGAATAACAATAGATTGAAAACTGTTGTGGATTAAATGCTTACTCTGATTTCCCAGGAAGTGGCTGAGCAATCTTCTTACAGCTTCAATAATTGGAAGGAGCTCTGTTCTCCAGAGAGCTGCCAAACACATTTCCTTCAGAAACTTCATGGGTTTGTAAAAGTGAAATATAAAGAGGGAGAAAATTGAGGCTGACTGTAGTAATAGAAGCCTAGTTTTATTAAAATTGTGCACATACTTCTTACATGGCTGTCATAGTCAGGACAGTTTGCCTCTTGTTTAGGATGGGAAAGGGCAGGACATTGAGTCTTTCAGAAAGAAATGAGTTGTCATACCTGTGGTAATACTCTGAAAATGGAATTTTCAGGAGATGTGTTAGTGTTTGGATAAGTCATATAGATTTAGTAAGCATGTAAGACCATAAGATGTATGGTCTGTCTAATGTGGTACCTAGAGTATGATTTCTCTGTGTGTTCACTGAATATCGAAAAACTGGATTTGATTTTATGGATATAATTGTAATTAGTGAAGTTGGAGGGGTTGGTGTTAATGTGCCCAGTTGGAGGAGTGTATGTAATAGTTAATCCTTTAGCTTCAGTATTCTTGTACTTAAAAATTGGAAAAAAGTTGTGGCATGCAAATGATAAAGAGAGGACAACTCGACCCTTGAGTGGAGGATAGATTTGCACATTCATCCCAGATTAATAAGGAAACAAGTTTGTGTTTGCTTTACAGAATTCTTATATTTGAGTTTTTCTGAGCTCAGGAAGTTTTCTTATAAAACAGCATCTTGACAGAAACTGAACCTGTGCCATGTAGATGTGAATAGTATGTGAAGGGGAAAGAGGCAGATACATATTCTTCAAGGGGCTGCCTGCCAAACCCAGCTATAAAACCTCTTTCAATCCATTTGTATTTTTACTGTCTTCAAGAGGGTAATTCACTTTGGCCAGGCAGTGGAATATAAAAATCAGAAAAGCTGAAATCCTTTTCTTTTTCTCAGCAGAAGATTGTGTAGTCCTACATATATAACACTGCTGCTTCTGGAAAGAACTGAGAGCTTTTGTGTATGTAAGTCTTAAGAAATTAGGATAATACTGAAAATTAGAAATTCAAATTCAGCTTCTTCTTAAACATATAGCAATAATGACAAACCTTTTTATTTGCTCACTTTTTTTAGTGCTGCTGAATTTGGAAAGGGTTTGTTTCCCATTTAAGTAGTATCTGGTGCTTCTTAAGGCATCTCATGAAGTGGTCTTCTTCATCCCACCACCAGACACCTAGCACAGAACACTGCTAGGTATTGTAGAAACCAAGGGTGTTGAGCCCAAGATTTTGAAATCAGCCTGAGTGCTCTTGGCATTTTGATTCTGAACCAAATATGTTCATCAATATGTGTTCCTTCCTGAACAAAGGGTGGTGGTGTGCTGCTCTTTAGAGGAAGGGTCTGGAGCACAAGTCCTGTGAGGAGCAGCTGAGGGTGCTGGAGTTGTTTATCTGAAGAAAAGGAGGCTCAGGGGGTGCTTACCTACTGCTCTCTAAACTGCCAGAAAAGAGGTGTAGTGAGCTGGGGTTGGTTTCTTCTCCCAGGCATCCAGTGATAGGACAAGGGGAGATGTCCTTATGCTGTGCCAAAGGAGGTTCAGATGGGATATTTGGAAAATCTTTGCTGAAAAGAGAGTTAAGCATTGGAAGAGGGTACCCCACCAGGGAAGTTACAGGTCACCATCTCTGGCAGTGTTCATGAAATCAATAGACATGGTACTGTGTGATGACATGAGCATGGTGGTGTTTGGTCAAAGACTGGACTTGATCATCTTGGAGGTCTTTTACAACCTTAGTGATTTTAGGATTCTTTTGTTCTATATGGAACATCCCTATAGCCCTAGAATAATGTAGGATGGAAGGGAATCTCTGGTGCTCCTGTGGTCCAGCCCCTGGCTCAAAGCAAGTCCAGTTTGAGTAGACAGATGATGGCATTCCTTTAACATATCCCCAGGGAGATCCAACACTCTCTGAACAGCGTGTTCCAGCATTCAACAAGCTCGTGGTAATTTTTTTTTTCTTATATTGAGTTGACATTTCCCATGTTCCAGCTTATCTGCTGCCTCTTGTCCTGTCACTCTTTCTCTCTGAGAAGAGCATGGCTCCCACTTTGTGTACATGCCATCAGGTGGTTTTAGACAGCAATACACTCTCCCCTGAGCAGGTACAGCTCCTGCAGCCCCTGCCTGCCCGTGTGTCCTGTGCTGCAGCTCTGACCTGGCCACCTTCCCTCATCTCCCCTCAGTAAATCTTGTCCTGAAGAGCCCAAGGTGGTGCCTGCTGCAGTCTCAGAGGATGAACAGCAGGGATGATCACATCCCTGCATCTGCTGGCTGCCTCCCAGGATGTGGCTGCTCTGTTCCTGTGGGGACACACTGCTGACCCATGTCCCACATGGTGTCCACTGGGATCTCCACACCTTCTTATGCTTTCCAGCTGGTTAACCCCTGTGGTGCACTGGTGCATGGGGTTGTTCCTCACTGCTTGCAGGATTTAGCATTTTCCCTCGCTGAAATTTGTGTAGATGGTAGATAGCACTCAATGTCCACTTTGTATCATCATTTTAATCCATGAGGATTCATCCCTATGGAGCACCTTGAGGGATGTGATTGTACCAGGTACAAGTTAGAGCCCAATTTGACCCTCCTGGTCCTCAGGCTGCAGTCTGACATTACACCTGACCTGGTATAACTGCAGCCAGCTGCTGAAATGAATAGCTTTGCTCTGTCCCCAATCTGACTACAGGCTTCTGTTAATTTTCATATATCAAATTTTGTTGACTGTTCAACCACAGAGTAGGATCAGCAATTTGAAGAATAGATGGCCATCCATCTGCCCTGGGAAAAAAAAAAAAAAAAAAAAATTTCTTTTGTCCCTCCCAGAAAGATTGAATGACTTGCCCACAGCTGGATAGATTGAGGTGTGGTGCAGAGAAAGACAAGACCGGACCTGACCTTTTGGTATCTGCACACAGTTATTCTGGGTTAGGTTGATGGTGATTGGATGTTTTACAATATAGTTTGGTTGGTCACCTCCAGATTTTTTTCTGGGTTGGCAAATATTGTAGGCAGGTCGATAAAACAAAATTCTTGGGAGATGAATCATAGATGTATTAAAATTCTACAAGTCGTTTGAGAGAGCTGCTTTAAAAATGCTCCTAATTCTCATTTTAAAAATAGATTATCCAACTGTGAAAATCTCACTGAATATTTATTAAAGGATAAGTAGCTAATTAAAACCCTGTCCCGGTTTTTGCAATACCTAGCACTGTTCAGTGGGTGACTGGTGGTGAGATATCATTGTATTTGAAGGCAGATATGCTGCTCTTAGCCTAAAGTTCTATATATAGTCCTGCTCACAACTTAGAGAGCTCAGAAACTGAAACCTTGTTAATTGACTGCTACCACCTTCTGTTGTGCCTTCACTCATACTGGCACTGAAATGCTTGAGCAGAGCTGCTTGTGAGTGGGAGAGGGTACAGGAAAACTGACAAATGTGTTGGGTATGAATTCCCAGTGAACAAGACAGCAAAACAAACTTTAAGACTTATTTATGGGTTTAGAAACCTGTGAGGGGAGAAAATGTCTGTCTGTACCTTGGGGTGGACAGCTCCAAGGAATATCTCTCTGGAGGTTTTTTTAGAGCAAGATGTCTTGCATATTTGGAGAACAATAAAGAATTGTTGCCCTCTCCCACTGGAATGGAAGGGCTAATAGTTGCTAATAGTGTTTAGCGACTGAACTCCTAGAAAATAAACCAAGAACAGTGTTTTTATGGGCTAGGAAACCCCCTACGTGCCCTCCCATCTAAGGAGGCTCTGTGACTTGCTGTGGTGCCTGTGAGCTTTGGCATGTTGGGAGGTGTCATCTGCCTGGTTCTGTCTTTGTGCCATAGGAGGTCTGTAATCTTGTTCTTCTCTTCTGGTTCTAACTGATTTACCTTTTGATTGTCTGATTGCTTGAACAGTGATGAGATAAGCCAATTTGAAGTGGGTGGTCCCTACTTCTCCTTTAGCTGCTGCTTGGTGCATCTGTTCTGTGCTCAGTTGGAAGTTCAGCTGGACCTTTATTTGGTATAAATACCTAATAAATGCCTAATATAAATACCTAATATAAATATAGGTGTATATATTATATATATATATACACACCTATATGTATTGGGTATAAATACCTAATATAAATGTAAACAATATATACCTAATATAAGTACCTTCCTGAGTCAGGAAGATATATTTACCTTACCTCTCCCTACTGCTCCTTATATATTACATACAAGACTGTTCAGTAGTTACAGTCATTCCTTAGAGCAGTGAATTGTGCACAGCTCCAGCATGTCACCATCCCCAGGATTATTAATGGTGCAAAGCCTGCTGTTTTACTGAGACATCTCATGAGAGCCCAGCTGGGTCATGAGCTGAACCCAGCATTGTTTTCTGTAGAGACTGTGGCAAAACACAGTTGAAGGTACTGTCCTGCCCAGGGCATGCAGCCATGCATAGGAGTGAAAGATGCCAGGGTAGCTCTGTGGCAGTGAGGGTGGTTCTGTGATGCATCAGTGGAGCAGGGTGCTGGTTTTGTGGGGCTTTATTTTGGAGCAGGTTACCAGTGGTTATAAGAAGTCTGTGTGTTTCTGTAAATCAGGATGAGATGTCTTCCTGAAAGCATGCAGGAGATCAACTACAAGTTCTTGTCTCAGCTCTGGAATAGTTGAAATCCCTTGGCTTGTGTCTTCCCAGTCAAATAGTAGTGCTATGTTCTAGGCTTGATTTTGTAATAATTTGTTAAGAATAAAACATTATTAAATGGTTTCTTTCACATTTGCAGTAGAAACCCAGGATAACGTTTAAATTGTATCACTCCATTTTTGAGACTTTTTGGTAGTTAGTCACTATATAGAAGTGTTTCACATTTACTAATTTTTATTTAAATGTATGTATGTTCATTTGAATAAACTTTGGGTTGGTCCAGATGACCTTCAGAGATTCTTTCCAACCTCAACTCCTCTGTGAGTTCATAAAACTATTTTATTATTCTATGTATTAGAAGTATCTCTGACTTCAAAAAGTATCAAAATCTGTTGCAGACAACAGTTATGACCTAAAAAGACAGCATTGGGAGTTTTTTTAAATATATAACACAGAAGTTTGCTGCTGCTGCTGCATTGCTGCTAGACAGGACAGGTTTGCTCACTGGAGTGCAGCTCCATCACAGCCTGTCTGCCACACCAGAGACAGTTGTCTTCCGGTTAGGGTATTGAGTAAAATTCATGGTACAATATCCTCTTTGAAACAGATGGAAATTTATATTTCCATCTGGATCTATACTAAGATGATGTTGGACCTCGTTGTACAGTGTCGTGCACCGATCATTTAGTTGGGTCAGAGAGTAAGGCAGTATTCAAGGCTGTTTCCATAAATTGTTTTTCTGTATCATAATTTTAGGTAAGTGACAAGGTAAGAAGTTTTTGGACTATAAAAACTTGGGTAAGAGGAAAAAAAAAAAGTGAAACTCAGAATTCATTAACAGATATCAAAAAAGATAATAATATTGACACTCTGTGTGTCCTCATGATTTTTAAAATTATCACCAATGGTTCAGAATGGATGGCAGTGTTGAACATTTACTTAGCTGGTTTCAAATGGATTTTAGTAACATTATACAGAAACAAAGGACAGCATTGCTTTTATTCTTTTTCCAAGTAATAAAAAAAAAAAAGAATCTTTTAAATGTAATTCAAGTGTAGAATAAACTTCTTTTAGCTAGTTTAGGGAGAAAAATAATGTTTAAGTTTAGCACAGAGTATCTGTGTAGCTTTTGTGGTGGAGACAGCCTTGCAATTGGTATGAATTTGATATCATTTGTGGGAGAATGCCATGCAGAATTTTAATGAAATGTTAATGAAAGAGTGTGATCAGATGGACTTCACCATGAGGCAGAGGGTGTGTGTTATGTTTGTGCCCCATTAAGCCATATTTTGATAGCTTGGATAGGGATTTAGTTGGACATGAGCTTTGGGTGGAGTGAAATGTGCTCTAAATCCTCACCATCCTTTGCTGCATATGAAGTGATTTGTCTATCTGGTTCCCTTAGAGAAAAAGCCTCTGTGGTTTCTGTGCCCAGACAAGGAAGTGCACAGCAGAGAGCTTTTGTTTTAAGAACATTGATAAAAGGAAAGATTTAATCAAGTGTAAGGTGAGCTGTTGTTGGGTAGGGAAAACAAGAAATGTAGACACTGTGGGTTTTATAACTAGGATAGGTTTTTTTCCCTTTGAGAATTCACTAACATTTGCTTTCTGAGCACAAAGATTAAGAGAAAGACTTTGATGTGGTAAAAAGTTGTGAGGACAAATGCTGGTTTTTAATGTATAAAAGTCATCACTCTCGTGTGACTATTTAACAACATAAAAGCAGCTGCATTTGCCTCTACTTAACTCCCTGTAATGCCAATTTTATTTTCTTTCTGTAACTGATCCTGTTAGTGATGATCTACAGATGATACTACATTTCTTAGATACACAACAATTTGGACTTGAGTGCTCACTGTGTTTTTGTATCTTTAGATATTATTTTTTCCCCTGAGAAGCTGTAACCATTTGCATTTGAAATTGCCTGTTTGATGTATCCCTTTGATACTTAAGCCTGTAAGTGGCTGGAAAACTGAATGAGAACTGGGCAGGCAGAGGAAAAGAAGCCAGACTATAATCAGTTCCTTTATGGAAAGATATTTAACTTTGATAAAGGCATGAGACTGTAACCAGTTTGCTTTTGTTTCTGCCCTTGTAGGTTGCCTTTCCCTGCGGGTGACCGGGTAACTTTCAATGGGAAGGAATGCATCTGCCAGAAATGTTCCCTGCCCCCTTCCAGCAGCACTGGCTCCTTCCCTGTACAGAACCTGAGGAGTAAGTACAGATCTCTGCTCTTCTCAGTCAGTGCTTCTTAGTCTGCACAGGTTTGAAAAACAGAATTTTACACTGGTATTTACACCTGGAACTTCTACTACTCTGCTGCATAGGAGCTGTCACAAAATAGCCATGTGAAAAGGTATAAGGTGGTTTTTCAAGCAAGGCTGATATTAAAAAAAAACAAAGATGGTGCCATTATAGGATTAACAATACATTGAACCTCTCAAAAATTTGATTAAACTGAACTAAATCAAATTATTTGGAGAAAAACATAATATAGATGTTAATATTTTCTAGGATTTAGTCCAAGTCCAGCTGAAATAAAATCGACTGTGAGATTTAATGATTTGTAAGTGTTCCAGTATTGCTTCAGAAAATATCAGTGGCAGGATTGCATGGCTAAATGCTACAGAGGAAGGGGTTTATTGTGTGAAATGTCACAGGGGGACATTCACCTTTTCCTCAGACTATTGTACACTATCAGAAGATACAAACACTATGGGAAAGACATGTGATCTTTTTACATCTACCTTTTTGCAGTAGATCATAGAGACGTGGTGCTTGTTTTGCTCATGAAGTGCTGCCATGCTTTCAGAGTCCACCACTGCCTTTATGTAATTAAACAGCAGCAGCAATTCAATGAAACAGCAAAGACAAAAGAAAATTTTAAGAGTGTTATGTCAAGCTGGATTCAGCATAGCTGAGGAAGGGCCCCAGGGGTTGCTTATCTTCCTGCATAAGGAATCTAGCCCAGAAAAATCTCTCTTTTTTATTGTTTTCTTTTTCCCCCACATTTCTTCACAGAAGTTTTCACCATCTCATTTCTGCAGTTCAGCAAAAGCTGTTGTGTGATGCTCTGTGAGATGCTCTACTGATTGTTCTTGCTAATGCTGATTCTTGCTCTCTCAGGGGTAGCTTGGCCCTCTCTGTTAGGTGCTTTCTCTTGCCACTTATTCCAGAGATGGATCCTCCTTGGCCATCTTTGCTGTCTCCTTGTTGTATGAGAAAAGTGCCTTTGGCTATAATGGACATTATTTGCCTGGTTGAGTACTGACAGAACAAGTTCATTTGATTATCTGTGATACAGAATCCTTTAATGTATTTACATTTCCTTTCTCTGTGCCCACACACACCGTGGAGAGTTTTTCTTGTCATTGCACTTCCCCAGCTCTCTTGTGTCACTGCATGATCCTTCCCAGAGCAGAGGTACCTGCAAACCTCAGCAAACCACTTGCCTCAGAGGGAAACAGCACTGGGAGCACATCTTTGAGGCAAAGCCTGACCTTGGAAAATAAAAGTTTATCTTCTCCCCGAATTAAATAGAGCAATGAATGGTGTATCTCCTGAAAATAGCTTTCTTGGAAAAGACCTTAATGCTTTAAACAAATGACTCTTGTTAGTAGTGCACAAAAACATATGCTTCAGGCAAACTCTTTTGAGGAAGGAGTAGTACATTGACCCACTGTAACATTGGGTTTGTTCCTGTCTCAGAACTGTCTGATGTGTACCATGTGTGCTGTTCCTATTTATCTCAGCAGTGCTTTCAGAACATCTCTTGGGGACTCACTGAGCTCCCAACATCACTGCGCCCCCCTTGACATGTGCTTCTATTTTCATCCTCCTCTTTTGCTTCTCACCTCCTTCATGCATTCCATTTGCAAGAAATGAAGAATGTAAAATACTTGCTTTCTGCCTGAGTCCTGATGGTTTTTTTATTATATAAGTACCTACCTCTCTGTTTTGTTTAGTTTTATAAAACAGTAGCTCTGAAAACCTCTTGTGACAGTGCTGATTTTGAGAGAGCACTGAAGAAAAAATATCAATATGTAGCAGCAAATTGATGTGTTTTGCAGAGTTATTGCTTGAAATTAGTTGAGTCACCAAAGGATGCTCCATCCAAGATGGGAAGACAAGGACACTGCATTAGTAGGCACTGTTGGCATAGCAACCACAATATTTGTTTGTAATTATCTGGCACTTTACAGAGAAAACAGCAGTTGGGAAAAAAAAAAACAGCTCACAAAATGCTGCATTTCTGCCCACCCAAGCTTAATCCAGATAAAAGGTGAACGACATCTGAGCACAAAATGTTGTAATCAGTTTGTGAAATAAACCCTCAAGCAATGAGATTAAATTAGATCTCCAGATGAATCCCCAGTACAGGGGAGATCACAAACAAATTTCTGATTGCAGCTAAAAAACAGATACTGTAGAATACTGCAGGGACTAAAACCAGGCACACACCCAAATGTTCTTTTTTTATTAGCAAAACTCAAATGTTCTGATCTGTAGAACACATGCTTTTGTGCTAGGCTTGTTTCCACATATTGGTGCTCGAGAGGGTAACATTAAAGAGACACATTATTGCTCCCTCAATACATTGCAAATCACTAAAGGGAAATACAAACTGTGCTTTATCGTGTGCTCAGATGTGAAACATTTACAATTTCACTTACACTGTCTCATTAGGGTCATGTAACCAACTAAATACAGTCTTAAATCAGAAAGTTTTTAAGAGGACTGTTTAAATGTCTTAATGAGATCCTAGGTTGAGGGTTCTTGCTTAATAGCTAGATAAATCTTTCTAATGTTTTTGCATAACTTTCTCTTCCATGTAAGACATTGTTATGTTTTGGTTTTTTTTTCTCTCCTGGCCATTCTGAATGGTTAAATGTCTTTCAGGTATTGTCTTTTCTTTAGAAAATTGTTGGTATATCTGAAGAATTCCTAAAAATACTATATATTTTTTCCACATGAGATGGAAGATATTTTATGGAGGATTAGAAGGATTTCTGAGATATTGGTACTAGAATCAATTTATCACTGGCATTTGTCCCTTTTTTCCACATATTCTGACTATTTTAACATTTAGTAGGAAAATCATACATAGGCAGGAAATCTGCAGAGTGAAGAGTGAATGAGAAATGGAGCTTGTAGGGTATTAGAGGGTTCATTCAGGATATAGAGAACCAGATCCAAATCCCATGTCAATGTAACATCTGTAATCAGAGCACTCACTAGTAGACTGTTCACATGGAAACTGAGTGTTGATTTGGCATTTACAAGCCTAGTCAAAATCTTCCATTGTTTAAAAAAAAAAAAAAAAAAAAAGGCAACCAAAGCCCCAGACAGTCCTGTTCTCAGTTACTCTTTATGGGGAGTATAGTTAGTTCACCTACAGCCTGTTTCACCATCATAGACTAACCTCTGTTACCCAGTTATTGCATGTTTTACCTGTATTTTTTGTTAGCACCTCTTGGAGCTTTATATAAGTGAATTTTAATAGAGAATAAATACATAGGCTGCCATCACTTTCACATACTGAAATGTCACTAATGCCTCTTAAGTATTGGTGTGTTCTTACTGGTTACAGGAAGTTTCATACCAGAATTTCAGCTTGAGTTTTTTTCATGGTTGCGAAAAAGAATTTTGAAATAAGTAGAGCTTGCAAATCCAAAGGCAAAGGCTAATGTGAAGAATGAGTTATTTATTTTACTCTTTTTTTTTTTTTTTTTTTATCAGGCCGACTTGCGATGCTTGAAAAATTAATCAGCAAAACTTAGGTTTTTTTAAATACGGTATAAATTAATTAAAATAAAGCCTAAGTCATTAGGAAACTGAAGCCATCAGCTTTTTTTCTTTAAATAATGCCTGTCTTGTAGCAATGTCAGAGCTTCCTAAGGGCAGCACCCCTTGCCATCCATCAGTGAGCAGTGGAGTGAGCTATGGAGCCTTGAGAGCTGTTACTGGGACACTGATGGAGCTTGTACTGCCAAAATCAACTGCTGCGTGACCACCTAACCAACAGGATTCACTCATTTGGGTTTTTCTCTTGCAGATTGTGGGGGTTGTGGTTCAGAAATAAAAAATGGTCAGTCCTTGGTTGCCTTGGACAAGCACTGGCATTTGGGCTGTTTTAAGTGCAATACGTGTGGCAAGCTACTGAATGCAGAGTATATCAGCAAGTAAGTAGAGGAGTATTTTCACCTCTTTTCAGCATTCTTTTAATGCCAAATAATTAATATACCATTGCATACCCTTTTATGTTTTTATATATATGTTCAGAGGTATATAAGATATTAGAGATTACTGTCTAAATTATTATCTGAATTGTATTTAAAAATGGAATGGAGAAAAGTAAAGTCACATTTTTCCATTTAGCTGGAATGGGTCTTGACAAAGTAGATATGCTACAGAGAGGCAGCAGGTGGAATGTGTTTTCAAGACCCAATTGTATGCCCTTAGTTACCTGAGGTTTTGCTCTCTGTGATGCTGTAATGTCAACAAGCAGGTAATGTCCTTTCTATATGTGTTACATAAGAAGAAATGTTAGCCAGAAATCCATTCAGGATGTACATACCATGCCTTTGTGCTGCTTCAGACCCTCATGCTGTCAGACTGGGACTGAATGTGATGACAGCACTGAGGAGCAGCCCAAAGTATGCACACAGACCACATCCCATGTCATCACTTTCATCAGGCCAGTGACATACAGGCCTTTCACTGGCCAAGGCACCTGGGATTAATTTCTGCTTCAGAAAAGTGTGTTGTGTTGAAATTTTCTTAAGCAGCAAAGTAACTCAATCATCAGTGCCCAGACATGATGAAATTTCAGAGCCTGCGTCCCACTGGCTTTCAACAATTCTTTGGATTTCCATTAACACAAGTACAACATTCAATTTCACAGCTTATGCTGGAAAACCATATTTATTAAAAGGGTGTTCTTAAATAAGGTTTTGCATTGTCTCAATGTTGTGCTAGTGTGCTGTATTTCAGTACAGTGCTTTTTTTTTTACTTGTTATTTAATATAACCCCTCCTATAAACTGTAAAGATTAATTATTACAAAATCTTCTTTATGAAAAGGCTAAATGCCAAACTAAATAACTCAAGAGAAGAAACATCCTGTCTTTAATTAATAAATTAATCATCGTGATAACTTTTAGGTTAGTCTCTAAGAAATCCAACTTCCATGCTATAAAATTAATTTCTAGATTTCTCCAGGGAAATGTCTGATAAAATTATGTCTCTGTAGGTAAATCTGTCTGATCATGGGCTGCTTTAATATAACAAACAAAACATATTTAACTATGTTTAACTTGAACTTTGAAACACAAGAAGAGTCACCAGTTTCTTCTTACAGCAATTTGTTTTTATTCATCAGTTTAATGGTCTACGTGTACAAGTTAGTAAAATATAAAATGAACAGATTCTTCTCAGGACAATAGTCCAAATGTTCTGGTCTTGACACTTTAAAATAAAAACTGAGGCTCCAGGTTTTTTTCTTCGTATCTCTAAATTGTGTCTTAACTCACTGGTGGTGATGAATTAGCTGGACACATTATGCATGAACACAGTGCTGCTCAGGCTGAGTTCTTGTAGTCATTACTGGCTTCTGTGGAGCACATTCCCAAGATGTTTGATCCATGACTGTCTTTAAGCAAGTCCAGTTAAGAGTGCCAGTAGATTTAAATGTTTATCAAAACTTGGTTTACAGACAAGATATTTGAGAAATTACTCTCTGCAGTCTCAGCTGAAGGGTTAGGTCATACATATACTGGATGATACATCAATTGGAGGAATTAGATGATAAGAGGAGAAGAGTGATATGTAGAAATAACTATCTTTTCCACAGAGGGGAAAACATGTGAAACAAGTGAATGGGTAACATGATTAAACAGGTGATGTGAGGGTCTCAGAGACTGAGTGTTGTTACAAGGCTGATGGGTGAGTTTAGCAACAAAGGAGAAAAGTGGTCCAATGTAGTTGTTCATTACTATTCAGCTTTTTACAATATTAATAAATACGAGATACTTGGGGGGCAGGAAAGCTCATAAATACCTTATGAAGTGTTGAAACATTGACAAATTTTCGATGCATAATCCCCTAGTAAAGCAAAATCTGTAGAGCCTGTTGTTCTTCCCTAGGGATGGGGTTCCATACTGCGAAACGGACTATCACGCCAAGTTTGGGATCAGGTGTGACAATTGTGAAAAGTACATCACAGGAAGAGTGCTCGAGGTAAGGAGAGCCTGTCATTCAAGCACATCTCCAAACAAAAAGATTAGCTCTTTTGGGTTGAGTCCTCTGCTCACAAATGAGTGTTAATGCAACAGCTTAATGTTACTTTTATTAAATACCAGGAACTTTTTCTGTAATCGGGTTTTCTGTTTCTTGTTTTAATGATTTGGTAATACACAAACTCCCTAAATGGATATTTATGGTACTGGAGGATGTTGAGGCAGAAAAAGTAATAAATGAATGTGTTATCAGACACATTTTAAAATTTGCATTAAATTAATTTGTAATTTCTGCTTTTTTATTCTCCTTTATGTTCCCCAAAGATAGGATGAAGCAGTTGAAAAGTAAAATGAATGATTCAAACTGTTTTTGCACCCAGAAATGAACTGTGTGGCAGAGATTTTTTTTTTTTTTGTGCTTGTTGTTCTAAGAAGCAGGAGGTTGTTTAGTGGAGGTGTATGTTTATGCATTGTGCAAAAATTTCCATATAACTGACCCAGTGTCACAAAGTGAATATATTTCTTTGATCTGAATAAAATGTATCCTTGGATCTAAGTGTATTGTTGCCCTGTTAGTGTCATCAATTTTCTACTTTTTTCTTTCTGCTTTTCCTGTGAAGTTCAAGCAGTACTGGAGATAGGGAGAGTTGCTCAGTTCACTCTTTTCTCTTCATCAGCTAAGAAAGCCTGGAGAAGTCCCAAAGGGCTTCCACCAGAGAAAGATCTGCTTGGAGTCACACAAAGACCTAACTGCCCAAGTGGTGGACAATTATAACTTCTTGGGAGCTGATGAGCAAGTATCCATCCTAGATGGGAATCTGTATTGGATGGAATGCTATGGTGTTAACATAGGCATGAGAGACTTCCATTAACAAATGTTTTTACAGATCTCTCTGAAAAGAGATTTCTATAAGGGAATTTGTAAGAGTATAAAGAAAGCTTTCTCACTTTTTTTGCACACAATTGTCTCAGCTGGAAGAGGCAAAACAAAAGAAAACATCTTAAAACCTTCAAAAATGTAAAAGGTGACCAGTGGAAGCTGTTATGTGTTTTCAGAGATGTTAACAATTGACGCTGAATGAAAAGGAGTAAAAGGGGGTGAGATTTGAAAGTGAAGGTAATTAGGAGAGGTGAATGCAGAGAGAAGAGTTAAAGCTGTGGCAAATTTGGAGTGCACTTACTCAGAGCAGTTTACAAGGAGTGATTAATACTGAGATAGGAGAAAAACAGAAGCTCCAGTTTCTCTACTGACTCTTGGCTTCACAGTATTGTGTTTTTCTGTCCTGGTTCTTGCCTTGAAATATGTGCAAGAATGCTCTTTTTATGTGGTAATATTTTACCTGCAGTCTGGTTAAACAATAGCATGTGGTGTGATGTGATTAAGA
The DNA here is from genome assembly GCA_030060385.1 of Muscicapa striata striata. Lineage (NCBI taxonomy): Eukaryota > Metazoa > Chordata > Aves > Passeriformes > Muscicapidae > Muscicapa > Muscicapa striata. Next base: position 1,139,966 of record JAREIS010000048.1, read on the forward strand.
ACTGGGTCCTTACTGTCTCTGTGGGTAATAAAAAGAAAAAGAAAAATCTTAAAGGTCTGCACAGTAACAGTACCAAGTGTGATTTATGGGGCCTGGGAGCACATGTGACTGTGGTTGATTCTCCTGACTGCTTGGTGAGAGTGTACTGAGTAGGAAGACAGTTCCTTGTTTTTATTGTGGACAGGCCAGTAACAAACTTGGGAAAAGCTAATTTTTGAAAGCTATTGTAAGGCTTCTACCATGAGAGATTACATGTGATGGTTTTGGTCAGTGTGTGTGTGTGTCCCTCTCCTGTCCATTCCCCTAAGCAGCACTACAGCTCTGTAGCACTGATTCTCATTCTGCTTTGGTACTGGTTCAGGCTGGGAGCTACTTTCATTGGTCTGTGGCATTTAACTGTGGAAAAACAGATGCAAGATTCTGAAACCTTTAAAGAAAATAGATGAGAAGAAAGGACTTTTACCATCTGTAAAAGCACAGATTGTATCACTGTGAAACAGGAAACATAAGTTGATGTTGGGATGAAGCAGGAAATGGATTTGAATGGTTACAGTGACATTTAATGTCTGGACACTTGTTGGAACAACCTGGAAATTTTATCATCTGTAAACTTTTTTCCTATAGAATTGGACAAAACATTTGTTGATTTGTGTGCAAGAAAGCTAATGAAGCTTGAACACAGGTGCATGTCACATGTCCTGGCATTCTGCTGTCACAGTAGGTTCTGTTCCTCATGACATCTCCCAGGATATCTGCTCCCATCCCCTCTGTTTTTCTATGACATATCTCAAGAGCTTTCTGTAGTTCCCACTGCCTGTTTAGAAGCAGTGACTCACACTGTGAGTCTTCTTGCATGGTGATCAGCCTGGATTTCCATGAGTCTGTGGAGCTCTGTAAGGGATCACTTAAAGCAGCCATTGAGTTTACCTGTGTGGACCATGGAGAGCTGCTGGGTGAGGAGGCAATGCACTCATTCCTTCTTTCAGCAGGAAGCCACACAAAAAGTCATGGGCTGAGCAAACAAACTGGAAAGGATGTAGAGAGTGTGTCCATAGCTAATGTGGTTAAGGCATTTGCTGTTTGTGTGCAGCAGATGGACTTGTTCAAAAGGCTTGGGCTGGGGCTGATCTTTTCTCTCTCTCTGGTCTTGGTATTGTACTCCATGTCTGTCACCAGCAGGCTCGTTGACATGTTTGTGTATCTTCTGGTCAGGAGGTCAGAAAAAATACAGGGTTGTCATGCCTGTTCTTTGTGTTCTTTCATATTATTTGTGGAATTGTCTGGAATACTGACACATTTTTCAAAGCATCGGTATTTCTTCTTACCATCTTGAGTACTATCTGGAGAAACACAGAAATAGTAGGGCAAATTGCTCCTAAAGTGGAGGGAAGTCTTGACAGCAATACTTATCAGGCAGAGGAATACTCTCTCAAGGGAGCTGCTGGAAACTATCACTTAGAAAGTCTTATAATGAGATTGGACAAGGCACTGGAGAATCTGTGTTAGGGAGCAGTTCTGCAATGACAAAGGGAGGGACTATATGACCTAATAGGATTTTTTCCATCTCTGATTTTTGTGATAATGTCAGGAGGACAGCTGCTTTCACAATTATTCTGTGCCCAGATTTTATAATACTGTCTCCCTTTCCAACACTTGTTCATTTTAAGTGTTTATTCAGCAGAAAGGAAGGGAGAGTCAACTAGTGTGAGTTACTGATAAGTTATAAAAATATGGCTGTTTTTGTAGGTTGTCAGCCAAATACAATGATGATTTAGTTACCTAAATTCTTCTCTCAGCCCATTTTCTGGAGGCCAGATTAATTCCATGTAGTAAATGGGCTTAAACACAAGACATCTTTGTTTATAATTCCTTTCTAGTTTCTTTCTTCCTCTCCTGTCCACCTTGGCTTCCACCCACTCTCCCAGGGAACTTGTACTGGAAAAGCTGTACAAGGGGCTGAGCAGTTCATTTATGGAGATGATAAATTTTATAACTTTTGAGAGCAATGATTTTGCTGTTTGGTTTGTTGTTGTTGTTTTTTTTAACCCTGCCCACCAGTGCATTTATGGGCAAGATTTGCTTTGTTTGTGATGCATACAGAATACTCTCAAATACAAATCAGTCCTCTCCTAGAAGTTGTGTTATTTTATCCCTGACCATGTATATTGATAAACCTGCCAGCTTAAGTGAGGAGCAAGAGGTTGCTGGAGTTTACTTTCATAGTTTGACTTAAAATGCACTGTGAAAACCTCTAGGGAAAGAAAGGGTTTACTTCAGTGCTTATGCTGTATCTCTGCTGCCAATCCTGCAATAGTTATGATCATGCAATAACACGCATTTTAAAATAACAAGCCATTGATTTTTATGACCAGCCATTTCCCTTTTGTCATGTTGCAATCTATTTCTCTTCACTTAGCACTAAAAATATTTTTTCTCCTTTTTCTATTACAAGCAGTAATTTATTAGATGAAATTTTAACTTGTGCTATTGAGCATATAACCAAAAAAAAAATTATTGTCTTTAAAAAAATATATACTGTATTTTGTATGATAATTCAGAGCCTGCTTTAAACCCCTTTCATTCAAGAAAAAACTTTCCATTTGTTTCCTCATTTTTAATCAGTCTTATAGCTGCGTTTTGCTGGGGGAGGCAGAGATGTGTTGTCTGTCTCCCAGTCCTTCCCACACAGCAGGTTGTGTAAAAGGTTTAGAAAGCTGTTGAGGTGCATGACAAAACTGTGTGACAGCCAATGACTCCTCCTTGTCCTCTCCTGGGAGGCATGTCTGGGTTTCCTTAACATCTGATACTTAGAAATATCATCTCAATTCCAGCATCTCTCTATTTTAAAGGGTCTGCATTAGAATAATTAAAAATGCTTTGGATAAGATTGATTTTTAGCTTTTTAAAAATGTTGTCCCCTTTAATTGATGAACTCTAAGAAGAATTTGTAGAGAGTAGTCTTAGTTCCTCTCAACTTTTATTTTACAAAACTGAGTTAACCCAATTCTCCTCTGCTCATGAAGTCAGCTCCAGGCTTTTCTGGTGATGCTGGCAGACCTTCCACTGTGGGTTCCCAGCTGGAACCACCTTCTCTCAGCATGGAGGAGCACTGTACTCCAGAGAGCACCTCACCACTATCTTGTGCACTGACAGCAACCCCTTCCACCATTTCTAAAGAAAGTACTTTCCTGGTGTATCCCATGCTGGTGCAATTTTTTTCTGTGATTTCTTTAGCATTGACAGCCCATAACAAGATAGTACTTTGTGGGGAGGGGTTCTCTTCATATGCTGTTTCAGCTGGTGGTTTCCTACATTATTAGAGGAAACCTCCATATCTAAAGATAACCTTCTGGGGATGTTTTAATATTGGCTGTGAGGGGGTCATGTTTGCTTGGATATGCAACTGCATCCCATCAGTGGCCAAAATACCCCTCAGGGATATTTTCAGCACTCCACTTTATCTACAACTGTCCCATGATTCACAGCTACATGACTGTGGTGTGAAGGTGTCTTACAAGTGCTGTTGAAAAACACTTAGAGCAGTTGGAACCATCTTTATGTATGTGACACCCTAACACAGCAGCATGGTGCCCAGTTTATGTGGGGGAAGAAAGTTAGCATGTATGCTTACATGTATGTGTAAATGTCTAGGAAAAAAATAATCAATATATGTGTTTAAAATCTATTAATCTTAACCATATGTTAGTTTGAAATAAGGGAATAAATGCATGAGAAGTGCATGCACTAGGCATGAATGAGACCAGAAATGTCAGTAATTTATATGTCAATTAAATGTCACTTATACCTCAGTGATTTATTAAAACATGAATCTTATTTTACGTAGTTTGTTTTTGGCTTTGCCCTAGGGGTGAGCTGATTTTGTTTGCAGCCATATCTACGTTGTAAATCGATTGCCTTTCCCTTTGCAAGAGTCTCAGTGTAGCAGAGAGACGATACTAATTCTTTGCAGCAGGGAGTAAAAATTTCTGCCTGCAGAGTGGAAGAATGGTTCATTCTGCAATGTCTGTTACCCTGCTGTTTCATTAACAACAGGACCTACTGATGTGTGAAAGGACCTTGAGCAGCTTATAATATAGGCATTAATAGTGGAAGATGCAATAAAGGGGCTCTGTCTGCACGGGCAGAGGGTTCCCTGTGCATGGGCAGCCTCGGGAAGGCTCTCAGAGGATCCAGTGTCAGTGCTGCCTTCCTTAGAAACTGCTCTCTACACCAGGTTTCTCCCTTCAGCAGAGAAGAAAGAAAACTGTTGGAAAGACACATCCAAATAAATCAGCATTAGCTTTTGCAAAAGGAGACCATCCAAGGTAGGAAACGTTAAGCAGCACTTTCAATGCATAATGTTTGCTGGGATGCAAGGCATTTTGCAGCTTGGGAAATGGTCTCTGGTTTGTTGCCACTTCCATTTATCTGGGGCTGCTGGCTTGCAAAGGCAGGTTAATCATCAGTGCATTGTATCTGAATTTGGTTGGGTAAGTGTTGACAGATGACCTAGACTTTCTGCCTTAAAAAAGGCACCATTAAAAATACTATCAGCAAGCTAATAAATAGCAATGCAAATGCTTTTCTTTTTCCTTATCTTTTAGTCTTTTCTGTAGCCCAGTTATATTGGTCTAGATGAATTTAACTCATCTTTCTCCCACTTTGAGCCTTTCCCTTTTTACCCACTTCTTCTCTCCAGAAATAGAGCTACGCCTATCTGTATTTATTATCTGAACTGCTAAAAACTCACAAATTGTTAATATGTCAGGAGAAAACTATGCACTAAACCAAAATCTTTGCATAGCTTTTTCCCTGTAAATAATTTGTTAGGTTTATTGAAGAGCACTAAGTATCATTTGATGATAGCTTAAGACTTACAATTTTACCAAAGTAAGGGGTTCTGCAAACTATTTCTGAATAACTTCCAAAAGTTTAGGATTTGCAGGAAACTGGTTGATAAAGAAGAATGAATGACTTTTGCAGGTTTTGTGAGGGTTTGTTTTATTTATTTTCTCAGCTGCTTACTTGCTTTTTTGTTGAGAATTCCTCCCACATGTATGGGGAAAGTCCTCAGTAGTGCTGCTGTGCATTTGTACTTGTGTGGGTTTGTATATGTTAGTTTTAGGACATAGTTTGATTTTTGAGCCTGGCAGACTTGTGCTGTCCATTGCCTTTCCTCATGCCAAAATAAACTACAAGTTAACTGTCTTAAATTACCTGAATTGACTGAGTAAGGGGTCAAAGGAGGGATTCCTTGTCACCCTGGTACCTCCTGAGCCTCAGACCCCAGCAGCACACACACACTCTGCCAGTGACACTGCCTCTCTAAGCCATGTGTTGCTGTGGTGATGCATTAATACCCAGTGCTATTTGCCAGCATTTGGGTGCTCTTACAGTGTGAAACATTGCACCTCATGGATGTCTTCAGTCCCTCATCCAATTACTTGGTGTATTCTTCCATTCCTGGTGGTCCTCTGACCCGCACCAGGGGGATGCTGCAGCTCTGCAAAGCCCCAGACCTCCCCTGACCCAGTCAGCAGCACAAGCCCCTGCCTCCAGCTCTGTCCTGTAACCATGGCAGTGCTGCAGCAGTAAGTTGCTTTTGTTGATGAAGTATCTCCAGGATGCTCTGGCCCATGTGAAAATAGTTCAATGTGTCTGCTAATAGCAGGAGAGCAGCCTGTGACTCATTTCTTATAGCTTTAGGATTTTTTCCTCCTAGTAACCTTCAACATTTTTTGTACTTTTTCAAATTTCTTCTCCCTCCTCCCCAAGAACTTCTGAATGGTACATTGAGCTGGAAGTATGTGGATTAGATTTGAAAGTAGAAACTTCCTACTTTAAGGAAGGATTATTAATGTCAGTTCTTCATGTGACAGCAGCATTTCCACTCCTAGGTAAATCTAGTGATCCAGAACAGCAGTCCTTACTCAGGCACAGTGAGAGACAGCTTCTGTTCTTAGATGTTTGCAGCCCAGATCACCAAATTCAGCTTGAAAAGAGCTGTGCTGGCTTCCTCTGATAAATCAGGCAGTTGAGCTTCATTCTTCCCATCTGAAATGGGTGTGCTAAATACACAGCTGCAAAGTTGAAAATTAAGGGGAATATGTCTGCAAGTCATCTTTCTCCTTCTGCACTCCCTCTCTCCTATCATGAGTTGGCATAACTGAGAGCCAGCTGCAGCTTGTCTTGGCCCCTAGGTGGGTTTTAAGGAGTGGGAAAGGAAAGAGGAAAAGAAATAAAGGAGATTTGTTGAGCAGATGGAAAACAGAAGCCTCTTCCAGTCTCAGTAGGTGGCAAGAAAAATTGCAAAGCTGAGAAGAAAAAGACAAAAGAGGCAGATCAGTTGCTCCATAACAGAAACAACTGAGTGCAAAATCAGTGGTTTTAGGTATGACAGACCATTTTGGTTTACAAGAACATTTACCAAATTCTGTAGAAAAAAATGCACTGTTGCCCTTTTCTAGATTTAACCTGATTGTGGCAGGGCTGAATTTACTCCTGAGACAAAACTTGTTTGCAGATGTCACAGAATGAGATTACAGTTGCAATAGTGCTATTTTTCCTTTTATTTTTTTTTCTGGTAAAAATTAAAACCCTTATGGTTTTTTAATTACTTTTATTTTCTCCCACAACCATTAGAAACTTCTTCTTCTGAGAGTCCAGTATTATAGTAAGTTGTTATCATTCTGAGATAAATATTCCTGTTGGTACATTTGATTTGCCCCTTATACCTGGAAGAATAAGGAGTGTGTGGGAAGCAATTAAAATTACTCAAATGTGGGTGGGAATTCTCAAGGCTCTGCAAAGCACAGCAGGATGAGCCAGAACCAAAACAACATGAAATAACTGTACATGTGAGATTGCTAGAGCTGTAGGTAATGCTGCAGGTGTGTGTAGTGAACATTTCATGTGACTGTTTCTTGGCATGCACTAGGGTGATTAATGAATCCAGTAAGGAGAAGATGAGGGGGATGATTGATACAAACCATTACACTGCATTTACAGTGGTGTAAATCCTGATGAAAAGGGTTGGTTTGCCCTGGCACTCTGTTGCAGTGAGTCAGTGGTGAGTCAGGTCCACTGTGACTAAGAGAATTAGTGAGAGTTTTTCTCCACAGAATTCTGTCTTTAACTTCTGGCTCTCACACTTATTTCTCCTCAACACTGTTATATGACATAAACAATAGATATTTTGCCAAATACCTCTGCCTTGACAATGCTGGCTGTCCCTTCAAACCCAGCAGATGATATGACAGCTGTTTACTAACTTAACCATTACTGTATACAACTATTACTGAGTAATTCTTCGAGTCCTTCTGTTGCATATGCAAAACTCTGGCTTTGCTAGAAATGTCAGTGGAGATTTTATGTGATTCCCCTTAAAGCTGGTAACTGAGCAGAGTGTTCTATTCCAAGCACAAAAGTTATTTTCTGAATAACATCACTCTAATTTGGATATACTCCTTAGAATTCAGTTTATGGAAGCCAGTATAGTCCCTGCAATATGCCACAATGTGGATGCAGTGGCAGAGTTATCAGTGTGTGCATCCATTGGTAACACTTGATGGTGCAGTGCTGTGCACCTTCTTCATGGTACTCCTGAGAGAAAGGCAGGACAAACATCTTAGCCCTAGATTTTACACTGCCTTTTGAATTGAATGCACGTTGTGAAATGTGGGTTGAAGGACTGGCCAAGAGCAGGAGGATTGTATTAACACGTGGGAATAAGCAAGAACAACCCCTGATTGGGTTTGCCTAATTGGTGAAATAACTTGATAGGAAAATTTTCTAAGCCAGTTCTGTGCTGTTAGGTCAGAGAGTTGTTAGATAATATCTAATGTAGTTCTGGAAGCAGGAATTAAAACCTTATCTCAGCTAAAGTCAGGGAAATGCATTTACTTACAGAAATTTTGAATCTGCCTTTATAAATCAATGCAATGACTGATTGGGCTTTTTAGCAATAAAGTGCTGTATCTCATTCAAAAACTTTATTAAATTTCATAAAGGTAAATGTGTGGAGTTCCTTTTAGTACCTGTGCTTCATTATCAGTTTCCTGTACATTCCTGGCATGTAAGAAAAAGCACAATTCATTCACATAATGGCTTAATATCTCAGTAAAAACAATCATTTGGGGAATGAATGAAGTATAAACAGAATGAATTAAATATCCACTAAAAGAGTTCAGTGATTTTCTACCTTTTTTATTTATATACTCTGAAAAAAAATATTCCCAGTAAAAGTACATGCTCCTCAATGTTGAGTTTAAAGTGATAGACAATGAAGCAGATATGAAATGATAGATAATGGGAGCAGAACAGAGCTGGCAGATTTTGAGGAAGTCTTCCACAGAGTGCAGGACCTAGCAATGTGAGTTTGGTAGAGGACAATCATGATAATTGAGGGGTTGGAGCACATATCCTGAGGAGATGCTCAGGGACCTGAACTTGTTCAGCCCAGGAAAGTGATGGCTTTAATGGGACTTAATTGCAGTGTTCCCATACCTTGAGGATGTGGACACAAGCACCTTACTGAGGCCCATGGTGGGAGGGCAGGAGATAACTGTCACAAATTTAAAGAAGGGAGGTTCTAAAAAGGAGGAAAAATCACTAAGAAAAACTACTATCCATTGGAGCAATATTCTCAGAGGTTGTGCATCCTTGAAGGTTTACATATTCAACTGAAAAAATTCCTGGGTTGAATTGGATATCAACCCTGCTTTGAGCAGGAGGTTGGATTAGGTGAATTATTCTATCATTCTGTGGTCACTTGCACACTTCCTGGCTTTAAACTGAATTATATTTCTGTTGCCTGTACTATGAAGTTTACCTGAAGGACCATCAGTGCCCTTTAATGAACAAATGGGAACGTCCATGTGAATGGACATTACACAGGAAATGGAGACAAAATATATACAAAAGAGAATAATTTATTGTCTAATCAAAGTTTTACACTTTCACCCATCTCTACATTGCCTAAGTGTTTTTCCCCTTCCCATCCCATACAAAGAGTAACTTCCCTCCACTTCAAAAGCAACAGTAGTCAAGTCATGTGTCTTCTATAAGGTCTTTATTCAGGTTGAGAAGCTGCCTGGTGGGAAGTCTTATTGACTGTCAGTGGTTTTGTGCTTTATTCTGTTTCCCTTTGCTTGGGCAGGTGGTTGTCTGGTGATGAAACAACTCTCCAACAAATTTGTTCCATGTGAAAAGCTTTTAACTAAGAGTGCTTTATTCTGTGGGCTTTGTTTGTGGGTCAGGCAGCTGCACCATGCCTTGGCATACCCACCAGCTCAGTGTTTTGTAGGCTGTTTTTCATTATTTCTATTCAGAGTAGGGTACAGTTAGGACTTGGTTTGGGGATTTTAGAGTATGAGGTTGGTAGGATTTGGATCTACTTCAATTGACAGCACTTAATGGTAGTGAAGAACTATTATAGCAACTATATTGTATTATACACTCAAAAATGGAAAATATGCTTTGATACGCATTGCAGCAGTCTAACCTTGTCACTTCCACAAACTCTTTACTCCCAGCAATGAAATATATCAATTAGCCCTGTGCATTTTGATAACAAGATCAGCTTTTTTATTGTCATTTTTTATTGTTTTTACAGGAAAGAGTTTACTGATAGCTTTTAACTCTCAGGAAAATAATCAGATAGTTGTAAGTTTATCTAGTATATTAAATGATTTTCTGTACTTTCTGTCTTCCCTTTACTAAGTACTTCATTGAGTAGTGCAGTGAGATAGGATGTGCTTAGACTTCAGTGATGAATATGCCATAGAAATTTTGATTCTTCATTCCAAGACTCAGCTCAGACTCTGAGCATCAGGCTGCTCAGTTTCTCCTGTGTCAATCTGTAAGCAATTGTCGCTCATTAACTGCAGTAAAAAATTATAATCACACTTCTAGAAACAGCATGAGAGACCAGACAAGCAATGTCACTGTGGTAGAGTTACAGTTATTGTGCATATCATCTTTTATATATTCTACCATTTCATCAGTTACGGCAGCTCTAGCCAGAAAATGAGCAGAGTTTTTTGCTGAGCTGTCTGCAGCAATGTAATATATTTTTCCTGGATGATGACAGCTGATTTAAAACTGAAGCTTAGCTATTTAAGGTTATTCCTTTTGGTATGAATTACTCTAGTTTTGCTAGCACTGCATGTTTTCCAGGCCTGGTGATCATACTGCTCTGAAGACTTGGGAATAACACCCATTACTGTTTTCAAATTGTGCTTTGAATGATTTAATTCACATTTGCCACATCAGCTTTATTCTCCTTTTCAAGCCCCCAAGTTATGAGAAATGAGACGAGGTGGTTGTGTGTACTTTGTTGCAGAGCTGTTTGGTCCTGCTGTAAGTGAAGCAAGGGTTTGTCTGCTGTGCTGTGGGACAGGTTGAACACTGTGATGATCTCTGTGCTCTGCAGGAGGTCCATGGCTCCCCTGATAAAACATTCCTCATGTTGATAAAACATTCCTTATGGTGATCAGCCCAGAAGGCTCTTCCTTCTCTGCAGAGGAGACTTCACATTCAAAGGGGTCTCTTGTACCTAAAGGGAAATAATTAGCTCCTAACACTTGGTCTCAGAGTGTTGAGGACTGTTTGACTCCATTTAAATTATACTCTTGGAGTGCAGCTTGGTGATTGTGGAAAGCTGGTTCATGGTCAGTTGAAGAAAAATTAATTGTTGGTAATGTACTGTATTACTAAGGACACACTTTGTAGGTTTGAGGCAATCTCAACTGAAAATTAGTGTTCAAATTGATCTTCACAGTAATACTATCTTCACATCTGGATTCCTGGGCACCAAGACCTGGTGCAGTGTTGAAGCAAATGTAGGATATTGAGGAGGTTTTTTAGAACCTATCACTTCAACTGTAAGACATCTCTTAGAGATTAATGTCACTTCTTTTGTGCTGTGTGTGTGTTGGTATTTTATTAAACACTGAGACAACAATCTGTCAAACTAAGCTTTCAAACTGTGCAGAGAAGTAACCATATGGTTAGGAATTTGTGAGCTACCTCACATCAATATAAGCAAGAAGAGAAAAAATGATGAGGCCTTTATTACAGCTAAACCAAAACCATACAATATTTGCTGCCCTAAGCTTGTAAATTAGCTGGGTTCTGCTGGAACCAGATGTTCATCTGTGACACCAAGCTCCTGAAATTGAGGGGACAGGAGAAGGGGGCACTGATGAAAACCTCCTTGGCATTTACCCAAGGGACTTTTGATTCAGACTCAGGTTTGAATGTGATTTATGCTATCTAATCAGGGTAACTGCATATACATGTCAATAAGTAGTATTAATTAATTCCTGGATCAGCTGCCTAGCCTCAGGTTCAGCTAGCACCTCTCATTTAGAAATATGGTGTGGTCTTTTTTAAATACTTCCAAGTGATGAAGTGCCTGCTATGTCTTGTCTTCAATAAATAAAAGGGGCAGCAAAAGCCATTGTCAGCACTTAGACTTATATGGAAATTTTTGAGTTTGTGCCATTTTAAGTCAGATATAATTATACAAAATCCATTTGAGTTCTCCTGGTGTGATCATCAGCAAAAGGATCACTACACTTTTCTCTCCTAATTTTTCTATTACAGGTGTGTCTATATCATAAAAGAGGTCTTTCTGTGCCATTCTATACCTAGTTGATATTACTGACTATGCAAATGAATTCACTAAGTGAATTAAAAGAATAATTGGTTGTACTGTTAAATTTAGGAAAATAGACTTTGTTCTGTAGCACATCCAGGTTATCTGAGAATCTGTCCTGGCAGTTTATTTTAGCAAAGAAGTAATTGAATTCCCTTAGAGAATGTTAGCCTGGGAATTCTATCATCTGTGCTAAATCAGTTGAATTATTGAGGTTCTGCATTCCATTAGCAATGCTTGTGCACTTTCAAGGGAAATTATATTTCTTTTCAATTTGATATGCTAAACATAAGTTTATCTGGTGATAACTAAATACTTTTATGTGCTTAAACACCTGCACTAAGGCAAGCAATTTTAAACCTGAAGTTTAAGCTCAATACTAATACCTTGTGATCTGGTTCTTTAGAGGTATCATCACAGATAGTAGTGCCATCTTCCATGTCTAAAATGGCAAAAATAACTCTGAAATCTGCACAAGTGATAACATAAAAAGAGTGAATTTGAGCAGAGCTGTTTTCAAAATGGTGATCCTGATGTGATTTGTTGCTCTTTATTGCCAATCTGAAAGGCTGCTGCAGGTTTTCAGGAGTGAATCAAGTTAACACTGATGCTGTAAAACCAGAGATGCTTTAACCTAGATTTACTGCATTCCTATAGTTGATATTGTGACTGGCAAAATAGCCCCCATACACAGATTACATTCTTTACTATAAATAAATCTGAAAGCTTTGAAATTTAGTGGATAGGAAAGAGTTAGAAAAGTCATCTTTGTAGTAACAGGGCTAAATTTCTAGATTGATAGAAGAGGATTTACAGTGCAGTGCTGTGAGAGCCTATTTACATGCTGAAGGCAATGGGGCAATAGTTGATAGTAGTTTCTTAAAGGTACCCACAATCCTAGTAGCACTTTCAATGTTTTTCAGGTAAGCAGGTTATGAGACATTCTCCATGGACCAAAATTTGCATATTTTTAACTTCAGAATTTCTACGGAAGTCAGGCTTAGCCTAATCTTAAATTAAACCTGGTTTACTTTAGCTCTAAGTTGTAGAGTTACCTGGTGTCCTGGCTTTTGTTCCTAGTGGAAATGGCATTGACCTTGAGCCATTTGAACCACGGGCAATTCTGTCTAGCATGGAGGAGTGTGGGGTCCAAGAGGAGAAAGGAGATGACAAGACCTGGCTTTCAGTTCTGCAAGGATTTTGAAGAGTGAGGAGTGCTGGGAGCAGCATGTACAAGAGCTGTCTTTGGGATATTGAACTTTGTTTTTTGAGTGCCATCTGGAAGATGGGCTGGGAGTGCAGTTTGGAGGGCCTGGCCCCTGTTGTTCACTCAGCAGAGCACAACTCCACAAGTGCTCTTTTTGTCCCTGGCTCAAGCCAACAGAGCAGGTAATTGAGAATTTAAATATGTGAAAATTGTTAAGTTATTAAGCAGTTCTGAGCAAATTGAGGGCTCAGTCCTGTTCTCATTCCAGTCACTGAAAGCGTTGGTATTAAATTATTTGGATTAATCTCTGAACAGATGGCAAAACTCTTGGCCTGTCCATGTGGGGGTGTCAATGCACAGCACCCAAAACTGCCTGCTCTGGACCTACAGTCCTATAGGCAGGCTGCACACATTCCTCATGGAAACTCCTTAGTACAAGCTACCTGCAGGATGCTTTCCAAGCAGCCATAAACATGCCCTGCACAGAATGGTTTTTGCTGAGCATTAGGATTATGTGTTCAGTTGACACATGATGAACATATGGTTAAGTTGCAAATCCCTGCTCAAGGTTATGGCCTCCCAAACTCCTTGTGCAGGTAAGTCCTAAGCTACCCTGCACTTGGTTTACAGGGAAAATGTGTTCATTGTGTAAATTTGTTTCTATCCTGTAAATTCAGAGACTTAGCTATTGCACATAAACATTTTTTAACTTTTGTAGGCAAGACCATAATTACATTTTAAAGCATGAATCATCTAGAATGAAAAATTAGCATTGTGGTTGTAAGAGACTATTGAATTAATTGTCATTAACTAATTAAATTATTCATATTCAAGAGAATGAAAGAAAAACTGCTAAATTGATCAATATACTTAATCATCTGTACCTTTTTTCCAAACAGGCAGGAGAAAAGCATTATCACCCAACTTGTGCACGATGTGTCAGGTGCAATCAGATGTTTGCAGAAGGAGAAGAAATGTATCTTCAAGGTAAATTAAACAAACAAAAAATAAACACTTACACTTGGCTCTCTTGCCCACACCATAGGCTTAAACAGGAGAAATTCAGTGTTACAGAAGGACTTGTGCAATAAAATATGCAATGGGAAAAAAGTGTCATTTAATATAAATATGACCTGGAATCTTCATATGTAGTAACTTCTAGTTCTACTAAACTGATCAAAGAAAACTGCTTACACAGTTAAATACTGGGGAAAACACCAGAGAAATAAAAACTTTTGCAAATGTTTTTGACTGGTAGTATCTTTTCAAAGGAAAACAGAAAAGAGAAACTCAGTAGGATGTGGGAACTGCAAGGCTGTTGTATTATCCTAAAATCACATGCCTGCCCAGATCTGTGTTTACAACTTTGCAATTGTCCATGGTTTTCTATAAGTGCACTTTGAAATTTTTCCTTAAGATGGAAAAGTTGGACTTTATTTAAAACACAATGGTGGTCTCAGTAAGATCTAATTATGGTTTAGTACTTTATTTTAAATGACAATTTTATTGTCACTTTGGTTTGCAACAAGAGCTAGTTCATTAAAAGACATAGTGATACTTGTCTGTGCTCATGAATTTTCCCTCAGGAGCCAAAAAGGCTGCACTTCTGGTTGAAAAGGATCTTAGCAGTTCTAAAATCCCATATTAAATCAATGCTTTAAAAAAGTACATCAAACTGCAAATTTGTTTCTAGATTTCAACCCTTCTGAAACTTGTTTGCCAGTCAATCTTCTTTTTAAGTTCCATTTGTTGTAAGGGTTGGATATTTGTTAGGTGTTGTTCTAATTATTAGTTCAAATAATAGCAAGGTATGCTCAGGTTCAATTGATTTGGATCCATCTTACTGTATTTTCTGATGCATGGAATGTTTACACCAGATTACTGTCATACCCTTTTTGTCTTTACATGGAGAGCAGTTTCCATCAGAAACTGGATTTATGAAAGATCTGTGATCAGTTATTCAGACTGCCTAACTTGTAAAATAATAGAAAATATTGGAGCCCAGGGTTTTATAATGTGTTCTTCATCCTCTTAATAAACTACTGTAAAGCTGCTTTAGGTGTTGCATGTTCCTTAGCAGAAATCTTCAGTGATCATCCAACAGACAGCTTTTGGGTGAAAGGCCTTTTTTTTCTTCAGTGTGAAAAAGTTTCCCAGACAGTGTTGCTTGGCTATAGACAGGAGTAGTTAAAAACAAAACAAAACAAAAATTACCTAAAGACTTAAATCCATTGGGACTATTTGAAGCAATTTATGAGACAAATGGAGCAAGCTCAGATCCCTTGTAAGTGAAAAATAACTTAGCATTAAATTTAAAGGTGCTATAAAAATGTTCCTTAGTTATTCAGTAACAAAAAAAGTCAGTACCTTAGTAAACATAATTTATCTGGTCTGTACTTATAGGTACTCTTTTACTGTAAGAGTCTGGGTTCATTTGGGTTATTTTTGTGAAATAAATTCTAATGATCTCCATCTGTCTTCTGGGAAATAGACTTTCTGTTTCTTTTTTTTTCCAAAATCCACTAGTTAGAAAACTATCAAACTGCTGTGAAAACAAAACATTTCCAATAACTCTTCTTGATACTCTTCACCCAGTATAAACATTAAATATTTATCATGCAAAGGTTCTCAGATTCCTGTTTATTCAGGCAGAAGTTGCAGTGCACTCACATTGTTTAACTCTGGAGCTTTAATCCGTGGCATGGCTGAGCTCAGACTGGCACAAACAAAGGTTCCTTCTTACTATTAAAACTTGCAAATAATTATCTTATTTTATATCATTATGGACATTCCACTTCTACTGAACACTATTTTGAACATCATGTTCAATTTTTTGAAATAATTTTTTCCTTTGTGACTAGTGCAAAACTATTCAAGTTTGTATCTCACACTCATTGTTTACTTATATCTTGTCAAGATCCTCATTTCAATACCTGTATGAAACAGAGGATTGGTTCATTCAGTATCTCCTGCTTGCTCCAGGATGGACATTCCCCTGAATTTATGCAGTTCCTTAGCAGCTGACTTACAAGAGACAAAATATGGGAAGTGCAAGATTGAAACAGTGAATAAATGGTAGACAGACTGGATTTTCAGCTAGGGTTATGTGACATAATGTTATTCCATCCCACCACAGTGTGCTACTGTGTATGACCCACACCTGGCTATTGCAAAAAATATGTATTATAAGAGTGCAGAAAATTCTAACTATATATAAAGCAGTAAAATTGCCATGAGACAGGTTGCCCAGAGGTGTGGTGGAATCTCCATCCTTGGAGATAGGCCCAGTGGGACACAGCCCTGCCTGCTGTAATGCCCTGCCCTGAGCAGAAGGTTGGGCTGGTGGAGCTCCAGAGATCCCACATCACACTTCTAGGACTCAGATTTGATGTTGGTCTGCCATACTGAAGTACAGGTTGCTTTCTGAAGTCTTTCAAATGCCTGTGATCAGGCTCACTGGTACTGAGAGGTTGTCATCTTGACCTCTGAAAGTATCCTGCACTAGCAGGGGAAGTAGTCAGTAACTTATGTCTTATAAAACCTTATAGGAGGGTTTTATAAGGTTCTTATTTTGAATTTTTTAAGGTTCTTATCGTGGAACTGAGTTAAGCAGAACTTTAAATTTACTTTACAGGAACATCCATTTGGCATCCAGTTTGTAGACAGGCTGCAAAGGCTGAAGAAAAAAACAAGGTAAAAAACTGTATTTTTACCCAGTGTTATTTGATTAACATATTCTCTATCGGGGTTGGTTTTTTTTGTTTTTTTTTCAGCAGGCATGGATGGAAGTGTTTGGAAATTTTTCACTACTGTAATTTTAAATTTTAAATGATGAGAATCTAGTTGGCTAATGAAATGTAATCATGTAATATAAATATTCTGCTTTTAATCAGTGGTTAAAGCTACGGGTTAAGGATAATGTTGACCTAAGAGTTATTTATATATATATATAAGCTGAATAAGGAAAAATGTGAACATATGAATAAGAAAAAAAAAAAGTTAATTTTTAACTTCTGTCTGATAATGATGTTATCAGTTCATGACCTCTTCTCTTTTCATGTGGCTCTGATCTTAAAAGATCAGAGGACTTTCATTTTATTTGTTTTTACAAGAAAGAAATCTTCTTGGAGTTTCCATTTTATTATTTTTTTTTCTAAAATGTTGGCAAGCCAGCCACAATTGAATTTAATCTCTGGCTTTAAGTACCTCCTTAAGTTGGATGATTTTGCACCTCTCTGTGTGCAAGGGGAAAAGAGGGGCATTCTGGCAGCTTGAACAATTACAAGATTAGCAGGTAAATAAACTGTCCCTAGGACATGAAGAATTAATAATCCTTCTGAAGTGGTGGGAATGAGTTACAACTATCTCATTTAATGTAAAGGCCAAGTGTGGGTTTTTCACTTCTGGTGTTCTGTGATGCTCCAAGTGGTACCCCTGGTGTTCTTGTTCAAAAAAGCTCTGCTTTGCTTCAAGACTTGGAGGAAGGCACGCGGGACAAGTCAGAACAGCAGGCAGAATCCATAAAAAGATTGTTAAATCTGGTGTGTTGGAAAGTCCAACTTTGACTAAGTTACAGTTTGAAAAAATAAAATTTGTTTGGGCTTTACCCTGAAGGATCTGGCTGTAGATTTTGTGCCCATGTGTTTGGGAAGTAATTGCTCTGATGTTCTTTATGACAAGCTCTGAATATTAAATAATTTTCCTGAGCCTAGCAGTTTTTTCTTCTTCCTTGAGTTTTTCCTATTTTCTGATCTTTATGTTCATAATTGAAAAAATCAAACCAGAAGGAAGGATGCCATTTCAAAGAGAGTAATAATGAACTTTTCAACATAACTTGCAAAGTCTGGAATGGATTTACTGCTTGAGAAATTTACTGTTCGACCTTGCAGTTTGTTGTTTTTAAGTTATCTTCCTATATATAGATATACGAACAGCATGTAATTAAAGTAGGTGACAAAGGCAAAAGGAGAAAGTGGCAGCATGCTCCAAAACTTTGGAGATGAAGTGTAGGGGAAAAAGAAGTTGTGAAAGAGAGTGACAGCATAAAGAAAGATGATGGAAGATTGAGATTTTAAGCAGAAGGGAGGAAACTGGAAAAGACAGGAGAAATCAAAGCAGTAAGGGAAAGTAAGTTTTATAAAAAGGCATATAGGGAAATGAGGTAAGTGGAAAAAAAGAAAAATGTGTAATACAGAAAATTAACTAACAGAGGCAATAGAGTCAACAAAGGTGTGAGGTTTTATTGAAAAAGCTGGGAGATGATGTGAAGCAGGCATGGATGGGGATGCTAAAATGGATAATAAAGAACATGGGTAAGATGTGAGGCTCATATCCAATTCTTTAGCCATCAGTATTCTCCAAGTCCTTCTTTTCCCTTTGCCACCCAGTTTGTGGAGGTGGCATTGGAGATTGCCCTGACCCATGGGCAGGACCTTGCACTTGGCCTTGTTGAATTTTGTGAGGTTTGCACGGCCCCACTTCCCAAGCCTCTAGGATCTCTCTGGATGGCATCCCTTCCCTCCAGTGTGTTGTCCCCACCCACAGCTGGGTGTCATCTGCAGGTTTGCCAAGGATGTGCTCAGCCCCACTGTCTGGATCATGGGTGCAGATATTAAACATTACTGCTCCCAGTACAGACACTTGCAGAACACCACTCTGTACTGGTTTCCACTTGGGCAGTTCAGAGAGGTTCCTGAAATGTGCAAGGCTCATGCTGGGAGCTCCAGTAACCTTAGTGCCAAGGGAATGCCCTGATTGGGCTCTTCCAAGAGGTGTCAGGAAAAAAAGGATTTATCCCTTGTCTGCCCTTGGAAAGACCCAGAGCTTGAAGGGAACATCTAGATTTCATCTTGTCCAGCCCCTCTGCTCAAACTCAGCTGCCTTGGGTCAGATGCCCAGGACCATGCTCACAGAAACAGAAAGAAACTCTGAGCTTTATTTGGGAATCCTGAGCTTAATTCAAAACTGCCATTTGACTTTACAGAGTTCAAAACATTGGAATAGTGCAATTTTCAATTTTTTTCTATTTTTCTCTTTTGCATTGAGTGTCCTGTAGGGACCTTAAGAATGAGACTTATGGTTTGTACATTACATCAGAGTATCGGTGGCACTTTCATGTCATTTACACAACTTCTGGAAAACTGAAAAGTGCTTTAATTATGCAGAAGAAGTGTTTAATTAGACTGTCTGTCTAAAATGATCATTCCCCAGGTCCTTTTCCTTGTTGTGTTTGCTGTGAGTGAAAGGCATGGCAGTGTGACATGTGTCAGACACAATGTAGAGTGGTTTGAGGGCATAACCTTGGAGTAAAAATGTTGTCACTGTATCTTCTTTTAACTTGACCTGTCTCTGATAGTGCCCAAAGGCTGTCCTGGCACCCCAGAAATGCTCTGGGCCATTTTGTTCTGAAGAGCAGGGATAAAAAAGCCATGTGTAAAACAATTCTTGCTTTTTTTAAAAGCTTAAATTGATTATCTGCAAGTGTTCTTTTAACTCCATGTTTTGAGCTCTCTAAATATGTTATTTTTGAATGGTAAAGATTGATTAAATTAAATGTCTCGTATGCTTTTTTTGAATCAGCAGTTCTATTATCTTTGACTCTCCTTTATTTCCTATCTATTTCACTCCTCCTGCCGTAGGAAACTAGGACTTCCTCTGAGAGTATTATTTCTGTACCTGCTTCAAGCACATCAGGTTCCCCAAGCCGTGTGATCTATGTGAGTATTTCCCAGTGAAATTTGTCCTGTGGGATGTGGAAAACCTCATTCTTCCTCCTACAATTTAGCACATTATATGGAAAGTTAGTGTCTCCAAACCACTGCAGCTGGTGATTCCTCTAAAATGGAACTATTTTCTCACATTTGAAATATTTGAATACTGCATTTTCTGTAACAGAATTCTGGCATTTTCCTGCTATTTTTTGTGAACTATTTGTAGCACAGAGCTACAGCTGGCTTATATCGAAGCATGCAGAATACCACATTTCTTTCTGAAGAGAAAGGTTTAAGTAAACAGTGCAGCCCACAGGTAGATTACAAGCTTAGATTTGAACACAACTTGTTTAAATTGAGCTCCTGAGCCTGCATCTGATTGCTCATGAAAACACTAATGTGTGTGATTGCAGGACTCTGCCCTTGCCAAATGCCAACCCCTCACTCAGAGGGCCTTTGATGTGTTCATAGTTTATGAAGTGCTCTGGAAAGCTTATTGAGAGAATTTAAAATAACAAGTATAATAAAATCTTAGGAATTTTTTTTTTTCAATACAAGATCAAAAATTGCTGTAGTGCAGTGTTCATGGCCAAGATCTCACGGGTACCGGCAACAGATAAAAAATGTAAATGTGATGTGATCCATACAGATATCTCTTGCAGGACTTCAGCATTGCTGGAGATGCAATTGACTTCCAGAGAGGTTATTATACAAATATTAAGGGCTTTTATCTCCTACACTGAGACAAGCAAAAGGGTGCTTTGGATCCAAACTTGGTTTTTTTCCTCAAATAAAAGCTTTTTTGAATACAATATTCACTTTATATGAGTAAGATTGAACAAGTACTCTTTCTCTAAATGCTTATCAGTGATTCTGAGTGCTGGTGAACACCAGTGGTCTTATTAGCAGCCAAGAAATGTCATTATGAAGACAGTTCATTGTGCTAGGAGCCTATTGTTATGTAAGCACATTCTTTGGCCAGATGAGCTCTTTTTTCTCGGGCATGCACAATCTCATTGTGTTTTTAAGCATTAGAATTCTAAGATTTATACGTTTTTGGAGACGTTTGTCTAACTGCAGGTTGGTACTGTTTTTATTGATTTTTGTGGTTACGACTTTAAATACACTTCACTGGCTGTTGAGTCAAGGACAAACCTCAGTTCTCCTTTTCTGTTTTTATTTGTTTGTTTGTTTTAAAAGCTATAATTAAATCAACACACAACTCTGATGTTTGTTACTGCAATATAAAAACTTGTCTAGCAAATGAGTCAGAAAAATGATTCCTCAGAGGAGTGCAAGTTCTTGTTCTATCTGTCCCATCTCTCACTGCTTAATTGTTAAAACTTGATTTTGGTCGATTTATTATATGCTATTTTGGCTTTTACAAACAGGAAAGTGAAAAGAATTCAAAGCATGTTACTGACTTCTGTATTGTCACAATGTATCTGTTTTTACATGTGTTTTCTCTTTACGGGGATGTTATGACATACAGACATGCTCAAGATTTGTCTTGTGGACTTTTGTGGCTGGTTTTGCCAAACCTAAATTCTTGCTGCCACTGAAAGGAAGGTCCCACCCACATGGGGCCCTGTTCCTCTCTGGCCATGTCTTCCCACCTCCTCTTTACTGCAAATAATAGAGTGTACACAGAGATGTGCAGTCAAATTTGAGGCCAGACTGCGCTAAACAATAACCCAGGAAAAACCTCCAGACAACCAAAAAGACAAAAAAAGAAAAAATCCCAAGCTGTCTATGTGGCCTCTAATGCTGATGTAGGAGGCAGAGCAGGGTGGGATGGTGCACACAGGGCAGCATCTTTCAGCAGTAGCATAGATTCATGAAACCCATAGTAAAATCATACCTTACCAGCTGGTGAGCTCTGTGAAGTACTTATTGTACAAAAGAGTTTGGAGAAAACAGTTCAATCTAAGGAGCTCTGAGTTTGTGGTGCTTACACTGCCAGAGCCATCCAGAGCAATGCTGGCCATCATCATGGACACCACCCCATGGCAGGGCAGGTGTGCTTCTGGGCCATGGTGGTGTGGTCACATAGGGGAAGGTGAAGAAAGGTTTGTTTTACAGAAGTGTGAATGTGCTTATAGAGATGGTTTACTAAAGCCATACCACTTCTTCTTCATCTACTGATAACAGACTTTGGTGTCCTCTTGCAGAGAGGGCACAGGCCAGTGCCTTTTGAAGGTAATGAGCATCTTTTCATGACCTGTAGGGATGCCTCCATTATATCCAGACTGAAATTTGCCCTAGTGCTGGCAACCCTTCAGAGTGCCTAATTAGAAATCTGTTCATTTCTAAATTATGCCATTAAATACGGTTTAAATAAAAGTCCTGCCTTATACTTTGCTTCATTTCATTACAACAAAATTGGTGCTCCAACCTAACATATCTAACTGGAAGGCTTACATTAGTTTACATAGCTGTGTTATATGTGCTTTCATACAAGGAATAGAAATCACACTGTATTTTTATACAGATCATATTCACAATTATACGATTGTAAAATTACATATTCCAGATGAAATAGATACTCTATACTTGAAGCATGGTTTTACCAGAATCCAAAATACCACATTACTGAAGAAATGGCTTGAAGTCTCTCAGTTGTAATTTGAGCTTTCCTGAGCAGATTTGAACTCCATTCACATAATTGAATGTAGGTGAAGCAAATAAAATAAAAATACAGTGTAGACTCAGTATTTGGAAAATTGAGTGTTTAGAAAGCAATTGTATCCCTAAGGTGTTTCTTCATCCAAATTTGCCCACATTGTTATATCTAAACTGAAAGGAATTACATAACAAGATAAGTTTTACTCCTCTGACAGATCTGAAATCTAAGGGGAAGTTGCACATCTAGATGGAGAGCCAAAATGAATGTAATTCACATTTAAATATTCCCAATTCTGAACTTCTTAGGATTCACTAGTATAATGACCAAAAGCCTGGATACCTTAACTGAAATCACAGCCTCTGACCTTCCTCATAGGTGTAATGCTGCCCAAAATATTTCTGGGACAGATGGGACAGCCAGATTCTTTACCTTTGCATTACCTGTCTCTGCATCAGAACTCTCCACTGGCTTCTCAGCAGGGACTTATTTTCATTAAGGGACTATTTCATTGCTCTTTAGCTTCTTAAAAGAGCTGCAAACAAAGTCAGACCTTTAGATTGCTGAAGAGTCACATACATGCTTGGTTAAAACACGTATTTTCACTAGTTTTGAGGGTGGGAATATGTGATGGTTATGGCAGCTTGGTTCTACTTTCTTATTTAAGAGTAATCTTCCTCCTTTTACTGTAGTTTATGTTTGCACAAATCCATGCATTGTTTTAGAAAAAGGGATAGCTGAAAGTTGTCAGACTAAATTATTCTTGGACTATTAACCTAATAGAAAACTCCCCTGGAAAATCTATTGAACTTTTCTTAGCTCATACTAAGTGTCCTGGTTTGAAAAACAGAATTACTGCACACATAAATTCTGGATGCTTTTGTACTTTTGCATGTGGAAAACATTATTACAGTTTTATAGATCATACTGAGATTTTCAGAGCACAGCAAGAGTCACTCATCATTTTGTTGCCAACAAGGAACTTACCATTCTGCAAAACTTGAAGTGGGAATGAGACAATTATGCTGCCCATTTCTCCACTCTTAATGTGGCCAACTTGTCATCATATCTACAGCATAGATGCTGGATACCATTTTGGTGCAATTATCCTAAGGATAATCTGTGCAAATGTGGCAGCTTGATAATAAGTTAGGCTTTTGGAATATGTGAAGTAGGAGGAGAACAGGGACCAGCACAGTCCTTTCCCTCTGTTGGTTGTGTGAGTCTCATGGGAGGATTTGAACTTTGAGTGGCATCTGTGATCTTCCATCGTGGTGCAAATCCATCATCTGCTGGTTTGTGACCCATAATTAAGGGATGTTTAGACATAGTCAGGAAAGGAGGTGAAGCTGTGGGACATGACTGAATGGGCAAGATCAAAGAGCTGATTGATGCTTTTCAGCATCTGGAGAGTATATGCTGGAAATATATATTTGATTATTCATTACTGCTTACAGCAGGGGAATTCTGCACACCAAAACCACTTCAAAATTCAGTGTGTTTTGCCTGAAAAAGACTATAATATCTGTCCTCTATATCTGTTTGTGCATCCAAAGGAATAAGTGGGATATAACCTGTTAGCCAAATGCCAGTGACAAGGTAGGAAGCAACAATATATGAAAGAAAACAGCAGTAATATTTAGCATTATATAGTAAATACAAGAGATTTAAATGTTCACAAACACAAAAAGTTGGTTTATTATGATTATGACTTTCCTACCTACATTTATCTTTCCTTGTCTGATTGCATCCTGCTCATACTCTTTCTTATTCTCACTGCTTTCTTTCCTCCTTTTCTTAGGCAAAGCTTGGAGATGAAATTCTTGACTACAGGGACTTGGCTGCTCTTCCTAAAAATAAAGCCATCTATAACATTGACCGCCCAGATATGATCTCCTATTCTCCATATATCAGTTACTCTTCAGATGACAGGCATAGTTATGGGGAGGTACTGAAACATGGGTATTTTTTTTTTTTACTATGAGTTTCAGGTTTTATGTGCATCATTGTACATGTTGCCAAAAACTATTCACATGTGCATAACTTTTTTTTTTTAAGAAATGTAACTTTTATAGCTGTAGTTAATTGAGTCATGTCATCCATTCATTCACAATGCCTTCCAAAAAAAGAAAAAAAAAGAACAACCAAATCCAAGATGTTAACTTCATTTTTTAGTTTATAGACATTTTAAAAATTGCTTTCTGTGATCATTTTTTAAAGAGATAACATGTGGTTAAAATGTTTTTCCATGGGAGCAGTTCTGCATGCGGTACGAAACAGGAGCCATTGCTAATTATAATCCAAAAATGAGAAGCAAAGCCAAATGTCTTACTTTTTTTTTTTAATCAAAGTGTACCATGTTATTTTGGTAACACAACAATGGTATCACTTTCCTGTGTACAAATTTCTTTTAACTGTCCCTTACTTAACTTCATCCTCATGTCATGCATGAACTTCAGCCTTTTCATTTGCAGAGCTGATATGATACAGTTTGTGCTAATGAAATTTAATTTGACATATTACTAACACACTAATAACTAATACTAATTCTGGGCTTTGTGAAACATACTTGTATATAACTCCTGTCATGCAAGTTAGCTTTCCTTCTCTGAACATACCTACATTTCATTTGACTCTCTGATTGCTTTTATAATTTTAGCTAATTTTTTACAAATGAAGCCTTTACTATATGCTTGATATGATCAAGATACATATAATCTAGCATGAAAGTCTGCTTTGTTTCCTCCAGGTGTAAGTAAATGGGTAGAAATAAATGCTCTTTAGTGCTAATTAATGCCGTTAATTAATAGTCATATTTATAATAGCCCTAGTCATGCTATCCCTTGATTTACACTTAATCAGTACCACTGAGGTCTCTGTAGAACTGTCAGGTGATGTGCAGTGCTGCATATGTTAGGTTTTGCAGACTTTCTTCCAAGCCCTCTCTGCACAGTGCTGAACCATTGTAGCTCCATTGTAAGGTATTTAAAAATAACCAAAATGTATTTGGTAAAGGATTTAAATGTATTCAGGTTTCTGATTTCACCAAATTGAAAGCTGGTGTCTCACCCTGAACCTGTGGAGCACAATCACTTCCTTTCTGTGTCAAAATTTGTTGGTGAGGATGGTGGTTGTGGCCTTCCTCAAGTGCCTGGTGACATCCAGACTTGGCAGAGGTGCACAGACCAAATATGGACTGTGTTTGCAATCCAAATGCATATTTGCCAGTGCTCTAAATATTTATTATCCTTGATGTTACCAGGGGGAAAAAAATCCTGTCTCCTAAATTTCAACATCCTGGCTTCTTACCTGCACCTACAATACTTTCAGTTGATTTTCTCAATTAACCAAACACAGTGCTTGATTTGAAAAGGAAAATGAGCAACAAGTTGTCAAATTACATGATGTTTAATTGAAAATAAATAGTGCAGACATTTTTCTTTCCCATAAAATGGTCAGCTCTAGTCCTGATTTTGGAGGTTGTTAAATGCAGATTTAATTATGGCCTGTGTGTAGTTTCAGGCAGTTGCTTTAACTGGGAGTTCCCTATTGCCCTTCTCTGTGGCACAGGACTGACCTCACCACACTCCAGGATTTTTTAGTAGAGAAATCACTCAAAGACTAATATGAAATTATTTCTATATTAGTCCTTATGTACTTAATTAAAAACAGATAATAAGAAAAATTGCCCTAACTTAATTGACAGGTGTTTTTCCTAACTGTATCATGTGTTATACATGGATAGTGATATTTTAAGAGTAATTCTTCTCACAAGTAACATCATGCATGAATTTGTATCACTAATTTGTTGTGTGTTGCTGTTTGCAGTCACCTCAGTTGCTCTCTCCAACACCTACTGAGGTAATCCCTAATGCCTTTGTTCTCCTATTCTGACCCATTTTGTGATGCATAATCCTGGTCATATTGATAACCAGCAGTGTCTGAAATGTGGGGTTCACCCCTTGCCTCCACAGTGCATGGGGTTTATAATTTATGATTTTCAGTGTTACTTGTGTTCAATATGTGCTCTGCTTCTGGATTGTCATCTGTATGCATCTGTCTCCACTGTCATCCATGTTTCTGCTTTCCAAAATAAAGGTTGTATGGTGGTCACTTCTTCAAGTTCTACTAAATAAATTATATTGGGAAATATGATTTATGTTCACATTTAAAGCTGCCCATGTAAGCTGATCTGAATTAATGCTTGGCATAGATTTCACTTTTTTTTTATTTTTATTTTTTTATTTCACAAATAGTTAAACTACTTATACTATTTGTGTACACCCACTTTTAAATCATTTGCACATACCTGAACTTCTAGGTCTGTGTATTTTTATGTGTATTAATTATTAATAATATTGTTAATAGTAGTCATTGTTCAAGAAACATCACTTTGGAAGCAGTGAAAGCATTTAATGTGTTTTCCCAGACAGTAACTCAATTACATATCATGGGTCTGGCTAATTTCTCCATTATCTCAATTTTATGTATGGCAAAATTTTGGTTATCATGGAGAATTAAGGATTGTAAATCATTTTAAGAACTGGTTAACAGAGAAGTTAACCTGTAGAGATGTAATTTTATGATAATTTAAAAATAAAAGTATGTTATGTGTAATATTTGGTTACATGAACTAGGTTGTTCCTTGCAGAGACATGAGATACGCAAAGGTAAGGTCTGAAACAATATGAAAATTTGGTGTTTTGGAAGATCATAATAATATCCTTTAAATTCAGCTACCAAGCTGCCAACATTAAGTTTCAGAGTGATACTGATGTGGAGGTTGGGACTGCCATGATTTGTGTATACTCCCATGTTATCCAGCTTCTCTGTTCTTGCTGTCTCTTTTTAAGAAGTCTGTGGTCAGGTGCTTGGGCATCATCATCTGCAAACTTGTCACCAGTTTTGTTGCAGGAATTTTTGGAGGAGAGTTCCACTGTGTCTTACAATTGTACACATCACATACCATTAGCTGACTCCTATGATATTTAAATATTATTACACAGCTTTGTAGAGCAATACTGCTTGTAATTCTCTTCAGTAAGGTTAGAGTTTTACACAATGTAGTAGGTACTTTGGGGGAAACATCTTGAGCTGGACATGGAGGAGTTGGTGGCAGAATGCAGAACACTGCACACTTGGGAAGGCATTGCTTGTTCTTTGCTTTTTGTATCATTACTTCTGAACTTGATACTCAAGCAGTAATGCTGCTGGCTGCTATAGTAAACTGATTTTCCACTTTTGAAAATGCACCTGGTAGGTTTGGGGTAATGTTGAAGGGACAGAGGAAAAACCTCTTGTCCACAGGAAAAACCACATGATAATGGTGAGAATATTGTACATCTCTGTAGAGTCAAGGATAGTCCCAGAGAAGCCAAATTCATCTAAAGATGAGTGTATGGACATAATTAAGTTTTCTGATAGGAATTTGGGAGATGATGATAGGGATTAGTCAGATGTATGGTTTGTTTAAATGATGAATGATCCAGAGGAAATCACACAGATACCTAAAGGCATCCCCAAATTAATGATAAGATGCACTTGATGCACAATAGCATATCTTCATGCTTTTCTACTGGAATAGGAGAGGGAAAGCATTTTTTTGAGTACGACTTTCCATAAAAGAGCATCTGCAGATTATATTGATTTGTTCTAATACGAAGTTGTTAACTCAAGCCAATTCTCATGTGTCTTCAAAAAGGGGAAATTTGAATTTGCTTTTATAGCTAGTACACAAAGTCACTTCCCCATCTATTTAAATCAGTAGTGCTTTTACTGTTAAGAAGACCCTACTTGCAAATTGCAGTTGTAGTTTAACTAGCTGTTGAAAATTAAAGGCTTGGAGTGTGTGTACATGGTTTTAAGTGGTTGAAGCCGAAGGTTCAGTGGGAATTGGATTGTATGACTGGCTCTGCACAATGGTGCAGTATTAATGCTAATGCTACACGAGTGTTAATATTGGAATATTGGGTTTCTTAGGGTAATGACCATGTTACAGTGTGGCACACTGGGCAATTTTTTCACAGTCAGTTTCATGATGTAGTGAAACCAGCAAATGCTGATTTTTGTGTTGTCTGTAACCATTATGGATCTGTTCATATGGGTACAAAGTCACCATAATACTGTCATGCTGACCTGAGCTCATCTTCCACCCACTTTTATTTGTTCAGGAAATTGCACTGTCTTGAAACAACACTTTCACTGTCCTTTTCAAATTAAATTGTAATTTTAAATTTATGTCTGTGCTGACTTTCCTGGCAACATGACCATTCTCTGATACTTGGCAGAGCTCTTTCAGTCACACTGGGGGTAGAGGTGCTGAAAGCCACCTCATTAGGATTGCATGGAATCTTAGGGCAGCATGGACTCCCATCCACACAGCACAGAAACACATGAGATGGTGAATTCTGCCTGTTTGAGAAGTTACTTATCTTCAATAATGACTTGTATTTCCTCTCTTTTCCTCTAAGGGTGACCAGGATGACAGATCTTTCAAGCAGTACAGGACATCAAGTCCTAGCTCTGCTGGCTCCCTGGGCTATGGTCGGTACACCCCCACCTCCCATTCTCCTCAGCATTACAGCAGACCAGGTAATCCAAAAGCAGCCTTGCTTATTCTCTAGATTTTTCCATTACTTTGTGTTATGTTGTAAGTGGAATTGACCCCAGAATTGACAGGGATTTAGGGTGGAATAGCAATTCATTGCAATGATGTATTTACAGTGAAAAGCGAGTTCCATGGGGAGAAAGGAAACAAGTGCTTCAGGAAGGTGCATCCAAGAAAACAGGACTAGGTAATTAAGAAAAATTGGTTTTATATAGACACAAGATAGGAGGGTTTAAGGAACTTAATCCTGGTCTCATCCTGCCTGAAGATACACATTCAATCCACAGCTCTTGCAAGGGGTGGCAGAGTAGCAGTGAATGCACACAGAGCCAAGAGGGCGACCGAGTCACTTTGTGTTCTGTTCTTGTACCACAGGGTTGTGGTTCATGTCCCCTCTCCACAGTGCAAGAGCTGGAGGAATGACTAATTCTGATGGCTGGATTTTGAAGGCCAAGTTGCTTTAGTTGAGAAGTTTAACAGATTGTTTTTTGCAGCTTTGGGCTGTAGTAGCAGCTGTGTTGGTGCTCCTGTCACACAGACAGGAGGAATCATCTCCTTTTGACCTTTGTATGGGAATGCTTTACAAAACCCCATTCATATTTGGGCTCTGTACAGAGTTTTATCCTTGGAAATAATCAGTGGAATTGCTCAAAATTAATTGTGTTTTTTTCTCTACTCCATAGTTCAGGTGAAGAACACAGAGCATTTATATTATTTTTTTTGCTGTCTTTTAATTTTATTTGGGATACATTGTAATTCTAAACTAGTTTGGAAATTTGTGAGTTCTTTATCTTTCCGAGGAAATTAAGATTTTAGAGGTAACAGAAACAGTTTTTACAGGAATTGAATATTTGAACTACACAAAATCTGACAAAATGGAAATGAGGTGGAATATAAAAAAATGTATTAGAGTGACATTAATCTCTGCTGAAGGTCTGGTAGCTGTTATGCCTAATCTTAGTAGCACAATGTTAAAGCAAGGAGGAGAGACAAAAGGAATTCCAAATAAATTCTAATGCTTTAAAATTCAGAAGATAATCTTCATAATCGCCATTTTTAATAATTGCCACTTGTCCTCCAAACTGTGTTATCAGGACATTATTGCAGCAATGACTTGAGAATACTTTTCAAGGTACTTAATCTCATGTCTAACTTTCAGAGCTCAAATAACTTCAGGATGTTTCTTCAAATACTTAAATTAGCAGTGCACTGGGGTGCCCTGGTGCATTGTGAACTAAATCCTGCCAGTGTGCAGCGCCAACAGTGAGAACTGGACCCGCTCGAGGCACAGTTCTCTGCAGAGATAAGGCTCTTCCCATTTCATTTCATTAAATCCATTATGAGCATTTCTCATTCCCTCTTGCAGCTTTTTAATATGCAGGTCTTCCCCTGAGTGCAGCCATGCTTTTTGTGGTGCCTTTTCTGGAATATTTTCTGATGCATTACAGCATTTTAGATGATGCCCTTTCTGTCTGCAGACAGCCCTGTCCCTTGACTGACCCCATAGCGTGGCCACTGGCATGTTTTTAGCAATAACCAGAGAAAGATGAAGACTTAAATGTAAACTGTATATTTTCTAAGCATCAGGAGGAAAATGTTCCTGAAAAAACAAAGGATGGCATTGTAATTTGTGGCTTTCAGTAAGTGAACTAAATAGTTTATTTTCACTTACTCTCTGTTGCCCCCAGCTGGTACTCACAGTCTTGGTACCAGTAGCTGCATCTCCCTGCCCCAACACCCAAGCCTTACATCTACATTCAGACATCATTACATCCCTTTCTTCAAAGGTAAGGTGCAAGAATGCAAAACCGTGCTGTGATAATGTAGATTTATTCAGCTGTGTTTCACTTTTATGTCTGTGCAAGCATGGCTTCCACTTGGATAAAATTTGTCTTAATTTTGTGCAAGTGCTTCCTTGATGTACTGTGTAAATTTTACAAACTGAGTGGGTATGAGGTGTTTCGTTTTTGCTTTTTCAGTGAGTGTTCAGTGTCTTTCAGAGGGTTAGAGGGAAGGAATTAGCTTTCATAATGAAGCTGGAAAGGAAGGGGAAATATTTGAAAGTCTGTTAGTTCTGAAATACCTTTACCCATTTTGGTGATGCTGAATAGTATAATAAGCTTACACATTCAATACAACATAGGGTGATCAGTTATCTAACCTTGCAACCTACATTTAGACATTCTTCGTATTATTTGTAGCATTGCTAAAAATTATGACAGCTGGTTACCTCAGTGCAGCTGCACTGACTATCAATTCATCTGTGCCATAGCTTATGAAACAGTAACCGAATCTGTTCTCCTTGCCATTAGCTTTTTTGCAGTGGATATTAACTTCTAGCAGCCTCCATGCTGTGGATGAGACAGTGCTGAGGAATGCCAAGAACCTTTGAAGCAAAGGCTTTTTTCTCACAAGTTGGTTGAATGTCTATGAGAGAAGGCATTCACCTACCACATTTGTCTTCCCCTGAGTTTGTCTTCTCTAGTAACAATATCAGCTATGAGGCCACATGAATGGCAAACACTGTCAATGCCTTTTCCTTGACTCTCATATATTCTCTGATATAAAGTAAAACTGTTGTTCTTGAGGTTGTAACCAGTAAAGGAAAGAGACTGACCCTCTGCAGGAGACAGACTTGCACATTCAAATGAATATCAGGTACTCATTGCCTTTGAAATAATAAGTATTTCATCTTTGTTGGGCCCTGATGCTGCCCAAAGTCAGCTGAGTTTCACTGGGATAAACAGGAACAGAATCAAGCTTGAGACATCCGGATGTGATCCTTGAGAGAAAATTTTGAAGGAAAGAGTAATGAGATTAAACTGTTCATTGTTTTAGAGGCTACCTGCAAAGCTCCTTTCCATCACCAGAAGCAATCAGCCTCCCACACATTTCTTGAAAGGTTGGCACAATCCCTGATATTCTCTGAGGGCACTGAGGGGATATTCTCTGAGGCACTGCTTGAACTGTTTTTTAACCTGTCCACCCATTTTGGATGGTATTATCCAACCTGATGTACTAAGAGAAACATCTTTGGTGTGCTGCAGCACACGATTCCAGTGTATGGAAAGCTGTTTCTCAGAGTCCCATTGGCAGTTGCTTGGCAGCACTCCTGGGTAATTGAGTTTTTGCTCAGTGCTACCTGCTGTTTCTCAGAGCAGCACCAATTATTAAGTGCTGCTCTTTGAATGAAGAAATCATCAAGTGGTAGCTCCTTGTGCCCAAGTAATTATTAGTAATGTGATCAAAAATATAGTATTTTGCAATTCTGTGGCACTTCTTTATTAAGGAGCTAAAATATTTTTCAGACAGTACCTTACAATGTTTCTGTGAAACAGGTGAACCTTTTTATACTTTTCCTAAGTAGGTAATCCTGAGCCCTGCCAAGGCTGGTTTACACTGAGTTAATGTCTCTGTCCAAAATGAGTCAGAAGATTTGCTTCATCCTCTTCAAAGTCTCTAAATTCAGAGTTCTAGAATGTTTTTTTTTCCTTATCTTAAGGAGCCTTTTGATGGTGTGGATGTTCTCTTTTTTTCTCTTCTAAGTGGTTAGTGTGGTAAGAGTAGGATTGTAGCAATAGTTGGTTTGTATCCAGACCAACCTTAATGTTGCCAATTCAGTTTTAAGAAAGTGAAATCCTGCTTATTTAAACTACATATATATATATATTTATATATATATATATATATATATATATATAAGATCCAAAAATAATACACTGCTTTACTATACTAGAAGTAATCTTTTAAAAACAGCATTCCACATATGTCATAAAGGAAATTTATTTATGCTTCCAGTAGACAGATACATTACTACCCTAGGGAAATTAAGACAAGCAAGATCTTCCTTTTGATTTCACTGAGGTTGCCTCACATTCTTCCTGAGAATGACAGGGTTCATAATTTTTTCCAGTGACAAATATGATTACTAAGTTCCTGTTCTTCCGTCAGTGTTCTGCAGTCTAGCTCCCATGAAATGTAATGGGATGAGCTGGGATTTGTCATGAAGGAAAATGATTTGGTTGTGCTCTTTTAAGAACTTTTGTCTTCAAAATAAGTCCTGTGACAGCCTCACTTCAAAAAAGCTTCACAGTTCATGCCACTGCAAGTCATAGGTGTGATATTCTGTGATATTCTGTGATATTCCAAGCACCTCTGCTTGGTGTAGTAATTCTTCTTGAGGTGATGGAGTCTTTGAGCGTGCTGAGCCCTGCTGAAAAAATGTTTGTTTAAAAGATGGAAATTATCTTGCCTTTCTAGTGCAGTAGCACAGCTTCCAAAGCCAAAGCCCCTTTTTTTTTTTTTTTTTTTTTTTTTTTTCTTTGAAAACGTAAAAAGAATTAGTCATAAACCTTAAAAAAAAAACTTTCTTTAAATAGTGCATCATGGGCAGAGATATTAAAGGGTCCAGTTTTGTGAGTCGGATTGGACAGCTCCTTCATTCAGCCAGTGATATCTTCAGTCCAGTCCAGTTTATTCTTCAGTCCTGAATTTAGACAGCTCTTACTTTAACTTATTATAAAATTTCCCATCCTCACAGATAAGATAAAAGCTGACTAAGTAGGAGATATAAGCAGTATTATACTTTTCCTGACAGTCCCTTGCAAATGGAGCGTGGTTTGAGCCCTGGTCAGTTGGGTCTATGCACACAGGGTTAAAAGTATACAGCCTGCCCTGTCAGCAGCCAGAAAACACAAGGAAGCCTTTGTGGTTTACACTCAAGTTCAAAGTAAGCCTTCCCAGATTCTTTCCAAGTTAAACAACATCCAGGGAAGAGTTCAAGATTCTGGTTTTTTTGCTCTTCACTGATCAGCAGAGAAGATCACAGCCTGTGGCTGCTTATGGCAGAAGGCAAAAAAAAGGTTGAAAAATTGCTCTCTCTGATAGTTGTCTTTCCTCTGAGAATTTATTTGAAGTTCTTCTTCAGTCTATACTGGGCAAACCTAAGAGTAAGAGATTGTTTATTGGCAAAGTCTTATTTTAGAGTTTTAAATTATAGCCTAGCTTAAGCAGCTGTCTGTAGTTCCTACTCATTAAGCTTCTACATGGGTCTTCAGTTTGCTTTATTATTAAACAATTATTTTTCTATGCAAAATGTGAAATACAACTACTCACTCACATGTTTGTCCAAATCAGTGGCAGAATTAAAGTTCAATTGTGCATCAATTTGAGCAGGGTCCAAGAAGAACCTTTTCCATCATTACATCCTGAATTCTTCAATTTTGAGCAAGTTAGAGGTGATGGCTTTGCAAGCTACTCCACACAGGTGATCCTTGCACTGAGCAATTTTTAAATTCCCTGTCCCCTGGTACTTGCACTTACATCTTGTGTTCCTACAAGTTTATTCCTCTTAATGCTTCATCCTGATTCCTTGCTGACATTCTACCTTATCACTTAAGAATGACTTTCTGTGTGTGTATGATACCAGCGCCTTGGGTCACTGCTCAATGAAGTGATTATTCATGCAGATCATATATGAGTAGACATTTTAATAATATGCTAATTTTTAAATAAATGAGGAATTAATACACTGTGGAAACGGCTTGAGAACTTTCATTTTCTGTTTAAATTGGGAAACTCCAATAACAATATCTTACTTGAGTGAAGGACATTACAAAATCTAAAAGAATCTTTGAGGTGTAAGGGGCATTATTTTAGTAAGTAAGTATCTAACAGTGACATTGAGGCTTCTTCTATTTAATGGGGATGGGCAGGAAATGGGCAGCAAGCAGCAAAGAGGGAATTCATAAATGTGGAGTGAAAACCTGTCCCCACTTTTTTCTTCCAAGAGCAAAGTGGGAATCAAGAAACTGAATAACTGTCTGATTTCTTGTCTGAGGACTACTTGCCTGCAAGCTCATGGTGATGCACCAGATTCTTAGTCATTCCATAATTTTTTTTAACATTTTGGGAGGACCATAGGCGAACAGCACCTATAGTTGGGATTTCAATCTCTCAACATCCCAGATTATACTTTTTCAATGAGAAATCACTGTACTGAGTGATCACAGCTGAATGGCTTTTGAGTTTTAATTTTTCATCTGCTGTGAACACAACAAAGTTGAGGATGGATTAGTCAGGGTATCGTCATGGGATAACACAGCACGCTCTTCTGCCCTCGTCTGTCCTGTCTCTGCTCCTGCTGAGCTGGGTGGCACTGTCCCCTTGGCCTCAGTGGTGCATGGCAAGGCTGGCTTTGGTGGCAGTGGGATGGCCATGCTCCCACTGCTGGTCAGCAGAGACCTCCACGGGCATGGCCTCGACAGCTCTGGTGACCCAGGAGCTCTGTGGTTATGAGACATCCCTTTCATGAAGGCAGAACTCAGTTCCAGGTCTAATGCCCTGAGCTGCTGCACTTTCTTTACCCTGAGAAACTTGCTACAACTTCATCATTACTAGCCATTAAATTTGTGCTTCATCCATACTACAACAATAACAGCAAATTAACAATCATTTGATGTAAGAATAAATGTCATGTTTGCTTCCAGTTGCTTTACAGTGCTGTAAACTAAAAGGATTCTACAAGTCCCAAAAAAGTAGAGCTTTACTTTTTTGTTTGCCAAGCAGCACTATAATGCCATAGAGTGTGCTTCAGGGAAATAAGCCTAGAGGAGATGAGTGGCACTTAATAAGTATTTTACAAAAAAAGTGGAAAAATGAATATGGAAAAGTCCTATTTATATCTTGAAATTTGGTGAAGTGACTATGGCATTATAGATCCATGACTTGATAATCCAACCTTGTTTGCATAAAAATGCTGTGGCATGTTACCTGTGGGAAAAGTTTGCAATTGAAAGCCGAATTTCAACATCTCTGTCACTGATATATGCAGGATTTTTTTACTTAACTATAATGTTTATATTTTGATCTAGTCCTGCTTTGAGATAATTTAAACGCTACTGAATTATATATTACTAGTTTTAGAGGCAGGCTACGAGCCATAGCATTAAACTTTTAGAACACTTGATCAGTAGATTATTCAGTTAAGGCTATGCAAATCACATTGCAAGATTCTGGATGTTCTTATCCTTTGATTTTCTATTTTAAAGCATCATTAAAAGAGAAGTTTTCACTTCAAAGTTGGGCATCTTAATCTGATATCTTTCAGATAATAATTTTTGATGAGGTGATTGGAGTCTGAGTCAATATACTATGCTGAAAAATAATGGATTTTACAAAAACATGTATTTAAAACTGTTGGATTAACAAGTCATTCTGAACAAGCTTTTATGCTTGAAATACTCTACTTTGCTTTCCATTTTTCTTTTATCTGCTTTCTTTGCTCTTCCCCTTGGAGGCAGTGAAAGTGGTCGGAGCACTCCAAGCTTATCCATGTACTCTGAAAGCAAATCTTCACCTTCTGTCTATCAGCAGGCTCCTAGGCATTTCCATATTCCAGGTAGGCATTAACTGCTTAGCTTTTGATCTTCAATTTCTGACACCTGTTTATTCTCTTCTGAATGTGATTTTTTTTTTTCTTGTGAATTTCAAAGTGCAGAAAAAAAATGTCTGTTGTTAGACTTAATCTCCAAACTAAAAGAGAGCTGTGTGCTCAAAAAGATTGCTTTACAGAAGGCACAGAATGAAAAGTGTTACCAAGAGCACAAAGTTACAGCAGCACTGGGTTACTGGCTGAACTAGATGATCTTAGAGGTCTTTTTCAGCCTTAATGATTCTAGATCCTAATTTATAGTGCCATAACTGCATAGATATATTGAATTTGTGTGCAGGAAGAATCACTGAAGAGGTTTTTGTTGTTTTTTTTTCTTAACAGTCTATTATCTGAATTAAGTAATATTAACATAAAATTTAAAAGAAGCTGGAAGACTTCAGAACTGCGGGAGCATTGTGACTACTTTTGTATATGTGCTCTACTGTTCAAGTTCAGTCAACAAGCACACTAAACTTACATGCACACTGTTTAGATTTTGACTTCTAAACACATCTACCTCTTTACTGTAATTGCTTATTTACATTTAGCTTCTGTAGTTAATGTTTCAATTAGGAATTGTATCTGCTCAGGTCCATAGTACTGAGAAATCTGATGTCTGTACAATGTGATGTGGGAACCCTAGACTATGACTCTGAGGGCTTCCAGAAAATTCCTGGAAGGCCAAGTTAGCTATACAATTCAAAGAAAAGGCAAATTATAGGATTTCCTAAAGTATAGTTTGTATTTCCATTATAAAGATTCTTACCTGAACATGTACAATTTATTTGTAAATGATGCGTGTCAGTCTGTTGTACTCCTATATGAATTTTAAATAGTGGAAAGTGTGCTGGTTTCTTTTTGCTGTCTATGAAGTATGTACTGGCAGTGCAGATGAAACCACCTACCTATCACCAAATAGATGTCACTCAAGTTGTCTTAGAGCATTTTGAGGGACTTAGGGGGGGATTATGCTGCATAGGTAGGTATAAAGGTTTTCAGCATAGGGTGGATAAAGTTCCATTCTCTTTTAATAACCAGTGAATGGCAAACCACTGAATGAATGCATAGTCTTTGCTGAAGTTCTTGCATTGTTATTGTTGCTGAGAGGAGATGAGCAGTGTGGTCTGAACTGCTTGCTTACTCTTTCATTCTTTCCTTTCTCTTTCCTCTTCCTTAGACACTGGTGTGAAAGATAACATCTATAGGAAACCTCCTATCTACAAACAGCATGGTACAGTCTGCTTTTCTGTCTTGCACTTTTATCTATATGTCTTTGCAAAAAATGTGTATTTACTCCCAAATTTGTTTACTATAGTCTTTGCATTTCATTATGTCCCTATAGCTCAAATAGAAAAGAAGAAAAAGTAGCATGAAAATTAAATAACATTTTGTATAACATGATGTCCAAGGATACAGTAAGTTCTCCAAAACTGGAATACTGATATTTTGATATGTGATGATGCAGAGCTGACAATAAGTGCCACATAAAGTGCTGTGCTGTGCCCTGATTGCTGTTCCATGCCCTGCTTGCCCTCTCCTGCCCCTCTGTGCCTGCTCCTCCATATAAATCATTAGACAAAACTTCTCAGGCTGAGGAAAAAAAACCAAAAAACAACAACACAAAAAAACCCAGAAAAAAACAACAAAAAACAAAAACAAAAAAACAGCAAAAGAAGTTGAATATTGTAATGGTGGTTGGAAAAATCATGAACAAATGCAAAGTAACAATCATCTAATGTAAGTCAGCATAGTTACACTCATTTACAGAAGCTGATGATAGGACTCTGATATTCTGTATCCTGGCTGTGTAATTTAATTTTATAGATACTTTTGATTTGCAAAGAGGATTCTAAGCAACAACTTTATATTTGCAGGCTGGACATTTTTATATCAGCTTGCTGTCTGTTGATGCCTGGATTATGTCAGTTTTGTACTCTGTATGGAGTTGTCCTCGTAGTCACTGAAGTAAGCAGAGAATTAAACTAGCAAGTCAGCAATCTTAATAGATTAACAAGAATATATATTTTAAACTTCCTTTTCTGGATTATAGATGTTTTGAGAGAAAGAGTTGGAAATACTTTCTTTTTCCCTTCCAGAGGGCAAAACATACTTTACTCTAACTAACAAAACCCTCAAAACCATAAAATCCAGAAACAACAACAACAACAAAAATCACTATTAACTTTCCTTCCAATCAAAATAATATAAATGAAAATCAAATTTTAAATTATTTCTCTTTTGTTCTGGAAGGACTCCCAGCTAAAGCATGAATGCATGAGCAGCTGATGGTTCAGCTCCTCAAGCTAATGGGACACTGAACTAATTCATGCTGAAAAGGAGCCAGAGAACATTCCTTTGTTGAAGAGACCAAGTTTGAACAAACAACACAAAAATGTTCTTTAAAACAAGAAGTGCAAGAAGCTCTTTCAAAACATTTGGCTTTAAAAAGGTTTAGTTACATCAGCACCCAACAGATTTGCTGTAGTTACAGCTTCTGTGTTTCTATTATAAACAACCAAATTCAGAATGAGAAAAATGGGACATGCAAGAGATCAGGCTCAGAGCTAGAGTTGAAAAGTAAAGAGTGTAAGAGCCTGCATGGTTATCTGTGTATGTGTGTGTGTTTTAGAAATATTTGAACATCATTTAGAGTTACTAAAGAAGTTTTGAAATCACATTGGGATTCATGGCAGAACCAAGTATCCCTTGTAGATGTGAAGCTAATGCACACTCCTGATGAAATTGAGGACTTGGATTTATCTGCCAGCAGTGTGTTACATGAAGCCTCTTGGGAACTTGGGAGGGGCTGGCCTTCATGGCCTCACTGATTTTGGTTGCAAATCCTCTGCATCTCTGTGAAGTCAGATGTTCTTAAGATCTTGTGGAACTTTTTAAATTTCTGAATAGAAATCATGAATCAAGCATGACATTTTTAACTTTGAAAGCATCAATGTCTTGAAACAAAAATAAAATTTCAAAAAAAGCATCAGATCCTCCATATTGGTTTCTGATTTAATGAGAGCAAGATCTGTACACATAACCTGAAATAGCTTGTTGACTCACAGTTTAGAGTGGGCTCCCAAAATATCTGTGAACCAGGTTTAGGTCCTTCCTGTAATGCAGGGGCTTTATTCATCATCTGTCATATTTGAATATTCCTTTCTATTTAATCCTCAGAGAAGCAGCTTGCCATCCTGGGAAAATACCCTTGTCAGGATGCTATGAGCTAACTGTGAAAACCTTGTGGTTTTTCATAATGCTGTTCATATCTTCTAACCTAGCTTTTTTTTTTTTTTTTTCCCCACACTAAATTGAAGGAGCAGGGCAGAAGCAGCCAAACCCTCTACAGTTCCAGATTTTCACCTCTAACTTACAGATATTTTCCTTATGGCAATTTGTCATTTTTTAACTACCACCTCCTCAGCAAAACCAGTTAAGGTCTGGATGTGAGTCGTGTCATGGCACCAGAAATTGCATCAGAATAACTCTGAAATGTTTTTGGTGGTGGCCTTTCATCTTTGTTGTTTAGATGAAGGGCAGATCCTCTGCAGATGTGATTGCTGGAAAACTGGAGAGGGCAGAGTTTTTCCCAACTTGCTGGGAGTTTTGCAGCACTTCTAATGGGGCAATTTAATTTCTTCTCCATCTCTGTCTCTAAGAATCTCATCTGAGCCTTAACTTTTGAATTATCATACTCTTTCTCTTAATAATAATTATGTTTTCTGCCTACATTGCATTGCACAGGGCCATTTTCTCAGGCACTGCAGACAACCCCCTTATTACATTAATTTCTCATGGGCTTAAAGTTATGCTGTATCCTTGCATTATTCCAGTTTTGCCATTAAAACTCTCCCCAAACTACCTAGAGGGATACAAAGGCAAGTAGGGCTCAGATTTTAAGAACTTACCTGAAATTGTGTGAAATTTGGCACAAAATTTTCTGTAGGATTCTCAAGTGTAACTCCATGTCTGGAACAATACCCTGGGAAATAAAAGACAAGGGAAAACACATTTGAAGGTTGAGAACTATCTAATGAAGAGCTTTTGGGTTTTCAGTTTTCTTCTCAGCAAGGTGAAAAGTTGCAAGGAAATAATGGTAAAACTTCAGCAGCTTTTTTTGGGAAACTCTCTTTAGGAGGACAATATGGGCAGAAGAAGAAAATGCAGTCATAAAAATTGCTTGGTCAAGAATTTTGAGTTTTAGAGTCTGACACAATCTCTCTTGCAGATTTTATATAACTTAGCAATGAAAAGTTTGTTCATAATTTTCTTTACCATGATTTTCTGCCCTCTTTGGGAACCCAGGAGACCCAGGTGGGCTGACTACAAAACACCTGTGTGACTCCTTGTACTTTCATGGTCATTGTAACACAGAAGGAGGAAATGGCTTCCCTGTGAGAGGTGGCCATAGAAATTTGTCCCTAGGTTATGATGTACAATTCTTTTCTCACCAATCATTCCCCAAAAATTTCTTCCTGAAAATGCAGGTTCAAAATCCAGCAGGAGTACATCCTCTAAATTCACTGTATATGTGAAGGATGAGTATTATTGTAATTACTTCAAAATTATTTTAATTAATTCTGTGAAACCATAGCTCTACACATCAAATTTTCTGTCAAACTTTTTTTTTAAATTGATTATCTACCCCTCTTAAAAATATTTGGAACATAACTACAGTCAAAACAGAAGACAAAAAATAATATGTATTCTGTTCAAATTTTTAAAATTTACTTAATCTTACAGCAGCAAGAAGATCAGAAGGGGAGGATGGAAGCTTGGATCAGGACAATAAGAAGGTAATGATCAGAAAGAACAAAAGGAAGTATTGGTCATTCTTGAAGTAACTGGTCTTTAAAACACATTAATATGTAAAGGTATTCTTTTAAATAATTGAAATAATCATTACTACTTTTAGGTCTTTCCAAAAAGACACAGAAAAGCTTAATCTCTCACCCAGAGGGTTTAGAATGTACATTCTACAGTAAAGAGAAATAGGGATATTGAGATTAATAGTAATAAACTCATGGATTTTTGCTCGGTCTCAATATCTACACTGGTGATTCAGCTAATCCTGCAGACTGAGGGTGCATATTAACCTAGAATAAAAATGTCAAGAGCAGATTAATTATAAGAAAATTACATAGGGCATCTTCTAAAGTGGGGCACAGTGGGCAGCTTCATGAACAGAGAAACTACCCTCAGCCCAGCTAAAAATTGAAAGTTTCTGGCAGCTGTGATGTCTAAGTCACATAATCATATAGTAATATCATAATAATCATATAGTCAGCTTTTATAATTTGATAAAGCATGGTACAAGTTGCAGTGAGCAGAAACAGACAAGAGGTTCACAAGGCATCTGAGACAGCTGAGGTGGGACAGCTGCCTTCAGGTGTTAAATCCTGTATCTTGTAACAGGCTTTTCCTCTCTGCAGCTGAAGACCAGCTGGCTGATCCTGAAAGGGGAGCTGGACACCAGAACCAACTCTCCGGACTCGGAGACGCGGTCGCTGTCCCTCGCGGCGGGGAGTGACCGCGCACAGGAGGGCACGGCCGGCTACTCCCGTGAGTGCTGCCCCAGCCCAGCCCTGCTGGGGCAGGGAAGGTGGCCCTGCTGCAGCCCCTGCCTTGGTTTGAAACCCCACAGCTGCCTCTATGCTTCACCTGTGCCGTAACTGCACCCATTTGTCACTTTGTTCTGCCATGGCTTGGGAGCGTTCGGTGCCTCCAGGCTTTGATGATGACACTATTTATAGTTTCATATTAGTGAAAGAAGCAGCATTGCCTGTATAAATGAACTGTTGTCTCTTTGGAGAGCAGTGATTCCTTACCACAAAACCTTCTCCTCATAAAAGTGCCCATTTATTATATGATACCTATTTGCAGTAGACAGGATGGCAGTATCAAGCAGATTTTTCATTTGCGCTAATTAGTCATTGACACAAACCATTTATTTTGAATGTTGATGGAGCCATTTAATCTCTATCATGATATGCATAAAGATTTCATTGCTCCAGAGATTAATTTAGACTTTTTTTTTTTTTTTTTTTTT
The DNA here is from genome assembly GCA_030060385.1 of Muscicapa striata striata. Classification (NCBI taxonomy): domain Eukaryota; kingdom Metazoa; phylum Chordata; class Aves; order Passeriformes; family Muscicapidae; genus Muscicapa; species Muscicapa striata. Next base: position 1,182,253 of record JAREIS010000048.1, read on the forward strand.
ATCACTCCTAGTTATAAGGTCACAGAAATATTCCAGGTGGGAAAGGGAATAATTTTGTAACTGAATACTGGCCTGGAGATCATATGCCCTTGCTAGCTGTCAGTACCAAAAGCATGTTCTACACATTTCATGTTACACATTTCAGCAAGTCAGAAGCATCAGTATTGGGCCTGAATTTTACTTTTAAGGTACATACATGACAAAAAATAAGTTTAATGAATTTTAAGAGTTAACTAGGACATTGCTCTCCCTCCCTCCCTCTCTCCCTCCACTGTACACCATGCAGCAGTAGCAGGTCATCCAGGGTAAACAAGCTGGGGAAGCAGTTTTCCAAAAGAATGCACCCAATGCAAGGCATGCTGGGCAGCAGGGCTAGGATGTCAGTCTTGTGGGCATGGTAATGTGATAGTTGGCTCCATCAACTTTTATTAAGGAAATTATGGCTTAGCTATGCAAGGAAGAGGAAAAACAGATGCTACAAAGTCTGTCATAAGGCTGTAACAAGATAAAGAAGAAAACTTATTTTAGATCATCAGTCTCACTGGTCTAGCTTAAAGGGATTTGATGACTTAATCCTCACTAGAAATCACAAACATGTGCACAAGGTGTATTGCAGGATTCCCTGTGCAGGGGAAACCAAGTCTGAGCACCTCACACACTTAACATCTGTAAATCATTGCCCAGAAATGAGCACCTAAACTTTTCATTGTTACACACACATGGGTGTGTCTGGAAGCTTTATGGAGTGGATCTGATGCTCTCCTACACATTTTGAGAGACACCAGTCCTTAAGTGCAGATTTTGAGCAGGGAGAAGTATGTTGCACACCAAGAGCTGTTCTACAGGAACAACATATGGTATTCATTTTTTCCCCTGAGAATGTTTCTATACCTGTCACTCAGCTATACTAGCATTTCTTTCATATTTTTTATTATCTTGGGAATGTGGAACTATTAAAACTAGAAATGCAATAGATAATTCACAACTCTGTGTTAGGGTCAGTATCACATTTGTGACAATATAGGTTCTATAGTTCATTTTCCATTGCTTTTTATCAGCATTTCTGTGTCCCTCATGAAAGTTGACTCCCTTACCCAATTAGCAGCTACACAGAAATGACATTGAGGAAATTTTATCTTCCTAAAATTTACACTTTTACTTTCTTTATGCTTTTATTCACTTACCTGAATGTTTTAATACCTGTGAACATCCTAAGTAATTCCTTCTTTATTCAGTGTTTCCCTATTAAGTTCTGAATATTTATAGTCTGTCATATGGCCCCCACTGGCCACAGAAGAGTAGCATCTCTACCTCTTGCACTGATGCTTGAGAACTCTGGCTTTCAGCCCCATCCCTGTGGCATAGTCAGGACTATTAGAGAAAATAAGCTTGTTAGGTGTAGGGTTACATGCAGAGTAGAGGGAGGTATCAGGCTGTGAATTGGTAGTGATGTTTCCTGATTTAGTTGCAAAAAGCCCCGCATTTTTCTGCCCAGCCTCTGAGCAAACCAGACAAGGGTTGTTTTGCTCTAGAAGACATTTTGCCACATTTCCTTACTTAAATAACCAGAAGAAGGCAGCTAACAACACAGCATATCAGTGTGAGGCTTGTGCAATCCACAGGAAGAGTGGAGCTTGTATCTCCTTACATCCACCTGTGAAAATGGGTCTTGTTTCTGTATATGTAGATGTGTAATAGTTAATCATTTACCATAATTCAGGATTTTAAGTGTTGTGTGTTTAGGAAAGCAGACCTCTAGGAAGGCATGTAACCTTTGCTGTCCATGTGTCCGTGATGTGCTGAGAGGCAGCTTCAGGCTGGAGTGAATGTCGTACTGGCCAAAGCAGGAGCTGTATCCCTGCAGAGGGTGGCTGATGTTCAGGCAGTGGCTGATTCCAGAGGGAGGTTGCAGGGGTCAGTGGTTTCACTGCTGTGAGATTTGGGCTGTTCAAGCTCTGTTCTGCACTCTGGTTCTCCAAGGTGGCCATGCGGGCGTGGCTCAGCCCAGCAGCTCCAGGGCAGCTCCACACCTGGCTGGGTGTCTCTGCTGCCAAAGTGTCCTTACCTTGGGCACTGTTCCTCAGTGACTGAGTATTATTTAGTGACAGAACAAAACTCACTCACCCATCTTCTCTGTGGCCAAAAGGCCAAGAGATCAATCTCCACACTGATGTCCAACATAACAGCATTTCCAGGCAGGAGCAGAGAGATACAGATGCTGCAGATTCAGCATTCTGTTGCACAAGTGTTATACTCTGCTCTCTGGTGGCACTACCATTCATGTAACAGGCAATTATAAGTTTTTTGTTTTGGCTTTTTTCCTCTCTTAAATATAAAAACTGTAGTTGCCCATTTGTAATGCTAGGAGATATTTGGTGTGCAATTCAATATGAGCCTATTGCTCCCTGTTTAAGTACATTAAGTGCTTTGAATTTTTTCTGTCATGACAGCGATTCACTGGCCTGCCCTTACTCCTTTGCTCAGTACTCCACATTCTGTTCCATGGATGAAGTACTCCTGCAGTGCTGGAGGCTTACCTGGGTTGTCTTTCACCTTTGCTGAGTACTGACACAGTGCAACTCTCAGTGATCCCATTTCTTCTTTCCTCGTTCTCTTTTTATTTAGATAGCTGGAGAAACTTTTGCTATTTATTTTAATATCATTTTCAGTGTTTAACTCAGCTTGACTTCTGGCAGTTTTCAGTTTATCTCAGCACATTTTGAGCTCTCTGCTGATCCATCTTTTGTTTTTTCTTTCTCTGTGTTTATTCCTAATAATCTCCTTAGGGTATTTATTAATCCAATGGGGTCTGAATTCACTTCCTGCATTCCTCTTTGGACACCACAGACTGCTAACAATTTTGACAGAAAGAAGTATTGTATATTCAGTTCTTTTAGCTACCTGACTCTGTCAGGTAGCATCAGTTTTACAGAATTTCCTGTACTGGAATGAGAAATTATTATTATACATGTGTTTGTTCTTCTAGTGCTTAACTTTTAAACTTTCTTATTAGAGTCTTAATACTAAAATTAAGGCATTTCAGTTGTGTCATAATGACCACACACAGTTCCATCACTGTGTTACATCATTTATTCATGGTAACACTACTTTGCCATTTTTCTCCATCTTAAAACTTTCTTTCACTTGGGTGTATATACTCTGACTGATTTACTTTATCCACTGATATATCTTCATTTTTGCTTTTTTCCAAGAGAAGCTTTACAGAAAAAAAAAAGTTTTTAAGTGGTATCAACCCCTCTTTTTTAAGAAACAAAACCACAACCCAGAACTCATATAGCACGTTCATAAGTGATGATCTAAATCCCTTTAATCCCAATTTCAAGTCATGATTTAACACCAAGTTGAAAGGCAGAAATTTTACAATCTCTCAAATCAGAAGTTTTTCATCATGTAGGTGCATGAGGCTTCCATAAGGCCCACGTTGTGCCCCTGGCATGCTGCTGTTTCTAGATATTGTTACACATGTTCTTGTGCATGAAATATGGAGAAAAGATGAGCATAGGTCAGATATATTTCATCTCGTTAGAATTTGCATTGATCTTGTAATTGCTGTTTCTGGATGTTTTATTGGATTCCCTGTTTTAGTAGGCTGCAATAGATTTGCAAAAAATATAGCTATATATTATGTCTTTTCCAGGATTTCCATATTCTAAATCTGCTTCTCTACCTGGCTATGGAAAGAATGGCCTACATCAGGTAAGTACACATTTAAATACATTCTCCAGGAAATAAGGTCTCATAAATAGACAACTCAGTAACTAGTTGAAAATCTACACAGTAATAACACTTCCAAGGTGTTTTGGCTGCCAGCCCTGTCTGACAGATTTATTCCCTATGTGAGTTACAGTTTGTCTCTCTGCAAGAGTAAGACTGACTGAGGCTTCTCCTTTTAATTGTGTGCATTGTGAGCATTGGGAATCTTACCAAGATCTAAAATGTAAGGCTGCACATATTAATTATAGGATAGCTTGAATTAATGATGGAGACAGTTAGGCCTATAATTAGGCAAGTAATGATCTTAGAGCAAAGGTGGAACAGCTCACATCCATTGCATTCCTTGAACTGTCTGTTTTTTTCAGTATGAATGTGTGTCAGTGTGTGGTATGTGTATTCACACATAGCCATTGTAATTTTAAGGCAGGGAGGTGTCAATGAAAACTGAATGACAAGCAGCAATCTAGAAAGAAAATTGTCTAACAAAATTATGAAGAGAAGAGACTAGGAATTTTTTTTTTTTTAATCCTTTTTGCAACTTTTATTAGTGTTTAATATAAAGGAAGCTTTGAAAATGTGGCTCTCTCTCTCTCTGGCATCTAGCATTATGGATTCTCAGTTCATGGCTTATACTATAAGGTGAAAAACCACTATGGTTTATAGTCATGAGCTGTCAATACATAGATGCATGTGCACCTACGTTTTGAAGAGTTGATTTATGTCCAAATTGCATGGAGAGGACCTCGTTCAAATTCCCTGCTTTCTCCAAAGGAAGATGTGAAACCTGCAAAACCACATGAGGAAGATTAAACTTCCCCAGGGAGAAGAGTCAAACTGAGAGTCATTTGGAAGGATCTACAAGAAAGAAATTGTCAAGGAGTGGCTAAATGGATTTTTTTGGTAGCTGCTGAAATGTCCACCCCTTTTGAGTTAATATTACAGGACTAACTATGCCTGTGATGCTTCAACACCTGGTTTCTTGAATTCTTCTCTGAAGAAAGAAATGACACTGGTTTCTGGAATTCTTCTCTGAAGAAAGGAATTACACTGAAATTTTATCTCATAATATTCAGGAGTTTTCAACGATCCATATAAAAATAATCCCATCTATGAGTCAAGAGAGGTTTTTCTGACTTTTCAGAATAGATGCTACCAGTAATCTGAAGCGAGCAAGACACTGACTTGCACCCAGCCACTGCACTGGTGAGGCACCAAAACCATCCCAAGGCTTCCCAGAGATGAGGCTAAAGCACTCAGGGTGCCTTGCAATGTGATGGGAAAGCAGCAGATGGCAGCATCTGTCCCATATAAAGAATCCTAAACCTGTATAGGAGTTGAAAAGGTTGCTCATGGTCAAATCCTTGAGGCCAAAATTCCTCTCAGAATGGATGTCCTCTGTTGGGATTGTGGTTTGTTATTTTTAATCAACCATCCTAGTGCTGCATAAATAAAACCCCAAAAGCAAACAACAAGGAGCCTTGCAGGTTATTGTGGGCATAGCTGTGCACACCATTGGTACACTAGTGGGCAAAAATGAGACTTGGAAAAAAAAATCGTGTAATAGTGCTTTTCTGATTTCATGTACTGTTTTTCATCATAGCATTTGTCAGCAAAGGAAGAAGACAGTGATTCAAACAAAGCACATATGGCACATGTAGATGTCTCCCTGCTCAGTGGCATCAGCAGTGTGAAGCAGAAGGCAGAAGGAGAAAAGTTGCAGTGCAGCAGAAGTGATTTGTGATGATGGCAGTAACACATCAGCATCACAGAAAAGTGACAGTTTCAGTGTTACCTTGCTAACTTGAGCAATTAGGTCAACTTTGAATGATACTTATTTCTCTTTCACGCAAGGATCTGTATTTTGGTTCTATGTCTTTCTTTTTTCTCTCAACAATGTTCAGAGTGGGGGTTTTTGTGTATTTTGCTGCTACATTGCTTCTTTCTTTCTCTGTCAGCCTGAAACTATGGGCCAATATGAAACGGACCAGGAGGCAAGCTGGGGGATGAAAGGTACATTATTTTTGCAACATCATTTCCACTTCCCTTATATTTTCACCCTTTGAGGATTTTAATTAACCTGTTGTCGTAAATATTACTATTCTGAGCTTTTCCTGTGGTTCACATAATAATGACTAGCCAGAGACACAGCTCAGCATCATGTTTATCACAGAGAATCTTTTTTTTACTTAGCCCAGCCTAAAGGCCTGACAGAAATCTTGCATCATAGGGTGGTGCAAGCAGGCTGAGTCAATAGCAGGATCCTCGATATGTGGCAACAGTCTTGTGGTGCTGGTCTCATATCAAAGACAGGAGGAAATTTAAGATAATAATTCCTTTATGTCTGTTTGTATTGTCCATTGTGCTTCCTGGTTGTGCTACAGTGTGTTTAAAATGTGCAGAGTTCAAAAACCAGAATTTATTTGCAGTGTTGTCTTTTATTGAAGTTTTAAGTGAACTGTGCACTTAATAGGGAACTTAGGGTTGGAATTTTCAAAAGAGCTGAAAAATTTTATTTGCACGACACTTTAACTCATTTTAAAAAATCTTACTATAATGTTTCACTTCAAGACTCTGTGTTGATAAAAGTCTTTGTCTCTATGTTTGAATAGGTTAAAGTACAGGTTTTGAAAAGTAGACTCAATCTCTCATTTAATTTCAGACCATAAAGAGGTCTCTGAAAACATTTTGGCTATCCTGGTCGCATTTAATCACCATTGTGGATAGATAATATTGTGGCAGTCATATCATATATAGTCATACACTGACCTAACTAGAATTCCTTTGTGCTAGTGTAGATCCAGGAGTCATTGTTACCACATCCTCAAATCATCTTTTCTTCCCTATTGTTATTCCCACTGCAGTCAGTCCAAGTGCAGGGTGTCAGCATCTTGTAATATCGTATTATCTCAGTGGTTTTCATATATGTTTCCAAACTGACATGCCTTTAATAATCCATATATTTTAACTATTTTCAGTAAAGAACAATAAGGGCAGGAGCTTTGGATGACAGACTGACTTAACTCTGCACATAAGCCTCCTGTAAAAAGAGATACCCAATTTTGCCAGACATACTCACCGTGTAACCCAATGGCATCGGGAGATGGATTTTCTGTAATAAGCCTTTGATTTCCAGGACAATTTCTTTGGTAACAGACAGTGTTATAGGCATTCAAGGCATGGGGGTCAAATTCTTACTATGCATGCAGTTATTCAACAGCTACTGAGAAGGGAAAATGTAGTAGCATAGCACATTTGTGATGTACCTAAATGTTCATTGTGGTGACACCAAAAGACAGCTATAAATTCTAAACTGTAAACCTGTTCTTATTCTTTTGCAGAATACAAGGTAAGAAGGGCTTTTCCAACACTGGAAGAACAATCAGATTCAGCACTTCCTAGCAAGGTTACATGGGTTCCTTTCTTTTATTTTATTTTGTTAATTTTTGTCCCAGTGAAATATTTGTCAAATCAGGATGCAAGTATGTACCATTTTTTAGTAAGTTCCCTATACCACCATTTCCATGTCTCAGAATTGGATTCAGCTGCAGTTCATATGCTCTTGTCTTTTTAACAGATTTATCCATATGAAACACTTATTGTAACAAACCGAGTTCGTGTGAAATTGCCTAAGGATGTGGACAGGACCCGGCTGGAGGTAGGAATGATATTTGCTCGACAGTTTTGCAAGCATTTCTCCTGTAGGCTTACTATCCTGGATATCCCTGTGCCTCAGTAATATCAACAGAGAAGAGAGGAATAACATTTTGTATTATTCTTTTCTAAAAAAAGTCCGTATGTAGGCAATTTAACTAAAAAATTGCAAGAAACCTGACAAATGCCTGACCAAATGATGTTTTACAAAGATACTGATGAAACTCATCCGTTTTGGGTGATTTTCCTGGGTATTGGAAGTTCAGGTGAGTAGTGGGAAAATGTGGAGTTTATTTTGGTCTGAATTAATATAAAAAACATCCTCACAGAATAACCTAAATGTTACAAAAATGCTCCATTTATCCTGCAAATACACGGACCTATGTTTGGTCCATTGCCTTATTTAGCCTCTCCTTTGGCTGTGTGATCTGGGGTCATTCTACTACAGCTTTGCTGTACCATCCACATCTCATTTAAGACAGAGAAATGCAGATATAATTTATCATAAGAGAAAGCTGAGTTTCCAAAGATCAAATCCTGAAGTTGATGTTCAAGCAAAATTCCCAGAGTTGATTTTTTTGACTGATCAATGACAGGACTGAATAAAGACTCACCTTAAGTAACCTATCTTTCTGTGAACTATTAAGAAGAAGAGATAGCTCAGTAAAAAATATGTGATAACAATATTGGACTTTCAGGGAGATTTATATTTTAATAAATTTACTGTATTTTGAACATGATAATATGATAAGAAAAGAGGAAAGAAAAACTACTTTTAAAACAAGAAAAGAAGAAAAACTTTGAAGGAGCAGAAAGTTCCTCATTAAAGATTGGTTTTTAAAAACAATTTCCCTAATTTGCATACATGTAGTATGTTTTGAAATTGGTGCTGTGCTCTTGAATACTTGAATGTTCTTGTCACTTGATTTCCCAACAAATTGTGTAGATTTGATTGTAAGGAAAAGAGAGCCTCAATTATGTGCTGTTTTAAGTGTGGTTTATAGGCATGATAGCAATACTGAAAAGCATGATGAGTCTGGAAAAAGGAGCAGGGAGTTGGAGGGATGCTCCTCTGGACATATCCTGTAAAGGACTCTTTCATATGTACACACATGTGTATGTGTGTGTTAAAGAACAGAGTCTTTGTTTAAACTCAGCAGACTGGTCTGAATAGCAAATGCAGCTCTAAATTGCTTTTTTAAGACAACTTGTAGTTTGCTTTGGATGGATCATGCCTGCCCTGGCTGCCATTATCTGTAACTCATACACCATCCTCAGCTGGGATTGCTGTTTGTTTAACTTTGGAGCTGTTCAGTCTGCCTCACACCAGGTGCAGCACAGGGCCTGTTGGCTCAAGGAGCCCAACCACTTCAAAGATCTCAACAGAGGTTTGCAAAAAAGAACAATAAACAAGATATGCTCCAAACCTGCACCAGAAAAGCAGTGAGGGGACCAGGCCAATCCTGCTGATTGCTGCACTATGCTAAACACGTGTTTGTAGGAACAATCCTTTGTAAGCTGTTTTACATTTAATACAGATTGGTAGTTTTTTAAACAATTAAATTAGCAGAGTTTTAATAGCACTGTAACTACTGTAAGAACAGAGGCAGCTGCTCATCCACACATACAAACCATATGCAGCATTGAGTGGCAAGCAGAGACAATTGCCTTCCCTGTCAGCCTCTTCCCCTCTTTCCTGACCCTTTCTGCATTACAGAATTCCTGGAAATAAGTAGCTTTGCATAGAAAAGCAGCTTATCATCATTTCCCTTTTGTGGCAGAAGTAGAAGATAGTAACCTAATTATTGACTAGTGCACTCAGCAGATTTCAGGCTTGGGCAGGACCCAGGACTCAGGGAGCCCAGGATTGTGTGGGTTTATAGGTTTGCACAGAAGCAGACCAGGCTTAGAAATGAGGATACAGATAATTCTCTTAGTACAAGACCCACTTAACATATCTTGATATCTTCAAGCTTTTGAGGACAGCACTGGGAATACTGAAAGCATGTACCAAGGTTGTATTTCACGCTTTCTTGAGGTCCATTTCACACTTGCTAGAGGGTGTGATACAGTGCTTGGGATCCCTGAGACAAGTGCTCTTTCCAGTCTGAGTTGGTTTCCAGCTGATGTTCTGTTTGCATCCTGCACATCCAATGTCACCTGTGAAAGGGCTGGATTTTATCTATGGAAATGGTAGCAGCACAAAGTCCATGTATTATCCAGACTGTAGAGCCATATATCTAGGAAAATCTCCTAAGAAAAAATCCATGTTCTAATACACCAGTTTTATTCTGATTATTTGTGTAGGCTGAAGCCTTACCTTGCTGTTGCTGCTGCAAATCAGAGCAAGCTCCTGGGTGTGATGGCTGTGGCCAGGGTGCAGGTGGTGTCAGTGAAAAGAGAACTAGAGCTTCTGTGCTCCAGACCTGAAATTAAATGAAACATCTCACAAGTGATGTTTCTGGTTTCCTGGTCCACTTAGGAGCAATAAGGTCGACTGAATTTGTATGAGGTAGATTTATTTAACAGCTGTCTCACAGTTTGACTTGAAGCACCCTCCTCTTTGTGAAACAGTTTGTTGTGAACTTTGTATGATCCATCAGAGATGTCATGGAAGGGGCACTGTTGTTTGTCTATGATTCACTCTTCCAAGAAAAGTCTCCTGTATTGAGTGTTCCTCATGAAAAGTGAACTCAAGTCAATGGTATTAGCTCCTGGGGTCAAATTAAGGGAGGCTACAATGAAACCTTGGCTAATGTTCAGGACCACAGGAGGGTGGGGGTTTAATGGGTGGCAGTATTTTCCTAACTTCACTCCCATTGTGAGTATTTTTTAGATTACACTGTTGTGCAAGAAATTTATTTTAAGGATTATAAAAAATATTTTCCTGTAAAAGTGCTTATTTTTCTAAGCCCAAGAGGTATCTAGAGATTAGGAAGGCTCAACTGGTAATAAATGCATTCAAATGATAGTCATTCTTTCCTCAAAAGTACATGTAACTAAGTGTAAAAACACTCAGCGTGTTTTCATTTTCTTGTCTTAACTCAGCACAAGTACCCAGCTCCTTGTGCTCTTCCAAGGAGATGTTTATGCCAACAGTGAACTAATACACACAGCACCAAGAACTGGTTATAATGAGCAGCCTGCTGATTTTTAAATATGTTACTGGCAGTTTGGCTTTTCAATAAATAGCCTGGATCTCACTTTTGTATAAGCTGATTAGAAATGCGAGGAATTTACAGTAGATAAGGATTTGGCCAAGGAATTTTTTTAGGAGTTTCTCTCTACCACAGTGCTGTTTATTGTAACGTTAGATGAACAGAGCAGCATTCCCATGAGCTATTCTAACAGGAAATGGTGGAGAACAAGTTCATTCACATAACACTGCAGAACAGCAAAGCAGTAACACAGAGGTGGATTATACAACTTGGATGGAGAAGAGGAATTGCATCCTCACTGTGGTGCAGATAACATGAACTCGAGGGAACTGCAGCTGATGCTCAGGTGAGCAGAGACTCTGATCAGAGGGATCTGGCCAGGCTGCAGGAATGGTTGACAGATATTTCATGAAATTCAGTGAAGATAAATCCATGTTCTTGCACTTGTGACCAAGTAATGCTATTCATCAGAACAGGATGAGGGGAACAGCTCTGGGGAAAAGTACCTGGTAATGCTAATGGAAAACAAACTGAAAAGGGTCAGCAGCTCACCTTTGTAGTAAAGGGCTTGTAGGGCAGAACATACCCTTCCCTGAAGGAGGCACTGGAAAGCCAAGAGGCAGCAGTCACAAGTTGCAGGAAAGGAAACTACAATTGGATATAAGGGGAATGTTCCTCACTGGAAGAGTAGTGCAGTCAACAGGTTGCCCAAGAGGCTGTGGAGTCTCCACCCCTGCAGGTATGCAGAGCACAGCTGGACAAGGTCTTGAGGAACATGGTCTGTTTTATCTTCATGATCTTCATGGTCTTTAAAACTGGCCCTGCTTTGAAGACCTCTGTAAGCGTCTAATTTGCCTAGATTGGTACATTCTAATTTGCCTAGATTGGTAAGATATAGTATAATTACAAAACATGATTATTTGGTGAGTTTGCTGCAATAGCATTTCAAAAAATATAGAAAATTTAGTCTATCTTGGAACTTTTTATCAGGTTTAGGTTTTTTTAAATGCAGTAGTTAAAATATAAGTGCCTTGGCCCTAAAGTTCCCCATTTTGGACAACTTAAGTTCTGAGTTTTCAAGACTAAGACATCACCTTTGGATGGTACACATTGGCACATTCTTTACCTGCTGCTTCTCAAAGGAAGTGTGGCTTACAGACACTTTCAAATATTTTGAAACTTCTTGAATAGCTTTGTCATTTGAGCCCTGGGCTCCTAACAGCATGCATGTGATACTTTTATCTTAGATTGGATATTGTTTGCCTGTTTTTCAGTCACAACAGTGTGCTTCAGGGCTTGCACATTCAAATTGATAGTTCATGCCCAACTGCATAGATTTATATTTTTTTCTCCTTCTGCAGTTGCTTTTATCACAGAGTATAAGATTTCTTTTGTGGTCACAGACTAGTAGTTTTGAAAGCCAATGTAGTTAGAATCTTCTATTTGGAAACCATGTTTTAGTGTTTTCATTTGATTTCGTTATCTAAATGTATCTTAGCTTTTCTAGCTGTTTCTTTTGAATGTCAAGGCTTAAAAGCATTATCCATTCATGCCTATCAAATGTAGTAGAAAGTAAATTATTCTACTTTTTGTTTGAGCCTGTTCATTCTTTGTTTAACTGAGACAAGGAAAAAGTACTCGGGAATGTCAAGTAGCAAACTTTAATTTGCTACCTTGTTCTCTTATAAACAGAAATGAGAGATTTAAACATGGGTGCGGTCTTATTTGAACAGAGCACTCACTTAAAGTCAAACATGCTTCTCCTCCTGGAACTGCTTGTCTGGATTTGCTTTAGGGGTAACATTTTTTCCACTAGTTTTCATTCAACAATCACCCTGGGTTCCAGCCATTTGGGCTCCAACCATTTTAGGATTTGTTTCCAGTAACTGAGCCTGAATTGTTAAGAGCCCAAGCTTCTGGATGTCATTCATACCAGTAGCATGGTGTGTCCCACCTCCTCTGGAGCTCAGATGGGGAAAATTATTGCAAAACTGGAATGCTGTGTGTTTTACAGTTTGGAGCTGGATTTGAGGCTACAGGCTCACTTCACAATAAAGCTCATAACCTGGGGTGGAGAAGTGCAGATCACTGACTTCAGCAGAGCTACTTCACACTGTTTAACTTGAAAAATATATGTGTGGTGTTTCTCATTCCAGGCATATGCTTGTGTTGTGATCAGTGAAGCATGTTTATATCAGATTTCAAAGCTTTATACAAAAGGAGCCATTATAAAATGGAAATACGCATTAGAATTGATGTGATATGATGTGAAAAGTAATTTCTGTGTGAGTGGAAACACTGTAGGCGTGAACAGAGATTAGATGTGGAATATTTATATTACAGGTGCACTAAAGTCCAAACTAAGGGAAACTGGAAAATTTGCTTTAAGAATAAGGTTTTTTGTGCCTAAAATAAATGAACTTTTTGAAACTCATTATCTTCTTTGTATTTTCATAATTTACTATTTTTATCAACCATCAGCTCAAGGCAATGACTTATGTCAATGTCAGTAATGAAAAAGCTCATTTGAATGACAGGATGGTGACAGAGATTATCATCAGAGATGTTCTGTGTGTATGCTATTTAGATAAAATATTCATATACCTGAGAGAAATACTCACATCATCCCAGCTTTTTGTACCTTTATGGATGACTCAGCTGGGAAAAATCCTGACTGTACAATCTTCCTATTGAAGATTTTCTGTGTACCTTGTGGTATTTCCCAGGAGGTTAGATTGCACTGGTAGTGCTGAGTAGAATGCAGCTTCTCTGTGAGACTTCATGGTACCCTGAAATGCTGGATGAGATACAGGCACAGATGTAGGAGCCTTGCAGAGGTGCTTGGGATGATCTGGGCATGGGGAAAGGTCTCAGACTCCTTTCCTCACTGCTTCTATAACACTGCTTTCCCTGGGGACCCACATTGCTGTGTGGAGGGGGATCTACAGCTCCTGCAAGGCTTGGCTGCACCAGGGCTCTAACTATTTGTATTGCCACTAATTGTCCTTATCTGGGGTAACTGCAGGTGCCTGCTCCCTCATCCTCTGATCAGCAGAGCTGCCCTAGTGATCTTTTGATACCTTTTAAAGTTCATTAGGTGGCAATTCATGCCATTTCTTAACTTTCCCTCCCCAATCACATAATTACTTAATAGTTGCAAATATTTATTGAGCATGAAGCTTAATTAGGCTGTAGATGAGCATAACATTCAATATTCCCTTGGGAATGTGGCACATGGCTAATTACAGCTTTGTAATTAGCCATGCAGCAGGCTTAGAAGAAACCTTTGAAAAGCCTGCTGAGCCCCAGCAGTGCAACAGAAAGAGGGGTGAAGAGTGCAAACCTTGTGAAAGCAAAATGAGGATTCAAAAGTCAATAGAAAAAATAATTTCCAGCAAATTTTGATGGGCCTTGTGAGAGTTTTATTTGGGCTAACCTTGAGAGGCATGAGAAAGGGCAGTGAAGAAGAGACAAACTGGAGGGGGGAAGAAGCTATTATTTTCTAAGTGCTGAGATACTTCCACAATCCTGAATCTTACTACAGGAAAAGATTGTATCCCAGCAGCAAAGCTTGTGCACCAGCCTTAAGAGCTAAGGCTTGGTTATTTACATGAACACTCACCTGAATAAACCTTAGAAAAGTGAATAAACCTTTCTCAATAATTCCCTGTTTATTCTAGTATTTCTCATACTGAAATCTCTGCAGAAGATTCTGTAGCTTTTATTTCTGGATTTTTGTGGATCAGAAGTTAGAAGTGTTGCAGGACTTTGAATAAATGAATTGAAGCAGACAGCTACTCAAAATTACACTCTATAAAACTGTGTGGACAGTAGTGCCTCAGAGAGACTGGCTGAAAGAGTCACTACAGATTCAAGCAAAGGCAGTGTAGTGCTCAGCTGTCATTTCCCATGAATAGAGCAAAACAAAAAGCAAAAAAGAAACAAACCTGAGGTTTTAAATTCCTCTAGGAATTAGGACCTTGATTTTTCTAGTCTTCAAGTCATCACGTGCTGCCATCCACTGAATTCTTTCATGGGTTCAGTATTTACTCATGAGGAAGTGGCATGTCCTCTGAGTTTCCCACATCAGCAGGTTTTCAGGTGAGGACTCCCATCCAATTATTGACCCAGAACAGAGATGCTTGTGAAGCAACCCCTGGTCACCATGAACTGCAGGGTGGCTGCAGGTGGACTGCAATTTTATCTTCTGTGACTTACTCATAGTAGTGCCATGTTCCTAAGTGCTGGTTTGGGCTGGGGTCATTTCCTTCACAGTGGCTGGTATGGGGCTGTATTTTGGAATTGTGCTGAACACAAGCTGATAACATAGAGATGTTTTTGTTATTGCTGAGCTGAGCTTACACACAGCCAAAGCCTTTCCTGCTTTTCACACTCACTCTAGCAAGGAAGTTGGAGATGAATGGGAGGCTGGGAGGAGACACAGCCAGGACAGGTGACCCAAACTGACCAAAGGGATATTCCAGACCATGTTCCAAATCATGCTCAGTGTATAAGTGATGGGTAGAAGCAAGGGGAACATTTGGAGATTTTTGTCTTCCTAAGTAACTGCTATGCATGATGGGCCCTGCTCTCCTGGAGATGGCTGAGCACCTGCCTGCCTGTGGGCAGCACAGGATTAATTCCTTGTTTTGCTTTGCTTGTGTGTGTGGCTTTATCTTTCCATATTAAAGTGTCTTCATCTCAACACTTGAGTTTTCCAACTTTCACCCTTCCAATTCTTTCCTTGATCCCACTAGTGGGGGAGTGAGTGAATGGCTGTGTGTGTTGCCAGCTGGGGTGAAACCACTACACTATGTATTAGTTTTGAGCATCTCTGAACTTCATTGAAAACCAAATTATTCATGGGAAACAAAACCTCATTGAATTAAATAAAGATTATAACTCTATTTAGAATTATTACTGGCTTTTTAGCAGGCCACAGAAATAAAGACAAGCCTCATTAATTTATAGTGAAAAGCACCACTTCTTTCTGAGATAACACTGTGGAGCAAGTATTTGAATGTGCAATTAATTAGTTTTGTTCTGAGAGTGAAAAACAAGGTCATGTCTGTACTGCTCGTTTTGATGTTCATGTTTCACAGAGGATGATGATTTTCTGTTCTAGTGGTTGCAATGCAGTGGAGAGGTTTAGCTCAGCCCTTGCTTAGTTCTGCATATCCTAAAAAAAGCCTCAGATTAATACAAATAAAATTTTATCAAAACATGATGACATAGTCCTTTCTGTTGTAGCAATATCAGACTTAACTGTATCACAAATGCTGATATTCTGATGCTGTGAGGTCCAGTATAGCAGTCATTGTGAAGAATCATCTTTAAACTGCTTCCCTTATCTTTTATTAAGGTTTTCATGTTAACATCATTATGTAGCTTCCAAAATTACCTTATTTACATACACTGAGTTCACAGTGGGGGCAGGACAGGACCTTGGTAGGTCCTTTCTACTCTCCTCAGTGTCTGCAACGTGCCCAACCTTGCTGTTGATGCAGAGCAGAGGAGATTGAGTTAAGCTGCCTGAATATGGCCAAACTGTCACAAAGGGAATTAGGAATCACTTACTAGCACACTGCAAAACACACAGACTTCCTATGTAAACAAAGCCAACTCTAGTTAGAAAAAGGAATTGATGTTGCTTTTACTTGTAAGTTTGGCCATTCTTTCCTTAAATGGCCCAGTGATGCATTATTAACATAGCTGGATATTTTGAGCTGATCCATTACTGAAAAAAAGAGAAAGGAAATAATGTTCTTGGCCTTGTAAAGCATAGCTTCACACATATTCTCTCATACCTCAAGATGAATATCTTTCATATTCCCTGCTCACAGTTTTCGATTTGCCTTCTATTGTTTGACTGATGAGAGAAGGTAATGCTTCAGTTAAGACAAATTAATATTCCAGTCCCTGAGAAGAAAGGTGAATCAGTCCAGGATTTCTTAGTGCATTTTTTTCTGCCTTTAGGTTTGTGAAGGGCTCTAGGTTTTAAGGCTTTAAGGAAAGCTATTAGGAAAGTCCCAACAATAGTGCAGGCAAAATTTGGCATCAGATATACATGGAAAACTTCTGACACTGGTGTATTCTCCTGGAATGTAGACCCTTCATGTACTTGTAGGTATTACCATATTTTACCTTAGTCATCATTTGGCTGAGCTTAGGCATACTTAGGGCTTGTAGTCTTTCCTCATAAATCAAACTGCAACCCACAATTACTTCCATTGCTTTTATCTGAAGCTTGACAGTTTGATGACATCTTTCTGGGACCAAGGTTTCATTCAAATTTGAAGGCATTGCTGCTTCTAGGGTCAGTCCCAAATCTAGAGCCCACCACGCTTAAGAAGGGTATGGTGAAAGCTTCTAAGATGTAGGGACAACAGCAGGAAATATGTTACACTGGGGACAGGCTGGCATTCTCAGAGAGAGTTCAGACCAAAGGGAAAATGTTCCCTTCTACCAGAATTACTTTTGCATGTGCATAAAGTATTGATGGAGTAAGAAACTGCTAATATGGAAGTCAGTTTGTTAGTCCTTGAGATGAGGGCATATGTGGAAGAAAATTAAAAGCAAAGAAACTCTCAAATTGAATGGATGTGAAAATAAGTGAGCTTATGCCTTCCCCATCTCAGTCACTTTGTCCCTGGGCTGGAAACTGTCAACTCCTTTCAGACCAGACAGCACCAAATGAGACCTTCTGTGAGGAGGAAAAAAGATGGTGCTGTTATAAAACAAAACTTAGGTGTAAGAAATAAAAATGAGTGTATGCAAAGAATGAAGGTGGTGTCATCTGGGCACAGGAAGAGGAGCACAGTGCACAGCTAATTGATTCTGGCTTGCATAGCTGCATGTGGATTGAAAGCTCACTGAGCCTGAGGCAAAGCAAAAGGATAAATGGCAAAGTATAACATTGGAGAGGGAAGGGGGAATTGCACAGCTTGTGCTGAGATGGATGGCAAGCTTCCTTAGGAGAGGAAGATGTAGCAAATGTTTGGCACCCTTTGGAAAGGGGTGGTTTAAGGCTCCTTGAGTTTTCCTCCACTGACCTTCAGTACAGGAACAGATCTCATGAAATTGCAGCAGTTTCTCATAGCACATGGTGTAAATTCCCTCAGGAAAAGAAAAATGGTGAAAACCATTAAAGTTGTATGTAATTTCCTATGGTTTTGGAAGGTTGGCAAGGTAGCTTTACCTGCAAGGGTATGTAGGCTTTCTCCTTTTCTGTTTGAGTAAGTACTACAGTTTGCCACTGCTTTCTCCTGAGTGAGATGTCTCAAGTCTTACCCACAATTTAGAAAGTAAAATAAAATAAAATATTACACTGCTCATCCAGACTTCTTTGTCAATCCTACAGCCTGCAGGCATGTTCCTTGCTGTGGGAAGTCACTAAAGTTAAACGTAATTGCATTTGTCCACTGGATTACCAGGAAAATAATCTTAGAAAACCAATGCAAAGAGAAGTTACTTTTTTTTCTGAGCCTAGTAGAATTAAATTCTCTCAATGAGAAGTTGTTTCTAAAATACATTGTCAGGTGTTGCTCATTTTCACGTGAAAAATTATCTCCTCTGCTAAATATCCATGGTGTGTTTGCTCCATGCTATGAGCAGCCCTTATGGTGGGTTGCTGTCATTTGTCAAATGAAAAATGAAGGCTCAGTTCCAAGATCTTAGTCACTGTTGTTCTGAATATGTGGAATCTCAAGGGAAAAAAAACCAACAAGGCTGTCCTTTCTTAACAAACAAGGACCCATGATAACCATTCAAAGTAATTATACATAATAACTTCTTACAATTTCTTTAGTTTTCTTGAGTAAATTACAATAAAAAGATGAAGTCTTTATTAATAAATGGAAAGTGAAATTTTACTTCTAAATTCATTCACATGTTCACCTTTTCTATCTTTTCTATGTTACTAATAATTGCTAGGGAATTGTTAACCTTCCTCCTTCCAATTCTTTATGTTGAATTTCTTCCCTTTTCTCAATCTCTCTTTTTTTTTTTTTTTTTTTTTTTAATATTAAAGCATGAAAACGTCAAATAGAAGCATATTTCTTGACATTTAAAAACCCCTACTTTATCCAGCCTGAACTTCTGACTAGAATCTCTCCCCATGGATAAGCACATTTTGGATTTCAGAATTTAGCAGTATGCTCTCTCCTTTGTTACAAGGTTGCTATTAGTGAACCAGTGTGGTGTCCACTGCTGTCATTAAAGATCAAGGCAAAACAAATCCAACTCTAAAATTACATTGTTATCAATCTCTTTAATGTCCTGGGATAATTTAAATTTGTCTCAGTGTGCTCTGTCATCAGGAACCCTGGATAAACATACTTTTCCCCAAAAACCATAGCTTTTGCTTAGTTAGAACTATATTGAAAAGATTACTTTTTTTCAAAAGTCACTACTGCCATCAATAATTTCATTTCCCAGCTACTCTGAGCTCATTTGGTTTCGATGCAATCTTTTCCAGAAACAATTTTGGAATTTAAATGCAAACCCTAATGCATTATTTTGTGGTGTGTTTTAAAACTTAGGGCAGAAATATTCCTGTGCACAGACAAGCTTAATGATATCTTTTGTATTTTCATTTTCAAGAGGCATTTGTCCCCTGAAGAGTTCCAGGAAGTCTTCAAAATGAGTATTGAGGAATTTGATCGTCTGGCACTTTGGAAGCGGAATGACCTGAAGAAAAAGGCCCTGCTTTTCTAAACCCTCCCAGATGAAATATGTGCTTAATCAAAACAAAAATAGTCTTGCCAGAACTATCACATGCACTTGCTGTTGAACCATTGTCCAGCTTCATTGTGTTAGTATGTGTTGGGGAAACAAGACAGATTAGATGGTAATGTGTTGGGATACAGACAATTTGCTAATCTTGCATTTCCAGCTGGTTTTGTCAGTAACTCCTGGTCCTACCCACTTTACAATGTGCAAAAAAATCTAGCTTTAGATTTATTGTTGCTTGCATTTGTTGCTTGATGCAAATGGAAATTCTGAAAGGAAGAGAAGGAAGTGTAGCTGTTCACAGGAAATGCATCCAACATTTTGTTCCATTCAGTTTTATAATGCAATTTTTACAAAATCAAGTAAGTAATTATTATAGAAATTTTCCAGCGGGGGACCAGATGTTATTGAAAATATGGTAAAAGCCAAAGAAAAGCATATCTGCAAGCAATTATTGCAATTGTTTATCTGTGGTACTTTTTAAGAATGAAAGCAGAAATATGGAAGCACCTTAATTCTACTTCTTATATTTAAACACAGCGTACTCTTTAAAAGATCATATTTGTCTAGAAGGTAACTTGCTATCTTTAATTACAACACCAGAGTTTTTATTTTGTTAAGAATATATTGTGACATAAAATGGTTATAATTACTAAAATGTATACAGACCTACTAAGATTAGTTCCATTCATCAGGAAAACTGAAGCCTTATACAAAACTGGTTTAAGAGGGTATTGTGCCAGTTGACTGTGGTTTCCTACTAGTTTGGGGTGTTTGAAGAATGTTTTTTTTTACATTTCATGCTGATAAAATACCACATAATCTTAATTACTATGTAGATAGATATGTCTATCTATAAAATAATTCTTTTCATTGATATATGTCCTAAGTGAAGGCATTCTTACTTTCTCAGCTTTACACAGTAAGCCATGATGGCATTTGATAGATGTGGAAATGGAACAGTTCAGCATAAAATGTAACAAAAAAGCTTGGTGTGCTCTATCAGTAATACAGACAATTAGAATCAAATACATAAAACCCTCATGCATTACTATTTGCATGTTTCTGTACAAGTCAATTTGAAAAAAAAAACAAACTATGTGATACCGGTGCAGTACCTTGAAACTATCTTAAATAACAAGCAAAGCTAACAAAATCTAAGCATTTGATATAAGTGTTAGACCTTAATATCTCTTCCAGCTGAAAGACTGCATTAAATTTAATAGTTTCATTTGGTCAGAGGTATGGTTGCTGACAAAGAATGTTTTAAAGTGAGTTGCTAGTTTTGTGTGATACTAAATGAGCATTACAAAAAGTACATTTTTCAGCCATGTGTCAGTATTCTGCATTTTTACTGCCTTGGATGTTTGTACTCACCTCCTACTTCACTATGTCTTTTTGCATTTCCCTAAGGTAACTGGTTAATATATGCACTACAACACACTATTTCAACTGACCCAGCATTGGAAAAATCATAGCATTGAACATGCCTTCTTCCAACTAACTTTCAAAGTCCATGCTGTTGGAAATAAATATTTTCTCATGACCTAAATGTTTTGTCTGATGATACAGATGTTTAAAAAAAATCATTAAAACAAAGACAACTGAATGACTTTGCTAATGTGTGTATAATTATTTTAGATCATATTGCTGCTCTGGATAAGGTCTTCCTGTGAGATACTAATGTAAATAATATCTAATTTGCATTCAATTTGCTCACTGAGAAGAGCGTTGAGTGTACCTTTGAATGTAAAGTTACTGTAAAGTTGGTCTTGATTTAAACAATCCATCAAACAACTGTCACATCTGACCAAGCAAAGGTTGCTTCCCTGGTGATGTGCAGAACCTTCAGGCTGTGTAGAGAACCATTAGCCAGTTTCAAATGAGAGCTCCTGATCACATCCATAATGCTCTTCAGCCTCAGAAGAGCTTGTTGCACTATTTTGTGAAATCTGGCAGCCCTTTGAAGTAGGCCAATCCTAAATGTGACCAGCAGGGTCCATTGCAACCATGAAAAACTAAATCCAGGAGAACAATTGGTTGGAGAACTACTATGAGGAAGTTTGATGTTGGCAATGACCACTCTTGTCATCCACACATTTCTGGGACATCTCATTGCTTACAGGCATCTTCTCAGCAACTAAAAATACCACAGGTTGATCAAAGAATTCCATGTATCAGTGCAGATCAGGTTCAGCATGGATTTTCATAAATAATTTGAAAATTTCTTAACCACAGCAGCTTTTGTACTGATGTGGGATTCAACCTATGCTGCAAGGGAAAAGTGCATTACTGAGCACCACAGGCAATCAACAGCTCTGTGCTGCTCTACTGTTTTCACCAGCAGAAAGTGAGGATGGTGAGCTCTTGTGAGCTGTTTGAGCCATTTATGCTGTTTCAGACATTTCATCTGTTACAATATCAGGCCTTAAAAGTGTGTCTTGAAGGTCCTTGTCCTATCTGAGCTAAATCAGGTATAACTCTTGTTTTACATGCCTCAATCTAGACATTTTAGCTCACGAGCATCAGTTCTTATCTCAATGCCCAACTCTATTAGGAGTGGTACCCCTTCCTCTTTCTATATATGCTGACAAATTCCTTTGTCATTCTGTGCTTCCTTTTATGGTCAGTGAAGAGAAAAAAAAACTCTTCATTCACATCCTAATTTTCAAAATGTGAGATGAATTTCCCTTATCATATTCCTGTCCACTGAATATAAAGAAAGCAGTCCCTCTGAAGAAGTACACATTGCAGGCTATCTAATCTTGGATGAAATTAATTCTATGCCTACAGTCTGTTGGGGGAAATATGCCAGTTTTTACCAAGTCAGTGGAATACCAGTCTTTAAACTACTGTCAGTTCCTACACCATGTTACCAAATCACTTTCAAGCAATCAGGAAAGTACTTTGAGTTGCACAGATCTCAAAAAACTCCCTAACACAGTAATTTTTTGTGCTCATTATACTGTTCACTAAATAGGCATGCATTCAATGCCAAACACGCAAAAATGTTTTAGAAGACAGTCAGTTTATCAACTTACGTTCCTACTACTAGCCAAAACCAAAAAGGAATTTTGGCTTCCATACACAAAACCTTTGCTGACTTTAGATGAACAAGTACTCTTGTGTGTCCTTATTTCATTTCCATGAAAGTTTGAAATGGTCTGTAGATGTCTGTTCTGTGCAAAGGTGGCACACCTCAGTAAGCTGTTCGTTTTTTCACGATACATGCCAATGTATCACTCTATATTTAAAGCATCTATGTCATGCTATGTGCAGTGACTTACTCATTTATGCTCTCCAGCCTAACTAAATTCACATTTATAGTATCATATTGTGTGCTGGATTTGGCACCAGCCAAACATACCAATGTAAAAGGGCCATAAAATGAGTAGCATTGTAATTTACTTCACTACAAAGTTGTCTGTACATCATCTAAACTCCATAAAACAGACCCATTGTATACAAGGGAATAAAAATTTCTAAAATCTATCATGCTTTCACCGTTTAAAAACTGCAAATTGAAATTTTAGTCATGTAGTTTTCTTTCAGGAACTTTGAGTGTCTAATTAAAGTGGATAGACTGACATATACATAGTAAATATTCAAGTCTATTTTAATAGGGTTCCATATGCTAATCTTACATAGTATTATGAAATGGAAAAGGCATTCAGAGTAATGAGATAAGACTTTGCCAGAATGTTCCATCTGATAGTGTGGTCTGGTGTTGGCAGTAAAAAAATGAGACTCATAAGCTGTTTTTCAGATAATGCTCTTTAGAGTTATTAAGTTACTATTCTATAGTCTTGTTTTCAAGGACATTTTCAGCATTTTCGTAAGTATGGATGTGGCTACACAGCTCAAAAGGATCAATATAGCTCTTGGAGAAACTTATTTTGATATGTATACAATAAGCAGGGGAATTCTGACAGCAACTTCATTTTCATTCTTGGATCTGAGCTGTATGTCTCAGCTGCTCATGCCAACCCTAAAACCTAATTCTCATCTCATGTATTTTAAAGATGTCTTAAACTGAGCAATGAAAGAGCCAGCATTTCATCATCACAGTCTTTGAGACAAAGGAATACATGGGGTCTTGTGGTTGCTAAAGGAATATCTGACCAACAATTCCAGATAGGAAACCAGGAATGCCAGGTTACCATCATAGCTGTCTGAGAAGGCTGGACATTTTTGTCTGACCTTCTGGTATTTCTTTTCCTCGTGGTTCAGGGAAGAAGTCTGAAACCTGTAATTGCAGAAACAAGAAAATACATAGTTGTGTGACAGTACCTGGAATCTAATAACCCTCTGAAACAAGGCTAATTTTACATGGGCAAAAAAGATATAGTTCAGACCAACAGAGACCAGAGGCCTGGTCTTACATTCTGCATTTTAATTTTGAGGAGTTATCTGACATTTCCCAAGTGTGACCAAGAGAGACCAATTATTTTACTAACCTTTTTGACATACCTGCAGGAAAATGCTGTTCTGTTATTTGCAGATGAGCTAGATGAGATCCCAGGCACTTCTGTCTGGCACTGTATTCTCCTGCCCCTTGATTTGTGTGTGAGGAAAAGGCCAGGGTTATTTTATAAGCTTCCTAAGACCTCAACTGACCTTTGACCAATGTGATTATTTGATAGGTCTCAGTTGTGGCTACCATTTTTCATGTATCTTGAGTATCTGAAAAAAAATGATGACTGTTATTAATATCACAATGTGATATTAATATCACAAGTGGCTCTCTTGTACATGTAAATTTATACAGGATACCTGCATCCTTTCTTCATATCCAAGCTGCCTCTGAAGTATGACTAAACCTTTAAAGGCTCATAGGAGGTGCTGGCTCAGGCTTTTTGAGTTTTTGTCTCCCTTCTCACTTTTTGTAGTTTGTGAAAAGCCATGTTAGAGAAGGTGATACTCAGTAAAAGTGCATGGCCATGGAAAGCAGGGTCTCAGTGGTTTAACTCCCAGGTAATGAAGCACCCACAGCAAATTGCAGTTTGTTGTGTTATTGCAGCAGATTGTTACTCCCTCTTCACAGCCACCATCTCTGTGAGCTACAGCTCAAAGAAGTTAGTTCTAAATGCTGCTGCTTTTCATGCTTTAGGACATTTTGTTCCTTCCCCTCGGTGTGTGACATCTGCACGTGTGAGTTTGTGTGAGATCCTTGTGTCTGCAGTGCTTGGACAGACGTCTGCCAGTCCTTCCCTGCCAGTCGGGACAAGCAGCAGCTGCACAGTGATCAGGAGGAAACCAAAACCAGGCAAAAGCAACGTGTCCCACACAGGTAAATGTATCATAATTTGGGTTCAGTGACCCAGCTACTATGTATTCACCTTTTGTTGCAGGTCTGGATACCACTGATTTCTGGGTTTGAATCTGGTTATGTTTGTGTCATGGATGATTTGCTGTTAACCTGTTTCTTCCATTTGCTATGATACATTCTTTTATTACATCCTGTAAGTCATCTCTCCACTAAAAATTGCAATGATTTTTATTGCTTTTGAGATTAAAACCTTTCTTTGCCCTTGGTTGTTCTTCTGCAAATTTCTCTCAGCCCATTGTGCCTTGTGTTCAGGAATGGTCTGACAGAATAAAGGCTTCCTATTTGCAATGTTATGTCAAGCACATTAACTTTTTTTTTTTTTTTTTTTTTTTTTTAATGGGGCAGATGGGGAAGAAGAAAACCAAGTATCTGACTTTTTTATTACAAATCTACATTATGCTGATGCCTTGCTTGACCTAACCTCACTCTTGCAGATTGCTGGTGTTTTTTTCCATCCAAGTGGACATGATTCTGAACTCTGACATGAGTCACTATTATTTCTCACACCACTACTATAATTTTTTTTCTATTAACTGATAATTAAGGAGGCACCATGATTGATAGCAAATTAAACAACTGAGGTTGTTAATGGTCTGTCTGAACTTCCTTTCAGTTCTCTGACCTGTAATAATTCACTTGAGGAACAGGGTTAAAACGCTTCATGTCACTTGGCAATTTTGCTAGTCAGTCTTTAAAAAAAAGTTCTCTTAATTTACGGATGTGGAGCATAAACACTTTGAGCTCCCCATTTTTTCCCAATTTTGTACTGTATTTTTCATCTGATAGTTTTTGACAGATGGAAGTGCCAGGAGGACTGTATGAGTTGCTGTATAATGATAAAATTCTTCCAATTGCATTTTTTGTCTTAATCCCTTTTTTGAGTATGATAACTGATTATTTTTATAGTGCAGTAAAAATAATATAATTGAATCAAAGACTACTGAAAAAATTTACTCCATTTTAAATGACAAAGGACACAATATAAATACAAAATAGAAGCTAAAATTTATCTTTCAATAAGATTACATTTTTGGCCCAATGTTCCTTGAATTTAAAGAAAGCAGGGGCAAGGAGGCAAGACTTAGAGGAAATCTTCCCCTATTGTATTAAACTTTAATATAAAATTTCAATTTATAAGAAGTAAAATTACATGAATAGGATTTTTTTTTCAAGTTAGTAATACCCAAAGGCAGAGCTACTTTTTAGTGATTCTGAGGGTTTAATATGCATTTAATAAAAGGATGTTAGCATAGTATTTCGAAAATGTCAGTAACTAAATGCTAATCCCACTGAAATCACTGGCATTCGTACCTGCACTGGAGCGCAAAGGTCAGGTTATACAGAATTTCTTCCAAAACTGAAATCAGAAGGAAGGATTTTTTACTTCTGTTTAGTTCAAAGAGAAGAATATAAGTGGAAAGTAACCATTTTTACCTGCACATTAAGATTCTGTAAAATATATATTATCTTTGATATATATATTCCTTCCCTTGCCCTGATTCAAAACCAAGAACTGAATTTAAGGTATTTACATCTCTGTGAATTTACACAGATGACCTATCTGTATGGAGAAAAAGGAGAGGCCTGTGCATTATAGGAAAGCAGCATAATCCTTGAAGTTTCTCTAATGCACACTTTTTCAAATTTGCTTTTTGCACAAAGGTGAATGGCATATCTGCTGTGTAAGTCCTTTCGGGACATATATGTACTCAGCAGTGTAAGATTCCTGAAACAAGTTTTTTCAAGTGTGTCTAAAATATAATTACTTTTTCCCCCAGTGGACCTGGAAATTATGTGGGACCCAAGAAGGAATAACTCATGATACTCTTAAAAAAAAAAAAAATCAAGAAGATGCTGAGTATTAGGTTCTTAATAATAATAGATTCTGCTTTAACAGCATCACAGTATATGATAAGAAAGGGGGAAAGACCCTGTCTTTATCAAGGGCTTTTTTCTATTTGTAAAATACATTTATTCCTAGTCTGTAAATGCCTTGAGTGTCTGAGACAACTGCAGATACAGTGATGTTTTCCTTACTGAAAAATTATGGTTTCAAAGTAACAACAGAATATTTCTGTTCTAAAAATCTGTAATTTGCCTCCTGTTTTTGAAATCCTCCCATCACTATGTTCTCCTGAGTGGCAATTGCTGCAATGTCACTCCATCTCCTGGCAGCCCAGACTGCACAGTGTTTTTGCCTGCTTTTCCCTCTTCCCTGAGCCCATCCATGATGAGAGGGCAGAGGTGGGACACACCAGGAGGCAGCTGCAGCAAGGCTTCATCCAGGGAGCCTCACCTCCCCTGCCTGACACACCAGTGGCACAGTGTTGGGTCTCAAATGAAGTCAACATCTTGCCAATTCTAGGCTTTTTTTTGTCTGCTCAACCCTCCTTCCAAAGGAAAGAAAAAAAAAAAAAAAAAAAAGAGGCAAATTATTTTACAGTCATTCTGATACCAAATATCAAGAACATACAGACTTTTCCTATCTGCTGTGATTTCACTTTAAAGCACTAAATAAAAAGAACATAATCTTGTACAGGCATCTTAAAAGGTGAAAGGTCTTCTTGAAAAGTATTGAGCAGACTTTCAGGGAATACCAGTCATCACTTAGAGCATCCAATAGGTTTTCTTACACTTGTTTTCTCAATAGGATGTTGCTGAGTTTTTGGGGCCTCTTAAACTAGTGAGTTGTCAGGTTATGGACTCAGTCCAAGGCAGATTTGAAGTGGAATTGAGTGTATCTTTAAAAACTGACCCATACTTCTAAATGCCTAAAGTACTCTTTTCCTGCCTTTTTACATTACTTAAGTGAGCCAAATCCAAATTGCTTGGAGTACCTTACAAGACATAAATCACAATGAATGGTTGGAGATTTTTTTTTCTCATGCCTGTGTTTCTCAGATTTCATCCAATGTTGATTTTCCAGAGGAAAAAATATCTTAAAATAGGCAAAAATAACTCTTTTAAGCACATCCTAAAGATAATAAATATGGTCTGTCATTGTCATGACTTTTCTGTTTCAACACACTACAGATTATCTGATGGTTAAATCCCAGTCTTGTAAACAACTCTATTTGGATACTTTACTGCTGGGACTACTTGATTATTTTATTTTTCTTTGGTCTGATTATTTTCTTTTCTTTTGTGATAACCAGTGCTAAGAAGATTACAAGAAGATAAGGGATCTGTATGACCAAGCTTCACCAAGTCCTGCCTGAAGCTTGTGAAGGTTATTTCTACAGTAATGAAGTAACCCTTGATAGAGTGGAACAGTATAGTGAATTATTGGGAATAAAGACAGTTTGGAACACTGCATGAATACTTGGTCTTAAAGCTAAAAAGTGCTTTTTCAAGCTGGAAGACATGTATTTCAAATAGGGACATTTACACAGATTTGCATTCTGCTACATTGTGTTAAAAGATTATTTGTTTTAGAAGTTTATTGGGTGCAAAGTATGACGTACATTTACTGTGGACCACAGATTTCCTATTAATGATGTGACTTCAGTTTCCATGCAAGCAATTCCTTAGGAATCATTTGATTTATTTTTATGATATTGTGTTCTAGGTGAATTATATGCTGTTCTTTTTAATTCTATAAAACAGAATTTGTATTTAAGTAGTGCCGTTAAAGATTCATGGGAAAGAAATTCAAAGAATCACTAAGTTGTGTTTTGCAGCTGAAGTAGTTCATGGAATGCTTATGTACAAACCAAAAAGTAGGGGAGTAAGGCCATTTTGAAGTGTAGCATTGTGAAAACTAAGAATTCAATTAAGAAAGAAGTCCTTTTGAGCCCTTCAGCCTGATTCAGAGTTTTTCCATGAGGAACAGCTTGTGCTGTCTGATGATTGTCTTCATGATAGACAGCCCATTATTTAGTCCCTGTGGAGTTACCACCACAAGACATGAATCTTCACCCATCTCTCCAACAGCCTAAGGACAAACCCTTAGGTTATCTCACTTTCATATCTGACAGAGGCCATAAAGTGCTTATTTTCTTGCTGGTCTTGTGATACTCTCTCTCATCTGTGTTTCTCTGCTGATCAGCTTCCTAACTTCTTCAGGACATTTATGTGGAAGAAATACTCTGAAGTGTTGCTAGAATCAAGAGCCCTGTTTACAGACCACAGCATGTCTTAGGGCAGGCAGAGACTGAAGTGTTAATGTGATGTGTGCATTAAAATTTAAAAAAAAACCAAAAAAACCAGAGGCAGTAAAGCCAGCAAATACTGGAAGTGCTCACTGCAAGCATACAAATCAATGGTACTGTCAGAATACACTGCATGTGCTACAGAAGCCAAGGGCTGTGCTTATACAGCAAAGTATGGATTGTTCTCCCTAGAGATCATATTTTACAGGTCATGATACAAATTAAGTAGCTCAAAGAGAGCAATAGCTGCAAGCAACTGAACCATGGAGAAGAGGAGCTATGGTTTAATTTTTTCAAGACTGGCTAAGCACTTTACTATTGCCTGAAAAATCACTACTTCTAAGTACTCCAGAGCTCTCCCTGCCAACTCCCAAGAAGCAGAATACAAAAAAGGCAGGTAGGAGCAGGCTGCTGCTGTAATAGCTCATCCAGTAGGCAAGTCCTTCCCTGCCCATACCCAAAGGCATACAAGAAAGAGAACAGCTGAAAGTGGGATTTTAGGCTAAGCAACACTTGTTGAAAAGGTTGGCTGTGAATTAAGCTCTCCTGTTTTAGGCTACAGAGATCTCATGCATATCCTAAGTGGCCACACAGTGTACATGCTGACTAAATAGAATTTTCCCTGGTCAAACCTGTTGCATTTGGTATCACCATCTTGGAATAACTGAGGATGATGAAACATCAGGACAATAGAGCACATTAAATCTGGCCAGAACAAACCAAATTTTATTAATCAAAATTTAAGGTGCTTAAGAAGTTGCACAGTCTGTGGTACAAAGTACCACAAGCTACAAGCTTGTACAGAATTATGCACTTGCATGTCCAATGTTCCCCAAATATTTCTTGCAAGAGCACACCTGTGCATCCAAACTGTCAGAGCTGAAGTTAAAGGAGTTCTGACACCCAGCTGGACAAAAGACAAAGATGCCTTAATTAACGTCCTTCCTTTAGTGACATTCTTCTGTGACCTCAGATTTCCAGTTTCTGTATGGACAGGGAGGAAAATAAATTAATTTCTCGAAGTTGGAACATGTTTTCCCAGGTTGATCCTATGCAAACTTGCCCTGGTTCAGCAATTTTGCTCCAAACTGAAGCCTGCAGGTTTAATCAATAGAAACCTTAGTCTCACCTTGATTTTGATCTGGCTTGTATCAAGCTAAACTAAGATGATGGAACCAGGCATTAATCTATGTTGGGTTTGTGCATTATTTTACACCATTTCAACAAAAGAAGTTAAATTTTAGATAAATGCAGACATGCTCATTATGCCCCAAATCCGTGTTATTCCTCCACCACTCAGTGCCCAGGTCACAGCATCTCCTGGGCAGTACTGGGAGGGCACAGGCTGCACTGAGGCTCCTGCTGTGATATCACAGTTTTCCAGCATTTACTCGGGGAACAAGCCTCCAACTCCAGGGAGGTTTTTCTTTAAACTGGGGCAAGAAGCCCAGGTTTTATCTGCCTCACAAGGAGCACGTGGGCTCACATTCCACTGCCCGGGGGCTGCTGCGCTCACCTGCCCCATCCTGCCCGGGGTTGCTGCGCTCACCTGCCCCATCCTACCCTGCACCCGGGGCTGCTGCGCACACCTGCCCCATCCTGCCCGGGGTTGCTGCGCTCACCTGCCCCATCCTGCCCTGCACCCGGGGCTGCTGAGCACACCTGCCCCATCCTGCCCTGCACCCGGGGGTGCTGAGCACACCTGCCCCATCCTACCCTGCACCCGGGGGTGCTGCGCACACCTGCCCCATCCTACCCTGCACCCGGGGGTGCTGAGCACACCTGCCCCATCCTACCCTGCACCCGGGGTGCTGCGCTCACCTGCCCCACCCTACCCTGCACCCGGGCTGCTGGAGCGCACCTACCCCATCCTACCCTGCACCCGGGGCTGCTGCGCACACCTGCCCCATCCTACCCGCACCCGGGGCTGCTGAGCACACCTGCCCCATCCTGCCCTGCAGCCGGGGGTGCTGAGCACACCTGCCCCATCCTGCCCGCACCCGGGGCTGCTGCGCACACCTGCCGCATCCTACCCGGGGTTGCTGTGCACACCTGCCCCATCCTACCCTG
Organism: Muscicapa striata striata; assembly: GCA_030060385.1. Classification (NCBI taxonomy): domain Eukaryota; kingdom Metazoa; phylum Chordata; class Aves; order Passeriformes; family Muscicapidae; genus Muscicapa; species Muscicapa striata. The sequence continues at coordinate 1,213,077 of JAREIS010000048.1, forward strand.
CACCCGGGGCTGCTGAGCACACCTGCCCCATCCTACCCGGGGCTGCTGAGCACACCTGCCCCATCCTACCCGCACCGCGGGTCCCCCGCCTTTGTTCCGCTGGCTCCGCCTCGGCGCTGTCCCCTCCCCGCGGGGCGGGCCCGGGGGCGGTGGGAGCGGAGGGCTGCTCCCCTCCCGCCCGGCTGTCCCCTCCCGCCCGACTGTCCCGCCCCGCTGTCCCCTCCCCGCCGTCCCCTCCCGGCGCGGCGCTGGCTGCGCTCCGCGGCAGAGCGGGGCTGCGGGGGAAGCCGCGGGAGGAGCCGCGCTCGGCCGCTTTGTGCCGGCAGCCGCCGCAGCACGGCCGCAGAGGTAGGAGGGCTCCGGGCCCGTCGCTCCCCCCGGCCTGGGCGGCATCCCTGCCGGGCTCCGCGGGCGGACAGCGAGCGCAGGAGGGAAGGAGAGGGAGGGGAAGGCTTGGATGCAGAAATGGGCTTTTCCAGCTGCTGCTCCAGGCAGCCCCGTGCTAGGAAAGCTGTGGGCTTACCGAGGGGGAAAAAAAAAAAGAAAAGTCTGGCTCGTTTTCTTGGCCGGGAGCAGCACATGGAAAGAGCTGGGAGGGCTCCCGGTTGTTGGCGGCGGCGGCGGCCCCTGCCCGGCTTTGGAAGGGCAGGAGCCGGGCTGGGATCCTCCGGCACGCTGCCCTCCGTCCGCCATCCCAAACTCGCATCCCTTCCCGGGAGCGGGAGCGGCACCGGCCCCGCAGCCGCGCCGGGCTTTGTACCGCCCGAGCTTCCTCATTCTCTGCCTGTCGGGGTGGGCTGAGGTGGTCTCCCTGCAGGCTTGGCCGTTTGGTCGTGTTTCATCGTAGCCGAGAGATTGCATCATGTTACAGTCCTGGAGTCGGTCAGGCCGACAGAACAGAACAGAACCATCCTTCCAGACCCATCCCTTGGCTCCCCGGGCCGACCCCTCGTTGATTTCCCGTGGAACGGAGGTTCGGGCTGAGAGCAGCCTTCCATTGGAGGCTGGGGGGGACAGGTCACAGCGACGTGGTTCGATTTCTTCCACTGAGAGGTTTTTTGGAAACTCAAGTTCGTCGGTTTTACGCGCGGGATGTGTCTTGTGTAGGGGAAACTTGCCAAGGATTTAGGCGGTAGGAAAATAATGGGCGGCAAAAGAGCCAGATGAACGGCCAGAAGCAGGAGTCGCTCCATAACCTGAGCTCTGGGGTGGCAGGAGCTGAGTGGATACAGACGGACATCCCTCGGCATTCACCTGCCCTAAAGGACAGTGCAGCTGAGTAAATGCGCACTCTGAAAGGCAAGACAAGGCTCATGTGAGAAACAGAGAAGCATTTAGCTTATCTCCCCTCTGGATCCTTTATGATCAATTTGATGCAAACACTTGGTGTGTCTGTGCCTGTTCTGTTTATTGTATTACTGAAGTTTGTGGCTGAGATCCAGCTATGAAATGATAAATCTCAAAGCCAGAGAGATCCAATTAAATAACGTACTTCAGTCCAGGGCTTCTTAAGACGACAGATTCTGCTGCTCTTTGTGCAGCTCTTTGTTTTGTTCCGTAGGGAAAAAAATGTCATGGCACGGCTTGGTTCAATTCTCAGAGGTATCCATAACAATTAATGATTATTCCATAACTAGTGTCTTGCCCTTGTATGTGCTCTGCTACTGTTTCCTGCAAGTGTTTCAGGGCCACTCTTTTCGTTCATGGAAATAATAGTGTTATGAACCTTTTTTGTGTGCCTTTCTGAGAATGGTAGGTGCAGGGGCACAAGGAAACAGCTCGGCAGACAGATGGATGTATCCATCAGTGCTGTCTTGTACGGGCACTTGGTGCCCTTCCATCATCCCTTATACCTCCTGGTGGTTTCCAAGGGAAGAACTGCACAATTACTTACTTGTTTTGAACAAACCCTTTTTCCTTTTGGAACTGGTATAAAAGTAAAGCAAATTCTACATTAGAGCCATCCTCTCTTTCTGGGGCTATAGGGTGCCACATGGGTTTAAGAAGAATTTGAAATGGATTTGAGAAAGAAGGATCCACAGTTTTCTTTGTGTGTCAGCCAGTGATTGCAGTCACAAGCCAGCAAACAGAACAATGAGCAGATACTGCCTTTGGTGATATGTGGCACTGTTTGGTGTTTCCTAGGAAATTTGTCATTCAAAGTGTTATGTTGTGTTCCTGTATCTTGGATGGATTTTTAGATGAAGGGATTTGGAAGGTCTGCAGGGTTGAAATTGCAGTATTGAAGCAGTGCCAATGAGGAGAGGGTAAAATGCAAGACTTCAATAGATCAGCCACTCACACTATTTTAAAATTTTACAGTCTTAGTGAAGAATGATTTTCCTTTTCCTCTCCTAAAGCCGTCAGAGTTGGATAGATACTGTCTGAGACATAAAAGCCAAAATCAAATATTGAAGTCTCAGTGGAACAGGCTGTATTTGGTACACGTGTGACTAATTGTGCTATTCCTTTCAGTGGTGCAAAGACAACTTGCTGTAAGACCAGGAATTGTCTTGCCTTGCTGCTTGCTGCCATCTCCCTTGTGACATTGCCTCAGGACAAAGAGCCAGCGTTCAGGGCTGGTTGATGCTATCTGGAGTCCACTGATTTAATTTCCATCCATTTTCAGAAGTTTTGGTCTGATAGGTCAGTCAGTGGGAGTGTGGTATCCAGGAGCCCGCCTGGTTAACTGCTTTGTTCAAAGCTGTGCTCTTTGTTTCCTGAGGAGGAGGAAGGATGTACTTTATATTCATTTGCAGGAGATCTCCTGCTGAGGTGGGAGGGTGGGATGCAAGGACTTGCACCTCCAAACTCCTGTACAGTTTAGTCCACTCTATGCTCTTGTGGGTTAGTCACAGTAAAATGTGGCAGTTTTTAAAAAAAAATATTCATCCCTTCCAGCTATGCAGTTGTACTGGTTTTAGATGTGAATGACACCTAGTTACTGGTATGGATCTGACTTCCTGACTCATCACTTCATTGCCAAATAGTGTTTCATCTGGTATAGAAACTATCTGTCTGGGCTGGGCAGGTGACTGTGTTACACACTCAGTAGGTATTATTCTAGATTAATATACTTCAATGTAAAGTGTTCTTAGGCTCACTGTTGAATTCTTAATAGTCAAACCCAACAAGAGTAATAGAAATGTGGAAGTCAGCCAGAGGACTGCAGGTACTGTGAACTCTGAGCTTTTAGTGAAGGACTGAAAAAGCCAGATCTTGAAAGATCTCCTCTATCTATAAGGGTTGTCTAGGAGCAGTTAGTTTTAGGAAATTTCCTACTGTGAAGCAACCTAAGCTGACCTTAGAGCAATTTAAGTTTTCAAGGCCGTACCAGATGTCTTTTTGGGGAGTGTCTGCATGAAGTGATACCGAGAACAGTCTGTCAACACGGTATGAGCAGGTCAGAAGACATGTAGCTGCAATGGCACAGGGGTGACCCTGAGCTCAGAGTGCAGGGGTTACACCTGCATGACTGTCTCACTGCACCAACCTGTCCATGAAAGTCTGCCTTTTGTAGTACATCAGTGCTATAAAACACTATGTGTAGATTAAATTGCTCTTACTCTATTAAATGATCTTTAAGGTCCCTCCGACCCCAAACTGTTCTATGATACTCTGTGGTCAGAAGTGAACTCTTGACTCTCCAGGTCATAAAAGATATGCTGTGAGTAATGGCAATGGATAGTATTGCAGGAACATAACTTGGGTTTGTACAGTGGGGAGTACTGAATAGCAGGTAACAGTCTTTTGGGACATAATCTCTGTTTTCCTGAGATATGGCAACAAATTAAAACCAGAATGGCAGAGCTGCTGTCAGTTTCCCCTTTGCCATCCCAGCAAGAAGTCATTCATGACTTAGTGTGCATAGTAAGGTTTGGCTGCCAAAGGTGCTGAGCACCCTTAACACAGCAATGTCCAAATGAACTGCTGGTGATTGCCTCTCTTAGAGTATGCCTTGGAGAATACAGAAGGCTGTGGAAAGGATAAATCAATATCTATTGTATATTTTGCCAGTGTTCATCAAGAAATCTAGGAAAGAAAGTCCTAAGAGGATTTTTTTAATCAGTCAGATCTTTTATAGATACTGCGCTTTACATGTATTGATGTTTTAAAAATTGATGGTGTATGTTTGGCAGTAAAAGGAGCAAACTGATAGACCTGTCTTTTCTAAATCTCTTTCCTAAACTGATAAAGAAAAAAAAATTCACTGTATTATTCCTTTTATGGTGACATAGTGGTGGGATTTTTTGACTATCTGGGGGATTTCTGCTGCCAGCATCTCTGCCATTATGTAGTTTTGAGCTGAGTGATAAAGACTATCTTTCTCTAAGACAGATGTTGGTAATGGCCTTATTGTGCCAAAATCTTTGTGAGTACAAAATGCTGAATAAAAATATTTCCATCCATTAATAGCGAGTGCCAGAAAAGAGTAGACAAGTGGTTTCAAATTTAATCTGCAATGTAGCTGATGCCTCAAAGATAAAAACATCTCTCCCCCAAGAAATACAACACTGTATGTGAGGTAATTGCTATGAGTTACACTGAATATATATTATTCATTAGGGGACTGTCATTATATCATGCTTGTGAATTCCCCAAAGTCTCTTATCAGTGTTCTCATCACATCTCAGCATTTATGGAAAAGAGGATTTTGGTGTCCCACTTGACTGACTGATGCTCTGGCTTGCTAGTAGCCACTTCTAGTGAACATGCTTGCCTTGTTCATTTAAAATGAATAGACTTTGGGAAGGGAGCTTAGTTCATATATTCCCATTATCAGAGATAGCACTCCTTCACAGGGGATATGTAGTGATAGGTTATCTCAGTTTTGCAGAAGAGCAAATAGTAAAAGCTCTTTCACATGCAGCTTTTATGCTAAACTACTCTGCACTGTCTTCAAAGTATAAAGGCTCAATATTTGGCCAGTTGCTGTGGGTAGGTTTTTAGGTGGTTTTTTTTGGTCAGTTAAAGGATGTTTAAGTAGCTCTTTGAAACTTACCTGGTCTCTCATCGGTTACACATGCTTATGGCATTCCTGTTAGAAATTGGAAGAGAGGAGAAGGCAAGAAGGATGGTATTTCCCTGTCATTGGCAATTAGCAGATCAAGATTTTATTTTCCTCTACCATTTTTTGCCAGGAGCAGCTGCAAAGAGAGAATTAGAATTACACTGTGACCTTCACAGCACTTCCTAGTGCCGTCATCAATCAGATCTGGCAGGAGCTTTATCACATCTATGAGTGTGGCTCATAAGCCACATGCTGTCTAGTCTGGGGGGAGAAACAAACAAACAATGGGAGCTACTGTAGGGTTTGTTTAAAATAAAACAACCAGGAGTGAGCTTTTCCCATATGTGCCAGCTTTGTAGGCAGATTTCTGGTTTTGCCGTGTGCTGTTCGGCTGATTAATAAAAGATGACGATTCTAAAGCAGTGGAGGAGATTTTCACTACATTTCAATGGCACTGGCAACTCATTGACAAGCAATTGCAGCTTCAGCCTTTCTCAGGTGATGCTCTTCAGTCCCATTCTAATCCTCAGCATTATTTTTACAAAGGAATTCATGCAGTTAGATTAATTTGGAAGTTTTCTACACAGGTAAATGTTATGGAAAAAAAAAAGCTTTTTCAGACTTCTCCAATTCTTATATGGAACAACATTGGGGTTTTTTTTTTTTTTTTCTTGGGGTGGGGGGAAGGGGATCATGTGTGCCTTTGCAGGCTACTTTTAAGTGTCTTTCAGAGGCAACAGTCAAGGTCAGCTGATCAGCTGCAACATCTCCCTTTTCAACATGCAAAACATTATTAACACCCTGTAAGTGGCTGGTTTGTTTGTCTGGTTGGTTGGTTGGTTGGTTGGTTGGTTGGTCTCCACTATTGACCTTGGTCTAGTTATGGAGTTTGACTAAAATTTAAAACATTTTGTGTCCTTACACTTATTTATTGTTACACCAAGTTCACTGCCATTTTCAAATTCCTTTGCTCTCTGTTTCTTGCCACCTACAATAGATAAAACTTTCTTGTTTTCCTTTCCTTGGCTCAGTACAGTGACATTTTGACATGTTGTCACTTCATGCCTGACTTGCTTGCAGGCACAGTCCTTGCTGACAGGTAGATGGGAGAGCAAGGAGCAGTAGGGACGGGCAGAATTGCTACTGTATGTGTATTCTAGCTGGCTTCGTGGTGATATATTTGTGTGGATATGTGACATATACAAATAAATATGTATCTTGAAAGTGGTTAGCTTTTTTCTTTTGCCTTTACTCAGAGTTAGGATTGAATGCTCAAGAGATGGATTTCTTGTTTGGACTTGGTTGTCTATTAAATCTTATCTAAAGTACAGAGAGTTTTGCAACACTTCTGGCTATCAAGGTAAAAGTGAGATAATGGAGGTGTATTTAGTTAGTTATAAGGGTTTTTAAACCCTAACTATTTAATTAAGAGCTAATATCTATATTATTTATACTTTTGACTGAATAACCAATCACCTGTGACCTGCACTGTGGTACTAACTAACCAATCCAAAAACTACTGCCTGAAATCATGAAGAAGAAGGAACAAGAAGGAAGAAAGAGACAATGCCTAAGAACATCCATCTTGTCCCCATACCTATTACTATATTCTAAAACCCCAAATTCAAAACCTTTCACCATGTGAAATTACTCACTTATATTCTAATTGCACACCAGTGATTCTAACTCCATCACTCACATTTGGAAGCCTTTTCCAAGGCCTCAAGTCAAAAGCAGTGTTCTCCTGGGGGTCAGTGTCAGGAAGCACAGAAAGCTCAAAACTCCCAGGCTCTGGGTTCCAGCATATGTAAATATAGATAGAGGAATAAAGGGTGTGTATATGTGTAGGTAGGTGATATATTAGAGCTGCCTTTGTCACACAGGTTTTCTGAGAAAAATGGCTAATTGCTAATTAATAAATAAATACACTGTTATACTTTTGAGTAAAAGATAAGGCCTTGAGCTTCAAACTGTTAATGTTGATGGCCAACAGCAGGGTGTGATCTGTTATTTCTGTGGTTTTTAACCAGCCAATTCTTGGCTGAAGCCATCCTGGTACCAGATCTGGGCAGGGAAGTCTGAAATGCCATATGAAATGAGCAATAGCAGGTGCAAGGAAAATGGGCATAAAATGTGACATACATTTAGCAAAAGGTTATCTACTCTGTCAGGAAGAAAGAAATCATGTGAACTGGCTAGGTGGTGATGGAAATAATGACTTTTGTGTTTTTCCTCAGTGTGTTGTGTCAGTTTGACAGGCTGTGGAGCCCCAGCTGCTGCACTGGCACTAGGCAGGGCAGTGGCTGCACTGCTCAGTCCCTGCCTCCTCTGGTTCCAGCAGCTGGGCACCATGGCTGCATAGACACTTGGTAGAGAGTCTGAAGAGTCCAAAGCCATCAGCAGTGCCATTTCAGCAGCAGGATGAGGAGGAGAGGGAAAGCAGGAATTGGTCTGAGATGCTGAGTTCTGTGTCATTGTCTGGGGGCTCCTGCTTCAGGGGGATGCAGCAAACCAGCTGGCTGCCTGCTGTGGGTCAGACCAAACAAAAAGACATGGTTTCAGCCCTGGAATCAAGGTGGGCTGTAATGAGGAAGTAATAAAATGGCAGGAGTTGAAAATAGGAGGGAATGCAGAAGGCAGAGGGATGAGTTAAGGAGCAGGGTTTTGCTGAGTGTCACTGGGCAGTGATGGTTGGGAGCTGAACTGCACAGGGGCCACTCTGCTGCTGTTCTGCTGCTGCATCTTAGCATAGATCAAACAGAAAGAAATTGCCCCTTGGAGAGTGGGATTTATTCATGTAATGCAGTCCATGCTAGGGAATAGAGTGAAGTATTGGATTTGTCACTGGCTGTAAGAGGTCAGGCTGAAGAAAGTAAATACCTGAAAATGTCAGGAAGCTCAGTGATTCTCAGTTCTGTTAATACATAGCATCAAAAGAATATCCTTTGGAAAATTAAAAGATCTGGCTCTTGGAATGGGGAAAAAGTATTCATACTTCTGAGAATATACAGAACTCTTCTCCTTGCCTGATCCCCCTTGTCTGCACCATGTGTTTGTCATTAGGACCATGAAAAGTCTCCTTCGAGGGGGAATGATGGGTGCATGGTGGGTCCTGCAGGAAGAACCAGGAGAGCTGGGATGAGACAAGGGGCTAGGTCAGGCCACAGCATTTTGTTTTGAGCTTAACAGGAATGAAATCCACCCTGAAGAGTCTTGGGGAAAATTCTGGATGAGGGCCAGTGTGAATAATGTTGAGTGCAGATGGGTGGGACCCCACCTGGTTACAAAAACAATCCTTTTTCCAAGGTTAGCTATTTCTGCTGAAAAAGGGGATATTTAACAAGTTAGGTAGGTTTCATTTAAAAGGCAAAAAAAAAAAAACCAAAAAAACATTTGGAGACCTTAAAGAAACAAACTCACATCAAAAAAATCTAAAAATCTCTCACTTCAGAAATAATGAAAACAAGCCCCCAAACATGCAGACAGCTGAAAGCACACACCAAGAACCTCAGATAAACAAAACAAGTGTCCTCTGGGGAAAGGAAGAGTTGTTCCTTCTCTGGGAAAGTTTGTCTGTTCCTGTGGCTTGTGAACTTTTCATCTTCTCTGGGGCTTTCTGCTGTCCTTGCTTTGCTTTTTTCAGCTTCTTGGTCTTCTTTCCCTGGAGCCTTGAAAAGTGTTTATGTGAGCACTAGACTTTAAGTAAATGAATGATGAGTGCTGTTCCTCAGGGGCTGGTTTTGGGACAAGTCTTGTTTGACTTTTTGTCAGTGACATGGGCAGTGGGATTGGGTGCAGCTCAGCGTGCACCAGCCTCTACTCCTGCAGTTTGTGGCCATCAAGACGCCTTTCCCTTTGTGACAGCCACATCCTGAACATTATTCCAAAGCTAATCTGGAGCAAACTGTATTCAACAAGCCCCAAAAATGACTCAAGTGTCTATTAGTCTCCAGCTGACTACTGTTCCTGTCTGTCTCTGCAATGACTGAGCCTCACAGTCTCTCATCACTGCAATTTCCTTCCCATCCCTTTGGATCCTCCTCTTTACTGTTGTTTGCAAAACACCAAGTGTAGATTTTGCATATGTGGAAAATCTTGATGAGAGCTGTCCTCCCTTTGACCTTATTTTTTCAGAGGTCTCATTTTTCTGTCCTCTTGCTTATAGTCCAGCTATGTAACTTTTAAAAGTGGTCTGAGTGTAAAAAATAAGTTGTAGTGAAGCCTTGTCTGTAAACAGTAGCTCTTTCTGCAACCCAAGGGCAAGGAGATATGTGTGTAGAAGGCCCAACTGACTGACTGTCCCAAAGAAACAACTAAAATGCTGATTAGATTTAAAGGAAAGCAGAAGTTGTCTTGAAGAGGTATGATGTTTGGAGATTTCTAGGTTTCCTTTTTAAATCTTGTAAAAAAATTTTATTTTCTACCACAATAACATATTTTAAGCATTATGGAACTGGTTCTTCTGTTCTTGCACTTGGGATTCCTGTCTGGTTTATGGTCAGCACACCTACAGGCTCCAGGATATAAGTGCAAACTCTGATTACCCTGAAGTTTATTGTACTTTATGGGAGCAAAGGGTGGAATCCATCTTGGAAACTTGGGGTCATTTGGGCCAGGCTTCCTGACATACCAGCTCTTACAAAAAAACCAGCTGTTCTGGGGTTTTCTGCCAGCTTTAAAGAAAAACAACCAAATAATGAAAGAGTACTCTGCCAAATAGGGATCAAACCTTAGCTTGGTTTGGGTGTGCTTTAAGTAGTCTCAGTCTTTGCATTGACACTGGTTAAGTTCTTTTGCTTCAGGGAGGTAACTTGGAAGCTGTATTTGTGAATGAGTCTGGCCTTTTTCCTGCACACTGCTGTAGGGAAGGGCTGTTTCCTACTGAGCTCTAAGTGTTTCCCTCTGTGAGATAGGATCTGAACAACCCAGAGCAAGACCTACATGTAAATAATGTGAAAGTAAGGATACATGGGATGATGCTGCCTCCAAGGTGTGATTGCAGAGTGGTTCTTGGCCAGGAGGTGTCACCTGGATGGCCCATCCTCAGCCAGGAGCAGAGGTGCCCAGAGACAGCACTGCAGGGACATGCCTTGCTCAAGCTATAGTTTTAGCTATGTATAGAGCAAAAGAAGCACAGCCCTTCTAGCAAGCTGTCATCAGTGACTTATAAAGCACTCAGTACCTTAGAGCAGCACTTTGTATGTTATTAACTCATTAAAATCTAATGACTGCATGAAATTGGACAAGCAGTAGGAACTGGAAATGGCAGATGTTCAGGGTGTGAAGGGAAGGAGAGAACTGACAGGCTGCCTGAATGCTTAAAAGAAATGCATAATAAAGTTGTAAGGATTTTTGGTCACCTCTCTCATCAGCCCTGCTAGTGCCTCAGCACTCCTGAGATTTCAATACAAACCCACAATCTTCTCTAATGAAGTGCAGGGAAGGGAGAGAAGCATCTTTTCCATTTGTGTTGCTACTACCCTACTTTTTAAGCTTTCTTTTTATCTCTTGCAATGCTAGTGAATTTAGGAACACTCCTAAATTCTGGAATAAACAAGCTTTTATCTACTTTACTTGGAAACCTTTTGGTTTCCATAATGCCAGGTTTTACATCTCTAAGACCTTTGAACTGTGGTTTGCAAGGGTTACCTCTCCTGCCCCTTGTGCTGAGCAGTCTGCAGCAAACATCTCACCTGCTGTTTCACACTCCTGCTCTGCTGTCTGCTATTGAAGTTACAGACTGTGCCCATCTCCCAGTGAGCCAGCAGAGAAAAGCTGTGCAGGTTTTCCCACTGGTGTGGGATGTGCTGAGACCCTCCACACCGTGTGCACTTCTCTTTGGTTGCCTTCACTGGGGTCAGCTGTAAGAACTGACCATCCTGGATCAGTTCATTTCATGCCAAAATAATCCTTTCCCTATTCAGTCCAGCTGCACACAGTGCACAGAAGCAACAAAAAAAGTATGTGTATGATTCCAGAGGGCTCTTAGCAGCTCTAGGAGGGGTGGAGTGAGGCATGGCTCTGTGTGTACCATAGCACTTCACTGAGTTGTTTTGTTACAATCAGTAATAAAGAGCATTTTTGTATAGTTCAGTAACATAAAAGTAATATTGAGCAACTGCACCTTGTGATGAGAGTTGCCAGGGTGTAACTACATAAAAGCAAACAAAGGGCATGGCAAGAAGGTTTTTTGTTTGGATTGGAGAAATCATTATTAGAGGCATAATTCTCCAAAATTATAGTTCTTGGACTGTCTGAAGTAAGCCTGCCGAGGAAAATATTTAATTCCTTTAAATTTTGCCACTGTTTCTTTATTAAAGTGAGAATTTCTTCCTGGTGAAATTTTTGTAAGGAGGAAACTTCACATACACCAGTGGAAGTTGTCCAAAGCAGAAGGGGAAAATGACATTTCAAACTGTTAAGTACAGAATTAATAAAGGCCACCTGGAAAAATAAGTGTTCATTGGTTGCTGATTGTGCATGTAAAGTGCATTTTCTTATGGAATTATTATTTATGCTGTAGTAAACCCAATACAGAATTGAATAATTTTATTCAGTTTTTAATTTGGCTTTATAACCAGGTGATGCCTCTTCCTTCCTATGCTTACGGATTAGCTTTCTTGTCTACAGTTAACTCTTTGTCTGCCTGTAGGCAAGTGAATTTTTGTCATTGACTGATACCAGAAAGATCAGGGACTTGGGACCCTAATAATAGGGCTGCTGGAAAACACTGAACACCAGCAGAGAGCCCTTTGAGTGGAGGGAATTGAGAATTTTCATTGTCTTCTGCCATTATCTTGTTTTACATTCTTCTTGTCAGCCAGCTTGTTACTAGTGACAAAGATTACTAGAATCTGGGCTTTTGAAAATCCCATTATTTTCCTTTCTTTATCTGATCACACTATGGAATTATGTCACTGAATTCAAATTCTGAGAGTGGTGGACTTTGTGTTCTGGATGATTAAACATTTTGCCAGCATAAAGTTGCATGGTTTCTAAATGAAGGGTCAGAGGGCTGCATCCTATCTGCTCAGTGTGAGGACTAAGAAGTAGCATTATTATGCTAACTAGCAAAACAACTGTAAAATGTGTATTAAGATTAGCAAGTGGATTAATTTGGTAGTTTCCTATTGCCCTAGTTTCTTTATCTTCCCAGAGGGTTTTTTCTACCTTCTTCATACATGCATCCATTTACAGAATCTCTCAAAGCAAGAACTGTATATTCTGGATAAATAATGTGTCACTGCTCTTTTGCTATTATTATAGTTATTATAGGATTTTTACTTGTTAGGTCAGATTGGTTTCATTTTCCAGATTAAAAATAGTAACTTCTGAAGGTAAGATTTAGAATGATTCATTCATTGTGACTGATAGCTGCTTTACCAAATGGTCATCTATCAGCATCTACTCATACAGGGCACTTGGCAGCATTGACTGACCTTTAGCTCCAAGTCCAAAGATGACAATATATCTACTGGACTTGAAAAACATTAAGCTGGTTTGTCTGCACATTTCGCTTGAAAATATCCTGCCCCAAAACAACCATATTAGTTATTGTTTATGCTTATGCTTGTTCTTAAGCAACAGTCTGCCCCAGACTGGAGATATTTTGAATCCATGTCTGAATGGTAGCCTATCCTCTCTATATGACTTTTGACATCTTTTTTTTAGCATTGCCTTACTCTTTGAGTGAGTACCTGTGTCTGTTGTTGATTTTCATGTGTGATGAGTTTCGGATAGGGTCAGTATCCTGACAAGTTGCTTTAGAAGACAAATGGTGAGCAATGTCCCATTGTAAGAAATAAGACCAAGGTTGCCCCATCATAGAGGTTTTCAGTCCCTCAATATGGAATCTTGCTCATGGGAACTTGTTTGGGTCTTCTTTCTTATCAGAAGATCATGGATAGAAATTATGTAGAGGATTTAATTTCAGATACCTTTCAATCACTGGCCTTCAAAGACAGAATGCAACTTGACTTGTGCAACCAAAGGCAAAGTGAAACAGAAGGCAACCAACTTGGACATTGATTAAAGACATGAATGACTGCAAATAGTAATAAGATTTGTGAAATAAGATGCTTATCTAAATCTATCAGGTGTAGAAGAGCAGTAGTGGGATCCAGAGAGGTAGTAGAGGGATGTTTAACTGCATTATTCAGTGACTCTGGGGCTGGAACTAAATTGCTATGGCTGGACTGGTGTTGGTAGGTTAGGAAAAGCAAAGGCACTGAGTGCAGTGCAAGCCCTGCTTATCTGTGGGACTTGAGGGAATAGGCATGCTGTTTGTTAAAACCATTTTCATTATGTTTGTGGTGGCCTGTCACGTTTGCTGTTCTTGATAGATGGGTGTCAGATATGAGCCAAAAGTGCTTGCTTTCTGTCCTCCCTTTTCTTAGGACAGGGGGATTGAATCTTTCATACATACATCACATCTGTTATGTTTTTCACACTGGTTTTGAGGCATGGAAAAAAAGACCATGATGAGTCTGTGACAGGAGGAAGCCAAAGCTAAAGTGAAATGAGAATGTATTTTTATGAAGCTTTGTTACATTTACCAATTTTGAAGATTAGCATTTGGAAATGTGCTTCTTAACTGAGGATAAACTGTTTTAATCTATTCACATCTAAATTAGGACTCAACTATTGGTACTTGGAAGCACGAAGAAAAGCACTCACTCAGACCATCTGTTGAGAAAATGGGAGTATGAAGCTAAGTGTCATCATATGTTCACAAGTCCTGCCTGTCCCTGGTGCTTGTAACAGCAGCCTCATGTCAATGCTGAAACTGAAGAGGCTCTCTGGGATCTCCACTGTGGCTCTCTGTGGTGCCAGTTAATGGGTTCTTCAGAAAATGCAGTATAGATATTTCTCCCACTTCTGTTCTCAGGAAAGCTGGTTAAGCGTGGTTAAAAGATGACATGAAAATGATAAATAATAATAGCACAATTAAATATATGTGAGTACAACGTTATCACTGAACAACTTTCTATATATATTTAAATATGCTACTGTAATGAGAAAGCTGTTTTTCACTTTCATTTTAGTAAACATGGGATCAGATTTCCAAATGAAAGGCATGAAAGCTGATAGGCACTTAGAGTGGGATGCATTCTGCCTGACTTGAGCCACACATGGCAGAGCAGGTCTGCAGCTGAGCTCCTTCCCAGTAGACCTTCTGTACAATCAGGGGATACAAATTGGCTTCTCTAGGATGTAATTAATCTGATCTATTCTAGGAAGCCTAAATTTCTCCATTGACTGTGCATTGAGCCTAGGGCAACTAGCTGAGATACAGATGAGTGCTTTGTAAGCACTGGCATTTAGTCAGAGCAATGTCACTGCTAAAGCTCAAATGGCCTGCCTCAGCTTTCAACCCTATAAAATGAGTGACTCTTCTGAATTAAAGGAATTTATTCAGGAGGCTTAAAACAAGATAATCATTCTTTGTATTTGCATATATAAGTGTACTCCTACTTTGGGTTTAGTTAGTGCTTACAAAAAGGTCTGTCACAACATCTTTCATGGCTATTTTAGGGCTTTGATGGCTTATGGTATTCAGGGAGAATATATTTGGAAAGAGACTGGAAATGCAGGAAGGATGACGAAGGCAGATTCTCAGTAAATGAGGTTTATATATAAAATTCTTAGTGGTGTACTTCTGGGCATTGCTGTATAATTTTAGTTTTCTAACTAGATTTATGAGTAGTTTGCCATATTGGTCACATAAAATTATTTGCATACCAAATGTGAGTTCATTCAGCTGTGAGATTCTTATTTAGGCTGCTGCTCTCTGTGTCTAACTAATTAAGATGTCATACATTTGAGTGACTGAGGTTCTTAATCTTCAATAAACTAAAAATAATTAGTTCTATTGCTGCAGTTTAAAATTTTAAAACAGCAAATAAAAGTGCCATCAAAATAAAACATGTTCTCAAGACAGGAAAAGAAACTGATTGTGTAGTGGCTTGGAAGCCATCACATGGGAAACTACAGATAGTATTTGGGAAAAGATTTTCCTTATGTCTTTGAAAAAGGTGCACACTAGAGCTCATAACTTCTGGGAAGTTGAAGTATCTGGGTTTATCTAGTAATTTACTAATCCGTTTAAAGATGAGTCTTACATTTAAAGAATATCAGGGATTTTGGATTTTGGTAGGAAGCCCAGGGAGGACCCCAGTGGCTTGGATTTATTTCCAAAACCTAATTATTTTTAAAAGTATATTTTAAGTTTGGCCTGGAAGTATAGATATAGCTAATAAAGAAATATGCTTTTCTTCAGCAGAAATCTGTATACGAAATACTGTATTGTAAGGTGATCTCCTTAAAGGCTGCTTTTTAATCAAACTCAGTTGTTCTGTTTTTTTATGATATGCTATATCATATTACATATTGAATACATTTAATATAGTTATCATTCTGAGGTAGTGCAATAGAACAATAATTTCCATAGAATGTAGAAGAGATTTAAATAGAGATGGCCGGAAACTGTAAACCTGCAGCAGCACTCAGATGACTCCAGTGGGAAATGAACACCTATAAAAATGGGTTTGCCCATGAGATGTGATCAGGCAGAGGTCGTTACACACGTGTGTTTGCATTGAATCCAGTGGAAAATTCAGAGAATTAAATATGTCTTATTACCATGCCAAAAGTCCCAGTGGAACTGCAGACCTCTGAAGATGCAGAGCACCTTGTGAAGCTCCTTCATTTACCCCTAAGGCAGACAGTGCACACAACCCATGCTCTCTGTTTCTTTGTTGGTATTTGTTTACTGGTATCAGCCTTTCTCTGACTCCTTGTTGCTGTTTAAGTCTTAAAAATAGTTCAAAGACTTAATAAGCTGAAGCTGTTTTTGTAAGGAATGCAGTTCTTCATCAGTGCTGCAGGCTAATTGCTGTGTGGCTGCATGTTGCTTGTATGGTAGGTGACCTCCCAGAAAGATTCATTAGTGTTTGGAACGTGATGATTATTCCTGTATTGTTTTACCTAAATAGTTTTTGTTGAAAGAAAGAGATAAGTTAAATATTATTAGAAGTTGGAGAGGTAGAGTGTATTTTAGAAAGTGCTTTCATAAACACAGGACATTCACTCAGTGCAGACCACCACGCGGTTGCTGTTTAATTTAGGCAAGTGTCCATTTATGTGTTCTTTACAAGGGCTTGTGATACATTGAGCAGCTGGAGTTTTTGTTAGCTTTCTGTATTAACCAGAAAGGCAAGGTAGAACTAAATGAGAGCATCAAGCCTTGGTGAATACTTCTATGCTTTCTTCAAAACTCTGTCCAGGATCCATAGCAAAATACCACAAGGTGCTGCTGGCGTTGGTAGGAAGAGATTGGTTGTAAATACATTTACACAGCTCTCCTTACATTCCTGTCCTGAGAAGTGCTGATTTCTTTGACAGTTAAAGACCTTAAAGGCAACCAAATGTAAAGGACTGGGCAGGGATTAAGGATTTTAAGTGCAAGGAGCGACCTTCTGGAAATGCCTCCCTTTCACTATTGATCTTGATTTAGAAGAAATTGGTTTGAACTAGCAACCATATAGCACATAGGTACTTACTCCTCTTCACAAGGATATTAACAAATGCAACACTGGATAGGATTTCTTGACTTAAAACTAATTCGTAACTAGTCTTCTCCCCTGCAAAGTACTGAGGTCTGACCTAATCCAGTGAAATGTGTTGGAAGTGCAGTTCTAGAGTAAAACCACATACTGTTCAACAAGCCTACATTGAGAGAGGTTCTCAGTTGCAAAATGGTGTAAACTTCTAAATTTTTTAATTCAAGCAATCTCATTTGCTGATTAAAAATATATCTGGGGAGAATTGACCCCAGCTTTTTTAAATATAAATTGCTGGTGCCCATCACTCCTTTTGTTGCTATTCTGATATTCTACAGAATATACTTGTATTTATCTATCTTGCTATGTGTATGTATATAAATATCTAAGTATACACCAGTTGTTCTTCATGGGTCAGTGGAGGATGTCTGAGAAAAGCCATGCTGTGAAAGCACACTCAAAATCTGTGTCTGCCTCATCCCTGCCACTGAGATTCCTGTGTGACACAAACCCTTGGGTCTTTGCAGGGGAACTGATGCTTCTCTGCTTAATTTAGGGAAGCTTGTCCACTTTTCCTGAGTCCTGGTGAGGATCTTCAGCTTTTGCTGGGCTGTTGGAATTTGCTGTAGAAACAGAAGCACTAAGTAAACTAGGTAGTGCTTCCAGTTGCTGAATTGGTTTAGCTGAGTGCAAGTTGTGGGGTAGAAAAGACAAAGGTAATTAAACTGTGGAATGGACAGCAGGTCGTATATATGAATTTATATAAATACAATAAATGTATTTATACGTGCATTATATCTACAATATATAGAAATACAATACAGGTAATGCATTGTAGGGGAATTCTGAAAGCCTGCAGGAGAGATTTCTTCCTATTGCTCCAGATGCATTTCCATTTTTCTCATAAACTAGAAATACCAAAACTTTCTACCTTTCCATACTCCATCCTTAAAGGGTATGTGTTCTTTCTGAATTGTGTTGGGGTTTATTGTTTTTTTTTTTTTTTTTTTTTGTTTGGTTGGTTGGTTTTGGTTTTGTTTTTTGCTTTTTGTAGGTTTTTTTTTTTGTTTTGTTTTTTTTGTGGTGAAGGTGGGGGTTTGGGTTGGTTTTGGTTTTTGTTTAGTATTTTCATTTGCCATGCTGCTTGTGGATTTCAAAACCTTGTCAGAAGGTATTTTTAAAATTGGTCACTCCTCTTGGTTGTCACATGTCAGCACAAATCAAAATACTTGACAGCTGTTTTTCTAATGAACTTTATTAAATTCATCAATGAGCTTTATTAAATTAATCTTACAGTGTAAGGGTATGTATATAGTCTGCTTCTGTAAGGTTGAATAATATGCTTGGATCTTACTGCTAGGAAAAGAGGCTGTAGAATTGAGAATTTTAATGTATTCAATTTCACCTGGAGAACAATGTCCTGAAGATTAAAATACAGCAAAAAAATTAAATTCCCTTCAGAATGTGAGATGTGGATAGCTGTGTGCATTCCTCTGTTACAACGGTTGCATATCCAGTTGCACTCTCTTCTGTTTAATTATCAGGTAAGGGCACAAATCAAAAAATATAAATAGGAAAGTGTAGTTATGATAGCCCATTGGTTCATTATTTGTGTAAGTAAATATAGTCTGTACTGATGTTGTATTTATTGACCTTAAACTAAATTTCTGAAGGCAAAGTAAACAATGTCCCTAATGTAAAACATGAAAGACTACAGGACTGTTTAATTCTCACAGAATTAATCAGAATGAACTTTCCCACTCTTTGCATGGTTGCCTTGTAGTCTTTAAAAGCACAGTGCAGTAATGTTATCAGAGAAGATAATGCTTTCCACAGAGATGCAGGATAACACCCCTGCTAGGAATGCACTGCCCCAGGGAGGAGAAGGCTAAAGGTGAGCCTGCTTGCAGCTTTTGCTTTCATTTGAAAATAATTATAACATTTAGGCTATTGGTGACATTGCCTCTGATAATTCCAGCAGGTTAGAGCATCTGAGTCTGTTTCACATGTAATACACAGAAGTATTTTGCATTTGTTTTTAATAATTGCCATTTTTTCCTTTGGGTGTTTTATTACAATATGTTCTACGGAGCCCCAAATTTCTCTGTCTGAATCACACATGCTGCATGAAGCTGAGCATACTGCATAATAAAAGCAGCCTTGTTTTTGCTCCCATAGCTACTGAGTCCTTCAGATAAACAAGGGAAACCCCACAGGAATAGGGGCTGCTCTCTGAGGAGCTGGGGGTGAGCTGCAGCCTTCCTGCCATACCCTGAGTGCCTGACCCAGGGGACAGAGATGTTTGCTCCCAGGCCTTGTCCTCTGGTTGCTGTCATGCTTCCACCCACAGTGGAGATAGATATATACATATATATATCTGTATGTGTGTGTACATATACATATATATATATATATATATATGTATATATGTATCTGTGTGTACATATACATATATGTATATGTATATATAAATGTGCATCTGTATACACACATATGTCTAGGACTAGACCATGTGCAGTGTTACCATTGTGTGACATCTACACCAGAGATGTTTCACAGTGATTTTAAATCTAAATGTAGGCTGCTGCCTACTACAAGATATGATCCAGCTCATTGTCCCTCCCTTGCCCTGCAGAGACACCAGCAGAAACTCTCACTGGCACGTGGTGAGCTGGCTCCATGCCCTCCTCTGGCTCACCCATGGGCCAGAAATGCTAATCTTGGCCCAAAGGAAGTCGTGGAAATGAGGGATCAGGGATGACATCAGTCCCTCTCAGCAGCAGCCTGGGTTAACTTTAACTTTTTGTAAAACCACAGCTTTTAGAAAAGGCAGGGATGAGAAAAAAAAAAAAAAAAAAGCCAGAAATTACCATCTGATTTGAAATACCTACTTTCATAATTGTGTGTGCTTCTTTCAGTTGTACAGGCTGCACTGAAAATCATCTAAGTATCCCGGAAAGTGACTGTCCAGTTATTGTTTTCTCAGTGTTGGTGACTCATTTCAATGAGAACATCCAGCCTGGCCTAAGGGATTGCAAGTTCTCTAATCAGGAAATAGTTAAGATGAAAGTACCCTTTGAGCATCTTGGAGAAGGGAAAGGGGGAAGTAGAGAGAGCATCAACAGGAGTTTTTTATTTCTATTCAATTGTACATCTTGTCCTCTCACAGAGTATATGATTTATCTCATGCCAGTCTAAAAAGAGTAGAAGAATACCTTTGGAATTTAAACTATTAACAGTGTCAGAATTGTCCTGACTTTTCCAGGTTTTTTATTATTTTTATTGTATTTACATGCTACAGTGACTCTCAAAATCAAACTGCTACTCCTTGACATGCATCAAAGAGATTGCTTAAGAACTTGATTTTTTTTTTCCACTTAAATATAACTCGACATGACTAGATCTAAATCTTTAATGAAGATCACTTATTTCCTGTGAAAATTGTATCATGATAAACTAAGAAGAAAGAAAAGGAGTGTCTTAGGACAAGCTCTGCACAGACTTCTTTACTGCTAAGCCTGTCAAATGCTTGGTTAGGAGCTCTGGTGTGCCCTTCTTGGCCAGCTGAAGTTAATTCATGGCTAAACTACTTGTGATTCAGCTGCTGAGCTGCTTGGCATTTAAATACTAACAAGAAACAGGGATCTTTTGCATTAACGTGGCTCTTCTGCCACAATGGCTCAGCAGATGAAATGACTGGTTCAGCTTCCATGCCTGGGGAGGAGGGAGAGGGATATCCTTGGCAGCAGTGCCAAGGTACGTCCCAGCCCTCAGAGATCTGTGCCATTCTGTTGAGATGAGCTGCTGTGAAGGGCTTGTATAGTGTCTCTTCCTTCTGCCTTTTTTTCTCCTGCCTGAACTTAAGTAACAATTCAGGACTGACAGAAGGGAGCCAATAACCCATTATTTCTGCTCCACAATTAGGCTTTGTCATCTGTCCATTTCTTTACAACCTCCTAATTTGTCATATTAGCAGAGCTGAGTTTCCTCATCACAACTTTTTTTATCATGGAAGGAAAAGGTCAGCTGAACTATATCTGTATTGTCACTGCCAATACTTCAGGCAGACACAGAGCTATATCTCTGATTAAAGTGATGTACAGTAATATCAGGAGGGGTTGGGTTATGTCACGTTTTTTTCCCCCTATGCTGACACTTACTCAAACAGTGCTTGAGCAGAAAAATAGAAAGTCCAGGTTGAAGGTTCTTCCTGGACTTCTAAGCACATCATTTGTATCATCCACTTGCAAATCCTTCCCTTTCCATCATTCTGCTTCTCATAAAATTGAATTTTAGTACATGGAGGAGGAGTTGGCAAGCTTTCTCCAGAATCTTGGCATGTAGGAAGGGGTCTCCAAGCCTGGAGCAAAGCAGTTTGTTCAGGCAGCCACCAGCTGGGATGTTTGCAGCTTTTTGTCATCTTGTCTCATGCCCAGATGACAAAAAGGTTTATTATTTTAGGCAATTGGGGTGAATGTTCCCCACTTGCTTTTCATCTTTGTTATGATAAATTTGGTGATGAAACCCTGAAGAGTTTTTTAATGGTGTTTTTTTGCTTATGCAGAGGCTGAAGGCCAGTAACATTATAAAATGCCATCCCTGCCCTCCCTTACCCATGTTTAAGTGATAGAAATAATTTAAAGTAAAAGTGTTACCTTTCATGTTGTGGCATTATCTGCAGCAAGAGTCAAATGACTGTATGCACTGTAAGGTGTGAGACGTGGTGGCCACATCCCAGCCAAGGCTGAAGGACTGATGGCAAGGCTTTGGCAGGGTAACAGGTAAACACTTTACTGGGAATGTTGTCTGGAAAAGATGTGAAATAATCCTCAGGCCCCAAGTAACTTTGAGAGGGCCCCATCTAGAGCAGTGTCTCACAAGGGCACTGTACTTGAGGGATAATTTGGACCATAAAAGAGATTTCAGTAGAAAATGAATATTCAAGAGTTCTGAGGATGCAACCTGTGAGAGGTTGGGGAAGGGGTTTCAGTTGTTCAGCAGAGAGAAAAAGGAGGAGAGGCATCATGATAGTTTTTGGGTGTGTTAAGGCTCCAGTAAAGAGAAAATCAGTGTGTTCCTCATATATTCTGTGGGTAGAACCAGAGAGAATGAGCTGAAGACTCAAAAAAGATTGATAATGCTTGTTAGAAGCACTCTTGCTTAGGTCAACAGATCGAGGTTGGGTTTGGTTGCCAGGTGAAAGGTTGGACTGATTTCCATGAAGAATGAGATAGCTGGTCTCACCTAGGATGAGGATGATGAACAGCATCACTTCCTCCATGTTACTTTCAGCCATATTCTGTGACTGAGCACAAACTATTTATGTTGTGTGCATTCTCATATTTTTTTAACCCTTTCCCAAGTAAAAGATTGATCTTTCCTCATGCTGATGCTTAATGATGTCTAAACAAAGTAAACTTAAGCAACAGTAAAGGACATTTTTCATGAGGGTAGCTTGGATTTCTCCATTTCTAAGAAAATATGACCAGCAAAACCCCAGCTTTCTTTTTCAGCTATCTGGTTAGAGCACAGCACCAATATCTGTGTTTCTCCTCTTCTGGTGTAATATGAAAACTTTCAGTGACTTTCACGGTTCAATTGCTTTTGGCAAACTTTGGTTCTCCATCTTAAACCCACGCACTTGTATAAACATAACTGGCTTCAAGCTGTGTCAAATATAATCACTTAGCTACAAAAACAAAAACACCCAGTTATAATTGCTAAGATTCCACTTTTTATAAACATTTTAGACTGAAAATTAGAATTTGGAGTGACAATCACAACCTGCTTGCTAGTATTTTTCACTTTTTGGTTTTTCCATTCATTTTTCCCTATTGTCATGCTCTTTCTATTTGCTAAAAGCACATTTTTGCTGCTCTGAGCCCCACAGAAATATATTCTGCCTAAATTGTGTCTTAAAAAAACCACAGAGACACATGACAATGGGAAATACAAAGCAAAAGCTGAAATATGACACCACCATTCCTTAGGGAGAGGAATACTGAATATTAAGTGAAATCCTGAAGTTTCTTGCGCTGCTCCCTGAAAGCAGCTTGATGGGTGGTGAGCATTAAAAACCAAACTGTGTTGTGGAAGGAACAGAGTCAGCAAAACAATTCAAAGAATGTTGTTTCTGTTTGAGAGTAAATATTTGTTCTACATTACAGTCGAATAGGAAAAAAGAAACTAAAAAATCATTTTAAAAAAATCAGTGTGCCGGCAAAAACAAACCCACAAGTGGTGGGGCAGAAGAGATTGCAGGGTTTATTTTGAAGAGGATCTTGGTATATTTTTTAGCAACACCTCCCTCCCACACAGTGCTCCAAAGCAATGGATCACTTTTGGCTTTGTTTGAAAGTTAAAAATACTAACAAAAAAAAAAAAAAAAAAAGCTCCCTCTGCCTTTTTGAAAACTGAGTAAATGCATGGAAATGCTGTTCTGTACAAAAGAGGTCAAAACAGCCTTCACTCCCCCAGCACTACCCAAACTTGAACTCTCTGAAAGACTCTTCCTGAAATTCAGAAAACGCAGTTCCACTTTACATGAATATCACAAGCTGTAATAAGAATTCAACTTGTTTTATACTTGTCTATAATTCCAGCCTTTAGTTTAAACAAAAACAAAAAACCAAAAAAACAACCCAAACAAACAACAAAAACAAAAAACCAACAACTGTGCTAAACGAATATTAAGCCTTGTGTTACCTTCCATTAAGCTGCAGCTCTGGGACTGCTGAGACTCCAGAAGGGCAGGTGAGCATGAATTAGCTGCTGATCCTTTTGCAGGCTTTACTCCTACACTTCCCCAGGTATTATTGTCTAGTTCCCTTCGTAAACACGCTTCCCAAAACCCTCTGAGTGGAGCTTGGAGCTGCTTTCAGGGTAGGCAGGGGCAGGTAAGGCAAGAGCTGAGTGGGGTCATTGGTGTGAGCTGCTCTTCTTGCTGCTTCCCAGCAAGGATGGGGCTGAGCTGCAGAGGAGTTGTTACTCTACCTGTGCATTCCAAGAATTTCCTACGTGTGCCTGCCGGCAGACTGTGAACCTATGGAGATAAACTCCCAGAATCTCTTGCAAAGCTTATCTGGAAAGGCAGGAATTATCTTATATGTACATGATAGAAATCCCACACCTGAACTGGGTTAGTCTGCTGAGCACCTGCAGCAAAAGACATGTTTTGTCAAATATTTAAGTGTGAGTATCATGATGGTTGCTTGGTTGGTTATATGGAATGTATTAACTACTGAACAGCTTGTAAATACTTGCTAGGCTGTAAAACTCACAGAAAACTGAAATATTCAGAATAAGCTTCAAAAAAACCCTTGAGAATCTTCTATAGCTCTTCATACAACCTGGGTATAAATTCTGCTGTAAGTTACATTATTGTCTTCTCAAATGATAGAACTAGTCCAAATTTCATAGTAATGTAGCTGAATTGTTGAGAATTCCAGAGGTTTGTTTTCTCTGTGGTCCAATTTGCTCTGTTGACAAAGAGAAAAGTGTGTGGTTAATAGTACTAGAGAAAGTACACACTTTCATTGATGGAACTGCTTTCATTTACTTGGTTTTGGAATACATGGGTTTACTTAGGGAAAAGCCAGATGCAGATGATTAGATGAAAGGGAAAAGCACCAAAAACAATAGGATGAGACTAAATCTGTGGAGCCACCATAATATATCTGCGTATCTGGATTGCTATTTTCTGCTAATGAGTAACAGGACCCGGAAACCCTTTAACATATGTTACATTCACCATGAATCAACTCACGGTTCTACTCATATCCTTTTTGTGCTTTTATAAAACAAAATTTGGATCTCGTTCCAGCAATTTAGAAATGTTTTATGGCAACTGAGTCAAAGAATTTGGCAGGTTTTGCAGTTTGGAAGGCCACTGGAATGTTTTGAAAAAGCCATTCTAATGTCTTAGTAATAATGAGGTAAGAGTAATAAATATTTAATTGCAAAAAGTAGGATTCTAATTTTTATTTGAATAGTTAGAGGATATTCACTCTCTAGGATATTCCTGTAGTTTTTGCTTTTCAAATGATTGACTCTCTGTAAGGAGGGAGTTGTCCATGGCGAACCTTCTTTTTTTCTGTATTTGCATGGAGATGGATGGTTTGATTTGATATAAAGAGATGGACTGCCCTGTGTTGTTAATAGTTTTGTTTAGATAATCTTGTTTAGAAATAATTGCAAAAATTGGTGGTCTCTTTCCTTATAAAATTGCAGAAAACAGTTATAAATACATCTTGGTTTTCTAATATCAAGCACAGTTTTTCAGGGAAGTAGCAGAAAGACAATGTAGGATGGAGATTTTGTATTCAACATAAGGACCAAGAAGGTACCTAGTGCTCCCTGGGAATTACGAGAGTGTAATAACATCAAAAAAATCACCCCTCTTTCTTAAATATTTAGATGTCAATGTGAACCACCATGTCAAAATGTTTAATATGGTCTACATGATTCTGGTATAAATAACGTGATGTTTTTTCTATTAAGTTTGCTGCCTAGCAAAATATGTGTGTGTTTTTTTGGCAGTAAGCATTAACAATTCCTAACAAACAGAATCTTGTCACTGATGCTGTGTTTTTCCAGGAGGACCAAGGTGAGGAATGAAAGAACACACAAGTGCAAAGAGTTAAGGAACTGGTTCCTTGCTGCCACAGTATTGCATTAAGTATTTTAGGAATATAGCTGGATCTTCCTATAAATCAGTGTAAAAGTAAGGAGTAAATTCATGAAGGTGGTTAAAATCATTGTCTTCAAAGTGTTGGTGTATTTATTCCATTATGTCCTGGCACATGGGGGCCTATTTGTACCGGAATTGTTGGATCATTTTGTTAGTGCAGGAGTTACATTGTCAGTGGTTTGGCTCTGGTGTCCTTCCTGAGAATCAGGCTGTGTTAAGTGTTGGATGTGATGGTTTGAAGAGGCACCCTGGCAGTCTGACCACCTCCATCAGTAATCAGAGGACTTCAGCATATTGCAACACTTGTGAAAAGAAGGTGTCAATGTGTCACAGTTGTCTGAGACCTTAAATAAAGTGAACATAGGCTGTACTGGAAAAACGTGAAGAACCTGAGACTAAAGTGTTGCAATCTAAATTTCCAGCCTCCCCTGTCTGATCCCTGAAGCCACTGGTTTCTGACCTATAGTGGAATGGAGCTTGAAAAGCACCAGGGGCTCAGCAGGGTTGTCCCATCTTTGGATCAGCTCACAGAGCTGGAGTTCACTGGGTTCTTGCCACTGAGGCTCACTCCTTGGCTACCAGCAGAGGAATGATCTTTCTTTGTTCTCTTAGACCTTGAGACTGAACAAAACCCTTGAGATTTTGATTTTCTTGTTTAGTGGTATCTGTGTGATTTGTGTGCCACTGGGATACTAATAGGATGCCTTTGGGGATTAATACACCTTCCTATGTGCTACTGTGATTAAAATACACTTGTAACACTGCTCTGCAGAGCAGGTGTCCCATCTGCCAGGGACAGCAGAGGCAGTAGGGACCTGAGTTTTGTGGGCAGCAAATATGTATGAGCACAATTATGCAATACAGAGAAGTGGTTTCTCATTTGTGGTTTTTTTAAATTAACAGAACTCTGGGGAAAAAACAGTATTTACTCAACATATTTGTATTTTGTCATAAATTGTTAATGCCTTTAGTCCAGATACGGTGATAAATTATTAATGATTCACCGTTTTATGCTCTTTTGTATCTTCACATAAGATGGGTAGCTTGTTTCTCACTGGAGCATTAAGAAGATAATACATCTGGTAATAGCAAGACTTTAATAAATTTGATGCAAATTAAGTTAGGGAAAACAAGAGCAAACAATCGTAGACTATTATTGTTGAAATAAAGCTGTACTTACTTCAAAATTTATCATTTAAAAGATATATTTGTAGATCATAATCTCTTAATTTTTTGTTGTATTTTTAGGTTTGATTTCTGCACTTTTGGTGTCATGAAATCAGCAGTTATTTTAACTAGCAGTCACATAATTAACAATCTTTGCAGATTTTTAATTGTTGTAGCTGTAGCTCATACTTAACAAACACTTTTTTTTTTCCTCTTAAAAGCTATTTACTCATAAATTATCTCCCTGTTGCAAAACAGAATGTGAAATAGTCTGTGTACTTTTTCAGTAGATGCTGAAGAGTAAGAAAGGAAAGTTGGACCACACAGCGACCACTGGCATTCTCTTAGGATTATTATCCTGTATAACAGCTTGATTTTACTAAGTATCTTTTTGATTGGCCACCAAGCCTTTCCTGGACTTTTAAAATTTGATAGTTGAGTCAAGCATGTAATTTCAAAGATTATAGTAGAAATCTGGAACTTAATACAATTTTATGTGTGTTTGACTTCATGGCAATTTTAATTTTCATACTATTCTTGAAACTAATAAATCTACTATTTAGTTCAGACAGATGCCAAATAAATGGCTTCTGCCAGTCTGGCTAATTTTTCCCCTTTTGCTCTTTGAATACAATGAAAAGTATTCTGTTAGTGTTCATTTGAAGGGACACATTTGAAGTAATTGGGTATGTATGTCTATTCATCTTTAGGTTATTGGTTGAAATTCAGCCAACTTCAAAGTCATTAACATGACTGAGGCTGTTTCTAGCTAATGTGAAATGAGCTGGAAGTCTTATCTAATTATTGGTAGGCGTCTAAAAATAAAATACTTTTGCTGTAACTAATGCAGAAAATATATTTGTAGTAGGCATAATTAAATATATAAATAACAAATAATGTAACTTCCCAGGATGTAAAAAAGTTGTGTTTTTTACCTAGAAAAATTTTTGTCTCTGTCAGGTTTGAGGCCTTCTAGTAGAGAGTATCTTCTGGAGTTTTCCTTTACATTATTATGCTATGCCTGCTGGGCTTTTAGAAATAAGACTGCAGTTTTCATGACCAAGATGTATTTCAGACATGGTAGAATAACCTTCAGTGTAATTGCAATATTTGTGTGTGGATGAAACCTTGAGATGAATGTAGCTTTGATCTAGAATGGAAAGGATATAAGAACTGGGTCTCTCCTAACATTAAGATAAATACTAGAGGCAGATGAGATTATATGTGGAAAAACCAACCTGAGCATCTAGTCCTGCAAGTAGTGGTACTGTATTTGTAGCTATAGTAAAACTTCAGTTAATTTCACATAGTTTTGCAATGTTCTGGGTATTAGCATAATGACAATAGTAAATGTGTTGTCAATATGCTGTTACTGTCATCAAAAGACTTGTTCTGCAGACATGGGCCTTCTGCAGAAAGTTCTGTTTATAATTCAGTTAAATGAACTTAAATGTATTAAACTTAAAAACACCCCACACATTTGCCATGCAAAAAAAAAAAAGTAGAATTAAATGTCTTTAGAAATTTAGGTCATTTAGCAGGTTGGGGTTTTTACAGCCATACAGCATTTCTCTGGAGCATGGAGTATTTCTGAGGGAGCTGGGCCTTGAGGATACCATTAAGATTCCATTGAGGAATACAAATATCTTAAGGGCAGGTGTCATGATGATGGGATCAGGCTCTTTTCAGTGGTGCCCAGAGACAGGGTAGTTGCAGCAGGCACAGAGTGAAACACAGGAAGTTCCATCTGAATATGTGGAAAATCTTCTTTATGTTGAGGCTGAAAGAGGACTGAGACAGGCTGTGGTCTCCTTCTCTGGAGATAGGAACCCTGTGCAGCCTGTTCTGGGTGAAGCTGCTTAGCAGGGGAGTTGGGTAGAGGATCTCCAGAGATCTTCCAACTCCAGCCACTCTATGATTCTGTGACAGAAGGATGTGAGAGTCTCACTTTTCATCCACTAAGACTAAAGAGGATGAGAAAACACTCATGCAGAACATCAAGCTCTGCCTCCTTGAGTGAGGAGGAGCAGACAGTATGATTGCAGAAAAGAATGGGAATGAATCTGCCAGTAGGTATCCTGCTGCATTTGGATGAAAGAATGCCTTTCTGCCAGAACATGTATCTTCTGAGGAGCCAAAACAAGGTCTGAATCTCTGAGTAGCTGAGTCCAGAAGGAGCTTGTTATGAAAAAAATGACTATTCACATGAATTCAGATTATGATGGCTGTGACTGGTGAATTTTGCTTAATATCCTGTAGGAGCAAACCTTCACAGCTGGTAAGGCTGAAGGTTCCCCAGGTGTCATCTACATCTACCTTTCAGTTCCAGGGCATGGCTGTGTCTTTGTCATGAAGTGCTCAGAAGGATCTGTAGGAGAGGCTCAGCCTCCAGCAGAGTTGTTTTGTGCCTCAGGAAATGCAACCTGTACCATCATCAGGTCTATAGTTCCAAGAGACAGTGGCTTAATATAAAAGCACTAGCAGGAAGTATTTAATGAAAATCTAGAAGTCACTTCCATGGAGACAGCCCTGAATTTTCTATATCTTAATGATAGCAAAGCATTCTCTGGAAATAAAAGTGACTTGTTGAATGTATAAATGGATTTTGTGATTAAGTCCAACTATTGAAAGATTGTATTTTCAACCTCAGAGTAGGACATTAGCAAGAAGAACAAAATGCAGTTGGAAATTGAGTTGCTCCAGAGTAATTTTAAAATTAAAGTCAGCAGCCCTGAAGATTACAGCACGTGACTGGATTGTTTTACCAGGGACTGGGTTGGATTCATGATGAATGCACCAGATCTGACAGTTGTGCAGCTGCAGGGTGAGATGGCTCTTACTCAAGAAAAAGGAACCCTTCCTTTTGCACTCATTTGAGGTGCACTGCTGAGTCTCATCCTTGATGGAAAGAAAAGCCAGAAACCCACAGCAGAAAGTGGGGACAGGGCAGCTCCACCCTGTCCCAACAACCCAGAATCACACTGGGGTAGGAGCAAGGAATTGCATTTTCTAGCCAGATGTGTCAGAGGAAGAGGATCCAAGTTAACTTTTGTGTTTGCTATAGATTCTGCAGGTCTGTTCAGTGACATTTCCCACATGCCTGAAAGCAAGGAGGCATTTTAGGAGTGTTTCTTTTATTACAATTGTCTCTGATATAACGGGGTCTTTTTTTCATTTGAAACCATATAAAAGTAGTACATTATGGCATTGACACTGAGTCCAAATCAATGCTTTTATATTATTTAGAAAATGTTCCAAGCCAAAGGCAAAATGCCCCAAATTAGCTTAGAAAAAAATCTAGCCCAAAGAAAAAATAGTCCCCTGGATAAAATCCAACTCTGGAAACAGAAAGAATTAGATTGTCATCCTAACTGGCACCAGCTCCTGCACAGAATTTGGCAGAATATAGCTGTAGTGTTTGTGATTAAGTGAAGAGGCTCTGGTTTCCAAGCAGGTTAATATATAATGATATTTTAACTGATAATAGGGGCCAATTCTCAAAAGTGCTGAAAACTTTGAAGTTTTGTGGATTTTAAAAACAAATCAATAAAATTATTGTGTGGAAATGTATGTAAAATAATGATGTAAAGACACAGACTTAGTGTCTTTCTATTTGCAAAATTACTTTAAGGATTTCTAATGCAAAAAGTTAATAGGCATTTGAAAATAATGAAATACATGACTGTTAATAAGGCACAAAATACACTAAAATAATAGCAGTGTTCATTTTTTAACCTACAAAAAGAAATACCTTATGTTCATCATAGATACTACAATTGAGAAGATAGTGCAAGTTACAAAAGACTTTTTTATTTTGTTTTGTATGCAATTGGAATTTATTTCTACTTCAGAACAAGAGTTTAGGAAAGAAAAAAAAGACGTTTCCCATGACAGATGATTTTAATTTACTTCTAATAAATCTGACTTGTATTATACTCATTCTTCTGAGCTCTTATTGGAAACTGCCTGAGCAGAAGGTTCATTTTTCCTGAAAAGTCACACTTCCTCCTGGATGTGAGTAATAATGTGCATGTTTATTTAGTAATTTTTTTTTTTTTTTAAACTAAATAAAAGACCTCTCCAAATACACAAGGCTGCCAATAAGTAGATATTTGCTGGTAATTTTCATGGTAAGTTTCCAGAGCTTCTTTTTCTACCATACAAACAGTGTTATTCTGAGGTGTAATAAAATGTTCTTGTGCTTTTAAAGCATTAAGAAGCACTGGCTATAAATGAGAGGACCTTCAGTACCTCACATTGGTGAGACACTTATATTGTTTCTTGGTAGAAGGCTCCTGAGCAGGTCTTTGGTTCTCAGAGGGGATTTCTCACTACCCCACGTGGTATTTGTGCTGCATATTGCAGATCTCGCCTCTTGCTGTGGCAGTTTCTCATGGTCTTGAGGAGAAGAGAGAGGAATGGTTGAGGAGGTGCAGAATGCACTGGATCATCATAGCATTTGATTCTCTCTGAGTAAATGGCCATTTAACCCTTCACAACCTGCTCCTTCTAGTAAGAGTGTACACCAAGACATAACTCCACCAGGCTGACCCTTGGCAGTTATCTGCCTTTCACTGGAGGCTCTCACAACTGCTCAGTTAACAGGAATGGGATGTTACAAACAGGGAAACTTCATAGTTCTGGGATGGGGGCTACTTTTTTTCAACCTCTCTTGCTGCCATGGTGGAGCTGGTGGCTCTGGCAAAACAGTTAAGCATCTTTTTGTGAAAAGCACAGCTGGACAGCTGTACTCCCACCAAACTTTTACATTAATGTTCACAAAAATTATACTTTACTTAAATCCTGCTATAAAGGAAACTTCTGTTTTGAGGAATACAGCATATTTTTATACAATGCCAAAATAAATAGGGGGTAGGAGACAGGGATGAAACACAGCTAGTGAAGATTTTTCTGCTGAGTGAATGTTTGGACTGTGAACTCTACAGGGGTTTGGGCTGTGTATACACACTTGTGATCTGAGGAGACTGATGTCAACACCAGTGTCCAACAATAAATAAGATTTTGCAGAGAGGATGAATAAAATTGTGAGAAGACAGATAAGGCTGCAGTCTGTTCAAAACCAAAAGGCAGCAGAGAGGCTCATTGTGAGGTGCTGAACCTATAAGAAAACATGAAGATTCAGTGCCCTTAGAAAACATGTATAAATTAGAAAAGAATTTAGTAGAATTAAGTGAAACCCAAAATAATAAGCAAATAAACCATGACCCAGACTATTCCTTGAACTCAGCTTCGCCCTCGACTTTTCTGCTGGTTCACTGGCACCAGGACATGCTCCAGTTTAAGGGCAGAAACAGGGACAATTCATGATGACAGAGTCAAATACTGCTCAGATCCTGCCAAAGCCCTTGCATCCCTTTTCTCCTGTCTGTCCATGTGTGAGTGCACTGTTGCCAGAGATCCAGCTTTCTTAACAAATGCACAAAAAGAGCCTCATCTCATTGTTTTGGTCACCTTGGCATAACCAGACTTATGGGAAGTTTCTTACTAACCCCTGAGAAACAGATAACCCTGTCTGGTCTGTGTCCTACTCTGTGGACAGAATTATTAGCAAAGATACATTCTTGGCATCCTTGCTGATATTTTATATTTATACTTTTCAGTTGCATGTTTCAAGTTTCTACCATTCGTATCATATCAGTTGTTTTCTTTGAATTGTGTTTACTCTCTTTAAAGTTCTTATGTTATTTAGCTTCATATTGTTTAAGTGGGAAAGACTAGAAGATACATTTTTATTTGTTCATTTGGAAGAACTTCACCATAACTTAGACCACCTAGAAGATTAAACCCTGCCAAGGTACCAATGACCTGTCCTGTGTCATTTACTCAAAAGAATACACTATAAATTAGGATAAATAACAATTCCTTACTGTCTTATGCAGGGAAAGTTAGAAATGGCTGGACAAATTAGATTGGATTGCTTGCTGGCAGACCTTTGGGATCATACTCTGCTTAGCTACATTTTACTTCTTGTCTCGCTTTCAGATTTCTATAGCTGAAAAACCACTTAGCAGTTAGATGGCATACACAAGAGTTCTTATGTTGCTTTCATGTATGTGTTTTAAAAGACACAAACAATATCATTTTTATCTCCAATGACAAGGCAATAAAAAGCCCTAGAGGAGGTATTGTTCACTTCAGTGCATCTCATGTGTCCATGAGGAACCAGAAGCATGTCTGCTTGTCTCTGGTATCTTTCTTCTGGTCCTCTAAATTTGGAGGAGCAGAGGTGGGGGTCACAGCATATTACCTGTCTGCTTCCTAGGCTTCCCATGCAGGCTTTGTACCCAGGATTGTTTATTCTAGGTTTCTGAGATGGTAGTAAAGCTTTTTGAGACAGACCTGTTGCCCTGGTGTGTGGCTGAGGCTTCTGTGGCTTTACCCTTCCATGGGTGCCCGTCTCTAACTTATGTGCCCAGGAGGTGTTTGCTGTGCAGTCCTCAGCTGCAAATTATGCAAGTCAGAATGTATGAGGCTTGCAAGACACTCCCTGACAAAATGTTGTTTTTCAAAGTTGATATATATTTTGAAAAATGCCATCTGACTGTGATGATTGCCAAAGAGCAGCGTTTTTAAGGCACCATTGCTGAACCTAAAATTTATGTCAAGAGCTCAATGAACCCTTTTCTTTTAGCTTTTAATTTGATGCTGTGCTGACAGCACTGCTCCATTGATCTGCTACATGGATCACTGAGCTGTGGCCTCGCAGAGCAAGCTTTGGGAAGCTGTTACCAGAGCTCCAAAGAGTGATATTATTAGCTCACGATTTGCTACACTTAAGTAGTGCTCCCAGAGGAGCAGAGTACTGGAACTGAGTTCCTAGAGTTCTGAATTCACCTCTGTTTTTGCCATTTGTTTTTGTAGTGGTCTTGGGCAATTGCTTTTCTCCACAGTCACTTAGTTGTTGCTCTTTTTACCTTAGAGAAAGATAATTGGTAAAAGACTTGATGAGACTATGGAGAAAGAGCAATCCTCAAGTTCCACTTAGATGTTTGAAACTGGGCTTTTATGCCTTGTTTTTTTATCCATGAAGGGAAGATAGCAACACTCAAACCTGAAGCTTCCTAAGCTGGGAGGCTTAATGAATATTCATGCAGTGCTCTGAAGAGTAAGTGCCTAAGAATTTTCCAAATAATAATTACACCTGCTGACTTTTATTTCAAGTCCCCTTCCACCCTTGCTCTTTCATTATTTCAACATACGGTCTCTCAGGGCTGTGGAACTGAGACCATTGGAATTTTATAATGGACTTTTCAGAGTTGTGCATGCAGTTTGCTTGAATATGATGATAATTTTCACCTATTGTTTTATTTCTCCATGTTCTTCTTGTTTCAGGATTTTAGGATGAGCTGTTATAGTGGGATAGGGTTTCACTGTAGACTGTGATATAATTTTTTGCTAGTGCCGTGGTGTCAGAGGGTGACACTAGCCACGTATGGCCAGGCTGTGCCCTGCATCTGCAGCCACCAGTGGGGGTGATGTGTTGGCATGGCTGAGTATTTTTATTCTAAATCATTTATTCTTTCTCAGTATGAGAGGCTAAAAAATGAAATCTGAGTAGTTTTAATTAATCCATGCTGCAAATAATCTCTGCCTTGGCTTGCAATCCAGTCCTCTTCCTCCCTACTCCTGGACCTAGGTAATCCATTTGCCTGCAGGCTAGTGCAAGCCAGGAATGTAGGTCTGGGGCCCAAGGTGACCTGTGATTGTCCTTCCAGGCCAGACTCCTTGGGCTGGGGAGGTTGGGTGTCCCTCTGAGCCCACAGCTCCTGCCTGGCAGTGGCTCAGCATCCTCCTGCTGCATGTCAGGATAATGAGGTGAGGGGCCCAGGGCTGAGAGCACTGCCAGGATGGCTGTGAGCCCCTGACTCCTTGCCAGCCCTCTGAGCAGCTTTGGCACTGTGCATCAAGGAGGGGCTGGAAACTAGAAAGTCATGAATGCTTACATGGTTCTGCCATCATCATCATCAGCATTATTATTATTTATTAACATCTGCACATCTGGCCAGGCCATACTGTGGCTTGTGCAGAGCAGCTCCTGCCAGTGGGATCTGCCTCTATTCACACGGTGCAAAGGCAGGGAAACCTGCACAGTTGTGTAGAAACTTCTTAGTAAAATTTAATGTCATTAAAGTTATTAATAGCATAGTAGTTATGTTGATGATTTGATAAATTTAATGATTTAATAATGATAGTTAATGATTTACTATACAGGAGTTTGGGGTTTTTTTAAGATTAACAAAATGTTTCTCTTCAATAAATCATTAAGAACTTTCCACTGCATTCAGGTCACATGATTTAGATCCACATTTTCATTACAAAGCCAAAGACAAAAATAGACAACACTGTAAAAAAGGGTGAAATTAGTCACATTATCTTGAGAGGGCCACAGCTTGATTTGGATTTTCAGATGTGCTAAGAGTTAGATTATCTCAGCAGCTGTTGACACTGGGAGAACTTTACCATTAATGGGAATCATTAGACAAAGGCTTTTTGGATCTGAGATTGCATCTCAAACATTCAGTGTTGCACACTCAACATGTATATATTTGGTCTGTAGGGCTAATTCGGTGTTATAACATAGCAGTTAGATTGACACTAAATTTGTGGATTTAGAGAACTGCAAAACATGAATTTTTTTCCATTTTTCACGATGTCCCCATGAGGGAAATACCAGGGTGTGCACAGGACTGCCCCAGCATGCAGTGTGGTTGGGACAGCAGCCCTCATTGTGTTTTGTCACTCCTTGTGATTCATCAGGAAACAGGACACAGAGGAGGGCAGGATTCTTTCATTACCCCAGTATTGCCTGATCCTAGGGTAAAAGGGATTTCAAAACAGCCTGAGTTTGTCACTACAGCCCTATGAGCTTCATGGAGCATTAATTTAGGTACAAGGATGTCTATGGTCGTGTTCCACCATAAAGTTACTCCAGCATGAGTGAGTATTGCTCTGAAAAGCTATCAGACCCTTCTTCAGTCCATCCTGTGGCTGCACAAGCACACATGCCAGCCCAGAGGAGAGGCAGAAATGCCAGCCTGGGTTTGGGGAAAGCTGTGGTTTGGGAAGGGTGCCCACAGCTGCTTCTTTGGGTGGCAGTGCCAAGTCACACTCTGTGAAAGTCTCTGTGGTACTGAGCTGCCTCAGTTTCCCAGCTGTAAACCACAGTGCTGCTTTGTAACCCAAAAGGAGGGCAGGAAAATGGAGTAGTCTCCAGTGCCTTGAGAATGAGCATTGCTTTCTAAAAGTTAGGAGATACTTGTTCTCCTGTTTCTCTGACTTGAAAAATTGCAAAGGCTGTTTTTGGAATCCATGCCTTCATCATCATAATTTCTTGATTTAGCTATTAGTCAGTTTTCGTCACTTTGCCATCTGGAGTGAAAAGAAAGTTTAAGCTGATTCTGCCTTTCTTTGCATTTCTCTTAAGGAAAATTGTGGTTAAAAAAGAAGTTTAATCATGAAAAAACAGATTGAAGAAGCAAAGAAGACAAAAAGCCTCACTCCAAGCACACATTTGCTTCTTTCCTATAAACAGCTATTTAACTGAGATAAATCTTTCTGTTTTTCTTCAAGGAATGCTGTAAAGGTTCATGGACTGTGAATGACCCATCTTTCTCTTGTTTTTTTTCTCATGTTCCTTCCATTTCATCAGGACCACCTGGCCTTTTTGAACCACCTTTCTGTCATTCTCAAATCCTCCAAAACAAGAGCTTATTTAAAGAATTTATATTTTTCTCCTGGTCTTTTCTGCTTTTTGCCAATTGACTGTCCTTTTCTTGCTTCTAGGGCTAGCATTATTTTACTGCTAATGTATATATCTGTCCTAAGCCCCTACAAATATGGGGACAGATCTAGAAAGGACTAGGACATGATGAAACATTTTATCCTTTCTAATGTCGCTTGGGCTTGTTTTTTTTTTTCCTTTTTAGTTTTAGAAGTTATTTAGCTATAGCCATGGTTCTCAAACTGTAGCTTAAGAAAAAAAAATGGTTGCAAACATTCATCTTAACAGTTTCTTCACTTCATTTTCAAAGTGCTTTAAACAGGAGGAAAGTGGTTTGGGCTTTGTTTTTTTTTGTAGATAGATAAATTTTGCTAGAATTCCCTTAAAATCTACTAAAGTGGATTTGACTGCTTGCTTTCTTATTGTAAATAATTTCTAAATTGAATGATGACAAATACATTTAGGGCAAAATGCATTTCACTAGGAGGCTTTTAAAAATGCTCAATTTTATGATGTTCCTGTAAGAAGTTTCTAATGTGTCATCCATGCAAAAGAAGTGAACAGATTTGTATCTCACATTATTGCCCCTGAAGCCTGTGAAATTAGTTCTTCTCTAAAATCAGTATGCTTCAATTTATGTGTAGGGAATGTCTCTCTGAGACTTTTCTCTGGATTAAAGGCCACAGAACTAAGATTTGTATGAGAATTGAAACATCAATATATATGCTTGATTCTTCTCACATTTTGCTTTTCTTCATGCAGTGCAAATCAGATGCAAATAGGAAAGTATTAGGAATAAAAGATCAAGATGATAAAATGCAATTTCACTTAACAGCCATGAACAGTACCTAGAAATTGGACTGGAGATGTAATTTACACAAGCAAGACCAGTCCTGAGTTTTCTGTACTTTTTCTAGGGAAAAACCTTATGTTCTTTGAAATAGATGTACACTTTATTAATTTACTTGTTAACTCTGTTGAAAATGTGTGGGGAAAGAAGAAGGGGAAAGTAAAGGAGCACAGATTAGGAGGAAGATTCAGTCCCAATTTATTTCAGGGTCTACAATTTGGTCTCTCTTGATAGAGAACAGATGCTGTCAGATTAGAGGCCACTGTCACCCCATCTGAGTTGCAAAGAGGGTTGCATGAGTAGTCTAATAATGATCTAATGAGGACAGATGCAGCATTAGCTTCTGGTTCAAGCAGCCACTGTGTTAATTTTGAAGGGAGCAGCAGCAGCAGCAGATGGTGAGATGAGGCAGGGATGCAAATGCTGGCCATGGACAGCTTTTATCTGTGTGCATTGGCTGCAGTGGGTGCTGGTCAGTCCCAGCCTGGCTGGGAGGGATCCTCACTGGGCTCAGCTGCCAGACACGGGCCTGACACCCTCCTTTGTGCTGTGATGCAATGGGAGAGCTTTTATAGAGAGTCAGCACATTTGTGATAATAACCGAGACCAGCAGATGCATCAGTCTGTGGTTTCCTAGTTAGGTTATGAGTCTGTGAAAAACAAAACACATAAACTCAGGAAAATGTGCAGACTTGCTATAAACTCTAATCACTGCTGTGTTGCTTTTTCCTTGAGGGAGGGTGCTGGGTTTTTGCTTTGGAGATCTCAGTGGGAGGACATTTGGCAGTGCATCTTCTTTGTTACTCAGGAATACGGGAAGAACTGGGGAACACCTTTTGGCAAATGTGATTAAACAAACCAGCCAGGATCTCATCCAGACAAAGAAGGCACTGGATTGATGGCACACCCAACCCTTGGTGAAGCTCATGTTGATCATGGCATTCTCTCAGCTGTGACAGAAGTTTGATGAGAGCAAATGGACATGTAGTGAACCTCTCAGTCATAAAATGCAGCTTCTCTGCCCAGTGATACTGTTGAAGTGCAGAGATAATTTGTGCTTGCTGTTTAGTTTGAATATAGGATTTTGTTCTGAACCCAATAGTCCATTTTTATCTTTATGGTATCCATCAACTGGCACAAATGAGCAGTCGTGAGGAGAGAATATGCTGAGGATGTAGGTAGAGTGCTTTTCTTCTTCTCTCCTATGGCCTGATAGGAAGTTTTTAGATGCTGTAGCAGTGAAGAGCTGGTGTTGCTTGTGCTGTTTGGTCCCATGGCAGCACTTTTTACAAACAATAAATTATCTCATTGACCTGAAGAAAAGCAGCCAGACTCAGAGTGAGTGAGAGCCACTGGTGATGGTAACAATTTGGACATATGTCCTCAGGGCTTAGAAATATACTTTGAATGTGGAATAATAATTTTGTTTTTTGTAACTACCACCTCTGTTGGAAAGGGCCAGGTGTGAGAGGAGGAGGGAGCTGGCAGAGCTGGCCAGGCAGTGCCCATGCTGGTGCCAGGATGTGTTCTGGCAGCTGCCCTGGTCTCCCATCCTCAGAGCTGCATTCTCCCACTGCTGGCAGGAGGAACAGACCTCTGACTGTTTGTTTGCTTTGCTCCTTTTGCATAGGAATTAAATCAGTGCCTTTCAGATCTTAATAACTAAAACACTTCTTTTTTCTCTCTCTCTGAACTCATCCTACTGCTTTGGTTAGTGAAACTAATCAGAAGGATTGGGAGTTTTTTTACCATGGGAAAACATTTGCAGGGTCTGACCCAAAGGTAGATAAAAAAACCAGCTGCATGACGAGACATGGTGCAACTGCTGGTCAAGGAGGAATGTGAGGATTATTGCTGAAGGGAATGCTGAAAGAAAGAGGGATTTCATGGGAGAGAGGGAGGCTGCTTGGCAGGGAAAAGAAAGGCTGTTCCAAACATATGGGGCAGCGTGACCAGATGTAAAAAAAATACTAGATAATGTCCAGAAAACAGATAATTATATAGGTCATGGAGGTAAATTTTCCCTGAGATGTTGTAGGTAAGTCTGTCTAGCACAGTCTATATTCCACTGAGGTGCAAGGTTGATGGGATAGAGGAGGAAAGGTGGCTGGAGCAGCCTGAGAGAAAGGTGCTGACAGCAGTTTATTGCTGTTTCTTAAACATATGTTTTCTGGTTTCATGATAAATTCAGAGCATAGCCATAATTAAAATGAAATCTCTGTAAAATCCAAGTACTTGCTGCATGTCCAGGGTTGCAGTAAATTAATTGGGCTTTAGTGAGACTTCATGAAGTATGCCAGATAAAGACCCAAAGTTTTGCAAAATGGTTGTTGTTTCTCTCTTTCTTTTTTTTTTTTTTTTTTTTTGTTGCAAGGACAATATTTTTAAAATTTATTTTTTGTCTTCTGAATATGTCTTGTGGCTGATCAGTACTGCAGATGAAAATCACCATCTGTCAATGCTATGGATATTGAGAATAATTCAGCTTTCCAATTAGTGTATTTCAAATGGTACATTGGTGACATGATGACAACTTCTTACATGAAATTTATGGGGTCTAAACCCAGTCATGAAAATTGTGCCAGAGTGTTTGTGCTCCTCTCTTCAGCATGCTCAGTTTCAGGTCCCATCACAGGAGTATTGCCCATGTCCTGCCAGGGCAATGAGCCTCTTGTGTGTATTGCTGCCATTACTTAAAACTCTCACTGTCACTTCTATCATTCCATGCTAGAATATTTAAATGATGAGGTTTCTGTATATTTTTAAAGGTGGGAAAATGAGATTTTATGACAGAATAGCATTTTGAATTTCAGTAGTGTCCATAGCACAGGTGGCAAAATTTCAGTTGACTTGCTAGACCAACTTATTAGTATATTCTTTAGCACCTTTTCTTTTCTAACAAATATATGAAAGTGCACTTGTTTGAGCTCTGATTCTCCTGTTGTGTGAAAATACAACTTTGTTTGAGGGACCTAGGTTTTCATAGCTTTCTGAAATGTGCTTTCTGACTTTATCTTTTAGAGGGAAAGTGTAACTTTTGATCAGTGGCTAACAAATGGAGACAAAGAAGGAGCCTTGAAGGTTGCTCTGTGGAGCTCCCTTATCAAGTGTGGATCCCACTCTGGCTGATCTCTTCCCTTGAGCTCACGCTGTTGCTGTTGCCCTCCTTGGTAGCAGCCCCAGCCCAGAGGCACCTGGATCACATCCAGGCTTCCAGCACTGTGCTTGGCAGGGAGGGTTACACAGGGAACCTTGGTCAGTCTCATTTGGCATGCTGCAGTGGTGTGCTGAGTGAAGGAACTGAAAGGAATAATTTACTTCAGGCTCACTGAGCTCAGGTTTTTTTTTTTTTATTTATTCTAATTTATTTATTTTCAAAAACTGTAACATTAAAAGTTTATTTAATTTTCCTGTCTTAGTAATCATGAAGGAGAACGAGAAGGAGGAAAAATCAGAAAGACATTGGTGTGTTTCAGAGAATTAACCTGAGGGGTAGAGGGAATTGGAATTCCCCATTTTAGAATTACGGCTTTCCTACTTTATCACAGCTAGTTGAATCCACTGTTGAAAGGCATATATTGCTGTTTTAAATGGAGAATATATTTCATGCATTTATGGATCATGTGTGTCATCTGTATCACAGTGTTCATCTATTAATAGAAATTTTCAAAAGCCTGAAAGAAAAAGCAGAACATGATTCTGTCCTTGGGGAGAGCATAAGACAGTAATCAATGTATGGCAGAAGTTACTCATTGCATAATGAACCCAGCAGTGAGAGCTGTCATATAAAAAAATGTCATAGGACAGAAAAAAAAAGGGGTTCTTTTCCATCTTCACATCCAAATATGCGAACTTCTGGATCTATTCTTATAAAATGCAATATTATCTCATTTCTGGCTCTAATTTAGCTGCACACTGGAAGTCTGGAGCTCCAGATTCACAGTGAAAACTTTCAGTTGTACTGCTCATATGGATGACATGAACAGACTCTAGACTTAAACAATTTATAAGTTTGCTGTTTGACGTGAATATTAAAATTGTATTGCTCAATACAGAAATACCAAATTACAATGTGTGGTTCCTGCCATTGCCATATTTGTATTTCTCTGTCATTGTTTTGCTATTCTGTTTCTCCATTCCATTAACTTCCTTAATTTGCTGTCTCATATTTCTTCTGGATATGTAATTATTCATAACTTTGGGAGAGATTCTACCCTAAGAAGGGATCTGTGTTCAGCTGAGGACCCAAGTGAAGACCTGCCAAGGGGTGCTGCAGTGCTTCTCTTTGTTTTTACTGCCACATGTCACTTGTTTCTGTGTGTCTCAGCCTTATCTGAGCCCCATTTCCCCTGGGATTTGGAGACAGGCGGAGACTTTCACCTCCTACCACAGATTTTCTGTCTTCATCATCAGAGGGAACTGCTTTTTTTTTGTGGCATTGCAGCCTGTTCATTAATTCTGTAGTGGCTGCTTATCTCTTGTGGTTTGGGGAGAGGGAGGAGGTGAGATAATGCAGGAGCCAGCAGACAGGACCTGGAATGTCTTGTCCTGGTGGGACAGTGTCAGCTGATACTTTCTGAGATGGTTAAATGCAAGAAATTTCAGTGTCCTGCTGCAGAAGGGTAATGGGGTCCAAAAAGAAAACTCAAGTTGAGTGCCCACAGAGAGCACAGGGGCAGGAGGGTGAGACTTTCTCAGCCTGCTGGGCATCCAGTGAGGCTAAAATCCATGTTCATGTGCTTACAAAGTATATTGCATTTATTTTGGGAACCAAAGAAATCTCATATGGAAAACATACTTTTAGACAGAGTCTTGGACATATTTATAAAGTCCACTGCAAGTTTATATAGTTAGTAATCAGCTTTTTTTTTTTTTTTTCTTTTTGGCTAGCATATTGATTTATATGTAATAATTGGTACTTAAATAAAAATAAATGCCTTTAACACTAATATTTTTTCTTCTTTTTGGTTCTTCTTTTGTTTATTTATTTTTTCTCTTCTTTTATTTCTCCTTTTTTCATTCTTCCTTCTCTGTTTTATTTTTAGGGTTTTTTTTTTCTGAGTCTGTGAACTTCCTTAAAAGTCCATGTTCCTCTCCAAAGTCTGTGGCATTGCTTAAACACTGCTCTGCACCTTAAAAAAAATAAATGCTTTATCCATCTACCCTATGCTAATGGATACACCCCAGCATTGCTGTCACTCATTGCATGGCTGTAAGTTTCACTGATGGTTTTTGGCAGCTTGTTTCTTGTCCAAACACTCCTTAATGCCTTCCCACCTCTTGTTTTATCACCCAGGTATTGTAGCAGTAGCTTTTGGAGCTCTTGATAGCTTTGTTGGAAATAGGGTTTTTAAAAAGCCAATTCCTTGGGAACTGAAGCAGAGAAAGAAGGAGAAAGAGGAATACATGTGGGTTGTGGCTAAGTAATCCCTTGACATTCATTGAGGTTCATCATAAATATGCATGAGACTAGAGGAGTTTTTAGTAGATGAGTTTTGCCTCTCTTGCCCCAAGCTATCTGGGAAGAACCTTTGTTACAGGCCAGGGAGTGCAAAATTTTGAACAGAATATCTTTTTTGCCAGTTTTTAGAGAGGTGTAATTATTTTTATGCTAAAACGCTCTAATGGAAATCCTTATATATGTTTTACTTGCTTCATACTCGTTCTTCATTTCTAGGGCTTCATGTACTGCTTAGGGGTCACCCTTTTTTAACACACTACCATTCTTTACTGTAATGCCATGTATCCCCAAGCTGATCATCACTTTCTGAAGCAGGATCCAGCATATTTATCAGGTAGGATCCATCACACCTTGTACATGATGGTTCTCAGGACAGCAGAGAAGGGCGAGTGCAACCAAGAGAAAACTCAAGTCTTGTCTCATCACAGGGTGTTCCTCAAGCAGCAAGATTTTTCATTTCTTGGGGGAGGGGATTTCAATACAATTTTCAAATATGTCAACTAGTTTCTGGCAGCATATTGAAAAAAATAAAAACTTTTCCTTCTGCTAAATATGCTTTCACTGCCTGCTTTCAGATTTTATGTGCTTCTGTGTGAAAATCTTTTCCTGGATAATGATAAAATAGTCATGAAAGGACCTTTTTTATTAATTGTTGGATACAGGATATTTGTAACTGTGTTATAGGATTGAGTGGAAATGAGTCAAACTGATTTTGTATTTTTCTTCATAAAGATTTTTGTCTTCTTGTGGCTCTGCATTCATTGTAGTGTCCCTGATATTTATAGCTTTATAAAAAACATCCATGGTTTCCTCAGCAGTAGTCTATTATGAGCATTTCATTAAAAATATTCAGATTACAGCATCCAAAACTAAGGATAGTGACACTTTTTTAAGAGAAATGGATGCAAACATGAAGTTCACATTATGCTTTTTATTTTAAATGAGAACATATGTCTGGTTTCTATAATGTTGCTTGTGTACCCAAATACCAATGAGGTTTTTTGAAAGATTGGGAGGGTCTCTCTGTTTCAAGAAGTTTTTATATATAGGTGAAGATTACCCAATACTACCCATTAATCCAATCAAATTTGTTTGGGGAGGTCAAGTGAGATCACCTCCTATGAAAGTAGGGCTCAAAATGCTGATATAGAGTTTTTTGCTTTCCTGGAAGATGTACTTCAGGAAAATACACATCTCTCCACAAACAGAGGGGTAGCAAGGTGAAAGTCTCTGGCCTGTATTGTATACAAATTCAGATTAGGTGATTTCTTGTAGGGGGTCTCTGTTCTTGCCTTCCACTTCTACAAATGACAAACAAAACAGAGAACAGAATATTTAAGCACGGAGAAATTTGATTCAGCAATGTTCAAGGAAGAACAATAGGATCTTCTGAAAAATTGTAGCTTAATTAAAATTCATATTTCTGTGATAGATTTGTATACTTATGTATTTTCATAAATGCATTTATAACAGACATGCAAGCATGGAAGTAAAGTTATTCTGTGTGGGAGTTTTGTGCTGTATGGACAAGTCAATAATTAATAAACATACTTCCTCTCCTCCTTCCTGGATTTGCATTTCTTTTTCTTTAAAAGTTCTTAAGTATATATTAGTCAACTGAAAAATCACTTTCAGGTCATTTGTGCTATGGCAAGGTTAAGAAATACTGTAATTGCTAGGACTGACCAAAAACAATCTGATCATTTTTCTAATGAGCTCATTCTTGTCATTCCTTCTGGTTTAACCAACCTTGAAGTCATGTATGTGATA
The DNA here is from genome assembly GCA_030060385.1 of Muscicapa striata striata. Lineage (NCBI taxonomy): Eukaryota > Metazoa > Chordata > Aves > Passeriformes > Muscicapidae > Muscicapa > Muscicapa striata. The sequence continues at coordinate 1,257,328 of JAREIS010000048.1, forward strand.
TAGAACCACCCCTACGAATTTTTTTTAATCAACTGGAAGTGAAAACTATATTCTTTTAAAAAATGGTTATAGATTAGTACCCATAAACAGAGATTTGGAATAATTGCATCATCATGCATTTTTGTCCCATTTGGTTTTAGTTCTGGTTTGGAACACAATCTACAGGGTGATGTAATTGCCTTCCTCTGATTATTTTTTACCTTGGTGTATTCTGTTGCTGGCTTGTGTATATAGTTCTTATGCACTGCCATTTGAAAAACTTTTAAACTCCTGAGAGCTGATCTTGGAAACCCTTCTGGATTTATCATTGTTTTTTTATTTGTGCATGGCAATTACAGCAGCCCATTAGGGGCCTATAATTCCTATTGAGCATAGAATGGACTTCTCATCATTTAATATGGAATGTGATTTTGCTCCTCAGTCAAGCTAAAATCCGCTTACTGTTGTGATTAGCATCCCTGGGCTCCACCCTGCCTTTCACCACCTGCCACTTACCAGTAATTCCTTTGGCAATGAGAATACAGCCAAAACTGTCACATAAAATTGGCCCCTTTTTGAGAGCCTTCTTCTGATTATTATTCTTTCTTTGTGGTGATGTCAGATTTCCAAGGGTAATCGCTCACTGGAAGAGTATGTTTTTCTTTGGGACTTGCATCACCCACTCCTTTTGAGTCTCCATTTAAGAAATAATGATTGCTTACTGAAAATATGAAGATTTTCTGTTATTCAGTTCTATTTTTTTTTTTTTTTTTTTTTGGTGAGCACATCATCACATTTCTAGGAAGGAGAAAATAAGAAGAAAATAAGCCAAAAATTGACAACAGGGAAACTTTTTTCTTCCCCTGTACATATTTGTTGCCATCTTGCAAAAGAGAATTTTCAGTACTTTATTTCAATGCACTCCACGGCAGTATTTCTGCTCATTACATAAGCAGCAGAAGTACTAATAGAGGAAAGTATGCTTTTAAGATTTTGTGGAAAGAGTGTTTCTGGCTAGCTGGGAGCAGTGTTTCCCTTCTTTCCTTTTGGATGTTTGACATCAATACATTCATGAAGTGAAATTCTTCCTTCACACTTTGATATTTATGATGCTATTAACTCCCACAAAAGAAAATACATCCCTAATTTAGTCCAGGTAGAAACAATGTCTACATGCTCACATCTAGCATTTTTTAACAGCTGCTGACAATTTCACTCTGTTGTCACACTAAAATTGTGGATCAGCATTCATGGCTGCTTGCTTGAAGTGAGTGTCATACTGACAGAGCTCACACCTCTGAGCTTTGGAGGCAGAGGAGCAAGTCTTGCCATGCTCTGGATTCCTTGGTGATTCCTTGGTGATTCCCTTGAACCACAGTGTTGGACAGCAGGCCCAGGGCACATGCAGTGAATGTGAGTGTGAATGTGAGTGTGAGTGTGAATGTGAGTGTGAATATGAATGTGAGTGTGACTGTGAGTGTGACTGTGAGTGTGAATGTGTTAGTGTGAATGTGAGTGTGAATGTGACTGTGAATGTGACTGTGAGTGTGTGTGTGAATATGAATGTGAGTGTGATTGTGTGAATGTGAGTGTGAGTGTGAATGTGAATGTGTGTGTGAGTGAATATGAATGTGAGTGTGACTGTGTGAGTGTGAATGTGAGTGTGAATGTGAATGTGAGTGTGAGTGTGACTGTGAGTGTGAATGTGAGTGTGAATGTGAATGTGAGTGTGATTGTGAGTGTGAGTGTGAATGTGAATGTGAATGTGAATGTGAATGTGAATGTGTTGCTAAGATCTATTTTGGCAAGTTTTCAAGTATTGCCTCACTGGTATCAGGTTTATCTTCCCATCCTCTTGGCTGTCCCAACCAAAGCTTTGTTTTTTCAATCCTCTGCTGGGCCAGTTAAACTGCTGCCAGTACCTTTGGTGGGCTGGTCATTGCAGGTCAGTGGGAAGGGGTCACCAGGGACTACTGCAATGCAGATTTCCTCCAGAGACACAGAGAAAAGCCACACGTTTATGGTACAATCAGGAGAGATCTGGGCTGGTGCCAGCTCCCAGAAGTCTCTCCAGCAGTGGTTTCCTATCTCTTCTCCTCTTGCTTCCCTGTCTCCTTCCCTGGTAACTCCCTCTTGCTCTGTTTTCATTTCTCGTTGTGCAATCCATCTGTTTATATTAGATTATAAGATCCTGAGAAAAGGATCTGATAATTTTTAATAACTTAACACAGTTGTGTACACTTTGCATATCAGAGATATCTGATGCTTTCATCCTTTTTTCCCTTCCTAGTAGTGAAGGTTCTCAGCAAGGAAATGAGGTGACTGTGGCATGCAGTACTCTTTGGTGAAGAGGTGAAGGGAGAGCTCCCTTTCAGCCTATTTACAGTCCCTTGCCTTAAAGAAATCAGGAAACATGGCATTGCAAAGAAATATTAGTGCAGTAATATATGCAATTACTAACAGTAATTGCAATTACTAACAATAAATACAGCTGTGGAACTGCATGAAAAATATACATTTCTTGTACTGCATACTGATTAGGTTTCATGATTGCCTAGATTGTATGGTAATGATGGCTTTTGAAAGCATATATCCTATCAAGTAACTATTAAAATATTCATATATTCTGTAACTAAAATGAACAGTATTAATGCATTTTACATTCAAAGCATACTTAAAAGCTGGAGACCACTGTACACAGAATGGAATATACATCTTCTCTCTAAACTGTATACTTTAGAGAAAAAAATAAGAACTGGTTATTCTTTTTTTTTGTTTGGTTGGTTTTTTTTGTTGTTGTTGTTTTATGGCCTTTTTATTTCTCCTAGAGTCTCATGATCACTTACCACTTTGCAAATGTGAACCTATGCCTTTGTGCTTCAGAAAGCTGTGTGCTGTATATATGTTGTTGCTTCATAATTTCAACAGCTCTGGAAGTAGTAGAGTTGTTGTGAAATACTTTGGATTTCTGACAGACTTCTAGAGCATTTAGACAGTTACAAATATGATGGCAAAAAATTACCATTATAGCTATGGGGTGTTTTTCATGAGCTGCATTGTGAAGTGATGCAGACAGTTTTCCTGTCATTTTAAATACCCTCTTCCTGCCAATATATTGTGAAAATCTTTGGGAAACGTAGTTCCTGAAAATGTGGACAGTTTATGTAACGGCAGTGCTACTGCTCAGTTGAATAAAGGAATATCATCACCAAGAATAACTTGGGCAGGATGGAATTATATGTACAAATGAATAGTGTCTTTGAGAAAATTCAGGGTTAAGAATCTGGAGCACAAGTCTTAAGGAGCAGTATCTATGGGAGCTGAGACTGTTCAGACTGGAGAAAATGGGACTCAGGATGGACATTGTCTACAACTACTTGAAAGGAGGTTCTAGGGAGGTGGGTGTCAGTGTTTTCCCCCAAGTAGCAAGTGACAGGACGAGAGGAAATGCTCTCAGTTTTCAGCAGGGGACGTTTAGATTGGATATTATTAAAAATTTCTTCCCTGAAAATATGGTCAAACACGGGAACAGGCTGCCCAGCAAAGTGGTGAAGTCACTGTCCTTGATAAACACGTGGGTGTGGTACTTAGGGACTTGGTGTAGTGGTGCACTTGATGATCTTACAAGTCTTTTACAGCCTAAATGATTCAATGAGGATACTTACTCAAGTATACTTCTTCAGGAATTTCTTTGTTGGGATGTTTTCATGCCCTGGTATTGCTGACTGGCACAACTTCTGTGTTTGCTGCTGGTTTGTTGGCATTGCCAGAGCAGTCAGAGCATAGGTGCTCCAAATGCATGGGAAAATCTGCATTTCTTGGAGACAAGAATAGCCAAAAGTCCCTTGCTGGAGTGTAGCTGATATCTGCAGGGAGGGTGAGATAAAGCAAATGCATCTCACACAAGGGTTGTTTAAACATCCAGACACATTGTCAGAAATGGAAAAAAGGATTCCAGGTTCACTTGGGTAAACAATTGTATCAGAAAGGTTTTAGGAGTAGGGAAGAGCTGGTAAGGGAATAGGCAGCCAAGAATGTACCTTTTAGAGGTCTGAAGGGGCTTAGCAGCAGTTGCCCAGTTAGGCCTTGAAAAGACTATTAAAAAAATGTGATTAAGTAGAGAAAAAATTAAGTGGAGGCATTTCAGAGTGAGGATGCAAAACTATAAATAGTACATCCCCTTAAGCAAAGGGACCAAAGAATCTCAGAATTATGAGGAAACTGAAGCATGAAAATGTGGTTCAGTACCATGGGTTTCCTCATAAACCTGCTGAAGAGATATCATATGATCAAAGGTGTTTGTATGTATGGTCTGAGCTACTGCAGTTCTAAGGATGATGCAAGACTTAAGGGATAACTTGAAAGGAAAAAAAGTAGAACTTTGCTTATGAAGTTCATTGATAAAAAATTGAGAAGCACTGGGAATAGACAGAAGGACTTTTCAGGAAAAGTAATTCTACTATTTTTGTCTTTCAGCCATGGAAGAGTTAATAGTTGAGCTGCGCCTGTTTCTTGAACTTCTGGACCATGAATATCTAACTTCCACTGTCAGGGAGAAGAAGGCAGTAATAACTAACATTCTCCTGAGGATACAGTCATCAAAAGGTCAGTGCTGGGGTGTGTTTTCTTGCTTGCAGAAGGCACAGAATAAGTCTGTGCTCAGTGAAATAACTTTTAAGAGCTGAAGACAAGCCCTAAATTGAAGAAAGACAGAAAGACAGGGTGAAGCCAAAGTGCAACTTTCCTGAATGCTTTCCTTTGTGTCCAGCAGTAAAATACAGCAAAAGGTACACTTAGAGTGTGTTGGGTGCACATGGGTGAACCCAGCCAAGGAGTTATTTCTTAGGTAGAATGTTTTCACTTCTGCTGATAGAGTGGCTACTTCATTTAAATTGTGCCAGTAATGCTGTTTGTGAGTTTTGATGTCAGGGAGTGCTGGCCATAGCACCATTTCATCTGTGTCAGATGCCCCAAATCCATCAAAAGGCTTGATACTGAGGTGGAGTCTGGTGCATAACTGATACAGGAGTGCCAAGCCAGAGATAGGAAATGGTTGTCAGAATGTTTGGATTGCATTTTGCAGTTAGACTCACATGCTTGTTTTCTTCCTATCTAAAACTGTTTTTATTGCAAATTGCTTGTCTCCATCAAGATTATGGACCTGAGTGCAACAAAAGTGATTCATTATGTACAGAAACCTTTCCACAGAGCTTTAGTGGAGAGCATTCCTCACTATTTTTTCTAACAGTACCCTTACATTTTTTTCCACACTTTTCTGTATGCTGTGACATCTGGGTTCTAAGACCTCTGCCTCCACTACATTAGCCAGAAGAACTGCCAGTGTAAACCCTCACTTTAGATTTTTGAAAAATACCAGAGTTTGTTGAAGAAAAATGCCACATTGTAAGCAGCTGTATTTCTCATGATTTGTTTCTTCTCTGGTGCTAGAAAAATATGGTCTTGCTTGATGCAGAGTTGCCCCCATTTATTAAAGAAATAGTTTTTGCCATGGGATTCAAGTCCAAGGAGATCTTTAAAGTAATGATTGTCCTTTTTTCCATTTGAACATTCTTAAAGACCCACCACTATTTCTATTTCATACTGACAGAACAAGGCAGATAACAATTTCTCATCTTGTTGAAGGATCTTCATGCTCCAAATGCATCAAAATACATGAAAATACACGAAACTCCCCAAAAATTTATAGGTCTGGACCTGCAATTTGATATGCTTAGAAACAGCTATATTTTACTAGGGTTCAAAATAACCTCAGCAATGCTGAGCTGACAAAGCATGTTCTTCTTGCAACCTTTACAACTAGATTTATAATGAAAAACATTTGACTTTTTCTAGAAGTCAGGTGTTGTTTTGTTGCCAACTTTGAAAACATTGGAAAATGTTGTCACATTCTTTCTTTTGGGATTGTGGGTGATGTTCCAGGATGAAAAACCTTCCATTTTACAATGCTGAGTATGTTTCTGGACTCTAGAGCTCAATTATTTATGCTGTTAAATTGTGGAGTGATCCTTGCATTAGTTTATCCTGAGCTGACTTGTCTCCTCCATCAGTTCCTATGATGTGGGAGTTAGCTTGGGCAAAGATCTGCTCCAATGCAAAGTCACTTTGAGGGTGAGAGGCCTTAACTGTGTGAATATCAACTTCTGTGTGCCAGGGCACCTTCCAAGGTGTGCTCAGTCTGTGTCTCTACGTGTGGTGACAGATAAGAAGACCCCAGAACCATAGCTTTCCACTATTCAACACCTACCATTTAGGTTTTAAAGCCTTCTGCAGGCTCTGTAACAAGATCTGTTTAATCCAATTACAGGATCCATCCACCAGCAAGATCCCTATGAGATCCATGTGTTAGGGCTTTGCTCAGTGCAGTTGTTACTGGAGCATTTTACTCACCTCTGGTGCCTTTGTTCAAGGAAACCATATGTAGACATTTCAAAGAAAAGTTGTAAAAGTGATTAAAGGATCCAGAAATATGCCTTCAAATTATCCAAAATGAGGTGTCATAATTAATCTTTATGTAGAAAAGGAATGACTGAGAACAAGCTCCTAGACTTACACAGAGTAAGTGCAAAGGCTGAATGTTTCAAAGTGGAAATAAAGCACATGTTTTGAGCATTGAAGCTATGAACTAATGGAAGAACTTAGTGAGTTCTGCATACCATTGCTGGCATCTTATCAAGATGGAATATTTTGCTAAAAGATATGCTCTAGTTCAAACTAGAATTAAGGAAACCCTATAGTTCAGTTATATAAGAGGTCATAGGACTATGCTTTATATGTCTGTAAACTCTAGTTTATGTAATTGAATAGGATTCAAGCCAGCATGGCCTCTAAAAAAGCATCCAGTTTCTCTCTGCAGGCAACTCATGTATTGTCTGTTCCTTTCTGCTAGCACAAACATTATTTGCTTTTTTTTGCTGGTTTGGTCCTAACCAGTGTCGCTTCCCTGGTCTGGTTCAACCTAAGGCCACACACATGCTTATGCTGGCTCAAAGTTGAGGTTGGTGCAGGGACAGGAACAAGGCAGGGAAGGAGAGGAACTGCCTCCTTGGGAGCTCTGCCATCACATCCTGGCCTTGAGCGTTTGTGAAACTACCCAGGGAGTCATGTACTTTCCTGGAGCCGACCCTGCTGCTTTTTTTATCAGTTATAACATTCAGTACTCCCATCCCTTTGAAACTATTCATCTCTTCATTAAAATTAAAAGCAATAAAAGATACATAAACCCACAGTGCTCTGTAACTAAGATGAACTATCGTTTGGAGTCTGTTTTTCAAATTGTTGTTTTGCTCCACCCACACAACTCCATGAGAGCTCTTGGGTTGCTGGCACAGTTTAAGAGGCTTGAGGACTATGCTGAGTTCAAGCTCCTTAGTTGCATTTGCAAAAATCGACAGGGTGAATTCAACAGGATTTTTTGATTGCTGGAGAAAACCATGTAAGATCAATGGGGAATAGTAATGATGGATCTGGGGAACTGGGAACTAGCTGGCTTCCTTAGAATGTCTAGAAATGAACAATTTTGGGGTTTTTTGTAAAGATGTGGAAATTGTTGTGATGGGCTGGTTGGGTTTCAGTAAAACACTGAAAACTGAGTGGGTTCTTACTTGGGGAATTCTTTAGGAATCTTCTGCCTTTTTTTGTTCCTGTGCACACCATGTTCTTCATCTAATATCTCTCAAGCAGATAGAACTGGGCTGGGCAGAGGTGTTCTTCAGGTCGTAGCTGCTTGGCCTCAACCTGCCCTGCATCCAAACCAGTGGTTAGTCATTTAATGAATGTGACTGTCAACATTGCCTGTTTTCCTTAACAGATGACCTGTTACCCTAAACATATTGTACTCCTTTTGCAGTGTAAGTTGGTAGAAGAAATTAAATTTTAGAGCAGGTTCTTGTTAAAACACACATACATGAAAACTGGGGGAAAATTAGTTTTACAGAGTCAATAGTATTCACCTGGAATAGTTTGGAGTTTTTTTCAGTAAAAATCCCTTTATATATGACTTCTGATTCTTATGGAAAGCTTGGGAGACTTGGATATGGATGGCAGTCATAGTAAGGACTCATCACTCATCCTATGTAAAGAATAATGAGTGAAAGTTATACTGGAAAAAAAAGAAAAAATGAATGTTTCCCAAGACTAATCACTCTCTTGATTTGTAGGAAGAAAGAAGAATCTGTAGTCTTTAGAGACAGTTTAATATATTAGTGTTGTTTTTCAACCCATGACTTCACAGCCAATGGAACTGGGATATTATGACAAGAAATGTTTCATCATTGATTACATTTTTGAGAATTACATGATCTCGACTGAAAGGCATCCACTTGATTATGTAAAAATATCTTTTAAAAATGCAGATAAACACTAGGAATTAAATTCAGTCTAGGGTTAAGCAGGGTACAATCCATGGACTGAATTTTTGCCAGAACATTGAGGAGATGCACCCTAATCTTCTTTTGATATTTAGAAGAATAAACAGTATCCTGTTTCTATGAAGGGAGATTTAAATTACTGTGCCAAAAACACAGAGTGAGTTGGTCATGCCTCTTTTCTCCTGTGGAGGAGATGCAACAATGACACAAAGGACCCTCAACGCAGCTTTGACATTCATTCTTTTTCCTTTCCAAATTCACCTGGAAAACTATGAGGTCATTAAAATAATAGTGAGAAGGAAATGGTGGGAAAATATGCTCAGTGTGCATTTCTGTTAATGGTGGATTGGTTGGGGCAGTGCCCTTGAGCAGGGCTCCAGGCTGGGGTGTCACAGCATACTGCACCCCCTGGCACTGAGGCTCACACCACAGCTCCAAGGTCAGAGGTGCTGGTGGCAGCAGGGAGCCCAGGGAACCTGGGCACTGTGGGCTTGCCCAGAGAGCTCTCACCATCACTTCCAGGAAAAGCAGGCAGGCAGGGGCTCTTCTTCTACCCTCTTCTCCATTCTTTGGCATGCAGGATGTTTTGGGGCTCGTTTCTGCATGATGGCTGTGACCATCCAAATTGTGCCACAGGAACAGCTGTTGGTCATCTCCATTGAAAGGAGGCAGCTGGCCACGTACTGCCCACAGGCTGTGTTTTATTCACTCTATGGTGCCACTGGGATGTTTTCAAATGTGGTGTATTCCCCCAAAAAATGTTTTTTATCTGGCAGGCACCTGGCAGCATGAATGTTGTTCAAGTCTTTGAGTTTGAGATGGATGGGCAGTTCAGAATGATTTCCTGTAATTTTTTTCACTGTCTGGTATTTGTTGATCCAAACAGCGTATATGTCATTATCATATAGAGCAAGTATGTGTTTGTTCTGCTTGATTAAATTCCTGAATTCCCAGCATTCTTCCAGTATTGCCTCAGTAACTGCTCTTGGGAGGTGGGCTGTGATCAGAACTGCATGCCAGATTTCAGTGTGTGACAGTCAGACATGGGATCCACATGTGGAAAAAATATCCCATTTGCATCCACCAAGGTATTAAGTGCTGTTTGTTGCTGTTCCACAGGTTTAGAAATAAAAGAACATGTCCAGAAGCAAGAAGTTGCCAACAGTTTGCCAGCACCTCCTCAAATGCCTCTGCCAGAAATACCTCAGCAATGGCTGGTGAGTGTTATCTTTAATTATATAAATATATACAAGAGAGAATGTATTTCTGGTAAGTCCTAACAGAAATGGTTTCAATGGAAAAGAGCCTGCAGGTCCAGGGAAATAATTATTCCTCTCACCTCTGCTTTGGTTGAGGGAATTCAGTTCAGCCTGCAGAAGAAACATGAAAAAATTCCCTGTGGTGAAATAAGCCTGGGAATAGGTCACCTGCAAAGGCTGTGGAATGGAAATCCTTGGAGATTTTCAAAATTCAGACAAAAGTCTGAGCAGCATAGCCTTAATTTGAAAGGTTGATCTGTCCCGTGTTGGAGGTTGGCCTGGCCAAGCCCACAGGTCCCAAACTGTTTCTTACTCTTTTTTTGGGTAACATTTCCTGGAGAAAGCCTAAGGAGAAGACTCCTTTCAGTAGCTGAAAAATGAAAGTGCAGAGTTTTAAAATGAAGGAAGAACACTTCCTGTTTTTTTGAATCAAGTCCTTAGTGCCCTTCCTGCCAGTCTCTGGTAGGAAATTCTCTTCAGATCAAGCAGATGCACTTACTCTTAGAGGTGTTTATAGCAAAGATACTGATTGAAATCTGTAACTCAATCCTCCAGTTGGGAGCAGCTGTCTTGTTATAGAAAAAAAACTGTAAACAAGTTTCAGTGCTTCTCTCATACTGACCTTACAGTAGATATGATGAAGAAAACATTTTCAACATTTTTGTAGAGAAGCCTAAGCATAAGCATGCCGTGGTTTAGCCTGTTGAAGGTTGAACTGATAAAGTATCCATCTCTTCATTCTTGGAAAATTTTGTGCACAATGTTAAGGACCATCCATGGAGACCCAGATTCACTGAATCAGGAAGGACAGATGCAGCTTATAGGGTCAGAGTAACTGGATGGCTGCCTCATTTTAGTATATTATTTTGTTATCACATTTATGCCTGGTCCTGGGGGAAATGTAAGCTAGTAGCATCTTATGAACATAAGAACTAATTTATCAAATTGAACTCCTGGCCAGCCTTTTGTAAAATGCTATGGACTGCAGAAAAAATTGAAAAACCACAACAAACATATATTGTATGGAATATTTAATTTTACTTTCTCTCTAAGGAATGCCAGCTTTAGGTTTGTGACTGTAAATTAATTATACATATATTTAATGGATGCAAAAATTAATTAATAATATTATTTAATTAATATGCAGTGAAACTTAAAACATCAATTTCACAGTTAACAGTGCCAGAAAGTGATTTTTTTTATTTAATTCAAAATATATACAGCGTAAATTAGAAGGGAAAGGGTTCAGAAGAGACTGGAAAATTATGCAAAATGCATATGCCTTTGAAATGTAGACTTCAGGTACCACCTTCATAAACTGAAACCAAATTCTATTATATTTGTGTGGGTTCAGTTTGGCTCTGAAGATTCAAGTTGTTTTCCTTAGGACAACTCATCTCCTTTTCCTTTCTCATACACTAATGTGTAAATTCCCCTAAAGTTGGTACAGCTGCAGCAAGTTAAATGGTGTGAAGTATGAATTAGGTCCAGAAGGTCAGCACTGATTTTTGCAGTAGTTATTGGATTTTTTAGTTACAAAAATATTTCTCTGAGATACTGTGGGAATTACTATGGAAGTTGACACAGTAAGAGCTGGCTGGTCTGTGGTGTGGTCTTTCCATGCTGAGCCTGGCAAAGTGGAGTTTGAACATGGCCCTCTCTTGTGACCTGCCTGTAACACTGCACATGTTTTCACCTCAGTGAATTCATCAAGTTTTTCCATAGTGCTAGAAGCTGATTTTTGCCAGTGCTTCTGTAATTCTGTTGCTGCTGTCAGGCAGTGGTAGATTTCACCTCTCTTTCTGGTGTCAGTGCCACTATGAGATGAGCCAGGAGATGTCCCAAGCCTCTCAATCTCTTGCAATATCCAAATAAGGGCTACTAGTGGTGATATGTTAATATGGTAGCACATTGTAATTTGTGAAAAAGATGACAGACTGCTGCTGTCCTGCAAAAGACCAGGAGGAATCAGAAGGAACCAACAGCTTTTTGTCCTTTAGGCACTATGGTAAGCTCAGACCCCAGGATGACTTTGGATTCTCCTGAAGCCACACTGATATGATGGAATTGATCATTAGCTGTTTCTTGGAAACCTTTCACTATTAGATGTCTCTTTGTTAGACCCTTATTATTATTACTGATACATTCAGAGACTGTCATATTATCTTTCTTTTCATACAGAGGACATTAGTGACAGTAGCCAAGATCTAATTCTCCCATCCATTCCTGCTCTTGTGTGGTGATTTGCAACCCACCCTGAATCAATGGAGTGCTAAAAATTTGTAGCTGCTGCCAGTCTCTATGAAAACTGTACATGATTGCAGTGTTATAAATACTGAGCTACCTTTCCTAGCCACTTCTCACAGACTGTGAAACATAGACTGTGTTTTCATAGCTGAGTGGAAAAAAACTTCCCTGGGCCCACCAGAGGCTGGAATATCCAACTGCTGGTTGCCCTTCTTCACATGGCAGGTTTGAAGTCATTCTGTATGGCACCTCTTTTTGACAGCTATTCAGGACAGAAAGTTTTTTCCACTTGCTAAGTAACATCTAGTGATTGTCTCAGTCTCCAATGAAAACACATTGTGCTGATGGAGCATAGGAATTTACTAAAAGTGGGAATCAGTAACTTCAAATAAACTATACACTGTTTTAAAATCTCTGGGTTTAGCCCATCAGTTATTGAATGTGATGAAAATTAAAGGTTCATTTACACCACTGTTTCTCTTTATGTCACTCAAGGATTTCTGCATTCAAAAATGTTTAGTCTGAATTGGTGTTTAAGTTTCTACTTATGTAAAGATGTGTGGGTGGGAAGGAATTCAATGCTTCTTAAAGTAGTGCCAGGAGCCAGAATTATGTGTGGGCAGGTGCTGTGCAAGGTTTTCTTTGTAAATCTGTAAACAGACCTGCATATTTGCTCAGGCCAAATCTTCTATTGGTTTTGTTATTCATCAGCCCATGAACAAAGAGTATAAAATTCATTTTATTAAGAGACAGACTGTTAACAGTTTAAACAAAGTCTCCAGTTATTAAAACACATTAGATCCTGGAGAGTTTTCCTGGACTCAGTGGGCTTTGAAGGGACAAAGTTGAGGGACAAAGTTGGGCCTTAGGTATACTTGAATTAAGAAAATCACTAACCACAGAGTCTTTTAGCAATTCTCTTTTGTATAAATTTCCTTGGCTATATCTGGTCTAGCAGACTTTCTGTCAGGTGTAGAAAGCCCATATCCCCTCTTGATTTAATCAGCTGAATCTGGGTATCAGGTAAAGTAAATGCTGCAAATAAAGGATGTGAAGCTTAAGGGCAGTGCTGAGTCCCTCTACAGAGCTGAGACTCCACTTGTCTGGTGCATGGCTCTGGGCTTCCCAGCAGGGGTGCAGTGTTAGCAGGGATGCAGTGCCAGCAGGGATGCAGTGTTAGCAGGGATGCAGTGTTAGCAGGGATGCAGTGCCAGCAGGGATGCAGTGTTAGCAGGGATGCAGTGTTAGCAGAGATGCAGTGCCAGCAGGGGTGCAGTGTTAGCAGAGATGCAGTGTTAGCAGAGATGCAGTGCCAGCAGGGATGCAGTGTTAGCAGGGATGCAGTGCCAGCAGAGATGCAGTGTTAGCAGGGGTGCAGTGCCAGCAGGGATGCAGTGTTAGCAGAGATGCAGTGTTAGCAGAGATGCAGTGTTAGCAGAGATGCAGTGCCAGCAGGGATGCAGTGTTAGCAGAGATGCAGTGTTAGCAGGGGTGCAGTGTTAGCAGAGATGCAGTGTTAGCAGAGATGCAGTGTTAGCAGGGATGCAGTGCCAGCAGGGATGCAGTGTTAGCAGAGATGCAGTGTTAGCAGAGATGCAGTGTTAGCAGAGATGCAGTGTTAGCAGGGATGCAGTGCCAGCAGAGATGCAGTGCCAGCAGAGATGCAGTGTTAGCAGGGGTGCAGTGCCAGCAGGGATGCAGTGTTAGCAGAGATGCAGTGTTAGCAGAGATGCAGTGTTAGCAGGGATGCAGTGCCAGCAGGGATGCAGTGTTAGCAGGGATGCAGTGTTAGCAGGGATGCAGTGCCAGCAGGGATGCAGTGTTAGCAGGGATGCAGTGCCAGCAGGGATGCAGTGCCAGCAGAGATGCAGTGTTAGCAGGGATGCAGTGCCAGCAGGGATGCAGTGTTAGCAGGGGTGCAGTGCCAGCAGGGATGCAGTGTTAGCAGGGATGCAGTGCCAGCAGGGATGCAGTGTTAGCAGGGGATGCAGGGAGTGCCAGCAGGATGCAGTGTTAGCAGGGATGCAGTGTAGCAGGAGCAGTGGGATGCAGTGTTAGCAGGGATGCAGTGCCAGCAGGGATGCAGTGCCAGCAGGGATGCAGTGTTAGCAGGGATGCAGTGCCAGCAGGGGTGCAGTGTTAGCAGGGATGCAGTGTTAGCAGGGATGCAGTGTTAGCAGGGATGCAGTGCCAGCAGGGATGCAGTGTTAGCAGGGATGCAGTGCCAGCAGGGATGCAGTGCCAGCAGGGATGCAGTGTTAGCAGGGATGCAGTGTTAGCAGGGGTGCAGTGTTAGCAGGGATGCAGTGCCAGCAGGGATGCAGTGCCAGCAGGGATGCAGTGTTAGCAGGGATGCAGTGCCAGCAGGGATGCAGTGTTAGCAGGGATGCAGTGTTAGCAGAGATGCAGTGTTAGCAGGGATGCAGTGTTAGCAGGGATGCAGTGTTAGCAGGGATGCAGTGTTAGCAGAGATGCAGTGTTAGCAGGGATGCAGTGTTAGCAGGGGTGCAGTGTTAGCAGGGGTGCAGTGTTAGCAGGGGTGCAGTGCCAGCAGGGATGCAGTGCCAGCAGGGATGCAGTGCCAGCAGAGATGCAGTGTTAGCAGGGATGCAGTGTTAGCAGGGATGCAGTGCCAGCAGGGGTGCAGTGTTAGCAGGGGTGCAGTGTTAGCAGAGATGCAGTGCCAGCAGGGATGCAGTGCAGCAGGATGCAGTGTTAGCAGGGATGCAGCCAGCAGGGATGCAGTGCCAGCAGGGATGCAGTGTTAGGGATGCAGTGCCAGCAGGGGTGCAGTGTTAGCAGGATGCAGTGTTAGCAGGGGTGGTGCCAGCAGGATGCAGTGTTACAGGATGCAGTGCCAGCAGGGATGCAGTGTTAGCAGGGATGCAGTGCCAGCAGGGGTGCAGTGCCAGCAGGGATGCAGTGTTAGCAGGGATGCAGTGCCATCAGGGGTGCAGTGCCAGCAGGGATGCAGTGTTAGCAGGGGTGCAGTGCCAGCAGCTCTGAAGCTTTGTTTGGGCCAGCTGCAGTGCAGGGGGTCACTGTGTTTGAAATGGGCTCCTTCCTGTCTGTTCTCCCTGAACCTGCTCACTGCCAGGGCTTGTCTTCAGCCTGCCTCATCCACCTCTGCACCAGCAGCTGCTTCTGTGGCTCTCCCCTGCTCTTGACAGGCACGAGGCAGTGCTCAGGGATGGCTTTGGAGGAATAACAGAGCCAAAGCTCTGTGCATGCTCCAAAGTGCTGCTGGTGGTTTAGCACCTGGGATCCCATCATTGCACTATTATCACCAAGTTGCCTTGAAGTACATTTTCAGTGTGTCCCACTGCTCAGATGTGCCTGAGGATTAATGGCATAAATTATCCTCAGCATGACAGTGACAGAATACTTCCAGCCTCTGATCATTTGGTTGTCATATTACATCTGACAGTAGGTGATTTCATTGCACTGTGCTGTCCAACAAAATCAAACACTAACAGCACACTTAGCTATTTTGCATGGTTTTCCCAGTGAAATCGAGTGTATGTTTTGTTTTTCTTGGAATATTGACAATTTAGTAATTATTTAATCGCAGCAAATGTTCAGCATCATTCCAGAACCCTGCAGATATGAATCAAAAGAATGGGTCATCTTCCTCCAACCCATTCCTGCACAATACACAGTCACTCTGTAGGAGTGCTTCATATAAATGGGTTTCCTATTGAGAAATGACTTGACAGCCTCTCTTTATCTGGCTGCCTGGCAGGTAAACTCTTAGATATTTATTAGAAAATGCTGGAAAGAGACAGTGTCCTTGGAGAAGAAAAATCACCTGGAAATCAAAAGGATTCTTGAGGTGATATATCACCAATTATATTAATCATTCTTTGCAACTAAAAAAAAGTGCCAGTTTTTGTGCTTTTTCTAAAGTGTGCCTTGAAAAAAGTTCCATAATAGAAGCAAGGGGTCCATGTGTCAGGTGGATACTTGGGAGTCTGTTTCATCTACCTTTTTTTTCTAACACTGAAGAACAGCTGTTATTCTCTGTTCCTCTTAAGGATGATCTTAAGACAGTATTAATTTTCAGATTCTTTCCTTAAAGAGGAGTCAAAAGCCACAAAAATAAATTTAACAAATATTTTTTTCATTCAGAGCTGGCTATACCTTCAGCTTGAACAAGTCTGAGCAAGTTCTTCCATAATGAAGGAACAAGTAAAGGGCAGCCTGTTTCAGTGCTTGACACTCTTCTAATGTCTGAACCTCCCCTGGCTTGACTTGAGACTGTCACATTTGTTCTGTTAAATGTTACTTGGGAGAAGAAAGTGACCCCACCTGGCTGCAACCTCCTTTCAGGTGAGGGATGGGGTCCCTCCTGAGCCTTCTTTTCTCCAGGCTTAACACCCCCACCTCCCTCACCTCTAAGACTTGTGTTCCAGTTCCTTTCCCAGCTCTGTTGCCCTTCTCTGCACTCACTCCAGCACCTCAGTGTCTTTCTTGTTGTGAGCAGCCCAAAAGGATTTGAGGTGGGCTTACCAGTGGTGAGTACAGGGGGACAGTCACTGCCCTGGTCCTGCTGGTCACACTATTGCTGATCCAGGCCAGGTGCCACTGGCATTCTTGGCCACCTGGGCAGGCTGGCATTGTGGAATATAATATGTGGTTGCATAAGGAATAAAGATGAAGAAATGTGTACCACCTCTTTTTTGTGTTAGCAATGTCTTGCAGGACACCCTAGTTGCCATTCCCATTTTCCATGGTTGAGGTTGGTGAATTTTTATTGATGATTTATTTCACTTTTGCAAATGGTAAGACAGAAAAGTTTTACTTAAAGCAATTACCTTCTCAGTTAATTTATAGTATACCTTTATAGCAATACACATCACCGTATTTCAAAACTTTCCTCATGTCTAAGCTGCCAGAATGAGCTGTTCTCAGCTGCCTTTAAGTGGAATTTACATTTAAGCTGGATGAGTTAGGGTAGAATTGAACTTGGTAAAAAGTTCTTTTTATGATCGTGGTGAAGTTATTTTCCCTTTTGTTTTTTTTTTAACTAGATACTGATGATCTTTGATCTTATTACAAGAAAATTAGTAAAATCACTTATAATAAATTTATTAAATTACTAGTGCCACAGATTTCATAGGATATTGTCCCACCACTTACTGTAGAATGCTCACACTTCTGACCTCAGGTTTTTAATTTCTTGTTTCTATGCTGTACCTGTCCATATAACCCCCTCCCTGTGTTGAGAGTTAGAGACCAGATTTTTTGCTTTCCTGATCATGCTCATTAATGTTTTGTGCACAAATACATGGGGAAGGAATTAGGCCAATAAGTACCAAGTCTCCTCTTCTTTTAATTTGATGCAATGCTCAGGCCCTTAGACAATATTGTTCCAGTGGAAATGGCATTGCCTACTCTTTAATCACTGAACTACCTTGTCCTCACTGTTGTGTCACACACTTGGATGAGTTTATTAACTCCTGGAAGAGAAAGGTGATTTTGTTTTTTCTGGGGAATAGAGACATTTCTTTGAGCACAGTCACAATAAACAGCTCTGACTGAGAGCCCCATGCTGCTTAAAATTCAGATTAATCTTTCTCATGTAATATGTATGAAAGTGTTCCCTAGCATTAATTAAAGCCCATTTCATTTCTTGGTATACACAGACCCTTTGCTTGACATGAGTCAAGTCTGTTTTTTGTCTGAGTGATGGCTGTGTAATAATCTTTTATTATAAATTATGAATGATACAGGAATACCTTGGTTTTGTTTCTGGCTCATTCACTTTCTCTTTTAATTATTTTGTTAGATCTTCTGTTCCTTCCATTGAGTCTGGTGTTTATTTTCATTTCAGTCTTCCACAGAGTTTGGGTGTAACTCTTTCCAGCTATCCGTCCTTTCAGTGGTGCATTCCATTCTCCAGTCTTTTTGTTTTTATTTACTATCTGAAGTGTAATTACATACAGCAGCAAGAACTGAGACAATCTATGTCTGGACACAGACTGACAGTGCCATCAGAGGTGCAAGAACCACCTGGGTTTTCTACTTGGTCAATATATTGTGTTGTTCTGTTACTATTTCCTCTTGGTCCTCTTCATTGCCATCTTTGCCTTCCTGTTTCTTAGGTGAAGGGATTATTCGGGTAGCTGAGCAGCAATGTTGTATCTCCTGAAATAGTA
The DNA here is from genome assembly GCA_030060385.1 of Muscicapa striata striata. Lineage (NCBI taxonomy): Eukaryota > Metazoa > Chordata > Aves > Passeriformes > Muscicapidae > Muscicapa > Muscicapa striata. The sequence continues at coordinate 1,275,358 of JAREIS010000048.1, forward strand.
ACTCAGCTCCTGGTGAGGTAGGTGTGTAAATGCTCTCCAGACAATCTTCAGATCACACTGTGGAGCCATAGGACGCCCTGATTCATTCTTCAATGCAAGCAAGTCTGCTCAGATCTCTTTCCCATCATCAGGCTGTGCTTTCTGAGGCTGTGCTGTGTTTGTAGTCACTGTACATAGTAAGCACTTCTCCAGCAATACCTTTAATTAGGCGTTCACCCCTGAGTCAGCAGACACGCTCAGGCTGTGTCAGATGTTCCTCCACTCCCTGGGGAGCAGGGTGCCAAGTGTGTGCCTTCTCTTCTTAACCTTAAGCCTGCTCAAGTCCCTGTTCAGGATCACCCCTAAGGGGAAGCTGCACTTGAGCTGACACTCATCCTCTGCCTGGTGATACTTCCAGTGCTGTGCCCCTTGCCCTCATCTGTTCAGCACTGCAGGAGCTGCTGGGTGACCAGTTCTGCTGTTCGTGGGATTCGTATTGCTGGGCCCCCCATCACGTCAGACTCTGGTTGTTGATTTTTCAGGGAATTCCTTCTGTTTTTTTGCCTGGAAGCACTGGCATTGTAGAGGTGTGTGCTGTAATTGCGTGGGCAGTCAGAGATGGTCGGGTGGGACTACACCAACAGCCCATCATATGGCCCTGTTACCCCCTTCTGGTGGGACTGGCAGGGTTACTCCATTCCAAAAAGTTGAGTTTTGTAGCTGTCTGGCTGGTTTTGCTGTCTTTTGTGCTCAGAAGCTGGGAAGATAAGTTGTTAGACTTTCTTCACATTATTTGGCTCCTGGTTTTGTGGGCTCCAGCTGACAAGCTCAGAAATAATAACCTTAGAATACAAAGCAGAGGTCAAATGAAGAATATTTCTCAGCTTTTCCTTGTGTACACTCAGGCTAATATTGCACAGCTCAATATGATCTTAATGTCCCACAAACTCAGCACTTCTGTCCTGCATAAATCCAAGGTCCTCAACTGCTGGCAATAAATAGTGATTTCTCTTTAGCACAATTTTGAATTTATTTAAGGGCTGCCATACCAAGTGCTGCCTGGCAAGTACTAATACCCAGTTTCCAAGCCTTACAGTATTGCAAAAAAAGCCCGATTGAAATGTATGCTCAGTAATTTTGTGAATTGTATTTTAATCAGTTTGTTGGTTCACCTTGCTTTCTGAACATCCATTTTTTCTCATGTGGAGTTTGGGATCACAGATCTGTGTGTACTCTCCACCCTCCCTCCAGGCTGTAGATGCAGTAGGGTTGTGCAGAGGTCAGGTCTAAGCTTGCTCCAAATGACTTGTGCCTGTGTCAAAGTTTCTTCTTGGCACCCCAGATTTGCCTGCTGGCTCCTGAGCAGCTTTCTTAGACATGCCCATTGTGACCCCATTTCTGTTCTGGTGTTGCTGCCTTCAGCACAGAGGGGTTTTGTACCAGCTGCATCAGCTGGCTCCGAGTCCAGCTGGATGCAGACTGGGGTTGATGTAATTACACACATGTAAGTGTGGCACTTGAGCTGCTGGCAGTGTTTGCCTGCAGCTCAGGTTACTGACAGGCTCTGCCTTGCAGTGGAAATCTCCACATCCTAAATCATGGCATAAAGGAAGGGATTTCTTTCTGTTTTCTACAGAGTGTGAGTCTTCATTGGGGAATAAAGAGATTTTATATCCTCGTGCCTCAATACATTGACATTTTCCTTTGTGTTTCAGGCTGTTTTCCTTATTGTCACCAGATCACCAGACCGACCATCCTTAAAATAAAAGTTACTGTCTATCTTGCTCAGTACCCTTGGACAGAAGGGGGAAATAAAGTAGTTTACGATACTTTAGATATTTTTAGATACTTTTAAGATACTTTTTAGATACTTTTTAGATGCTTTTTATACTAAGTATATAGTGTAAGATGTTCTTCTTAGGTTAAAGGAAGAAAGAGTTTATTTGTGGTCTGTGGAATACAGGTGGGCAGCTGGAGGGGAATAATATAATACACCATTAAATTAAAATGTCCATGTAAGTCTGTTTCAGAGTCCAGTAGGATTACTATTTTACCATTTTGTTTCTTTCTCTTAACAGTCAATCCTGTAAACTGGAATTGGGCATCTCATGCACAATCCAGTCTCTAATCTCATCAGAGATCTCAACTCTGTAGTGTAATTATCACCTCATCTGCTTCTTGGTTTCAATTAAAGCATCTCTCAGTTGGTCTCAAACCCAGGACCTAACAAATGTCTTCATCAGTACTGTTTCATTATTGCTGTTATTATTCTGGGCAACAACATACTGTATCTTTGTCCCTTTTCCCACAAGGAGATGAAAGTAATGTCAATTTCTTTTCTCAGTTCTTATTCCTGTGGCTGAGAGAGGTATTCATCTTGACAGGCAACATTCTCTAGGTTTCTTCTCTGTTGCCTGTCATTAAAACAAAACAAAAACAAAACAAAAAAAAAAGGAAAAAAGAGAGAAATTCATGCTAATGCCTTACTTGCAGCTTGCCAGGTTTTTCCTCCTGATGCCACTCAAGCTACACATGTTCTAGTGTTCTTTTAGATTTAATTTTTTTTACAGAATATGAAAATAATTTTGTGGGTTTTATGGCCCTTTTTTTTTTCAGGTAAACTATTGAAAAGCTGTTGAATAAAGACATAATTCATAATTCATAACTTCATCAAAATTCTTCCACTAAAAATTGCTGAGTGGAAAGAATGAAACAATACAACTAGCAATAGTAAAAATATTAAAGAACTGTAAATATTGGTAACTAATACCAGAATGCACACATCTATGTTTTTATGTATCTTGGTGGTCAAACTCGTGTACTCCACAGCTGCCAAAAGATGTAGTTGTTTATGGTACAGATTTGAATGAGATAGTTTTATTTTGTATTTAGTCAATTGCAGATTTTTAAACATTAAAGCAGCTATGCTTTTATCAGAACGTATTTACTGTTGAATGTTTCTGCCTTCTAAAAAATTATTTTTTGTATTTGTTTTCAACTTTGTTATGGCAAGCACTGCAAAATGCATTTCAGAGAGGAGGGCCCAGTTAATTCAGCAATGGATTCCATCTGTGTTGACGTTGGCTGCACTGCACAGCCCAGCCCGCCCCAGCTGTATGAAGTAACTGGTGCTCCAGCAGGGTCGAAATCAGACAAGCACCATTTGTGTTTCATTTCCTTTTTATTTTCTTTCTGAATAACATTTTGTCTAAAAACAAGGGTTTTTTTTTTTTCTCCTGATCTTTATTGGAACCTCTCATTTGTCCCCAAATAAAATACAGCTTTGAAACCTCAGTGCTGTGTCAAGTCAAAATTGGAATGACTCAGGACATGTATTTCCTGGGTGAATGAGGAATGATAGGAATTTCATATATTGTATACACCTGATGGAAAAAATGGTTTAAGGCTAGACCAAGAAATTAATTTGTCTAATTAAAAGGGTGGTATGAATCTATAATGCCTTAGGAACAAACTGTGACCCCAACTAATGAGAACAAGGTTCTACCCACTTGTGTGAAGGGGAAAAATCAACTCTCTGGAGGCTGTTCCACCTCTTGTGTCTAGCACTTCACACAGAGGTGATATGTGTAGAGCAATTCATAATTGCTCTCAATTTTCCAACAGTAGCAAACATGTAATAATTTTTAATGTCCTTTATGCCTGTTGTGCAGCAGCAGCTGATCTTGAAAGGATCATTTATTTTGTCATGATGTGCAGGTTGTCAGTTTGATTTTTTTTTCAGCAAAATTACAGGGTCAGTACACTAAAAGTCATATTTTTTCTTTATTTTGCTTCTTTGATAGACAATTTCTCTAGCAAAGCTGGCCTGTGAGGAAATCTCATTTGGTTCACATTGTAGGTAACAGTAATTGCCAACTGTAATTTGTAATTGATTGTGACATAAGAAGTTGGCTGTATAATTTGATAATAGAAGTACTATTTGTGTAAATTTCAATCTGACCAGGAATTTCTGTGTTCAGTCATGAATCAGTTCATTGTTCATGGAAAAGTTTCTGGTTTTATTTGGTAAAGTCAATGCTGGATGAGCTGAAAGGCAGGGTTAGTCACTTACTCCTTGCCTTCCTGCACACTGGGAATGCACAAGCTCTTACCTGCAAGGTGGAAAAAGCTATTTGATACAAATTTAGCTACAGAGCACTCTTAAGGGTAGAACTCATCTTAGTGATGGTGTTAAGAATTAGGTGACTGGCGTAGGTGTGTAATCAGCAATGAGATTTGGAGATGTCTAGCTTTGAAATATTCAAAGATTAATCCAGCCCTGAAAGTCCCCACAGAAGTAATTTCACTACAGTTAATGGCACATGTTATTAAAGCTCAGGCTCCTCCCAGGTAACTTCAGGTCTGCAGCAGAAGGGGAGCATAGTCCCTGTGGCCTCACCTGTGTGATGTGGAAGAAGGCTCTGCTAGACTGGTCAGCCCACCTGAGTCCAAAAATGTCTGTGTCTGACCAGTTTCTCCCTTCAGTATCTCCATTTATTCCCTTTACACTGGATCAGTCCAGTACAGACCAACACCACTGCATCTCTGTCATTACATGAAAAAACAAAAATGAAAAAAGAAACACATATTGAAAAAGTGCCACTGCAGAAATGTGACTGCTTGAAAGTTAAATTTTTGTAATCGTGCGATAAACCATTGGTGCTGAAAAAAGATTTCAGTATTTTCTCTAACACATAAATATGAAACTAAAAACCTGTGGCAAATATGAATGGGTTCCATAAATACAGTTGTTTTGGTACTTGTTAAGGAAATAGAAGAGTCATATGGAAGAAGTCACACAGTGCTAAATTTACTTTGTTGTTATATCAACATACCACCAGTTGGTCAGTTTTAAATTTAAAACAGGTTTATATTTAAAAGAAGCATTTTAGAATTTGACCTAATATTTGACATATTTAGTTTATTATGTAATAGTTTCTTGGGGTTTCAAACTTTTCCTTGTTAGTAGCTCACTTTTTACTATGCAGAAATAGCATTGTAAACATTAATACATATATTAAGAATTGATTTGCCATTGAAAAAACACCTATCATGAAAATATGGTTAAATTTTCTGTTCTTAGTCTCTGCCAGTCCAGGCTATTTAACTTTTCTAAAGTGTCCATACTGCTGTTTGCTGCTGTAATGTGAATTACTTTGGGTGTAAAACACTAATAAACAAGCCTTAACACTGTAAAGTTGTCTATGCATAGAAATCTTTTTCCTACATAGTCCCATTAGATTTACAGTTCTTAAATGGAGAACTGTATCTTGTCACCATTTTTACCACTGTTGTAGAGAAAAAATCTTTTAATGTAGCTGTTATATTGATTTTGATCCTAGCAATGACAAGTAGAATTCTACAGTGTTTATCATTTCCAAAGGACTCAGTTGGAGGACATGCAAGAAGGTTTTGTTTCCTTATCATGAGTAGAGGTAAAGGTCTGGATGATAATGATAGATTTAAAAATGTATCAGTATGTTATGAAGCATAATTATGTTTCTTTACTGCTTCATGTCTCAACCTTTAATTATTATTGTTTAATAATAACAACATATGAGGAACTTGAGATTTGTATTTGCTTCTCATGTGAAAGATACTACCTTGCAGAACATTTAATTGAGCCCTCCAGAGCCTTGCCTTTAGAGAGAGTTAACATAAGAAGCAGTCACAAGAGCAGGGTTGATGAAGCTGGTTGCATTGGCACTGATCATGAGCAGATGTTCTGTCCATGTTTAATTGAACACCTTGTTGGTCTGTATTCACTTTTTCCTATTTTCTTCATGTAGCCACCAGATAATGGGCCTCCACCACTGCCAACATCCTCCCTTCCTGAAGGCTATTACGAAGAGGCAGTGCCACTTAGTCCTGGGAAGGCTCCTGAGTACATCACTTCCAGTGAGTACCATATTTCCAGGCAGTTTCTGAGCAATTGGTAATTCCAATGTCCTTCAGCTTTTTTAGTTTTTGAGAACTCCATCTCTGTTGGTGCTGTTGTGATGTGTCATAAGTGTTACTTTGACAGTTTGGGCCAGTTGTGGTTGTCCTCACTGGCCATGCATTGGGTTAGTTTGCAGAATGGTTTTGGTGTGCTCAAACCAGGCTCCCTTTACAGAAAACTAAACTTGGTGCTCAGTGAGAAGCACCAAGGTCTCAGCAGCTATTGGAGACAGAGGGTCCAAATTAGCCATTAACCTTTTAGACTGCTTTGAACCACAGACAGTGGAGACATTGGACCAGGAGTCCAGAGTTAAATATTGCCCAGAGTAAACCCCTCTAAACTGATCACAGTGTGAATGTAGGGTCTCAGAAACTGGTACTGACTTGCACATCTGCCTGCTGTGCCTCTGTTGCATTGAATTCCTTGCTGAAATAGACAAATAGAACGGAAAAAAAAAAAAGGAATCATTGGAAAGATGTGATTTGCAGCATTTCTGATGACACATTGTGGAAAGGGATGAACTGGTCACAGCAGCTGCCACAAGCCATGTGTGATGCCTGTGGCAGTACTTTTGTGACCACTCATTCAGGGCTGTAGGCAGAGGGCTGCCTCTGGCTGTCTACCAGAATGTTCTTCTGCAACACCCAAATGTTCTTTTTCACACCCAAATACTTCCCAAAGACCTGTGCACTTCAGTGGAGCTGTGCTGATGAAACACTGAAATGACTGCTCTGACCTTTACAAAGGGTCAGTCAACAGCATTTATGTACCATCTTTTTGCTGCTTTTTTATTGACTGGATAATTTATTACTTGTTTAGGGTTGATTTATCCCTAATCATTATTTTGTATGGTCCAAAGATTAAAGGCATATCTTCCCCTATTTTATAGCCATTTTAATTATTTTAAATTATCTCTCTGTTCTTAAAACATGCATAGAAGTTACCTTAAAACTAAAATACCATTCATCTGAACACTGCACAAACTGATGTTATCTAGCACTTTTTAATTAACCTAAGAAATTCAAGGTAAGAAAGAGTTTCATGTACTGGAAAGCAGATGAAAGAACATATTGACTTAGAAGAGCAGCAGAATCACTCTTCTCTTCATTTCCTCCCTCAAAATGCTGCAGGGTGGTCCTGCTACACCCTGGAACCCAGTGAGCTTCTGACTTGGGTTTTGTCTTTAAGCAAGAGTCATGCTCAGGCAGAAAAACATTAAAAGTGCAAATATTAATAGCACTGCTAAAAGACCTAGGAAAAAACAAGACAAAGTATGAAGCCAATTTCTTATTGTACTTAACCACTACGATGCATATTTTAATAATTAACTAATTATTAAAAATTTAAGTGTGTATATTTATATATATATATATATCTATCTCCAGACATATAAAGCTCTGTTAGTGCGACTTAGCATCTCACTTGCAGAGATTTTGTTTTATTTTCTTATATCTGAACTTTATCATATCTTAAAAATTGTTAATTTGTCTCTTCACTGGTAATGAAGTTGCTTTTAAATTCAATGTGCAATTAGTAGTACATCTTTGTTCATGCAAAACATCCACTAAATCCAGTTGTGTGGTTATTAAAATCAGCTACCAAAATGTATTAAAAGATATAACCTTAGCTGACTGGAGTACTTAAGATGGAAAAGATAATAGAAAAAAGTGCCTTAAGTAGAAGAAGTGCAGAAATGCATCTATTGAGATAGATATAATTATTTAATGTAAATATTCCTATGGAATATTTTTGTAATGTCAGTAATAGCAAGGAGACTTACATACCACGTGCCTGTAAACCTGTAAAAGTAAACAAGAACTGAAGAAAAATTGCAGAACATGATCATGAAAATGAAATATCCATAACTTTTTCAAGTCCCTCTAATTGCTTTGTGAATAAGTGCATGCATGTAGATGAAAGCAAGAGTATGTATGATGTGTCTGATAACTCTCTGTATTAAAAGCTACTGATCTGTATAATATGCCTAAATTAATACAGACTAGCTTTAGGAATACACTAGTGCAAATAATATGTCCACTGTGATTTTCACCCAGTAAGAGTGGGAAATTTTTGTGAATGTGAAGGTGAAAAGCCAATTTCAAAAGAAGTCAGATTAATAAGAAAGTGCAAAATATGCAAAACCTGGTAGATTAGCAGCATTGGAATGTGTTGTATCAGTGCATCTTACCCTCTGAGACTTCAACTTAATAAATGCACTTTGCTATGGAGAGAGAGAGATTTTGCTCCACATGCTAGTTTGTGTCTCAGAGCCTGGAATCCTTGTTTTGGGTGTGATAGAGCAGTTTGGAGAGTGAGCAGTAGAGGCAGGATGTGGTGAAGAGGAGCCAAGTTCCATCAGGGTTGATATGAGCACTTCAGGGTGAGCATCCTTCCTGCTGTGAGTCACACAAGAGTCTCACAAACCAAGAAGGGAGACATGAGGGGTATTTAATGGGCAGGATATGGCAACAGGTCCCCAAAGATCCCGTTAGCCTGGGTCAGGATGGGAGTATTGGAAGCCTCTGTTGGCTCTCAGCCTCCTAGAAACAGAGATTTGGATAAAACTGCAGCTGCAGTGCCAGCAGAGTCCCTGTGCTGAGCATACAGCTTATGGCTAACAGGAAATCTGCACTTGGAATGCTTGCAGACCACAGAGGAAATACCTGTAGGGTGTTAAACATGCAGAATTTCAGTTTCTCCTGTGAAGTCCCAATCAGCACTTTCTACAGTTTTTTTTTCTGGAAACTGGTAGAACTTGCTGTGAAAAAATAAATAATAGGCTTAAATGTTGTGAGGCAAAACTAATGATTTAACCAAGTAGATTTGCTAGTAATAAAGCAAGATTGTTGCATGGGGCTTATAGTAAGAAGAAAACCAACTTTTCTGTATAGGGCAAAGGGGTGACCTGTAATTTTATCCAAGGTGAAACATTCTTTACTCCAATATGAAATAGTTAAATCATGTTCTCAACAGGGAAGAAAAACAGTGTGTTGAAACAGATTCAATTTTTTCATTCTTTCGATTGATGCACTTAGAAGTGTAGTCCCCTGATAGAAAAGTCTCTGTCATGCAAACTTCCCATCTTCAGAGTGCAGAAAAATGACCCAGCTCCACTCTCTTGGGAAGAATATACTTGAAGATTGTCCTTCCTGTACAGATAAGTTTGAAGTTCATCTGGTAAAATTTAAACTCCAGACACTTGCATTAAAAAGTTAGTTTCTTAATGGAAAAATCTCATTAGTAATGATACAGAAAATTCCACCAGAATAGTGTATCCATATCTCAGCATATGAGCACTGAGTTCTTCTGGATTTGAGGGGGTTTTGTTTAGGCTTTTTTCCTTCTTCAGGGGTAGGGAGGATGAAGCAGCAAGTTCTACTAGATCTTATATATTCTTTTAAATAAATATACAAAAATAAATACTCTGGAATAAACATTTCCAAATCTGCCAGTTTAAATATTTGCCCAAAGTTTTTTATCCTCCTCTTGATTTTTGTGAAGCAAGTGAAAAATTGCAGTGTTTTCCCACTGATAATCATCTGAGGTTTTTACCACTTGCCATGTGAAGCAGCCCCAAACCAAACACCCTGTAGCTGAATTGACCAGAAAATGGCAATTCAATTTTTAAAATAAGCTTCCAGGGCTTTAAGTTTTGTTTTCATTTCATTTTGGAATGAAGATATATTGTTTCCTCCACTTTTATGAAAACAGAAATCAGATCAGAATATCTAATTTTGATTCAGAGATGTATGTTCCATTCTGACTTCACACAGGGGAGGAACTGATGCAGAATGAGCTTTCCAGCAATCTACTCTCTCATCCTCTTCCCAGTCTTTCCACTTCTCCTCATACATCTCACATCTTTCCTAATTACCTAGCTAAAGCAAACGAGAGTTTTTCTTCCACCTTTTTGGCCTAAAAATATATCAAAGTTTACATTAAATGTTTAGATGAAATTTCATATTTTAAAAATTTCCAGTCAATGTTCCTCCATGTGGACATGTACCCATGGATAACAGGCTTTCTGGTGTTATCTGAAGGGCTTTACATATATATACCCACATAAACAAGTATGTGGAAGAAAGGGTTCTGTGATAATGGCAAAATAGTTGAGGGTACTGCTAAATCTGCCTGCATTGAAAATGAAAGGCCTGAAGAAAAAATGTTTAATTAAAATGGAAGCTTGCCATTCCATCACCAGACTTGGAGCAGGATTCAGCAGCTGAGGCTAAGCACAAAACAAGATTTTTGCACAATGCTTTTACCTCCATCAGAATCTGTAGTTCAGGGGACACCACTGTCTGTTGAATGCTAATTGTAGCAATACAGGGGCTTTAGGGTATTTAGGAATTATATGGAATATTATGGTGGGTAGATACTGCCCTATAATGTATTCTTATGACCTTTGCCATGTGGGGTGTTTGTTTCTTGATGTGATGTAATAAAGCAGGATGAAGATGTTTCTCTGTGAAAGAACTGCAAAAAATGAAGCTGTATGTCAAATAATTCTTAAAAAATAATGAAACACTCCCTGAAACTCTAGCTATGTATTCCCAGCTTATTGTTTTCTTAAAATTTACAAGGTGTCTGTATGGGTCTTCTATAAAGTTTCATATTGGCAGAGTATCCTTTTTTTAATTAATGTAATACATTGGTGTTCCTGAGCACTGAAACAATAACTTGTTCATGGCTGACTTTCAAAAGCTTTCACTTAAAATGAGCAGTCTTGAGGTTTTTAGTTATTTCAATGTGCTTCATGGCTAAGTGTTTAACCTAACACTTTTACACTTTTATTAAAGATTATGACTCAGATGCTATGAGCAGCTCTTACGAATCCTACGATGAAGAGGAGGAGGATGGAAAGGGGAAGAAAATGAGACATCAGTGGCCTTCTGAGGAAGCCTCTATGGATCTGGTGAAGGATGCCAAAATCTGTGCCTTCCTTCTTAGAAAAAAACGATTTGGGCAATGGACCAAACTACTGTGTGTTATCAAAGAAAACAAACTACTGGTAACTCTTTATTTTTAGCTAGCTGTATTTTCTTTGTACCTTTTAGATGATGTATTTATTTTTACAGGAATCTGATTTTTGGAGTATATTCTGCAAACAGTGGCCAAGTCTGCAGTAACCTTACCAAAGAGTTCAGTCATGATTTACCCAGGAAGCAGAAAAGCACTGAAATTTTAAGTGTATCATTTAGCTAGTTAGAACTTTGATTTTTATTTCATTTAAGCTTGAACCCCAGCAGTTCTCTAATACTGGAAAAAAAAACGTCTGGCCCATTATCTTCTAAAATATTTAGTTTGGAAGAAAAAAGTTGCTGAAACTGTAAATCCAGTCTTTCATTCCCTGCGGACAAAAAACCTCATAGGGAGCTCTCTGTGTGTGTGAACTGTTGGATCAGACTGCTGGAGAGAAAAGTCCCTTGTTGGACTGAGAATTCACTTGGCAGCATATGCTGTGGTAATGTATACACTTTAAACTAAACCTTTGCCATCTGTTCTGCAGTAATTACGGTGCAGTATTCACATGATGCACAGCTGCATTATAAAAGGGATAGAAACAAGTGGATGTATTTATTCCTTAGGCAAATCTGCTTATGCTTCTTTCTGATTGGAGCCACCAGCGAAAGATTCCGTGAATTATCCGCCCATAAATGTGTTTTTGTTTTCTGAAAAGAAACCTTAATGGGGGGAAACACTTCCTGTGTGTCATTATGAGCAAACTAATGCTTATATTAATGATCAAGTTGGGGTCATTGGTGTTCCTGCCTTCCTATATGGTGCTTCCAGCCATTGTACCTAATGGCATAACTAACAAAACCTGCAATATCCCAAATGTTAAAAGCTGGTTAACAGGTCATAGAATATTTTCTGTAGAACCTCTCTGTCCTACAATGGTACAATGTAGTTTAGGTGTGTTCACTTTCCAAATACATGTGTGCTTATGACAGTATAGAAAATAGCAGGGTATGAAATGGAGGTAAGAGATTTCTGAAAATACAGTTGGAATGAATTTGCTAGTTTGCAATAGCTTTCATTTTTGTATCTGCTGTATTTCAATATTGGAAAAAAGTTCTTTTTGATGCAGCTTTTATTATATTGTTATAATGCCATTATCCTTTATGCATATTTTTATCCCCATATATCAGTATCATATCAGTGTTCAGGACCATCTGATAACAGCTTGAAGAAAGAATAAAAAGAGACAGAGAAACAGATTTTTCCCTGAAGTCATACAGCATTTGTTCTACAATTATATTTATTGTTCCATATAAAAATATGTTATTTTTTATATTTTCATTTCCTTTACCCACATGTGTGGTCCGAAAAAGCTTTTTTTTTTTTTTTTCCTTACAGGGATCATCTTTCAGTAATTCTATAATGGGGATTAAGAAAATAAAAATCACAATAGGAGTTTAACGACCAAGTTACACAAGATTGGTTTATTGTTTGAAGGAGGACTTGGACAGTTAACTTATGAGATATGCAAGTAAAACAAATACATGTTCTTGGGGATTAGTAATTGCTTGTGTCATAAATGCAGCTGTCATCATAAAACAAAAATATTTTAGTTAGAATTAGGCATTAGAAATAACTTTTAGTAGGAAATTGCTTTTCACTTAAAGTCTGTTAGGGACTCATTTTTCACTTGAAGTCTTTTAATATATACATACTTCAGTTTTAGCAATGTATAATTAGAAATAAAATATTTACATTAATATAAAAGGAATTACAGGCTGTTAGTTGGTTCTTAAAATGAATAACATTGTCTATTTTCAAGATTTCATAGCTTGAAAACTTAGTATTTTTTAAATGTTGCAGATTTAAAATGTGTGACCAAATTTCAGAAACTTTAGTACAATGGGCTTTGGAGAGGGAAAGCTTGTCAGTGATCTGCAGAGGCTGGTTTAGAGTTTGCTGTATTTGCTAGCCTAACTTGTAGTGTTTATAACATAATTTTATCAGCTACTGTCCTCCTGACAATTGCATCCTGGCATGAGTACTGCTGCAGCCATGCAGAAGTTCATGTGTTTTTCTCTAGTCACATAAATGCTCATCTGTTCTTTGTATGCAGATACTAGTTAGTCTTATTGATTGTCAGAGACACTTCTATTATCAAATGTCTTTTTAGCCTTAGTGCTTATTTGTGTGAGTGAAAGCCCAGTTTACACAAGTTTATTAAATAGCTGGACATTCATATAGAGAGTTAAACATTGTTCTGCAGCCTGGCACTGCAGCAGCTTTGGGAGCCTCAGCTGTACTGATGTGTTGGAAGGTGGCAGTGGAGACTGGGTCTGTAGGACAAGTGATGTAAAGAGGTGATCTCTGTCTTCAGATCACCAGTTCCAGCAGAGAACAGGTCATCAGTGACCCAGCATGAAATGGCTGTTCATTGACAGCATTTACTAATGAGGGGAAAAAATGTAAGTACATCATTGTAGCCAGGAGCTTACAGAATAAAGTGACATGGAAATTGGTGCAGGGATTATTTGACTGTTTTAACTGAAAAAAAGTGTGATTTTACTCACTTTCGATGATTTCTTTAAACTTATCTCAAGAAAATGAACAGATGACTAAGGCATCTTTGAAATTGCAGTATCTAGGCACTGATGTAGATTTGCCTTCTTATGCTGGTATGTCACTGGAGGGCAAGGTAAACATCTTAAAATTGTTAAGTTACAAGTTTATTCTGCTGCTACAAGTGAACAGATATCCTAAATCACCCTCTTCCTACCTGAGCAAGGTCAAGGTTGAGTCATAAGGATAATGCAGAGTCACTTAATGCTCTCCATATGTTGTACCTGTCCTGCAATAAAAGACATCTATTATTGTCAGTCTGGAAGTAATTTTGCTTTACAGAGTGGCTGAGCTTGCTCTGGCTGAACTCTGTGGTATGTGGTAAAGGGATGTGTAAAATATATTCAAAATTTTATGAATTTAAATTATATCATTTCTACATAATAAGAGCTTTCCCCCAAAATTCAGAAAATTAATATCTAACTCAGGAATTTTCCTTATGTTTATTTAGTGTTACAAAAGCTCCAAGGACCAGCAGCCCCAGATGGAGCTTCTCCTGAATGACTGCAGTATCACCTATATTCCCAAAGACAGCAAAAAGAAGAAGCATGAGCTGAAAATCTCTCACCAAGGAGCAGATGCCCTGGTTCTGGCAGTGCAGAGCAAAGAGCAGGCAGAACAGTGGCTAAAGGTAAGGGGGTGTTTTCTGACCAGGACTTTTTCTACCCACTAATGCTCACATTGCTCAGTTGCTGTTACAAACTGAGACACAGACAGCAGCTTCCACACAAATCCAGACCACTTAAATCCCATCTAACTTGGGACTGCAGAAATACAGACTTTAAGGTCAAGCCTTGAAGTAATTCCTCAGGGTTAACCCAGTGCTGCTGCTGTGATAGTTTTCACTACTAATAGCACAATATGGCACAGAGAGGAGAAGTGGCAAATTCCCTTCCATCTTCTTCTCCAGTTCATTTTCCAGAAAGATTTGATGCTTAGGGCACACTGGTGGTGAGTGGAAGGTTCAAATTCCCTCAGGTGGAGGCAGCTTGCACCCATATTATTTTTGGCATGGTGTCACCTTCTTAAAAAGAAGATTCTCTGAGGAGATACCTGTCTGGATGGAGAAAAAAATCCTTCAGCTTCCTGAAGGCCATTCAGGTTTCCTGATTCTGGTTTAGCAACATATCATCTGTTATGGTTTGTCCTGGGAATGCAGACTTCTGAGAAAACATGATTTTGTCATCTTTTATTCCTCTCTGTTCAATGTCTGCAAACATAGAAAATCCCAAGGCAAGGGCTGCAGTTACAGATCCTAACCAGATTACTAGTATTTATGTTGGACTTTGCCAGTCTCAAAGGTGGAGGTCAGTGAAGTAGTGTGGGAAACTATCACTGCAGTTGCAGTAGCAACTGTTTTAAGACCTTGAAATCCAGCCTTTTAAATACATGTGTAAGTCTGAATGCATCAGACTCATCAGGCATTCTCCATGCTGTGCTCTGCTCTAACCTTATATGGTACTTATTTTTCTAAGAATAAATTGTATTTTTCCAAATACAATTGAATTAAACACATAGGAATTTCCTGATGGCAGATAATTTTTCAGCAGAAGAGGGAGACATAAAATGCAGCTTAAGCGGTATAAATTCTGCTGTGGGCTAATGTACTAAATGGAAAATTAATCTGTAATTTCCTATTTTGCAATATTTGAATATACCTTTTGGGGGTTTGTGGTTTATGTGTGTTTGGTTTTGACTGTGACTTTGTATCCTGGCTTAGAAAATGCTTTCTCCATTGTCATTTTAATAGCAACTAATCCCAGCCATGTATTTGTTAGGCTTCTTCTAACATCCATATCTTGTTCTAAGTTTTAAAGTCATGTAAGTGTCCCACTAGTTCAGCTCACATTTCAAAACCACTGACTGGAATGAAGAGAAGTTCCTAAGTCATATTGCCTTCCAAGGGAATTCCACTGTAATTAGATCATAGTAACTGCACCCTTATTTCCTGTGTTGTTCTAAATTCGGGTTTAGTAATACTGAATTCATTGGCATCTATCAGACGTTCTTTCATAAAAATTGTTTTATTTTTTAAATTGTGTATAAAGCATCCCCACACAGGCAGAGAGAGCAGTACCAGATTTTTCCATATCCCAGATGCATTCCTGCTGCTTCAAAATGAGAAAAAAAGAGGGATTTTGTGCAGTTGCATGTTCACACAGTTATGTATTCTGTGTGTCTGCAAAGCATTTGGAGGCAGTCTGACAGCACTTTATTTAGCTCCTTCGTGCTGCAGAGCTCTCTAATAATGAAATCTTTCAAGTACATGGCAGAGTTACTGTACTCACTTCCAAGTCCTCAGTGCTGCTGCCTATCCCACAGCTAACCTGAAATTATCCGTGCAGCTCTTGCAACAGCTCCAGTGTTTTCTGAAAGAAGTATGGTCTTTGCAGAATACAAATAAGCTTTGCTTTCTGTATTTTTTAAAATACACCAAAATTTCAGGGTTTTTTTATTATTATGTAAGCAGTTATGTTTTGATAATTCAAGCCTTCCTCCAAATTAGCTTCTGAAAATCATGTGTGGCTTTGTGTAGGACATTCTTACACTATGAAATAGGTCACTGCTTCATCTTGGGAGATTTTAGCTTTCCCAGCCTGTCAGTCAGAGGGCCAGGGTTGTTTCCAGTGCTCTATCCCTTACATGTGATTTCTGTAGTTAATAAAATGGGCAGATCCAAGGACTGCCAATGAGAAAGAATCTGCAACCACATTTTTAGAGCATAAGATGACTTCTTGGCCAAGTTACTGCACCAGTATGTGCCACTTGAGGCAGGTTATCACCCAGGAGCAATGGGTTCTCATGAATTCAAATGTTAAGTACCACATTAAAGCTTTACACTTGATCCTAAAAGGTTCAAAATGTTTTTGGAGGCCAGATTATCCTTTGAAAGCTAAACCAAATTATTTTTTTCCAATTCATGTATGTAATCAGTACAGAACATATTTATTAAAGAAATAATTTTAAAATACCTTTTGGAAGACAAATTCTTAATCGATGCAGAATACTTTAGACCTTTTTTTTGTAAAGATGACACCAAGAAAGCCCCAGCTGATAAACATAGTGCAAATTGAAGTCTAGACTGGAAACCACAAAGGGAGTTTCAGATTTACCAGCTAACAACTGCTTGATGAAAACAGATAGCTGATGTCACCAAAGAGCCTGTCAAGATTTCAGAGGAAGGAGCAAAGCTAGTATAAATTCAGGCTAGAGCTGAGATCATCTCAGTAATATGGTGGGTAACAAAAAGTGGTGGAATTTTCCAGACTTGAGTCCTGAAATGTTCCCACAAAAATGTACATGAAAAAAATGTGTGCAGTTCCACACTCTGACCCAAAATTGATCTTTTTCCATGCATGCTTGAGTATATGTGCATCTGTGCGCCCTTTTGTGGTCAAGTGTGTTCTGAAATGTTCCTGTTTGTCTCAGCACATCCAACAGACTGGTAAAACTGCATTTATTTGTCAGCATCCCTGGAAAATGCTGCATTAAAAATAAAAGGACTAGTAAGACTGTGACCTTACAAGAAGATGCTTGTTCAGGGGCTTCATTTGTACAGATGAATGTGGTCTGTGTGCAGAACCCTCAGACTAAGCCATAGAAAACTGCATCAATATTAAAATACTTGGGTGCCAAAGAAATTAGGTTGAGGTAACTTCTTGTAGAAGACTGGTAGAAGAAGGAAATGGTCACAGTAACTGGTCTCAAGGCCTTCTCTTTCACCTAACATTCCTCCTGCAAAAATGTACTTCTGATTTATCATGCATGACATGTAATCTATCATTCCTGGAGTACTGGCCTTGATTTTCATTTTTCCTTAACATTAGGCACCCTTTGTTAACTTCTCTTCATTTTATGGTGCTCTGCCAACATGCAGCAATCTCTCCAGCTGAGGGTCTGTAATTGAGCAGTGAATCTTCCAGCCACAGGGAGACATTTCTTCATCTGTCATTCTGACAGAGCTCAGTCAGTTCTGAACTTGTTGTAAGGGGGATGTTTTGCCCTGAAGAGAGAATAAAAGCATGGTTGGGTTTGTATCCAGTCATCTGAAGGCCCTGCAGCATTCCTTGTAGGGCTGTTTAGCTGGTTCACCTCCCCAGTTTTTCTCTCTAAGTAACTGCATGTTGTCTTCCATGAAAGTCTGTGAAAACATCCTTTTTTTTTCACTGCCCTGAGCTTAGTGAAGGGAGTCAAGTAACTTCTGGTCTCCTCTTTATGTGGACAGTTTTTGTGAAGAGTAAACTACTGACAGAGCTGTTCTTTAGCCAGTTTATATCAGCATAAAATTGAGCTTGTAACTGTAAACATTGTGTGTCTGTTTTTGCTTTCTATGGGAATTTCCAGCTAGAGATCTTCAACACTTCAGGCATTGCTTTCTTGGCTTATGTAGTGCTCCCCAAAGAGGTTATTATCTCCATTTTGTAGCTGAGTAGAGTCAAGTGCTGGATGGCCAAGCCTTAAAACTGACTGAAAAATGGTTTTGGGGATGCATACTTGGTACTAGTGATTTCCATGCAGTGTCTGTTAATTTGTAAGAAACTTAAGGAATATACTCTGACCCAAGACAGTCAGGCCAGATTCTTTCTCCACTGCCCATCATCACCAGCAGTGAAGGCTGGGCAAACTAAATTAAGCCTCCCAGGGATTATATTCCTGTTGTCTCAAAGAGATGGTTTAAAATACCTCAGTTCAAGACACAGCAAAGTCAGTGAATTTGCATAACAGCTGTTCAGGGCCTCACCTGCAGAGGTGATGGACCAAACTGCACATGGGAGTTTTGTCCAGTCTGCAGGACTCTGCCAGTGGGCAGAGCCAGAGCATCCCAGTTTGGCTGTGAGCCAGGGTCTGTGTGTGTGTGACCCAGCACCATGGAAAACAATACATTATTTAAAAAAACAGGTGTGTATGTAAGTTAAAAAAACCCAACCAAACCACCCATGAATACAGAACCACAAACATCCTATTGTGTTCTCAGTGATAATTTTTTCTGGCTAAAATCACAAATGCTATCTGTCAGTCAGAGCAGAACTCAGGAGGGCTGGAACTTTGACCACTAGATACTATTCCTCCTCTCTCCTACTCACAGCTTTGGATGGAAGATTATTTAAATCACACCTAGCTCAGAGTCAGCCTAAAGTGAGATGAGCATCTCTGCAGTACCCAGGCTGGGGATGCAACTCCCCTGGCACCTCTGCCCTTGGAGCAGCAGTGCCTCTGCCACCCTCCCAGCCTCTGGGAAGTGCCTCCTCCCTGGGCTCTGCCTCTTCCAGTGGCCACATATGGCAATGGCCTTCATGGCAGTAATGCAGGAGAAATGATACAGGGTTTGTCTTGGTTAAGTCAGAAAAGTATTTCTGAGGGGATGCACAGGCACTAAGGACAGGCTTACTGACTGCTTGTCTGCCAGAATCTCATCCTCACTTTGCTCAGACAAATGGCAGTAAGGCAGAAAGATTAATCTTTCCAGACTAAGAGATACCTGAGAATAATGTTTTCCAGTACAGAAGGTAAAGGGGGGTTTCTTTTTGAGACTTAAAGCATAGGCTAAGGTGGGAATAATTTCTGCCTTTCCTGCCTAAGATTTTCCTCTCGGTAAACTCCTTGGGGCATTTCTTCTCTGTGAAACACTAAGAAGAGTTTTGCTGCTTTCCTAAGGAGGAGAGTATTGGCACTAATATGTGGCATATGAAACAGTCCACAAGAGAGAGAAAATGAGGAGGATAGTCATGCCAAAATGACAGAGAGTCCCAGAAAGTCAGTACTCTTCCAGCAGTGAAAAAGGAGTGTTTTAAAAAAGGGAAATACTGACTTACATCTGGAACCAAACCCTTTTCCCTCTTCTATGCTGTACTTAAGCAGATTTCAGCTTTGCCATATTCCTGTTTCCAAAGTTAAGTGGCAGAGCCAAGGGATACAGCCCATCCTATTTCTAGCAATTCCAGTATTTGCTAAACATGTGGGCAGAGGATGAGTGGGTGGCTGGCTGGCTTTCTGGCCTGATTACATAAAATAAAGCAAATGTGCAGTCAGGCTGTGAAATCTCTGTCTTGAACTCGATCATATGAAAAGTGTGAATTTCTCATTTGAGTTCCATGAAAACATGAGGTGATCCAAAATGCTGTAATCACATCCCTGTGATTAGGGAGGCTGTAGCTTGAGCTCATCCATGGTGTCCACCAGTAAGAGAGGTCTGCAAGCTCCTCGAGCACAGGACAACTTCTGGTCTTATTCCTTAACAGGTCCCAAAGAGATCAGCCATGAGGAACTATCTAGAAATGTGCTTTTACTCAGAATTTGTTTGGTTTGTGTGGCAGGGACTGGCTGGTAAGCAGCTGGCTTACTGGTTTTACTACAGAGCCAGTGCTTTTTATCTGGAGCTTGGAACTTTAAAGTAGCCAGAATAATCTAATTTACTTTTTCTGACTTCACATGTAGAAAAAATAAATGTTGGGCAAGTATTTTGCCTCCAGTCCTGATGTGTCTTTTTAAATAAGATACAAGAATTATAGACATTTGTAGGTGAGTGCAGGTACGAAGTTTTTTATAGTAAATGCCAGTGCTTCTGTAGTAAGATAGTTTTAAAGAGAGAAATATTCCAGACACACCATGTGGCAGAAATTCCACTGACTTCACCCATGGCTCAGGGCAGGGAATCTTTCCAGCTTCCTACCTGCAAATATTTCCCCTGTGCCTTATGTCATGTACTCAGTGCTGTACTCTGATACATATCCTGATCCACCTGGGGGTTCCAGGTCTAAAGCACAAGTCTGGTTAGGAGCAGCTGAGGGAGCTGGGGCTGTTTAACCTGGAGAAAAGGAGGTTCAGGGGGCACCTTTGTGTTCTCTGCAGCTCTCTGAAAGGAGGCTGCACCCAGGTGGGGGTCTCTTCTCCCAGGTGACATGTGACAGAAAAAGAGAAAATCTCAGGTTTCACCAGAGGAGGTTTAGATTGGGTATTAGGAAAAATTCCTTCACTGAAAGGAACAAGCTGCCAAGGAAAGTGATGGAGTCAGTCCCTTGAGACATTCAAAATACTGTGTAGATGTGGCACTTAGGGACATGGTTTAGTGGTGGATTTGGCAGTGCTGGACTCGATCCTTGGGGTGTTTTCCAGCTAAACAATTCTATAATTCTATACATAAGAAATAATAGTACAGTTCAGGTTGCAGAATCTTTCTCCAGGTCTGCATTTAAAAGTGGCTGTTCTGAAGTCTGTTAATCACAACATTGTAATGGTAATTGTGGTACTTAAGATTCTTGCAGTGCAATAAAAAAAGATTATTTTAAACGTATTTATTTTTGGGGCTATCCAAAAAAATACAGGGTCCACTGTTTCCCAATTACACTCGTTCATACATTTTAAATATTTGAATAGATAGTCTGTTGATGATCTCAGTTCGATTTTCCTGGCAGATCACTCTGTGTTTGTGTATATGTAATGTACAAAGGCATTTGTGGTGAGAAAAAGAGAATTATTTCCTTTTTCTAATGTGTAAGAAAACTTAAGCTATTAATGGAATACTTGCCATTATGAGGTATTCTCAGTGCAGCCTTCTACATGATGCCATTTTATTAAAAATAACACTTTTGGGGATTCCTTTTTTTTTTTTTTTTCTTTTATGGTTTTGGAGCTATTGAGATACATTTATTCATATTTTTACACATTTTATTGCAATGGGTAAAAATTTGCTGTACTCCATTCCTCACTCTCACTCACAATTACTTTTTAATGAAAATAGTGATCTTTTGTTTTCATATGGCTCCAGAAGATGGAACGTAGAAAAAACTGACAAGAACTTTTGAGTCTTATGATTGAAATTATGCAAGTTGGCAATACTGGTGGAATGTTTTATCCTTAAAATTTTGAGCTAAAGCTATATGCATGTGAAAACCAGATTTTTAATGGCAGCTGTCTGCAAACGTAATTATAGAGAGTGCATCCAGGCAACCATTGTATATTAAAGACATTTCATCCTGGTGAGGTGGAGAAGAATGAGTTTTGTGCTGTGCATTAAACATAATTATATTGCACATAGAAGGTGATGAGCAAGTCTTTGCCAGTGAACCTTTTGAACCCAAATGAAGTGTTGGACCCTTTATTATGCATTAACTTTAGATCCTTCCACCAACTCCCTTTGGACAATGTGTCATTTTTAAAATCAAAATTTAATTACAACCCAATTAAACACTTCAGCTTCTCCTTAAATATGTGGGGTATGATAAGAACCGGATTTACTTGAGTGCATGACTTAGCACATACTATTGAGTTAGTGCTGCCAAATCATTTCCCTCTGTTCTGTCTGTAACTTCCATTACAATCTGTCTTTGCCAAAATTAACTAACTGTGTGGTGTGAGCAGATGCTGGAAACATAAGCCATTGAATCAGGGTCATACAGGAGACAGAAATGAAAGTTCCCAGAAACTGTACAGTCACATTTCTCTAGGAAGAAAGGAGCAGTGTATTTACACCATACTGAGGACCAGCAATTGAGAAAAAAAAAAAAAAACAGACACATTAAAAAATCTTTTGATTTTAGGGAAATCAGGGCTTTGTTTAACTCTGAGGTGCAAATGCACTGCCACAGATACATCTACATTTGTGTTCCAAGGAACAGCAAGGGCCATGAAATGCTGGTTTTGTTTCTGGAACAAAATATAGGGTAGGTCAGACAGTCAGGAAAGGATGCTGAAGTGTTTTGAGATTCTAGCTCAGAATAAAAGTGTAGGTTCATCTCCCAGCTTTGCTTAGATTTTTTTATGTGTCACTGAGTGAGTGATTTCATCATTCTTTTGTTCTTGAGTTCTCCCTCTGTAAAATGGGGCTGATGCTCTTCCTTTATGGTGTATAATGCCTGTAATTTATGATGTGCTCCTGAGTAGCATAAGGATCTCTGTAAGCCCATAAACATTTGATTGGTTTTAGCTTCACCCTTAAAGGCAGCTTAAGCGCTGGGAAAGGACTGTTTAGTGCCATCCTTTTCTTTTTAGTAGTTTCCACATCAAAATTGTTCCATTTGGAACTCAGCATGAGTTTGGATCGAGAGCCTGTTCTCATCAGCACAAGCAATTTCAGGCTGATAATGGACTGGTAGTAACCTTGCTTAAAAATAGAAGATATAAAAGAGATAAAAACCTTCATTATGGCCATGGGGGGATCATCAAACGTCTTTACTCACTGTGTATTTTTTGCATTTATGTAATTTCAGGTTTTTAAGTTCTTCAGACTATGTCAAAATATCAGGAAAATCCCAGTTCAAGATTTTTCTTTAACTTTTTAGGGACAGAAAGTGCCATTTTCATTTGCTACAAACATGTTTACAATGACTTTGACCTTTAACTCTTAAGTTAATATGCAATTATAATACAAAAATGCCACAAGATACCACTGTGCACTATTAACTCTAAATTGATCAGCATTTCATTAGTTGTCTGATAGCAAAAGAAGAGCATCTGTGTTGTGTATTATACAAAACTCTTGTCCATTGGCTTGAGGTACCTCAGATCCCACTTTCTCATGGTTGTAATGAAATTAGTTTGGTGGTGTCAGCTGAGTTCATATTGCAAAATTACTTGGTTTCTTTACTTAGAAGAGCCTTGGAGCTTAGTGTGTGTGGAAACTGAAACCTTCCACCTCTAGACTTTATGTCTCCTCCAGGTCATCTATGAAATGACTTAGGGAGGGAACATGGAGAAGTTGCTGTAGTGTCAGCCTGCCTGACACCTGCCAGCCTAGTAAATGTGTGTGTGATTCTCCTTCCCATCTCCTTTTACATCCATATGTAATTTCTAATCTCTCTGATTTGTATTTGTGAATAATTAATAAGTTTGGCCTTGTCTCCTAAGGTTATTAAAGACGTGTGCAGCAACTGTACGGGAGCTGTAGACTCTGATGGGCCTTTGTCTGGTTCTCCAGTGCACAAAGTGGAGCTGGAAAAGGTAAAGTTATCAAAATGGTGAATGCAAAACTCCTTATGATTACTCCAAGAGACACTGGGTGTTAATTCCTGCTGCCCTGTGTTTCAGTTTCAGGCACACAGTCCCTGTGTGGTGTTGGTTTGTTTGGATATGTGCACACATCCTGCAGTTGAGGTTTCTGCCATGTCAGAGTGTTTGGCCATAGAAGGTGCAGATTAATGGGTCTGAAACATGTGCTGAGATGCAGAGATGGTCCCCAGCACATGCAAAGAGCAAGCAGGGGTGTCACTCTTGGGGAAGAACAGATGAAGATTTTACAAGGGTTTTAAGGGAAAGTCTCTTATTTTGGGGAATTTAGTCTTTGAAGAGCTCCCCTGGGCATGCTGAGGTCACTGTTTTGGCAGGCACTTCCGAGCATTCCTGTCTCAATAGATAAACTTGGCTACTCACACGTGGTACTTGGCTACTCCCCTGCCTTGACTCAGCAGGATGTGAGAGCAGGAATTTGGGAAGTGAGCACTTTGCAGTGAATGATTGGTGCATTACCAGCACCAGTTTAAGCCTCTGCTCCATTAAGGCATCCATGTGAGCAAATCTCTCTTCATCACCCAATTCCTAATGGCAAGTGCCACCCCTCTGGTGGCAGGGCACCACTGCCTGTGGTATTCTCTTGCTTTGATCCTGGGAACTGTTCCAGGACAGCCCAGACTTCCTGGTTTCACAGGAAAAAGCTGTTGTGTTTGCTTGTTTGGACACACCTACACAGTATTGACAAAGTAACTTCAAGTGTTCCAAAATAGGTTTTTTTCCCCAAAATGCATGCTATGAAAAGGTAATTTATCTTGTCATTCATTCTTTTTTGTGATAATCTGCATGACTTCTCTACTTCTGAGTGATGTGGTCATCAAAACTGTGCTGTTATAAGCTCTATCTACTTGACCCAGACTTCATGCATAACTATTACAGAATAATCAGTGCTAATAATTTATTTCCAAAGTCTTTCTTGCACTATTGAAAGTACTGAAGCGCCTTGTAGGAATACACAATTTTCTGATAAATTGCAAATGCATGTATGAAGCATTCTTTAATAAGATACAGCTTTTACCCTACTCATATCTGATCCATGTAATTCTTTATTGCAACAGTTAGAGTCTAGAAATACATTAAATATATGGCAAATAAGAATATTTCACTGTTTTTAATACACTTTCAAATATATACTATTTTATTGTTTCTGTGCTTTTCTAAAGCCTCTAAAACTGAAGTTTTTACTATCTCCTAATTCTCTTCTCAGTGGATGAGAGCTTGAAAGTGTGTTTTATTTCATAGTAATTATGTTTTTAAAGGGACTTATGACACTTGATTTTATGAAGGTGCAAACATTGTCAGCTAATCTCTTTCCCCCTGCAGAAGTTGTCATTTGAGAGGCCAAGCTCAGATGGGGAAGGTGCTGTGGAAAATGGCATCACTACTGTGTGCAATGGTAAAGAGCAAGGTATGTCTGGTGTAAGTAATGTGTGCTTTGACAAAGGCAAATACCTCACTTTTATCTTTCCAAAAATGTAATGTTTTTGAATGATTTTATTAGGATTCAATTTCACTTGAAAGCTGAACTATATCAAGAAGGATTCCTTAAATTTTGGCAGTAATGAAGGCATTGTGCAGCTAAAATCAGTATAATTAGTATAAGAAAACAGAATATAGAAATTTTGATTTGGCCTTTTCTGTGTTCAAAAGTGAGTTTTTTTCAGAGCTTGGGCAACCACTATAGGCAAGTAACAAGTTTTTAGTAACAGTGCAGTGGCAATATAAATAAAGCTTAAATAAATAAATAAAGTGTAGAGCTTCTAAGCAAAAAAACTATCATTAAATAATAAAAGGAAAGAATCATGCGTATTTTTATATATATATATATATATATATATGTTTTATGTATGTGTGTGTGTGCACAGATACCATCATATATAAACTATCATACTACATATAGTTATATTAAGAAATAACTATATAGTCATGCAATATCAGTGAGTTTTTGAGTACATATGTATATAATTTTGCATATGCTACTTTGGAGCTTCTGTAGTCCTTATAATCTAACAAAGGTAAATCCCAAATCCAGAGGAAATTTTGGCCCAGTTATATCTAATACACTCAACCTTATGCTGTCTTCCCCATCCCCTTCCCTCCTCCACAAAGCAGAAGAAATTCTGTGGCTTCATTAACTTGCCATATAGCAGTGGTTTAGCTTAGATAAGGCAATTTTCTGCTGCTGTGAAGTGAAGGGTAACGTGAGCTGCAGTGAGCACAGTGTCAGTACTGGCCTTGGTGCCAGCACTGTCTCACCTTTTGACTCATTTCCCTTATCTCCTCCCTGGCTCATATTCCAGCATTTCCTGGCTATACAGATCTCTGAACAGTATGGAACAATTTCATGGTTTGTGGTTTCCTGAGAGTCGTGGTATTTTTTTTTTTTTTTTTTTAATTTTAAAATCTTCTATTAAGCTTTCATAAAACTCTAAAATCTGTGTAGAATCATCTGACCCAAAAGCTGTATTGACCACAATGTCCAGAAGTGGCTTAGGTACCCTGCAGAAGGTATGATGGTGCAGCTGGAAAAGCAAGCCCAGCTTAGGTGCCTCAAGGAGGGTCATTTAAAGTACCAGTGGCTTTTGAAAATTGAATTTCAATACACAGTAGAAAAAATAAATGGGCATTAATGACTGCAAGAAGACTAACGTGTCCTTGATGAGGTTATGCTGTGTGTTTTTAAAGAGGATGGGAAGTGTTGAAGGGAGGCTTCAGAAGAAGATCATCTCCAGCTGGCACCAGCCACCAGCCTCTGCTCTCTTAACCAGCTGCTTACTTTGCTGTGGGGAAGGAAATGAGAATAAAAGGCTTTTGTGACAAAAATCACTGGCAATTGGGCAATTAGTGTATTCTTTAGACTCAAAAAGATTAAGTCATGAAGGCCTTTTTTCTGCTGCCTGTCAGTTCTGCAGGAAAAAAACAAAACAGCAATGTAAAAGGAAGACAGGACAGAAAAACAAACACTAGAATGGGCTTATTCCACTGTGGGAATGATTCCTTTGGGCTTGTCTCACAGAAATGAGATTTTCTGTCTCTGGCTTTTTTCAATGCTTTTCATTTGCCCCTCAGTAGCCACAGTCAGCCTTTGGCTGCTGCTGTGTGGGGTGGAAACCTGTGGGATGGGATGGGATGGGATGGGATGGGATGGGATGGGATGGGATGGGATGGGATGGGATGGGATGGGATGGGATGGGATTCCTCCCTCCAGCAAGGGGCCTGTTGCATGCTTAGAGAACACAGAGTAAGTTGTGACACTCTTCCCTTGAAAGAGATAATTGGACCTGGATATGTTGGAATTGGCTGGGGGCAGCTGTTGGCACTTGCAGAGCTGCCTTTTTCCCTCAGCACTGGCAGATTTGTACAGTCTTGGCTACAGATACAATTTCTAAATAATGTTCCATGATTGCTCACAATTAAACTAAATGTGATAAATTATACCATGGTGAGTTCCAAATTGCTTCTCTATTTTCTGGGCATTCTTCTTCCCAGCTCATCATTTGTGCAGTCATTTCTCATGTGAACATTTTGCCCATTTTTCCCTCAGTTTGTGCAAGTCCATAACCACTAAGTGTTCCCTGTTGCAAAAGGAATTGATATGTTGGGGATAAAGATAGAGCAATTCAATTAATAAATATTTTAAATGAATTGTTCATCAAAATCACACATCAGGGCAAGCTGATGGAATTTTTGCTACCCTGTCAGTTAGCAGAGACTTTTGCTGTATTGCTTGAATCCAGTTTAGGCCACTGAAGGTGGTTTCTGAAGTTTATTTTGTTCTGTTTTGCAAATGAAAGGCCTGTTTTTTTCTGAATCTGTGTAGTCTTAGAAACTTTTCTTTAAAAAAAATATTAGGATTTTTATCAGTTAGGCACTTGAAAAAACTGTATTCACAGTCCTTGCTACATTGCATTCAGCAGCTGAACATGCTTCAGTTCTCACAGTGGTAATATTCGTGGTATCAAATGAAGTTAGTGGAAGCATAGACTGGGTGTTAGCAAAATATCTCTTTGCAGGAGAGCTTTTTCTTTCCAGTGCTCACAAAAATGGCCAACTCACAGCTATTGAATATTCATACCAATCCCACTAATTTCTTAGTAGTTAATTCATAAGAATTGTCTTTCTAAAATGTCCACTGTGATAAGATCTCTTAGCCTAACTGTACATAGAATAAGTAATTTGGTAAGCAAGCATATTCTGTCTGTTCTTGTGCACTTAATTACTGAAGTATTTTGAGAAAAAATGTTTAGGACCATTGAAGAAAGCAGTGAAGAAATGTCTGACTGGATTTTTATTGCTGTGTATGTGAGCTAAATTTATATACAGGTACTTCATACATACTCTTAAATTATATGATGACTGCTGTGGAAAGAGAGTTGAAGCTTGATTAGATTAAAGTTGCAAGATTGATTTTTGTTTTTATTATCTTTCAGAATGCCATGATTTTTATAATGCAGATAATTACATATATTTTATATAAATATATATAAAATAATAATAAATAAAATAATATATAATAATAATATATATAATTTATATATATAAACAATAATATATAAATAAAATAATAATAAATAAAAATAATATATAATTATATAAATATATAATTATATTAGGACATATAATTGTGTCATTGAAATCTGCAACTTTTGTACAAATGTTTGTCTTGCATAGGATATTTTTGTCTGAACTTCTCTTTTTATTTAGGTTCTTGCTATTGGTTGGTGTACACACACTACTAAATACACACTTCTGCTTTCTTAATAGTGAAGAGGAAAAAAAGTTCAAAAACGGAAGCCAAGGGCACTGTGCCTAAAGTAACAGGGAAAAAAATAACGAAGATCATTGGTTTAGGAAAGAAAAAGCCATCAACAGATGAACAGACCTCATCAGCTGAAGAAGATGTTCCAACATGTGGTAAGTGATTTTTTTTTTTCCCTTGAGTCTTAAATGCACATTGCTATTAAAACCTTATAGCATTTTAGCCTAGGAATTTCTCTAAAATTGCTTTTATTGCAGTAATTCTTCCACCAACATCGGAATGATGCACCCAGACTGCAAGAAGAGTAATCAAGAGTTTGTGATTTGCAAAGAGACTAAAATAATTTGATTAAAAAAAAAAAAAAAAACAAAAAAAAAAAAAAAAAAAAAGGTAACACAGGATCAGGTATCACTGCTTTTTGCAGAAGTGAGGAGGAAGAGAAATGTGAACAAGAAGCATAAAGAAACAAGCGCTGTTCTCAAACAAATTGTTGTAAAATGAATTTAGGCTGAACTATGAAATAAACTGAGGCTAAAAAGTAGAGGAAGGTTCTTGGAAAGTGATCAGATCTTTTGTAGTAGATTGTGGTTAAGGCTTTATGGAATAGCAGACAGCAGTCAACTGGCCTCAACCAAAGTTATTTGAGTTTAATTATGGGTTCCTAAAGTGGTACATATTGGACAAAATGAAGCAACAAATTTAAAAGTAAGGTAAATAGATAGTAAACAGTAAATAGTAAAAGTAAAGTTTAAAAGTAAATAAAAAGTAAGGTATTTTGACTATTCCATATGACAGCGTAGTGTGCAAGGAAGTGTATAAAAAGGCATGCAGAAAATACTTGTGTTTTATATTGTTGCTGTTAAGATTTGCTCACAATTTAAGACTTGGTGCAATGTAAGTACTTTGTGTAGTGTACTTAGCTGATGTCCTCACAGCTTTGCTATTTTGAAACAATGCAGTGTATTTACATTCTCCAGTTTATCTTTTGGTGCTCCCACTTCCATACATGAATTAGATTGAACTTACCCTTCACCCAGTCCCTTCAAAAAACAAATTTCCTTAGAAAGCTTTGAAGCAGTTGCACTGGATTCTGAGTTTGGATTTTACCCTTTAATCGACTAGAAAAACTTAGGGAAACCCAGAAGTCTGTGATTAGGGTGCAGTTGGCAGAACTCATGGAGCATGAAGTGTGATGGATGCCTGCCTAAGGTGATGGAAGCAGGTCCCTGGACCACCAGAGAGAACTTCATAGATTACAGGTGGCTTTCAATCCACACTTTGGGAATCATTCACGTAAGCAAAGTTTGATTAAGTAACTGTATGTATATGTGTCTGTACATCAGCTAAGTACAGATGTGATTTATTGACCAAAAGAACAGCTGGGAAAAGCTGTGTCCATCCAGATGCATTGTCCAAAGCATCTGGCCTCCATAAGGGCTCAAACTTCCAGGCTCTCATACTCCGTTGATTATTCTGCATTTTGTGAGACATTAACCACAGCTGTACAATCTAATTCCTCATATTTCTATCATTAGTTTGGGTATGGAAATAAATACAGATTCAGCCATTGCTATTTGCCTGCATTTGGCTCTACTCAACACCACTTGCAGATTTTAAAGGAAAATATATAAATGTCCAGGCTTTGGTCATTGCAGGAAGTCTTCGCTAGAAGGAGTTTCTCACCACCAGCAGTTTGGCTCAGTTCAGTGCCCTCTGGGAGGCTGAAAGTTTTTACACATTAGAAGGCTATACCTCCCATGAACAAAGGGAAAATCCCAGCAGAGCTGCAGGTGTCACCCAGCTAGTGTGGAAACTAAAACCCACCTACACTTGGAGTCATGGCAGAGCTCTTGCCTACATCACTGCTCCTAGACTGCCTGCACGAAGCTGAAGTGCTAATGCCCCAAAGGGGAGCACAGTGAAGTGCTAATGCTCCAGAGGGGAATGCACTCGAGCATTTTGGTCATGTCAGCTTGTGAAGGTTTAAGCACAAACATGTGGGGAAAGTGAGATCCTGCATTGTTCAACTCTGAAGCAGGAAGTTTTGCAAGAGCTTTTCTGAGAGGTGCACTGGGAGCAGAGGGGAAAAACTGTCTGAAAGAAAGGCCTCTCACACCAAAACAAGCTGTATCTGGATTGCATGGGAAGGTTTTTTCATTTCTAGGGATTGCAATGCACAGTGATACAGAGTTTTGTTACAGGAGGAGAGAGGAGAGCTGAAGAGTGTGATTATCACAAGGAGCCAAAACCAGAGGATTAAGCACATCCTCATTTTTTATAGCACCTTCCAAGATGTGCACAATTCTGATCTGCTATATCCTGTTGGATCACACTTTGACACTGGAACCATAATGTTGGAAGGAAAACCCAGAAAAATGAATAATAAGTCATAGTTTTAATGAAAACCAAAGGGAGAGCTCTCCACCAGGATTAAATGAAAATCATGTCTGAGACAGAAGACAACTTTTTAACCTCACTTCTGGCTTTTGCACGATACCATCTATTTCCCTCCTCATAGCCTGTTTGGAAGCAGCAACATGCTGAATTCATGTAGTGAATTCATTTGTCATATTTGTAGTGTGGAAGAAAAAGTAAAAGGTTTTGGTTTGGTTGTTTTTGTTTTGTTTTGTTTTGGTTTTTTTTCCTGTTACCAGACTATACTAAGGCAGGAAAAATGGGCATTGCTTTGATTGTAATGGTTGAGTCTGGAATGATTGTTGCTATGGCACAGAGAAGGAAAACCACAAAACTGCCTATTTAATTATATTATATGCCTAGACACAATTTTGATACAAAGCATGGTAAAAAGAAGTGGTTGGTTTAAAAAGAAATTTTTAATGATGTTTTCATATGTAAGAGTACTGTTTCATAATTACTTCCTGAATTTTAAACCAATATGAATTTTATTTCTATTTGCATTAGTGACAATCTTTTAAGTTCTGGTTTGCAAACCAGATGTGCATTCTTCTTTCTAAATGTAATTAGAACATAGACCATCAACACTTAGTAAGACTTTTAAACATTGCCTTTGGATGTTACACAAGGTAGCTCAATACATACTTATATAATAAGAGCTGTGATTTTCCCAGAAAGGTTTGGTCAGCCACAGTTATCAAAGTCATTACCCACAGAGAGGCAGAGGGAGCACAGCATACATCAGCTGTGTATGTGACTTGTTTTATCAGTGTCCCTCTCCCATTCTTAGTGGGGTCCTGGGGACCTGTGTGCTCCTGCACATCCAGCTGCTGCAGGGACTGACACAGAACAGCCGTTTGCACATGAGCTGGATCACATATTTATATGCTTTTTCTAAGTTATTGGCACAGTGAAAGTTTTCATTAAAAGAAGTGGGGCAGGGTCATTTACTTGTCTTCCTAACATCCATCTGGACTTTCTATTAGAAGAGGAACGAGTTACTTAAAGGCTAGCATTACATGGAGAAGTGAGTTTCTTCTTCTCTTCCTTTTCAGAAAAAGCAAGGAGTAAAATATCTCACACTTCATTTTATTGCAGGATATCTCAACGTGCTCTCTAACAACCGCTGGCGTGAGCGCTGGTGCAGAGTGAAAGACAATAAACTCATTTTCCACAAGGACAGGACAGATCTGAAGACACACATTGTTTCTATCCCTCTCCGTGGCTGTGAAGTGATCCTGGGGCTGGACTCGAAGCATCCCCTGACCTTCCGCCTGCTGCGCAACGGGCAGGAGGTGGCTGTGCTTGAGGTACAACAGCTCTGACTTTTAGCAGCTCCCACAAGGTGAATTAGAGAAGCACTTGCATGCAGCCTGTGTCTGTCCATTCCAAAAAAATATCTTTGGAATAATATTGTTGCAGAGCTGAACAATAAATATTGGAAGGAGAAAAAAATAGTGAGTGTTGTAGACAAAGAAAGAACTGAGATAAAATGTAAAATCTCAGTAAAATACTTTCCTCTGCACTGAGCTCACCTTGGCCTGGTACTAAAATACCCCTGCTCCTTCTCTAGGCACACTTTTGTATCAGGGATATAATTACTTTGGGTAAATAAATTAGCAATAATTAAACAATGGATCACTGTTGATGGGAGCTTTAAAAGTCCTAACTTCCACTTGTCTGCTGTTTATGGAAACTCCATTTGCTCAGTCTGTGTCTGTATTAATACAGTTATGCATTTAAGAAAATGCAGTGTGCCAGCAGCCTGGTGTGTCTCTTGACTCTCCTCATGTGCACACACCTTTGTCTGTGTTAGGTGGGTCAGGCTTTCTATCATCTTTAGGGCTTTATTCATCATCTTTTAAAACCTAAAATGAGAAGACACCTAAAACCAAGCAGGAGGCAGCCTTCGCTTTCAGTGCCAGAACAGGCACTTTGACTACTTTGGGTTTCTGACTACAAGTCATGTCTCCTGTCCTTGCAACCAGGCCTGTTACCTGAGAGCAGTTCAGAGAACTTGAAAATCTAGAAAACAGCTCAAGGAACTGTGAAAAGCAATGAAAAAAAATAAGAAATTTAGAAACCATAAAATTTGTTAATGACAAATTGTTGCCTTTTTCCTGCTACTTCTATCCAATATTTCTTTTACTACTGTTTAACTTTTGAATTGGTTATTTAAAGCAAAATATGAAAAAAACCTGTAATTAATTTAATAGTACTAATGCTTTGCTTGTGTTATCAGGAAGATGAATGCCATCATCTAGACAAACATAGTAAAATTTTTCAAAAAGTAATGTTAAAAATCTCTTAACTATTTTGTTCCCTCTTTCCTCTGTTTCTATTTAATAGCACCACTTTCTTCTCAGGAGTCATGCTATCTAAAAATCCCCTAGCCTAACATAGGAAAATAGTTAAAGCTTTCAGTATTCTGAAGTCTAAAATAAGCATTACTTAAATCTAAATCCACTGGCCTTAAATGATTATTTTTTCTTCTTTTTTAGTGGATTGCCCACTTTGTATTACATCATAACTGATGAGCACATAGCTTACTTAAAGTGCCCTTCTTCTAGCAAAGCAGATTTAATATGAAATCCTAGGGTTTTCAAGAGTTCAGCAGAATGAAACCAGAGCCTCTGATACAATGTGGTAGCAATTTGTCAGCCAAGAAGAATGTGCATTTTGCAGTAATGCTCAGACCAGTGGCAGAGCAAAGACCTAACCTATGCTCTTGCCCTCTCCCCACAGGCCTCCTCCTCTGAAGACATGGGCAGATGGATAGGAATTTTGCTGGCAGAAACGGGGTCTTCAACAGACCCTGGAGCTCTGCACTACGACTACATCGACGTGGAGATGACGGCCAGCGTGATCCAGGCTGCCAAACAGACCTTCTGGTGAGAGCTGTTCCGTGCTCTGGGAATTCATATCCATGTCTTAACTCCACTGCCAGCTCAGCTTATCAGAGCCCACCTCCTCCTTTGCCACATACTGAACCCCTGAAGTGTTTCAGCACTGCAGCATGTTAGATGTGTTATGATTATTGTGTTGGAATCCTGCTAAGTTCTCTAAAAGATGGAAGGCACTATGCAACTTTACTCAAATCTTTACTAACTTCTTTCCAGTAAGTTCTGTTATCAAATGCTGTATTTTAATATTCTGTTTTGCCTAAAGTCAAAATCTTTCCAGCTAACCCTGGAAGAGAACAAATACTCTGAAATATGCAGCTATGTAATTCACATTTATTGGCTCTATTTGCTGTGCATATAGGGAAATGTACAGCATATCATTGATCAATACATGCTGCACACACTGTATAGCAAATTTAAATTCTGGACAGTCACGCATAATTGGTGTTTCTTTCTCAAGTTCTTTCTGATTAATTAAAAACGTCATCAAACTCACCCCAGTTGAATTAATTTCTGGGGTTTAATATAGGAGGTGGAAATTGGGAAAGTGTCTAGAGGGTGCAGCATGGAAATTGTTTAAATTACAAATCAGTAAAGTGAATACCCCGTTACTGATCCTGTGCTAAAAGGAGAAATGCATACTTAGCAGATACAGTGATTTACATGTTCAAATCATTTGAGGCATTAAAGCAGTCCTTGGTGGGAAAAGACCATCATTTTTCCTTGGCTCAATGAAGTTTCCAGAAACAAGAGTGAAAGAACAGTGAGGGCAGGGGGATGCCCTGCTGCAGTTGTTCACCATGGTCAGAAAGTGGGTGGCCTGAGAAGACAGCTGGCAAAGGCATCATCCCTCATCCCACTGCAAGATGACACTCCCTAGACTAATTTGGAATTTGTGTGTGACTTAATACATTAGAGAATCACACCCCATATGCCCATCATGACTGTTAACAGATAGAAAAAAAAGAGGAAAAAAAGAAAAAACCAGCAAAAAAGTTTAGGAGTTTTCCAAAAAAGATTCTATTGCCATTAGCAAGCTGCCAAGAAAGTTAACAAGGGAGAATGCCCAACTTCAATCAGAGTCTAGTTTGAATGACTTCTAATAGAAATCAAAGTGACTCAGTGTTAACACAAGCCCAGTTTTGTGAAAAGCAAATAATTTTGATAGAATTAAAATGCACTTAGCATGCAGACTTATGTTAATATTTGTTTAGAAGTTAGTAGGGCTCAAAAAGTTTATCCTGTGTTGACATGTATTTTTTGCTTCAGTCAGCATCTAACAATAACCACATTTAAGAGAAATAGAATGGTAACCTTTTTCCCCCCTGAATTCAGTGTGGCTTTCCTTTTTTGCACAAATGTGGTACTAATTGGAGCCAAGTGAAAAAACATATGTAACTAGACCACATGTTAAAAAGTAATGTCATACAACTTGCAAAATAGCAGAATTTCCCTGTTCAGAATTAATTAAAATTCACTGGGTGTCTTTTAAGAGCCTGTGAGGGCTTGCTGATAAGCAGTAGAGTAGCTGTCTGCTGATTTTCAGCTACTGCTAGAAAATGAGGAGAAATTACAATGGTGCTTAAGTGTTAATGAACTACTACATTTGCCCTTTATAGAATGAATATCAGTATTCCAAATTAAATGCAGTTATCATTAAAGCTCAGTCACTTTAGATTATTGGTTATTCACTTACTAAGACTGATGCTTTGCAAAACTATCGGCTCCTCATAACAGTCCTATCAATTTCCTTCGCCTAAATCATTAGGTATGGAGGAAAAGCTGAAGAAAAAGTGCTTCCAGGCAAGTTTCTCTATTTTCCTTCTAGCAGTTTCTGAATACAATTAGCTTGCATGGATGCACCTGAAAACATGATTAATGAGGATTATTGAAATAATGATTATTAATTGTTTGCAGCTACTGAGATAAATCTTGCCTTCCTTTGGTGGTGGAAATAGTTACTACAGGTGCATCAGATGCCACTAATGAATATCCCAGTTTTCAGATATGATTATTATATATTGCTGTAATTGGAGCCCCTTAACTAGAAAGAAATAGAGCAGTAACTCCAAGCTCAGTTCTTCAGACCAACCAGAAACACTTGTATAATGCTCTTCTTTAAGAACAGTAAACAAATGCAGCCCTCTAATAATGTCTAACAAGGTATGAGTTACGATAAAGTTAAAACCATCTTTATCATGGAATTTTCCTTGGGCTTTTTGCTGTTAGTTTGTTTGAAGTAAGAAAAGCTGCTAATGGTTTTTCCATCCCACACTGCCCTGAAAGATTCCCACCGAGCTGGGCAGGTTTGTCCCTCCTGTGAGCCCAGGTTCCCTGTGGCTCAGGTGAGCCTCAGTTCTCCCTCTGAATGAGAAATTCAATGGACACCATGTTATTCCAAAGCCAAAAGAAAGCAACTGTTGAAACCACAGCATTCCTGAGCTCCTGCCAGCACTACAGAAGACCCTCTCTGCTTCAGCAGTGCTTTATCATATTTTATGAATGTCAGCACAGACTCTGAATAGTTCCATTGTTTGGGATGGAAAACATTGTTTTCCCATTCACCTACACCTGAAACTGTAGGAAGGGAATTATTTTGGATCTCACTCCGTACCTTATTCAATTCCAGCAGTTCCTACAAAGGAAAACTCACCCTTGGGGTCATTATTGCTGTCAGGCATGACTCTGCCATTTTCTGCATTGTTAGACCTTTGCAAACCTGTTGTAGTTCTTCATCTCTCACGTGCGTTCTGCAGAATTCCAGTTAAACAAGCAACAGTGTTGACTGGGACAGGATAAGGGGGAAGAAATTAAAATATATTGTATATATGTATATCTCATTTGAAGTTTCCAAAGGACTCAGGTCCACCATGTGTAACAGCAAGAGAGAGCATGTAGAATATTTGCATGTACAATTACCCAGAGAGATGTGAGAAGCATAGTGCCATAGCCAGCCAAAAGTCCTGTTTATAAAAAAGAAGAATTCCCAGGTTTTGAGGAAGTAATTATTCAGGAAATTTTGGTAGATATGTCAACTTGGATTTCATTGAAATTATGTGGGTTTTTTAAAATTTTGCTGGATTTTTTTCTTGGTTCTCTCATTTTCTAAGTTTGCATACCCCTGAGCATGCATGCACACGAACACCTGCTTCTCCCCAGTGCAGACAACAAGGGAACATTTCTGGGACCCTGTCAGGCTGGTGTATAACAAAGACCAGCAGGTTCCTGTGTAAACATGCCACTGAGCAATTACAGCTGTTGCCCTCCTGCCCTTCACACAGTTGTATTCCCACTGTAAGAATGGAGAGCAGGAACATATGTTGTGTTATTGGCTGTAGCAGCAATGTGTGAGTAGCAAAGAAAGAAAAAACTGCCTTGCAGAAAGTGAGAAGCTCTGTGCTTCCAGGCCACAAAGTCAGGCATGGGGAATATATCACTGAATCATCATTTATACTTAGGTTTAAGTGCTGGTTTTTATAGTTTTTGCTTTGCATTGCTCAGTTTCATGAACAGGCGGGTGATATCCACCAGTCCGTACCGGGGAAGCGCTGCCAACGGCTACGCCTGTCCGAGTGGAATGGCACTTCATTACGATGATGTTCCCTGCATCAATGGATCGGTAAGAGCTGAACTTGACACAACAAATGGTTTGCATGTGCTGAATGCGTGGACATCTGAAAATTATATTATCTAAAGATCCTCACTGGGCGGGTTCCAGATTGACTCATATTTTTTTGATTGGGGGTTGCAAACTCCTCTCACGCCTACAGAATGTAAGGGCATGGGACATATTGTTTACATTAACCTGCATGTGAGCCAATGTGCATTTAGAAAGCAGTTGCCTGTTGATGATATGTTGCCAAGTCCTTGAATATAATACTCACTCAAGGAGGAATTTTTTACATCACAC
Source organism: Muscicapa striata striata (assembly GCA_030060385.1). Lineage (NCBI taxonomy): Eukaryota > Metazoa > Chordata > Aves > Passeriformes > Muscicapidae > Muscicapa > Muscicapa striata. The sequence goes on from JAREIS010000048.1 coordinate 1,312,848, forward strand.
TGGAAAGGACAAAATTAAGGACCAGGCACTTTTGACGTCTGTTGAAAAAACACCAAAACCCAGACACTTCTCAGTCCCTGCAGCTGCATTCCTGAGAACTGTAGGTGCTGCTTATCCCAAAGGAGAACCACAGTGGTCACTTGCATCTTCATAAATTGCAGAGCTGATTGTAGGCAGTTGTGTACTAGGATTTAACATCTAGTGCATGCTAATCAATAGCAATAAGGGGTCCTCAGGAAGATTGACATGGGAGCTACAGCCTATTCAGCTCTTAATTTGGGCTGTTGTATAAAGGCCCCATTAAGGGTGAATTCAGAGAAATTAAGGGTTTCAGAGTGTGAAATGGACTGGACATTCAGTCCTCCAGTATGTCAGTAATGTCCAAAAGATGTTAGAAATCCCCTTTTGGGAACAGTGCATGCTCACTTGTGTGGAGGACAGTCTCTGTGTAGTGCTTGGTTGTGCTCCTGCATTTGTTTGAGTAATGTACTGCCATGGCCAGGATGAGTTAAGGAAGGATATTTAGCAGTTAGGTTGGTTTCTTTTAAGGTTAATCAGATGAATCAATGGAGTCCTATTGTTGAACTTTCCATTTTTCTAAAAATTAAAAAAAAAAAAAAAGCTCTTTTAGTTCTTGTAGCTCAGAATAATAAATCTCCATCAAATAAAATGTGCTAACATACCAGCAACGGATATTTATGGGAAAGACAAGTAGATTGAAGAAATACAGAAAAAAAGAGCCTAGAAAAAACTTGGCTTCTGATAACTGCTAGGCTGTATTACTTTTACAAACTCATGTACCAGATGGAATCCCATGGATTCATCTGTAAACTGTGAGTATCCCCCTGGTAACACAGTCTGCCTGTGCCCCCTTGATGCTCGAGCTACCAGCTGAAGGTGCAGTCCATGAAACAGTGAGGGTGATAGGTTTGCTGATACTGTGGAACATGCTCAGGGCTGAGGCTGTGAGCCATGGAATGCAGTGCTTGCTTTCCACATGGTGTCGTCCCCCCACTTTCTAAATAAGTGTAAGTAATAAGTGTGTATGCTCACTAAGAACTGAGGGCTTGCTGCAGTGCAGAGCATCACTAATGTTTTAATTTCACTTGGGAGGTTCTGCATGGTGCATTGTTCACTAACTGCTGAGGTGTGTGTGTTGCAGTGGGAACCAGAAGATGGCTTTCCTTCCTCTCGTAGCAGGAGCATGGGAGAAGAAATGCTTTATGATAACGCAGGCCTGTACGATAACTTGCCGTCTCCAAAAATCTTTGCGCGCTATCCGCCAGCTGACAGGAAAGCCAATAGGTTATCTGCTGACAAACTGTCCTCTAACCATTACAAACACCCTGTCTCATCCAATCTGTCTTCTGCTCAGTCTGTCACTAATACCTCTGCTGTGGGGAGGGGATCTGCCTCGCAGGTACTGTACTGTTCAATGCCTAGCAAAGCTTTTTATTTGTTGGCTGTTCTGTTTGTCTGGTTGTTATCTGAAGGGGCTGTTACAGTCCCTTAGTGTTAGCACTGAAGTGCCTGGAGTTTAGTTATGAGCCCACTGCAAATGAAGCAGGTTTGCAAAGTTATAAATTCCAATGTGGAAGCAGTGGTACTTTGGGAAAGGCCCACATGTTCCTGATTACGTATAGATTGTGAATAACAAGAAGAAAATAAATGTGACCTTCCACACTTAACCTGAATGCATGTCTAGCTACCTTCTATCTCCTCAGACAGAGATGTCTTTGAAAAAACCCCCAGAATTGATAGGTGACATATGGCCTGACTGTGACAGCAAATTTGGCTCTTTAGAATTGTTCTAATCTATATATCAAGCATACTGTGGTTATATATTTTGTGACTATGCATATGTATAATAACTTGATATTAAATATTTAGTAAATTATGTTGTATATATTCATAGATACCATCTTTCTATTGCTGCTTATTATTTTCTTCCCCATAAAAAAAAATAAGCCTATGTTTCTGCTGCTTTCTGAGGGTGGCTACAGGCTTTTGTACCTCAAACAAACCTACAGAGCAGATGAAGTCCTGTGAGCTCAGCATGGAAGCAGATGGGCACAGCCCAGCAGGGGAGCAGAGCAAGCCTTGCTCACAGCCATGCCAGGAACCTTCTGAGAGCTCTTAGCTGGTCTCTGAAAGGTGGTCATTGGCTTAAACCAAGATACCACAGTGTGAATATATCACAGTGATGGGTGGTCTTCCTTCTAATCTGACATGGATGGAACAGTTAAGATAAATGCTTCCCTTGTATAGGGTACCTGTCATACTGTGTGTTAACTCACTTAACCCTTACAAAAACTTTATATTGGAATATTAGAATCCAGTGCAGTTGGAGAATTGGCGGTGAACGTGAGCAATAAATTACTGCAGCAGCAAACTTCTCAGTGCACTCCAAATTCAGTCCTCACAAACTTTGGAAGCAGGAGAACAGGAGAAACACTATGTGTAGACAGGACAGGGTTATCTTCCCAGGGTACAGTTCACTGCCGTGAGCTCTCTACATGGAAACCCCTTGAACATGAGATATTCTGTTCCTGGGAACCTTGTGAGCCTCTCTGGCTATTATGGGAGGGTTTTTTAAGTAAAAAAAAAAGCTTTTAGTTAGTAGCTAGAAGTTGTATAAGAAGAAAATGATATGCTAACTCCTAACACTTAAAAACGTGTAGTAATCATATTGTTTAAAAAAAAATACACCACAAGGATGTCAAGATCATATAGTAAATAAGAAACAATGTTGAATTTTTGTGTGGCAAACCCTGGTAGGTTTTACTGTGTGAAATTAACTCTGAAAAACTTGTGTTTCAAGAGTCTTTACTGTAAAAATTTTTCAAAGGTACTTTTTTTTTCTGCCTTACAATGGCTTTCTTAATACTGTAAGTGCCAAGGTTCTAAACTCATTGGAAACCATGATGCCCCCAGAAGCAGGGAGTTCATCCCCTTGTTATCCTGGATTGCTGGCACAGCTCCTGCTGAGCAGGCAGCCCCCAGAGGCATCTCTGGAGGAAGCACTGTCTCCAGCTCAATCAATGTGCTTTATTAAGGCTCTCTGATGTAGCAAGCAGCTTTCTGTCAAGCTCTGCCCTTGATGAAAGGGTGAAAGTAATGCCAGTGGCACGGGAATAGCTGGAGCCCATTTATCCTTTTGTTTTCAAACAGTTTAAAGGCAAGAAGCCTCCTGTGACTGCTAATGGGATCACCGGAAAAGCAAGAACTTTAAATAGCCAGCCCAAGAAATCTGAAACAGTTTCCTGTGTGAAGCGCACTGCATCCAGTGAGTATCTGTCCTCCCTGCTGCCTTCCTTGGGAGTGGAGTCAGGAATGATAAATGTCAAATGTGGGTCCATGGCTGCTGCAAAGTCATGAGGACAGCAGGGGGAAAAGAAGGATAATGATTGCTCATTTGGAGCAGAGAGGAATTGCATCTTCCTGTTGGAAAAGGAGGATGAGGAGCTGGTATAGATGTAAGAGCACTGTGTTGCTCAGAAGTGGACTTACTAATGAAGTCTAACTTAAGAAGCCATGGATTTAATGGCAACAAGAGAAATTTGTGCTAGACTTTAGGACAAAAGTAAGTAGCTTCTAACTGACTAAAACTGGCTTAACAGCTCTTTGTCAGGAATGACTTAATATCATAGAGTGTGCCTAAAGATATGTGACAGACAGAGTGACCTCTTAGCTGACCTATCTTCTTTGAGTCTGCAACTGGAGCAGAGCTGTAGAGGGGGCTGTGATATGAGCTAGACCACAAACATATGTAAGCCATGAAATGAAAGCATTTGTATGGGAAATTAAAAAATAAAAAGAAAGCTGTCAAGAATCAAAGAAGTGTGAACATCTTTATATTCTCTTATGTAAGATGAGAAAAGATGCTTGAAAAGATGCACTTGAAGTAGGAATGAGAGCCAGGCAAAAGGCCAAGCAGTTGGTTTTTCCTCTGACCCTTCCAATTAGAAATGAAGGGTTCATAGCTAGAGAAGCAGCCTCCTTTCCATCTTCTGAACTACTGAGAAAGGCAAGGTTTTTCAAAACCAGTGTGCTACAAGGCAACTGGTATTTCTCATTTTCCTCATGTAAATATAAAGAACAAACTCTCTCCCATATCATTGTTGTAGCTGTGCCACAGAACTTGGCAGAAATCATGGACCTTGAGAAAGGACCAGTGGAAGAGGAATGCCAAACCTTTTTCTCAAACCATAGAATTATAGAATGGTTTGGGTTGGAAGGGAGCCTTGAGGAGCATCCAGTTGCAACACCCCTGCCTTGGGGAGCCCTGACATGCTTCATCTTTAGTCTCAAGGACTAGTTCAGAGTTGTTTAAACTGTTAGTTTAAACCCTAATTAGCTACAATCTGATACATGCAGATGCAGAGCAGTACAAATACGGCAAGAATCGTGTGGAGGCAGATGCAAAGAGGTTACAAAGCAAAGAGGAGGAGCTGCTGAAGAAAAAAGAAGCCCTGCGGAATCGGCTGGCCCAGCTCCGGAAAGAGAGGAAGGATCTGCGTGCTGCCATTGAAGTCAATGCTGGTAGGAGGTGCTTTCTGTGCTAACTCTCACCTGAGAATAAGGCTTAATTATCTAAACAACTTTGTATTCTGTGCTGAAGACATGTCACCCTAAACAAGGTTTGGTTTTGATGCTTAGCAGTACTCTGTAATGTCTGTATTTGCTTCCTGTATAGATATAAAATGTATAAGATAAAAATGCATATGTGTAAGTATATACTTATATATGTGTGTATATACATATGTGTATGTATATACTTATTTTATATATGCCTGTGTTTATATACACATACTTGAGGAATCACACTGGTGAGAACTTATATAAGCAGAACATAGGAGTAACTTTTTTGTCACTAGCTAATTATATTTTCATGATACGGAAAAAAATTTAAAAAAACAATACTGATTTGAAACCAGACTAGATATCTAGGAATGTCACTTGACAGAAAGCATTTAATTTATCCTACTAAACTTTTTACATGAAAAAAGTATTTTATGCAAAATACCTATTATTTTTTTCATGTCACTGATATGTAGAGACCTTGTTTCCTGACTTTTTAGACAGAAAATAATTTCTGTAAGTGTCAATTTAACATTGTTATTATTGAAATAATAAAATTGCTGTGAATGACAGGCAGGAAGACCCAAGTGATTCTTGAAGACAAGTTAAAGAAGCTGGAAGAGGAGTGTAAGCAGAAGGAGGCTGAGCGTGTAAACCTGGAGCTAGAACTGACTGAGGTGAAGGAGAGCCTTAAGAAAGCCTTGGCTGGGGGCATCACCCTGGGCTTGGCTATTGAACCCAAATCAGGAACATCAAGTCCACAGGTATGCAAAGCCATAGAACATGCAAATCTCAGTACCATGGGCTGAGAGTGCTCAGCCTTCCCAGCTCCAGCAAAAATGAGCAGGAACTGAGAGTTTTATAATGGTTTGTTCAGCCCAAGAAATAAGAGCAGAATTAAATGCCTTTCTGTGTTACTTACATTTCCTACAGCAGCAGGGAGCAGGTAGACATGGGTATCATAGCAGGATGTGTTAGGATAATGTGCAAAAAGCCAACACCTCCTGCTCAGTGGTTATAGAAGTGCAGGAACTGAGACATTGCTCCAGCCCAGGGAGGTTTAAATGCACCAAGTCATCGTACACTGATGGAGACCTGCTTGTGCTGGTCCCCTGTCAGTTGTGTCACACTTGGCAAAGGCTGCATCTCACACCTTCAGGGTGGAGCTTGGCAGTCCTGGCTTGTGCTATAGATCTGAGTCTGAAGCAGCCATCACAGAAATTTCAGAGAGGGATACATCAATTCCTCAGGATTATCCATAGTTGTTTAATCAGACCCATAGTTGTTTAACAGAAAAGAAACTTCAATTTTCATCACAGAACACACATGCACATTGTTTTGTTTCTTTTGTTCTAATCTCTTTTTCATTTACTCATCATTATTATGAATATAGTTTCTTTAAAAGAGAGTTCTGCAGTTCTGAATCTAAAGTAGAAAATATTGCACATGTGACTACTTGGAGCAAACTCAATATAGGCTTTTCACTCTTCATTAGTCTCCAATTTTCAAGCACCGAACTTTGGAAAACTCTCCAATCTCCAGCTGTGATACCAGTGATACTGAATGCTCCATCCCTGTGAACAGTGCTGCAGCTCTGAAGCGACCTCCCTCATCAAACAATTCTCCATGTAGAGGCCATGTCCTTCGAAAAGCAAAGGTGAGAGAACTGATGTCTTAATTTTCTTTTTCTGTACTTTTTCATGCTTACTTACAAAGTCTTATTTTGCCTTAAGAAGAGAATATCTAAATTATTCATATTACTACATAAATACTGCTGGTTTGGGGAACCTTTTGCAGAATAGGTAAGTAGTTTAGGAGACAGATTTGACTCTACTCTGATTCCATGTTTTTCTCTGCTGCTTTATAGATTTAATTTGCAAAGTAAGTTGTCTGTGGTATAGACAGTCCATGTGTCCACTATTCTGTGTATCAGAGAAATGGTTAAAAGAGCAGTTATAGTAAATGATTAGAAATGGCACAAGATTGGGTCTTTTCCAGCCACTGCAAGAACAGAATAGATGTACATTATAATTATTGACAATATGTTGTGCAAGTATCTACTCAATGTACATTTGAAGTAAAAGTTTAATTGCTTTAATTTTGTCTTGCAAGTACCAGGCTGAAATTTGCTGTCCTCTTGTATTGTTACAGTTTTCTAATTTTTGTGGTTTTGTTGAAATGGGATTTGCATGACCATTCTTCTGGGCTAAATTTGCTGGCAACATAAGCATGTGGGCAATACATAACCAAGGGTGGCAATAGTAGTGTTGGGCCCAAGCTTTTGTTTATTTAGTAGTTCACTGCTAGTTGTAATTATAAACAGTAATAATCATAGACACTTGTTTTTCATGAAGGCTGTTTCCTTTTTTCATTGACATATTCTGTACTGGGATTTCTTCAAGTAACTTTTGTTACTGAAAAATCAGCATCTCAAAAAATTATTTTATTATCATAATAGAATTATTTTTCCTGATATACAATTTGTGAGAGCTTTCTCACCCTTCTTTTTCTCCCTTTGGATATCAACTCCCTTTGATATCCCTTTGGATATCAACTGCTTTCGCCTGCAAGTTAGCCTGATTCATTTAAATCCAACTAAGAATAATTACACTCGGCACAATAGCTTTCAGTTCTAATCAACTTTGAAATTTGCAGCTTGTGTTTCAAACCTGAGGAAGGATTTATGTGCTCTAAAGCTTATCTGCATATTCCAATTATACCCTAATTTGTGCCATAACGATACCATCTCTAACTGTACACTTTGTCTTAGATATTAGCTCAGCAATACTCAGGGAATGTGGTCTAGCAGAGAACAGTCCATGCAAATGGGAGCATGGATTTGTGCTGGACAGGCACATAAAATCCAGACATCTAATCAATCTGGAGAAACCAGGGCATTTTAAAAACCTGAACATTTTTGGTGTAAAGAATGGTTTCCTGTAGTACATTTTTTATGCTCAGCATATACCATACAAGAAAACCCTGCTGTGTTGTTTGGTGTCAGTGTGCTTTGGATGGCACAATAAGTTGGTCCAGCTTTTTGGCAGAGGATATAGGATTAGGCTAATCAAAAAGGATATGGAGCAACTAAGCATATTTTTCCCATGCTGGGAAAAACAACTCAAAGTATCCAATTCAGCTTCAACAGCTTTTCCCCTAAAACCTCATGCACTAAATATTAAGAGTGAAATTTTGCTGAATTGGACAGTGCAGCCCAGTGTGTTCTCAGCCCATTGGCAGCCACAGCTGCCATCAGGTGCACATCTGCAGCACGCCCCACGCTCAGGGGTCGCTGTACATCGCGGGGGTGGAATTTGGCTCTCAGTTCTTTTGGCCCTGTGCAGTTGAGAGTGAGCCCAGGCCTTGTGGATGTGGCTCAGGGAAGGGTGTCACACGTGGGTATCCCAGAGCTCTCCACACACAGATGTCAGTGCAGTTTGTGGGAGTGAAATGGATCCCATGTCTGTGCCTGCACTTGTGTCTCCAGCAGCTGGCACACCTCCCCATGCTATGAGGGAGTGGTATAATCATTCAAAATGTCAGAATATGGTTTTTTCCCCCTGGTATGTATTTGAATGCACTGAATGCCTCCCTTCTTGCCCTTTTCCTTGCATGGAGGATGCTGAGCCTGTCACCTGCCAGCCCTGTGTTCACAGGCAGTCACAGGCTGCAGTGCAGTGAGTGTGCAGGAACAGCTGCTGCTGCTGCACCTGGGACAGCAGGCTTGGAAGCTCTGCCACCAAAAGCTGTCTCCTCTCAGATGCACTGATGTTGGAAAGAAATACAGAGAGAAGCAGTAAGATCTAGTGTTATACAAGTGTAAGAAAGAACAGCAATTTGGGGATTGGCTGTTCGGAACAACGCTCTACGTGCACACATGTATGCATACATACATTTTAATTTTTTAACTTTTCTTTTTGCAAGTATCTTTAATTTTTTTTTAGAAAGTAATGATGCATATTTTTAAGAAGCCAGGAGGCATTTTAATTGCAGTTTTGTCTAATCTGTACTTGGCTAGAAATGGAGACTAATTAAAATACAGAAAACAATATTCTGCGTCACTAGTCCTAGAGAAGTAAAAAGATTCAAATATCCCTGCTGCACAGCAATTATTTAAATATTTCACATACTCATTTAAATATCAAATTAGTTTCTAAAACCGAATTGTTATGTGCAGCAAGAAAACTGAAATTAGAATTTCTGATTTGTTTTTGAAACTAGTGGGCTGGTGAATGTTAGCATCTTACATCTTGTTTGTGTTCAAGGACTGGAGAAGAAAAGAAACTGTCCCAGTTTCCCAGATCCCAGTCAGGCTGTCAGTGTTGACGTAGACATTCTTTCCTTGGTGTGAACCTGCAGGAGCAGTGGAAAGAAAGAAAGAAGTTCTTTTTGCACCTGCAAAAGAAGCTTCTGCTTTCAAGGCTTATTTAACACTTCAAAAAATTCTCCTCCCAGTTGCTTAGCCAAGGACTTCCTTTATAGATTTGGTAGCATATCCATAGAGAATATACATTTAATAGAGTTTTAAAAGTAATCTGATTTTTACCAGTAGTGTGTTCTAACTTTAAAATTACCCTAATTTGAAAACTGAATATTTAAAATACACTGAATTTTAGTAAAAGCACCATTTAAATTAAAAAAACAAACAAACACAAGTTTAGAAACAAAGGAAATTAATGTATACATTTAAACCCAAGTTTGTTTTTTTTTTTTTCTTACATTGCTGAAGCAGCCATTAAGTGTGACCTTTACTGTTATTTTACAGCAGCTGAAGAGGTGTCATGGTCATACAGCTGTTCAGCCAAACTAGTGCTCTTGCTGCTTTCAGCAGCAGAAACAGCCATTTACGTGCATAAGTAATGGATTTCAGTCAGAGCTCTTAAATGTTGTGGAATGAGTGTTAAATTCAGGAATTCAGGTTGCAAGCCAAGCCAGCAGGCTGCCTGCAGAGTGTCTCTGCAGAGTGGATAGGTTAGGGGGGAATCTGCAGCCCCCAGTGCCTGGCAGGAGCAGCTGGGTGGTTGCTTCTGTGGGATTGCTGGAGCCAGAGGCCACCTGTGGATCATCAGTAGTTCCTGATGGCTGTAAGGGTGAGGTTCAGGGAGTGGTACAATGTGCATGTCCTAAGGTGAGCCCATCCTGCTTCAGCCCTTCTGCTGCTGTGTACTGTTAGGAAATGCTGTAGGTGCCATTCAATAGCTGCAGGTTTTACTGAACTGGGTGTTCAGCTGCAGCAGTCTCATGATTTTCACTTATGTGGCAGAAGAAATGGCAATACCTTGCCCCGAGACATATGACTAAAAGCATTATATACATGTTTTGCTGTGTCCTTGTCCTCAGCTAACAGGTGGGGAAACTGAGGCACAGAAAGTCAAAGCAATTTCTTCAACTTGATATGCAATCACACAATTGAGATTATCTATACTATAAGGGAAAGAAATGCAATGCAAACTGACATGTTTTTCTTAACCCTGCCTGTTAGTCTCTCTGCTAAGTTGCTCTTTTAGCTGTAGAATTATGTGTTTGCCATGAGACTTACAATAAAAAAACTGAAGAGCAGTTAAGCAATCACTTGTTGTCAGCTCTGAGAGATATTGAGGGCTTCCTGCTATTTCACACAAGCCATTTAGAGAGCCCTGTGTGCTTAAATCAGCCTCTCCCTTATTCAGGGAAAGCTGAGTGCTTTACACCAGCTGTGAGGTGGGAATTGCTCCAGAAGTCCCCTCTGCAGAGTACAAACATGGCTTATTTGCACTGCACTAGAAAATAGGTTGCTGTATATTGTTGTGGAAGGGTGGATGCTGTGCACAATCAGAACACACTTGTTAGCATTCCCTAACTGACTTGTGGGCTGAATCCAGCAAAGTTAATGGAAAAACTGTTATTGATCCCAGTTGTGGCTTAGCAGATATGATGACATCAGTGAAATATCCTGATTTCTTTTAACATTTTCTGTATCTTTTTTTTTCCCCCTTTCCAGGAATGGGAGATGAAAAATGGGACATAAACATATCAAAGCCACTCACTTTCCATAAAGGCCTTACCTACTACAGACCAAGACATAGGCTGCAAAGGACTCACCTGAAAGGTCACATCAAGTGATGAAACATAGGAAGTTTTATAACTCTGTTAAGTTAATGGTAGCTTGGCGCTAATTTGCCTGTATTCCCTCTACTGTATTGCTGTGTAACTCCGTGTGCCCCTTTTTATTAGTTGTAACTCCTTGTTTCCAACTTCACTGGTAAAGAAAGTGAAAACCAAAAAAACCCAACCATAGGAATTAAAAAGGAGCATAAAGTCACAGTTGAAAGTTTACTTTGCTGAGGCAGCAAAGAACCAGGAATGTTAATTATAGTGCATCAGACGGCCGGAACGCTGCTGAAGACTGGTGTGAAATCTTGACTGTTACAGTCCAAACTGCCCTTGACCACTGCCCCAGAGCAGGTCTAACTCCTCAGCAGAGGCTTTGCTGGTAGCTGCAAAACAAAACTGAGGACATGAGCAGTGCCTGCTCGGCCCAGGAGCTCTGCAGGGCATGACAACGACTCGTTGGTGAAGCGTTTTCTGAATGTTTTTAGACAGATGCTTTTGTCATTGGGAGATAAAAAGCTGCCAAACTTCAAGACAGATGCATTTTTTTGTGTTCTCTTTGTTGCTGTTCTGAAGCACCAGTTGTTTTCAAAGGTCATCTTCTTAACTATGACTTGTTCCTGATTTTTTTAAAAGGCAAACATGTATTTTTAGATACTGCTTCTTTTCTATACATTTTGAAGAAGAAAAAGAAAACAATTGAAATTAGTCCTCGACAGATAATGGCAACTCACAATAATTTATGCAGTCAGTCTTGTTTTGTTTTTAATAATATAGTATTGTTAAACTTGAGGTATAGAACACTGCTGTACTTAGTTTCCTTTGTCTTTTCAGACCTCAGCTATTATTTTTGAGGAAGATGGACTGAATAGGTGATAATTTTCAGACTCTTTTATAAACAGTTTAACAAATAATTGGGGATTTTCTCAAACAGGAGTCCATTTCTGTTTAGTAGGAAAGAGCATCTTGCATTTTAGTCTGTAAAATTATAAAAACTGTTTTTCTTTGTCTCTATCCATGTAATTCCTGAAAAATTACATGCAGTAAATTGCCACTGAAGCCCTTCAAAATCTCAAGATTGGTTTTAAAAAATCAGAAGGGGGTTGGGAGGAGAATGTGGAATAAGATGGCTTCTTATTCTCTTTTTTTATTTTTTTAAGCCTTTGGAGAGCTTTCAATCATACTCTCAAGATATTTTCCTACTCAACTGTGAGGAGTAGAAAATTAATTTTTAAAATTACCTCAAAATATGAGTAATATTTTAATCACAGATATTAGGGCTGGAGTCTTGATTATTAGTTAAGACTGCAATTAAAATCACAGAAGTTGGCAAGACAGTATTTATCAAGGATCACATCCTTTCATAGCCAAGCCTGCAGATAATCTCACCTTTAGGAATGGGTGTGTGCAACTCCTGGAGGGTACACTGGGATTCTCAGCTGAGCTGGATGCCAGGGGACTTCCTGCAGGAGCTTGTGGGGTTTGAAGGCACAGAGATATCAAAAAGCCCTGGCAGCTGACAGGAGACAGGGCTGTGTCCTGTTCCCAAATGCATTTAGGGCCAGGGATCCCACTGACCTTAGCACTGCAGAAATGGGGCCCAGCATGAGAAAAGGCTCTTTGCTTCCTGTGGGTGTGCTTGGTACAAAGTGCCACAGGAATGCAGATACAGTAGGAAAGCAAGTGTCAGTTTGGTTTTCATTGAAAACACAATTTTTTAATATTAGTTTAGGTCACTTACTTATTAACTCTCTAACTAGAGGGCACACATTCTGTACTGTATGACTATGGACTAAACAGCATAAAATTCCCATAAATAATAGCAGAAACAAATTTGAAGCAAAAGTAAGTTCATTTAGGCTTTTTATTTCAAATTAAGTTATTTATTTGTATATTTCAATAAATATTTAATTTATATCTGTACATATTTATAATGCAAATTAGGCTTCTAGTCAACGTTAGCAATGATGTAACAGTTGCCATTAAGTGGTCCCACACCAAGTAATGCAGAGTAGTCAAAAGCCAGATCACTTGTCTTGTTTACCCAATATTGGCATTGTCTCTTTCCACCCCCTTATCCCATGGTAAAAAAAAAAAAAAAAAGAAAATACCTTGGCAAGGCCAGGTTTTAGTTCATGCCTGAGGTAGAAGTGTGTAAATCTCTGCCCAGGCAAACAGAAATTGTGTGGTGCAGCTTCCCTCAGCTCTGCTGTAGGTGCAGGTGTCCCTCAGCACCTAAAGCACCCTGGGCCCCTTCAGTGCCTGCTGCACAGGGGCTGCTCCCCAAAATAAACATCTTTCACTCTTCCTCCAGCAAAGGCTCCTCAAACCACCACTGCTTTAGTCTATTCTGTATAACAGCCAAGGTTTTGAAAGGAGGAAAACCAAAAAGCTTGGGAAATAACCTTTCTCTACAGACCACTCTCAGTGCTGTGAAATGTACTCTGTTGCCTTGAATAGCACTGTTGCTGCACAGTTTTTTATAAAGAGTGACTGAGTTTGTATTTTCACTGTTTTTAGATTTCAGGATCACCAGGCAAACTCAGCCATAGAGCAGCATGACTCTAAAGGAAAACTCGTATTTTGAACCATTTCTATGTCTTCTAAGAAAATGTTACTCTTATGCTTCCTCACCAAATGCCTGTTACTGTACCAGGTGCTTTTTAAAAACTGTTTGTTTTGTTTGGTACTTTTTAAATAGGTGATGCTTTTTTAAAAAAGAAAACCCAGATCATAACTTTGGGGGATCAAGGGCGTTTTTTTTAATGAGATGATTGTGGCAATTTGATTTTTCAAATGGAGAATATTAATTTAGTATCAAGTTTTGTTAGACACTTTCAAATTAATTGGCCCAGGGTGTATGTTGTATGATAATGTTCTCATATTAAGAATGTAATTATTTCCTTATTGTATTTTTTAAAAAACAAAATCATATTTAAAAAAAATCTCTGTGAAAAAAAGCATGATAGAAACATGAAAAAAAAAGGTTTTGTTTTATTTTTGTTATTGGATATGTTGGCAGTGCCCATTATAATTGACTGTAAATATAGCCTTTCTACTGTATTTCTCAGTGTATTTAAGTTTTTTTGACACACGTTCATGGACACTTCTGTTAAAAAAAAAAAAAAAGTCAAAATAGACTCACCTTCAAATGTGTGTCTTAGTAGCTTCAACTAACTTTATGCCTTTCTAGTTTATTCTTCAGAAAGTCTTGCAAAGTGTGAAAAAAGACTGGCACCTGGTAGGTGCGACAGATCTGAGACCAATATTAATAAAGTTACCTGTCAAAAAAGGATTTGTATTGTTGTTTTTTGGTGTTTGTCAGTTCCAGAAGCACCTTAAGCTGCTAAGGTGGCACTTCAGCAGGTCTCCTGCAATAGAATATCCTCAGCTGAGAACCATTCTCCCGTGCCAGTCAGCTGAAAAATGTTTGAACATTATCGTGAGTATTTTTTTTTAATCAGTTGTATCCACATTTAATTGAGCAGTGACCTGCAACTTGAATGCAGCCTGAGGACTCTCTTGGCAATGGAAATGTGGAATTTGATGTATTTAGAGCTCATAGCAGCACTTCCCCCTTGCCTCTTGCATCTGTACCAGTTTGCTTAGATGTCAACTCCATTAATAAATTATGCAATATGTAAAACATTAAAAACTATCTCTAAGAAGTGAAAGTGGATTAAAATTAAACTGAGCTGATTATCAGATGAATGTAGCAATTTTTATAGATGACTGACAGATGAGATTGAGAAGTGTTAAGCTGTAATTACTTCTTGCTGCTTTTCTTAGATTGTGCTCTTGCTCCTGTTACACCACAATTATTACCAAATTTATGAAGTAGAAAGCTTAAATAGAATATACATTTCATTTTCCCAAACTGAGGAAAGCAGTATTCTAAAGTAGTTAATTGGTTTCTTTTCTTTAGTTAAAGTCTCCAAGATCATAATGGAGTTATAATAGGTAGGTCCATGTACTGTCTAATAACAACAGTTAAACACAAAATAAATGAAAACAAAAATTAACCTAAAAACACAACAGGGAAAATAAAAGTAACAAACCTGCCATAATCCTGTGGTCTGAAATGCAGCAAGTATCTCTAGGTTCCGTGTGATTCACAAAACTTGCAGAAGCAAATTGAAAAAAAAAAAGAAAACCACCTGCACTGCTGGTGTCTCAGTCATCTGCTTTTGAACCTCTACAACATTATCCAGAGTCTGGGCACTGACTGCCATAAATAGATAAACTCTATGGGTGATGGTACAAGGGGCACAGCAATCCCTCCAGACAAGGAAAAATCCTATTCATATTACAATGAAGTTCAAGGGAAAAACAAAGATAAGGTCATTCCAGTGTGGAAAAAAAAAACCCAAACATCTTGAGGAGGGGACTGTTTTAATAGGTTATAAAAATGGGGAAACAAAATATTCCCTGCCACTAACAGTACAACACTGAGGGCATCAAAATTAATGATCAGGTTCAAAACAACTGCCCAATTCAGCTGCAGAACTTGTCACAGCATTTTATTGATGCTAAAAGCTTATATGGGTCCATAAACAATAAAAAAAAATTGGTGGCAGAAAGTAATTACTGAAGGCTATCTAACACAAAGCTCCCTGTGTCACAGCAGAAGAGTCCAGCTGCAGGGAGGCTGGAGACTGGAAGTGTGTTCATTTTAAGTGTCCTTGTGTGCTTCCCCCTGCTCCCCTGACATATTGCTGCTGATAAATGAAACTGTTTTCTTTCACAGAAAAATACCTTTTTTTTTTTTTTCCCCCACACCAGCAATTACAAAAACATTCCCTTCTGTAAAGCAGTGTGTCATATTATTTTCAATTTGACTTCTAAAGCAAGCATCTCTTTTAAGATCAAGGCATTGCAAAATTATTCCCTCACAATTTATTAGATAACAAAAAATTAAATCTTACCAAGGGTATTCCTCATCAGAAATCTGATTATGAGGTAATAATTTTCTTACTAGATTTTGTAGAACCAGTGGAATTACAGCTACAATGTCTTGAGCTGAATTCCTGGTTTAATTACTAATTTTTAAATAGACTGTTAATTGCCCTCAACAAATTATTCCTAACAATTTTTACTTTCTTAGCCTGTTTTTTGGCATGTACTGCTGATTCTGAATTTTTTTTGAGATCAGCTTTAGGTCTGATGCTCTAATGGCAAGAATGGATCCTTTTCTCACTTTCAAAATACGCTGGGCAGCATTTTTACTATTTTGCTTCAGCTTTTGAAAACCATGAGGGTCAGAGTACAGTAATGTTTTCTCCACAGCAGCTGGATCCGTAAGAAAGCAAAACATCTCTCAAGGCATAAATCACAAAAAAAAAAAAAAAAAAAAAAAGAAAAGAAATCAAGTGTCTTAATGGAAAACAGGAAAAAATATTGGCTGTTGTTTATGCCTCAGTAGTTTTATTATAGAGACATGACTTATGATGATGTTGAAACCAGTTAAGCTTCAAAATAGTATAGCAATTAATATGACTTTGATGACGAAAGCAAAGGAAACAGAAGTGAAACAATTATTATTTTATTTCCATGGAAATCAGTTTCTGAAGTAAAGTAGCCCTTTAGGTTAAGTATTAGTAAATTTTATTTGGTGTCTAATTTATGGGAACAGCTTGGCTGTGTCTGTTCTCACTCCTGACCTTCCAAATCAGGAGCTTTCCTTGGAAAGAGCTATTGGAACATCATTAAAAATCAGAGACTTTAGAATTTCTTTGAGTTTTGCTTTTATTTATATCAGAACATTAAATTTGGCAAATGAGATGTCATTTGAGATTCCATTTTTGTGGAGATAAACTGCAGTTTAAAGTCTCAGCTAGCCACGATACTGGATTAGAGAAGCTAAAATGACAAATTGCAATGTTTCCTAGCTGAGCTGCACAAGCAGGGGAAGCCTCAAGCTTCATTCCTGCACGCAGCTTCACATTTAGCATGGTGTGCCACAGGGTAGGGTCAGAGTGCCCACACCACAGCCTTCCTCCAGCTGCCAGCTCCCTCACAGGCATCATGAGAAAGTGCTGAACCAAGGCAGGCTGAGAAAATTCAGTTTAATCTTGTCTGAATTATTTTTCCTTTTAATTGTTCATCTTTAGATCGTCAAAATATAGCCACTGCGAATAAGTAATCCATTTGTGGTCCTATAAAACTTCATTGCAGTCTATACAGTTTGTATAGCTAATTAAAAATCAGTAGATAATAATTTATGTTGCTGCTTTATCCCAGTATGAGGTTTAATAAGACTTCACACATTGCACATCCACAGTGACAACAATTAGCAACACCTCTGTTCTTCCCTTGTGAGCAACAGGCAGTGAAAAGAACCATCAGGTTTTTATTATACCAGTGTCACTTTCCATGGGAAGGCACCAAGCTACACAGCAGCAACCACCTCTCAGCAAGCCATAAACTCTGTTCCAGCCTGAAATATGAGTTACACCAAAGCAGCTCATCTCTAAGCTTTGAAGCAGGAAGGAATGCCCAGTCTGTAGGGATGCAAGGGATATTCTGACTTCAAAATTCAGTGAACTTTGCAAAGACAGAGAGCACTTGCCAGGACCAGTAGGAGAAAATGTTTAGGACATTAAGGCCAAGACTTTATAGAAATACACGACATAATTTTGCATCTCATTTCCAAAGACTTTAGGCAGAGTTAAATAAATATCATATGTAGTAGCTGGGCATGTCCAATGGACATAATTCTCATGATTTTGGTTTTGCTGACTTTGTATATGATTGAATATAGTTTGGAGGAGCTCAGTTTAATTTGAGTCAGGGACTGTTCCTTGCACACAGCTACATCCAGTTTAAGGGCTAATTTTGACTTGCAGACCCCTCAAAGAGAATGCAGCACTGGCAACTCCTTAGGAAGAGTGGGATAAAGGAAGGACAAATAATAAAAAGGAAAAAGAGATTGGAATAAATCTTTGTTCTGTTGATGGCGCTCTGTCATAGGGAGATCAAGGCTGAGACCTAGGGAATTCTGAGCTAGGCAGGAATACTCAGCCTCTGATTCAGTGACTGCACGGCTTCTGTCTCACCACAGGATGTCACCCTCCGCCAGTTACACTGCAGCACTCGGCTCCCAGGGAAAAGGAAAAAGGACTTTCCTTTTTTCCCTAGGAATGGAGCCGAGCAGTGTAGAGGGATGCAGTGGAGTGGCTAAAGAGGAGGAGAATGAAGGTTTGCTGCAGCCTTTCAGCTCAGTGTTGCTGAGTAGTTTGCTGCTAAATACATACACACACAAACTCTAGGGACTGGTTAAATTGTTCTCCTCCACAAAAAGCTTCCCCCATGAAAAGCTTCAAGAGAAAAACAAAGCAATCAAGAGTTTAGAACCAAATTTTATTAAAGAAAAACCTGGAGTGCAGGTTCTCAGGACAAATGCATACCTTTGGATGCAGTGGAGTACACAGGTACGTATACAGTAGTTTGCCTGCTACATGTTTGGAAGCTGAAAGAGACCGTGATAATCTGTACTGCACAGTTCATCACCATTGTTAACAGTTGCCAAAAACTTGCTTGTGGATCGCTAACAGATACTTGGTTATGAGTGTGCACTACATATTGCACAAGACTTGTTGATTAAGCTATTACTTGTGCAATTGAATCACAGTTAAGTGTTACGTCAAGCATAATCAAACATATATTTGTTTCTTTTTCTCAAAAACAGCACGTCACTACAAAACTGCCATTAAATGTTACATATTTACAAAAATATACAAATAACACTTTTCCCCATTTATGACAATGCACCAATTATGGATTTATTTCATTCTGCACTTGAGCCCTGTTACTGGATACAAAGAAACCTGCTTAAGGTCAAGGTCACCTGAAACAAAATTAGGAGAAGGCATGTTCTGTTTTCACAAATACTAGAATGTGCAAAGGCAGAAGGAGAGGGCTGTGTAGTCATGTATGTTAAAAGTTTTGGGTTATAGAATACTGATGACTGCTAAGAACCTTCACATGGAGTGAAAAAACCCCTTGGTCAAAAATCCAGTTGGATACAGTGTTAAGATTTGCTGACCAAGCAGTCATAAAGCAGTTTAAAAATTCAGTTCTACCTTGGTTGTAATTACCTTACATCTATCCAAAGAACTCTCATGCTAGCAGTGGGAATAAAAATTATGGTGAAAATCAGTCAGAAACCTGTGTAAGCACAGGTGCATTGAGAAGACTGAATTTAACCTACACTTGCTTTTCAAATTCACCGTGTATGAAATTCTGTAACACAAAGCTGAGCTGATAATGTCTGTGGAACTGTATGGCCATAAGTTAGGGTAGAATTTGGCCCTGCAATGCCAAATTAATGATGTTCCACATTAACAATAGGGTAGCAAGACACACTTCATGAATCTTCACAAGGCATATGTCAAGTCCAGTTTTTATTTTACAGGCTTTCATATACTTACCAAGACCTGCAGCTCTAATTACCCACAAAATATTATTTAGGCTTGGTTTAATTACCATTTTTCCCCCTTTTGTTTTCATGGGTAATGCCAACAAAATCTATATTTATCTGTCTGTATCTGGATTAAAAGATTTTGCACCCCCCTGTGCTGGAACAGCCACAGATGCACTGTAAATAAGCTAGCTTTCACCCCCCTTTACTCTTAAAAAGGAAAATTCTCCCATTTCAATTCTCATCTCTCCAAATATTTCTCCAATCTAGGATGAAGCAGTATTCCTAGTGCTGCTTCATAAATACAGAGCAATTACACCAAGTTAATTTCATTTAGGTGAGGAAGGGCAATACCTGATGGCTCCTAAATCCACACTTGCAACATGCTAGGGCATTCTTTAAAACCACCTTCTGCAAAGAAACCTATCAAAGTTTAATGGAAAGGTAAATCACAGGTGCTGTGCATATTTGTAAAAATGAGTGGTAAATAAAACATAAAAAGTGGAAGCTTCCCAAAGCACTCTGCTAGATGATCAAGTTCCCCACCCTCTTCAAATCTGCTATTCCTCTGCAAAACTTCTTGTATTCATTTTTCCTCAGCTTCATGGAAGAGGATGAAAATTAGTTAATCACCTTTTAACATCAACCCAGTTTATTGACAGAATGACAGTCAGAGAAAAGCAACTCAGAGAAGACTGGGATGAAGAGAGAATTCAAGTATACTTCTCCATTTGGTTATGTTTTCCCTCCAGAGCCTTCTGCACTGCAGCAAGCACAACCCATGACTTTACACCCATGAGGAAATAAATCTCAGCCTGTCAGTGACAAATGGAAAAAAGGATCTGTACTCAAAAGCCTGGTGTGTATATGAAATGGAGGAACTCTCTGTTCCTAAAATTAAAATTTCTAGTCACATGTTCAGTAAACTCCAGTCACTGGTGTTTACCCTCAGGAATACTACACCAGCTCCATTCATCTTCTTTATACATTATAAAATTACAGCTCATAGAGGCATTCTAGCAAATTGCATTTAAGCAGTATAAATGCAAGACACAGACTCTATAAAAGAATTCTTTTCCCTTGTCTCCTAGCTCAGTGCTGTGCTAGGGAGGAACACCATTAGTAAATGACCCCCAATCATCTGGAGCACACATACAGGCATCTCAGCTCTGAAAGCAACATCTTTTCTATGCACCTCAGGTGAGATGCTGCTGCAAGTCAGATCTGTCTTAAATTACAGGCAGAGATGGTGATAATTTTGCATGTTTCTCATGCTGCATCATCTTACACCCATGGTTTAAAGTCTCTGCATGCAACCAACAAAATAAAATCATTGCCATTACAAATTAAAGCTTCAAGACTTAAGTAAAACAAAATCAACAACATGTGGTAAAACCATACACACTGCTAACACTGACTTTCTCCCTGCATTTCCTTGTCCTGTTTAGCCCTGTGCTCCCTCCCACATCTCTCTCACATACACTCCCTAAGACAGGCAGTACCCTTCCAGGATACTGCTGAGCTATTTAATGGTTTTACTCCCATTAAATTCTCCAAGCTCCTCCAGCATGATCATTCTACCAAATCTATCTGGTGACTTTGCTTAAATTTGTATTTTATGGAACTTGAACCCAAGCCATTTTCCCTGGCCTCTAGGAGAGGTTTCATACAGACCCATTCCATAAACCTGTCAAGTCAAATTGCTCCCAACCCTCTATTAACAAAGAATTCTCTTTACCTATTCTTCAGCTTTGAGTTGTATCAATTTCTCTAAAAGGCTGTGTCTGAGCTTGGGTCTCAGCATTTCCCATACTGGAACACAAATGCAGCACAGTGGTCTGGCAAGGTGTCTCTACCCAACCCTGCTGCAATTCTGTACCTGACAGAGTCCAAGGCTGGCAAAGCAAGCCAGCCCTTGCTGTGCTCCAGGAAACTCACAGGAACACCATGTCTCAGCCTGTAACCCAGAAGAAGGCAGAGAAAGATATTTGGGAGAAAACAGATAACCACCTCTGCAATTAAATACATAATTTCACTACAGATCATCAGCAAAATCAATATATACACAGGTGAGAGAGGAAATGCTAGTTTTTACTCTTTCAGGGAGTATAATACTCATCCACATCTCTCTCAAACTAGAAGCATGTGCTCTCTGGGATGAACATCTGTGAGAAGTTCTTGAAAATAAAAGATAAGAGTTCCAGAAAAATTTAGAGAAAATCACAGCCAAAATTGAAGGTGAAAGGATTAAAAATACTAAAGTGGGAAAGAAGCAGAAAGGATGGACACAAAGCACAGGAAACCTCATCAACTCAGATAATACAGCAGAGCTTAGAGGAGAGGTGGGAATGGGGAAGAGACTGTGATTCTTCCTGCTACCAGTTGGGACACAGTAGGGTGCATATCCCAATAAAAACACAGACAGAAACATAGAGCAGAACAAAAGGCAAGGAAGAAAAAGTGGACTGTAGAGAACTGTCATCTGGAGAAGCCAGGCAAGGCAGAGCCACAAACAGTAGCAATAATGAAAGAGAACAAAAGGGCTATAAAAGAAGGGGTTTGGGGGGAAAGGAGGAGAAACAGAAAAGAGTGGAAATTTGGGCTTTTTTTTCTATAGTTTCACAAACTACTTGGCAAAGATTTGGAAGCATTAAACAATGCAAGTGATTTAATGAACAGTTACTTTGCTACTTCAGCATCTCAAAAGATCAACCCCAAAGAGAAGAGTGTATTAACAAGTAAATGGAGCCAGTGAATTTGGGAATTCCCTGGGCATCTTGTTTTGAAGATATTCTATAATTTTAACCATTTAAAGGTCCTAATGTAAACCTGAAACATAGAGGTGGTGTATTACAATATTCTCCTTTGGACTAGTTTTACCATTTGCAAACTGCCTTATGTGCATGTTGCTTATGTTTGGGGTTAGGCTTCTTCTGCACAGTCCTTTCTATTCAAAATCCATAACAACAGTATCTCAAAAGCCACATGGATATAAGCCTGATGTTTTCCTGTATGAGCTGTCCTCATTAAAAGTATCTCTTTCACCATTTCAGAAAGATTTCCTTTTTAAACTCTTTTAATCAATAAGCAGTGTGAATTAATACTTTTTCTAAAAAGTGAATAAGCCAATTCATTTGCTTTGATCTGCAGGAGCAGACACTGCCAGTAAGAACTAAATATAAGTATCAAAAGCTGGTTAAAATTAGCAGCAAATAACAGAAATATAAGACATGCTAAGAAAGTTATTAAGAATGCCTTGCCTTCCTGGTGATTAATATACTTATTATACCATTAAAAATACACGAAAAAAGGCATATTATTTAAGCAGTGCCAGGTACTGCTACTTTATTATTGCTGCCCAACAAGGCTTTATGTCCACTTATTGCAAGTAATCATTATAAAGATGCAAATTATACAGAAACTCAGAAATCAAGGCTGATCAAGATAGATGAAATTTGTGTGAAATGCAAGTGCTGGAAGGAAAAAAAAAATTAAGCAAAATTACTTGTGTAAGGGAAAGAATGCACTTCCTTTCAGGGGCAGTAAATGTTGCTTCTGAAAGAAAATCAATCTGGAAAGAGACAGAAGCAAAGAGTTTGCAATTAAGAGTATGTATTTTTAGAGACACTATTAGAAAGTATTTAATGCAAACCATAAGAGCTCTTTGATAAGGATTTTTTCACACAGCTATGTCATATTTCAGAGTACGTATTTCTAAGCCTTCCAGTAATTCTTATGTTAAATACCATCTTACAGAAGATCATCTCAGCTACCAGCATACAAACTAGCTGAAAACAGTAATGCTGACAAGCTTCATATAAGGAAAGAAAAAGGGATGAAAAGAATGGAAGTCATACATGGCTCCACAACTCATCGTTTAAGTAATTTGCTACTCCATTTAACAGGAGGAAAAAAGCTGGGACTGAAGACTTACAGAAATGAGATCTCATATTAAAAATCATGAAACTAACTTACTGTTCATATCGATTTCAATGAAAAAATATTCCAAGAGGATGCATTCTTTAGCCTCCAGAGCAGCCTGAAGTACCATTACAGGTTCTTCTTTCCCCAGTAATATACCCCCTCTCTGCTTATGCAGCATACTTGAAAAGAAGGAACAAATAAGAACTTTGCATGGCATTCCCATCAGATTTGGGAAATGGGCTGTTCTGGACTGTCATGACCCTTCTGCACCCCCTCCAGTCTGAGCATGCACAGACAACTGGAGGAAATGTTCCTGAGGTGATCTGTTGGTACAAGGGTTGGCTTGGGACAGAAAATTAAAAATTTCAGAGGGCACAGCTTGACATTTCCCAAAGACTTCAAGGTTAGGCTATTAATTGCAAAAGCTAACCAGGGGTCTGAGTTATTTGTCACTTTGATGATTATAGTCTAAAAATAAGTAAAAAAACATTACAGGAATAAAAATGCATTTAAATGGCACTGAGGGGGCAAATGCTAAGATACTGAAAGAAAATACAGAACATGAAAGTATAAACTTAGCATTAAGAAAATTATCTACGCAGACCTTACTTATAGTCAATTAAATGCCATTCTAATGAAAGTTTTAGGTTTTCTCAGACTAGTACTGGCTATGTGCCAGTCTCTTGAAGAGAGTTGTAGAAGCAATGTGCAACTGGGACTAAAACAGAGAAAATGAGCCAGGAAGCAGATTTTTGGATGGACTTAAAAGACAAAACAAAATTTTGCATCTCAAAAATCAAGATTTATAAAGGTAAATGCTTATAAATTTCATCCTGGTAGAAATCCAATATTTTGAGAGAAATTGGCACTTACTTTCATCTAAAATGCTGAAATAAAAATGAATATGGAAACAATACAGTGATATCAATCAATATACAATAAAACAACTATAATAACTCCTCCTGGCAGGGACTGTGCAATGTTTAGTCTCTCTTTTCCCCCGAAGTCTAATTAATGAAAAATTACAAAACTCTTTTAATAGGAAACATAGGAAAAATCAATGACTGAAATTGTCATCGATTCTATCTATTTAGGAACATTGATTTGAGAAAACACTAGACATTCAAAACTTATCAGAACCTCTGGTTCATCATCAAAAAGCTACTGCAACTGAATGCATGTATTTAATTTCTTATAAAGATTTTCTTTTCCCCTCACATTTCTTTGAGCATGTATTTGTGTAAGGAGGATGGAAATGACTGCAGTTCCATCCTATGGACCTCTATTAAAGACACAGCATACAGTAGCAGAGTCTCCCCGCTAAAAGAAGGTCTCTGGACTGAAAACACAGCTAACCTTGATAATCATGTCAGATTAAACCTGCTTTGCACTAGGAACTATTAATGGCAAAGCACTGATTTGTTTTTATCTACAGGACAGTTAGTTAATAAATCATCTACTTTACATGAATAAACAGCTTACTCCTCATGACACCAGTCACTGAAAGAAGAAAACTCATCAAGAAGGATATAATTCAATGAGAATATCATAAAAGAGTTCCAAGAAATTGGATGTGAATTGTGGATAACAACATCTCATCTCAGCCTGGTAACTTCTATTTCTTCACAGGCATTTCCACCACCCTTTTCAACAGAGTATAAAAATATACATTGGTTTATATTGCTTTTATCATTGAAAAATTAATTAACACTGTGTGCATTTCCCCTAATTGTCCTCTGAGCATTTCTGAGTACTTTATATGGATGGGCTGCTCCAAAGCCATATAAAACATTCAATGTCAAAAGAGAAAGCAAAGAAAACAGCTGCAAATCTTGATGGCTCTGTTAGAATGCCTCAGACCACACTGTTTGGAGCACTCTGAAAAGTACAGAGTATTTTTGAAATTGCAAATACTTTAGATTTTAAGAAGGCCAAAAGAGGCTAATGAGGCAAGTATGCTGCCAGTTTTTTTGGATTCAGTATAGTTCAATATCACTGCTGATAAATCTCACTGTACCCATTTTTATAAGGTTTTTGATCAAATAACAATGAAGAGAAGTGAGTTGACAATTTTAGTGTGTTACAGCAAAATCACAGCCAATGTTGCAGTGCTACCACATAACAGTTGCAATAGCAGTGCTTCAATAAAAGTACCTCTTTTTTCTTTTTTACTAGTGATGCACCTTTTTTTGGATTATACATTTTTTACATTTATACATAACAGCTGGTTTCAGTAGAGAACTTTTAGGAACAGTGATAATTACAAGTAAAAGGAAGAGAGTTAAACATAAATTAATAATTTATGCTCACAAAATTCTTTTGCTCTGATGATCCTGAACAAACAATAATTAATTTAGCCTCACAACACCCCTGTGAGGTAGGTAATTACTCTCAGGCCCATTTTATAGATGGGGAAACTAAAGTACATACAAGGGAAGTAACTTTCTCAAAGTCTGGGTACAGAATCCAGGTATCTGACAGTCATCTTCTGTTTCTTAGCCACCACATCACCCTTCCCCACTAAAATACTTCACTAAAATATGTACAAATACTGCATGTGTGCATGCACACATGTGTGACTAGCACTTGTGCATAGAAGTAACTCTGTGTTTCTGAATATTCATGTATCAGGATTTTAAATACATGTAAAGGATAAAAAGTGAAGATATCATGGATGTAGTGCAAGAGATTTGAGAACTAGCACTAGTGATTCTTTTCCTTTACAGATAAGCCAAGACACCATGAATGAGAAAATGGTAATAGTACTTTCTCAGTTTCAAAATAATTCATTTTAAAATTATTCTTGTGAGGAAATCAAAGGCTTCCTTTATTATCTGCTGGGTATTAGTAATACAGTTATGGCAATACCAACACATCTTTAGAAAACAGTGTTTTTAAGACATGACAAACCAACCTCACAGGAGTGCTGCATGAATCAAATTAATAAGCATCAGAAAAAATTATTACAGGCACTACATTGTGCTAAGTGTTAATTAGAGTATGAAGCTGTTAAATATTCTACCATGTTCCAAAAGACTCCTGCGATCAGAGACACAAATCACCCTGAATTAAATGTATAAAAGTAGCTGTTAAAGCATAAATTAGATGTGTGACCTTTGCCAATCAAACTAACCATGTGAGAGCAACCCCAAGCTGGAGCTTCCACCCCATTCCTTGTTCATGAAGCTGGTTTGCCACTCACCTGCCCTATACAAACAACTTATTTCAGATTTACTTCACAGGAACAAGTAAGATGTTAGCAATGTTATTTTATTCTCTGCTCCAGCTCATTTCCACTAGAAAAGTAAGTAGAGCTGGTGAGGAGGGAAAGCCCCTGGTGCAATGATCCCAAGAGTTTCCAATTCACAGCCTGTTTTGTACATGCACTTCTCTTCAAGAAATCCAGACTCAGATACATTTAAGACCTTGGATTTCCACAGTCTGGCATACAACAGTCAGCCAGGGAATTGCTTCTCTGTTAATAAGTTTACATGGCACTATACAACTAAATAGGCAGAAATTTTTGAACTATTTTTGTAATTCTTTTCCTGAGCAGTTTGCAAGTGCTTTTCAGAATCTTCACTCTAACTTTTCCACCTAGCTCCTTACAGTAAGTTTATAATCAAGATTTTCTTGTGCTTTACACATACATCCTATGGGGTTCATGAGAGCCTACAATACTACACTGAATTACTACATCCCAATCCACAGCATTTGATGATAATATACTCTGTATTCACACCTACATGGAAGAATGATTCCAGTGCATACACTGATTTTAAGACAGTTCTTTTCTATTTGACTAGCATTCATTGTTTTCTGTTTGCATATTCTGGACAATGAGCTATCTGTGTCCTTTAACAAGGTGGTGTGTGAGCTTGTCACTAGCATCAGTGTGACATTCAGTGAGTACAGAGTTATTTATCCTCTAACAAAGGCAAAAAGTGAAGAGATTATATAGGTTTCTGAGAAAAGCATCCTAATCCCAGGCAGCTGTGACACACAGGATGCCAGGCCTTTAAACTCACCACACTATGCTTGTTTTCCTACATGGCTAAAATAGACCACAGAGAAAAGACAAGAGGAGTGTGGATTCACTGCATTGCCATTCCCTGGGGATGCAGAGGTTGAGACTAGGAAACGCTGACCCAACTGACAAAACTGGGATTAGGAAACAAGGACCTGACTCACAAGCCTTTCTGCAGGCAGCTCCTCCAGAAGCCCTTCCCCTGCCCTCCCTGCAGAAAAGGGCCAGTGGTGGTAGGGGCTGAGAGGGACACCCTGTGGTGATGGGAAGGAAACAGGAAGCCCTAAATCCCTCCCCATCATCCCCATGACCCTTTGCATTGTCAAACCAACCCAAGCAGAAAAGGTCAGGCTGGGGTTTGCCCACTCCTGCCAGCAAGGGCAGATGCCAGAGGAAATCCCAAACAGGGATGCTGTGGGAAGGAGAGGCAGTGCTACCCAGCCCCTCCCAGAGCAGAACTCTGACCCACCCGGCACAGCTGCCCTCATAGGAAGTTTTAAAAAAATAACCATACAAAGAAAGCTGCATAAAAGAGGTATTTACACTCTCTGGAAATTTAAAAAGAGACAGGCCACCAGCCTAGGGTTTAACAGGATAACTCATCTGGCAGCTGCCATCATCCTAGAGGGGCTGGCTCAGGAGAAAAGAAAAGAGCAACTAAAATGACTGTCTGCAAGTGAAGGCACCTGGTCTGGAATAGCATCAAGCTGGTGTTTTTCTTTCACATGTGGTGGGATTGGGGGAGATACTGGTGCTGATCGTTTGTCAGGACTTGCTACACTTACAAGAGCATTATTGTATATTACAAGATATCCTAATTAACATTTTACTTCTTTTAATCCTCAGAAGGGCCTAAGACTAAATTTGTTAGATTGTCTCACACATGTTTAAGTTAAGAGCTTGTCTCAACTAGGAGTGCATTTGTCTCTTGCTCAGTCCTTTTCCAGTACAGAAACACTTGGGTGCCTAAAAAAATTGTCATTGTGATGAACCAACCATCTCTTCTGGTCTAGTCATTTTTGTAAAAAACACCTTTTTGGGCTGAAGTCTCCCTAGCCTTCCACTGAAGACCTCAATTAAAAATATAATTACAAAGTTACAGTCAATCATTCTGAATATAAACATAAAGAAATAGAGCATATACAGAAAAGAAACAAGATGGCATTGAAGGTGCCTAGGGCTACAAATTTGCTACTACAGTTTGAGTTTCAATCATAATGAGTTCCCAGGCCATAGAGTGAATACAAGACATATTATCCTTCACCCTTGGTAACTGATGACAGATGCTTTTTTCCACAGGACTGATAAGAAACCTCCTCTCCATCAGCATTTACAGCCATATTTGCAATTTTGGGACATCACCAGGGAAAAATAAAATGGTACAGAGAAGAGTCTTTCGGTTTTTGTGTTCAGCTGCAAATATCAGCTAACCAGGTAACTGTGCATCTCTCTGGAGTTGATGCTCAAAACCACGCCTGAGTGATTGCCTAGGAAAATACAGAAACAAAAGGCCAACATTAGTGCATTTCAGGTACTCCACAATAAATCCCCCTTTTATTGCAGAGACAAGTAAATTGCATAAGAGAGTGTCTTTATCAAACAACAGGTCAGGTGAAGGTTGGTGCAACAGCTCCATGTACCTACAGCACACTTTTGCACAAAGCTTTTGCTCATGGTGGTGGTTTTGTGGTGAATTCCTAGGGTTTCTATCCCAGTGACAGCATAAGTTGGTTCTCTTTGTGGCTTATAAAGGTGTAGTTGTCTCGAGGGGTGCAGGTGAGGGAGGAGAATGGAACCTGAGGCGTCCATTCGACATGCCACTGACCTGGGACTGGACACTGACCGGCATCAGCAATAAGGGAACTCTGTAGCTGTTCAAGTTGCCACTTCTCCCAGAAGGAGTCACTGCAAGGTAATGGTGTTGAGGAGTCCCAAGGTGGGGGTTGCGATAAAGTAGGCAACATAAAATATATAGAAAACAAAAGAAGTGGATGGGTGAGTCTGGAAATACTGTACTGTGGAAATTCAAAAGTTATGAGAAGAGAGAGAACAAACAGAAACCCAGGCCTGTAACTCCCTGCTGTGCATGGAGCAGAGGCGGCTCCTGACATCTCCCAAGAGGGAGGGAGAAAGCTCACCAGAACTAGAAGGGATCTCCATAGCATAGGAACCTTCTGCAAATAATGTTGTAAACCAGAATTTAATATGAAGCGGGGATTATAACGTGCTTCATACTCTAGCCAGATAAAATAGAGTATCATTAACAGGAATATTTTCTTGGCAGTACTGAGCAATACCGGAGCTAGTGGAAAGTATTGCAAATAACAAAACAGTAGAGCGAGCAGGAGTGTAGTTTCATGTATTAAATAACATCTTCTGTCTAAAAGCTGTACAGTACCTGACAAATATGGATGATTATGATCCACAAAAATGAGCTTTATACACTCTCCTGGAAAGTCTGCTGCTGCAGACAACCTCGCTGAAGCACAAATCACCTCAAAATCATATTTACATTCTTTTGTCATCAAAACATCATGATCTTGTACTCTTTAACCAAAAAATAATGCTCTGCTCAGATGGGAAGATTTTTGTTTTCTCTGAGTATCAAGTGCAAGGCAAGCAGAGATTAATTCTAAATGTGTTACAAATCAGGGTAGCATTTCTTTATTAGAGCATCCAAAGCTGACGTCTTTTAAATAAACCATGAGAGATTTTCCTACCATTAAAAAAAGTTATTCTTATCTACATTACTAGAGGTGTTTGAATGCTCCACTTCAATAGGCATGTCTGCAAGGACTTTGTTAGCATTCAGGTTCTCCTCTAAAGACTCTGGAGATGAGATGACCAAACAAATTTAACACAGACTTTGTTTTTTTGATTTTTGATTTTTTTTTTTTTTTTTTTTTTTGGAACTAACTCCAGTTAATTCAGGAGAGCAACAAAGGTTGTCTTGCAAAATCAGAATGGAAGCAGTGATACTCATATACAAGGTTGTCAAAGAAGAGATAGAAATACACAAAGCAAAGCAAGAGGCTGGATTCCTCCCTTGTGTTCAAAGCTAACTCCTCCAAGAACCTAGAAGCAGCACAAAGTTCAGCAAATGAAAATAAAGACATCGACAACAAACAAAAAAGGTGAAACCCAAGATAAAGAAATCTCTCCTCAGATCAGGTTCTGTCTTGCCCAGGCTACCTTGGTTGCAGCTAAGACACATCTTCCTTGGGGTTTATTAAGACATTATAATTGCCTTTCACACCATCAATCTAATGCTACAAATCCCAAAAGCTTTGGATCATCTGATTTATTTTCACAAATTTTCAGAAATGGTTCTGAGTGTTTCTAACATTGTCCTGCAATTTTCAGACTGTGACCTGAAAGCAGTCTGAAAACAATGTATTATAGATCAGAACTCCATGTTACATTAAAACTAACCACAGGGTGCCAGGATATATACTTCCACCTGAAATCATTTGCACTGAGAGATACTTACAGAAAATTTCCCTCATGGGTTCTTTATAACCACCTCATGAATACTAGAAAATCAACAACTAAATTAAGGAAGACTTATGATACTTCTTATACATGAATAAATTTAATGTTTCTAATCACAAAAACTTTAAATGCCATTGGAATATGAAGGCAAATAAAGCAGTGGATCTCCATACAATCCATCTGAAATCACAGAAGCATTGACTCTACAAATCCTTCCGGCCTGAACTCAATTTTCCACTAATTCAGGAGATTATTGAGTGAATTCAACTGTTGCACATTATATCCCATTCTACCAAATATAACTTATCTCCAAAATTGTCCAAGTCTGTCTCCTGACACTAAACTACTATCTCTGTAATCATGCTCTATATAGCACATCATCCATACATCAGCCTGTATCTCAAGCAAGCCAAAAGAAGGTGATTGAGATAATCCCTTGTTAGTGGTGTTACCATCTTCTTGAGACTGAACAGAAAATGAAAAAGAACTAAAATGAAAGCAAACATCAATTTAAAATCAACTACTTATGAAAATTTATAAGCTAAAAACGAAGTTACCTCTTGCGTTACCTAGTGTTTGAGAGTCCAGATCATCATCAATAAACTCCTCACCCTGGATGATGTTCTGGGTGTCCTCACTGTGATTAACAGGGCTTGTCATCTCCTGCTCTTTTTCATTGTGCATCTGGGCGTAGACATTTCTGCCTGGCAGTTTCCTACATGGGACAAGAAGAAAAATTTTGGGATGGAATTCTTTTGTGTCACACATACACTGGCATCAGAGCAAAGCTCCATCAGGGCAAAGATTTCCCAGAACAAAAAATCATTACCAATCCCATCCTTCCTTAATTTTGTGATCACAACCTAAACTTATCCACTCTTTGATCTCTGTCACAGTTTTATGTAACCACCTTATCAGGTTCTTCATACTAACATAATATTTAAGCATCAATTTCTAAGATTGACAGACAATGAGCAACGTTGAAAAAGATTACTAAAGCCACGGAAAATCTATCTTAAGAACTGAAGCAATAAAAGGGCCCAGTGGGTGCTCATTCTT
This sequence comes from Muscicapa striata striata, assembly GCA_030060385.1. Taxonomy (NCBI): domain Eukaryota; kingdom Metazoa; phylum Chordata; class Aves; order Passeriformes; family Muscicapidae; genus Muscicapa; species Muscicapa striata. Next base: position 1,344,440 of record JAREIS010000048.1, read on the forward strand.
GGTCCCAGGTGTTTTCACATACATGAAGCTGGGCTGCAATCATCATCACATCTCCCTCAGCATGTAGGCTCACACTGAAGTGTGGTAGCATCAGATGGCACTCACAGTCAATCAGGGTCAGGGAAAAAAGTCAGGAGAAGTCCAGGAGACAGGGAATGGGAAGGAGCAGAGAATGAAGAGCCAGGAGGCCAGGACCAAGGGGTAAGGAGTGAGAAGGTAAACAGGCATTGATAAGAGTACAAGACAGGGGAGATTGGTTAAGTTAAGCAGGCAGCACTGAAGGAGACAGTAGAAAGTTTGGACTGGGAATTTATGAATTAGACAAGCTCTACAAGAGATAATAATTCACTCACTCTGACTGGAATCTAGAGAAACAAAAAGCATCTTATTAAATGCCTCTAATGGACAATTAGCACCATGGCTGAGACTGAGAGGCTTATGACTTAATATTGATAAAAGCTTCTTAACTAGATTAATTTAAATTAGACTTTGTAAACTCAAAGGGAAAAAATCGTGGACTGCTAGCTTTGCAACAGATTTTATGGTTTAAACATTCCTCAATAGCCATAGCCTTTGTGCTGTAGCTGTGTTCACCTGCAGTCTGCCTAGGCACATGAGGACATCCTTTCCCAAGCACCAAGCAGACACTTCAGATTAGGGAGCTGCAGGCTCTAAACTCCATTTCCTACAGTGCCAGAAGCTGCTTGACAGCTTGAGCAGCATGACAGCAGATCATGGCTGTCAAAGTCTGTGCTTAAAGCCAGATTATTACAATGGGCAGACAACGAGAAGAAAAGGAAAAACAGGGTTGAACAGCTGTGGTTTTTGTTGAGCCCCTTTAGACAGTGAGAAAATAGAAAAAGTGACACTAATTTTTAGGCATCTCTCTAAAAGCAACCATCTCCTGCTCCATATTACAGCAGCAGTTTAAAAGCTGGATAAATACACAGATTATTTTCTCTAGGCTCTTGAAGATCTGTTTTAAATGCCATTTCACATGAAGGTTTCTTTAGCAAAGGGCACCATTTTAGTTTGAGATTTTAAAAAAAGTTACTGCAACAAACTATTCTGAAGAACAACTTCCATTGCATCAAAGTAATGAAAATAAATGGAAATTACAAATAAATTAAAGATGAATGAAGATAATCACCTCCCTTTAATCTGAACAATCCAAAAGATAAATTGAGTCCTATATATCTACACAAACACACACATCTGTATAGGTATGTGTATACACACACACACACACACAATTATATCTCTAAATAAAAATTAGGTATTTTATCCCATTATTTATAAGCAGTACAAAACCAAAAGGAAAAGGACAGGGATGGAAAGAAGGTCTGATGACACAATGCTGTTATTATGATCACTTCAACAGGTCTGAGGGCTCCTCCAACAGACATACACATAGAGCCAAGCCCTGCATCACTCTCTTTTCATTATATGGATTGTAAAAAGCCATTTTGCTAGAGGGAAGGACATTCCTCATTACCAAAACAAATACATTTGGTAATTAATTTTGATTTTTTTTCTCTAGGGCCAGTAATTCCAGACTGTTTTTTAATGTGTCTGGTAATGAAACTGGTCATGTGGAAAACTATTCTCTCAATCAGACCTGCATCAAACCTGTCAAACTGCTCACTTTCAGTCCACCATCAAATGCCTAAGGGAGACAAAACTCAGAAGAATGTCTCTGTAACACATCTGCAGAATTAGCACATATGTTTCTACAATAATTATAATAACCTTCTCAGAACTATTTCTGACAGATTAGAGAAGCATCAATGGCATTATCAAAACAGTTTTGACATAATAAAAACGTTAAGCATCTCAAACCCATATGGCACATCAGACCTTTGCAGTTAAGTAAAGGGAGAAGAGCTGCTAGTGTGACTGCTGCCTGGACCTGTGTGAAACCAGCTCAACCAAGTGTGTCTTTGGTGTCAATCCTGAGGCTTCAACTCACAGCTCCTGCATGACTTCCTAGTTAGAGATAACCATGAGCATAACATAACACATAATAAACATATTCAGGAAGAATGAAGAAACCTCTCAAATTCACAAGTAACCATTAAATGTATCATTGCTGAGAGCATTTCCTTATATTTTAAGAACAAAAAGATGGAAAAAAAAAGTGTGAGCTGTTATTTCTTGCTCGTCTTATCTTGCCCAATTCTGCTAAGAACAGATCCTTTGGGGAAGGTATAAAGCTGAGGTACTCAGTACTTCAACACTTTCCTTTGCTCCTTACACTTACATTGGAAAGATTGTAACATTGAATGGATTGGAGGAAGGAGAACATCACACACCTTGAGAAGACATGGACTGTAGGCATTAGACCTTCTATACATGACAGAGATCTCTCTGTGTTTCGTATTGGTTCAGTTTTTTTCAAGAGGCATTTAACACATGCTGGATATTCTGTTTGCAAGGGACAACCACACTGTTGGATGAAATAGGATGTGGATTCTGGAGCCTTGCTAAAGATGGGCCTGATTCTGGCACTTTTGCTTCTCACTGCTCTGACAGGCAGGAGGGAGGCTGCTACCCCTACTTACACAGAGTAAAACCCCAATGTACCCTGATGTGCTTTGCTCTTCTTCAAGAAGCAGTTAATGTTGAGTCCAATGTAACTGTTTGAAGCAGACAGAGCTGAAATTCTTGGGTCTACATAAAAGACTACTGTGAAAACATGACAAGACACGAAATTCGACCCAAGAGATTTGTATCAGCAGTAAGAAAATTGAAAGCACATTTAGAAGAACAGACAAGAAGATTATGTAATAGTTTCTTTGGGGGCTTTACTCTTCATCTGCACAATGCATGTGCTTCACATCCATCACTGGAGACAATTACCTCTCCCGAGCAGCGCTCCATGGTTTACATTTTGAGTTCTTTTTGTTTTTCCTGTAGCATTTTATTTCAATCATGAAAAAGAAGAAATACTATGCCTGCTTTAAGGACCATAAAAATACGAGCTAGAGAAGTAATTCTGCACAGCATTACTAAAGAATATCACAGCACAAGTTTTTCACCAAGCTCTCCAGGTCCCACACCTTTTAGAAGATATTCCAGGAAGTACTTTATTTTCCTTCCTTTATTCACAAATTCTAATCAATTCACACCCCAAACTGTTAGCACTTAAAAATGTTCAGCAGGAAGGAACAGCAGGAGGGGGATGCAATATTGATTCCTACTCATTTAAGCTCTAGTTTATTTGGCTTTCAGTTCCTTCTTTGTGGAAAAAATTATTCATTTGCCTTTATGAAACTTCATTTATTTTCCAGAGGCTTGATTAAAATTCCGTTTAGTATAAAAAATATGAACATATTCACATGGCAAAGAATATGGAATAATGTAGCATTCTCTTGGAACTTAAATAAAAATAACAACAATAATAATCCATTAAATAGAATACTTTATTGTGGTGTTGACTTTATTATCTTTGGATTAATGTTCAGATGACTGACTTCTTTGTGCTTTAAGGCACTCCTGATATACTTGCCTCTTTCATTTCCAAAATCTTTTCTGCATGCTATTACTTTGATTTCTGAGGATGTTTTTACAAAATATTATGGAACATTAAATTAGTGCCTGGTATTTTATCACTAAAAGGCATGGATTGGGACTAAGCTTGCTCTCATGGAACATAAAAGTAGTATAAGCAAGGTGGGGAAAAAAGATAGCTTTTCTTCAGAGACTGAAAATGAGATAGTAAGTCAATGAGGCAGAAAGATAACACAGTTATGCTCCAGATTGTGGAAAACACCCAGGAGGGGGTTCATTTACCAAAATTGGTACTTGATAGTAGCAGAAAAAAAGGAATACACACAAAATGGTATAAATCTGGGTGAAGAGGATTCATGGTGATTTGTGAAAACAATGTATACAGCTTTAAGTATACCAGCAGTAGTTTTGCATACAAAAAGATGAAGATTTTTATACTCCTTCAGAGAATCGAATTTGCTGCAATTAACCAGGTAAAATACATAAGCCCAAGAGCAAGCTATTTGCTCTGGTTTGGCTACTCTAATATCCTGCTACTATACAGAAATGAAAAATAAGAAAATGATGATTTCAGATCTTTCACTAGTATCATGATGATTACATGGCAGCTTTGATGTGGCTAAAATATAATTTTCCTTTCCTCCACCTCTCCTGGTGCAGACAGTGCTATTTCCCTTCTCTATACTGTTGCCCAGGATCCCACACCATAAAGCTTCTTCTGAGAGGATGAAGAAATCTTTTCTGGATGGCAGCTTGAAAACCACAAAAAAATACAAACATTGTTTCAAATGGAATGAAAGAAGTGTGTTTTTACTGAACCAAATCTAGTAAAGATGGTATGGTATAGAAAAAATATGTGCAGATCCCATATCCGCATAAAGAAATAGCCCTGGATTTTCCAAAAATATTTTCCAGCTGCTTCATATTGTTGTGGGCAAAAGAAGCAGCTGCAGTCCATTTTACCTGGATGCTTAAACAACTGGAGCATACTAGTGAGCATTGCAACATGTTGTTTGCTTGAGGCACCCTTTGTTTGGTGAGAGCAGAGCAAAGGCTCTTTACTCGTGGCTTGCCCAGCACCCACATTGCTGACAGCACTGCTCCCCCTGCACAGCCACAGCTGGCTCACCTGTGAGGAGTGACCCCTTGCTCCTCCTTGCCATGCTCAAAATTCCTCCCCTAAACTATCCAAACCAAGAGCTCAGACAAACAAAACAGCTCATCTGTTGAATGCCATTACAATTAGTTTTTTAAAACATTTATAATTTAAAATTCGTTTGCCATATACAGAGTAAAACCTGTCCTACTCTGAAGTCCTTATTTACTCTGATCACAAAGGATCAAACCCCTGTGTTTCTCAAAACATTTTGGCTTCTTCCTTTATTTTTTTATTCTTTTGTTTGAAGCAAACATGAACTATGCTTGAGATTGTCAGGAGTCACTTGATGAGCTCTGGAGCCTTCAGCACCAGTGTTTCAAGAAGGGGCTGGATGCACAAAGAAACCACCAGATAAAGTGGGGGGTGCATGAGGTTCAGGAATGGAAACATGAAATGATAAGTGCTTGCAATTTTGCAGCATGTAAAAACAGAGGGCAGCAGTCCTCCTATTTGGAAGTATTTGGGATTAGGGCATATAAGAACAGATGTGACCTTGCTAGACAGCCATGAAATCTTTGGTTATCCAGCAGATCATAAAATTTTTGGCTTGATCAGAGCAGTGAACAATTATACCATTTACATATTTTCTATTTAATGGCCATTCTTTGAGGAGAGATGAGGTGGAATTGGTTTGTACTATCCTTATAACTAATCAGCCAAAATCCCACTACCTCTACATGATCTGCCACTGTTTTTCCCCTAACCCCCTGTCTAATTAGAAGAAATACTCTTTTATTTTCTGCATATGAGGCATTGGACAAAGAATCTTATGCAGGATTATTTTTTTTTTAATCACAGCTGTCTCCCAAACTAATTTTGTTAGATTTACTTCTTGTCAAAGACACGAATTTTTTGTACTGAATATTGCAGTTTTCAAAAAATGAGAAATTAAATAGGAGCAGCAAGTTTCATTACTTATGAAAGATTCATTAAAAAAAGAGGTATTGGATTAGTTTCTGATGTCTTGTCAACACCATCTTTCATTCCCCAGCTCAGTCTGACAAAAATTAGTGTAAATTAGTAACCAAGTTCTTATGACATGCACTACATGAATAATTTGGGTAGGTGACCATGCTTGGGGAAAAGTAGCCTCAGAACTCAGAAAACTTGGGGCAGTTTGAGCATGTTTTGTCGTTTGTTGTCAAAGCTGTAGGTCTACACAAAAGCCTGAGATCTTCTCACCTTTTGTCATCACAAGTCCTGAACTCTGTCATTGCAAATAAATGACGTTGCTCTCGTGTATGAAGCTGTAACCTCCCTGTCAGTCCAGTTACCATCTGATTTTGCAAGCCAGTTTTTCCATCTTTGCAGGTATCAAACTAAACTTTGAGCCAGAGAACACAAAGAGAGAGAGCAGCCCAAGACATGTTCATACAATCTTTTGCAAACCATCTGTCTTGCATGTGCTCCAATGCCAGGTCCTGTACACCCAACCAGTGTAATAATAAAACTAGGATCAAAAAAAATTTCATGGGTGTAGGGAATATGGAGTTTTAACCTTTCTATTAATCTATATGAATGAAGGGAAAGCATCACCAAATATCTTCTATCTCCTCCTTATGTTTGTAAATCATACACCATAATTCTGGACAGTATTATCTTTTCAACACTTTACACATCTGTAATTTCTGTTTGGAATTAAATCATAATTTTATTTCCCCAAGTTATCTGAGTTACCATCAGCCAGAGTACTTCTGCAATTATCACCTAAAATTGCATACTTTTTATTGTCTATGACATTCTTTCAGCAAATTAAGTTTTAATACCCAGACATATAATATTGAAAAGTTGCCTTTATGCATTACAACTTGCAACTTCTTACAACTTGCAGTTCTATAAAGGACACTCATTTCTTAGCCTCAGCCCCTGTGGAGCAGTTTGTAAACTCATGTACTCACTGTACTGACTTTAAAGGGACTGTACTCCCAAAAAGTATTCCATGGGGATCCAGCAATGCATCAACCATCTCACAAACACAGGAAAGACTTTTTAAAAGGGATTAAAGATTTTGGTGGGACAGGAGTTTTCACAGGGAGCCCATGAGGAAAAAGTGATTTTTGAAACATAGCATTGATTAGGTACTCAATATTCTTTGAAGAAGAAATTGCAAATGAAGGATGCAACAAAAAAAAAAAAAAAATCATCAATTTTGAAAAGCTTAGCAGGAATATTTAAAAAGGATTCTTTCAAATATGTCAGAAACAGATAAGATACAGACTAAAATTGAATACTTCTGCATGGTCATTCATCAATGCCAACAGCAGATTTTAGGCTACTGACAAACTTCTGAATATATCTCACAATAGTCTTCACTTGCATCTAAATTACCCCCCACCCCCAAATGTAAATGCAAATGATTTTCACAAATCATATACAGAAGTGTGAGAAACATTAAAGCTCACAATTTGGAAATTGTACTATATTTTCCTCCTTAATAAAAGCTCTACTTACAAAGCAATGGTTCATTGGGTATTTTAGAAAGAACTCAAGGAAGGTTATGTTTTTATTCCTTTCTTGAATATTTTATAATTCTTCTACCACACAGTAATTTTGTCTGTTATTTAATTGCTCTCATTTAAGAGCTAATAAAATATACAAATCAGATAGCTTTTAAAAGATATCACAAGGAAGTTTTACTACCAAAACCATGAACAGAAAATCCTCCATTGTATTGTTATTGAAATAATATAATCACATCACATCAACCATTTTTGTGTTTTTCCTCGCTTCAGGCACCTAAAAGAGCAAAATGGATTTTTATTTCATTGTAGACAGTCTGATATAGTATTCTCTGCATTGTCCTTTAAAGCAATCAGTCACTATGAACTCTAAAAAACTTAGGTTCTTGAAGAAAAAGGGGTTTTTCTCTTTTGACATAAAAATACTTCAGCTAAACAAACTCTTACTTAATGCTAGCTACATTTACTGCTGTCACAAACTTAATGCTGCTCCTAGTTCAATAAGCTTTTATATTTTTAAATAAAAATCATCCTTTTAAAAATGAGGCAAATCATTAAGAATCCTCCCTGAGGAAGGACAATGGAGATGATGATGATGATGATGATGATGATGATGATGATGATGATGATGATGATGATGATGATGACTTGTTTCCAATATGCTCAAACCCAACAGCTTCTGAATGCCCCAGAGATCCAGAAATGCCAGTAGATAGACAATGATAGCACTGTCCCACGAACAAGAACAAACCATTTAAATTGCACAGCAGCTTGGATTAAAATCAATTGCAGACTAAAGATACATTGGACTGTCCAAGGCCAGCATTGTCAGTTTTGAGAATGTGCTCCACACAAGGGCCACTTGCAGAAATATTCCTTCCCTCCACACACTCTGGTGGCACATTAAGGCTAATCTGTTTCTGTCAGTCATTCTCCATGGCATTGCCTCAGCAATTAAAATGTAATGTGTGCAAAGAGAAGCCCCAGAGCATTACAGGCTTTGATAAAACTACTTTTTTAAGCAAATCAGCATTGCAGATTCACTCCTGTCCCGATAGTTTTAGCTTATTCATAACTGTTAGAAGTAATGAGAAGGGAATTAATCAGGAATAATATTTTAGTTCAGCTCTGATTCTTGATGGTATTATTTAGACAAACTGAACAAACTCTCCATAGTTCCCATACTGTTGGCATTTATCTTGGTGCACAGCAAGTGAAACAAGCATCAGTGCAGTACCTTGATGCCTGAAAAGTTCAGAAAAATAAAACTTTCAAAGTGGTATACCTCTTTCAATTCTTCAAGGAATCTTCTTTATAAATAGCAAATCCTCTCTTGCTAATCTATGGATAAATCTAATTATTAAAATGCATATATTGATTAAAGTTTACTTGCCTTTTGAACTTGTAGAGGATGAAAGCCCCAACTGCAACTAAACAAATAACAAAGAGAACCACAATAGCCCAGTAGCCACTGCCCCCTCCAATCCTCTGAGAGTCTGAAAAACAAATAAAAGAACAGTTTTGAATGTGTCCTTCCACATCATTCACATTTTTGAGCACTCTTTTCTACTTAATTGTCAGGTCAAAAACATTGGTCATTATTTTTGCACTCTTCACTCTGTCTGTGGCTTCTTCAGGAAGGCAAAATCACAAAATTAATTGATGACTTGTTACTGAGGGACAGAGGACCCATTTAAAAAAAAGAAAGACACAAACAGCAAAACCCAAGATCCTGAAGATTTAATTATTTGCATACTCAGCGGTTGTTTGAGATTTTTTTCAGAGAATCTGAAGTTATCATAGTAAAAATGATCACACATTTACTAAGTACATGCTTTGCAAAAGCAGGGCTGTATTAATTTCACAGATGGAGAAACTAAGCCTCTGAAAAACAAATGGACTCATCAAGGTCATGCACTGGTGAAGGCTGGAATGAACATGGGCTTCCTTCAAATCCCTTTTGTGTTGGCAAAGGAATGTCAGCCCCTTACACCAGACAAGGTACCACAGTGAGACTGTAGCACAATTCTACATTAGGAACTAGATAAAAGAGCTTTGTCTTCTACAGAGAGCTGACAGATAAAATATCACACCAGCATTTACATAAATTGATAGTGGCTGGCTAAAGCTGTTCTCCCACAACACACTGAAATAAATAAAGAAAGATGTGTTATGGGAGATAATACACAAACAAAAATTACAGACATTCTCATAAAAGATTCAAGTCAAAGCTGGATTCAAGTCAAAACATAATTTTAATGTCTCTCTGTTCAAAATACACACATGTAGGCACACATACTCTCTTCAACCAGTTTCCATCAACAGTGAAGCCAGGGAGGCAGGAAATGGACACAACAAATGTCCCACCCTGTTTCCCTTTGTTTTAAACAGAGAAAAAGCATAATTTATCTCAGGACAGGATTAGCAAAGTGGAGACCCTCCAGCAACCTTCCCATTAGTTGATCAGGAGATCAGAGATACATGGCAGGGATGCAGCAAGCTTTGTGTTATATCCATGTAGTTACAGCAGCAGAGTTAATGGCTGATATATGGCAAAGAAGTTCTGCTTTCTTAGCAGCCTAAAGTGTCTTTAGATCACCAGATGAATTTTTTGAAGCCTGGTTGGCTCCTCCTTCAGGGCACTACTTTGTACAATGGAGGTTATTTACTTTATGTGTGGTTACACAGGAAAAGCAAGGAGCTTGTGGTACAAATTTCAAGATATGACAAAATGGAAACATTAAAAAAATATTTATTTGGTTTTGATTGTTAATAATGACCAAATGAAGATGTATACATACATACATGTATGTGTATATATGTAAACATATATTTAATCATATATATGTGTGTCTATTTGTATGTAATAAGTACCAAGTATATACATATGTGTTATATGTACACATATATATTGACATAAAGATTTTTTCCTTCAATTATTAGAACTTGAACAGGCATCCAAAAGCTGATCTATTGATAGCTTTTAAAATATATTTACCTGAATCGGAGTCAGCTAAAGTCACTAAGACCCAGTATCCTCCCCTCAGAAAGAAACTGATGTTGTGTGCATTCAGGGCCTGCTTTATAGCTGCTATTCTCTGGAAACACAACAGAGAGAATGTCAGTTGTTTTGAGCTCTGTTCCACTTTGAGACACCCAATGTTTTAAAAAAGAAAACCTCTGGTTCTTTAAATGGTGAAAGCACTTGTCAACGATGAGCTGAAATCTAAAATAAATTCCATATTTAAAAACTAAGCAAAATTTCAGAAGACATGTGAGCTGAAAATGTCACAATTTTATAGGCAAATCTTTCTTTTTGATTACCCAAGTCTTTATGTTTACCCAGTATGTGACAGAGAGCAAGCAATTTGCACACGCCATTGGGTTTACCTGGGTCATAACTCACACAATGCATAATCTGTATTAAAAATCTCCCATTCTTCTAACCTATCAGAAGAAAACCTGTGATGTCACTTTGGATTTCTTGCCATGAAAACTAGCTACTATTTAACAATGAACTGCATGTCATAATTTACCTTACCTCCTTACCTACAATGGAATGAATTCCATTTTATAGCTAATTTTTAACAATACTCCACAGAAATATATACATTCATCCATGTGGAAAAAAAAAAATCAGTATTCTTCCCATTTTCCTCCAGTGGATAGAGCATAGTGAAATATGGTCTCTCATATTTTTATGGAGCAGAATCATTAAATATACACTCACATCCTAACCCCAGATGACAAATTGTCTGAATTATACTTTCTACTTGCTTGTGTCTTCAACATGGTCAATTTTCTAAAAGATCAAAGATAGTTTTATACTCTATGCCTTATAATTTGGGACATAACTTCCCAGAGGATGCCAAATTAGAAATTTCCTTTATATCCATGAAATCTTCACAAGTAACTCCTTTTACTATATTATCAATTATGGTGCTCATCTTTGACAAGCTTTTGAAGAATAATGGATAAAAATCCCTGTAGTCCCTCTCATATTATGGGCAGACACTATACAAAAGTCCAAATATCATCATTCTTTTTGAGGAATATCTAAATTCTGAAGCTATTGCACTGACTTTATTAAATTTTTTAATGTGGGAATGACTCAATGTAAGGGTGAAGTGAGCATGGCTTCAGTTATTTCACAAGACAATTACAGCAGACAGCTCCTAAGTATTTATCTTGTTGCCCAAAGCCTGAAAAGAAAATGGATATGACAACTCCACTGATTAGGAGGCTTTAAAGTGATGCTTCTATCAATGAAATAAAGTTTCTTTGTATCGATCCAGCTTCATTCATGTGTTCATAGTGTACAGTGTAAGAGAGACAACTACTTTAGGTTAATCTGACTTACAGCCAGAAAAGCAAATTTCTGAGATCCATAACTTTTGATTCTTTATATTTTCCTGGCAGGTTGGTACAGAACCCAATATTTGGTGTAGTTTTTGCTTAAGTGATTAAGACTTTTTTGTTATTTAACTCCCCACTGCTGGATTGGTACCCAAATCTATATGAACAACATGTCATCAGGTCAAAAATTTGAATCTCATGTGGATCCAGCCAAAGGTTCTGGTTTATTTATTTCACTGACAGACTGATGTTTTTTTCAGTGCTCACAGTTTTTGGTTTTTGGGTTTTTTTCCCCTGCCCCAAGGTATTTATTTAGCATGGTGCTGCCACCTCTCCAGCTTTTTGCAAAACAAATGTGGCCTTTGGAGCTCCTCTCCAGACTTCTTAAGTTAAGGTTCATATACCAGCATTTGAATTTTCCACCTTCTTTTTCTACATCCTTTACAATGACAATATTTTAAAATCTGGACACAATGGCTCCTGCGTTATAAGATTTAAAATAATGAAAAATAATGACATTATTCAACCTCTTACCCACTTATACATCTTGGGTTCTGACTTCCTTTTTGCCAAAGCAACTCACTGGGAATTTTTGTGCAGTAGTTTTTCTGGAAAGAAATCTTCCTCAGAGCCCCTGTCTTCCAGATTATAGTTTAACTGCACTTTAATTGACTCTTTCAACTGGACTTATCCCACCTGACATTAGATATGCAATAGATGTGCATAAATTAAGCAACCAAGTCTTCTCTGGAGTCAATAATTAGAATGGAATACTTTTGAAATTTCTCTGTTCTTGAAAGCAGGTTAAATCACAGTCAGCTTTTATTTCTCCCTGCATATATTTGAAACAAAAAGGGCTCTTGTCAGAATGGAATAAAATTTCAGAATTTTCCAATGGGCTCCTCCTACTGCACTGCCAGCTAACTTACCATTTTTGTTATTGATGGCTACTTTCATCAGTAATGATTCATATTCTGCATGACTAAACTAACAAACAGTATCACATCCCAACACTCCCTGTAAAGCACCAATAAAAACTCCAGCAAGCAAGTGTTCTCTGCCTGAGCAAGAAATAACTAACTGCCTCTAATCTTTCCGAAATAATGGAATATTCCCAAATCTAAAAGGTTTTCAGCTGAGAACAAAGGGGTTCTCTTTAAGGAAAGACATTTTATAACTAAGTTAAGGGTATCAGGGACACCTCCTCAAAATGTGCAGAAAACATTGTGCATTGCTGAGTCCTTACAGAAGTGTCACAACACTGACTTTGAGAACTGGTACGAGCAGCGAGACAAAGCACATCCTTCCAGTGATTAATGATAAAAACCTTCAAGATTGTCTTCTAGTAACAGAAGGGAATGTAAGGAATCTTTAAACATATGGCAATAGGAGTATTTTCTAGTTGACTTACCAGAAGCTATTGCTTCTAAGTTTATTTATATAGAGTATATTTTCAGGATATTGCTCAAGTCAAAATTGATTCTGATATAACACATTCTATCAAAATTTTTGCCATTCAAGTCTAAACCAACAAACTTATATGCTCATATCAATAGCTAAAACAATGTCCATTAGCAATAATATAAAAACAGAAATGTAGGCAGCTGTCATAAGAAGACTGGTTGTACACCTCTACAGCACTGTACTCTATAAAACAATTGGTGTTGAGATGTGAGACTGGTGCACCTGGCTCATTATCTCTGCATAGCACAGGCTGCTGTAATTGCTCCTGTGTCCCTTGTTCCTGCTCCAGCCCTAGACACCATGGGTCTGACCTGGTTCATCCTAACAATGTCAGAAATGTACACCTATTTTCTAGATTATACAATTACTTTCTCCTCCCTGTGCTCCTCTAGTTCTCTCTACTGGAGAACTAATTACAAAACTGTAACTACTACTGTGACATCTGTATGGCCCCACTGAATGGAAGCTTTCCTAAATATTTTCCAGGATGTGATTACTTCTCTTTATGCTTTAAAGTAACTCACATGATGTTACATACACAAACATGAGAAAAACCTTGAGACAGCATTGATTTTTTAACTGATACTCTTTAAGCTGCCTTGAAGGACAGCACTAATATAGAAATTGAGTTTTAAAGGGAATTAATACTCATAACACTTTACACTGAAGTAAAATGTTTGTACAACCAAAAGAATCTAACACCATTAGTTTCCTTAAATTATTGAACACATCCATTCCCCACAGGCTCGGAATAAGGAATTTCTTTCAGAAGCTTCACCTTGTTTCTTCAAGAAATGGAAATTTTCAAATAATTTTGAAGTGGTAATATTCCCCTGGCTGAAAGGCTTAGTTCATGAATGGATCTCTACAAAAGAAACAACCTGCTAAAATTAAATATTTCCTGCAAAATAATTAGGAATTCAGAATCCCACGAATTCTCACTGTGATTACATGGGAGAACAGTAAGGGTTTCTGCCAAAAAAGTAGAAAACTTTGTGCATCCACACCATAGTCTGTACATTTTAATGTCAGACACCTGTTCAAGCGCTTGGACAACTTCAACGTGCTCCTTCAGACCTTCCAAAGGTTCTCATGAACTCCAAACAAAATCTATTTGGTTTATGTTAATATGAAGAGCTTTGTCTTACCTACTCCTTACCTTGTCTTAAAAAGCTGTAAAATGCCCTCCTAAACTAAGGATACCTTACACTGATTCTTTGTAACTGGCAGGACATGAACTGCAATGTACAGGCACAGAGCTGGGATTTGTTCCTTCTCTATCACAATAAAAGGACAAATATAATAAATTGTTAAGTGCCAAACAGTCTTCTGGTGTCCAACTGCCATGAAGTATTTTACTATGGAAGAAACATGGTTTGAAAACAACTAGGGAGAAACGAATGTCTGATTTTCAATCCTATGTTCACTAGATTTGTTTCTTACCAATTGAAAAGGACATTTTCTTACAAGGTCAGAAAATACTTGCTTGATGCTCTTTACATCATGGGTCAAAGACTAAGATACTGGGATTGTTTGGACCTGAAATCTAATTTCCTTCTGAAGACAGTGCAGAGACTCTTTGCTCTATTGGATCTTCACAGAATGACATGCATCACTGCTGTTTCTGTTTAAAAGACAGACCAATATTAAATATTCTTGGGAAATTCATTCCAGAAAGAAGTAGATTATAAGACAGCTGGTCTGCAGACTGTCAAACACAGCAGACATAGCTGCTGTAGCATTCACATGTATCTTGTCAGGTGGGAGTGAGATCTTTATATAGGCAAGGATCACCTCTTAATTTCATAGAAAGACAATGAGAGTACAGCCACTTATTGCAAACCAGAATGAAGACTGTTCTAGGCAGATGTGCATTGCTCTGGTTACCTTATCACTAGTTATGCTTCTCTTCTTTTTTGGTTGATTTGCTGGTAGTAGCACATGCAAGTCAGCAGCTGTGGGCAGACCAGGTTTCACAACTGTCATGAGTGTTTCTTCAGGTATACTGGTCTCCTGTGAAGACAACAGAGGCACACTTTGTGTTTTATATAAATTACATCAATAACTCCACATATAGCTTTTAGACTTCAGTGTTCAGATCCTTAATATTTAAAGGGAATTCCACTAGAAGCTGAAACATGAACAAAGCCAAACATAAATGTACTGAAACATGAGTTGCTCTTTGAATATTGGAAGATCTAAGTGTTGTTATCATATTAAAGTAACTCAGTGGCATCGCAAAAAGAAGCAAAACAAAGAGGTTTTCAGGTTTTATCAAAATTCTGCAATGGCTGAACATTTCTAAGGTAACATTAAAAAAATCCTAAGTGATTTAGGATCCTTTGTGGGCCACTGAGACACAGGATAGACTTAGAAGCCTGTATTCATTATAGCTAACTTTAGCTTTTCAAGGTTACTTAAGAAGGTGCTTAATGGACAGAGAGAAGTCTTCCAATGTGAGACTAACATTCAGGTTCAGTTCCTGAAATTGTAATGAATATCTTCATTCCCTGCTGAAAGTCAAGTGCATCTCTTTGTAAAACAGTCTGGCTTTTAGTCCCAAATTTCTCCATGTTTTGTACAATGCAGCCACACAATTTAACAACTATACCCTGCGCCTTTTCCTTAACCTTCCTCAAACAGATGCTGAAACTCCATTAAATTGTTGAGATACTTTAGTAAATATTTTAGTAATTATTAAAATGAGAGAGTTATTTTATAGGGAAGAGTCAAATATTTTTTGACTGACACCATGGAACTCATTATGGAATGAGTTTAAGTAGAAAAAACCAAGAAATTAACTTGCCATTTGATAAGAATCTCAAAAAAATAAAAGCAGGAACTGCGATAAAGTCAAAAAGTTTAGAACCTGATTTGTACAATTGCAAATCCAGGAAAAGCAAAGTGATTTAAAATTCAAATATTTTATAAACCATATCAAGCCTGCACTTCAGTGCTACTGCCCTCATGAAAGCCATGTGTGCACCCTCAGTTGCTGGCAGGGTGTGTGCCTGAGGAACTCTCCAGCTCAAAGTTTCCATGAGGTGATCTATTGCCACAGCACTACTGCATAGTTTGTATTTGATTTAACCTACAGGATTCAGCTGTTCCCAATCCACATTTCTTTTGTGAACATCCTCTAAATACCAGCTGTACAAATTATGTGCCTATATATTATACATAATTTTCAAAGTTACAGAACATGCACTGTAAATATTTTCTTTCTGCTTTGTTTTTACACAATGATGATGCCTTTTATATTAGTTTATATATATTATATATATATTATATATATTTTATATATATTATTTTACATTGCTTAGCTTCTAAATCTATCACATTTAAGCTACTTAACTCATCCTGCTTTGGAGTCAGCAGTGTTTGCTTATATGTCTATCCCTAATCCCAGAGAGCAGTATTTAGTATTAATTGCCAATTAGGCTGTGTTAGACCTAAACTGTCTGTGTTACAACATCATCGTCGACAGCTTGCACTTAAAATGACACGAGGCTCAGACTTGCTTGAAATGTGGCTCATGAGGTTCACTTTATTATTTTGCTCTGCCTCCATTTTAAAATACCTTCTAAATGAGAAGGTATTAACTTAACCTTCAAGCTTTATGACTGGTGAGGGAACACATAAGGACCAATGTGAAAGAGCACCTTGGCGAGAAGTCGCGTCACAACCCGCCCAATGTCTTCCCTCCACTCCGGTATGTCAGGGTTGTACATGTCCAGGTGCTTTGTAAACTTCAGAGGAAGAACATGAAAATGATCTAGGAAAACAAACAGAAACAGCAAGAAATAAACCAGATTGCAAAAGGGTTTGATGGTTTGATAGAACTAAAAGGTAAAAGTCTCTATTTAGCACTTTTTGCTGTGCAGCGCTGCAGTATCCAGGACCCCTGCTGCTCTCTGTTGTCAGGCACTCCATTTCTTTCTGTATTTTTACCAACATCATCAGAATTTTGCCCAAAGACTAAAAAAGGAGGAAGAAAAGGAAATAAAGCAGATTTACTTACATGTTCTGGGGTCATAATGTTCCAAATAATTTTCCCCTAGGTCAATGAGGGAGTATTAAAAAGAAGCCTTTTATTTGAAATGATAATGTACCAATGGATTTTAATCTCGCTGAATCATAAGCATGTGGGGGTTTTTCCTCTACATGTTTCTGTTTTCCATATAAAATGAATACGTTACTCCATAGATTAGATATGAAAATAAGAACAGAAATGATATGACAAAGGCTAAAAACTTCCCTCTTTGAAGAAAAAAAATAAAACAAAGGTACACCCACAATGATTCTCTGGATATTGTAAAAAAAATCCAAAATACTAGAAAAGGGTTGATCCCCAGAAAGTACTGTCTAAAATCTTCCCTTTCTCCCTACGGGATTCTTGGATGAAAACCTAGTGAACTTAATGCAAAGAAGGGATAGAGAACCTCTGGAATGCACAAGTCAAACCTGCTTCCTCCTAATATTTCCAACAGAATTTTATTTTAACATGGCTTTCTTTTTCAAAAGTTGCTTTATTTTCCTGATGGCCAGCATTTTCATGCTCTTGATATCAGGATTGGCAAAGGGAGCACTGGAATGATAAAGCCATTGATGTAGTCGCACTAAGAGGGTTATACTTCTAAAGATTTCTAAAAAAGCTGATGTATTTATAAGTGGTAGCATAAATGTTGTATCCATTTATCTTAGAAAAGGAGAAGGTTCATAAAAGCTCCATTTAGCATAAGTAGGAGTTTTGTCATTATTTCAAATTAGTAAGTGTACTAAAAGCAAAAATAACAGAATCTTCTTCAGACAATAGAGATGTATCACATCTTGTACTGCATGATATCTGAAGGCTTTTAGCTCTGCATTAAAATAAAAGCTTTTATACTTATCACAATTCCCACATGTGACAGCACAAATACAAATGCAAATAATTTCCCAGCACTACATTTTCCACAGTATATTATGCCTTGTCACCACATCATAAAACACAAAAAAGCCACACCAGGGCTCAGTGTGGAACAAGAGCTGAAGAGTTATTTAATAATTACAGCAGAGCTATATTTGATCCAAAATCTCAGCTAAACATCAAGGTAACAGTGACATATTGTGATAAAAGGCAATTATTTGACATAGTTTTCAATGCTGAGAGCATATACCTAACAAAGTTTTCTCTATTTTTTCAGAGGTATTTAGACTACCTTACTTACAAATTCTGGGAAACTAACTAGTCACTTAAACACATATAGCACCTGGGAACCACAGCAACAATTAAAATAAGCAATGGAAACAAATTGTTTGAGATTGAACCTCCCATACAATCCCACTGTTCAGCTTTGTGGAGTTATTTAGTGACCATTCATGCTTTTAATTATAACAATTAAATACAGAATTGGATATAATTTTACATTAGCTTCACTTGCTGTAGGGCTGGTTTTAGAGGTCCAATAAAAATACATATGAAACCAAAAAAGGAAAAAAGACAAATTTCTCACCAAAAACATGAACAACTTTTGAGTCCTGAAGCATAGAACTCCCACAGGAAACTTGTACTGTAACTCTGATATCACCTGTCTCAGCAAATGTTGTCACCAGAAAACTCTCCAATGTAAGCAGTGGCTTTAAAAAAACAAAGAACAGTTGAAAATAGAATTTCAGCAAGAACCATGAGAACAGTGTTGGAAGAGAGACTTGTTAAAAATACCACAAAAAAAATTACACAGAAAATTTAATTTTTTCAATATTTTATCAAATTAATCAAATATAATTTTCAATATAGAATTTTTCTTTCCTTAAAAGCATCCTATATAATCAGAATAGCAGCCAGATGAGGAAAATATTTATTTTAGACTATTTGGTTGAATATTAGGTTTTCAGTCAGATCCCACTAGAATTAATGGAGTCTGAGGGAGACTCAACAATCTCTAAAAGATTATATGAAGCAAGTCTTTTGCCTCAAAAAATGTAGGTTATGTCAGGGTCAAAAGGATTAATGCTGACAACTTAGAGCACCAGCCCACAGTAACCTCTAAGGTGGAGCTGAGATACTCTGTTCCCTTATCACATCCTTCAGAATCACAAAACCCATCCCAACACCCTGTGCCTGTTCTTGCAAAGTCAATAATGATGAACAGACACAGGCTGGGATTATGGTAGACAGCACATTCAGAAGAAGAAAGTTCACTGCACTTATTTGAAGCATTCTTCTGTCACACTTAGTCTGCGCCATAAAGAAAATATTTTAGTTACCTGTTATTGAAAAATTTACCTTAAAATAAATTAACCCAGGTATTCAATAAATATTCCCAATAGAAATACTTGGATATTTAATGCTCTAGGACATCTTTATATAGACTTTGATCCCCAAATGAATAACACTAGATTGTTTGAGTGCTCTCAATGTTTTGATATCCTTTAAGATAGCACATTTATTTTTGATATGACAGCTATTTTAGACTCCTAGAAAAAATATTTATTTATACAATGAAAAAAACCAAACCAACTACCTTAATTTGTTTGTTTGTTTGTTTGTTTGTTTGTTCAGCACTTAAATTTACATCACATTATTAGCTTGGAAGTGCATAAATCCATGTTTTATCATTCACCAGTTATGATCCCAAGCCCATCTCGTTCTAGTAGCTGATTATTTTTCACAGGTAATGAAGTAGAATAAATTGTTGTTTCCCCCAATGAAAACAGTTCAGAAATTAAATGAAAGGGGCAAACTTAACTGGAAAGAGATTGAAATACTTTCAGTCAAAACCATTTGTGTACCTGAAGATTGTTTCCTATCCACCAGTAGAAAACTGTCAAATTAGGGTTCTTAGGCAGTATGATGGCTGTCAGGTTCACCTCCTGGTTTCTCCCAATGACTGGAACCACTTCTAAATTTAAAGCCTGGAGTGGAGCTGAACAAAGTTCCAAAAATATCATTGAACAAGAATCCATTTAGTAACATCTCCTTCCCCAGAAACTTCCCACCTGTTCACCATAATTATGGTCCTGAATTTATTTTTCCCACTATCCTTTCCTCCCTCTTTTACATCCATGTTGAAAGCTATGGACATAATTGGAAAGACCCAATTTCAACCAAAAAACATCCCCCATATCACCCAAATCCCTCAAACAAAACCTTATAGCAATAAGACAGATCAACAAAATGCACTTCTCTCATGCCCATTCTTTTCATTCATGTCCAATTCTAGAACACATGAGCAAATACTCCAGTTAAAAAGTGTAAAAAGCAATCTCAGCTTTTTTTTCCTTTTTAACTTAGTAACAAAAGATCAAATAAATAGAAATCTAACAAATCTCAAATTGCTAAGGGAAAAGCAGAAAACTGAATAAGAATGCTGCTGACTACTCATTTTCATTATAAAATATCAGCTGCTAGGCTCACACCACACAAAAAATCTCATTAATGCATGCTTTAAAATAGATGTGTACATCAGGGAGCATTTATATACAAATCAAAATGGATAACCTCTGGACTCCAAAATGTGCCTTAGAGTAAGTTTATTCCTTTCTGAACTACCAAAACCATAAACATTATTATTTGTTTAAAAGAAATGCATCATTACAACAGTTTTATCTGCTTGTAAGTGTTGTGTTTATTAGCGTTTTGCTGTTTCACAGTACTATAACTGTGTTGAAAGAAAATCTTTCCCTCAGAGGTTTCCCAGTATATCTTTACCAGAATGTCTGAAGGTAAAAGCTTTTTAACAGTAAATGTGATAATTAGAATTTCTTCACCTGCACCAATCACCTGGGATAAAAAACCACTGTATAGCTCAACATTCATTCATTACATGGAATGAATAATAATCCATCCATTTCTGTTCCATTCTAAATATCTTTTAACCCATTCAAAGGTTTTTCATCACTGCAAACTTAAAGATAATTAACACTGGTCTAAAGTATTTCTCTTATTTTGTATCAGGGACTGAGTCATTGCTTGTTCACTTCTAATTCACTTTGACTGAGCTGACTGAACTTTTGAGAGCGAGTTGTCCAAACTCCTTTTCCAGCTCACTTCACCTGGTCTGTGCAGTGCTTCATCTGAATGTAAGGCTCTACTTTCACTCTGCATTTTCTCCAATAACTCCTTAACCACCTACATGAATTCAACAAATGTTGGATGCTTTAACAAATTATTTCTCCAGTAGCTTCTAGAGGAGTAAAAATGCTTCTCCAGTGATGGTGTTTTGAAGAAAATTCAGAAATGTTAGGAATTTAATTAAATTTTTTCTTCCTAGACATAGATTTTTCCTTCTGGAAGGATCTGAGAAACATTTTTGCTTTACCCATAAATTCATGTTTCCACAGAGGAAACTGGTCACTTTGAGATATGGCTTTGCTCCTGAGGAAGATTACTTTCTTTTCCAAAATCTTTAGAGGCCAAGTTTTTGGTACTTGAATGATGACTGTAATTTTAAGTTTATTGTTTCTATATAGTAAAGAGCTGAGAATAATTACTGCAAATCCTTCTGCTTGTCTCTGTCACACAATTCCATAATGCATTTGAAGAAGCTTCATAGCAGCCTGAAGTGTGTTCAATTAAGACTGAAGTTAAATTATTTCTATTTAACTAAATTAAAAATTCAGTAGTTTTCAAAGTTCCACACTATAAAGGTCATGGTTTCATGAAAAATAAAATGTATGCAGCATATGTATTAATGTATGCAGTTCTTCTTCAGTCCTTTATATTCTGAGTTCTTGGGTCTTTACAGTTGCCAACTCACATTTATGCTAATTGTAATTTATAATTTCTCTTTCAGTTCATTAGAAAGTTGCAGATTGTTTAATCTGGATCAGAAAGATTAGGATGACAGGCCAAAATTATTATAATTATCTTGCATTACAGAGTATCCCATAGCAACCTGGCAGAAGTCAAAAATATTTCCTCTACCATTTACCTCTGAAAAAATTCCCTGGAAATAATACATCAGTTGGAGACTTCTGACTCCTGAAAGCAGGATTCTATAGAGATTTCTGCTTTCATGGTATTCCACAGTGAAAAATGTCCCTTAATGGCTATTAGTGTTTCACTAAAATGCAGAAATTGCAGCTTAATTAGTGCCAAATAATTTCCTCAAATCTTGTAATTTACGTAAAAAAATTAAACAGAGCAAATCACATGGAAAGCATTTACTCAAGCAGGCTGTGTAACACACTTCCATGAGTCTGCTAGTCCCTGTGCAGCATCCAAGGCAGGCTCAGGGAGGGATCACATCTGCCCCAGTGCTCTGCTGCCTCTGCACTTCAGCACCCAAGTCCCCCTAATCCAGTCATTTACTTGTGTAAAATAACTGTTTTGTGCAATTTTAAAATCTGCTGCACAAAAGAAAATCAATATCTTTTAGTTTTACTGTCTATCCTAACACAGGCCATATTAAAAGTACACTTTGAGAAAGTCTTCTGCTTTTTATCAGGGCTTGCTACTGCTTGTCATTCTCTGAAGTTATTCTTGTTATTAGAAGTTATTCTTGGAGAGAAAGATGTCACACAGAGTTTTTTTCAGTTCATTGCTTGTAGAGATCCACTATTTCTTTGCCTACTCCACTCCTCAGCACCTAGAAGCTTCTAAAAAGTAATAGTGAAGCCCTAAGTAATTTATCTGAGCTCTCTGGGGTTGTCAAATGATTTAAAAAAACAAACACAACAGAGAAACCGATAATGAAACTGAGGTGTAAAATTTGATTTTGATTCTTTCTGCTTGATATTAAAAGAAGGTTGGTCTTTAGCACCAATGTGTTTGGCTTCACCTGCTAATCAAAGAAGAATTGGAAACTCTGAACTCAAGGACACTGACTAGCAAAATAAATAAATATCAGCAGTCACTAGACAAGCTGACATAAAGCAGATGGCTCTGTGCACAACCTGGTATATGGCTCCAGTGATTTCCACTGCTTTGGGATTAGGATGGAAGACACACCCCTCACAACAGAGGGAAACAGACACCTGGAGAATGCAAGATGAGTATCTTTTCCTTTGATGTTACTAGTTGCTGAATTTTTGACGCATCTGAAAACAGGCAAGAGCTGTCTTGATTCTCAAAGGAAGAGGAAAAATCAGTTCCACTTTTGAGTTCTCTTCTTCATTGCATTTATGAGAAGACTGAGGTACATTAAGCTTGCAATGGTGCATGATATTCCCTGGGCAGTGCTATTCTTTATTTTATATCTGTTTGATTGGGGTTTTTCAGTCTTAATTAAGGAGAGGAAGAGAAGTATAAGTCAAGTAATACTGCCTGCAAACATGAAGTCATATCCAAGCACCATTTAAAACTCTATGAGAATAAACTACCTAACATTTAGATTTAGAACCACTGAAATTTTGACTATATTTTAAAATCATACAAGAGCTCATATGTTTACAACACTTCTGTTAACTTGCTTTCCACTGCACCTGGAAGCTTTACAAAGACATAGTTTGAAGTATTAAATTTTCGCTTCTAAGGCTGACAAGCGGTTTTAAATCAGGAAGATGGATCAAATCTGAAATTTATACTGAAGAGTGTTTGTTACTTAAAAGACTAATAAACCACCCTTTGCCAAATCCAAACAAAACTAATTCTGACCTCCTACTGGATTAGGTTTACAAGCCTCTGCATTAACAACACACAACACTGCAAGGATATTGAAAAATTATGCTTTCTCCTAATTGTGACTAGTCATTTTCTTTCCTACTTCAGAGGTGGCATGAGGTTTTTGCACAATGGCACAAGGAAGAAAACCAAAGATTTACAGTTGACTTGGACGAACACCACAGCCTCGTCATGGCCAGCCACGTTCTCAGCCTTGACCGACACCCGGTAAACGCCAGGGCTCTCGTAGCGGTGGCGGATGGGCTCTCCAGTCATGGTCAGGTTCACATAGATGGCCTTAAAGCCGTCCCCAAGGTCCACCTGGTATTTGGTACTCAATACATCCCCCTAAAAGGAAAATACATCAAGAGTATCTGAAATGGCCACAACCAAAATAGACAGGACACATGTTCAATACCTTTTATGGAATCAGAGCAGCATTTTCAGGCCCAGCCAGACACCTTGACCCAATTGCAGCAGCTGCAGTAAAACCACTACTGCCATGGCCATTATATCAGTGCAACAGATGCTGTGTGCACTAACAGAGATAAAAACATGTTTACAGAGCAAGGTGCTACCTTAATATTATATACTCCAGACCACCAACCAAGTCGTATGGCACAGAAACCATCACTCTTCTCTTAATGCAGCTGGACATTATGTAACATAATGGTGCAGGGCAGCCCCAGGTTCAAAGGTGATGCTCATGTGATTGTAAGAAACTGAAGATTGCTATTTTAGCAATTTAATACTCATCCCACGAGCTTCCAGCCTTTGCAATTACAAAGAAAAATGAATTGGCTTAGATGTTCTTCACAGCACCTTCCAGCCACACCTTCTTAGTGTCAACCATGGGGCCTTTAAGACCCAAGCTGGGATCTTCACACAGAGCTGTAGAGCATTACACTGAGCTGCCAGCATGCCAAGAACTAACATGCTCTAGTGCAAAATTAGATGCATGCTTAATGAAACAGATCACTGACTTGAGTTTGGGAAACAGTTTAAAAGTCCAGTCAAATAATTCCGTCATGTCAAACATCTCATGGAATTTGTAATTAATCACACTTCTGCTAAGTGCTCCTTTAAGTGACACTGTATTCCTAAATTCAGGCCTAAAGTACCACAAGACTGATACCACTGCCAGAGGACAAACATGGCCATCACTCATGTTGTCATGGCATGGCTGCTCAAGAGAGACATCAAGCCTATGCCACATGGACTGGTGATTTGGATGCAGTCAAAGGAAAATTCATTTTAGCTGTGAGCAGCAACACTTTCTCAATACTACTGGCAGCACTGCCTGACTGAGTGTCCCTGCTTCCTTATGTCCAGCAGTGTGGATGTTCCTGCTTGCTTGCAGGATCATGGCCACCACAGCCATGCAATTCAGACAGGCTGCAGGACCAGGCTTCGTAGAAAAGCCTCTTCATTGTATTGATTTCACAAACATAAATATTGATTTCAAAAACTTCCCTGCCTCTAGGAAAGGAATGTATACACCCATATGCTGGTCAGGTGACATAAAAGACCATCAAAGAAGAAAACTATTGACATTAAAGTACTCAAAAAACACTTCATTTCTCCAAAAGCCACTCTCTAAAATTGCTTTATTTCAAAATTTAATCCTAAAAGACAGCACTTATGTAATTCTTTTCATGATGACAACAATCAGTGATTGTGATAATCTCAGAGTTGGACACTTCTAAGATTTAGCAGGACAGGTATCCTGTCCTATACTTCTCCAAGAGAGATTAGACCAGATGATCCTTGAGGCTCCTTCCAACCTGTCAGTCTATATTTCTATATTCTTTGAAAATCAAAGAAAGTATCATGCCTAGGACCTATGTACCCTGCCATTACAAAAGGAAGGAAAACATACTATTATTTCCTCCTTTTATTAGTTTGCAGTACTTATTTGATTTTCTTCCATGTTTTGTCACACAAAACAACATTGCTTATAATATAAAAAATACCCATAATAAGAAACCTGTAGGATTATCAAATACCAAAGCACCATATTTCAAGACACATAAAGGAATGTGAAAGCCTCTTCACTATGAATAGTTTTCCCAAATATCACCTTTCTTTTGACAACAGAAGAATAGAATTTTGCAGAGGAGATAGTATGTTATTAAAGTTTAAAGCAAAAGAGATATCTCCTTGCCAGCAATGTGTTAGTAAGTGGAATCCCTTTAGATGATATCAGCTTGCACACAGTTCTTGTTCACTCTTATGCTAACAAGTGTACACACATATTTTTTCCAGGTGAGATACAAACCAGCATTGAAAGACAGCAGAGGAAGGGTCTCAGTGTTTTATTCTAATAGCTTCCCTGGTGTAAAGATGAGGGTGCTGTCTTCAATACACCAAGGTATTTCTATTTCCTGACCAGTAAAGACAGAGAGAATGGAGAGACAGCAAAACAGTGACAAAGGGAAAAGGCAGCAAATCTATAAGGAATTGGGGCTTCCAGTTCCATAAAAAATAGGAGATTTTCAGGACATTATTTATTCATATATTCATCCAATAACATTTGAGAAAAATTATGATCATGATATGTATTTATTTGTTATTATTATTTACAAGGAAAGTTGCAAACTGCCCAAATGTACCAGAAGCCTGCTTCCTTTACTCTCTGATGTCTGATATTCTTGCACCTAGCAACAGGCATTCACAGAAACCAGCAAATTAATTTTGTTCACCAGAGAAAGTAGTGTGTTTTGGTTTGTTGTAGTAGAGCTGTTTCTTAAACTCAGTAATTGTTATGAATTCTCATTAGACTTTGTCATACAGATTAAATCCTAAACAATGCTCAGGATATTTGAGTTTAAAAATTATTCTTAGCCATAGAGGGCACCAAACTGCTACATTTCTTCTAAATCTGTCTTCCCCTTTGATATATGGAGCAGACTCCACCAAAAAACACAGCAAGGGATTCTCTTCAAAATCCCTTACTTCTGAAGATTTGTGAATAATTTTAAATGTTTTTCATTTTGCCACAGAGATTCATGAAAGCTTCAGTAGGAAAAAAGTCAAACTGCCAATCAAAATCATTAGAGACCAAA
The DNA here is from genome assembly GCA_030060385.1 of Muscicapa striata striata. NCBI lineage: Eukaryota > Metazoa > Chordata > Aves > Passeriformes > Muscicapidae > Muscicapa > Muscicapa striata. Next base: position 1,371,038 of record JAREIS010000048.1, read on the forward strand.
TTGTAACCAAATGCTCTAGGCTTACAATAAACATTTCCAAACAAACTCTAAAAGGAGAAGGCAGCAGAACTTGCCACACAAACTGTTGGGGCACTGCACGCACTGGGACACAGAGCCTGCCAAGTATTAAGCAGCCCAGTGTTCTGCACGTAACCCTCTTGATTCTATTACAGAAAGAAATCCCAAGTGCTTGATTTATAAAGCACAGGTTTGCCAGAATGTGTGAACTTTCTTCAAGTTCTTGCAAACCAGTGGGGTTAGCCAGGATTACAAGACTCCGGTAACCTGAGCAGAGCAGTTATAGCCTAATGCTAAAAAACAAGCATGAAAAAACAAACCCATGGCAAAAAAACCATCCAAAAGTTACTTGCTGCTGTTGGTCAGGGCCTTAGGGCATTGTCTCTCAATAAACAGAAAAAACCCCGTATCTAGTGGCAACACAACTAATATATAATAAATACTCTTATGCTAAGCTATTTGCTGATTTTTATAAAGATTTGCCTCATTCCTCTCTGAAAGGCTGATGCTCAAAAACATCTAAACATGAGTATTAAATGTTCTCTGCATATCTGTTCTTCTCTGATACAGCAGTTGAAATTTTCAGTCCAAGAAGACTTTAGTAATCCAGTTACTCTGACTTTCCAAGAAATCAGTGCCTTTTCTGCTGAGGAGACAAATCCTGTTCTGCAGGTAGAATTTGGAGGTTTGCTGAGCTTACTGGCTTGTCTTATTCACTTGAAATGAAGTTTCAGTATTTAGAAAGCTGTTAATCTTTGTCTCAAGCACAAATTATTCTTCATTCACCAGCAAAACAGGTAGGAATGAAGCTAACCCTAAAATCAGTGATTCAAATTCCACACAGCCAATGTTCATTACTACCTGCTCTTGTTGGACAATGAAGGTGATGTCTTCCCCAGGCCTAACAGCCAGGCTTTCTCCTCTGATGCTGATCTGAAGTCCCTTGGGAGCAGTCAATGGACACATATGGTGTGCTAAGTTCTGCTGCAGGTCTACTCCACCTTCACACACATTAGAAACAACTTTCCTGTACCTGAAAAACAGTAAACAGTAGATACAGTAAATTGGAGGTAAGCAAAAGAATGCCAGCAAAGGCACCAAATGCATGTGTGATTGTAGCTACTGCATTTTCCTTGGGCTCACAAACAGACAAGATTGCAAATGATCAAAGCCAACTCACAATGCAAGTACTTTCACTGGGGACATTGCCTTTACTAGGAGAGACCTGCTGAAGAAAGAGGGTGTGGAGCATGATGAGAATTTCACTTGAATGCATTGGAAGAGTCTGTGTTTTCCAGTGTAGAAACATGCCTGACTAGCCCTCAGGGACCCAGACAGTCTGCTGTCCTCTCTGCCACCCCCTTTTCTAGCATCCAAGTCTTCAATGCTCTTGGTTCAAATCCCAAAGATCAGGAAGGAATTAGACCAAACAGCTTCTGCATTAACCCAGAACTAATTGCTTAACAGCTGCTTTCAAATCTATTCATTTCTTAAAACACTTAAAGCATTTGTTTAATATACCAGTATAAAAGAGTGAAAGGACTCACACTTTTAAAGTGCTAATAATGAAATAGTTGGATGTGTATAGTAATTATTTACAGATCACTTTCACACAGGTGTGTTATTTTTAAACATCCTTTACAATCGGAGTCATATTTCATTCTTTTGAATTCCCATTCTGTATATCACAGCTGTCAGCCACAACCCAAAGGCAGCATTTTCCTCAGTAAGGTAAATATACACAGACTGTGACTCTATTGCCAGATTGGACATTTCAGCATTTGGTTCTCATCTCCACAACCAACTGTGATGGTGTTATGATAAGCCAGAATAGATGCCAGCTGCAAGTTATTCTCAGCACAGACGTCAGACTACGTTGTGGTGTATATTCTATGCAGTATTGTTTATAGTTACTAAAGTTTCCCTTTGATTCTGAGTGTCCCATATGGTCAGGAAGAGAATCTATTCTCCACAGACCTCCTTACCCTTATGGAAGTGAGAAACTTGGAAATTCTGTGAGAATATTGCCAGTTCCTCAAAGTAGATCAGTGGATCCAAACTGAAAATTACTTTGAACCCAAAAAACAAAAACCAAAAAAAATCTGAAAAGACAGCTCCCCTTCTTCTCAAACGGATTCATTTTTGAACTGCTGTGAACATGCAAAGCATTATTTTTCTCTCATTAGTCTGTAGGAAGATTCTGCTCATGCTCAAAGTCAGAATCAGAACTTTTCCATTTTCCAGTTTTTATAGTTTGCCTTATTTACATTTCATAGACTCATAGACTGGTTTGGGTTGGCAGAGACCTTAAAGATGATCTTGCTCCAACCCTCCTGTCATGTACAGGGACACTTTCCACTAGACCAGGTTTCTCAAAGCCCCATCCAACCTGGCCTTCAACACTTCCAGAGATGAGGAATCCACAGCTTCTCTGGGCAACTTGTCCCAGTGTCTCAATCCCTCTCACAGCAAAGAATTTTTTCCTAATATCTAATCTAAACCTTCCCTGCTTCAGTCTAAGGCCATTCCCCCTTGTCCTACCACCACATGTTCTTGTGTAAAGTCCTTCTCCATCTCTCTTGTAGACTCCATTAAGTATTTAAATGCCAACTTCTTTCAAACCACATGTGAGCCTGCTGGTTGAAATACTGTCCCCATTTTTGGAAGCCTCAGAAGGTCCATGAAATGCAAAATCAGCTTACCCAGTGCTGCTGGTGTATGCCTGCCCCAACACACAGTCTTCAGGAGGTGCTTCTGGGTTAAACCAAAAGTCAGCAAAGCATTTGCTCGACTCCGACTTCAGAGGTGCAGAGCGTTCAAACCCATAATCACTGAAAAACATCAACACCAAATGTGTTACTATCCCCACTTCACTCTGCAATCCAGTTTGGGGTGAATGAAACTACATTTTCAAAGTCAATATATTTTTCAGTGTTATTCTACTAGATGAACATACAAGTCGATGAAGCCAATTGTGTTCTAATTTCAATGGGAGTTTTGTAAACTTTGGGGAAAAACTGGTTGCAATTACTTTGTCAGTTCTGCAAAATTACCTCCCTTGATAAAAAAAAAGATGTTTTTAAATGTTTCCTTTGACACCTTTGACACTCAGACAAACCTTTTTTTTTATTCTGTTTTGGTTTTTTTCCAGTAGAAAAGGTTTGCTTGCCTTTAAAATTAATTCAATGGTCATTTTTCAAGTCTTGATCAATAGCGAAAAACATCCCAATTTTTTCAGTCAGGTGAAACAAATACTTAAAAGGCAACATTTTTAAACAAATGCAAACGTAAAAGAAACCTGTTATTGAATATCAGGTTGACTATTTGCTAATACATGGCTAAGTAGGAACAGAGGCAAAAGGAAGAAAATAAACCCATCTCAAACTCTAAGTAAATATTCATTATCAATAAGTCAAAAGGCCCACAGACAGACTCACCATAAGAAATCAGTGTTCACACATTCACAGACTTTGGATGTGAGAGCTGAGGTGAAACTTTTCCCTTTAATGCACCATGATGAAATCTTCCTCTTCCGAAAGCTTCTCTGCTGGCCCATGATGCAACGATCACCCTGAATATCCAAACACTGGACTTAGTGCAAGGGAACCTCCACCACACAGACCTTGTTTTCCCAAGAAAGGCTGGTCTTCCTGCCAACACTATAAACTTTATGAACCCTCTGATCCTCAGAAATATAGGTAAAGCCCTCAGAAATATAGGTATCCCCTCATATCCATTGCTGTCCACTAACAGGTCATTACAGAGTTGTAACATAGCCGATATTTCCAGGACACAAATCTGAAGATGCACATGAAAATGCAAGTGCAATTTATGTTTCATGAGTGCCCAACCTGTGTAAAAAGCTCTGAATGGCAATTTAAAAATTTCATCTGGCTGCCGAATTCAGATAGCTGAATTTCTCTAAATTATCATATCTTGCTTTGGCTGTCCACCAGAAGCAACAACCATCCAGATACAGAATGGAGTCCCTCCCTACACACTCCACTGGTAACTGGGCAGCTGCAAGTACTCAAAGTGTCAAAGTCACTTTAGTAATTTCTAATTTCTGAAAGACATTTCAATGCCAATATCCCAAGATACTGTTATTCTTTAGGCTCAGATCTGCATAATGCTCTTTGTATGCACACAGCAGTCACAAACAAGAGGTGTAAAATTAGGCATGAGAACTAGCAAATGAGAGCTCAAGTAACATTGAGTAGTATGCAAAAAATAAACCAACCCTGGTGGAAGAAGCAGAACATAATAATTAGAATGATATGAATAAACATGATGTATTCCATTTAATAAAACAAATCCACCTCATATTGGTCTCTTTAATCAGCACATTGTACAGAGAATTTAGCTTCCGGAAAGTGGATTTGGCCAGAGCATCAGGATTAGCAGAGCCTTAGTGCATTACTGCAGAAAGGATATTGCCCAAAACAACTGGAATCCATTACGTGATTGGTCCACTGAGATCCTAAACTACTTCTGGAATGGACTTTACTTATGGCAATTTATATATGAGTATGGTATGTGGTCAGGAAGTTGGCAGAACACAACTGCATGCTGAAATTGTTTCAATCAATATTACACACTTCAGTTTATGGAATATACTTCCCAATCCAGCAGGACCACCTATCACTATGGCAGCCCCCAGATATGCTTCTGCCTTTTTTGGGACACAGATCACACAACCAAAGGGAACACAAAATCCTCTCCTACTTTAAACTCTAGTGAAATCAGCATAAGGAAACTAAGCTGATGATGTAGCATTCAAATCTAATCTGGAAACATTTTCTCAGCACACAACTCTATATGAATCTGAAAGGTTCATATGGAAAGGTTTTGTCAGTTAACATAAAACCATGAATACCTGTAGATTTGTGAGCTCCCAAGACTCATAGTCTTCATCAGTGCACTCCCTGGGGAAGGATGGTCTGAAGTCCACCTTCACCAGTTCCCAGTCCGAACGGTAGCTGATATGTCCAAAGACTCTGAACAAAAATCAAAAGTAAACTCTTACTGCTAAGAAATACCATACAGCTAACATTTAAAATTTCAGTCCTATCTGTTCCTATACACAGTCATAGTTCTCTGCTAAAAGGTCCCAGATTAATTTTTCTGCCACTTTTATTCCTCTTCTATGTACATTGAGTCTAGTTAGGAAATATTTGTCAATTATATAAAACTTTACAACAAAGAGATATAAATCATATATTAAAGGGTTTGTTTTGGGTTTTTTCCCTAACCAGAAATGTAATGGGAAATAATATTTTCTAATTTGGAATAAAAAATTTTTGCCTATTACCTTGCTATGTGAAACAGACAGAGCTCTCAGATTTTGGCAGGAAGTTCAGATCAGGGAGCAGAATCCTGGATCACCAGAGTCATTTTCCAGCTCTGTCTCTCATTCCTTATGATTTGCAATTACTTCAGTTGTTTTTGTTGCGGGATTTTGTGTTATTCCTACAGTCTTCAAATGGCAATGTGCTATTGTTGAACTCACAGGATTGCATGATACTGTATTAATTTCTAAGGAATACACTACATCTCCACATTGTGCTGGGGAACTCAGAGCCTCTTCATTTCAGATAGTTAAATGTATAACAAAACCCAGCCACAAACTACAATTTTTGTGGGGGAAAAAATATTTTTAAAAAGGAAATCTAAACACTTTAAAAACCAAGCTGCACTTCCGAAACAGCCAACATTTTCTAAGTCAGAATCTTTATTTCCAAAACAAAATGGGAATGTGTGACATCCAGCAACAAATTAGAAAGGATAAAGACTCTTTTCGGGCAAAAGTAAAATGTATTTGTGGTTTGTATCAGGCTTATGTGACTTACTTGCCAAAGAATTTAAGGTTAACTCTGAAGCCAACAATTTCTGTGCAGTTCATACTGCACAGAGTTCATATTCCAAGCTTTAGTATCATTCTCCAAAGTAATTAATTCCTTTTGTTTTGCCCTCAGTTTTGTCCAAATCCAGACACAGCAGGAACAGTAGTTTTACTAAAAGCATTCTGCAATGCCCAGTCATTTCTCTTGTCCTGCATATCAGCTTCAGGTTGGAAGTGGGGTGGACCAGAAGTGGTTGATTCTCTGCAGCACAGAGGCAATACAAGAAGCATGTTCCCTGGCAAAAGGCTTACAGCTCTGAAATCTAACAAAAAGGCTGAAAAATAGTTCACAGATGAAAGATTTACCCCACTTTCCTTTCTGGTGTCTTTGCTTCTCCTCCACAGCAGAGAGATATAGACAGCAATGGGTTATTGCCCACACTGCTCACATTATAATGTCTGGACAACCCACGCCCACAGGAAACCACACCACCAGCAGGGCAGTTAATTAAACACAAACATATGCATTTACTCATTGCATGTCTTTTCTTGTAGGGCTCTGAGATTAAAGGACTTGGATCATCTAATTCCTTTCCTTCTAAATGTACCCATGGCTCAGAAGTAGAAGCAACACACACAAACTAAAAAATGTGGCTCAGTCCACTGGCTGTATGTGCACATAGGTGTGTGGTCCCATTTCTCTCATTGAGCCTAAGGGTTTGGTTCCTTTTTCTGGTTCAGCTGGATCCTGAGAGCTGCTGTCACCATATAATCTTATTCACTATTGAGTAGTTACATACTCAATAAAGTGTCTACTTAGGTGGTCTTTTGCTTTTTCCATAATGCCTGTTTCAATATGACTGGGTTTGTTGACAGACGTGAAGTGTCTTTTGCATGCAAAATACCTGTACCTCTTTCCTAAAATCTTTGTTTCTCCATACAAGGTACTAACATAAGGCAGACTTTACCATGTGTTTATGCAACTACCTACCTCAGGGACTGTTGCTCCAAACATCACAAAACTTCACAAATTTACTACATTTCTTTTATTAACTCATTTTTTAAAAAATGCATTCAATTGCAAGTAGCCAAGTCCTGTTAAAGCTTCACTCCTGCCTCAAGAAAAGTATTTTCTACAGAACAAATGAAATTGTCTCCATTTGTGTTAGCTATCTCAGGCAGATTAGTCAAGGAGAGAGGAAGAAAGGAGACAGTGTTTTGAGTTCAAGGCAGAACAGAATAATGACATTCTCCTGAAACCATAATCTCTGAACTATAATTAATGATCTTTGAAACCTCATGAGGGTGATTCCAAATAACTATGGCAAGGGAAACATGTTGCTTATATATATAAATATGCACACATAGCCACACATACACATTTATGTGTGTATATAGAATCAGAGATATAAAACAGCAAAACAGGGCTCAGAGGCTTAGAGAATTAATTTTGATATCCACAGAGATATCAAACAAATTATTGTGCTATCCACTTTTAAGCACCTTGGAGATAATTAAAATGATAACAAACAGCTACTCGGATTTATCAAAACCAAATCATGTCAAACTAATGTAATTTCATCCTTTTACAGGGTAACTGGCTTAGTGGATAAAGGAAAGGAAAAAATGTAGCATATTTTGACCTTTGTTAGAACTGTTACACATTTCTAACTAACATTGTTCTCAATGTAAAAAAGAACACATCAGTGCAGATAAAATCACTGTGAAGAGGAATGGAAATACATACTGAATTAAAAGAATCCATTTTCAAAAGGTAGTTATCAAATAAAGAATATTTGGAGATCTGTATCACAAAGATATGATGGGTCCACAGTCAATATTTTCATTAACATTTGTGGTCAAATAAAAAAGACAAAAATTGTGCAGGTAACACATAAGGAAGGGAGCAGACTTTGATGGAAGCAATTTCAGAAATCAATATGATGAAATACTTCAAAACCAAGAGCAGAAAATACTCCTTGGGAAAAAAGAAACCCAAACCCACATAAAAAGTGGAAACAAAAATGGGAAATAACTTTCAAATACCAAATAAAAGACTTGGGAAATTTTGTGGAATTAAAACAAGAATGCAGTGTTGCTGCAAAATAAGAAAGACTAATTCTAGATTATATTCAGAACTTGAAAACAGAAGACATGGAGGTAATTATTTTTATAAACTTGGCACTGATGAGGCCTCTGGAAGAATATTGTATCTAATTTTGGATATTACATGCATATTTACAAACCCACTAAAAATTAAGTTTAAGAGGGGCAAAATGACTCATAAGCTGCTTAGAAAATGCAACCAATGAAGAATGATTGAAAGAATTGGGTTTTTCACTGGAATAGATAAAGCTGAGAAGTACAACAAAATATATGCAGAGTCTTGTTATACAGTAAAAAGCTGTCTTCAAAGAGACCTGGAGGAAGGGCAAGAAAGATGAAGGACAAGGAAAAAATTAAAAGACACAGTCACATGATTCTCTAATTCCTTCTCCTCTACTGGTGACTTTACATGTGAAGTACTGGGTTCAGTTCTGGGCTCCCCAGTACAAGAGAGAGGTGGAACTGGAGGGAGTCCAACAAAAGGCTGTGAAGGTGATGAAGGGGCTGGAACAGCACTTGTGGGAGGAGAGGAAGAGACAAGTGGGACTGTCCAACCCAAAGAAGAGAAGGCTTGGGGGAAACTGTTGAAGTCTATAAATACCTGGAGGGAAGGTACAAAGAAGATTCTTTGCTAGGATTGGAGCCAGGTCTTCAGTGGTGCCCAGTGACAGGACCAGAGGCAACAGACTCCAAATGAAACACAGGATGTTTTCTCTGAACATCAGAATTCAACATTTCTGCTGTGAGGGTGCACTGTTACAGGTGCTCAGAGAGGTTATGAGTCTCCACCCTTGGAGATATCAAAAGCCATCTGGGAATAGCTCAGTGTGATTGGCTCAGGGTGGGTCTGTGCGAGCTAACAGGTTTGACCAGATCATCTCCAGAGGTCACTTCCGACCTCAATGATTCCATGATTCTAGAATTGTCTAGAAGTAATGATTCAAGATGTTGAAGTTGCTTATTCTGACCCACTAGAGTGAGAAATTAGAAAATATCAGGATTATAGATAGAGATTAGATAAATATTGCCCAGTTCCACACCCTATAATGATAGAAAAACTATTGAAATTACTCTGGAAATTGTGCAAAATTTACTAGGATAATAAAACAACTATGTACAAACATATGTACAAACAGCAAAGTCACTGCTTCAGGAAGTGAACTTTAACATTCTCTTCTGTGGATTTTTAGCAAAAGACTGAAATAACATTTCTGCATGTTGTTCCAGCCTCTTGGAAAAAAAAACAAAACATAACAACGAGAAACCAACAACCTCCTCCTCCTCCAAACTCATTTCTTTATGGCTATTCTGATCCTATAGACTGAAGACCATGGTCTCACAGAGCACAGTAATGACACCAGTGTTCCAAACATTCTCTGGTTTAAATAAAATCCCAAAGATTTAAGAAAGTGTACAGTGACAAACTCCATTAAAAATGCAGACATACAGCTTTGTAATTCCCAGGATGAATTTTCCAAAGAATGAAGCATTTTACACGCATCCACTTTGGCAAACTGTTTGAAAAAAAGTCTTAATGATTATTAATGCTGTTGCTGCAGTAACATGTGTTGCAGACACCTTGCATGAGCACATTCAAATGTACTGCTAAAGATCACTAGAATAAAAAAAGAAGTATTTTTTCAAAGTAACAAAGGCATGTATTAAGTAGGATTCAATGGATTGGACAAAAAATATGAGCTACAATAAAGCAATACATAACAGCAATCACAATATAATTGCTCAGGTGCAAAATACATAATATATATGATGAATAAAATAATATGAATGAAAAAAACTGGAATGGTGCAGCAAGTGTAACTGATGGCTAGAAGTTATATATCAAGATGATAGCAATTCATAAGCTACTAAAACCTTCCTTTGATTAACTATATTTCATTAGAAAGACATCAAATCAATTCTGGTGAAACTATAAAAGATGATGCTGCAATAAATAATTTTGGAAGAAATTCCAATTACCTTGGAAATTAATTTACTTTTATTTGCAAGAATTTAGGATCCATAATTTTAACTTCAGTGTTTCAGTTGCCATAACAACTTTGTACATTTGTTCCCAGTTCATTTATGAGCACATAATTTTTTAATTTGATTGCATCATTTGATAGATAAGACAGTTTAATGCAGTTTTTAAGCTAACTCATTTAAACTATTTGCTGTAGGATTGCTGGTTATTTCTGTTCCTGATAAAGCTCATAATCAGGCAGAGTTAATTTAACAGAAATTATATGCAATGATAATCTTTTCCAGTTAATTCTGTTCAATAGACAAGACCTATTCAAGAGAGACTCCTTGTTCAGATGAGCAGTAGTGGCTGTGTCATCTCCAGTCTGTGTGTTTTGCTTTACTCATGAATACCTGAGAACACTCAGAGACCTTAGAGTGGTGGGAGTGATCCTGCAGCATTTTCCCACCAAGGTCACAAAGGTCACATGGGGAATTTATTCAGATGTTTAATGTAGCAACTAAAACTGTGCAAGTTTTGCAGCTGTACTGAGGAGTAGTGATGACAATTGTGCAGTGCACAGTTACTTTTGTTTGAAATCAGAAGCCTCTCTCATTCTAGACTCACTGCCTTAATCTTCCAAGTGCTGCACTGGCTTTTGCTCTCCTCTACATGAGTTTGCCATCAACTGTGATGTTCAAAACAGGCCACTGTGGCAGTGTCTGCACAGTGATGAACTGCCCTGTTGGCACACACTGCTAACTTCATATGCCACTTGGGGGTGGAGCAGGGCCTCTAGTTTTTTGAAAGAGGCTTCAAAAGTATAGAGCCATTGGCAGTAAAACCCAGGATTTGAATCAAGGTCAGCTGAGGGCCCCACATACAGGTGATATGGGCAGTCTCAAGGGCTTTCTCTTAGATAATTTGTCTAAATTCCTCTGGACAGTACCTAAGCAAACTGCCCAAGCATGCACCCAAAATTCTTTACAGATCAAAACCTCAGTAGCTAATAGTGATTATATTATCAAGCTGGGAAAGAAAACCACACTATCACTAATTATTTTAACCATTATTTCTGTCTCCTTTTAAATGGAAGCAGTCACAGAGCTTTGTAAAAAGTTATATTTATACCTTGCTCCGTATATGAAGTCTCCTTTCCAGTAATAAATCATATTAAAAGGAAATAAGTGAACTTCTTGTATTGTCAAAATATTTTTTTAACTCTCAGACCTCTCTGCTAATTTTTATAACACAATTACAATTTCAGATTTAATATTCAATCTACCTTACAGTTCACTAGATATCAAAAGCCATTTACATTAAAAAAAACATCTTTCTCAGTTGTCTTCTACATTAAAGGATTAGTTAGAAGTCTCTTGTCAATTTATGGTGAGTTCAAAGAGCTGAATCCTTTGCTTCAAGGAGACCTTTACTACAAGTGATGACAATATCTCTGAAAAAGCAAATAAATGTGACAATCTTCTTTTTGTTCTGCCTATTGTAGTTCATATTATTACAGTGTATTTGAGCATACAGCAAAACACACCACATCTGTGCAGAAATTACCTAGCTGAGGAGTAAAGTGATGAGATGGTGGCATGGAAGGATGTACTTTAGTGTAGCCACTGCCAAAGGGTAGTGCTCTCCTTAACTCACAGGAAAAACATTAATGAAAGATTTTCCAAGGGGATATGGATTGGCAGAGACAGTTAGCCATGACTATGTACTACAGTGATATTTAAAGCCTACTATTTTCAAAAGAGAAAATGACAAGTGAGTCTTTATTAGATGAGCTTTCCTTCCAAAGTTGTCTTTGCTTCCATTACACCATTGTAAAATCAACAAAACCTAGAAAAGTTCCTTCTAGTAAAATGGATGAAAGTAATGTGAGATTCAAGCTGAAGTCTGTTACACATCAAGATTATAATTCAGCATATTTTTCTAATTCTCCAAAAGAACATAACAGAGGTCACATTTCAGTGGCCTTCCTAAATTGCAACTACAGAAATGATGAATGCTTCCATGTGCAAAAGTAGACACCTGCCTACATACAGCAACTGCACATAAAAAGTGCTTGTGTATACAGGAGATCATGTGCAAATATGTGGAGACATTTATGATTTAAATGCCTTAAACTACAAACACATGCATATACTTAATGCACTAAAGGGAAGAGTAGGGTTTCTTGGTTGGGCTGGTTTTTGTTGGGGTTTTTTTTAATGTTTTTGGTTGGGTTTTTTTCAGCTGCCAAAGTGAAAAATGAAGGGAGGAAACAATTTAGTTGAAATTGAACCAAAATATGTTTTTTCATTGTTTCCTGCTCCCATAAGCTAATAATTGCCATTCATTCTTTAATGCCAAAACATCTTGGGTTTAGCTCTTTTGGGGAAAAAGAACAGAAATGAATGCTTAGGTTCTGAGAAGTGCTGGGGGAAGCAGAATGAGGGTGTTTCCACTTCATCCAGGAGCTCAGTGGCTCCATGATATTTGTGAATTACATCCAACATTTTTTCCCATCTATTTGGAAACATTCCTGTCCAAAAACAACCTTTTAACACATATGCTGTTTGAAAACATTGCAGATTTAGTGCCTAGCCTAATGTCTTATGCAGAAGTAAACACAAGGTGGACAGTGAACAAAACTGTTTAAAGAGAAACATATGAAACTGTAGAGGATAGCTTTTACTTCATTCAACTCTTTATTTTCATCTTACTTAAATGTCAAACTAATCTGGGATACTTGCAAAATTTTGTAATTCTTTAGCTAATACACTTTCCTATTCATATATTTAAAAAGGCACAGCTAGAGTTAATTGTCTACAGTCATCTAAATTGTTGTTCCTTCATTTTGAGAGCAAAATATAGTCCAAGGCCCCAGTCAAAAGTAAATAAAATGCTTTAAAAATTTAGTCGTTGACTAAGTTTGTAATGGTTATTTATTTGAAATAGAAACTAAAGTGGAAGCATAGTTAGAGGACCAAAGCTTCAGGCACTCACTCTGTGACAAGGGCTCAGAATTACACAAAGTCTATTCTGAAAAAGTCACATCGCCCTTTTTCTGTCCTCTCCTCCTGTAAACATAGGTGATAAACAAAACAAGGTGATAACAGATTCTTAAAGAACATGGATCCCCAACCTTTCAGTTCCTCTTATTCAAATATATTAACAGATCTGTCCTAAAAATATATTAAATATGGGCTTTAAAGTGACACTGAAAGCATCCTGTTCCTGTGCTTCTGATTACAATATGAAACTGTAAGGAAAGAAATTATAAACCCAAACTTTACCCACTAAACTTCTTTTAAGCAGAGGGAGAGACCAAGGCAGTACCAGGTCTTGACTCCAAGGTCACAAGTTGGTGGTGACAATGCAATGCTTTGACTTGCTCTGCTAACATCTGTGTCCACAGAGACAACAGCAAAAGCATCAGGCTTGCTACTAAAGAGATCTGTATATCTGCATTAGCTGATATCTAGATTAGATTGGAATAGAAGAAGCAGTTTGCTTTTCCAATGCTTTTTTCACCACGTTTTCTCTACCGGCTCTCAGATATGTTCTTTCTCATGAAAGAGCAGGACAACCATTTCATAACTGAGCAATGATTCTCATACAAGATATTAACTAGCTGAAAAGAAAACCTAGAATTTGCCTTCAGAAATCAGCTATTCTCCTACATAATGAGGCTTTACTACCTTTTGTAAGTGTTTCAGTATAAGAAAGTCAGCAGAGAAGAATTCAAATCACAGAGAAGTACTTCTACTTCTAATAAGATACTCAAAGAGAATAGGAAAAGGAGTGTGCTGCCATGTGTGACAATAAGCTCCACAAAGAAAATGTAATGGTGACTATTATTGATGTTATTAAAGGTGTGGTTGACATTCCTAGCAGAATAAACAGTTAAAAAATCCAGACAGCTTTATCTAATAACTGTTAATAATCACCTGGTTTTCAGTAGGTTTAAATTAGACTATCTCCCTGTTTCCATGATCACCCAGGAACCCAAAAGGAACACAACAAGGGGCATTTAAGACAGCAAAACATGTATGCAGGAGTTCTGCAGTTCAGAGATGTCATAAAGTTCCCAGCAGCATCCAAAGTTGTTATTCTATAAGACATTTCAAAAAATAACCCTCTGGAAAAAATAAAATTACCCACAAGGAAGATTTTGATTCTACCTGACATAAAGAAAAGCAGTTATTTTATGAAGCCTCTTATTGGCCTTTTAAAAGGGGCTATGGTCTGTGGTACCATGGTTATTGTGCCTACTGGGTTTACACTGCAATCTAAATAACCTGGTTTGGGAAACACTCCCAGAAGCTGAGATGTGATTTAGAAGCAATTTCAACAGGTTTGAAACTTTCGTTACATTAACTATTTCCTATGAAGAGAAACACAAAAATTATTCTTTTTGCACTGAGTTAGGCCATTACTCAATCCAGTATTAGCAAGTAATTTTTCTACAATAAAATACTGTACAGTGTAACACTGGTTTGCAGTAACTTTCATTGTTACAAATTCGGAACAAAATAAAACCTACTAGTCCATGCACTATTTTTGAGAAAATATATTAGTTGAGAAAATTTCTTAGCAAACCTTACCTATTCATTTAGCAATAAATACTGGATTTGAGCTCCTCATTAGAAGTTGATTTTTACACAGATCAAGTTTCCTAAAATTTATGAATACTTCATTGCTTGTATTTCCTAAACTCCTAAAGTTTTTTTACCACTCCTAAAAACCTTAATTAAGCCTTTTGCAGAGAACAATGGGATAAAATATATTTTCCTTGGCTTTTGTATGAACATATCTTGAATACTGCAGGGGATTTTGATGAATGATTTAGATTAATGTTGACTGACAGATGACAACTGAGTTTTATGAAAAGTTTTGATGAGTCACTGTTTGGCTTTCCTCTCTGTTTTGGAGAAAATACAAAACTTCTTGAAATGAAGACTTGAGGCAAACAGGTTCACATTTTCCTGTTTCCTCAGTAAAGCTCACTAGACCACTTCATCTTGGAACAGAAAAAAGTCATGAGTGATGTTCCTTCGAGGTCAGTATTGGGCCTAATGCTGTTTAACACCTTTGCTGGAACATGGACAGTGGATCAAGTGCTCCCTCAGCAAATCTGCCAATGACACCAACCTGTGTGGTGCAGTCAGCACACTGGAGGGAAGGGATGCCACCCAGAGGGACCTTGACAGGCTTGGGAGGTGGGGCTGGGTGAACTTCATGTTCAACAACCCCAAGTGCAAGGTCCTGCACCTGGTTTTGGGTCAATCCCAAGCACAAACACAGACTGGGTGGAAGAATGAGTTAAAAACAGCCCTGATGAGAAGGAGTGGGGGGTGCTGGTTGACAAGAAGTTCAACATGAGCCAGCAGTGTGTGCTCACAGCCCAGAAAGCCAAATTTTTCCTCGGCTGCATCCAAATCCCAGGCAAGGGAGGGGATTCTGCCACTCTGTCCACTCTCATGAGACCCCCACCCATAGTGCTGCACCCAGCTCTGGGTCCCCAGCATAAGAAGGATGTGTTGGACCATGTGCAGAGAAGCTGTGGATACTCCATCCCTGGAAGTGTTCAAAGCCAGGCTGGATGGGGCTTTCAGCAACTTGTTCTAGTAGGTGTCCCTGCCCATGAGAGGTGGAGTGGAACTAAACGGCCTCAAAGGTCCCTTCCAACCTAAACCATTCTGTGATTTTATGATTCTGTCATTTTGGATAAATTAGGACAGAACTTGAATTCAAATGCAAGCTACTTAAAAGTCTGGTGAATATCTCAGACACCATGCTGGAGAATGAGAAGTCTCTTACAGGCTGACATCAGTGGAACCAGGATTTTACCATAACAGTTACTTTCAGTACACGTAAAATGTTCTTTGACTCTTTTGTGAGTTTATTCTAGAAGCTTTAAATGAAATACCAGATGTTCCTTAACTCTGCTGCACATTTTTTCAGTTATTACCTTCGCACTTCAGATTTATGCTATCTCTCCTAATTTTGACATTGCAGTCTTTGTTTAAAGTCTTTATTCAAGCACATTCCATACCAAAGGAAGAAAATCAAATTCCTGTACTAGTAAAAAATGTCAGACTAGGTCCTTGGCAATGGATTTGGGGATTCCTCAAGGTGAAAGGCACTACTAATTTATCTCCATTACCATTTACAAGTTCATCATACCATGTTCTACTTGAAAGAAAATTCTATCTAACAAAATGAAAAGATGGCATAGTTGATTTCTGTCTTTTTTTCCAGGGACTGTATATTTCTCAAAAGAAACAAATCACTGTAGATTAAGTCAAGCACAATAACTTAATACAAGAATAAGTTTTCAGGAAAAATGAACTAAGCCAGACAGAATGACAAAAGGTCTTGCCATAAAGTCAGACAGGGTACCACTGGGCTGACAGCATCACCCTGAAGGTAAAACACAGTCAAAAGCAGGGGGAGAGACAAGGAAGTTGATACAATGGCAACTATGAAACACACACTGCAGGTTTATTCTTCTCATTGTCTTTGGAATCTGGTAGGAAATTTTACTGTATCTTCAGGGCCAGTCTGTGCTATTAAATGTTTGATGCCCTCCATGCTCAGTAAAACTAGCTAAAAAGTAAGATCCTATAAGCCTGGCATTACACACTAGAGTCAGACTCTTGCTGTGCCTTTAGAAATATACAAGTCACATGATGCTTTTGTTGTCAATTTGGGCTCATGTACCAAATCTAGATGCAGCTCTATGTATTTTAGATAGATTATTTTAGAAAGGGATCATGTTTTACAAGAGCTCTTTACCCCATTCAGCCATATATTTAAGCACTTCTTCACAGAATCACTGTTTTTAATGATACTTAATAAGAAAAAAGAGCCCAAGCCCAGAGCATACAGTCACCACACATCATTTTATCTGCCAGTAAGTACAGTTTGGGATAAGCATTTCATCTGTCTACTTTTACTGAAATCAATGGAAATCCTTCATTCAGAGGCATAAGTGCCTCCATGTGGCATATATCATAAATAAACCTGTATTTGAGAAAAGGGGAAGATGATGGGATGATGCTGTTCTCAGGTCATAGGTATATAATGGAGGATAAATGGGGCAGAGGAGAAAGAGAAATAACCAACAGAGCAAATCCCCTCTCACAGTGCAGCACTATGAACTTGGCACAACACTCTGAAGTGCACTGGGTAGAATTTCTGTTTTGCTGAGGGTCCTTTACACACTGGGCTATTAATTTATTTTTCCCTGAGGAAAATGCTACTGATGCATGCCAAAGGCATCTCTTTTTGTAACTTCTGGGAGAAAAAGCTTGTCACAAGCACACTGAGCTCCAGTATAAAGAATCACACAAACTGCTGCAATAAGAGCACACCCAACAACCTGCATGCATTGCCCTGAGTGCATTCCCCTTTCTGGCTGCAGGCAGCACATGTCTTTATCCCTGACTGGACAGGCATTTTTTACTCTCAGACACATCTGAAATACTAGCATTTATCTTTACAGATTAAGCAAAATGTGCAGCTCATATCCAGATGTCCCTGATCCTTTGGAAAAAGACAGATAAACAGGATAAACAATTCTGAGTCGCAGAATTTGGTTATTTTTAACTCTATTCACAGCATCTGTCTCTGTCACTATACAGAATAATAACAAATATTTGATAGCATAGTGCTTAGTTACACCAAGTACTGCAGTGCTATTTACTAAGACAACTCTATAGTTATCTCCACTGTGAAGACAATAGATGTTTAACATTTTTGATGTCTGACTAAAAATCTGTAGAAAACAAAAGAAAACCCAAGAGGAAATAGTTATTTTTTTCCCTGTATCTCTCAGACTTATAAAGTAGTCCTATTATTCTACTCTCCCCAGTGGAAACTTTGCAAGATTTCATTTGAACATAATACTACTTTAAAATCTGAAATACTGCAGTCAGATGATTTCAAAGATAGATTACATACCAGGGAGGTTCAGACATCAGTGTGTCTGTGAGACTGTGAGAAGCAAAAGCCACTGACTGAAGGACCATCTCAAGCATGCACAGGTGAAAATCTATGCAAATGCATAAACAGGGAGAGCCCTGAAAACAGAGGTGAAACCAAAATCTTACGTCATGACCAGTGTCTCATCTCCAGGTTCACTAAGCAGTCCATCTACAAAGACAGAAGTGCTGGTGAAATTGTGTGTGGTCCAGGTCTGGCCTTCATCTATGCTGAACCTGTAAAAAAGCAGGAAAGGTTTTCATTTACAACTACTGGTATACAAAGCAAAATGAACTTTAAAAAATCCCATCTCTACTAAAACTTAAGATTTTTGATCACAAAATACAGTATGTATAGACAGTGCATGATATTAATGTGATCTTCTTCTCAGCAGCTTATTCAGGGATTCATATCCTTATGAGAAGGATTTATTTATTTTATTTTACAATAAAATTCCTCAGGCGAATTAAAAACTGAACTCTGACAACAAACTATCTTGCTACCTTGAAGATTCAAAAGCAAGCTAATTCACATTTCATTCTTTCTAGTACTTTCTGAGCTATAGACCTGCTAAGCAGAGGCCTGTGAAACATGAGAGGCCAAGTGCTAAAACGTGGGAGGTGCACTAACTGCAGGCGTCAGCATGAGGATGGCTCCCCAGGGCTGCTACCATCCACTTAAACATATGCAAAAGATACTGATGAATCAACAAAACATATTTTAAAATATATTTCAAGTGTACATCAAAAACTTGTAAGTCAAAGTCTCTTTTTTTCTGCACATTTCCTCCAGGTCTTCTGGACAATATGTTAATGATGGCTTTCAGTCCAGATAATCAGGTACAGAGCCTCGTTCCTATTCATGTATATACAACAAAATTCATATATACATAATACAATTCTACAAAAATGAGCCAATTCACAAGTGATAAAGATTTCTTACAGTTTTTTTATGCTGAAGATTATAGTTTTCTGTGTTATTAGACAAGTTTACCATGTTTTCCTGCGCTATCCTCCAGTCTAAAACTTGATATTTTATAACAAAATGATTGGCAACAATCCTTTTCTGCCAAACCGGCCGAGAAGGCCATTTGCTGCATTGCCACCATATGAGAGGATCCATGCACACTGCAGTTAATTTGTGCTTGAATATCTCAGGTGGGCTGGGATTCTGGCACACCAAATTACACAGCACAGAAGCACAAATAGGTCCTTTGCCTGTTGGCTCCCAAACTCTACATTAAATTGCTCTTGCCAGAGAAATTCAGGGCGATTCTCCAATTTCCCTATGGCCCTTGGAGAGGAAAGAGACTTTGCAGTATCAATGAACTCTCCTGACTGCACATCTAAGCCACATATGCAGCACAGGCTGAGCATCACTGGCATGTACTGCTGGTGCCAGCCAGGAGCAGATAAACAATTATGCTACTGCAGAGTTCCAGAACAGTCTTTTAAGCAAAAAATGCCTACACTAATGCAAGACAATCTTATTATGATTAATGCATGATGCCATGGTACCTTCAGCACCATGAAGTAATCTTAAAGTAATCATCCAACTGCATTTTGTTGACTCAATCAATGTTAAATTAAGCTGTGTTTCATACATGATCAGATTGAAATGTTTATCTTAAACTCTGAACTTTGCCTGAGGTCTTGAATACACAACAGCTCTATTCTAATTGACTGTAGAATTACTTGAGTATTTTCAGAGGGATAGAGGTGTCTTTTATAGCCACAATAACTCCACCATGGTCCAAGTACAAGATGTGGTGCTCTTCTTCAAAGACCTGTAAGTAGACAAAGAAAGGCCAGCTAAGCAAATGTACAAAACAGCTGAAATAAAATGAACAAGCAAACAAGAATTAGGAGACTTATGTTTTATAATGTTCACACTTCAAACTGAAAAGGACATAAAAGTCAGGTTAACTCTTATATTTCTCCCAGCTGTAAAAGAAAAGAAAGTTAAGCAAGTGAATCAGAAAATGTTCAGGTTCAAATCACAGTCAGATTAAACTGCCTAAAGTGATTTTAGCCCAAGCTTGTATTTCTCAAAGTATGCATTCTGCATTCTTTCCTGTTATATATCACCAAGTGACCCATCACCTTTTTGGTGTTTGCCATATTCTGTGTATCCTGCAAAATAAAATGCTTCGTAGTCTAATTCTAAAAAAAAAAAAAAAAAAGAAAAGAAAAAACTGCTGTCTATGACTTTCTCACATATTCCCCAGAACCTATAGAATGTGAAATGATTGGTGCAAGCATGTTTCCCATATTTCCAGTGTGAGTTTAAGTTCAAATATTACATGATGTCCCATGGAGGCCACTGTGGGTGTGGAACGTAATATTGATTTAATGATACAAAGGATTAAAAACTTCATAAATTATTTTAATTGCTTTTCTAGAGGTTATCAGCACAGCTAAAATAAAAGCACAGGTAGACATCTTTCCTGCTTTACATCTAAAATCTGTTTTTATTCAGGATTGACTTAACGTTATTAACTTGTGAATGTTCATTGAACACAAGACCAAGTACGTAAAAATTTTATATGCACTTAGTATTTCTAGACAAACATACAGTCTCCTGTATGCTTTGACAAAGAAAAGGTGAAAATTATAAAGGTTAGCTTTACTTTGACTTGTAAATGAAAAAACAATATTTTTAAAATTTTTTTTGGTTTTTGGCAAAACTAAATGCTACATTTAGAGGACTTCCCAGGAACACTGAACCAGAGCTGGGGGAAAGTATCTTACGGCACACTCACAATTACTTCAAAAATAGGAAGCATTTAATTTGGCTTGAGAACTCAGTCTTCCTCTCATCTAGTAAGAACATACTTTATGGGATCCCTAGGGCTTTAAGTGTCTGATCACTTTTTCAGTGTTGCCAATTTACAGGCAAACCCTGATATGAGGCATTTAAAGTCTGATCTACTCATTCACCCAGCTGTGTATTATTTTAGAAGAGAATTCAGTAAAGGACAGACATTAATTTTAGATGCACTTCAAAAGGATGAGATCAGCTGGAGTCAGATAAGCAAGCAGAGTTTTGATCCTCCTCTAAACTTTGAACTTTCCCTTAAACCAAAATGCAACACTGTGTGCTGGGACATCAAGTCTCCCATAGCTTCACCACCAAAGATAAAGGAAGCTGATACCACTTAATGCAAATCAACCTTTCCCAGAAAAGTACCATGGTAGGGATTCATGTGCCATTTTAATAACCCTGCTTTAGCACACCATAAAGCACAGAGGACACATTACAGGTATCTTGATGCTGTTGTTATTTCATGCTCTTCTTGCACACACTTCAAACTTTTTATAAACAAAATGTATGAAAGCTTTATGAAAATAAGTCTTCATCTTCAATACATTGAAAAGAATGAAGACTTTCATGCCTGTTTATCACAAAAGTAAATATTTATCTCTACTTTCTGGAAACAAAGCCAAGACAAACAGTTTTCAAAGGATCGAGGCATAGGTGGCCGCAGTGTGAGAGAGGAAGTTCAGACCTAGGAAGATGAGTTCACAGCAGGCCATGAATTCTGATATACATCTCTCCACTAACTGAAACAGGCAATAAATCTATTCTGATCCCTACTAGTAGCCAGACACTACAGAAAAAGGATTTTATAACCTATTTCTGTAATTTTTTGTGCACTTTTTGTGCTTTATAATCACAATGTCAGCTTCTATTCTATCCTCTTCCTTCTGCTCTAAATGCTTTTCTTCCTATGTCTGTCCCAACAACTTCAGCAGCTTTTTTTTTTTTTTTTTTTTTTTTTTTTTATCAAGTGATATCCATTACTAAATTCAAATCTGAAAACAGAAGCTTTTATACACAGAATGAGCCAGTTGGACCTTTTTAGGGTTGGAAGGCTGAAATTGCATCCTCTTTGTTGTGCTTAGATGCGTTACCATCTATCTCATAAGATGCCTGCAGGAAACATGTATTCTCACTAAACTGAAGGTCTTCCAAGTTGCTTTGATACACAAGGATTTGACACAGATAAATAATATTCAAAAAAAAAAAAAAAAAAAAAAAAAAAAAAACCAGACTAAAGCTCCAGAGATCTAGATTTAGCTCCTAGACATCCAAAGGCTTTCACCTTATGAGTTCACCTTAGGCTACATCTTCATGGTCCACTTAGGTGTCTTTTCTAAGTTAATGATTCTATGATTCTGAGACCCTACATTTCATGATAATGTCAAGGTGAGATTCCTTTCTTCTACAGTCCAGTTCATGGCATGGATGTTTAAGCTACTTGCCAATCAGCTCCTAAAACACTGCTGTTTACAGTGCAGTGTTGTACAGTACATAGACACAATTTTCAGTTTTCCTCAAACAAAGAGAGATGGTTTCAAGCTACACCAACAAGCAGCCCAGCCATGCAACAGAATGCTAGAACAACTAGAACCAGCATAAGTGGTATTGTGGTTATTTATAATAACAGTTCTTTGTTTTGCTTTTTGTGTGAGCTGGCACAGTGGGACATAGGAACAACCACAAATCCACAGATGAAATGCCATAATACATTTATTCTCATTCCCTGGCCAACTGAGGGAGCCCTGAAGCAGCCCCTGGGCAGAGACATATAAGTGGGAGTGCAGAGACTGGGGATGCAGAGCTCAGTCCATGCCAGAGGATCACCCAGCCTACTGTGTTGCAGGGCTTTGCACAAGCATAATTTACCACTTTGCTTTGGTCTGCAGCAGCAGGGCAGGGATCTCAAGCATGTTTGATACTGTGCCTCTGTCACAGACCTATGTTATCTAAACACAGATGCTCAACTTATCCAACATAGAAGGCCAAGAAATTGATAGTATGGTACCTGTGGGTTTTGACAGCATCATTTGATGATGCTTACAGTCCTCCTCACCAACCTTCTGATTTTTTTCCCAAACATTTACTTTAATCACCAGAATTTACTTAATTTCAAAACCTCTTCATTAGGCATTCATTTCTATCTGTGAACTCTAGCCATGTTTACAGGTAAGTCTTCCTGAACCCTTATGTAACCACATCCAATGCAAACTATGGAAGGTTTGATGCTGTCTCAGAGCACACTGTTGAATTACAGATCTTTGACCTTCCTCACAGCCCTATAATCCTACAGTCCTATAAACCAATATTGCTATTATTTCAAGAAAGGTCCAATTAGTTCCTTGCACTACATTTTCCCCTAAGTCTTGTATGTTTTGCTTTTCTTCATCCTCTGAAGCTCAGCCAGATGTGAGCTTGTGAAAAGGTGCCAGGCCACCACAAAGTCTCCAGTCTCTTAAACCCAGTGTTGTGCAAAAGCACCAGCTCACAAAGCCATTTACTGAATTATCTAAATTCCTGTATCATGTGACTGAAGCCTTTTTTTTTGGTTGTACGAACTCCAGCAGTGAAATAAACTGCTGTGGGATTCTTACATAGAACAGTGAATAGTGAATATATAGAATAATCTACAGTTTCATTCTGATCAATTTGCAACACATATAATTTACCTGTGTGTCTCTACAAATAAAAAGTAGTGAAAACATGAATTTGATCCCATTCCTCTTTTCTTCTTATTTTTCACCCCAGAAAAACTATAAAACTTTGGCAAATGCTGACAAATTAGAGTCCTCTAAGAAGTATTAAACAATACAGTAAGGCTTTTGCATTTAAACACCTATTTATTGTATGCTAGATTTCAAGATGGAATTTGGTATAAAATTTTATCTTTTAAACATCATTAGAAAAATAACCCATTTAATTTTTAGAGTGCTTGGTGGATTACTAATAGCACCCCACCAAAGGATATAAGAAACTGTATTTTTCTCTTTTAACCTCAAATTCCCCAAGCTCAGTAACATTACTGAGAACATTTTCACACTTAATGGTTCTAAGAAAATAATAAAATTTTATTTCAGCTGAACACTACAACACTATTTTAACTGAAATTAAATTATTTTTTGAAAAAGCTTTGGTCTTTTGAGAGTGCTTTTTTTTTTTCCTGGATATATATATAATAATCTATATGATATTGTGTATTGTTGCTGTCTACATATACAGAGAAAGAAAATATCCCTATGCTAAGTGTATGGGGTTTGCACAGTAAGGTTTTGGTAGCAGGTTATTCTATTTGGGTGTCTTTGAGACACTTCTAGAGAAGCTTTCCCACATCCTACAGCCAACACCAGCCAGCTTCAAGATGAAGACACCACTGGTCAAGGTGGAGTCAGTCAGCAACAGCAGTAGCACCTCTGGGGATTATGTAGTTAATAATTGCGCAACAGCAACTATAGCAGGAGTGAAGAGTTGAGATACCACAGAGAAATAGACCTGCAGACCAAGTCACGGCAGAAGAAGGAGCAGGAAATGATGCAAGTGCCAGAGCAGAGCCCTTATACCCCAGTCCAGCCCACGGAGAGGCAGCCGTGCCCCAGCAGCCCATGGAGGTACAGGACGGAGCAGAGATGCCCATGGAGGTCCAGGATGGAACAGAGATGCCCCTGCCCATGGAGGTCCAGGACGGAGCAGAGATGCCCCTGCAGCCCATGGAGGATTCCACAGTGGAGCAGGTGGGTGCCTGTAGGAGGCTGTGACTCCACAGGATCTGATGTTGCAGCAGGTTTGCTGAAAGGACTTTTGATCCCACAGGGGTTCCACTCTGGAGCAGCCTGCTCCTGATGGGCTGCAGCCCAAGGGGAGCATCCACTCTGGAGAACTCACAGGCAACTGCAGCCCACAGAAAGAACTCATGCTGGAGAAGTTCACTGAAAGCTGTCTCCTGTGGGAAGGACCCCACACTGGAGCAGGGGAAGAGGGTGAGGAGGAAAGAGCAGCAGAGATATGAATGTTAAACAGACCACAGCTCCCATCACACATGTGACTAACGTGACCCACTGTGTGACTCAGGGTGAGAAGGGAAAGAATTAGTGAGTGAAGTGGAGCCCATGATGAAGGGAGATTTGGGGAAGGTGTTGTAAGATTTGGGTTTATTTCTCACTCTCCTACTCTGTTATTAATTGTCAATTAAATAAAAATCCCCCAAGTTGGGTCTGTTTTGCCTGTGAAGGTAATTGGTGACCAATTTCTCCCTGTCTTTATCTCAACCCAGGAGTTTTTTGCTCTATTCTCCTCCCCATCCATTGCTGAGGAGAGCAATGACAGAAAGATTGGTGGGCAACTGGTGTCAAGCCAGGGCAAACTCAAAACACTGAGACCAAGCAGTTCAGGAAACAATACATGAAAAAGGTGAAATGCTTTAACTAACACTAGTCAGTGAAAGAAAAAGCCATCCAGAATTCAAATAGCATTATGATATCACTGTTCTCTTTTTAATACTTTGCTATTTGTAGTCCCTGAACTTATTAAATCATGACAAAAGATGCTAAAAATTATTATTTTTTGCAAATCTCTTTTCACTGTCTCAGTGAAGATAAATTTTCTGCTTAAGTAACAGCTTTCAGACTATGAAGCAGAAGAAATTTTGCCATTGTACCTAAGCCATGTCTTTTAGCTCAGAATGTTTGTACTGCAAGATCTAGTCCAGGTCTACTTCATCATTAGCATAGGAAAATTACCTAAATTATTAAAAAACCTAAACAGACACTACATTTTTTGTATAAGATACTTAGAAGATCATTAAAGAGACCAAAATATTTGAACTTCAGCAGAACCTGACAGCCTGATCAATTTGAGTTTTAGAAAATCACCTTCTTAATCTCTTAGTTTCCAAGCAAACTGGAGATAATAACATCTCATCCAAAAGAGTATCTAAAGATTAGTTAAGCATTACATAATGCATCACATTTGGTACATTAAAATTATTTCAGGTTCCTTTGATGATTTCTGCTTCCTACCTGACGCCATGTGTTCCCACAGTCAGATGTTATGTACATCTCTTCTTTATACTCAACCAGCTGGGACCCCAAGTTACCTGTCACAAAAAAAGAGGAGAAAACAAGGGTTGCATCCACATGAGCAAGAGAGATTGGATTTAGTCCTGATGCCAGTGTGAGTAAGAAGTTTCCAGGTCAGAGCAAGAACTAAACACATTTGAATAGGTTACTTCATTTCTGGTAGAACCACCAAAATCCTTTAAAAACACATATGTACAATTTCAAAGTCTTCCTTTACATTGCTAGGTTCCATAGGTGGAAGCAATGAGGCTTGATTCTAATACCAAAATGCAGAAGTCAGACCAACATTTTAGTTCTGTTGCTGCATGCTGAAAAATTATTATGAAACAAAATGTATTTAAGATGTAAATATGAAGCATCTATAAACTCAGAAGTTTTAACCTTAATCATACTTTGTGAAGTTATTCACATTGAACCCAAACTGTTAAAATGAAGTATTTAATCTTTAAGACTTGATGAAGCTCTAGCTAGACTAGAATCTGGTGAAATACACAACATGAGAAGAGGGGACAGGACTTTTGAAAAAGAGTAAATACAAATGAATTGAAAGCAGAATTATTTGATTTACCTAAATATTAACCAGAAAATTACTGAATATAAAAATAGCACTGAGGATAATTCAGGCTCCTGCAAAGTTAACAGAAGTGTTAAACCTGGGGAAGATGATAGCAGATGCAGTCCCAAATACAGAGATCTCCATCTTTTACCATGCAGTATTTCAAACAGCAAATTATTAAGCCACCAGGCAGCTTAGTGTTCTAGGGGAGAATCATTCATTGCACAATATTCCTTCTAAATGATATCCTCCTGGGGATTTTGACTTAAATATATGGTTTGTGTGTTTTCACAGTAGAAATAAGATGAAAATTATCAGATCCTCTTAAGTAGAAGAGACGGTGAAAGAAAACACTTGAGATTAGAATAGCACTATGAAATTTCACTTGTGTGTTATATAAATAGCTGGTTTTTAACCACTAAACCAGATCTGTTTATGGAGAAACGTTTATGCTGAAAGGTTCCCAAGAGGAACAACAGCACCCACTGCCCAAAATACACACTCTATTTAGACCATCAAGGTTGCAAGTGCTCCAGCCTTTAACAGGATAACTCTACATTATTTAACCCTAAATACATCCTGGATGGGATTGGAATATTTATATTGAATCAGGGAATTTATAGGAGTCAGTTAATTCCTTTAAATTGCATCTAACAGTTCAGTAGATGCCACTTCCCATTCTTGGGCTTTTCTTGGGTTTTTATCTTCCCAACACACTGCACACTCTCTCATTTATCAGATAATTCAGCAAGATTTAGTTGGTCATAGAATCATAGAATATGTTGAGTTGGAAGGGACCCATTGAGATCAGTGAACCCAATTCCTGGCCCTGCACATGAGCATTGTCCAAATGCTTCTTGAGCTCTGTCAGGCTTGATGCTGTGACCCTTTGCCTGGGAAGCCTGTTCCAGTGCCCAACCACCCTCTGGGTGAAAAACCTTTTCCTGATATCTAACCTAAACCTCCCATGAATATAACCAAATTAAATAGTTCCAAAAGGAAAGCTTCACACATTATTTTGGTTATATCTTCTGTCCAAAATACACCTTTATGATTAATCTGATCACTAGAAGGAGATATGGATGAGAAATCTCAGGGCTGAAGGCAGAGAAGGAAGATTTGATTAACTGTGTATACAAAATACATTTCTTTTGCTATTCTTCCTTTCCTCTGTTATACTTTTCACTGCTATATCCCCTGTGAATGGATATGTTCTTGTGCATCTGCAGGTAATTACAGAATATTTTCTATAGGACAGCTGAAAACAGAAATATTTATTTGCTTCCTAGAATCTGACATATTGCTGCCAGTCTACACTCTTCTTTACACAGAGAACTTTAATGAATGCAGGGTTAGTTTTGCTCCTGAATAAATACTGTTTACCCCTTTTCACCACGTACTGAGTTCTACTTGCATGAGTAGGTCTTTATTTTGAGCACTGCTAGGGATCTGCACTTTAAAGAATTCAGTGGTAAATTGCCTCGGTAATGGAAAATTAGTCTGTAAACTAAACAGCATTTACTTGTGCTTCATTGGAAAGCCTTTTCTATCCAGCTGATTTAGTAATGATATTCACAACAGTGTTGTAATTCCATCTCTGTCAAAAGACAGAACATGACTTCTAGTTCTGATTTTACCTTTACTGTCTTTTCTTGGTAAAAGAGTAAAAGGAGCTGGTGAGCTCAGTTATGGTGGGCTCCAGAGACTTTTAATTCTGCCTGAAACAGAACTGATGCCAATGGGAACAGAACCTGGGCCACTGCTTTGGGAAAAAGGACTTCAGTGATGTTTGACCTTTGAAAATAGTCCATGCATGGGCCAAGGGTGGAAGCCCAGAAGTGGCACATGCAGGACCTGCTGATTGCTGACACAATGTTTAATTATGTCATTACTGAAGGCTGTAATTTTCATTACTTCCAGATTTTTTGGGACACACAATTATATTACATAATTTTGCAAACTTTGTAAAATGGAAGTCTTCAAACGGAAAAAAAAAACCCCAGAACACCTTTCTGTAAGGAAGGATAAAACTTCTCAGTGCAATTGGAATTTGCTCTGTGGGTACTGCAGACCATGGCTTGCTGAAAAAGAGCATCAGTGGATTCAGAAAGCAAAAGCAGGCGAGGCCAAAAGAAGGGAAGCTGCAGCACCAGGGGAGACAGGCAGGCTCCTGCAAAGTGCAGTGGGAAGCACCCATGCAGCCAAATGTGAGATGTGACAGACAGAAGGAAATTTCCACAGGAACACATAGTAATGCACAAGTTTTATAAGCCACAGAAAAGCCACTCTGAAAGCTGTTAGCCTGACAAAGCAGAACTGGAACAAAACCAAGATCTTCAAAGATCTAAATGAACTTTCCCCACTTTTATTAGTAAACCTTTCTATTTAACATGTGTGATACAAGAGTTATGAATTTTCTCTAGTTAAATAGTTATGCTGTTTTAGCTTTATTTTTCAATATGCTGATAAAAAAAAAAAAACCTTCAAAAACTTGGAGCATTTTGTTCTTCCTGAAATTTAAAATAAGGTGCATAATTTTAGGCTCCAGCTACCTTGCTGAGTGTTGTGTCACTGGATAAGCCAGCTAATTTAACACAGTGGGTATAATGGCACCCCATAAACCCCTTTACAACAACTGCAATTCTCATCAAATGAAATGCAAAAAACCCTGGCATAAATAACACAGCAAACCAACAACTGCAAAGCCACAGCAGCACTCAAAGTAGAACTGAGAAATTCTGAACCTTTCCATGATATATCTGAGGAGAATTATAAAATATATTTCTGGTAATTGTGGCAGCCAACAACATGTGAGCACAACTGACACTGTGATGAGGTGACATGAAAAGGTGAGAAAAAACCAATTATGCTCAGCCCAAGACTGGAAGCCAACAATGTGTAAGTACCATTCCCACCATGTCCTGAAGTGTTTGGACTGTGCCATATCCCCCAAATATCAGTATAATACTTTGCCTGGTGGGCCACACCAAAATCTGTCCTTCTTATTACACCTGCAAATATCTGCACTAACTCCTCAGGTGTGCCACTACAGCACAGAAAATTTTCTATCGTTTTAGTGGGCCTGTGTTAGATCTCAAAATTTGTCTGGGAGAACAAGTAAATGTAATTTAATACACTGAAGGCAACTCAGGTTCATGCTGAAAAAGTTACTGCAACTGGAATGGATAATGAGCTGCAGGCATGTGGTGTTTGGGCTGTGGTACAGTTAATTTTCTTCAGAGCACCTGGTACAGGGCTGTGTTTTGGACTTGTACTGAAAAGGGTGTTGATGACAATACAAAGATGTTTTCAGTACTGCTGGGCAGTGCTTACACAGAGTCAAGGCCTTTTCTGCTCCTCACCCAACTCCACCAGTGAGGAGTCAGGGTGTGCACAGGGAATTGGAAAGGGGCACAGCTAGGACAACTGACCCTGGGCCATATGTCATCATGTTCAGCAATAAACTGGGGGACAGGTTGGTGCAGGGGCATTGCTCAGGGACAGGCTGGGCACCAGGTGGTTGGAGGTAAGCAACTGTTTTCATTTACATCACTTCTCTTCCTTGGGTTTCATTTCTCTCTGTCCTTTTTCCTTTCATTACAATTTTATTATTATTATTATTATTATTATTATTATTATTATTATTATTATTTTATTAAGCTGTTTTTATCTCAATCCATGAATTTCCTCACTTTTACCCTCCCAGTTTCTTCCCCCCATCCTCCTGGAGGGGAAGTGAGCAAGGAGCTCTGTGATGCTGAGCTGCTGGCTGGACTTAAACCATGCCAAGGCTATATTAGCCACAGCTACAAAGGGTACCCTTCTAACATGACTTCTAATCTGAGTGCCCTGAAAACTCCTCTGACACATGACACAGAGTGTTTGCCATCCAGTTTCATGAAGTTTTGTTCATAACACAACAATAGAAATTTCTCAAGTTTTTCTTACATTTTTTTGTATTCTTTTTGTAACTAAATGACTATCATGAGTGTGTTTCTTTCCCAATGCCTGGAGGATAATATACATCTGAATTGTCCTTAAACACTATCCCAAAGGCTTTTCCCACCAACACAGCCAGGACACTGTGCTAGATGGACTCAGGCTGAGTCAGTTTTTCTCTGCTGTTATGTTCTGACACTGCTTCTATTCATGAAGCAAAGGAAACACTTTTTCAGTTTTTGATTAAGAATAACGATTTTTCAATTCCATTACTTGCATTCTTAGAAACCTTTTCAAACTATGTTTTGGGATACGTGAAATCTTCTTCTTCTTCACTTGCTCTGAGTAAAGGATGATTTTAAGTAACTGCATAAAATCACATTTCATCCTTGCAGGAATGCCAAAAACTAGGATACAGAGGCACTAACTACTGTTCAACACAGTTCTCCAAGCTTTCTGAAACTCTGTACATGACAGTTTAGCAGCTGGTAGCACAGGGATGTGAAAGAAAGCAATGTTTTCCAGTGATGCCTGGTGGCCAGCAAAGTTTTCTGGAAAGGTGATACAGCTGTAAGAAACACAGCTCTCAATACAGGCCTCAAGAGTTGGGCATTTTGGCAGGTCCTTACTGAGTCACAAAATATATGGAATATTACTTAATTTAAAATTTACATGTTTTAAGTTCTAGTTATCACTGTGTTTACCCATATTTTTGTGACTTTGACATGTTTATAGTAAAAAGAAATAATCCCCATATGCAATGCTTAGATAATCCTTCTAATATGGAAAATCTTTTCCAGTCACTTAAATGTAGCATACAGGCAAACACCTACTACAAAAAGAGAGATGTGCCTTGCCTGGATTACTGGTAATTAATACAGTTGTAACATGTCTTTGGGCCATGCACAGTAAGTTAAAATTTAATGGTTTGCAGTCTTGTAGTGCCAGAATAGAACAAACATACAACCAATTTGTATTTAAATCTCCCAGACAAACAGTTTTGCCTGGCAAGCTGAAGATGTGCTCAAATGAGGGAGCACAAATGGGGAATCAGAAGTGAGGAATGTAACAAAAATTTAAAGGAATTTCAGGATACTTGCTCCATAATGTACTGGGGGATGCTCAGTCATCTCCCTGTTCCCTTATCCTTTTTTATAGAGGCATCCTAGTATGCTACTTCTGTGAAAAATGACAGACATTCATCACAATGTATGCAATTATAGTTGACCCTGATATGACAAAAAGTAAACAGAACTTTTCCAACACTTCCTCAATTTGTGTGAATGTGCAGAATTTACTGCTTGCTTGATTTGCCATCTGGATTGGAAGCTAAGGAGGCAATTATTGTAAACTAGCACCTGAAAAAGCTACACTTCTCTAAACATTTTTCATAGAAAAGTCCTTAGCAAGTTTATAGCAAAAATTTACACATCAATTGACACACATTTCATAGCTGATGCTGTGAGAAATAGAAGTTGTTGCCAAGATTAAAATGCACAAAAATCAAATGTAAATGCAAAATCCTATTGCATTTCTTAAAGAGAGCAAAGCAGTTATTAAAATACCACTTTCCTATGCAGCTACAAAATTTAATATTCTGTCTGAACAATTTATATATAGACATAAGTTAAAAATATGCATTCCTGAGAACTATTTATGCAAGTTTAACAGACTGGGATTTTTATTTGTAAACATTCGTTTAAAAGGATGCAATTTTAACATCTTATTAAATTTTCCCAGTTTTCTAGGTGTTAATGCAGTTCACCATTTAATTATTTCTTTTTAAAATTAAAATAATTTTTAGTAGTAGTCACTGATCTCTGATTTTTCCAGCATCTTCCATATCAAAAGTTCTACGTAAGCCATAGAATAGCTTTTCCATTGCCACAAGCAGCTGTGTTGGATAAGCTTCCTACAAAGAAGCCAAAATCCACTTTTCAAAGGGATTTTTTTTTCTTTTTGATCAATAGGCTTCTTATGGGCTTAGAAATCATATTTCTAGTTCTCATGCACTTGTTTGCATCACTTGTTTCTACTCCGTGGTTACAAATCTAGGGAAAAAAAAAAAAAATCATAGTCCTTTAGTTTTTCAGCTAATGGGGCTTTTCTTGTAAATATTGTCTCTTTCCCTCAACTGCCAAAGAGGCCTTATTAGTACCTGCTCACTGGTCCTGAAAATTGATTATCAGAATTGTACACAGTCATATAAGTAATGTCACTGTACAATATTTTGCCAGAGTATTAATATTTCCCTCTCTCTGTTGACAATTATTTACCTATTTCATCCTGAGAATAATTTTGCTTTTTACAGCACAAGGCACTGATGATTCCTAGACATGCTCTGATCAACTGACATTCATGGATCTTTATCATCTTCAGAAGATGTGCTCTCCCTAAATCTAACAGTAAAATTCCAATAGTGTATGATGTGGCCCAAATAATCTGATTCCTGGATGTACTAAGAACCTAATACTTATGTTGATTTGTATAGGATTATCAATTTCAAGGATCAGGCCAAAGGAAATTCAAGTTCACTCTATGTAAAGTATTTCTGATAAGAAGTGTAAGTTTACAAGGGTATCAGGTTTGTCAGATAAGACTGAGCACATGCACTGAATCCAGATGACCTGGGCATCCAAATAATGTAAATGCAAGTCAAAATCAAAGTTGATTCAGGTCATCTTTTGGCAAGGGGATGTAGTTGTTCTATAGAATTTTTAAGGTTCCAAAATAGATCCCTTTGCTCTCTTTTCAGCTACAGAAGCTTTTCTTCTACCAGAAAAAAGGATACACTGCACTCTCTTGGGCAAATTTCTCCCACTTTCACACCACCCCTCCTCATTTTTTAGGCAGCTAAAAGCAAGGTGGCTTCCAACTGAGCAAGGGTGCCTTCTACCATCCCCATTGCATTGCTGGTTGCTCCACAAGCAAGTCTTATTTAACATATTAGTTCAGTTCTTCATGATATCAGGATGTTATCAAAACCACTCCCTCCTGAACACATTGAGGAAAGCTGTTGACAAGTTCTCTACCTGGCAGTGTAAGACAATGTCACACTGATACAATGTCACCCCATTCTAGAAAGGAATTAAGAGCAAAATACTCTTCTACAATCTGCCCTCCCTAATGTCATCTCAGAGAACAGTGCACTTAAAAAATCTACAAACCCCAAACAGAAGAAAACAACCCAACATCCCAACAAATAGTTGTTCAACATATCAGAGCATAGTGCAGAGAGAAAGAAAAATTAAATAGGAATAATTGACTAATTAAATCTCACTGCTTAATTTGCTACAGGAAGGCATTTAAGTATGGTATGATGAGTCTAAAATTAAGAGCGTATATTTCGAGTGCTTTTATGAAAAAATAAGACATTTGAAATGGAAGATTTTTTTGAAACATTTGAATTCTTAAAGATTGACCTGAAGACATATTAGGTATCTATCTACAAGGACACTACATAAATTCTTAGTCTCATTTGTACCAATAAAAACATAGCAGCATCAGCAGGTAGGTTGTCTCCAGTAAAATACTTTAAACTCCCTTTGCATTACAGAAAAACTTGAAGTCTTCAGTTATATTGAATATTACCATACTGGCAGCTGTCCTTCTCTTTAAACAGCAAATATTCTCACCTTGACATTCTCAGGAAACTTTCAACTTAGTAAGCTGTTTGTCAGAGAATAGTGTAAGATAAAGTAGAAGCCTTTATTTATTAAAAACAGATAGACTTTTATAAAAAGAGAAGCCTACATGTGTGCATTTCACCTGAACATTATTCATAACACAGGAATAAATAATACAATTTTAAAAAGCTCTTATAATCTTAAACATTTAGACAATTTTGAAATAAAGAAATAGATGATTAAAAAACAAAGAAATAGATGATCAAATAAAATGAATAGATGGATTACAAAGATACAAATCAAAACTGAGTTATGTGAATATTTTTCTTGAGTGCTCAACACTGCAATGAAATTTCCTTTATTAAATTCCACTTCATAGTGACATGACTCCATATGTAAGTTATAATGGAGAAGCCATGCCCAGCATTGTTCTCAACACAGAGACACATTTGCCTCTTTTAATCCATATCTCTTTAGGCAGAAAGGAATTAATAAAAATTACAAGTCAAATTATCTGTGTCCAGGCTTAAAGAACAAAGGCTTGAGCACTGTTTCCATCAGTTTTTCTGGGTTATTCATGATGCTGAAGGGCCTACACATCACTTCCAGAGAAAAAGGATGCAGGACCTGTCCTTCAGCCACCACCACACCTCCCAAATGGGGAAGGAGCTACTGCACAGCACAGCAGAGCATGAGGTACCCAGGTGACTGATACAGGTCTGTCTGAGAAGACACAACTCTGGGCCTTCCATCAATTTATATTGAATTGTTTGATCAAAAGATTCCATAAAGGATTATTCTTCAGAAAAGCCATATTTTAGCAACGTTTGTAGTATGGTATTCTTACAAATCCAAAGACTAGATCTTCAAAGAGCCCCTGCCACATTTCAGGTGTTAAAAAGAAATGCCATGCACTCACCTGCCCCCATGATGAGCCCTGGTGCAGTGTCCTTGGTGTGCACTGTGCCTGACACATAGGGATTGTCTGCCCACCGCAGATGGAGGTGAAGGTAACAGTCAGGCTTGTGGGGCAAGAGACAGAGAACAGGTGTCAAAATCACTGCTACCAGTTATGCTCCTACAATAAGTGAAAGCCCAGACAGGGAGCAGCTTCAGCAATGTATGTCTTCATAAAGAAAAATAATTGCTGCTTCCCATGGAGCCAGAATCTCTGGTGATGTCTGCATAATGTGCCACTGTCTCAAACAAAAGATTTCCAAACTCAGAAGTCAGCATTATTATATAAACCTCCTTCTGACAGAGTAATTGCTTCAAAATTATTAACTAACAGCCACAAGTATTGCATGTTTGTTGGTCCCAGGTAAATGGTA
The DNA here is from genome assembly GCA_030060385.1 of Muscicapa striata striata. Taxonomy (NCBI): domain Eukaryota; kingdom Metazoa; phylum Chordata; class Aves; order Passeriformes; family Muscicapidae; genus Muscicapa; species Muscicapa striata. Next base: position 1,406,288 of record JAREIS010000048.1, read on the forward strand.
AATTTACGATTAAGAGCAACTGTTTGGGCTGAAATGCCTTTTTTAGTAAAAAGAAGTGGTATGAATAATAGCATAATGACTTTAGGACACATCACGGCTCCTTGCTAAGCAACTTACTGCTTCTTGCCCTTGGTGCAGTGCACTCCAAGGTCATATTGCTCACAGCAATGTGACCAGGAGCTTTACCAGGAGCCAGCTGCCAGCACCACCAGGGAGCTGCTGCCACTGCAATCACCCCACTCATCTCAGACAGATCTGCACCAGACCCTGCAGGTGGAACCCTGCAGCACAGCCATGAACTCTTCAAAAAGGAGCCAGCAGCTCCAGCCCTCCACTTCTGCCTTGTGGAGAAGGAGTAAAGCTCTGGCAGTGGAAGGACTATAAGCATTTCTTTTTCCCACCAATGCAGAGTTTTGAGTCCCCAGGAGCAGAGAGTCAGTGAGAAAAATACAAAGTTTTCAGTACAGCCTTGCAAATAACTAAATACTATGGGCACTTGGGACATCTAAACAAACAGAAATAATATCATCTTACAAAGAGAAAGGAATATTTTATGCAAGCTACTGTGGTATTTATTTTCAAGCAACTGTTAGAGGTTCCCTTTAACAGGGAACCAAGGGTACCTTGGTTTATTAAGAAACAAAACTATGAAGAGATGGAAAAATTATTAGCAATCACTGTTTTATGAAGTGCCCCATATATCCAGACAAAAATGACTGTCATGATTATTCTGAAGTGGGTTGTGTGGTTGACACACAAGAAATGTGTCCTCTTTGTGTCAAAGTGATCTCAGATATGAAATGCAGTGCACCAGGTAGCCCTGACTACCCACTCTACCCAATGACTGGACTGAGAGACAATAAACCACAGCTCATGCAATGCAGACACATTTGCCTGCTAGTTTGGCTGGTAAACTCAGCATTAAGCTCTTGGGCTGCACATCCTACCAGCAGGTAACTCTTGCACACTTTAGAGGGAGGATACACCAAAAGGAGCCACTTACAGGTTTGCAGTTGGTTGGTTTGCCATTCATATCAGTGTCTGGAGGGGTTAGGAAATCCCAGTCACGGCCTTTGTTGTAGGTTATCAGAGTTGTAACTTTCCCATCAATTTTCTGGTTGGCCAAAAAGACTCCTTTTACACCTCTGACCTGAAGCATACAGTTAGAAGAGTTAATATCCAGCACATACACATTTTTTTCAACAAGGATTATCCCTGATTAGCTGTTCTTTTGTGGCTCTGAACTGTGTACCTCAGGTAGTTTCTCCTGGAAACTAAAAGGAAAGTGGATGATACCTTAAAAAAAAATGAGAAAGGCAAAAATATAAGAGGAAAGGGAGAAAGGGGGAAGACAAGGACAATTAAAAACTGATTTTTATTTCTAAATGCATTTGAAAAGGATATGGAGTTCTCTCCATGTCAGAAGGCTAATCAAATTACATGTTTAATATAACAAAACACAATAGTTTATATATTAAAAAATAAAAATCATGGTAGCATAGCCTCACCATTAAAAATTCACCTCTGCATTTTCTTTAAATACTAACATCTTTAAAATGCTATTCTACAAATTATGTAAGCAATTTTTAACAACCATCTAACTTTTAAACTGAATTTCTGTGCCCATATCATATAAATATCACAGAAATAGATTACAATAACTTAATACAGTATTATATCTTAAAATAACACTGAATTGGGAAGCACTTTTGTCCATCACAGAAAATAGATACAGATGGATTATCTGAAAAAGAAACACTGAGAGCTGAATCACCCTCTCAAGCATCTGAAATGCTTCCACACTCCAGTTAGCCACCCTACACCTGTTTAACCTCTATAGAGAAAATAATAACAAAAAAATTACCCTCTTCTCTTGGGCTGTTATTTTATTTCATTTGTATTTAGAAAATTATTACAACTCAAAATGTTAAAGTTAATGGGTATAATTTAAGAAGTAAACTGACAGTAATTATACCTTAATATGTTTAGTCCTAGCCCTAACATTTATGTTATTAACACATTACTGTATATTCCACCTAAGGGCATGAGAGAAGATCTATCAAAAGTGAAGGTTTCCTTGAGAGTGCTCGTGTTTCCCTTGCCATTATTTATGAGACTTTTTGAATTTTTGAAAAATTCTGGATAACATATATAAACTGATAAACATTTCCAGGACAGAACAGCTTGCTCATCTCCTTGGGTGTTGACTCTTAATAAAACTGAACCATTCATTACAAATGAATGCACAAGACAATCAGATCTTTGAATGACCAGGAACATTTGCTTCCTGATAACATGATGCACTTCTGAACTTTTATTTTTTTCATTTGAAATATTTACTGTTCCCTTCTTTTTCCAACTCCCACTTATTAACTCAATTTAATATTCATTTAGCAGAAGTCTGCACTGAAGGTGAAAATAAGACACCCCTACCAGCAGGCTGCAGATTTGATACTCACTGTTTGTAAATATGGGAAGGATTTGATCCAAATCTACAGAGAATAAGGATGGAAGTTCTGCTGGTTATGGTAACAGCCTAGAACTTTGAAATATATATAAGTTTATATTAAAAAACCCAACTGTATAAAGATTTAAATACTCTACTCTCTCACAAGCTCCTTCTTTCTTAAATCCTATGCTTATGTGGTTGGTTTACTCATCCAGGATGCTGAAAGCTCAGAACAACCTCCAAGTCAAACGTGCCATAAAAGTCAAATACTTTGCAGTGCAGGTGAGAAAAAGAAAGGAAGGGAAGAAATTATGAACCTGCTTTCTTTAGTTTCAAAGTGTTTTAATCTTGCTGTGGATTTTTACATAGTCTACCAACTCAGCCATGAAAAGCCTGGCAGTTCAAATATTTACATGGGAAGACAGACTTGGGGTAAAATTTCTGTGCATGTCTTTCTTCCAGTGAACACAATATTAAATATTTAAACAATAATTAGATCTGGGACTGCAACTGAAGTTTCCCTCTTCGTTTGTGGATGGCAAAACCAGTGTTGCATCATGATTATTTTTGTTTCGCTTTCCCCTTCCTACCCCCTTGTTTAATGAATATTTAATAATTTAATAATTCCATATAATCATCAAATGGGAGTCAGGCTAAAATTTTTCTCCATTCCCACTCCCATCTCTAATCTAACCAAGCTCTAGGGTAACTTTTCCTCTCTAGAATATGGGACATAAGTGTTTGAATCTCTCAAACATTGAAAGGTTATGAAAACATTTTTTTCCAGAGTCTCAGTTAACTTCTCTCACTGCTGTTTTAAAAGATAAAAGCCGACCACTTCACAGCAGTTGTATTTTGAATGAAAAGCATAAACCCTGCTTGAAATAATAAATAGGTTTCAGGCATTTATCTTCAGAACATTTCAGAAATATAATGTTTGGAGTGGTGCATTAGCCTAAAACCCAGTAACTAACACAAAATTATGGTGTGTGAAAAAATGGCATCTTTAAAACATCCCACCCCTGCTGTAGCATTTTCCATTTCATTTGTCCTGTGGCCTATACAAGTACACATCTGACTCTGTAAATACTGGAAATGAAGAGTGTCAAATCTGCCTCCTGGTTTAGACTGGGATGCCAAGGCACCCAAATCCTTCTGTACATTCTACTCCTTGACTTAGTTCCCTAATCTAAAATTGCAAGATAAGTATCTTGCAATAAGTATCAAGAAAGGAAAAGATTCACATTAATAATAAGTTGCTATGGAAAAGAAGACATTTCAACATTGTGCAGTGCTCAGTTACTTTGATGAACAGTCCAGGAGCCACTCAAGGCAGCTGAACATGAGGAAATTCAAAGCACCTTTCTGCTGATTTTTTTTGAACTTTAAGCTTAGTTCTCAGAGTATCTATTTTCTTAAACAGCCCAGGGTATAGCTGTTCCCCAGTACTCTTAGAAAAGCACTTTGTACCTTCTAAAATTATTTTCTGAGATTTTCTGCTGTGACTTATTAATTGCTCCTTGTTACAGTTCTGATATTCCATCCCAACAATATTCTGTTTAGTTGTAGCAAGAAGCAAGTTCAGTTGGTCCCACAGTGTTTATTAGCAGCAGTCACTGAAATGTAGAAATTACTGCTATATAATATATGTTTGTGACTAAGATTTAAGTATGTACAATTTGTTACTTGGGGAGAAAAGGCGTGAAGAAGGTGTACTGCAACTTGTGCAACTCATCTAAATAAGGAGTCACAGCAGCAACCAATGTAGAGGTATTGCATTAATGTAACCATTCTGCAAATACACCTATGTCAAATTTGTGACTCCTTCACACTGGCAGCACTTGATGCAATTTCAAGGACATGCTCCTTGTATATAGTCACATCATTCAAGGGCACACTCTTTTTGGACAGTCATTTAGTACTTAACCAAATTTTTTTTCTCTTTTTTAAAAAAAAATTTGGAAATTGTTCCCTTTTACGTGTGCAACATGAGAAGAAATAAAGTGTTAAAAAAGATAAAGCATATAAAAGAAAATGAATACAGACAGGCAGACACCTATTAAAAATTTTATAGCAGATGTACAAGTAAAAGATGAAGTGCAGTCAGCAGAAGATAACAAAGATGAACAGTACAAATTTTAAAGAGAATTTTGCACTGACAGAAAGAGAAATTTTCCACTACAGAGGACTCTGCTGCACTGAAGGTTCCCCTTCCCAAGATGGGATACTTGCATTAAAATATCCAAAAAAGAAAACTCAGATTAGACCAAAAAAAATCCCATCCTCAAGGGCTGCAATATATGTTTCATTTATTAGTAATTCTATACTGAGTAAACAACCCACACATTATGAGCACTTGATCCCATTCTAGCAAACAAGATGAGCATTAATTATTTATCATGTAAGCTACCTGGAAACCATAAGTGCTCTCCTATAAAACAACTAAATTTCAAAAATAGCTTTAAAAATTGAATTGTATGGTTCCACGTGTATTTTCCTTATCATGTGTACATTTCATTTTTAATATAACCCTACAGATTGATCCAGCACACAATGAACTACTATTGCATTATCTAATATGTCCTTGGTAACATTGGGAAATTATGAAACAATCAGTGTAACTGAATTAAGTTAATAATTCTTGTAGACAAAATCATAGCCAGGGGTAGCATCTCTGTACAACTTATCTGAAATTACATACTACAAGTGATGCAAGGAGTAGAGATTGCATGTGCCTGCCTTTTAGCTTGGCTTGATCACAGGAGTGACCAAGGGTAAAATGCTGCAAACTAATGCTGTCAATAAATCACCCTGTGGGAACGTGGCTACACACAATATGTACCTTCACCCATTAGAAAACCTCATTTCTAAAAAAGTAGAGTCTAGAAAATAATCACTGGTAATGAGAGACCTTTTTGTTTTACTAGAGCCATTTAGAAAGAAAAAGCTAAAGAAAGATGGAGGCGATAAGGAGGCAGAAAACACTGTCATTTTTCTCCACCAAGAAGTGTCTAATTACAGCCATTTAACAGTTCAGTCAGTGTGTGCCTTGTATCCAGAATTACTACAAACCTTTGCCAAAGAAGTCTGGTGCATCTTTAAAGTTTTGGTTTGGTTTTTTTGTTTGAACACCAGGCAAATTACAGTGTAATGGGACAAACTCAGTCAGACCAAAGCTCTGCCAGTTTAATGTTCTGATGATGGCCAGAAAGAACAGAACCAGAGCAAATGTACACCTTATTACATTGAAATTCATTATGTTGAATTATGTTGAATTATGTTGAAATTCCATTCTCTAAACAGGAATGGAATTGATAACAGTCTGTGATACTCTTCCAAAACACTATAACTTTTTATTTTGCCAAGTGCATTGATGTTAAAATACAAGATAGATTTGTTTACAGCCGAGGTTGTCTCACAGGAAATGCTTTTGGCACAAGACACGTACTGAGAGCAAGTGGATTTCCTGTTCAATATCTAATTTTGTTGGCTCTTAGCCTTTCAGAGCTGACACAACCTAGCACATGGCTTGCAGGATTACTACTTAAAACTCTACTGGCTAAAAGATGTCTCTCTTAAGTCAGGGAATGCACTACTGAGTCACCTAGAAGAAAAAAGCTGTGCATAGACTGCTGCAAAACTTCTTACTTCAATAATAAATTGTGCTGCCAGATTCACTTTTCAATACCTTAAAGAAAACTCAGCAAGTTTTGGATTTGCACATCCACAGAACCCCATCCCAAGTATTCAGTTAGAGTGAACAACACATTAGTAGGGAAAGAGGGAAATATATAAGTAATAACAATGTGCTACAAATAAGACAAAAATCCTAGACTTTTTAATTTATTTAAATATAACTATGAAAATATGTTACTTTAAAATTAATTCTACCAAAGGAAAAAAAAAAAAAAAAAGCCCTTCACAGGCTACACATAATGGAAAATATAAAGATCTACCTCCAGAATGTCTATCAGGACATTCTCTTCTGGCTGCTTCGTGCTCCGGACGTTCTCCAGCAGGATGGAGTAATAAACACCTTGTGGGTCAGACTGGTACAGGTTGTATGTGTCTGTCTGGTACCACTCCTGTACAGCCACAAACACCTGGTTTTCATCTGTACTGATTATCTGTAAATCCTGTAGGCAAATAAGATACATAATGACTAAATTTTTTACATAATTTCTGTTTTACAAACAGTACATCGGTCAGGAGAGTTTAATAGTGGGGTGAAGGGAAACATCTAAATGTTTAAAAACAATAATCTCCCAACATAATACTAATCAGCATGCTATATCCCACTGCTCCAAGGTGGTTCCTCACTGCCTTCTGTCAGTGCAAACCACCTATTTGAAGAAAAAAATCATAAATGTGCAATAGCTGGAATCTGCTTTGACTTTAGCAGGAAATTACTTCTTGAAAGGAAAAATGGGGAAAGGAAAAAAACAAAAAACAAGTGACTGACTTTCCAAGATGTGGATAAGAGTCAATGAAAGACTGAAACAACATTAACAAAGGTAATATAAAAAAAATAATCTTTAAGTAATAGAGAAATTAAAATTAGGTAAAAAATAGAATAGCACAAAGAGAATCAGATATAATGTACAGCAGTTCACAAAGGAATTAGCACTTATCATGCACATAGCTCATGTGTATTATAGCAGATTACATTAATTTGTCTATCTGTGTCTACAGAACCACTTAGATATTCAACAGTAGTAAGTGTATCCAACAGTAAGAGTATTCTGCATTCGTTTCCCAAGAATTTCAGGCATGGACATTGCTACAGCTTGCTTTTAGTATTCCCAGCTTCTTCACTCTAAATGTCTCAGACAAATAAAGCACAGCTGGGGAAAAATAATTTAACACTAATATTAAAAAGAAGAAATAAGTCAGGAAGGAGCACCACAACTAAGCTTAGGAAAGAAAATAAAGAGACATGAGTTTGCAACATGATATGGCAGCACAAAGGCAGATGTTGGGGCTATGTAAGAAATGACATCAAGTCACAGAGGCTGAAAGCTTGTAAACTCCTCATGACCTTTGCACTTAACTGGGATACTGTATTCAGTTCTGGTCACCTTATTACTGGAAAAGTACTAAGGAAATGGAGTGAATATTAAACAAAGCTACTAGAATGTCAAGAGAACATAAATTTAGGATGAATTGGCTTTAAAAATAGTAAAAAAAAAAAAATAAAAAAAAAAATCAAGAAAGGTTATTACATACTAATAGTTTAGTTAAATTTAAAGTATTTTTGCATATGTGACACCTTTCAACAGAAAAGAATCTAAGTGAAGTTTCCTATCAATGACAGCTCAATGCTGTTTCCAAAGACTTTCATTTGAACTTGGTAGTAAAGTAGATTTTTGTCTAGCATCCCAGAATAGGTCCTTTTTTTTTTTTTGTTTATTTTTTTTTTTTTTTTTTTTTTGGTACTGAAAATTACTCCAAAGCAGACAGTCTGGCAGAAATGCCAGCAAAACACAGCAACTGATCACAACAGTTCTTTTAAAAGCCTCTTTAGTGTACAGAATGTTTCATCTCCTGCCTTAAACCAAGGCAACATGAGGCTTGGTAGCCCACATGGAATGTTCCCATGACTATCTGATAATAAGGATGGAAGCAAAGCAGAGTCAAAAGGAATAAGGAAACTTTTTTTTAATGTGAAAATCTCTTAGAAAACCCTTAATCTTCCATGAAGCCAGGAGCTTTCTGCAAAATTGTCATCTACATTATTACAGTAAAACATTTCTACAGTGCCACAGACAAATGCAAAACTGCAGGGAATGTAGGCAAGGCACTTCCCATGCCCCAAAGCTTTCCCACTCCATGCTTTCCCTGATGAGGTGGCAGTGGTAGCAGGGGTGGCCCTTGGTGGCACAGGTAAGAGCTGGGGACGGGCTCAGCTCTGGATCTCCCATCCCAGGGTGGGGTAGGAGCAGCTGAGCCATCAGAAGCAAAGAGCCAAAACATGCAGTGCACAAGGACAGGGAGATTAATTTTGGGCAGGGGTTAGGTGAGGGAAAGAGGGGTTGGATGCAAAAGTTTACTCAGCAAATGAGAGTTCGCTTTTCTCTTGGCAGTGGCTGTCACTAATAAAGATGTTTGTCCACTCAGGCTGCTGGTTGGCAACTTTGCTGAGGCAAGAGCTAAACATATCCTGGTCTTAGCAAGTGAAATTACCCTTGCACTGCCTTGAACTTTGTTCCTTCCTTTCAGAATTTACGCTTTCAGATTTCCAGTTCAGCCTTACAGCTATTTTCCTTTCACAGTGATTTCTTTCCCCTCAAGAAACAAATCAGTCCTTCTGTTATACTGCCTTGCAACAGCCCTGTGCAGCATTTCCTGCCCAGTGCTTCCTGATACAATCCTCTGAGAAAAGGAGGGAGGGAATGCACATTTTTACTGCTTTATCTAATTCATGGACACAGATATAACCTTAGGCTGTAACCTCAGCAGACCCTATAAGGAAAGCATTTATTCTGATTTCCTGCTTGGACTACAGCAATTGCCTTCTTGCTGGTACTCCTGCTTTATCTCTCTCCACATTCTGCAAGCTACTCAAAGTGCCATTGATCATCTCATTTTTCTGTAATTATGCCATTCACACACAATTTATTCAAATTAATTTATAAAGACCTTCTTTACCGATGCTAGAGATCTGCAGGGTTTGGAACATTCCTTACTGTCTCTATTCAGAGTATTGGTATATCAAGGCTGCATTTTCATATACATTCAGTATTCAAGATCTTGTGGCTTTCTTTCACTTCCATGCTGAAATGGGAATACATCCCTTCCAGATGTCCCAAGGCAGAACCTTCTCCCCAGTTTGCCATAGCAACCATGCTGTTTCCTGTGTGGTGTGCTCATTTCTCCATGGACATCCCTTCTCTTATCTCTGCTACTTTACTTTTGCCCTCTCAAGTCTGCCAGGCCTGCTCTATCTCTTGCTGAGCCAAGTATCCACATTCTTGCTATTTTCACTTTCCTCTTTCTCTCTTTGTTTTTGCAAAGCTCACCAATGTCAGTTGCTATCAGTCCTGGATTGTGATTCCCAAATACCAGTACCCTTCCTTTATCTCCTCTTCCTAGGTTGTAAGTTTTTGCACAGTTCTGAGGTTCTATGAGCTGCATTGTGCAAAAACTTTTTTTTTTTTTTTTTTTTTAAACTATCTGAGCCCCCCATGAGATTTCTCTGTTTTGTTTACTAAGGTGCTTCTTGTGCACTGTATTTTGCAAATTCCTTTGTCACAATTTTTCCTTCATCCTTCCCTCTTCACTGGGACATATTACACCACACTAAACACAGAAATCTTTATATTTATCATGAAAAATCTGTGAAATCACTCATAGGTCCAAGGCAGTGAACCAGTCCATGGAATTAGAATTATGGACAGCTGGAGATCTGTTGAATCAGAATTACTTTTCCACAAAAAGTGCTAAACTAATTCTGATCAAAGACTTCATATCAAAATTTGGCATGATTAAGTTTGGCATGCAGTGAGAGGTCATGTCACTCCTGCTCTCTCAGAGATTTGCCCACTGCTATGTTTGTACTACATCAATGACAGAAAACATAATTAGCAAACAACACAAAAACAGTTTCAAAGGGATATCCAAAATAATTAGGCATTTACAGAAGGCAAACTTGTGCCAAAAGATGAGCACCACTTCAAAGAAACTCCATTTCATATGGACAGACACAGCCTGATAAATAAATGAGTCTGAGGGTGCACACAAGGCATTGAAAGAAGTGTGCATGTTCAGCCATGACCTGGAGCACAGGCATCCAAGAACTTTTCCAGCAAGTACAGACACAATCAAATATTTCCTCTTGAAAACATTGCTTAAGAATTATTTCTTTACTTCTAACACAGAGATAACAACATGACCAGTCTTTCCATAATTAATTACCTGCTTTTAATGTGGTCAAGTCTGTTATCACATAAAGCTGAATGAACACCCAATCAAAAGTTGGTCCAAAAATCCCAACGTATTAAGCAGCTGGGATATGGGGGGGAGTGGTGGATAGCAGGAAAGAAGGAAAGTAGTTTTAAGAAGGAAGGAAAAGAAATGAATTGTTTTCATTTTATACAGTCACATAACATCTACATTCAGTAACTAATGAGCCTATAAGTCTGCAAATACTTTACAGAATTTTATATTCAAGAAATGTTCAGTATGGTTTACCCTGTGATAAGAAACTCTATGACACAAATAAGTACAATTACAGCTTGAAGACAGAAGGCTATAAAAGATGATAAAGATTGTAGAGCCTGCCTGTTCTCCTTTGTCTACAATGTACTGATGAGATAGAAAGTATAATTCAGTGGAAATACTGTAGTATAATGATACACAGGCAGGACTGTGGTGCTTCAGTCAATAAGGCATATAAAATAGAACCTCAAAATTCTTGGATTTTAAATCTTCCAATTTTTGGTCATATGCCAGAATTCTGCCCCTTTGCAATCTTTCAGTGTTGTGGTTGATTAAAATGTTAACATGAAATAAGGAATGTATTAAACAGAGAATGGTGAGGAGTAAATGTATCAGTAGTGGAACAGATGTAAGCACTCAAGGCTCTGTAGTCTCAGACTTGACCTCCAGATGTACCACATTTATACCCCTGTAATCTCACAAGCACAATCAAGGTAACTGGATGGCACATATCCCAAAGATAATCCTCCTAATCTTCCTTGCCTGGCCGAGTAAAAAAAGTTCATGGAGAGAAATCAATAAGTTGCACAGTGAAGAAAAGAACAGTTCCTTGAATCCTCCTCAGATGGATTTGTGCAAGCAGCAGGTCAGACAGCTGCTATAGCTCAGGTTCACTGGCTGCTGTGGTGACACTGCCTGGGAAAGGAATATTTCCCCTGCATCAAATGCTACTGCTATCTGCATTTCTACTTTGTTCCTTTTTTTCCTTTGCTCAACAGCCACTCCAGCCATTTCAGAAGAATGGAGCTGCAGCTGAAAACTGCTCTTCTGCCTGGTACAGGGGAACAACCTCAGCCAAAGTGTCCCAGGGTGGTGAGTGGCAGGGGTGGTGAAGGGGCTTCCCAAGTGGGACAAAAATCATTGGGAGACTAAGAGCCTTGTAAAGGAGCTGTCATAGACACCAAAGTTTGCAATCCACCCATTAGGCAGCCAAATCCTTAGAGAATATCACAGGAAAAGGCTGCAGGAATCTTCTACCATTAATGGATAGGCCCATTTAAGGATTGTTTCATATCTATTATGGAATGATATAGACAATTTCAGAAGTCTATGGTTAAAACAGTGATGTATATTCAGACTGAGGCAAGGAAAAGGTGGGCATGCTTTAAGGTGAATTGGTCATAGTAAAAAAAAAAGAATACATGTATCTGATAAGAGATGTCTACAAGAGATTCATATTACCATGAATAAAGTACAGATTTCAACCTATTTCTAAGGCAATGGGATTTTTTCTTCTTTTGTTTTTTTTGCTCCTCCCCTATGCATTCATTTATCTTGGTTACCTGAAAAATTTTACATTATTGCCTATTTCACAATATTGAAAACACATACAGAGATTGAAAAAGATGAAAGAAACATTTTCCACACCATATATTTTCAGAACTAAACTTTCTGAATTGCAGCAGGATACAACAGACAATAGAGCTCTCACATCATTAAGATTTTGTAGGAGGCATGAATGTATGCAGAATCAATCAATGCCTTATATCAGTTCCTAAAAGATCATTATCAATGGAATTTATTTAAGAGAGATGGGAAGAGGACTCTGAATAATTAAATTATTCCAAGTTGCAATAGTAAAATTACCGTAATTTGTAGCAGTTTCCTTGGCTTAGTAAAAAATTTAGTTAATTTTAGTTTTTTTGCTTAAACTCTCAGAATTAACTAGTTCCCAGTCTTATTGTTACCCACATCAAAGCATGACTCAAATACCTGAATAAGGATCAGATCCAATGTACTCCTCCCTCTCTTCCTCTCCAAATTTCACTTCTCCAGGCAAGGGCAATCAGAGCTGCAGGAGCAGTTTGTGCAACACACCAACACTGTGTGCTGACAGTCTGGATGAGACTTCAGCCTGTGCCCCTGGGCAGACCTGCCCCCCCAGCAGTGGCAGCTGAACCTCTGCTCCAGGCAAAAACAGCCCGAGGGGGATTGCTGCTTCCCCCAGGACACTGCTGGATGCATAACCAGCCAAGCTGACACACAAATGCAGTCTTGCTGCTCTTGGCTTGATTTTGGTATTTCCTTCCTACGAGTTCCTAACTTTTGATCTTATTTTAGCAACACAGAACAAGCAATCTTGCTAAAATGGAATATAGTATAAAAAACAGTTCAATCTTAAAACAACAGTCTGAAAACAATAGTTTGAAAATTCCTCTTCTGTTTTGGGGAGCATACAAGCAACCTCTGATATGGTCTCATCAGCCTTTGCTACCTCCCTTCTTGGCAGCAGCCAGCACTTGTCAAATGCAGGGGACAGCTGTGGGATTTCAGGTGATGTCAGTATCAAAACCAGTGTTAAAAAAGAATAAGGAAAAAATCTCTCAACAGCACAGAAAAAAGGTTTAAAAAATTATGGGAATCCTGATGGCCCCCAATGGCTCTTCTGTCTGTACACACACAGAGCTATGATGTGTTACAAAAAGGTGATCTCAGTGGCACTGTGGAGCTGGAGCTCAGAAACTTAACAGAGGTAAAGCTTTTAGCAGCCTTTCACTCACAAGTAAGGAGTGAAAGTCCAAAGACACACTATTCTTTTCTAGGTTTCTTTTTGGGGAGGCATTTGGATTAATACAAGCACAAATGAAAATGCAAACAATATTAAAAAAAAAGAGAATAACTCCTTTGCAGATTTCCAACCTTTTCATGTTGAAAGGAAAATGAGACATCAAAAACATTTTCAAACTATTCCGTTAGAAATAGTTAAGTATTCTAACTCATTCTATCTCTAGATGTAAAATCATCATGAAAGGAATCTATGCAGCAAAAGAGTAACATCTGAAGAACCCAGTCCTGTTCCCGAAGGCTAGAGGTTGCATTTTGGCACAGCTCTCCTGATGTGGTAGGACATATCCTTGACCAGTCTACAGCATCTTCTGACTTGGCTACAGTCTTCCTTCCCTGTATAAAATCACTGTTCAAAAATTCTGTCCAGAGACCACTTGGAAAGATATTTTTTTACAACTCATTTCATACTATTGAGAAAAAAAAAGAAATATAGCCTGTTATAGTCATGCTTCATGTCTTGATTAGGCAAAATCCAACATTTAAAACTCTCTGAGACTGAGATCTTTCAAAAGCTATTGGTTTCAATCAATCTTTTAAAAAAAAAACCTTTGAAAAATTCATCCATTCTGTTTATCTCCTACCACCATAAAAGAAGCAATTCTGCAGTCACATGTTCTAGATGTACTTGTAATGTGCCAGGGTCTTTGCTGATATCCTGTGCCTTTCCAAAGTTCCATGATCCAATTCTATTGCACTTAAATGATTCTCACTGAAATATAGTGCAGTGGAAAATTTCAGAGCTATGTTCTTATTTACTTCAGTATTTAAAATTTCTGTTGTAATGTGAAGGTACCAAATCCCTTTAAAAAATGTATCTTTCTCAGAAAAGGTTAAAATCTTTCATATTCACCACTATTCTAATGTTCTAAAGCTATGTCTGGCTTCCAGGCCCTCTTACTGAAATTTTCAACTCTGTTTTGTGCAGATACCAAAGAAACTTCTCCTGGAAGCATTGTCAAAATGCTGAAGAGATAATATTTACTTCATTCCTCTTGTTGGGTATTGCCTGAACTAGGAAGAACACAAAAATATCCCTTTCAAAATGACACAGTCAACCGGCTCCTAGATAGACTCTATCCAAAATGAAACAATTAACTTCTAATTTATTTATTCAGTCAGGCCTAGGGTAATCCACTTAGCAAGAAAAAAGAAGAAAAATAAACAAAAGCCATATTTTCCAAGGCAAAGAATTGAGCATGCAGCACTATTTCAAACAATCTAGACTCCATATGACAGAAATACCAGGGAATTGTGACTGACACTTTATGAATGTGTCAGAAGCTCCTTGTTTACACTCTGCTTCCCTGCCTTGCTCCTTAATTGCTTATTTGTGTCCCAGTGCAGGGTCCAATGGATTTCAGCCCCTTGAGGTGTCCCTGTTTGGCACATTTTAACATTCAAAAAGCTGGATATTCTCCTGTTTTCCTGAATATAACTTCCCCAAGAAAGTATAAAGGATGCCTTGAAGGCCTGAAAAACACATTAATAATTTTGTGGAAGAGTTGGTATATACCTGTCTTTGATTGTATACTTCTTGACAAGATAGACAGATAGATAGATAGATAGATAGATAGATAGACAGACAGATAGATAGATAGATAGATAGATAGATAGATAGAGATAGATAGATAGATAGACAGACAGACAGATTTCTGTGTGCTACTAGAAGCATATCAAAGTTTCAGATTCTTGTTAAACTAATACATTTATACATAGGATTTATACATTTATACATAGGATTTGATCTGAGATTCGGGTAATATGTTGAACATTTAAAATGAGAAGTCTTCAGACCACCATTTATACTCACATTAAAAAAAAAAATCTAAGATAAAACCCCTGATATTAGCATGCTTGCTTTATAACAGTAACAGCAAAAGTAAATAAATTGCACTCTAATGTTTTTCATTAGATGAGCAATGAATTAAACCAGTGAAATTTAAGGCATGCAAAGAAAACAAGTTCTCTGCTAAGTGAAAGAATGACAGAGGATCACATAAAGAAGCAGGAGCCTCATGAGACCTCCAGATCAGCCTCCTGCTGGGAGCAGGGTGAACTGTAAGGCCAGAGCTGGTTAACTGAGGGTTTTATCCAGCTGAGTCTTTCAAACTTCCAAGTTATTTTTCTTCAGGACTGCAGAAACTTTCTAACTGTTAGGAAATACACTGTGTGCAGCACAAAACATTCAACTGCATCAGTTAGATAATATTTAAATTTCTCTACTTAATTGCTGATTTACTATGAAAATATAGAATCCCTATACTAGGAAGATTTGGTAGACTGAAGGAACCTCTCACCAGACTTGCAATTTCACTGAGCAATCAAAGTCCATTCTGGGATTCTTTAATAAAATAGAGAACCATCAAGTACCAAAATTCTCTTATATTAGTATTCATACTTTTACCAGAAAACAACATGTGGAATTAAAATCTAATTGATTCTTGAAAGAACACTTGCTCTATATTATTCCATTGCCTTTGGGTTTATAGCACTGCCTCGTGGAAGAAAGTTCAAAAACTGTTGCAGTAACTGATGACAAATCAACTGTTGTACATTATTCCCCTCTACTATGAGTTAATGAGTACCACATTAATGGAATAAAAATAAAATTAGTATCCAAAATAAAAATAAGGTTTCAAAAATCCTTACAAGGAGAAATTGTGAACTCAGAATCATGAGGTTTGAAAAAGAGCAGAACAAAACTAATTCAGGTAGAAAGAGAGGATGACAAATGCAAAAAGAGAAAGAAAAGCATGCACACTTACTTTTGGCAATGCATATTTTGGCAACTTCATCTGCACAAAGGCATTCCGACGGTAAGACACGTAATACTTGGTCCGATTTGCTGCTGTTGTCTACACAAAGGAGAAACAGAACTCTGTGACAGCTTATGCTAAATTTAAAGGACCTGAGATGGAAGGCTGTTTTGCTTTTAACCTGTAACTGAAATATGTAGTCATTACTTTTAATGAAAAGTTCCAAAGTACCAAAAGGAATATTCCAAATAAGCATCATTGAAAATAGTCAACTCACAACCTCTCTGGATTCTCTAATCAGAAATGTAACACCAACATGCTGGTATATAAATTGGCATAATTCCAACTAAACCTTTGAGCACCACCAGATCATATCAGTAAATAAAATTAGCCTTTAGTAGTATTTCACCTTTTTTTCACATTGACCCTCAACTTCTTTCTTTGACTTGGGAAATAATTTTAAATCCTACCCAATCCCACTATTTTTGTCCTAAATTTTTGTGTTTAAAAAGGGAACCTGCTTTGAAAGACAGCCTATCTGAAAAAATGAAAACTAGCTTTAGATTGGTAAAAATAAAGTTGATGTATGAAAGCAGGTCCACCTGCCTGAATATTTGAAAGGTAACAAAGTATTTAATACCGTATGCATTTTTTGTGGCATAAAGAATGTCATGTCTTTAGGAATGTGATTTGTTAAATGATGATGGATCAAACCAAAAACCTCATCATTAGTTTAACTAGTGCTAAATGGCAGTCTTACCCATCTGTTCACAGCCTTTTTTAAAATGCATGTTGTAACATCATTCATTCTAAATGACTGGAGATGATGCAAGGCAGAGGAAAATTGGAGTTGAAGCACCTAGTCATGTCAAGCCTCGCTGGTATTAAAGGCTGGTCTGTGCTTAAGCACAGCATTGAAACTTTAATCCTCCTACTAAAATCACCTCTGAAGCTGTCTGACTGTCAGTGCAAACTGGGAAAAAAATGAGTATTAGAAAGTTTCTGATCTTTGTGGATATAGAGATACTAAGAAATGTGACTGAGATCTTCCTCCAAGATGGCAAAAATCTACAAAATAGATTTGGGCCAGGATTAGCAGGGCAGACCTGCAGCACTCTGATTCACATCTGCACAGCTCAGGGAATGTGAACAGAGCCAGGGGCAGGGAGACAATCTCAAACTCTCCTCTCTTTTTGCACAGAGGATTCTGTCCTGTCCTCTTTCTGAAAGGTATTGCTGCAATATCATGAGAAGTCTCTGGCTTGACTATAACTTATATAACTGTACTTTAGTTTAGTGATAAAAGAATTTCTACATGGTTTCAAAAGTATGCTGTTTGTCAGATATGCTGCTGCTGTGTGGTTTCACTGGAACAGGTAAATGCTGTCCTGCCTCACACCTCTGGGGTGGCTGTGCTTCAGATGTGACTACAGGATCCCAGAGTCACCTTCAATCCTCCAGTAATACAGATATGGCTAACTGCAAACCAATTTAGCAATAAGATATACATTACATATTGTGGTTTACTGCAGAGAAGTCCAACATAAAAAGACTAGAAATGTTTCCCCTTTATGTGGAAGACATGAACATCTCACCTCCTGGCACAGACATGTCTCAGATCTACAAACACCAAATTACCAAAGGCATCATGGAGTAGCAAATGGCTATTACTTATTACTTATATTTCCACCTTGCACTTCCATTTTGTGTCTGCCTATGTCTGTCATGAAAGGGAATAACAGCTCAGGATGCAGTGGCACACAACATCCAGCAAAGCAAAATGTTTGATGAGGAGGCAGCCAGTGTTTTGCTGAGCACAGCAGTCTGGAAGGTGGCATGGTGAGAAGCAGTTCTCAGCATCTATACACCATTAAATGGATTTTAGACTGTGCCTGGGGGGAACCACAGATAATAACAGCCTTGAGCAAAATGCATGCCATGAGTGCTGGATCCGATCTGAAAAATGCCTACTTTAGTCCAAAAGTTCTTTCCCAATGTCATTGTTTGGGTTTTAGTTTTGGGGGTTTTGGGGGGATTTTTTGGTTATTTTTTGTTTTGGGGAGTTTTTTTGTTGTTGCTGTTGTGTTTGTTTGTTTGTTTTGCTTTTTCTTTTGGTTGGTGTGTGGTTTTTGTTGGTTTGGTTTTTTTGTTGTTTGGTTGGGTTTTTTGTTTAGCTTTTTTTTTAGTGCTAATTCTTCTAAGCCATGTGGGTCCTTGAAACCACTATGCCAAACAAGAGGAGAAGAGATCCTTTGTGACCCTACTAATTTACAGGTCCTTGTGGAAGAAAAGCTCAAGGGGGAAAAATTGGAAAGGAGCCAGTCTCAGGTGCTGGTGGGGAGGAGTATCCATTGCCACAAAATAGCTTTCCTGCAAAAGTCAATAAATAGATAAGCCTTGCAGCAAACAAATCTCATCAAAGTAAGGGAAAAATGATAGCCCAGCACTAAGGAAAGCACAAGCAACTTCCCTAGTAAAATCTGATAAAACAAAGAGGACATAACTGCTCCTTGAGAAGTTTGCAGCTCTGATAAATTCAACCCCCAACCAGTGCCAAGCACATAAAACAATACATACAAGTGTGCCTGAGCTGTACTGGTGCCATATGGCTGACAAAGTTCCAGCCCATATTTCTGCAGGCAGGTCGTGTAGTTTGGCAATTAAATAGCCCCAGTGTAATTTGGACCACCATGAGCTGCAGACGTGGCACTTGGGGACATGGTTCAGTGACAGACTTGGCAGTGTTAGGTTTGTGGCTGGACTCGATTTTAAGGGTCTTTTCCAAACTAAATCATACTATGATTCTATGCTAACTTGCTCCAAGCTGCCCAGCTATGGCCATTTGACCCTTTTGCTTCCTAAGCACAGCCATGCTAGCAGTTCTTTCCTGGTCAAACCTCTTCAGAGGAGAATCCATATGAAGAAGCTGTGCCACTACTGTGTCAGGGTTGTCCTTGGACACTTTTGCCAGGGAACATTTTTGTATTTTGTCCTGGAAAGTACCTAGAAGAGTTTGTAACCACAGAAACACAAGGTTTGCATTTCACTTAACACTCAAGAGTATTTATAAAAAGTAACACCATCCACTTGAAAATTTTCATATAATTAAAGGGCAACTGGTTGCACAAACCAAAGATGCCTTTTTTTTTTAATTTCCTTTTTGTTTGGACTAATAAAGGAATGCTTTTTTCCATGTAAAATATCATAAATCATCCTTCATTAATTCCTCCCTGCTCCTTACAGTGTTGCTGCACTGTTTAGAACTTTATTTCTGAATTTGAAAATGAGCTGTCTCTCCCAAAAATGGCAGTACCTGAAGAAATATGTAGTCATCCTGCACAGTCAGGGAATCCCGATCAGTGCTGCCAGCAAATGGGACTGTCATTGTCTTATCAGAACAATTTTGAATCTGGCAAGTGATGTAGCGATAACCTGAGGGAAGAGAGACAGAAACATATGACAGGGCTATCAAGGGAAAAAGAAGCAAGCAATATTAAATGCTATTCATGTAGGAAAAAGGCTGCCTCTGCCGGGTGAGTTAGTTGTAGAATTATTATATTAAACTCTCATGTAAGACTTTTTCAATCTCCAACATACTGAGAATATATTAACTGCTTACAGTTCAGATCCTTCCCTGGAGGCAGCCTGTTATTATCCAAATTTTGCTGGTCCAGAGAGATTAGCAGTTAGATGAATGAGCCATTCATGGGTGGGGATAATAGAAGGACCCTCTTTTCTCACTTACCTATGCACAGAGCTGAATTATTCACTTGGAGAAATGGCAGCCTGACACAACATAACTGAAATCAATAGATCAACCCCAGTATAAAATTGTGATGAATGAGACAAGAATCAGGCTCCGTTTAACAGACAGCGTGCAGAATTTTAAAGCCTATTTTCAAAGGTCTGTAAGAATGTTCAGACACACTATTAGCACACTACTGCAGCTGGTCTGTTGGGGCAGGATTTCTATATTCAGAGTTAATACCTTGCTGAAAAAGCCTAGACTGATTTATAATCAGAAGAGGCTATGGCCTTTCTCTTCCTCACCAGTTAGCAAGGACTATCTTCTCTCCCTGAGTTCTTAGAACAGCACCACTGCATCTTTGATACAATCTGCTCTTATCAGAGAGAGCAGAGCCAACAATCACTATCTTATACCAGCTGTGACTTAAAGACCTTCCCTGGGACTCTTAAAGACTTTCCCTAAGCTCTTGTACAGCTCAACCTTTGTCACAAGCTTCTGAGCACAAAGTAGTTGAGTGACTTGCCCAAGCACAGTGAGGAAAATGTTATTTACACAGTCTTGTGCCCAAATCACAGATGCTTCCAGAAACAGAGTGAGAGAGCAAATAATGTACCCCCATGTCCTTCATTACTTTTGCAGTGTAAGGGGAAATGCATCCCACATTTAATGACTTTTTATTAGAGAAGGACAAACCAGTATACTGGATGCAATTACTTGTTTTAAAATCTGGATCTGTTTAAGAGGCAGTTAGAGTCAATCCAAGTTCCCCAAATCATCACCACAAGGACATTTGGTGCAGCAATGGACCGTCTAAATTCTTGCAAGTGTTCACAGTTCACAACACAAAAATTACAGTTCTTTGTCATATGGGTAGTGCAAAGATGCTCTTTCCACTAAAATCAATGACTATGCTTGTATTCACAATAATTGCATAAAGTTAGTTTGTTGAGAATCTAGCCAGGAAATATTTAATGAGAATTTTTCTTTCTCTGCTGTTTCTGTTAAATAATAAAAATAAAATAAAAAAAAACCTCCAAAAGCTCCCACCACAAGAAAAAAAAAAAAAAAAAAGAATCCCCCAAAAAAACAAACAAACAAAACCAAAACACCCAACCAAACAAACAAAAACCCAATAACAAACCAAAACATCCAACCAAACAAAAAAACCCAATAACCACTACATCCCCTCCAAAAAAGCCACCCTAAACCAAAACCAACCCAATGAAAAAAAAAAAAATCACAAAAATTCATCATCAACAAAAAACCCATTTGCATTTAGGTCCTGAAGAATCATCTTACATTATCTCTAAAGAAAGCAGCTGATGGAGCTGTCATCATGTCTCATAAATCTCAGTGCTAAAAGATTTAGACTTTTTTTCATCCGGCTTTTAACACGGTAACTTTGATTTTTTTAATAGGGCTGAAATGAAGAAAAGCTATGGGAACAGGGCAAGTCAAACTGTGCATTCTTTATTGCTCACTTTTAAGATTGCACAGGAACTTAGATCATCTGATCCAAGGAATTAAATTATCTTTCAGGAGTATGATTGGTAACAAGAAACTATACAAGCTTCTGGAATCATGGTGACTCTTTTAGCACATTCTGACTACTAATCTGCTTTTCCATTTATTTTCCTTTTGAAGTTTCAAAGTATACTGGATACTGTAACATGAGGAAATTCTGAGAGACCCTGGTTGGTGCACTAGACCTGACACATGCAATGATTCACATTAACAGACACTTACCCAGCACTAACACTGCATTGCCAGTTTTATTTGCAAATCAGGAAAAACTGTTCAGTGTTTAAATGCCAGGATAAATTGCACTATTAATGGACATTATTAACAGAGCATAGCATCTTGATGTCAATTCCTCTTAAAGTGGATAACAAGTGGATTTTAAATTACACTGTATTTTTATATAACAGGACTGTTTTGCTGACTACAAATAAACAGAGAAAGAATCTTACTTGCACGCTTTCTCTTCTGACTAGTTTTAAAAACAATCCAAAAAGTACCTCTAAACCAAAGAGAAATGGCTATATACTAGGGTATCAACTGATAACATTTTCATTTGCATACCTCCACTGGGGTCCTGGATTTCCATATGAACTAAATCAAGGTCCCCATCAACTCCAGCAACAGCCCTGAGAACATAATAAAATCAAGTTATGTTGAGCCAGTGACAGAAGAGCAATTATGTGGCTGGAAGTAAAGAGAGGATTTCATATTTACCAGCTTTGGAATTCTAGCTGGGAATAAAAAAAAGCCCCAAACATTTATAATGTCCTATTACTAACATCTATAATGAAATTATTTTTTCTCTACATTATGTTTTTCTTAAATTTCTTTAGAATCTCTTCCACTAAAAAATGCATACAAATAGAATAAATTTAAAAAAATAGAAATATGCATGAAATTAGGAAAAAAACCCTCAAAATCATAAATTGTGTATACACAGAGAGAGAGATATGCAGACACTCACATGCACTGGCAAGCACTATAGCATCTTTTTACAATTATGTTTAACATTTGAGACTACAAGGCAGATTTAATGCTATAAAAAAAAAAAAAGAAAGAGTTAGATTCCTTTCTTATTAGAAATATCTTAAACTTGACACACGGTTTCCATAACAAATTGATATATCTTTGGTTAGAATATTCATGAAACGAGTACATTCTGCTTTGACAAAGAAAGTGAAGAATAATGTTGAGAAAAATATCCTGAGAAGGTAATTCAGTCAGAGTTGATCAAGGTACAGTTTACTCTGTAAAGGTGTAATGGGAATACAGGGTGATTTTCTCCCAATATCTCTCATGTCAAATATGCTCAGGCAAAAGATGAGTTTTCTACCCTCAGGGCTTCCATCCCAGCCTGGGAATGGCAGCCCCAGCTGTGCTTTTTTCTGGCCCTTCTATTGTCATTAGTCGGGCAGATTCTGCACAGAGAGCTTTGAGCTGGCACTTGTGCTGTCACAAAGTGAAGCAGGATCCAGCCCCACTCCCACAGCACTTTCCTCAAGGCCCTTCACTGCCAAGGCAAGGGTCCATCCAGTCAGAAAATGTCAGCTGAAGACACACAAAGGAGATACATTGAGTGATAAAGTGCAGCTGGATGCAGATATTAAAAAGGCCCATTAAGACACTTAAGAGAAAATGATCATTTTGATACAATTATTAATAATCAAATGCAATAAAGCTATACTTTGGACTGAAATTACATCATTGTTTAATGATTTTAGTAGCAGTGATTTATGAGGAGTGGTTAAAACTCAGACTCAATAATTGGTGGCTCCTCAGGAACACAGGCCAGGGGGAAGAAACTGGATGATTTCCACTGCTGCATAACAACCAGAAATAATCACATATGCTGTTTTTCCCTAATAAGATAAATGATCAGTCCAAAGGAGGAAAGGGAGGGGGAGGGATGAGCCCCCTCCAAGCCATAAGATGCCAGAGAAACTCATAGTGGGATTTTTAATTTTTTTTTTTTTTTTAGCAAATGCATGGGAAAATCTTGTATTTATTAAGAATCTCAAACACAAACTATTTTAGCATTTTGGAAGCAATACATTAGGTTAGAGAAGATTTTAGATCCA
Organism: Muscicapa striata striata; assembly: GCA_030060385.1. NCBI lineage: Eukaryota > Metazoa > Chordata > Aves > Passeriformes > Muscicapidae > Muscicapa > Muscicapa striata. Next base: position 1,429,625 of record JAREIS010000048.1, read on the forward strand.
CTGTGATCTGATGAGAATATATATTTGAGCAGAGGGAAGGGAGCTGTGAACTTTTGTGCTGTGCATGCTGTTATCTATGTTTCTAGATAGCCACAATACGAAATCAAACCTGTTATAACTTTGTAGTCAGCAAGTTGGACGAAGAAAATGTTTGCTGAATATTTTACTTTTAGTGTTGGACCTCAGGCAGCTGAATCAAAAAACTTTAGGGTTGTATTTTCTGAGCCTGACATGTGGATAAGCATCAATAATGCAAAGAAAGTTGTTGTGTTCTTCTGAAATTACTTCTTGTATCTATAATTTATCCCATGTGATTTCATAAGCACAGTTTGAGGTATTTGTCAATATTTTTACCTTCTCATCTTTATTTCAACAGCTCAGAATTACAATGATCTCACTTCTACCATGCTCCTCCCAACAGTGGCAGCTGACACATGTAGACTCTAATCTTGTTTCCAGTGTAATTTTTCAGTGAAAGAAAATGTAACTGATCTGTTTGAATGAACACTGCAGAATGAAACTTTCCTACCCTGACTACTTTTCTCCTTTAGACTTTTCTTAATTATAATTATTTAATTAATTAGAAATTAAACAGAATATTTCAAAAATATTATTTGTGTTTTTCAATACTCTAATTGTACTGATGAACTCTAGCAGCAGACACTATTCAATCAATGAAGATGTTGCACCCTCAAAGTCTACTTTTGATTGTCAGCTACAGAGAAGAGTTTCTGAACTCCAAAGCCCCTTTACCCAGCTTTGCAAACACTTAGGAATAGTCCTTTCTTCTTTTATTGAAAAGAAGACCAAATCTCTTACAGCTGCTAAGAAAATCTCCAGAAGAGAATATAACTAATATAGAGAATTTGAAGCTGTATCCCTGAAGAATAAACTAATCTCATTTCAGTGGACTCCTCTGCCAACAGTACTTAAAAGATAATACTGGTATTTCACTTGTGCTTAAACCATAAACCAGAGGAAAAGTTGTGTGATACTCTGTAGGCTAAACACAGAGCAGGCTCCTCTGCCCAGCTTCTGAAAATAACAGGTAAACAAGGTGATACAGGAACACAACCCCTATGTGGTCCTCTGAAAAGGAAAACTCAGTTGCATACTTTTTCATATTGAGGGAGAAATGTAAGACAAAGTTGGGGTTTTTTTGGCATTTCCATCTACAAACTTACTACTACCACAACATAAGTGCATTGTACCAGTGTGAGCATTGTGTCCACACATCCATTCACAAGGACAGTTTAGTGTTCCCCAGCTGGCTTTAGGATAGGACCTCTTCTGTCTTATAAAGCACAGATGCAATGGACCCTGATGATCTGTCAGCTTCTTCCTTTTTGGTTGACATTTCAGAATAAATTTTAATATTTTTTTTCCCTCCAAATAGAACAAGCACTTTCTTAGGAACTATCTGGTTTTTTCAATTTCAGTAGTGGTTGTTTTTTGGTTTGATTTAAATTCCCCCATTCTTCTCAGAGTACTTTGCAATTACAATGTTTACATCTCAGCAGTCTGGGACTGTTTGTTTATTTAGTAGTTTTACTTAGGTAAATTCAGGGATTTCTGGTTGACTTTTTAATGTTTTACATTCAACTGCGAGTTTTCCAATGAAATTAAGACTAACTTTCAGGTCAGACATGTCTTCCTCTAGAAAAAGAAATATTTCTTGACCAAATGTACCATGCAGGCTAAAGCAAGTGCAACACAGCAACACTTCAGATCATATAACAGGGTGGTTACAACACTTCAAAATTAAAATAGCCCAACTTGACTGCAGGGTGGTGTAAATACAAGCAGCCTTCTTCCCTTTCCTGTGAACACAAGCTCCTATTATCTCCCTTGTGCTTGTCTGACACCCTGTTGAGCCTCTTGGGAAAAATAGTTCTGCAGAATGTACACTTAGATTTTTTTTGGAGGGATTAGTTTTCTTATGCATATGAGTTTTTACACTTTACAGAAGTTCTCCCAAAAGATTAGCTCTTGTATGACCTAATTCTTCATAATTTTTGCATTAGTGCTTTACCAGGTAATTTCACTGAACTAACAGCATTACATTAGCATGAAAATGGTGCAATGGAGGTGATTGAAAAGCCCCTTGCATTTGTCTTAGTATGGGTATAAATGTATATTTCATGAACAACCATTAGATATTTTGTAGTTTTAAATAAAAATACTTAAATTCTAAGAATTTAGGATTTTCTGTTAAGTTTTATGGCAGACCTTTGGTATTTTTTTAATTAAAAATTTTCTTTTATACAGGTCTTTTCCCCTAAATGTCCCAATATTTTCTTCCTCTAGTTCAGAGCAGCATTAGGAAAACACCAATACTCACCTGAAATTTCACAGCTATGCAATATTCATTATTATTATAATGAATACATGATTCAATTAATTACCACTGACATGTAACAGTACACATCTCAAAATGTGAATCATAAGCATCAGTCCCTTCTATGATAATTATGATTCAATTTTGCTTCAAGCAGGAAACCCTTTGTTTCCAGTAGTCAGGGCTCATTTTGTAGGGAAGCAATTGTCTGCAAACACGAATCAAGTACAGTCTGCTCTGGACACATGTCTTCCCTACCTCCAGTAGATCCCTTCATTGTTAAACATTTGATGCAGTTCATTTGGGTAACTGTTAATGAAGAGACATATTCAAACAGGACATCTGAAAACAAAACTAAATCAAGACAAACATGTTTGCTGATATGCAGGAGCCTCCAATCAAAGGGCATTTAAAAACTTGCTGGGTTCCTCAATCTGCCCCTCCCACAATCTCAGAATATAAAGTTTATCCAAAAAGTAACATGTTCCCCATTTGTACTGACTGATTTCTAGCAATTGCCTTAAGGGCACTGCCGTGCTTAGAAAGCAGGTGAAAAGCATGCAAAAGTTTTCACTGAGTAGTTTAAAATGGCACTGACTCTTGGCAAGCTGGTTACGCAGGAAAAACTATGATTTGATTAATACAACCTAAAATACATCTACTTATGACTGATTTGTCTTTCAGGCCTTGTTGCCTTTACATCCACTTCAAAAGACACACCTTTAATGATTCAGTCATGCCTTACACAGCCAACATGTGCTGTTACTTGTTTACTCCCTATGCCTAAATGCTTTTTGACAAAAATGGTTTTGCTGTCATGTTTGTCCAAACAGAAGAGCTGCAGTGGTTTGTCCCTGCCTTGGGTTCACCTTGGCTGGCCACAAGTCAAACTATTCTCTCACTGCTCACAAGCTATTCTCTCACTGCTCACAAGCTATTCTCTCACTGCTCACAAGCTATTCTCTCACTGATCACAAACCATTCTCTCACTGCCCCACCTTAGCAGGACAGAAGGAGAAAATTTAATGAAAAGCTCAAGAGTGGAGATAAAGACAAGGAGGTCACTCATGAATTCCTGTTACAGGTGAAACAGACCTGGGAAAGAGTAATTTAATTTATTGCTAATGAATATCAGAGTAGGATAATGCTTCTCTATGGGCTGCACTGGGGCTGCAGGGCTGTCTCTGCTCTGGCACTTGGAGCACCTCTTCCCCCTCCCTCTGCACTGATCTTGGTGTCTGCAGGGCTGTTCCTCTCACACCCATGGCACACTTTTTACCCTTTCTTTAATCTGTTGTCACAGAGGCATCACCAGCATCACTTACAGGCTCACTTTGGCCAGTAGAGGGTTTCCCTGGAGCTGGCTGGAGCTGGCTCTGTCTGACACGAGGGCAGCTCCTGGTCTCATCCCACAGAAGCCCTGAATGCTCCTGCTACCAAACCTTGCCATGTAAACCAGTCACACACATCATCACACAGAAACAGAAACAAAACCTTTTTCAAGTGATTAAGTCAAACATAACTGCCCATACAGATTCTTGGCTTTACACACAAGTAAAAAATTCAATGACAAAGGCTCAAAGAAATTGTCTTTGCATTTCTCTCCTTCAGGACATAACATGGCTGAAATCCTCTCTTTCACCTGACACGTGAATAGCCAGCCACCCACTTCATTTGACATAAATGGGTACAGCAGTGACTGAGTATCTGTATGGAATTTCACAATGAGACCAGAACTTTGTCCCCTGAGAACAACTGCTTCATCAAAATAAACTCACCATTTTTTATTTTTATGTTCTTACCTCTCAAGAAAATGGAAACCTGCAGCTAAAAATAAGAGCAACAGATATCCATAGCATAGAATCCAAATATCCGAGTGAGTCAAGGATAAAGAATTCCTAAGGCTCTAGATAGTCACAAAAGAAATGTGTTGGGCCTAATTCTCTGGTAATTACCAATTCATTTCTTACTGTCCCAGGGTATATTTGTGCTGGTGTAGACAGCTGATTCACAATCTATTCTTTTCTAATGTATTACTAAGACCTATTTTGAGAAATCAAAAGGATTTCTCAATGCTGCATAAGCCTTGGGGATTGAGAAGAATGGAAGCAGACCTAGAGGAATCCCAAACTCCACTACTCTTTCTTTCTATCAAGGATAACTACATAATACAGCACTTTTTAAAATAGGCTTCATACACAAAAGCAGTTATATACCATTTAATGGGTGGGTGTTTGATGTTTGGCTGGGATAGCTCATATCTTTGCATTCCATGCTACAAATGCACCAAGAACTGAAAAAAGCACTTACAAAGGATGGGTGCTATAGCATCTCTTAAGCAGAAATCAGCACATTGGGGCAAATGCAATTTGTGGGCAGATGTAAAACTAGTCACAGCAAGCAAAGTTTCTTAATTTTACAGAGAAAGAAGTTGCTCAAAATTAAAAAAAAAAAAATAGAAGCTAATATGTATTTATACAGAAATAAAATATTTACATTCTATATGTTGACACAATGTTTTTTTAAATCACAGTGTGACTTAGTATTTTTTTTTTTTTTAATCTGCCTTTCATGCTTTTGCTTTATAGGTCTTTTGGTTTCAGAATAGGGTAGAGTAAATAATTTCAGTTGGAAGGCACCAACAACAATTCTCTGGTCCCATTGTCTGACCTATTTTTCACTGTTTGGGCATTGCCCAAATGTCTCTTAAACACTGACAGGCATTTGGGCAATGCCATCAACCACTTGCTTTAAATTTTGGCACTGGGGCATCAACCAGCTCTCTGGAGAAGATAAACTCTTATGAAGGCTTAGTCAGCTTTCTTTTCCAAAAGAATAAATGAAACAAATAGGAAAATCAGCTAGGATGGGGTAAGAAAAGGTCACACTGTATCACAGAAGAAAGAAAATATTAGGTGCTCCTAAATTAGAGATGGTTGTATACACTTTCCACTGTTGCCAATATTTTCATTCATCCCACAATCATGAAAGATCAAATCCCACAGATAAAATCTAAAAATATATTTAAAGAAGGATCAAGAACACTTGGAAAGCAAATAAACCCTAGAAGATGATATTAATTTTACTTATAAATCTCTAATACATATCTGAACATAAATATTTAAAATACTTAGTCTTTACTGACCTCTCCTTAATATAAATACATACCACGTTCCATTAAATTAATTGTATTTAGATTTTCATTGAGCAAAACAAAAAAAAAAGTAAAACAAAACAAACAAACAAAAAAAATCAAAACAAACAAAAAAAGCTTTTTCATGAAATGCATGAATATCTGGCTGCTTCTGAAGGAACAGAAAATATTATGACTGATAATATTTGTAGTTACCAGACTGAAATAAAAAACTTAGGCTATATTATTAACCTCAGTGGCAAAGCTCAAATTGAAATCAAAGAGGAAACATCTGCTAAAGATCTGCCCAGTGAAATGTTCTTGGCACAACCAGCCACGATCAGCAAGAGACATGCCCTCATTTATCATGAGATGTACAATTAGTTTGACACAATGTTTTTAACACATCAGATGTACACTGACAGGAAAACAACACTAAACTCGGTGTCCTTACAGTCAAACCAGTCAAACCATTACAAAGGTCAATTCCTATATCTGTTGAAAAAGACACAAACACTTGTTTCTATCTAGCACTCAGATAATTTGGGAGATAAAGACCATAAAATACTGGAAAGTATCACATGACAGACAAACCCCCACTGAAAAGCCACCATGTCCAACTTTCCACTTACAGCTCACTCTTTATGAATTGCAAATTTCCATGTGACATAGAAGTAAAATATATATCTTTGTTCTATGTAAGTTTATGAGAAGGATAATTCGGTAGTGATGCACTAAACATCTGCTTCCAAACCCTTGCTCTTGCTGGCTGATACAGTTTTTGAGAGAAATCACTCTGTTCTATATATAGAAAAGAGGAAAACAACCCCCTAGAAAATATTTCTACCAGTTATAAATGTACAGACTCTTCAAATTTATAATTCTTATTTGTGGGCAATGTGACATTTATGAACAAACATGACTTTGAAGTACTACATTGGAGTTATTCCCATCAAATGATACAAGGAAACATAAGGATTTTGAAATACAGCAAAATACAGACTTAATATTAAACATGCCCTTGTTGACTTTAATCCTTACATGCAGAAAACAGTGACAGATTATTTGGGTTGGAGCAAAACTGACACAAATTTCAGTGGTTTTCTGTATTTTTCATAATTTAAGTGTGCTGTCAGATGAGAAAAAACTCCAATAAACAGTCTGTGAGAGAGATGCTGCCACTCTTATTTCTTACCTGTTAGTGACTTGGTGATTTCAGACTTCATGCATTTTAATATATTTTTATTAAAGACAGCTAACCACACGCCCTCCTGATTTACATCTCCTATAATCTTGCTAAGGAGAAATTGGTTATAAGGGAGATGTGACATTTCTGACACACAATGCTACTTTAAAACAATTATACCTTTCCATAGGGTACTTAAAAGACCTGCAAAGTGTATGGCCTATGAAACTCTACCTGCTGTGCAGAAATAAACTGTTCAATTAGCTGTTCAAAACTGTACTTTGCAGGAGAAGGTAAGTGGAAAGTGTCTGCTTAACTCAAGTGTTTTAGCAGATAAAGTTGAGGCAAACTGGAACAAATCAGATGAATGTTCTACAACCCAACCATCGGCTACTTTTGTAAAATTATGGGCAGTAAGTAGGTTGCAGATTGAAAATGAGGCACTTGGAAGTGTGAAAATGCTTGTGTGTTGTGCCCAGGGCTAACGAGACCCACAGCAGGGCAGGCTCTGTCTTGTGCTGCCAGCCCTTCCAGATGGGTTTGAACTGTCCAGGTGTCTCATCACAACCTTCCCCCCCTGGCTGCAGCAGCAGCACAGGAGCCAGCACACCCTTGGACTCACCAAATTATGCTCTGGGCAGTGGCCAATGTATCTGTAGGTACCATAACACCTCCATGTGCTTTGTAACCAGAAACTAAGGCAGGTTTTGTTTTGTTGCTTTGTTTTACCCCGAGTATGGCCAGGATGAGTATTTACTTCAATACAAGAGTGAAACAACCAGGTGTAAAACTGGGAGGGTCACAGACAAAACCAAGTTCAGGTATCTATTGCAATACTGGCACCACCTCCAGCAAACCATAAAATACCACCAAAGCCAGATATGCTTCCATAGACATGTGGAAAATTATACTTCGGACAACTGACAAAGATCCGACTCCATTTAGAGGTGAAAAACCATTTAGGGAACACAAATGTCTAATGTAGTATGATTTAAACCTGTAATTAAAAAATACATACATACATATTGAAATTAAATGTGAAAGGTGGAAGTGAGTGTAAAACTGACCAATTTAAAAGCTAAAATTAATTAAAATACTATCAAACATTTCAATTTTGTTTTAAAGAAGCTATACTATTTTCAAAATAATTTTATTTGTTAAAATAAGGACATTAACTTACTTTTCAAACATTTTTCAACCTGTTTAAATCACTTCTTAAATACTTTGTGAGACACATACACAATGTGAGATACCTGCACAATACTTGAGCTGAAAACAAAACAATTAGACATATGTCCTCAATAAAGGCATAATTTTCACCAGTTTCCTTAGTAGTGCAAGTGTATATATACTCCAGTTAGTAGATATGATCCATCCTCTCTTAAAAAAATTTATAGATCTTCCTCTGCAAAAAGACTCCTTTTCTAAAGATCAATTTCACCAGTAAAATGGAGAGTGATTTCACTCAACATTGCAGCTTTCTTTAAATCTTGGGGTCCACAGATTCAGACCAATAACCCTTCCATGTGCTGATACTCAGTATGATCTCTGTAAATATCTTTTTGGATTAAAATGACATTGTTTTGCTGCTCATTTTATTAATTAAAAAATAACAGGCTTCTTACCAAAAAAAATGATCTTTAGAAACTCGTTCCTGCAGAAGGTTCCATTTTTTCCCCAAGTCAATAGATACATAAATCTAGAAAAGGAGAAAAAAAGGTGATAGGAAACTGATAATACTGTACATCTTCAAAGACAGGCCCTACATCACTATTAGAAAGATAGATTGTACACAAATTAAAAGGGAAAAAACCAACCAAACAAATCCAAAAACACATTATCAGGCACTCAGGATCTTGTTTTCAGAGTAACAGCCTTTCATAGAGAAATTATTTCAAAATATCATCCATAATAAAGAAAATTCTACAACAATGACTTTTTGTTTACTGTGAAAACACAATTCATTTGGAGTCAGATTATTTTTTACCTCAGCATGGTTATACAAGAGGGATGGTAAAAGGGCACTTCTCCTTCTTCCTACTCATTAACCAAAGAAGCACAAATTTTTCCTTTATGCTTCAAGCCTTAATGCCATCAAAAATAGTTAAGTGAGGAAGTAAATGGATTTAAAGCTCTGCTAAAATAGGACCAAAATATATTATAGAAATACTTAAGAGATTTGATGAGAGATGCAATTTTGGGCTTGCTCCACAGACACTAATTTGTAACCCATGAGAAGTGGTCCTTCAGCACAGAGGCAGAAGATGGCCTGGAGGAGAAGGATTCCAGCTCTACCTTCTCTATGAACAGTTCCCCTCTAGTAAAAAAACAAATGCTAATGATATGGATGGATATCAAGAGTTTAGATTAAAGATGTTTTTCCCCAGAATAACGTGGGATCTAAAACAGCTCCTAAGAAATCTCCTTCCTTTAGCATTTGCCTTCAAAATGTGTTTCCTCTAGTTAAAATGGGAAGTTCTATCAGACTTCTAAAAAGACAGATTTAAAGCTCCCCGCTGTCTGCATGCATTTCTTATTTGATCCAATTTACATAAGATGGGTTTTCTCTTGATATCTCTAATAAGAGGGATAAAAAGGCAAGTTAAACTGTTCTTCTCTGATGTAGAAGTCACCAATTCAGTAACAGTGTTCTGGGAGAAAGTATCTTATAAGGAGTAGTAAGGAATGTTTATGTTTTAAAATGACAAGTTCAATGACAAAAGATAAAAAAACCCCATAGTTATGTATTATGTTTTACTACAGAAAACAGCAATATTAAAATGTAAAGATAAAAGTTGAGGTAATGTAGCATAAACTCTAAATATACTAAAGTTTGAATTAGAGATAGAAGAGAATTTCCCAGTTACTCTGCACTCACAATGACTGGGCTTCCTTCCATTGCACACTTGATTAAAATAAATTGAACACAGGGTAGGAAACTACAACCAGGACTCAGACTGCTTGCTGTAGTATTGACCCAGTCATGCACAGACAGAAATAATCAGGGATCAAAAACTCTTCATCCTCACAGCTAAATAATGGGGCTGCAGAGCCAGGCTCCTGATTTGCCTGCTAAATTTCTGATATTAATTTTATGTGGCTTAGGATTTGCTGCAATCAGGGTGTTTTATAGCATCCTGCTCTGAGCAACCTCCTCAGGGGGATGGATGTGGCTGTGAATGGACTGGACTGTGCAGGGTGAAGAACCTAAGCTGCTTACTGCTTCAAACACTTGTCACCACAGGCATTGCAGAAAAGATAACCATTGGGTTTACCATTTCCTAAAAAGTCCCTGCTCACTGAGTAACCTCCCTCAGCAGACTGCTTAAATCTGGGAGAGGTGATCATTGAATGCACTATCCTAATCCTGCTGTCTAAGCTGCAAAGAAAGCCAAGAATTTAGAAGTTACTGGCAAGAGGGAAGAGAACTGTTTAGGATAAGGAACAACACTGGCACATGAACAAAGGGATATATTGTTGTCATCAATGGATTTCAGAAGAAAATGAAAGATTCTCGGCCTCAGAACAGTGATGCCTGTACAAGAGAAGCCAAAGGCCAAACCAAATCCACCCCTGTCCCTCAAACCCAAACTACCTGCTCACACACACATTTAAGATCAAAGTCTGGGAGCTTATGAGTGAACAGTTTGGCTTTCTGCAAGGGAAAGAAGCCCCTGCAAGCTTACTGCAAGGGAGAGTGAAGTAGGACTAATAAGGCATATTCAAACTGAAATGAAATTTTAACTGACACAGTATTTGAAATAGATAAAAAATAACACATAACTAACTTACACACACACTGAACTTTCTGTAATAAAAAACCCCAAGTGAGCCATATGTATTCTGTTTTTCAACAAGCAAATATGATAAAATGAGATTAGATAGGATGTGAAAACACTTATTTTAGTGGACAGCTAAAACCTCTGGCTGAAGTAAACAGATCTAATATGTCTCATAATTCCGCTTATTCTTGTGCAATCAATGTGTGGAAAAGCTTTTTAAAAAATATTGAAAATATTTTTGTGTTTTGCCATTATTTCACCCTTTCTGCTTCCAAATGAATGACTAAAATCTATTGCATCCTTGAATTTTTTTTAAAAAAATCCAGGAGCATTTATGTAGGCTCAGCAAATAGATGATTGTTATTCATTATAACTGAGGGATAGCCAGAAAAAGAACATATAGATTTGAGGCAGTAAATGGATTAATCCAACCACATTGACTGGATTTGCATTCATTTATAGTGCCAGCTAGAGGCTAGAGATTTTTTTTAAACAGAATCTAGGGTTCTAAATGAAAGAACGACGCATATTTTGCAATATGAAATAAGCTCTAAATCGAATCAAAAGTTGTGAAAAAGGCCATGATGCTCCAGAAGACAAAGAAGCCTTGCTGACTGATATTTATGAAGGGCCTCATTCCTCGCATTCCTTGCAGTCTCTGAAGTGCCTTTGTAAAAAATCTTTTGAGTAACCAGGGCTAATGGTTTCTCCTGAGTTTCAGACTGTGTTACATTCTGATACTACTTTCTTTTAGGGAAGGTAAAGTTACTTAACTTTTCCCAGAGTGAACTGACTCCTCAGGGCAATTTCAGATCAACATTATCTCTCAAGATCATTGATTTTAGTACAGTGACCTTTTCTTGTGTCAAGTTGCAATTTTGATTTTCAACTCCTTTCTCTGCCAACATCACTTTATCTTCCTCTCCCTTCTAGGCCAAATATATCAGATTTCATACAAAACATAAGCAGGTTACTGACCCAGTTATAGTCAAAGACATCCTTCATTCCTACATATCTGAGGTAAAGATGTAGGACTTGTCAAGGAAGTCTTTGTGGTTGACTCTTTTTAGTGTCATTGAAAGCCTGAGAAAAGTCCATCAGATGACCCAACCCTTCCAGCTACTCCTGCGGAACTATTCCTTACCAAATCTTTTTTTTTTTTTTTTTTTTTTTTGTCATATCACATTTTAAGCATGGTAAATAGTAGCATCACTCCCTCTGGGAGATTATCCAAGTATAAAATGCCTAATAGTCTTCCTAACATGCTTAATTCATCAAAACACACACCAAATGCTTTTTTTGAACTTCTACCTCCTGCTCTCTTCTGACAAATATGTCTACCCACTTGTTGTGGGCTGTACAACTTGTTCAGTACACTTTGGACTCTTACACTTCCTGATTCTGCCCCTCTGTAACTGTAAAAATTCAGTAATTTTATCTGCTGTCAGGAACAAAAGTCAAACAAAAAAAATATACATTTTCATAACAAAGGTTTTTCATTACTTCAGGCTTCCCTGAAGTATTTTATTTACATAATATGCATTCAAATTATTTGCAATTGTGTAATTGTTTTAGGATTTCAAATCAAAACTAAGTAAATATTTAGTGTAAATTGTGACCTAGTTTAGTATGCTATGTTTTTATTATAATTCTATCCTTATTTGCAAACTCCTGTAAACATGAATTGTTTTGAGATCAGCTGTTAACTTACATATTCAAAAACATGTCCAAAAGGGTGACTTGATACAGCATCACTGGAAGCAGTGCAGTATTTGGCTGCAGTATGTGCAACTTCTCTGACTTATCTCACCACTTAAATATACATTCTGTGAGCTATGATAAGGATAGAATGGACTGGAGTTTACCAATTTAAGTTTAAAACAGGAGAGTTAAGGCTGCTACCAGGACCAAAATGACAGGGAGTTTGCAGCTGCAGTTTTGGTACTGTGAAAAGGAGATGAGCTACACACTTACAGATGGTGTGCACACTCAGCAGTGCTTAGCCCAACCCGCCCAGAAAACTTCACAGTTTAACCAGAAGAAATCTGAAAGAGGGTAAAAATTTACAGACATGAACAGCTCCTGAATCTGAAAGTGGTATAAAGCCATCATAAGGGAGGTAATTATTCTACATTTCTACAAAGTCACTGATTCCACAAGTTTTATTCTGCTATATGAGTGTGCAACTCATTCTGTGTGAGTTTATTTTATATCCTGTGAACAGCCTTTGGATGCAATATTTCAACTTCATTAACTTTCTACTGTACTATAAATTGTTTATGGTCACTTTCTAGGGAGGAGCATGTTTCATTATAATTTAACTGTATTATGCAGAAGGATAAATATTCCCAATATCCATATCAACTGAAAATGCCAGGATTTAATCTAATATAATCACAAAGATTTGGACATGAATAAAATTAATATTTAAATAAATCTCAAAACCACTATATGATTCCCTTATGGGCAATTGGTATTTCATAAAACCCAGCACTAATCAGCATGTCAGAATTGCTTTATATAATCTTAATAGCATAATTCTTAAATTTCAAAGAAATGCAGTATGTTCAAGCCTTACCTTGCCTTCCTTGGTATAAGCAAGTACTTTATCTTCTTCTTTTGGGTGAAAAAGGAGAGTTTCCACAAAGAAAGCAATGGGTTGTTTCTGGAAAGTGGCTCCTTCATCTGTGCTTATGAAAAGGCTTTGGTCACGGTCATTATGGGAAGAACTTACAAGAATTATCTAAAAGACAAAAACAACAGCATACCTTCAGAAGCCTGATTTCTCTATTACAGACAACACAGCCTTATTTTTGTGGTGTCTGTGTAAATGTCAGATTTTGTACACATCTTACCTTACATATCAAAATTCTGCAGACAAGAAACTCAAGTCACCTAAGAGATAAGGATTGCAAGATTTTATTAATCTTCCCTGACCAAATCTGTTAATGTTACATTCTATAACTTCTCTTGCAATCACACTAAAATGATTGTGCTCCTCATCTCTGCTCAGAATGACTGCCTTGGGTTTTGGTGCTTGTACAAGGTTCATGAGGCCACCTGATAAAATTTCCAGAGCAAGAAAAAAAAATATAATACTAGTAATGACTTATTTTAACATGTCCATATAAATCCATCTCTTTATCTAGTGAGGCTATTAAATGTAAAAATAATCATTGCCATAGCAGAATGACTGAGGAGAAACCCTTTATAGTATCTCTCCCTTGTTTCACCATTCTCCTCTTTCTGACATATTTTGAATAAAAAGGCAATTCACTTTGATGCAGAAGAATATGCCAATAAATTATAAATTATTTCCTTCTCAGGTCCAGACAATGCCTTGACTCAAGATAATATCTTGAGCTGTCTCTTTGTGTGACCTTTATGTCAAGCTTAAACAAACAAAGAAATTCTCCCCACATAATTTAGTCAGAATTTCACTCATTTCAACTTCTTCACCTTTTGCTACCATCATGGTTCTAAAACTGCCAATGTGAGGATCCATTTTGATTGTTTTTCCAGATCAAAAGGGTCCAGTTGGCATTCAAAAATATGCCTTTATCAACTGATAGCCTGCAAACAAACTGGATTTTCAAAGTCCAGCTGGACTCTCTGTAGCTAATGCTTCAAAAACAATTTTAAAAAATACTTAATTCAAAATGTATTTAGAATATTCAGAAAGTGCTGCAAAAAAACATTATAGAATACTGATCACTGTGATACAGTGACAGTAAATTGCTTACAGAGATAAATGGCAATGAGTTATGCAAACAGAATTACAATAATGTGAATACAGAGAAGGAAAAAAACCAGTATAATTTTTATGTAGTCACTTTTTTAGAGCAGAGCTGAAGTTAAAATTTTGAAACTTCTAATAAATTATACAGTTATGACAGCTGGGCTGAGCTTTTACTGCAATTGGTCTTGGGGGGGAAACCATAAATTCAACATTTATAGATGCTCCAATTTGACAAGTAACTTAAGCATGAGCACTTGTCCTTGAAGCACATGCACAGTGGCACTAATTTCAAGGGCTTTCATATCCCTTAAATGGGGCACTTATTGAAGTGCATTGTTGAACAAGAGAGACATCTGCAGATATTTCAGGGTTCATGGTCCAGTGCTGAAATCCCACACTAAAGCATTTATTAAAGCAAATCTACTCCATTAGCTTTGTGACTAGGTCAGTAAGAAGAGCAAAATAATAATCCATTATGTTGTTATAATCTTGTATTTTTTAATGATATAATTTACCCAAGAGTAGGAAAGTGACATTTTTATTCAAAAGCCTCTGTAAATGACACCTTCACAAACGCCTTCTCCTTTTTCTATGTATCCAATGGCTTTCTGTCTCTTGGGAAGTGCTTCAAATAGTGTCTATTTAATTCATTACTATCTACAGTCCACCAGCAGCTGTGGTGGCCTAGATACAGCATTCAAAGATTCTTGTAACACACTCATTTATTGGGTTTTCTGCAGCTGGCATGCCATGAACTTAAAATTGAATGTGGCTGCCATGTGCTGCCCTGTGTCTGCATCTCAAGGGGGAGTGAAGAAGCATTTATGCCCAGCACAAAGATTTGTACTTTCTTGCCAGATTCCCATCTGTGACTTAGGCTTGAAATATGTATTTTCTCTTGGAAATAAATAAATTCAAACTATTTTCCTGCTGAGAGAGGTATATAGTGCTCATTCCTGTTGCTCTATGACCAGAACATGGAGAGAAGGACCTGGTCCCCACAAAAGGCTTGAACTGCACTTTTACAAAACAGCAATTTCTGGACTACAGCAATACGGTCTTAATATTGTCTTGGTTTTTTGTTTTGTTTTGTTTTTTTGGTTTTTTTGTTTGTTTGTTTTTGTTTTGTTTTGTTGTTTTGTTGTTGTTTTTTTTCTTGGGTTTTGGGGGTTTTTGTTTGTTTTTTTTTGTTTTGTTTTTTCTGACCCTATAAATCTTACACTTCCAAAAAATATGAAAATTATGGCTTTAAAATAATAAAGGAATGAAATTTATAAATTAGGGAGTGGTTTTCACTATTAATGAACTTTGAATATAGGCATGTCTGAGTTTCATGTCTGAGTGGACTCAACTGCACTGAAATTGTAAGAAAAATGCTTGTTACAATGTAATGCAAACCCACTGTGATATTTGCTAATGCCATCCTTCAAATTATTATGTATCTTTTGGAGTTAAATCTATTTTTAAAAATAGCCTAAAGATGGAAGACTTATAAGCATATGGCAGGGTTGCTAACTATTCTTTTATTCACACACACATCATATTTCATTTAAATAAATATTTTTGAATTTCACTCAGTGTTGTGATTTATATTTCAATAATTTAAACTGATCATTATGTGCCAGACATCCAGATTCCCTTCCCACAGCTAACACACCGGGTGCTCAGACTCGCCTGCTGGCTAACACAAGGCATTTAGGAAAACGCTCCAGAGTAAATATTGTATCCACATTAGATGCTTTCCATAACAAGTTTTATTTACTTTGTAAGCAGAACAAGTAGCAAAACCCTCCTGCAAGCAACTGATGAAGGGATGCAACTGGGACACACTATCTGGATAGTGATGGCTGAGGGTTTTTATAAACTACAACTTAAATAAACTACTTCCTTGAATAACTGTATTTAAAAACCAGAACATATTTTAAACACAGATACATTTGAGCTCCTTTAAAACATTTTACAAATGATTTCTCACTCCTGTGAGATTCTTCTAATATTTTTTTAGTAAATTGTAACTTTATATAATGCTGTTTATCTCAGATCCCAGTACTTAATCTCCATCTAGCTAAATAAACCACAATAACACATGTGTACACTTAGGTCAGATGTAAGTCTACAACTTCCAGTAGCTACACAGAAGTTAAAAAAATATTTCAAGGAGATAAACAGTGCTATGGATTATAAAGAAAAATAGTAAAAATAGCATCTGTTATAGATGAACAAAGGGAGAAGCAAAAAAAATCTAATAGAAAAATACTACACCATGCCAATATAGGAATTAAACCATTCCAAAACTAAAGAAAAACCATGCTTTTCCTCATTTCAGGAAAAGTCAGTGAGGCAGGAGTTAACAGAAAAACCAAATAAATCTCAAAATAACATAATTAAATCCACTTGTTTAATCTCTCTTTCAAGACTGATTGGCCAATATGCATGTCTAACCATTCCTGCTATGAGTGGAATCACAATCTGAGCCCCAAAGGATGAAAAGATTCTGATGGCTTAGGCTACAATTCTTTGTGTATCAGACTTTTTCTTTCACTGTTACCATGAAGATTTGGAATAATCATAGTGATTACTGGGGAGTCTTAACTGTAGATTTGGCAGCAATTCAAAGCTATGCTGCAATTTCAAGTGGCAATAAACAGAGGATATTAACATGCATCATTTGCACTGTGTCTGAAATATAACCCCCTCCCCTCAGTTTAAGTCCAATCAAAATTTAAACTCAAGACAAATTTGATCTTAATCAGCACTTTCTCTAAAACAAGGCAATTTTCTAACATATTACAATTGTGCTGTCTTTTTCAGCTTCAGCAACTGATCTTAATTTTAATTGTAGCTTTTATTTTCCTTTCTATTTCCTTAGTATTACAAAAGAAAAAAAAAAAGTAAAAATGTCCATGATAAATAAATTTTTACACTCACAGCATTTGACTTGCTATAGGAGATTTCAGCAGTAAGTGGTGAGAGAGATGAGACACACTATTTTTAATTCTATAATCCCCCATAAGGTCAGAAATCAAGACACACCTCAGCACTCTATACTGACTCTGAAGGAAGAAACCTCCTCTGGGCAGAGTAAGAAATGAAAAGAATATAGAGACTCTTCACTCAAGCTCATGCACTGAGAAGCAGACATGCACTGAGAAGTTGAGCATGGTCAGGAAGAACCTCAGCCACCCCCAGTAGACTGAACTCCCACTGGACATAGAGGATTCCCCTCTGGGGATAGAATCCTAAAGCATACTGGACCCACTCCAGGAAAAAAACCCTTAATGATGTGAACTTAAAAGCCATCCACACTGAGGTCAAATAATTGCACAGAACAATTCCAGGGAGCAGTCATCAACAACTACTCTGAACAATCATCTTTCCAGCATCTCATCACCCTCACTGCAAAGAACTTTTTCCAACATCCAATTTAAATCTACCCTCCTTCACATTAAAGCCATTAAGAATGTGCAGTGCTTATGCTTAGATGAAGGTGCTTAGCTAAACTGGAGACAAGGCTGCTGAGCTCAGGGCATCACCTGGTGACACCATCAGAGACATCTCTGTGCCTACACAGTTCTGAAAAGAAATGGTCTTTGTGCCAGTATTCACAGAGCTGCACTGCAGTCATGCCCTCAACATTTTTAAGACTAAGTAACTCATCTATTTTTCTTTGGTTTACAATTTATGTTATCCATGTGCTATTAGATACACTTGGCTGAGAGAGAGATTACTAAAGCTCCTGGTCCCACTTGTAAATGAGATTTTGCTTCTCAGGCAGCACCCATAAAACACACAAAGTGGACTGCAAAGGGTTATGATTTTTATTTTGGGTGGTATGAGAGACATGATAGCTCAAGAGAGGCTAAGTGAAAGTGAACTATAGTCTCTTTACTCTCAGAGTGGTGAAAAACAATAACTAAAAAAATCAACCCAAGGTAATTCCAGGCAGAAAGTAAAATAAAATGTCTCCCAAATAGCAATTTAATCTTGTAGATTTTCCCTGGAAGTTGCATTACAAAATCACTCCACACAAATGTAGGCTATAAGTGCATCTAATAAGTCTGCTTCTGAGTCCAACTGAATTGGGGGAAATACATATAGAAAGGAATTTACATACACCCCAGAACAGTATTTTACTTTTTATGTTAAGCATTCATAGCTTCCTCTAGAATTCTAACTTTCTCTTGAAGAATCCCTTTTAAGCTGTCACACAGAAGCATTTCAAAACAGCAACTAGTCTCTAGGAGAACCACCACAAGGGAAGGGAAAATGGGAATATTAAGGATGATTTCTGAGAATTATTTGCTACACTGATCACATAATCTCAGGACACAATCAAAGGCCATCTGAAGCAATCCTGGTGGAGCTAGTGGAAAGCATGTATCACAGTTTCTTCTCCCCTGGGTTGTGGTCAGCTCATTAATCATTTGGAATATCACAACGGAAGGTGCAATATTTTTTATCTAGTATCAGCAACATATCAGGCACTTTAGGATGTGGAATGAATATTTAGAGGTCAGGATCTTAAAAAAAAAAAAAAAACTGGTTAGCAACTGGAACAGTTGGTAACACATAAGACATACTGAAGAGGCAGTGAACATCACAGTTAGCACCTTAACAGAAAAATGTTTGGAGTAACTGGACAGAGAACAGTTGGCTTACACTGCACTTAGGCAGGCCTGAAATAATAGTATCAGATCATAAAAGAAAATAGTTTTGAAAGAGTTGGCTTTACTTTAGGGCATTCACCACAGTGAAATCAAGTTTAAGGGCACTTATATATCATAATAATGAATGCCCAGAGATAAACAGCTATGGATGTTCTTATTGGTGTTGGTGAACAGCAGGAAAATTCTGCCCTGTTAGCAACCCATATCTACCTAAATCAGCCAGATCTTTTCAACTGAACACCTCAAAGGGACTGATGATGCCACTGTCTAGGGCATAGCAGTTCCAGCTCAATTCATCAGTCTCCTTACTTAGAGAAGGGTAGGATACACAAGCTGATCATTTACTGATTCCTCCCCAGGAATAAACTCATGCATCTATAACCTGCTAGAACCAAAACATCATTGCCACTTGACTACAATGACAGCGTGAATTGTCATGAGAAATGCTCTCTTCAAAATCGTTTCAGAGCTGTACTTCATGCTGCCAGCCTGAGAATTCAAAAAACCTTACACATACGAAGCAAATTAGGAATTCCTGAGATGTACTGAGAAAGGCACAAATATGCCAAAGACAACAGTAAAAACGGAAGAGTCCTTTGATCTTCCTGCAAAGTTCAGTGTTAGCCTGGCTATTGCTAATTCTTCAGCAAAATCATTTGATCATTTGATGCATCCCTTGCACACTGCTACATCCAAAGTGAGCAAAACAATGTTGAGATGCTTTGAGATGTGGTCCCCATATTGGTTTGTTCACATATTCAGAAGTTTTGGTTTAAATCAATGCACTCCACTATATCAAGAACTAAATCAGATGGTCTTTTCCAGTATGCTGTAATTCAGTGGTTTGAGTGGGGAATAGCACTGGGGAAGGCATAGCACCAATTCTTGTCACAGCAGGGGAATGTTCCCTAACCTGGTTTTATATTGCCCATAAAATAAGAACATCTTCTGTGTCTCAGAGAAAAAAAGCCAACCAAACAAACAAACCAAAACTAGTTGTATTAAAAGCAGAAATATGCAAGTTTCACTCTCCCCCACCAATATTTCCACAAACATTAGTATTTACTGGACAAAACAGGCACACACTGATCTTTTTAGCTTAGGCATTCACAGATTAATCTAATTCAAGAAGTTATTTTGTAGACCTCCAACTAAACTGCAAATATTTTCTGCCTGAACACATCACAGTGCAAAAATATAAACAATGCTTTCCAAACAGTATAATGGATGCACAACAAATGACTGCATATATGATTTGATCTAAATTAATGAAGGAACAGCTCAAACAGTTCCTAGCCACCAGCCATTAATTTGTCAACAGCAAAATCTGCACTAAACTCAAAGAGAAATTACATGGATGGTAATTAGTGACAGGGAGAAAACATGAAGGAAAGAAAAGCAACTGTGGTGGCTAAAATTATCACTCATATAGGATTGATCAGGACCTCATCATCTTCTGTAATAGATAAACACTTTTTGTGTTAAAAATACTAAAGGTATGCCTTTTGCTCCTTTATTATGAATCTCAGCTCTATTACAAGGCTGTGTAAGAAATTTCTGGCAAGCCTACAGAAAGGAGCTCTCAAAACATTGCTCTGGGGAATCTCACTTTGCAAAATTTTCCCCCTCCGATCCCAAACACTCAGCAGGTGCTTCCACAAGCAAAGGTCTTGCAATAATGCACCCAAGATATCCCTAACATCAGCTGAGCATCAACTTCAAGCACATCTATTCCTCTCTCCCAGTTTTATAGAGCACTTCTTATGGAGATCAAGGTATTTAATGACTCTGTCACAAGTTATAAAGAATAAGTAGCATTTTCCAAACTTGTAGGTGAGAAATGTGTGTGTGTGTATGTGTATGTGTGTATGTGAATATACACATTTGCAAACACAAACAAGGTCAGGAAAGCAGAGGGGCCACCTCCAAAGCTGCTGAAGCTGCTGACTCTAATCACTGAGAGCTTTGAAAGGCTCAGTGACTGGGAGAAGTTCCTGAAGCCTGGAAAACCATAAACATCATCTACAAAGTGCTTCAGATGTGTCTCAAATGTATTTTGCTTTTGCCCATTTCCATATCTAAAGGGGTAGCTGGCATTAGGAAATGAGCTGATAAAGTCCTTATCCTTCAGGAAGCACCTGATTCCTTTTGAAAAGTGTAGGCACCCCTCTGAAAGGAGGTCTGGGTATAGTTAAAGATTGAACAGGTCTTCTCCCCTAGACCATGAGGGAAAACACAAACTTGGAGGAAAGAGCTGTTCTGAGCAAGTCTAGGTCACAACAGATTATGTAGGTTTGAAGGAGAATAGGAGACAGAGAAAAAAGGGAGAGCAGCAGAGGCAAGTGCTGGAAAAACAGTAATTATTTTTCACTAGAATTTGGCCATATCTCCATTATGTAGGCTACAAAGCTTAATTATAAAAGCTCTTGCTATTGAAATATTTCCCCTTATCTTTGATATCCTGTCCAAATGGACTGGAAAAAACCCTTTGAAAAGCAGAAAGAAAATGTCTTTTAAAGTAATTTTTGGTCCCATTAGGGTGAATCTCATTAATAGAAAAAGGACTTCACTGAAGAATGGAGCTTTTCTATTCAGAAGCATACAGTACTGCTGTGCCTGATTTTGGCAGCACTGCAGATAATAAACCTTTCTCCACTGGGGCTTAGATTTTCGCAGTTGTAAAATACCCATTTGATATTGAGGTAGGGTTTCAGTAAATACAAATACCTGGTAGTGGTTGTCCTAGTTTTCTCTGGGGGTAACTGGGAGTGGTGTAGATTGGTGCTTTTAGAAGAGGATATTTAAAATACTTTTTCTATTGAAAAGCATTTTTTTTTTTTTTTCATAACTGAAATGTACTGCTCAACACTTAAATCAGATTTATGAGCATGATTCCTAGGGCCCATAAGGGACTCTTGGGGAGAGAATAGCTCCCTTTGGGGATGCTCCACATTATGCACATGGTTAGAAAATATTTGTTGGGACAGAGATACTCTCTTTGTCCTTTAGTTGTTAGAGCACTCATATGTGTCATTGCAGGAACAAGTCCTGGCCTCATCCCAGTTGAATGCTGTTATTACTCAACCTTAGGCAATTCTGCACATATTCTCACACATATGAGAGAGAAAAGGCTGCACATCACCCAAACCAGACCAGAAATAGAAATAACATGCTCTTGCTCATTTGGTACATTTGAAGAATTTAGGGGCAAGTGTTATTCTTTCTATTTTTGTTCCTGAGAATGTTATTTTGACTCTTTTCCAGTACATTTTAATGAGTAGTTTAAAAGTGAATGCAAACATTAATAAATTAATGCACAAACATTTCTACTAATACCCTTTTCTTCCTTTTACTAACATTTAACACTCCTTAAAACCTTACAGTTAAACTAGGCATTTGGTTTGATTTTTTTTTTTTTTTTTTTTTTTTTGTTTTTTGTTTGGTTTTAACATAATATTTTACTGGAAATGGGAAGTTGAGGAGCTTGGCTCCTAGCAGTGTGTTTAGAAACAGAAAGCAGCTAGGAAGATTTCAGGAGCTTTCTCTCTTGCCAAGAACATTGCTAGAGATTCAGCTACAAATTATAGCTGATATGGAAAAAGAAAATCCAGGCAACACTTGTTATTTTCCTTTCTAAAACAAGCAGCTATACAGAGCTCTAAAAACATGAGACCAAGGTTAGTCTTGGAGTTCCAATTCTGATCCCAGTCAGATGGAACCCTGCAAACTGACCATTTTGCAGACTCTGGGACTGATGCCATTGAAAGCAAAATCCAAACAAAACATCAGCCTTATCACTGCTTTGGCACTTGTAAGATTTTGCAGGGGTTCTTGAGGCTGTAGCATGAATGTCTTACATTTATCACAGTTTCTCTACATTTCCCATCAATACCAACAAGATGGGAATAAAAATACATGTCCTTTGAGTGGTGTTAGAAGGTGAGTTCCTGCAGTGTTGGGAAGATAACTTCCCAACAGGGAAGTGTGTCCCTTCCTGGGAGACACCCAGGGAACATGCCCTGCTGGATCTCCTGTTTAGGAACAGAGAAATGCTGTGATCACAAAATTATGTTTGCTGTTCTTGGAGAAGCATTTATGACATTTGGAAGAAGTTTGTCCTTTGGAAGAAGGGGCATGCAACTCAGGACAACAAGGATATCCTGAGGTTTTGCAGGGAGAAAACTAGAAGGGCCAAAGCCCAGCTAGAACTTAATCTGCCTAATGTCATACAAGCCAGAAAAAAAAAAATTGGTTTTGGTGGCTTTTCCTTTGTGTTTTGTTTTGGGTTTTTTGTTCTTTTGTTTGGGGCTTTTGTGTTGTGGTTGCTGGGGTTTTTTTTCTGTTGGCATTAGCCCTGCACTTTCTTATGTTTATAAAATCTTTTCCAGTATAACTGTCCAGCACATCTTGTTCTTCACCTCTTATCCTTTAAGCCACTGCAGCCCAGGACCACAGCTAGACACTGACAAAAAATGTAAGAATACCTACAGACTTTTTATTGATTGTGTTTGAGATAATGATTCTAAAAACTTGCAAGCACCATCAAATCACCATAATACAACACAACTGGGTGGAGGCCAGTATGAGCTAGCCATAAAGGATGAGACATAAAAAATGAAACACTGGGATATATAAAGAGCCTCTTTCACATAATTAAAAGTTAATTAAAAACTCCCAGTATAATATAGATCCAGAAAAAATGGCCTTTTGTAATTTCTTCAAGTCAGTTTCCTGAAAGAAGCACTCATCTGAGACTGCAACCCATTCCAGAAAAATAAATAGAAATCACAAAATAATCAACAGCCTGTCCCAGGTGGCATGCTAATTTACTAACAGTTCTTGATAATTGATTGCAAGTTAAACAGTTCAGTGACAGGCAGGGAAAAAAAAGGTGGTGGGGGGGGGGGAAACTTATTTATTCTCTTGCCTGACAGTGTCTCACACTCAAATCTACCTTGCTTCATCAGCTTGCTCCTAGGCATTTCTTTGAGAGAATTAATAAGTGGACAAGAAAAAGTTTGTAGAGAAATAGACTATAAATTATTTATTGTTACTGAAAATAAAAGGGCTTACAGAACTCAGAAGGTCTCAAGGATGAAATATTTACAAAAAAAAAAAAACCCCACTAAAAAAAATGCTCCAACCTTCCCTCAGAAAAATGAAACAAACAAACAAACAAAAAAAAATCCCACCCAACAAACCTTCCCAAAAACCAAGGGAAAAGTTAAGCTTCATTGAAGATTAAAAATTGCCCAGGTGGATGGATGGCTAATTTTTCCTAAATTAGCTCTGAACAGACCTGCATGGTCTGTGAAATAATTTGCCTTTAATAACTAAACAACATACATAAAGTATGTTTCTACAAAGGATACTAATAAAAATATCTCAGGAAGAATAACCAAAATTTCTCTGAGTTTTAACTGTATAAATTCACGTGGTGATTTGGCACGCAGAAATGATACCAAAGTCAGAATTTATAAACAAAGCACCAAGAAGACCCCACCATCTAAAATGCTCTCAGCATGCCTGCAGTCCTAGCTAGGTTTTCAAAGAGCTTCAGCACATCCATTTCTCTGTCAGGCTGATTAAATGCTGCCCAGGGCAAGCTTCTCGCTGCTTCCCATCTGGACAGTGCCGAGCTCAATCTTACCTTTGCCTGTAGGTGCAGTAATGATAATAGTAAATAAATACAGCTGCAAAAACCAGACTGGTCACACCCAGTGTTAAGAGCAGCTGAGAGTTTTTTTGAAGTCATTTTTTTTCAACTCCAAATGAGAACTTGGTGATTTTTAAAGAAATAACAATTATTTATGGCAAATTAATTCAAATGAGCTGCGCACTGTCCTCATTTCTGCTGTCATATTCAGAAAGCAGCTCCACTAATTTCATTCACTGTAATATTGCTGATTCACTAGTGGTGTGATTTGCAAACTGCTCAGCATCAGAAATTCCCAACTGCAGCATCTTCTATGCTTTTCACAATTTTTAGAGAATTTAAATCCATGCCTACAGAGAAGCCTGGGTCAGCTTAGCCTCCTATTCTGAGCATCTTTTCCAAGGTTTATCACTAGGAAGAATTTTCAGTATCCTGGAGCTACAAATGTGAACTTTACAAACAGCCATGGCCATGGGTATTAATGAAAGGCTCACTGTGATTTGGGCTGTTAGAGTAGCTGCAGACAAGGAGAAAGAGAGCAAAAGGGAACAACACAGGTTCATGCCCCAAGAACCTGAAGTGGCACCATGCTAACAGACAATAATCACTGCAAGCAATTGAGAAGCTGAACTGCTCCCCTGGAAAACCTGCTATGACTGAGAAATGTCAGATTGCTAACAGGTAGTTGAAACAGGATGAAACAAGAAGTTGAAGTTATGTTTTTGGAGTGGCCTATATAATTTCTGAGGAGTGTTAAATTCTTTCAAACTCTCAACAACAACATACCCAACCTGTCAAACCTCAGGTAAGATGTGTTCATCTGGTTGCCATCTCTCTCAGTGACACTGAGGGACTGTCAGGTCCCTCTGCTGAACAGGGCACAGGATTCTACAGAAATCCAACCAGATGGGGGAACTACAGCAGGATGTCAATATTTTTCTAGTACAAAAAATTGTTTACTTCTTTCTTATACATATTTAAATTTACAGTGAGTGAGTATTTTTAGTCTTTCAGTTTTGAGAATTCAATTTTTGAATTCAGATTTAGGCCATAGATTCTTACAGAGCATGGAACATACATCTACTGCAGATAGACACTTGCAGGAACTAGCACCATAAGGTTCAACATAGAGCAGATTTGGTTTCCAACTAAAACTTGTTCCAGAATAAAGCAATTTCCCACTGAAAAAAAGTCTGTCTTATATTGAGACACTTTTCAGAAACAGGCAAAAGCTAAATTCTGCAGCCCTGTTCACACTGTAACTCATTAACCAGAGGTTGGTTATCTCTGCTTTCTACCAGTAAAATGAACATGAACAGTCTTTACATGTCTGCAGAGCTTTGAAAATATTCATGAGATACAGATCATGTTACAATATTCATTTCAAACTTATATTGTCACTGGTGTCCAAGATTTACCATGCTCAGGCTGGGAATTTATGTATTTTGTTCCTCCAACCCCAGGTAAATCTTTTGATTTTTCTCCATTATTCATGTCTAAGTGAAACTGCAAGTTGACAAACTATTACTGAAGGAGAAGGAGAAGGAGAAGAAGGAGAATGAGCAGTGTAGGTTATAGGTAATGTAAATATGCATCTCCATCAAAAGTTGCAGTTAAAGTGATTTCCTGCTGCCCTCCATCTTTAGCATATCTGGGCCTCCCAGGGAAGCATTTGATTGTCTGTAGTTCTCATTAGGTAGCTTGACAGCAATGGGTGATCCTGTGATACCATAACTTCCCATGAAAAATGGTTTGGCTTTATGTCAATATTCTGTCTACACTTGTCTTCAGAATTTAGGAATGACTTAAGACTTTTTTTTAATCTATTCCCAAATCCTCTGCTATTTTTAATCAAAACAGTCAACTCTGACCTTTGTTCATCCATACTCACTATGTTAAATATAAAGGGGAAAAGCACCTTTGAAAGTTTCAGGATACTTTTTGCAGAATAGTTATAGTAAAAAAAAACAATTTGTTGTGGATGGTGTAACATAATAGAAGCTGACAAGGTACAATAACTGTTTCCCAAAGCACACTGCACTCTGCAAACACAGATCCCAGCAGCAAAAACCACGCAACTTTTCCTCAACAGAAGATTTGTGATAAAATTACATGCTCACAAAGCCTTCCATCTCAACACAAGAACCCTCAAGCTATGCCAACTCTACTGTATGTTGAGATGAGTCTCTGCAGCCTCTCTGCTGAAGGCTACACTCTAGAAAAGCAGCAGTAAAGAGGCCTGCCCTGGTCATACCCCAGAATATTATGATAAATTGCTTTATTGGTAGTTCAAACAAGATTCACCAGGATATGATCCTTGGAGCCCAACAAAGATGTGCTGTGATGGACAGGCAGCAAAACAAGGCATTAGAGATCCCAGGCTGTATTTGATATTCTCTCAGTAATTCAGTGAAAGACTTGGGGGAGTGTTTACCTCACCTCTCTGTGCTTTATAATACCCATCAACATAATGTAGGTAAATGCTTATGTGCATTGCAGGATTAATGTGATGGAATTTTAATGCCTTAATATTAAACTTTCCTTTGCTTTAAATACTCCAGAATATACCTACTGATACTTCTCAAAAAAATAACTACATAGGTTTCATCCTCTGTGAGTTCATTCTCATTTTCTCTGCTGGCATTTTGACCATTTAATGTAAAACCTTTTTTTGCAATGTGCATAGTATAGATCAAAACAGTAATCACTGAACAAGAAAACAAAAACTATTGTGAAGAAAAATAAACATCTGTACTGTTCAAAGCAGTCTCAAAAGCAGATTTTCCATAAAGTAAGTGAATCTTCTATTCATTCAATTTCACAGCTCCCTGTAGAAATGACAGAGCCAAATATGAAGACTGTTAAATCTGCTGAAGCTCGGTCTAACAGATGCAAATCTTTACCCTGAGAAATAAAATCTCTTGCTATAATATCTGTTTTAATCACATTTGCCAGTATAAAAATTGTGGCTAAAACAATGAAGTCCAGATGTATTTTGACCTTTCAGAAAACAGAGTTGGAGGTCTGTATAGTCTTTCTTCACTTTAATATAAGGAGATGTTTTAGGGAAATAACTAATAATTCCTTTTGTAAGGTGAGGCTGCAGAATCAGATCTGCCATGACCATCTGTTGAACTAAAACAATTTCTGATGAGTGTCTTGTTTTTCAGAGGTGTGAGAATTCAGGCCTTTGAGCTGGTTTATCCTCCATAGTACACCAGCACTCTGTGATTTTCACATTATCAAGAAGTACTCAATTCAGTGTGAGAAGTTAACACTTTCACTAGCACTCCATTTCACCCATCCTACCTGTTCTGAATGAAAGTTGGCCAATATCCCTATTTTTAGTTCTAGTAATTACCACTCTTCAGATTCTCACCACTCTGAAGAAAGACCTGAATCACAGCACTCACCATTATATTAAAAAATATGAATGGACTGTACTTGAACTACTCAATAAAAAGGAATGAAAAATTATGTCAAATCATGCTGACTGTAAGTTGGTCTAAACCTTTCTTTGACTCAGGAAAAAGGTCACCCCATCAGCACTGAGAGCAACCAGTGCTTCTGGATGCTGAGTTCTGTGTCAGTTTATTGGAATTAATGGAATACAGACTGGATACAGTCTGATCACAGAAAGATTCTTAAAAATACTTTTCAAGGAAATATTTCTGCAGTCTTAATCTGATGTTTTATTAAAAATACACACTTCTGTAGTCTGCAGAATAAAACACTGTGAGTGTCCCTTGCAGATGGAAGAGAAAACTTGGAGGTTGCTGGCTGTTGTTAGCATTCTCTTAGACTCAATCCCAAAAAAGATTTGTATTCTGCAAGGACCTTCCTCATTGAGGAAGGGAGTGAAAGGAAAGCAGAACTACAATACTCATGGAGCCCTATGGAAATAAATACATAAATAAATAAATAAATAAATAAATAAATAAATAAATAAATAAATAAATAAATACAGATTTTACAACTACTGCTGAATTACCAGAATATTTTTCTTCCCAATATCCTTTAATTTCTGAATAGCAATTTTGAAAACAATAAGTATGTAACATAGATTTCCACCTGAAATTTTAATCTTGTAAAAAGACAAGTGGATAAAATGAACAAAAATCAAGTATGGGTCTTACATCAGAGCAGTTCAAGTATGTTCCAATACAAGAGTGAATATATACCATTGCAGATAAAAATGTCAAATAATCATAGGATTTAAATAATTTTATTTCTATTTACAGAGCAAATGTATTTATTTACTAGAGTAATTGTAGGAATCTTTGAAGAACAGTATTTGGCTGCTTGAAAAAATATTTAAAAGTCATTAAAATATGGCATTTGTACAATTAATGTAGGCAAAAACTGCAGGAAGTCTTAAAAGTCATGCTGCCTTTTGAATAACCACTGGGAATGCCAGCATTACTCACACCACATCACTAGCTACTCCTCAGTCACAAACAGCTGTAATTAAGGAATGATTGGAAAATGTGAAAATGTATCTTCGTACTGGGCTACCAAAATTATTTTTATCACCTCAGGAGATGCAAATAAAAAGACGTTAGTAACAGACAAAATTTTTCTTCCCAATTCACACTCTATAGATTAACAACTCCATTTCACTAAACTGGACCTCTATTTACCTTGCTTTCAGTAATAATTATAGATACAGTCAGTCTTACATGAGAACAATACAGGCACGTTTTCCTTGTTCATCATCTCTTTACTCTCAGTCTTGCTTATTTAATTACACTACAGCAGAACTTGCTACATCCTACAGGGACAAACCATTTTACATTTCAATCATGGCTCTTAGTAATTCAACCCAGCTCCCTGCTATCCAGACATATTTATTTCTTTATTCTCATTACAGTGCTGAAGTAACACATACCCCAACATTGAACAAGGAGCAGCATTTTAGGTGCCTTGATCTAACACTACTGAGTCATTGACATGACATTGCTTCCTGAATCAAAAAGTCTTCCTTGTCAAAAGCAATCTCCAGCTCCTACACCTTTCTGCTGCTGCTCTTCCTTTCTCTCCTTGGTCTTGTACAGTCTTGATTTCCCCTGTAGAGATACTCATCTTTTTTTTAATCCCACTTGGCTTTGTCCTTCCCTATTAGGTACAAATTTAACATTCCTGCTCCTTCAAACTTTGATTGTCAAAGTATCAGCTGTCTGCTCAGAAATACCCACAATTAAAAGCAGTGAGATCTGTATGTAAGTATTTGAAAGGAAGCTGTGCAGAGGATGGAGCCAGACTCTGCTCAGTGGTGCCAGCCACTAGGTCAAGAGGCAGTGGGGAGGAACTGATGCACAAGAAGTTCCACCTGAATAATGGGAAGAACTTTGCTGCGTGGGTGACCAAACACTGGAACAGGTTGTCCAGAGAGCATGTGGAGTCTCTCTCTCACTGGAGATAGACTGTCAGAACTGTCTGGACACAAACCTGTTCTGTGTGCTGTAGGATGACCCTGCTTGAGCAGGGAGGTTGGACCAGATGACCCTCCTTGGTCCCTGCCAACCTCACCCCTACTACTGTCCCAGAAGGCTAAAATACAACAGATGTATCTGAAGCACTTCTGAATACTATAACTCTTTACAAACCACAGCTGCTCAGAAATGTGAACACAGAGAAGGAAAAAGATCCTATCATTGCTAATGTAAAATGCAAATAGATTGAAGGACAAAGGAAAAATTTTACCATTATTCTCCATGTTGTGAACTGATGGAGGAAAAACAAAGATCAGCTTTAAAAAACCTCTTACTTTCTACTACAACATGTAAACAAAGACATGGCTTTGAAAAACACTGAGAATAAAGCAATTCCTTTTGTGACACCATAAAACTTGTTACTGGCACTAAGCAATTTTGATAGTTTCTATCCTTGCCTACCATCTCCCAAATCTGTTCCCAAAAGGATTCTATAACTGTGAAGTCTGTTGCCAAGCTGGGTATTAATGCAGTGCATTTTCTATTTCACTCAAGAACTTGATACCACATATTTCTTAGTTTCACATATGTATATATTTTATGGCAGCTAAATGCCTGTTCTCAACATGTGTCATGAATACCAAGCACCTGTAGTATAGCGACATTACTCCAGAACACCACCCTACTCTTATGAGTAACAACTCATCCTTTCCATCAGAAAAGAAAAAGTAGGAACAGTTTCTCATCTCAGATTACAGCTGTGATGTCACTGATGGAAGAATATTCTGTTTAATGGAACGACCTGTGTTACCTTTTGTTAGGGAACTGTCAACTGTGAAAGGCTTCATTAATAAGAGAGAACAAATGAGCAAGACAGAAAAGCCCTTTAAGAAAGTTGGGCTGTCAGGTTTTCTCCAATGAAAGTAACAGTTCTTTTCACACTGCTGTGTGAACTGAATTATATTTGACATTTACTCCAACTCAAACCTACGTAAAAGTTACACAGTCAATCAACATTCATTAGAGTCAAGCAGATTTATTATAGTGTTTTTCTCTTCCCTTCTTCACACCCCCCAACCTTTACAGATTCTCCATCAGTAACTTTCCAATACAGCATCATGCAAGACAATCAACTTTCTGCTGAGCTCTGTGCATGGCATGTCCTACCTGAGCACTCTTTGTGACAGTGGTGTGTACCTGTGAAACTTCAGAGATAAGTTAAATTGAGAGGCAGGCATCACTGCTGATACACAGCTGACAGATGAGCACCACTGCCCTTTACAGGGCTGTCCAAGGCCTTGTGATAGCAACCCTCTGCTATCAGGTATTTGCCACCAGGGCTTTCAAGAGAGTTCAAAAGCTGCTACATTTGAGATTCCTACCCTGCCTCCCCAGCCTCTACCTCTTAATCAGGTTTTGATAAGCCATCACTTGTACAGCAGGTTGTGAACTTACAGATTAGACAACAGAATACACTCAGCTGTGCTCAAAGCATGACAGTGCTGGTCTCAGGGCAGTGAACTGGGGTTGCAATGTGATAGCATTAAGCTGTGCTCCTGCTCAAATACAGGGCATGCTTCAGAAGGCCAGGTAACTGAAAAACCTTTTATCTCTGAGACATAAAAAAAAGACAATAAAACCCTATAAAAATATGAAAAGTTTTCTGGGTGTCTTAATATTAACTCTGAGCACCTAGAAGTGCTCAAATACATCTATTATGAGGCTTCTATTTGTTGAAGGAATTGATCTAAAAGGAAGCCTGCAACACATATGTAAGCAGCTGAGTCAGTCATGCATTAAACTATTGACACCAAACAATTTTAAGCACTCATCTACTATAAAAAGGCAGAGCAACTGCTGTATTTTTCATAACTATAAAAACCTCACAGTTTCATCATACCTTTTAAGTCTAGAAAGGGCGACCACAAGTCTCTCATGGGAGAAACACTGCTGAAGCTGTATGTGATAGTACTGTAAATTTCTAGCATCATTTTCACACTATCATAATTTTTCTGGGTTGCTGGATTTTCCCCAGATCTCTGTTAATTATGTCTTTAATATTATGCTGCCTATACTTGTCATATAAAAATCACTATGATCTAAACCTTCAAAATGGGGAAACTTTATTTTCTAGATAGGGTTCTAGATAGGGTTCACTGCACATGTCACCTTTTACTGTAAAATGTAGTTCATCTCAAAAAGCAGAACAATCCAAAGATCAAGGGGGCTGGTGAGAGCCATAACAACACCATCCTACTCAACATCATATCATGCAAATCCACCATGGGGGGTGTATGAATACTTCAGCTGTTATCAGAAGATATTGGGATACCATCAGTATCCAAGTAAGCTCCATTTATCTCTACATTAATGGAATCCTATTTCAGCTGAAGAAAGGTCATCAGCTGTCAAGGAGTATTAACCACATTAGGAATTGCAGAGGCGGTGGTGGCAAATAAATTGGGCTCATGAAATATGCTGTATTTTTTGCCTGAAGCCTACTTTCAAAAAATTTTTCAGTGCCATCAATTACATCACCAAAGTGAAATTCTTTGTTTATACCAGACCTGAAATACCCACTCTTTAAAATAAACAAACAAAAATTCCAGTTTACACAGTGTGCTGGGGACACATGGGGGGGGTGGGGTGGCCCATTCCCCATGGAGGCTACTTGGGAAGCACATGGCTAAAGACAAAGTGAGCAGGGTCCTCTCTGGGAACCTCCCCTGAGGCTGCGAGGACCAATCGGAGACCTGGGTTGGTGATTGACAGCCCAGGAAACCAATTAGAACGCTGTTTGCTTTTACGAATCAGAGGGAAATAAGGTTAGTTTAGTCTTTTGCTCTTCTTTTGCTCTTAACTTTTAGTGCCTGAATGAGACTTCAGATTTCCTGAGCTCCCCAGAACAAAAAGCATAAAGCAAGAAGAATTACAGAAGTCAGCAGAATGGACACAAAGTTTTCATAGAAGGAGAGATGGAAAAGTTCGCCACTGATAAGTAGCTTAAAACCTTTTTTTTTGTGGGCTTTAGAAGATCGTGACTTTACTTAAAATTTCTTTAAACTGTAGAATATACTTGGGGAGGTTAAAGTGCCTGAGATGAAGACTTTTTTTGCCTCGAGAAATGGAGCTCTCTGTCTTTGGGACTAGAATGGACAGAGATTTGAGTGAAGAGTGAAATAAAGAGACTTTTTGTATTTCTCAGCTGCCTGCCTTTAAAATGACACTCCATGTGTTTTCAGCAACCCATATACAGCTCTGAAAAGACTGTAGAAATGGGAGGAAAAATCATAATTTGTAGTTTCCGGGCGGATGCAAGTTATGAGGGTGAGACACCCTCTAAGCCTAAACAAAAAGAAGGGACTTTTCTCTCTTGAGTGAACTGAAATGATGATTTAAGTGAATAACTGACCGAAGTGTTTTTCTGTATGTTGCTGGTATGAGGAAAGGGGGAGGAGAGAATAATCTGGAAATCTCATTCTGAATTGTTTTGTGTTGTTAATAAATTTCTTGTACCCTTTTAAGCTTTAAGCCTGCTTTGTCTTTACTCCTAAATTCGATCCCCAAGAGAAATTAAATATATTAAAATTAGCAACCCCAGTCACACCATGACACACAGTTCCTTCCTTTAGTCTGTCTCTCAGAAAATGAACTTGGCACAACCAAAACATTCTCTCTGGCTTTAGGACAACAACTGGGAGTAAAAAACGCAGAAAGATCACAAATACATATGGCTGTCAGTTTTCCATCTGAACTGTTCACTAAACAACTTATCTTGGTTGAAATCCAAAAACCTTCCATTAATTTTAATGGAATGACTTTGGAATTAAAGTAGCATGGAGCACAATTTGCACAATTGGCTCCTTGATGACAGTTATTTGCAGAAGGGAAGCTGTTTCATGTAATCAGTCTGAACACCTGCTTTTGTAATCAGCCTGTGGAATCAGATTACATGATTACTACCAAACATTGTGCAGATACATTCTGTGAGAATTCATTGCTATTGCACAATTTTAATCAAGGTGGCAGAAAAAAAATCACTGAAGAAATGAAAATAAGGTTCCATCTCAGCAGCTATTAAGAGGATGGAAGAGTAGCATGAATTTTGCCTGAAGCCTCTTTCTGAAATAGATTTAAAACTTTTAAACCAATTTTTTTCCACCAAAATTTCCAGAAAAAAAAATCATCATTTTATAAGCTCCTTGTAGGGTTTGACATCAGCCTGCAATCCACTGAGAACATCCTTAACTTTAACACCATGTTATAGTAGCAAGGGAAAAAGGAATTGGCAGTGGGCAAGATATCCCCCTTTATTATATGTGATATATATATACATATATACACATATATACAATACATACATGAATATATACAATATTCATATTGTACCATATTATACATGGTACAATTATATATTGTACCATATATAATATGGCACAATATGAAGGATTATTGTGGATGATGAAAATTAAGACACCAGTCTCTTCCCAGTGAGATCTGCTATGAGGTTCCACCATAGAATAGAAACCTTTACTAGAAAAAGTGTAACTTTGGCACCCCTGCACCAAAGTCACTGGGCATTTGTACAATTTTTGTTCCTCTTTTTAATTTCTAATTATATTGTAAAATAGTTCTCTGCAAAGACCACACTCAGTAAACTTGACACCAAACAAGCTGAAAAATAGCATAAATCAGAAATCTTGCAGATAGTGAACTTCACATTGGATTTGAATAATAACCAGTTCAGAAGAAAGCAGTTGGACTACCTAGCATGCAAAATGCTTCATATTCATAAACAGACTGAAAAATCACTGAAAAAATAAATATACAGTCTATTATCTTGATACACAGCAGCAATAATACACAGAAGCAACTAAGATACCTGATTGTAAGGACTCAATCATAACACCATTATGCATATTTTCAATATAAGGAACTTAAACATTGAATTCAGTACCCAATATATTAAAAAAGTATATTTGCATATTGAACACATCGTATGATTCAAATCCCAAAAATTACAAGTGTCTCTTAGCAGTGTGAAAATATCTCTGTGTGATGTTTGAGCCAAATTACTTTGCTTGGAAACTTAAGCAAATACAAGTCTTGAAGATTGCTGATGTATAGCA
Organism: Muscicapa striata striata; assembly: GCA_030060385.1. Classification (NCBI taxonomy): domain Eukaryota; kingdom Metazoa; phylum Chordata; class Aves; order Passeriformes; family Muscicapidae; genus Muscicapa; species Muscicapa striata. The sequence goes on from JAREIS010000048.1 coordinate 1,464,687, forward strand.
CAGGGAAGTTTTTCAGTAAAAAATGACTCTTCAAAAATGTTTGTTATCTTTAAAAAAAAAAATCCTCTAGTTATAAAGAAAACCCAAGAATATTCTAGCCTTTTTTTCATTTTGATTACAGGCTATGGCATGGAAACATTACTTTTCTACACTTTTTGTAATGTAAAAACACCTCCAAAGTCCAAAACTAAGCAAATGACAGTTCTCCAAAGGACAGATAAGCTTCCAGCAGTTGAATTCAGCCCAGAAAGACTCAGGTGCTCATGCTTCCAGTGCTGCCTGCACTATCTACAATTTATCATCTCTCTCAGCTACCTGGGGACTGAAGAGTTTTTGTAATCATAAACTTGCTAACTCTATTATACTAATGGACATACTGTCAAGCAGGCTCTTGAAACATTAAGATGAATGGCCATTCTGTCAGTGACAGAGTAACCATAATTAATGACTTAATTTTTAAACAGTTCCATGCATAATTACACATGCAGGTAGATGCAGATATGGGACTGCATCTCAGGTACGTGTTTACTTGAAGCAACCACTGAATTTTCATCATCACTATGGACATAGGTTAGAGTTTTGTGCTTATAGGGATCTATACACTTTTATACATATATGTTCCAAATATATGAGTAAAGCCACTCAATTCTGTTGCTGGAAACAAAGTAGAGTCTTCTGGTTCTGTGCTTTGAAGAAAAGCTAAGAAGTCAAGTTATATGGAATAGAAAAGCCTAAGATAAAGATAAAATTTCAATGCACATTTGATAGGATACTGATTTCATGTTTATAAAAATATATTTAATGTAATATATTTCACCTAACAGAAAAATAGATGCACAAATATCAAGAAGAAATACAGATACACCATATTTTCCTTAGAAACAAAACCTCTTGATTTCCTCTACCAAAATCACTTCTGTGTTTTCTACCAGCCCTTGTAATGTGGTATGATGAAACCACGTATCATGGAAAGAAACACACAATGTGTCACCTTTTAATCAAGTTGACTGAGCACAATTCTATTTGTTTGTTCAGCCACACACATACCTGATCATATTTGCATGTGGCTTTACTTGCAGTGTGCTCTTAGCATCACAATACATCTTTTTTACATCACTAAAAGAAACCAAATCTAATGTGCTATCTCAGTATTTATTCCCTCCACATTTTTATGATTTCCTACTATCTTGAAGCAAGAACTTGCTGGAACTCAAAATCAGAAAGAAATCATTAACACATTAATTTTTCTTATTGCCAGATCTCCTGTCTGATCTAGTGCTAGAGAATCCCTTCTCTGCATTCACTCACAGTGAGACCTCTTGCTGTATGAGCAGAACCAATGAATCCAGTAGGTTTACTCCTGCAGCTAGATGCTAATGTACATGACAAGTGAAGTCACTGAAATTTGGCTCCAGTATGTTGTTTGTTTACAACAATAAAACTCCACTCATTTTCACAGGTGTGTTTATTCAGCTCCTAATATTCCAGCACTCCTGTCCCAGAGATAAGGACCAGCAATGCTGGAGCTGTAATTGCCAAAATTTACACTGAAGTTGCTTGTGCAGTCTTGGCTCAGCATCTCAGGTATTCATCACAATTTAGATTTTAAGCATGTTTCCTTCCCTTTTGCATATGATCACAAATACCAAAAGATCAATACCTAACCTTCAAAGACCATTTATTACCTAATATTAAAATAATCAAGTAGCAGATATGGTAAACAAAAATTCAGTCTAAATTTTGGCTAAGCCAGCCAGAAGTACAAGCAACTGAAAAGTCCCACATTAGGAAATACTAGGGAACTTTAATGACAATCACAAACACTTGGATCATCCCTTTGACAACACATGCAGCATGATCCTATAGTTTTACTATCTGTGCATTTTATTTTCTATTGCCATGGTATCTGCTGGCAATAATGCATTGATATTAATGTGTTATAAAAGATGCTTGATATGATTTGCTTCAAACCCCTGCTGTCTTGTCTGAACATCATATTAGCAGGAGGTTTATTAGGGACCTGTTGCTCAGTGTTGTATACTATACAATTCTTAGCTCCATCAGCCTGTGTGGAACCCAGAGAGAGGATTCTTACTTTGTACCACCAAAATCCTTTACCAACTGCTTCACTTTCACTTAACAAAAGAGTAAATTTAGGCTGCTCTTCCCAGCTTTACAGATTATGACATATTTCTCCTTTCACATCAACTGGCTTTATTTCAGCCTTATTTCATGTCTTCCCTATCAACCTTTTTTACAAATGTTAGGGTCAGATTACATTTTCAATAAAAAGAACTGGAATTTAATTTATTATCACGTTTAAAAAGTTATCTATCATTGCTAGCAATATGATGTCATCTCGAGGGTTTTTTTGATTGCTTAATATATGAGCTCTTGGACACTCTGTACATAACAAGCTTCAAATTTGGTGAAGTTGAAGTTGGAGAAGACCTATTCTTCTTTGGCTCCTGTTTGAGTGCTCTTGCTCTAAGATGTGTCCAAAGGGAGGAGGAGCTTTCTGCCCTCTGGTTATATTTGTTCTTTATCATATTCTTGATGCAGAACTGGAGGCTTATGCAGGCAACACTGTGATACTTCCTGGGCATTTTTTCCTTCAATGGATTTCAGCTCTTCTTGTGTTTTAAGTCACCAGAAGCCTTTAAGATACAAGCCTCAAGTAATCCAGTTAAATATTGGGAAAGTGCTACATAAGCATTAAATGCAATTGCTAGTATTTTCCAGGGGCTCCAAACAGCTCAGATCATTCTTAACTATAATACAGCTTGGCTGCCACACAGGGCTGTATTATTCATCTCTGGAGGGAGATGTGTCCAGTCGACTTTATCCACTGCCAAATATGTTTATTTATTACAGCACTTCAGTACATTCCCTGAGCTCTTCTGCTCAATAGCTGGTGGAAGAGGCAGGATTAAAAGAATGCTTTCAGCATCTTTGGCTATCTTTAAATTTTTCTTCAAAGACATGTAGACAGAAGCTACCCCATGGCTTTTAGAAGCAGAGATGATGAGTGATCCTCTTTGGCTGTAAAGTATACCTTGCAGCTCTCCCTGATTTTTACTTCTAAAGCTCACTACCCTCCTTGATCTCAATTGTAACTTCCCTGAAAAACTGAGGCAAGGAAATGTCAGGTAATAAAACAAGGCAACAACCTTTTGGAAACAAAATTCTCTTTTTAAAAAAAATCTACAAGAAAAAGGAAGTACTTCATGGCTTAGTGCAAAATTTAACAGTATGTCTGCTTTCAGGCAAAACTACATTAATAACTTGTTTAAACAAGGAATTTTTCTGATGCTACAGATTCTTAAGGCACTCTCTACATGGAAGGGTCAGAGAAAGCAAGAAGCCAAATGTCTTTAAAGGTATTCACTAAGTGAAAATTAATGTGACGCTTTTTTCCTCTTTTAACATATCTATAGGGACTGTTCTATCAGCCAAGAATACTAACAGGTTTTGCTACTCTAAACAGAAAATCACCTTGTGAAAGCACAAGTTTCCTCTGAATATTCTATAAGCCCAGTCCTCTCCCATCTTCATCATCCTTCCTTCTTGCTTGCTCCCATTTAAAGGGAACCCTTCCAATTCAAAGGTGGCATATTATGACTGAGAACCCAAATGCAATGGGGTTGCATTTGTTTGACTTAGGAAATCAACCACCTTTTCAAAGAACTTACCCAAAAGTATCTCATTCCATAATGTGACCTTACTCCTACAGCTGGTCTTTTGACAAATAATCAAATTTTTGCAAGTCTAGAATAGCTCAGCTAAGACAAAATCCACATGCTAGCATCATTAACCTAGATGCAGGTAAGAAAAGTACCAAAATTGAAGCATTCACCTTGAATCCCTAATATTTAGCATAATCCAACAATATCTTACCTATATATTTTTTTCAAAGAGAATTACTTCTTTTCCAAAGATGCAGTTAATTCTTATTAAAGAACAGAAGACCATACTCACATGGTACAAGGAGCGTGAAACGATTGTCTACTTAGAGGCTACTGCTCATTACATTTTTTGGAAGGCTTATTTTAGACAAGATAGATTTACTGGAAAAGGAAGATTAAAGAGGCTATTGCTTTTCAATTACCACTAGACACAGCAGTATATTTGTGCTTCATGACACAGTCATCGTTGTGTAGATATGTAACTTGCCTCAACCTTTCACCCTCCCTTCTGTCCATCTATACTTGGACTACAGCTGCATCTAAATTCAACATATCCACTGGGTAGGGATTACCTCACATTCTCTATGCACTGCACAAACATTAACTCATTAACCTTTATAATAGCCATGGGAGATTCATCTGAAACCTATTCAAATCCCAGTGGAGAATATAGGAAGATTCAGCTTTGAATCAGGCTCACATATAAGTAAAGCAAAACATAAGATTCTGTTTAACTTAAGACTACATAACAACCCAATCTTCAGACAAGGTCAGTTTCATCCTCTAGGTTGTTTACGGATGTTCCAACTCCTCTGGCTGTTTAAAATATTCCTGTTACTTCTAGTCCTGCTTGCAACAGCCAGAGTGTTACAGCAAATCTCATAGAAAGGACAAAACCTTCAAAGCTCCTTAAGGTTTCATCTAACCATTTTTAATATTTTTAAAGCAATGCTTATGCTCTGAGAAATGAAGATTTAATCAAAATCCTTACTGATTGGACCAGGGTGCTTGGTTTGATTGCAGCATGTTTTAGTCTATTCATTTCTAAAGTTGATTTTTGTCACAGAGTACAGTAAGCACAGGATATACTATTTCTCTAAGGTATCTTAAGCATACCTTTTCCATTGATACATATTCTTATAAGTAATTATCCTAGCTATGGTTAATTAAGATGAGCAATAGAAAAATCAAACAGTGTGACTCAGTGTTATTTCTACTGTGATTACTTAATGAAGTTTTAAAAACTCAAAATGAACCTAATATTTAAATTATTAGGAGTTAATATAAAGGCTTTTTTTTCTTTAAAGCTATGATAAGTTAATTACTTTAAAAAGGAATAATATAACTGGAAGTGTTCAAGGCAAGCTTGAATGAGTCTTTTAGTCACCTGGTTACTGGAAGGTTTCCCTGCCCATGATAGAGGGGTTGAAATTAGATGATCTGAAAGGTCCCTTCTAACTCAAAACCATTCTATAACTGTGATCAAACTTTAAGGAAACTTCTTATATTGCTGAGATATTTGGTGTTGAGATTTTGGTGGGTTTGTTGTTGTTGTTGTTTTGTTTTGTTTGTTTGTTGTTTCTTTGGTTTGGTTGTTTTTTTGGTTTTTTTTTTCAAATAACCAGTGGTAGAAATCCCTAACACAAAAAACCCTTAAATTAAAAACTCAGTCAAACCACAGCCTTTTCTTAAAGGGCGCAAAGACAAGACATTGATTGTGCTTCCTAAGGCATATCACTTTGTGCCAAACATAGTTAAATTCTTCATGTTCAGTTTGAAAATACAGCATTTATTTCCCAAACAACAGCCACAAACTTCAAAAATCATGAAAGACCCAACCCATCCTGAAATGGATCACTGTGACTCTTTGCTTTATATATTAGTACACAGAAAAAGGAAAACTTCAATTAGTATGTGCATTAAACTAATAGTATTGTCCTTCTGTAGCTCCCCAAAGGTTTTTTTTAGAATTCATGAACCATAACAATAGGACTGAGAGAACCTGAGCCCAGGTTCAAAAAGAAAAGGTTCTCTTGAAAACTCTTCCAGCCACCTGGTAGCTGAAATGCTTTAAAATGCTCTAGCAGAACTTACAATCAAACAAGAGTCCTCCAGTAAACATAAGCCATGTTATCTAGGGTTTCTCTGCCAAAAATTCAATTATGTAAAACAAACTTTCACTAGAGGCCAGGTTTGAAAAAGAAACAAATATTTGGAGGAACATAAAACACCTTTGCAAGAAGAGCAAAAGAAAAGCTTGTCTGTTTCTGCACAATCTTTCTACTACTCTATTTTATTGCAACAATTCTCCATTTCCTTCTCATTCACTGATGACTATTTTGGGAAATTTTGAAATTTCTTCAGTACACAGTTGTTCAACAGGTAATGGGCTTAGGCAAGAAAACACTGCTGTAAAAATCACTCTGTTGGAAGATCTGTATTTCTGACTCATTGGAAAGAATGTGCTCATTAGAAGGAGCACAAAAAGCTGACCATAAAGTATAATAGGATTTATTGAAAAACTCATATACATCATTTGCAAGCCAAACGCTGTATCACAAATATCAATAAAGGCAACTTCCAACCCTGAGCAGCTGGTAAAAATAGATTTGATTAGTACTTGAAGAAGTAGATTGATGTCCCCCTGCAAATCCTGGTTTAAGATTTTATTCTCACATATTGCCATGAAGAAAACTATTAATTTGTCTATAACAGAACTTTGGCAGATGGGATGACCTTGACTCACAGTGTAAGATGCTGTCCTGGCACAAACACAGGGTTGCAATTTTAGACAACAGTTTTGAATTTAAGCTACAGAATTATGGAACCTCCCAGGGGTAGGAGGTTCTACTTGATTTAATTTACTTTATTTTGACTTTTCTCATGCATCCAAGCTTCTCAAGGAGTGAACTAGATGGTTGCTGTATTATCTGACAACTGAGCTACATGGTATTGAGAAGAATTTCAGCTGGATAATTTTTTTTTATGATAAAATTTTACTATATAAAGTTCTTAGAACTTTTCATCTACTAGGATCCAAAACACCATGCACAGCTTTATATTCTCCTTCAGATCTTCTCTATTAATATGATACACACTTGAGAGGCTTATCTTTTACAGAAAAGCACATTATGCAGCTTCAAGAAATTTGCTAATACTTTTAAGTCACATTGGTCAAACTATCATGAGACACAAAAGCGTCAGACTAATAATACAGAATCTCAAAGTAACAGGCTAAATAGAAAGCATTTATGCTAAGCTACCATTTACATAATATATTTTTTCTTTATCACTAGTGCAGTTGATACAAAATAGGATGCTATAATAATGGCAAAACCCCCAACCCTTAAGGGCTGGTCATTTTCATCTTAGCCTGGGCTTGATTTGTGCTTAAGCTAAAAAGAAGAAATCAGTTCTGGATTCCATTTTCACTTTCCTGTTCAATGACATACATGACATTGAGGTTTTTTCCTCATCTGGTTTTAGCTGGAAAAAGAAGATCACAAAGAAATACAAATTATACCAGATGAGCCCAAGGCACACTACATGTGCTTCACATTTCAAATGTTAAATAATTTAGATCATACAACTAATGAGAAAAAAAATTTTGCAAACCAGTTAGGTGGGCTTAAGTTGGCTTAAATCTGAAAACAGACAAGAAAACAGACAGGAGAGCAAATGAACATGAGCTACTAAGGCTACAGTTCTCAGAAGAGCTAAGGAGAAGATGGAATACTGCTGCTTTCAAAAGGAGTAATTGTTTTATATTAGTGAGACTATAAAAGTCAATCATTAAAAAACAAAATGCACTATAGCCAAAATGAAGATTACAGGAAGGGATAAAAGCGAATGTTTAATTTTTATACCAATTTCTAGTGCCTGACTTTGATTTATCATTAGTGTTTACTTCTTTATTTCTTCAAATATCAGTGACAATACTGAAGTGAATGTTGGAAGAAATGCTGACTCAGGATTTCACTGGGGTCTCAAAATGTGTTTAAAGTGCAAACAGTTTTCTTACTTAAAAAGTGACTCTCACTATGGCTGAAACAAAACCACTTACAAAAATCTGTCTGGAAACTGGTCACCTATTAGGTGGATTCAAAGCAGGAAAGTAGGCCTAATGCAATGAGGAATTACAGAAATATGATGGAGAAGGAAGTAGTCTCACAACTAAAAACAGCCATTCTGATCACAGAGATTTTGTCCCAAACAGATTGCATGGAGTCCTTCGCTGCATACAAATAAATAGAAATCTGGCTGAATGTTCATGCTTGCACTTCCTTGGCAAGAAAATACAACAGCTATATGCACCTGGCAATAAATACTGCCCCATTTCCTGAAGCAGCTGCCTCTGGCCATCGAGCAGATCTAACTAAACCCTGTCTCCCCTCTCTCCCAGCAAGGCAGCAGTTTCAGCAGCACAAACTGCACCCCAGTGGGTGCCCATCCTGCTCTGGGAGCTGGCACTGTCTGGGGCTGACTCTGCCAGGGAATCACAATGAAGAAGCCTCTTCACTTTCCTATTACACTTTTCTGTAAAGATGACCATGATGGTGATAATACCTTTCTAATCACAAAAATAAAGGGGAATGATAAGGGCTATTAATGATTTATCCAACATGCTGATAAAATGGGAAGCAACATTTGAGGTATTGAGTGTATTTCAGTTATGTCAGCTACAAAAAATAGATCACAAAAGCATATTAGAGCTTGCAGCAACAATTTTTGCTAATTATTGGTGGAGAGAGAATGAGGAAACTGGCCTTCCAATATCCATCACTAATGAGACTCAATTTAGGCCTTTTACATAATCTACTTGAGAGCAAAGAAAATCCCCACCCTATCTGATAGATATATACTGGGATAAATTTCCCAGAGAGATTTGCCTCAATCATGAAAGCAAGCAGAATGTTAAGACTTTGATGTGAAGATGGAGGCTTAAGACGAAAATCACTCTACAAATTAAAACCCATGCCTTCTAAAATTACAGCTGGAAAAATTTCTAAAATCAATACAGAATGAATGATTGATAATGGTGTCTCAGACCAGAACCTAGCCAATGCTTTTACTGGGCAAAATTGTTATAAGCTTTTGAAACTGCTTATAAGCTCTGAACAAACTAAATTTGAAGTAATATGCTAGTTTGACCTTTTCTTTAAAAAAAAAAAAATTACACACATAAGGATGTACCTGTGGACAACTGTGGTTAACTGAATCAGTCCTTTATGTGCAAGCATTAGAAGAAATTTAAGAGTGTCCTTATAATATTTTCTTGTGGCATCAATATCTTTGCTAATCAGATACTACTTCACCACTTTTTACAAAACCAAACCCACCAGTTCCATCAAGCTCATAATGAAGCCACTACTCTTTCTTGGCTATTTAAAAAAACAGGTTTCTACAATTTTCAGCAAATCAAATGAACCTGAAATACACTATTTAATTAACTCTTCACATTGTAAGGCTCAAACAGAGGATGATACATTAGAAACATGCTATGATTTAGAAAACCTTTTTTCATTAAGTGACCTGAATGAAGTCAACCTCAGTGATTTTTCTTTAAAATCCCTTGAAATATGTATTTCATGCAAACTCAGATAAATTGAGAAGTTTTGAGTTTTACTATGGGGGTTTTTTCCCTACTGGAACACCACATGAAAGTTGTTTACTGTTACACTTCAGAACCAAAAGCTAAGAGTAATTAATGAAAGTGATGTAGAACTAAAATCACTGAGCTAGCTCAGCTCAGCTATAGCTGCTAAGCAGTTGTTATGTTATCTTACTTGTAAAGTGTTATCTGTATTTATACACATCTTTTCTCCATGCCATCCCTGCCTGTCCTTGCATATCATCCTGTACCTTTTGTTACTGACCAAACACCTCCACAGGAAAGCAAAAAGACCACAGTAAATTTTTATTCATTGCTGTTGAAGTTTTAGCTGATTAAGGTAAAGGATGACATGATTTGACCTCCCATTAAGAAATGTGAGCAAGTGTTGCTTTTCCATACAAATTATCAATAACATTTTAATTAAGGTTTGATTGAGCCAAAGCAATTATCACATGGCAGCAGGTAGTGAGCAGTGAAGACCTCGGGGTATCATTCTTTCCCTGCAAGGGCTGAAAGAAGACAGGGTAATTACTATTGGCGAGGCTAATCTTCCAGTCTTCTAACCTCAGGCATGCTCAGAGAGACAAATCCCACTCAGCATTCCTTGTCGACAAATTGGTCATTTACATAAACATGTTTTCTCGCCAACATACGCTATTGTAGTAGATTTCCCAAAGATGGCAGCAGGCCAGACACTTACTTAGCAGCCAATGTTCATGTCTTTTGCATAAACATATGTGCTTTTCTAGCCTTTACATATAAGTCTGAAGATTAAACCTCACCAAGGGCAAGTGGAGCTTTGGGTCAAAACCTGCTGATGAGGGTCCCTGCCTTTGAAGTCACTCCCTATTATCATAACAGCATACAGCTATAGTGCTTTTTTCACCCCTGGACATTTCCTGTCCCCCCAAGGAAACTTTCAAGGCTTTTGGAAATAAAATTACTGTTAGACAGACCATACACAATTTTTTTACATACTGGTTTAGCTGTCCAAAAGCATTACTTCAACACTGCATCTACATTATCCACACAAAGCAGTAACCCGTGGCTTGCCCTGCCCAGGTTGTTTCAACACAGACTTTGCATTTGTTCTCCAGACACCAAACCAAAGCTGGGGAACAGTATTATTTCATTCACATGTTTTATTCACATGCAGATGGCTTATTTATTACTGATCACCCCCTTTCCTCTCAGAGATCAGACTGACTCCATCCACAAGGGATGAGAGCACCCTGCCAAGATGCTTATCTGCAATGAGACTAATGCAGTGCATTAACAATTACTGATAATAGTGACTGCCCACCCAGTTCCTGGATATTTCTATCTTTTCTCCCTGAACTTGTTCTGTGCTGTGCAAGGAAACATGGTATTGGGAAAATAAAATAAAATTAGAAAAAAAAAATCCCTGTATCTACCTCTTATTAATTATATTAATTTCCCCCTTTTTTCATTATTATTTAATTTTTTTTAAACTAAGAAAATTCAAATGCTGCAGTACAAACTAAGTGGATACACAAAAATACTGATAGAATGTAGACAGATTGTTTTAGAAAGTGACCTCTGTCATGTCCTTCAAACATTTTGCAGGCTATCCCTGCTGATGAACAGCTATCACATCTCACAAGGCTCCATCACACAAGAAATAGGATATCTAATTATTCTGCATCCATCACTGGAATGATCTAAGCTTGGACTAAGAAATAACCACCATGACATCTCATTTAATAGTAGATATATTTAAAAGATGATCTTCATAAAACAGATTTCCTTGTGAAAAAAAACAAAAACAAAAACAAAACAAAACACAGAAACATTTCTGTACATCCAATTTAACATTCTGCATCTTCTCAATTATTTCACAAGGAAATTTGCAAATGCATTTGTGAATTGTGATTATATTCTTCCAAAGGCTAAAATTCCAATCATTATATGTGGTCTTTTCTGCTTTGCTAAGTACATTTCTCTAAATGTTCCTGACTGCAGGTCAGGGGAAATATTGTTAGTATTTATCACTTGCAGAGTGTCAGAAAGAAACAGTAATGCACTTCCTACAGACAGATGGATCCTATTCTGAAAGGCATAAAATCAAAGTAGGTAAAGAAATAAAAGGAGAATGGATAAAAGCATTCCTAAGCTCAGTACACATTTTGTTGTCTCAACCATATTTGCTTTTCCTTCCACATTTCTTTGCAAATAAAGTCATAGTCTGATAAAAGGTGGGCAGCAATGTGTACAAACCCTGCAATATACACTCCTCTCTGGTATCATCCATGCTGAGACTAAATGGTGGAACAGTATCCCAGTGCTTTAGCTGAATACATTTCCAGGCTGCCTTCTGCCTCAAAACCCCTTCTGTTTTATTTCTTATATGACTAAGGATTTTACCTACACTTTAGACTATAAAACCAAAAAAATAACTGAATCGGTTTTTGCTTTCCATAAAAGACTCATAGAAATTCTCTATGGTGAGCAGTGTAACAAAGACTTTGAATACAGGTAGTACTGCAAAGAGCAAGGAGTAGGACTCAACATCCTTATGGGTCCATTTCAACTCGAGACATGCTCTGAGACTCAACAAGTGAAAATGGAAAAAGTAACTAACTGAAAAGTGCATTTATTAAACTTCACCTTTTCAATCCCTTTTGTCCTTGAAAAGTTTAGTTAAAGCTTAAAGATGACAGCTGTAGATTTCCCTCCAAGGGGTTTCAGAGTTTTTTCTCTCAATATATTCATCATGCATTTGCAGGGCTGATACAAAGATTACACTTTCTCATATTTGTGTCAGATACCAATAACATGGATTCTAGTAAGTCTAAGGATTTGGTCTGAAAGTTTTCACTGTATCCCAGTTCCTTACAGTGTCCCCCTGATGTTCCTTACCGTCTCCTCCCAGCCAGGGAGGAAGGGATAACACATTGGCTGCTCATAAACCTTGGGCTGTTACCTCCCTGTTAATCTGTTTTTGAGAATAGTTCTGAATTTTGACATTACATTGCTGCACTAACAAATTCAGAGGAAACCTTCACAATAAACATCAAGTGAGAATTGAAAAACTTTTGCTGCCAGGTTCCCAAGCTGGCCAAGGAAAATATCCTGTGAGGTGCTTCAAGGGCACCTCTGCCCCCAGACCTATAGCACCAAAGGTCAATGGGGCAGCATCCTGCACTATGGCCTTAGTCCCAACCTGATTGAAATACCTGATAAAATCTCCTCTGGCTTGAATGTTGTAAACTGTTGCTTCCTGGGCTGCATAATTCAAAACCATAGGGAATTGTATTCTCTCCTCTTTGACAAGCACAAGTAGATGGCATTAGTTACCACACAGCTCCTGGAGCTCTTCATTTACCAGCATGGCTGTAATTAACCTTCCCACAAACACACTGCTGTTGCCATGGGAATTCACCCTGGACATAAAGAAGTTCCATTCTGTGCTGCATATGCCAAGGAAAAGTTACAAAGTTGTGTTTCTGACAACTGCACCGTCACAAGGGGTGTCAGAGCACTTGTGAGCATCAGCATCTTGGCAAGAGAAGGGACAACAGCTCAAGAGGAAAGTCATGACTGATCCAATGAAATTAAGGCCACAAGAGGTGCCAGGGAACTCAGAAAGCCATGTCACACCAGTTCAAATCTCCTTTCCTCTCACTTCTCCAGAATAAGCAATCACTGCACAAAATAAAAATTTCAAAGCAGGAGGAAAGAGTGCAGGAGAGCACTCTCCTGCATTTCCACATATAAATTATATAATACTAAACAACAAATTAAAAACAAACAAACAAGAATTAGCACTTTAACCTAATCTACAATAGGCACAGAAACTCAATAACACTATTTATTCTTAAAATTAATGCAGTAGACTTATCTGAGAAAACAAGAACCATAAAATCTAAACAGAATAGCACCTTACTAGATAATAGTTTGCACACCACAATTTGCATTATAATAATCCCCTACTTTCTTCTCAGAAAGGATTTCTAAAGACCAACATAATGAGATTTACAATTTATTGTATTTGTAATTGTACATTACCGTATGAATCTCCAGCATTATTTAAATTTATCAAATAATTTTTATTAGTAGTCTAGGAAGCTTTTAATTCAATATTAATCTACATTTGTCAAATAAAGAATAAAAATACATTTTGAGTTGCATTAGCTTTTCTTTCTTAAAAAACTGAGTTTGTATATTCAGTAATTTTCAAAATTCAGTGCCCATTACATCTTTATATCATTAGCTCCTTTGGATCCTAATACGCTGTTAATGAAAAAAGTAAAAAAAACCAAAACCAATCCATTTGTAGGCATGAGAAGGACTTTCTAACATAAAACATTCTATTGCAATGTAAAAGTACTAATGATGTGTTCCTCAAGTTTCCAACAGACATATTCACCTGTCCATACTTAGGGAGGTAAAAAACCACTCAGGCATCCAAAACTCAAAACAGGCAAAATTCAAGCAGAGTTCAAACATGAGAGCTACAAAATAATTTTCACTGTAACACCTCCCATACCTAATGGTCCCTGAGAACTTCTGTTTTCTCCTTGGGGAAAAAAAAAAATCCTGGGATGTTTTGAGTTTGCTGTTGTACACTTACTGACTTTCCTCAACTCTGTCTGTAGATGCACACCAGCTCCAGCTAAGACTCAAAGTCAGGCATCTACTGGTCTAAAATTTGTATCAGCTAATCTGGGAGATGTACTTAGCCATGCCCACAAGCACAGACTGCAAGAAGCTCAAAAAGGTGGAAAACTAAGAGCAGAAGACAGCGGCATTGCTCACATTTTTCTAACAGCATGTGATGGTTGAGCACTCTGCCTGGGAAGTGCAAGACTTGATATAACCTCTTCACCTGAAAACTACTTATTTATTGTTGTAGATGAATAGGAATATAAAATCATGAAGCAGAGTCAGACAGAAGCTGCAGTGTGATTTCTGAGCTATGCTCTCTCCTGACTGACAAATGCCTATCCCAGGAACACTCCAGTCAGACTACAGACACATTTTTGCAGGCTTTGTTCACATTTTCATGACAAATGGCTCACAGGCAGTTCCAGGCTTCCATAGCATTAAGCACAATTCAGTTTTGTAGTGGCAACACCAATAGTTGGGAACTGCAGGTTATATATGGTTGGGCAGGGGCAGATTATCAGCATTTCAAGGGCAACAGCAGCTGGAGGGGACTGTGTGTGAAAGGCTAACAGCAGGATGGAGGTACTGGGATCTGCCTGATTTGGAGAAGCTGGCTCTGAGGAACCAGGGATCACAGCTACTTGAGCTGCAGATGGTTAAAGATTTCTTTCTTCTCCCAAACCATGTTCCTTCAGGGATCTCACTCTCTGCCCTTACTTCTCATGACACTGCTGACAGTCTGCAGCTGCTGCTACACCTGTGCATGACCTCCTGCAGCCCAGACAACTGGCTCCTGCTTTCAGCTGGCCAGACTCTCCAGCACAGTTCACATCTTGCACACCTGACAGTCCTCATCTGCTTTATAAAGAGGAAGGTGGGACTTTGGGCTCCATTCCTGGAGCTGGATATTCAAAGAACAACTGCAATGATGTTCAGCAGTATTGCAAATTTGGGAGAGCCTAGGTCATTTTCAGATACAAAAGGCTTTGAGGGAATGAAAGTGAGGATGCCTCACTGCCCTTTTAGGGCATTCAAAACTTGCTTAAGTTAAAATAAGAATTGCTTTTCTGCTCTTTTTGCTTTTCTTCTGCTAGGGACCTGCTCCCATTTTCACTGGGCATAATTTACAGCACTCAATAGGAAGAACTGCAATGACAACAGTTTCTTTGAGCAAGCTATTTGATATTGACCTCAACAATGGTGGATCAGGCCTCTCTCAAACAAACACATACATCAATTTTTGCCCTTCTCAGTACAGAAGAAACCAGCTACAACAAAGAGTTGAGTCTCTGTGACAAAAATGAAACTGGAAGAAAATATATATTATTTCCATGTTCACAAATACATGAAACACCCAAAACCATGATTAGCCCCATCACCTTGATGACCCAAAGATGTCCTTTACTTTTAATTATTTTCATTCTTTTGAAGGCTTGAGTACAAAGCCTGTCACAGCTGAGTTTTTCACAGTTGGAAATATTTGGATATGTCCACCGTGTATGTATTAAGCACTAGTAATGTCCTCTACCACTAAGTAACTTCTTCAGTTTAAAATCAAAACATCATCATCAATTTTTGCTTTCTTCAAGGCACTGCTGTAATGGTAATCCAAGAGGGGAAGCAGAGTCTGTATTTCAGAGATCCTCCACTATGGAACTGCTTGAAAGGCACTTAGCTATGTCTCACAACTGCTTTCATCACTTTGAGTACTGGGCAATCTTTTCCCGATTACTCCTGAAATAAAAGTGCTGGAAAGCCTCTGGACCTCTGTTTAATCTTAAAAGTTATCATTTGGCCACTGTAACTTTCCAAATTGCAGCAGTTTTTTCTTATGGAATTTCTGTGTGTTCTTGCCACCATGCAATCAGATACTTAAAGCAGACACTAGAAAGCCTAGGAAAAATTAGACACTGGACTATGAACTTATCTGGGTTACCTTAGACAACTTTCCCTTGTGATTCATCAAATTATTCTGGGGAAGAAAAAAATCTCCAAAAAACCAACAAAACTGCCAAATTTCCCCCCCCTCCTCAAAACCTCCAGACACAAATAAAAAACACAAACAACAACAAAGAACAACAAAAATAAACAAAATCCAAAAAGCCTGCACACAACTTTGTAAAACTATCTCAGATCTTGAAGAAAATTGAAGGTGACATCATCTGAGCTCACCTTGCAACACCATCCTCCTACAGGGCTGAGCACATTCCTGAAATTTGGATTTTATAAATTATGCATACTGCACCTTGCTAAAGGATCCAAATGCAATCCTGAGAAGTCAGAAGTCCCAACTAGCTAAATCACTATATTTCTTTAAACTTACAGTCTGAACTTAGAAATTTCAATTAGTGCAAACTATGGTGTGCAAATCAGCTGAGTACAGGAAAACATCCTAGTTTTCAGCTTTGACTGTACTGAATTAACGAGCTTGCCAGTGAAACATCACTAATGTGGTAGCAATGGATGTTTGCTTTAAAAAAAAATCAATCTAATTAAGAATTTACCGACCTAACACTGCAGTGCCTTTTTTGAAGCCATGTGTGCAGTGTCTCTTTAAAAGGTGCAGCAAGAATTTAGGACATCATAATATAACCCACTGTTTCTCAGTCCAGGACTTGAAAATGTGTCCTACTTCTGGAAATATTTTTGCTGCTATTTTTTTCCTGTGTGTTCCCCACTTCTTCATCACTTGGGTTTTAAAAATTTATTGCTTATTTTCTATTCCTTCAAATGCCATTTTCTATCACTCCCTGCTGTCTTCCTCTGCACTTGTCTGGAGCTCAGAATTGAAATGGATTATCTGAACTCAGCACTGTCTCCAGCAGAGTCACCATGATGACAAAATTCAAGGAAATAAAAACATCTCAGTCACTGATTAGTCAGAGAAAAGGGACAGACAAGACAGGTGGGGAGAAAGGGAGATGAGCCCATGATTATTTAAACCTCCCAAGTGAGTCATGATGAATAAAACCCTGAGCCCAGCTGAAAATAAGAACTTAGGAATCAGGAATTATATACCTCAGCAAACATATTGACAGTGTTTCCCATAGAAATATTTCACCTTGAAGCACAACAGAGTTTCAAAGGGACTGTTCCTGAGTTGTATTTTGGAATATCTCACTGAAAAATACACAGCAACACATCTTTACAATTCACCTGTTTGTCCTAATCTACTAAAATAATCCACAACATGAAGGCATTTTGGGTTCTACTGTTGTGTAAAACTGATGGAGGCTGTTTACAAAACCAACCACAATTAGGTAGCAACAGACTCCTCAGTCTTGTCTGGAAAGAAAGCTTTTGGATAAAGTTACAGGCTGCATCCCTTTTCTCTAAAGGAGCATCAATGCTGTGCACTGCAATGATGAAGGGGAAAAAGGAAAAATGAGAAGCTGTAGGCACTGAGAGGGAGCAGCACTGATTCAGTATCAATTTAAAACACAAACTAACAAAACACAAAATGTCTTGATACAGATGTATAGCTTAGTACTAGACCTTCTCCCAAAATAGACAATTTCCAGACATAATAGTCTAGCAGTACCAGGAAAACACTTGAATAAGTATTTTCTTGTTTGGTTGTCACTGACATTTTTTTCCATTAAAATGATAGATATGCTGAGTTACAGAAATTCCTATAATAAAATTATATTTGAACATTAAAATAAGTTATTTTAAAACCTAAACAAAATGCCTGCAATGAGCAGGGAATATCCCTTACTGAAGAATAGCTGCTATTATTAGTGTTTCATCCTACAGCTGATGTCCTATGATCCTTATATGCATGATCCAAAGTACTTCTTCATTTTAGATAGTATATTCCTCATAAATCACAACATTTTAGTAAAATTTTTATGATTTAATAATCTAATATTTTAATAATACTCAAAGCATCTTGCAGTCTGTTTTGCTTACAGACTCCAGGCAAGCTCTCTTCAGCTCATCACACTGCTGACAGTCTGAGATCTGCATTCTACAAAGACATTTAATGAATCTTCAGGCCTAAGATTTCCGAATTTATGGACTTCCCTTAAAAAGCAGCACAACAGCAGTTACAGCTTACTCTAAACTGTTTCAAGTTTGAGGGGTCTGGACTGATGGGCCAAGGCCAGTTTTAGGGGTTCAGCAAGGCCAAGTGGTGGCTTCTACCCTTGGATCACAACCCCAGGCAGCACCACAGGCTGGGGCAGAGAGGATGGAGAGAGCCCAGCAGAAAAGGAGCTGGGGGTGCTGCTTGACAACAGCTGAGCATGAGCCAGGTGTGCCCAGGTGCTCCAGAAGGCCAATGGCACCTGGCCTGCATCAGCAATAGTGTGGCCAGCAGCACCAGGG
Organism: Muscicapa striata striata; assembly: GCA_030060385.1. NCBI lineage: Eukaryota > Metazoa > Chordata > Aves > Passeriformes > Muscicapidae > Muscicapa > Muscicapa striata. The sequence continues at coordinate 1,482,945 of JAREIS010000048.1, forward strand.
CAGTGATCATCAGTCTCTTCCCCCAGGTAACAAGGGGCAGGACAAGAGGACATGCCCTCAAAATGCACCAGGGAAGGTCTGGACTGGATATTAGGAAAAGTTCCTTCACTGAAAGGGTTATGAAGCATTGGAACAAGTTGCCCAGGGAAGTGGGGGAATCATGTCCCTGGAACTGTTTGAATGAGTAGATGTGGTGCTTAGGGACGTGGTTTAGTGGTGAACCTGGCAGTGGCAGGTTTATAGCTGGATAAAGGTAGGTTTTGGATGATTTATGGACTATTTTAGAGGTTTTTTTCTTCCCCTAATGATTCTATAATTCCATGATTCTAGGTCTCATACTCCTCACTAATCATAAGTAACTCTCTCTACCCCAAAATGGTTTGAGTTTGATTTGATAACTTGGTGAATTCTAGTGGTCAAAAGCTGTCTTCCTTCAAAAAAGAGACAGCTCTGTCACACTTCTTAAGGGGATTCTTTTTTTTTTTTTTTTTTTAATACACAGCATAAAAATGGTAGGGAAGCCTCCTCCCCTTTTCCTGATGTTTAATTGAGTGGATGTCACTTAATTTCATTCCTTGGATAGCTTTTTCTCTTAGGCACAAGCATTTTCTTATGAAATTTCATTTATGTCTGTTATCTCCTGGCATATTCTGCCCTTACCATTCACTTTATATCACTTTTCTTAACCTTTACAAATGAAAAAAGTCCTCCCAATGGTGTGAAAAGCATTGGATTGGGATGACAGTAAAGACTGGTGTTCAATACCATTCACAAATTAACAGGCAACTAATAAATCACAACAGTATTACAATAGTATGCAGGAGAAATATCCCTGCTTTGGGTGATCAATATGAAGAAAAACAAATGAATAGCAGAAAATGACCAAAACTTGATGGATTGACAGGCCTGTTCTAGAATAAGGAAAGGAAAGTTAAGCCCAGAGGAAGAGATCAGGTCCAACACCTAGGGGTGAGAGTGATAGGCATGCTATTGCACCATCAAGTCGTAACATTATTGTTGGCTCAGAAAAGATTCAGAAGAAGATACTCTCTAAAAGTGGCAATTCAGACTAATTTTCAGCCATCTATTTAAGCCAGAGTTGGTGAAATCTGAGAGAAACAAATGAAGAGTAAGAGAGAAACCACCATTAGAACCAGAAAACCAAGATTGAAAACACAACGTTCAGTCAGTTCTAAAGAACTGGAGACAAAGTTTGGGAAAATGTCCAGCAATAGTGACACAGATGGCTTCAAACAAAGATCATGTTCTAACTGCTTATTCACATGCAAAACATAGGATAAGCCAGATGTAACTGCCAAGATAGAAAGAAAAGTTTATAATTTTCAAGTTCTCTATTTTTCCACATCTACTGAAGGTTTTCATTCTGCTAACAAAGTTTACTGTCATTTTTTGGTCTAACTTTTCCAATTTAATTTTAATAAGAATTTGAGACATCAATATTAATTTAGTTTTCCCAGAGCTTTTTTTATTACTTGGGGAATCACTGATTCACAAATTTCTAATGGAAAGGATAATCACAACTCCTAGCCTGGAATCAGCACAGTAAGGACTCTGTGATACCACTTACTATTCACAAGTTCAGCTATTATTTGTCTACAGTATTTTTTACATTATAGAATAAATCAGTAGTTTCAAACCAGGTACCTCAAGAAGTGAAAGTCACAGCCTATTAAAATTTGCATGCAGTATGAAGTTCAAATTGCCTGGCCAAGCATTTCTGGAAAATACTTCCTCTTACCATATACATAAATTGTAGTCACACCACAGTCACATGATATCTTAGTATTTTTTGAAAAACAAATGAGACTACACTGCTTAAAATTCTTTAAAATATAAATATGCAGCTTTCAGTACAAGAATTACCTAATTTGTCACAATTTGGATTTCCTTACTATGCTGCAAAAGGATCCAGCTCTGCATGAACTCATGAGCTGTAAAGTGAACCACGGGTAACTAAAAACTGTCATCTAAATGACAAATCCATAAATACTATTAGAGATTACTAGTGATTTTTACTCATTTGAGAGGGCTACCTCTACAGTTTAAGAAAAAATGCTGGCATTCAGTCTGGGTACCTCTCTCTGACTGTCTTAGTCAAATCAAACAAAAATATGAAAATCTCTCCTGGCTGTGAAAGAAAAATAGAATTGATTTGGTTTGAGGAGAAGGGCATATTGGGTACAATCTTTAATTGCTGGCATTAAATGCTGATAAGGTTTTAGAGCACTGCTATTTGCTGAGAAGCCATCACCAGGATGCATAACTGCATCTATGAATGAGGGTGTATGCTTATAAATCCCAATAACAACTCACAGAATTCAGTGAAAACACACTGAAGAGTGTTAACACTGAGAGTGTTAACCTGACAGGACTGAAGCACTTCATTCTCACCTGCCTTCTGGGCTGGTGTTGGACACTGCAAGCACACACGTGGCACATCTCCAGCACCTTTCCTCCTCTCTGCAGCTCCCACAGCCCAGAGCTGCAGCTGTCACACACCCACCACTCACTTGCCTAATCAGTTCTTATTTTCCTGATAAATGATTTGGCTATGCTCAGGTTCTGATTCTTCCTGCTGTTCCCATCTGTCTTCTCTCAGCCCTCTTTCCTTATCAAAGGCCCAACAGAAGATCTATCAGCAGCCAAGTGTAAAAATATCCCTCCAGCACAGTGATACAGTTTTTCATTCTTCTAATCCATCTGTAAAAAAGGTCGATGTTCAGTATGATATGGCTTGAACCCAGCTGAAGATATGAGGGTTAATATCAGGATATTAACCTGATATATTAACCTACCATCATGGATCCAGATTCCAAGAAATCAAATCAAATCACATAGCATCCAAATTTGTGCATATCTTTTGCAGATGTGATGTCATACAAGCTGTGTTATTCTCATGCCCATAAGGAATTGAAACTCCTTTGACTTCTCTCCAACACACTCCTTTTAATTGAAGCTGTACCTTCTGCCAGTAGGAAAGTTGTTAAGAGAGGAGAGGAAATAAAATACCTGTCAATATGTCTGAAAGACAACACTAATATAAGCCATAAGCCCAAGACTGCACTCTGGTATTTTTAAGTACATGCTACAGAAGGATCATTTAACATACACTGGTCTCAGAGAATTGCCTTTTTAAACTTACTTTTTCATTTTTTAGAAGGAACAAGATGCAGAAGTCACAGTAAAAAATTCTTCATTTGAGGAGATTGATTCCCATCTGTAACACTGCTCATGTAAGGCAAAGTCATGATAAGCATGATCAGATTTTGTCTAATCTGCAGAAAAAGACTCTTAATGATCTTATGACAAATCTAACTAAGCTACATTTAGTAATTTTTACATTTAGTTATTTTTTATGTTTAACTGCCACATATCAGGTACTAAGAACTGAATTATGCATGTTTATTAAAAAGTATTAAAGAGAAGAAAAGCTACATTGAGGAAAATTTTATAAAATTCTGAGAAGACTATGGATGCATATTTCTAAATACTGCCAATTAAAAAATATATATTTTTCTCAAGTAAAAAGCCACCAAAATAATCTTTTATCTAGAATTTAATTTATACAATAAAATTTTCAGAAGACCTTCTCTCATTTATGCTGAGAACAGTGACAGGAAGAATAGATACAGATGTCATAATATCCTCTAAAATACCCACATGCAAACACATGGAGCCAGATGAGAAAGCAGCACATACTATGAGAAATCCATCATGCATGGACAAAATACAATGGGGATTTGAGTATCAAATCTCACAGTGGTGGACTTCATCAAAGAAAGAATTAATTTTGTGTCTTCTTTGAATGGTGGACCAGGACTTTCTTCAAAGCTTTCTGTAAAATTGACTTGTAAGAAATCACTTTTATTCTTTAAAGTCACAAGAAAAGGGTGCAATTCTAGAGATGCTATAGCTACTAGAGTGAATTATTTCACCAACTGACCATTTTTATTAACACAATTGAATTTTAACATAACTTGCCCTAAACCTAAGTAATAATGAGATCTAAGGATTCCAGGTTTCTCATTACAAGGAGGACATCTCAAGGCTTTGCCTGGAAACAATAAACTGAATGAGATCTTCTACTGCAACTGCATTTGTTCTCCAGTAGAAAACAAAATCTGATGTCACTGTAATGAGACCAATAATACCTTGTTACCACAGAAGAAAGCCTGTGATAAGATAAAGGGATTTCCCTGTAGCATAGGATAAATCTGTCTGAACAAAGAAAGATCATCCCTGCTTATCCTGAAGTACACAAATTTAGTGAAATTTGCATTATAAATATGACTGCAAAATATCATAGTAGATGACATTTTCCTTCATAGATTTTTCACAGCTATTTACTGGTCCTTCACTCCAAACTCCATATGGGAGATCAAAGTCAAGTTGAACTGCTCAGAAGTTTGTCACAACCAGAAATACAGTGTCATGTATTAAATAAATTTTTTATTTATTCAAACACAGAGTATTCAACCCTGACTTTACTAAGACGCCAAAACACCTGCTTTGAATGGATTTTTCAAAGTGCAACTTCTTTCAGGTCAGTAAATAATCTGACATATAAAGAGAAACTTTAATGAGTTCTCATGATTATGGTAAAGTTTAGTGTGATATAGTGTTAGAGTGATGCTGTAAATGGGACAGTTTATCCTGGAGGAGAGAAGGCTCAGGGAGATCCTATCAGTAGAGGGTGCAAAGAAGCTGGAGCCAGGATATTTACAGTGGTGCCCAATGACATAACCAGAGGCAGTGAGCACACACTGAGACATGGGAGGTTTCCTCTGAACATCAGGAAATACCTTCATGCTGACTGTGACCAAGTGCTCTCACCTTGCCTGAGTAACAAAAATTTGTATTTGCCAAAGTCTCAGTGTATTTATCCTAGATTAATTCCAGTACCTTGAAATGTCACTACTGGAGGATACTGCAGGGGAAGCTCAAGTACATCCTACAGATCCATTCAAAACCAGGAAGTCAGTGAAGCAGCCCCCATTCAACTCTTTCTTGCCTTTGAGTCACTTCTGAACAGCCCGGGTTGTACCAGCAATTCCTTCACAGCTTACGGTGCACACAGCACTAGCTAAGCTAGTGACAAATTGAATTTTGAAGTAAGTATGTATTTAGAAGATAAGAAATGTGAGAAGTTCGTTCTGGGTTTTAAAACTAAGTCTGTTTTGGATTAGAGGAAAAAAACCCGAGAGTTGGGTTCTATACTAATATTTAAGTAGGCTAATAGCAAATATTCTGGCTAATACTGAAATTAGTGAGGTTTTCCTACTGTGATGCCTTTTTCTTTTTTATTCACTGCTCTAAGCAGTTTTACAAATATGCTAAAACTACAGCTTTGAATGGCTTTAATAACATAGAAGCTATTGATTTTTGCACCAAGAGCTGATGAATGTCCTTTTTCCACTTCAGGGGAAGAGGGATGACAGCTCTTCCATCTGTTGGGACTGAGAACTTTTGTCACCAAAAAACAGCTAGGCCTTTTTTCCTCCTAAGGGAGAAAATCCAGAAAAAAATTGGCCATGCAGATGTTCTTTAATAGACAGTGCTTAAATTGAGTCAAAGCAACATGGGCTGCTTTCTGTAGAGGGTTTGTTTGTGTCCCAGGCATCAGAGCCAAGGGAGATGGCAGCATTATTTGCTGAATGTTGCTGTTACAGCAAGATAAATAGAGCAATTCTTCTTTTTATCTGTGAAGTGCCTTTCAGATAAACAGTCTGACCTGAAGTAAAGCCCTTTGCTGTTTAAAAACAAAACCAGAAAAGATCTGTTTTCCCAATAAAAGCAGGACAAAGCAGAGATGGCTTTGGACCTGATGTTTAAGATCAACATCTAATGCCATCCCAACCAGGGTTATATTAGCTAGAGGAAAGAAAAATAAAACAATTTAAAAGAAAGTTCAAGAAAAATGCCACTGAAGCAATTATGAGACATAGAAACAAGACAATAACATGGCTGAAATTTGCAGGACCTTTGCTGTCAGGTTCTGCAGAATCAAAGACTGTAACAAGCCCTGGCTGAGAAGCAGAGCCCAGTGGGGCCATTAGGACTGGGTTAGGACTTAACTACAACTCTCCAGTGGAAATATTGTGCTCTGAGCTGCTGAGTGCTGAAACAGCATTTTAGGAGGATAATAATCTGGAAGAAAATTTGTTCTCTATTTCACCTCTGAAAACTGGAATGTAGAAATGCTTTTGCACATAAGAATGAGAGACCCAGGGATTAAGTTTGCTCCTCTTCCAAGTTCAATGCATATTTAACTCCATTGCATCCTAGTACTTTCATGTACTAGTAACATACAACAAATGTTCAAATACATTATTTCAAAAACATGTTGTTTCCAAGAATCCAACAGAAAGATAATGTTACTAAATGCATGGTATGCATCCATTACCTTAGGTCAAAGAGTTCTCCCTGCTCCCTCTGTATTTCCCCAATATCAAGTACAAATACTTGTTCCTGAAACCTCAAACAGTGGAAGTCTCACATTATCTCCAGGCTACCTGTTTCAAGGCTTCACCCTCCTTATTGTTAGAAGCTTTTTTCTGATGTACAACCTAAATCTTCCTTGCTGCAATTCAAGCCTGTTTCCCATTGATCTCCCTGTAAAAGACCATGAATGCATTCTCTAGCTCTTTGCAACAGCCTTTTATATATTTGAAAGCTGTATCATGACATCTTAGCCCTACCTTCCCTGTATTAAAAAAATATATCTTAAAAATACAATTCCTTCAACTTTTTCTTATTAGGGTTTTGTTTTTCTTAACAGACTTCTGAGAGCTCTTGGTTTTTTGCTGAGCTCTCCTGAAATGGTCCATATCTTTTTTGACCTTAGGAGAATAAAGGAGGACTAAAGAATTCCTTCTGATGTTTAACACAATACTCCTGTGTTCCTGTCACATAATCCAGATGGTATTTGACACCACTGACAAGAGATTGTTTACCTAGGTTCAAGGTAAAATTGACTATTAGTGCACACTTTTTCATGTATGGCTGATTCCTAAGGAATAATTACCCACCCTCTGCTTGTACAGTTAATTATTCCAATCTAAATATAGAAGCTTAAATATGTCCTTTCCACATAGCTACGCTTATTTTATTTTTCCCACAGTGTTTCAAAATGGCTAAAATTATTTTATATTCACAGGATTCAGATTTTGTCTTCTAAACATCCTTGTATGTTTGATAATGTTTTTGTCATGACCTGAAGACAAAAACAACCTGAAGACTGAATAAGCAGTGTCTGTCCTTCATTCAAAGGATTTAATGAAAATATAGAATACCAACTGGGCTCCAAAAAAGTCCCATTTGATTTATCTGTCCATTCTGACAGATTTTCTAATGCATAAGTGTATAGACATCTACAGCTTCTCACCTATCTATCAGAACTGTTAAGCTGTCAGAATAGAGAAGTGAATTTATGGCACTTTTTTCTTTTCTTGATGAACCTTGGTTTCTTAATTATAGTTATTATACATAATTATAATCTTCCAGTTGCTTACAATAAAATTATTTCTTCCAATGCTTTTCTAAAAGATTAGTTAAATTGACAATCTTGTAATGCCAGTATTCTTCCTCCTTCCCTTCTTTTACAGATGGCATTATGTTTGCCCTTTTCAATCAGATTTTGTTTAAAAACTATCATGCCATTGAAGGCCAGCCAGTTTCAGAAAAAACCTGGAGTATTTCTTGCCTATATGCCTACAGAGCCTCAGTCTGGTAGGACTTCTCAAAGTATGAGTAACACTTACCACCAGCATAAAGACCTGCACAAAATGCAGTGGCACAGCAGAAGTTTGAAGTCCAACATTTTCCTCTGCCTGGAAAGATTCAAATCCATGTCTCTTATCAATGCAGCTCTAGATATGAAATTACCTCTTGGAAGGACACAGCAAAGAGGAACAGGGATTATTCAGCCCTTCTTACAACACCACTTCTGTATTTTATGGCAGTCTTTGCTTATACAGAAACTGAGTCACAAGGATCCACATCACCCCTCTGTATTCTTCCTCTCTCACTTCTTGTTTCTTACAGGGAACAAGGGAACAGTTTCAGCAGCACAGGAGAGCCAGAGCCCATCATGCTGATGACTGGTCTCTTTCACCTTGTAAGCAAATATTCCACTAACACAGAACATCAATATCTTCAGAAGTCCCTTCCAAACTACAATTGAAAGACTACTGCCATCTAATTGAAAGACTACTGCCATCTTCCTAGAGTGTACCTAATAAGGTTCCACACATTATGTGTCTGTCCAAATTACTATAACTGACAATATTTAAAAACATCAATCATTACACATAGATATTCTAAAAGTCAATCCTAATACTTAGCAAATCCCTTTAGAACAGTACTTTCTGTTTTACCCCAGTGTATTGAATTCATTTACATCAGCAAAACTGAAATCACCTTGCTAGAAAAACAGTGATTGAGGCCATGCACTAAGAAGTACTGACATAGTCGGTGTGCCTGAAAATATCATTGCAAGAATGCTTACTCACTCCTTAAATTAACTGTAACAAAAATACTACATTAATTTCCTGATACATAAAAATACCTATCTCAATGCACCCATACATAAAAAGCAGTGATCACATTAAGAAAGCATAGACTGAGAAGTAGTTAATGTCCAAAAAGCACATGATCCCTTCCTCCAACAAAGGATCTTTTAATAGTATCTTTCAATCATACTTTTAATTTGCTTCCTAACAGTGACAAAAAAAACTCACTACATTTAGCATATTACAAATTTCTGATCACTATAATAATCTTCTATGCTGGATTACTTTAAATGTTGAAAGGAAAAAACAAACAAACAAAAAACTAACCAACCAACCAAAAAAAAAAAAATCACAACCAAAACTAGAAGATTACACTAATCAAAACAAAAGTATATGGAAGCTATTCATTATTCCTTATTTTAGGTAGACAGAAATAGTACAGTAGAGCAAGGTAAGTAAGGTAAGTAGGCAACACAAACATAGAAATGTACTGTAGCTAAGTTAGAAAATAATAGAAACTACTTTATTATAAGATACAAAGCATCAGCAAGTGCTTAGAAAAGATGCTTGCAAAAGACATGATCATTGTGATTACAGAACCATATAACATAGGAATGCCTGTGGGTGGTCCTCTTATGCATGTGGGATTTTGCAGCAAAGAAAATGAATACAAATAAAGCAATAAGAATCCTCTCCAGACTTTGGTTTAGCCCTGCAAGGCCTCCTTTGTCATTCCAGATGATCAATTTGTTTCTAGTGTTAGCAAGAGCTTATCTTGCTAATATTTGCATGTTTGCAGGCTTATTTAAACTGTAAATCCTTGAAGCAAAAAGTGGAAAGTTTCCTGGAAGTAACCACAACATATAAATAGCTACACAGTTTATAAATCCAGGACAATTATATGGCTTCAGGCTGTTTCATCCATTCCTTGTAGAAGTCTATTCTAAAAACTTCTAGCCTCAATTCAACAAAAATAAACTTTCCTCTTAAATTAATGGGTTAGGCTGAGAACACCTCCAAAACACAACCAAAATTAACTAGAGAGTAGGAACATGGCTTGTTCTGAAACTCAGGCACAGAGCAACACCTATGATCATAGAAAAAGGTCTAGAACTAAGAAAAACATTGTCTCCATAATTTAATGGAAGAAGAAATTACATTTGTTTTGCAGGAAACAGAAATGCCTACACTGCAGTTCCCCTAAAATGCTGAAGTTTGTTTAAAATGCTAAAGTTATGGCAGGTTCACCACACGTTCATTAATAACACACAGTTATTTGTGGGGAAAATAAGAGATCTTGGGAATAGAAAAGCAGATAAATCCTTGTTTATGGATGTTCTGATGGTGTGGGGCACACTCTAGGTGGAAGGCTGGGAGCACAGCTGGAGGTGAGCTGGTGACTCAATGCTATGCCAGAGAAGCCTTAGTGCCCTGAAAATCTCATTCAAATTAATTGTGTACAAGCAGAACCAATGGAAGCTCCTCCCTAAGGGTAGATCTCGACCAATTGGTTTTATACCCACTTGTCTCCTAACAATCTAAAACACACCAGAGCCAAAAATTCAAAGCAAACTGATTTTTCTGTGAGTTTCAAGGAAACACTGGCAAGACTTGAATCAACTTAATATTGAAACAGAACTCCAGCTGCACAAAAAAAGATCCAAGACAAGCCTTCCACTCAAAGACTTCATGTTCTCCTCTCAGAAAGGAGGAGAAACAACAAACTATGTGCAAGAGGTTACAGAGCTACAATTCCAACTTCCACTGAAAGGAGAAAGTCACTGACTTCAGTTAGGGGCAGTAACCCACTGGAGAACAACCAAATGCCTCTGGTACAAGTGTCATGTACTTGTGAGCAGATAAAACTCACTGACAGATTTCCTGAATTTAGATTCCTCAATCTTTTGAAAGGATATTTTACATTCCTACAGTCTTGACCTTCCTTCTCCTTGGAGAGAACATCTGAGCCTTTTCCATTCCATCCACAAGTACCAGACTATCTTCTCCCAGATGGTATTACTGGTACCAATATAACTAAATATTGGCAGACCATTTGCTTTCAAGTTTACCAGTTCTGTTTGGAAGAGAAGAGTCCAAAAGCTTGCCCAACTTTTTGCAGCTTTATGGTCAGTGCAACTAATCATAGATCAGCTGCCAATATATTTGCCTCCTTTGTAAGTCTTGGAAAGCACAGAGAACCTAAGGCAAAGTAGGTTTTCAAGTTCTAATTACAATTCCTGTTTCTGTACTCGGACCATGTCAGTTCTTTGCATCTCAGATCTTTGAAGCATCAATGCAAAAACTATCACCAGAACACATCAACCAGTTACAGAGTGAACTGAGCAGGACACAAATATTTTGACAGGTAGATAAATAGATGAAACGTCCAATTTTACTAATTTCTGCTAGGAAGTTAGAACACATGGTATAATATCCCAGCTTCTCTAGCAACATAATTTTTACAGTCTCATAAGTGCATCCAAGGGGGAAAAAAATATATCATCTACAGTCTGACTAACCAGAATTTTTCCTTTCTTCTTCTTATGAATAATGTTGAAAACACTACAATAAATTCAAATGTCAGAATCTATTAAAAACTCCTTGCTAGAAGAGGCTTGATTTTCATGGGAAAGAAATCCATACAGATCTGACTTCTTAATGGTTTATTAAAAATTAATTAATGCCAAGAGCACATGAAATGTTCAACTTATTAAAGAAAATATAATGATTTCAGTGAAGATAAAATAAGAAATAGATGTTAAAACATATTAATGGGATTAATCTTTAAAACTTATTGTCTAGAAACACCACAAATGAAATGCTACCATGATAACTAAACTATTTAAAATATTCTGCAAAGCTATTTTTAAGTTAAAGAAATTTTGAAAGCATTTATTTTTCTGACACTTGATCACTTTGGAACAACAATTTTGATATATATAAATAAATTGTTTGGCAAGTCTTTGCTTAACCTCACAGTGCAGTGCTCCTACACAAAATACAATCCCTTTAATGAAGTTGATACTTTGTTATTAAGGGGATTTGGGTTCCAGTTTTGTATTTCCTTTGTGAATGTAAGTAAATGATGTTCTTAAACTAATAGTAGCTCCCTAAAAGAGGGTTTAAGGAAAAGATTTTGTAAAATGTAAGGTTCTCAAATAAAATTAACGTGCATTTAGGGATGTAAGTCAAGGTAGTGTATTAGGACATATATACTGATGTTAAAATACTTCTATCAGAAGCAATATAGGGTCTAAAAACAAAGTAACCAAAGGTTTTTTTCAGTAATGTGCTAAATTGATATTATCAAGAATATTTGTTTTCTCATTGTTACACAGAGGTAAAAATTGCCTCATCACAGAATTTTTATTCTGATATTTTCAAATGATCAAATAAATTCTAGTATTCCCACTTAAAAGATGAAACATCAGTTAGTACAAGAAAAAGCTTATGGTTGGGTAGAGCAGTTGCAATGATAAAATATAGGTTCTAGGCAGCTGTGATATGAAATAACTATAAAGTTTCATAGAAAAATCTGCAATTTTCTGAAACAAATATGTTTTCATTTGCATGGACTCTTTCACCTAACACATTAGATGGAAATATCACACCTCAGGGGATAAAATGGGTGCAGAAAATAAAATCTTTTTCAATTGCAATCATCAAGAAAAATAGCAAATGCCCCACTTTGAAGTCAGCCACAATTTATTTTAAACTTTAGCAAAACTGAGGCATTCTCCACTCATTACAACATCATTACATTTTCCAGGTACCTCTCCCTGTTTAATCACATTATAAGCTTTTTTCCTCATCTTCTGCTTCACTATTTTCCACGTGCTTACAGTTCTCCTCAGGTTGGTGCCATCTACAGATTTAATAAGCACATTCTTGACACAAAGGCTTTTTTTTTTTTTGACAGTGAAATATTAATAACATTCCTCTATTACAGCTTTCTCAACAGTTTTTTATCCAACTACAATAATTTCTTCTGTTGAAGTCAAAACATGATGCCTGCTGCCTGTCCTTTGCCCACAAGGGCTGTTATTCTACATGAGATGAACATTAAATTGGTTTGACACATTTTGTTCTTGACAAATGTATGTTCACTTTCCTTTATCTCCTTTATTTTTCTAGGTGCTTACAGGTACCTTGAGTGACTTCTTTCAGAATTTTTCCAGTAATTGAAGTAAAGTATGTAAAAAACCTCACTGAATAGCTGAAGTCCTGAGTAGAATGGATCTATCAGCTATTAATTCAAAATAAAAAGCACTTTTAAAAGCTTAATTGATTCAAATTTCATGCAACCTAAAATATCTAGGCTTCTTAATACCAGAATATTTTCTTAGAAATACAGTTGTGACATTTCAAGAGTTGGGAGAAAATGACCTTATTCAAATATTTCACTTTTTTAAGCATAATAAAAACATAACACTCAAAAACCTACCCAGTATTCAGTGACACAGGTTTCAGCATGCTGTAGCCAATCATTTTTGAGTTCATTAATGGATTTATTTCACTGAGTTTTATATTTCTGTAGTTTTTACAAATCTCAGGACAGTCTTTGAAGCACTAGTACAAAAGACAAGGGAGATCATGTGTATTTTCTGCCCTACAGCAGACCCAACAGCTGTTATCACATCATGGCTTTCAGCAGAGGTAAGAAGCAGCTCAGGTGATGCTTTGCACCAGCTCAAACCACTTAATAGAGACAATGCTCACCTTGCTTTATCTCCAAATGGGCTGTACAAAACAGATGTCAGCATAATTTTGTTACTATAAAATGTGGTGAGACAGGTCACTTCTTCCACATTACTTAAAAACAGAGCAAAACACCTGAATGCCCATTCCTTACATGTTTAAGAAACAAATCTAGGGACATCACAAGAAGGAACATAGAGTTTTCAGTTTCCTACCTTAGGATCTCCTTGCTCAGCAAGCCCTGACTGCCTGCTTGACAGAGAATGTTTAACACACACTACTGCAATTTACTGCAAGGCACCTCATACTACATTGACCAAAATCCTGCTGCAACTTCTTTCCCATTACAATCCCATCACATCTTCAGTTGAAGAAAAGAAATAATTCTGGCAAACCTGCTCAATTTGACTGACCCTGAAAATTTTAACACTATTAAATGGCATAACTGCTTATCCACAATTGGAATTTCCCTTAGTCTTCAATGTGAGAAAAAGCATGACCTTCCTGTTCACTTCAGTAATATTTTTATATATGCAAAGATCTGGCTTATTTTCTGTTGACCATGACTCATGTTTTGAATTGATATGTGACATGCTTAAGTCACACAGTTTACTACAGACTTACAACTGCAAATAAAAGAGGATAGGTGACTGTCTTCAGTGTAAAACCAGGCAAAGGAGATTATATTTTTAGCAGAAATATCCCTATTTGCAACAAAATTGTGTTTTCCAGGCTAAGCGCTTTAGGAAGATGCATTTCCTTTTCACAGCATGAGGATTTGATGCTGTGATGGGTATATTAATACCAAGCTGCCAGAAGTGCTTAGTAATCTCCTGTGGGTGCAATCAGCCCTGCTCACAGTCCCTTCATCCACAACAGGGAGGAGGAGTGAAAAGAGTATTACCCATTATCCTGCAGAGCAGGAGAGAGAACAGCTTTAATGGAACCAAAGACTTGAAGGAGTCTGGGGTGTGTCAGAAACCTGCCCAATCCAGCAAAGGCTGTGACATAAGGCACTTCAGAGAGAGGCAGTAATATACACTTTCTGATATCCAAGATATCTGCATGCCCACATAAAAATAAATGCTCAAAAATAGCAGTATCAAAAGATGAACCAAAGAACTACCTAGGAAGCTCCAACATTAACAAGGAGAAAGCTACAGCCTGAGAAGAGGATGGTGTATAAATTCCTGAAATAGTCTGAAGCTAAGGCATCTGAGAAAGGGCTTTGTGGCTCCCTCCACCTGAGATCCAGGTGCCAGAGGCAGGACTTGTACCTAAAAGCCACATCCAATTGTGGGTGACAAGAACCTCTTACACTGTGCCCTGTAGGTTAACATATATAGCCAGGAACAGAAAAGGTGGGGTCAGAATCTTTCCTTGGGTAGAAGAAAACACAACCTGTCAGGCACCTCAAAGAAGCAAGCCTTCCATCTAATTCCAAGTGCTTTCCCAAACTTGGAGAAAATTTGCTGCATATCTCTCCAGGTTGAGAGAGAATAGATGTGTGTTTACATGCCATGGGCAAATTATCTGCAAATATGTTTGATGAACAGCTGCTCCTCTCTTTCCATTCATTATTGAGGTAAGATCCTGAACACCTCAGGGCATTTCAATTAAGCATCTAGAATTTACTGGGAGGAGAACAAGTCAGAGTGCCTGTCCACAGCCTACAGGACAGTCTGGTGAGGATACATTTCATGGCTGCACATTAGAGGGCAGAGTATTTGCAGGCAGTGAGCTGCTCCTATGGCCTCAGTGGGAAGTGGGAGAAACTGGGTTATGCACCCTGCTTAGTTTATGCATTGCACATTACACAGCCACCCAAGGCAAATAGAAAATGCTCAGAGCAGGGCTCTGAAGCCAGGTCTCAGTCCCCTGGTATTTGGCTAGGGAGCAGCTTGCAAAGGAGACACAAGTCACACCACATTCCTATTACATATTTGTGACTGAGGTGCATGAAGGAGAGCAGAGTGGAAGAATTACACTGCAGCCCTTACCTTTTATTAAAGGATAACCAAGAAACTCTCTCCATGCACAAAACCTGGATCACACTTTGTATTGCAATCTGACAAACATTTCATTCGTGGAACACCATGTGTCCAAGGAAAAAACAAAAATCTATTAAATAACTGAACTCATCTCATAGCTGCAAATGTTAAATGCATTTTTTTCTGGAAATTGTTATAAAAAGTGCCACAGATCATCCTCATCTGTTTCCAGCTGTGATCTAATGCTTTAGAAGGATGCATAAAAACCTCACGCACCTGGAGATTAGGAGATTTCTATAACTCCAGTTGATCAGCTTGCAAAACCAAAGCTCAACATTTTACATAATTTGTACTTTATATCTAAAGTGTGTATGATGGCTTCACATTCAATAAATTTTACTGTACTCATTTTCACATTAAAAATATTTGTCACATTATTTTCAGATCACTTGTTATGAATTAAGCCTTTCTAAGGGGTGGAAAGAGTGAATCTTGCAAAACAAGTTTGGTTTTGCTGCTATCCTGAAGGATTCCCCCCACCCCTTATGTCAATTTAATAGCTTAAGTCTCTTTACTGAGACTAGAGAGTATCATAACAATATTAATGACTTTTAAGTGAAAGAATCAAATGGCTTTCAAATAAAATATAATTAAATTTCAAAAAATTGAGCAGAGGGGGAGAAACTATTTTTTAATAATATTCTCACACTCTTTATTTTTAATGCATGATTAGTGAAATACTACCTTATGGAAGCTGATGGCAAAACTCACTTGCTCCTTTGATGTGAAATATATTGGAAGGGAGGCAATAGAAGGGAGAAAAAAGGCTGCATTTCTCTAAGCCTGCTACTGGAATGTTGTGGTGGAATGAGGTTATGCAGAAAGAAACAGGGATGTATTAGAGCTAAATGCAATGCTCAGAAAACACAAAAGAAACTGGAATGTTAATGAACCAGAGAGCACAGTTAGAATGCAGAATTAATTTTTAGTCAAGCCAAGTGAAGCCTGAAATTTGCTATTGGATTCTGCTACTTGTTGTCAGTAGTTTGTTAGGTTCTGAGGCTTGCTTGCTTTTTTTCCTCATTCTACTGGGATTTAGCATTTAAGAATAAACAAAACTTAAGTATATGAGTCACACTAATGATCCAGGAGTAGAAGGCTTTATAATTGCTGTTTCTTGGCCAACTGAGGTCAATTACACTCTTAATTCTTTTGTAATAAATAAATAAACAGAAAGAGAAGAAAGTCCTTTAAGTTGAAAAAACAGAGGGTGGACATGATGGATGACAAGAAGTTCCATGTAATTCCTGGCAAGAAACACACTTGTATAGTTCCTCACAAAACTGCAATTTTGGCCCCAAAAGCATAGTGGAGCATTCAACAGTACCTGTGTCATTTTTGCAGTGGCACTGCTGGACTGCTTGCTCATGCTAATTTCTTTACCTTTTCTTAGCAACACCAGCATCTTACCTATTTTCAGCACTAATTCCCCTTTTCATGACCCTGGGCTCACTCATAGATGCTTCCACAAAGGTACTGAGATTCTGAATTGAAAGACTGGCTTCTGCAGGGACATGTGGCCCTTGGAAACATCAATAAGTATTTTATACCACTGCCACCTTGATTTGCAAGATGTTCTCTGTCAGTTGTCTGATAACTTCTGTGATCTTCTAGCACCCTGGATGCATGGGGGTAGATCCCATCCTCATGGAACTCATTTGCAATTCTTGAGCATGATGAAGGGCTGCCCTCAAGCCCCATTATCACACACCTCCTGAAAGTTCTCTTCTCTCTCTCCTCTCTCCTCTCTCCTCTCCTCTCCCTGCAGCTCCTTTACAGGACTGGCAGCTGATATGCAAACCAAACACAGCTTTCTTGCCTGGAGTTCAGCTGCTTTTGCTGCAGCCCTACAAGCTGTGCCAGGTTCTGCCAGGCATGCAGATCCATTTATTTTGTGACCATTGTCTTCAAGCAGACATCTCTTCTCTTCTGTCTCACCCACTGTGTGTGTGCCCAGTGTGCTGGCCCTGCTCTGATATCCTTGCTGAACTTGTGCAGTAAGACTCTGAAGTTTAAAATCTAGTAACTTTAGCTTTTCATCTGTATTCCAAATAATTTCCACTCATGGTGTAAATGTTTGCTGTCAAATATGATTCACATATAAATTAACAGAATGCCCAAAAGAAAAGCATGAGTTGCATGTGTTGAGTGGTACTTGATAATACAGCTCATTTGCACCACTCACTCCTACTGATTGGCAACAATAGGAAGGCAAATCAACTAAAAAACTGGGGAGCTAACCTCAGTGTGGAGAACTGAGCTGGCATTCAGACAAAAGAAAATGATCTGGCAGTGAAAGCAAATCCTTCACTGATTATTCAGGACTACAGGTACTCTTAATTTCACTAATAGGTCTTATTTTATATTCTTAGCAGAGAACCATGTAACAATTACTAGGTGGAAAAGCTAAGAATGGAAACAGGATAATTTAGGATCATTTTTCATAATTATTTCTTCCATGTTTTAATATTTTTTTTTCAAAAGTAATTGTAAAAAAAAAATTTTGGCAACAACCTCTTTCAACTAAATATTTAATGCATATTGCTTTTGGAACAAAAGAGAAATAATGGGAAACTTAAGTCCTCCACCAGGCCTCCTTTATCTGTAAACTTTTATTGAATCTCCATGTTTGCAAACAATAAATAATAATAATAAAATGTAGCATTTTTATAGCTGTTTTCATCCATAAACTCCAAGGTACTCTTTAGTACGCTTGTCTAACTATAGCCAATAATTTTCCCCTGTTGACTGGTGTGGAATGCTCAATGCAAGTGTAGTCCATTAAAAGGGAAATGAGGAGAAAGATGTTAGTGTCTGTGACTGGGAGTAATAATTCTTCAGTTTTATTTCTAGTTCAGACATTGACTCACAGAATGACCCTGGGCAAGTCACTAAGATGAAGAGAGAAAAGAGAACAAAGTTTGTACCTTTGATTTAACCACTAATATGAAGCTTGATTTTCCTAACTGCCCACTATCTGGAAATTCTCTTTGTGTAAAAGCCTTGTCCTAATCCCTTGTTCCAGTAGTTGACCCATCTGAAATTCAGTCTTCATGACAAATTGAACTGGTTTAACTTGAATCAATTTCAAATTGATCTCATTAATTTGTTAAAAATCTCAACTGTATACATGCTTAACCCAACTAAACTCTCACTTAAGTAAAGGGCTTATCTAGTAAAATACCTATTTTATTAAATAAAATTCCAAGTCAGCAATTTTAGAGCTTCTGGATAAGGAGATGGCACTGGTTTATCCTGGCTCACACTCAGCCTTCCTCTACAGCACCTGCATTTTGCAGGCACTGTGTGTCATGACTCTCCTCTCATGTTATTCAATTCTGCTCAATGTATTACATTGTCAAACCATTATTGTAGATTCCTTTTCACTACCTTTAGCTCAACTTCCACCATTCTATGACTGCTGAGAAATCTGCTTCCAATTCTAGCTAGCCAATCTTGTTTTGCAAATGTCTTTGGGGAAAAAAACCCAAGAAACCATCACACTCAGAAAACATTCTAACCAGTAACACTGGTCTAACAAGATTAGTCTTGAGTAATTTACTCTCACAAGAACAGAGAAAACTTGTCAACAATTTATGGGTTTTAGACCAAACTGTGAACTACAGGTTTTCTCAATACAAGGAGAACCAGAGCAAACCCATATGTGTGATGCTGCTGCGAATCTTTTCCATGGATCACTAATAAAAGCCAACAGAATATCAGTGGCACCTTATTGAAATTATCTCCCACACTCTCAGATATGGTAGAGGGCCTCATGTGTGTGTAACAAATTTAAAAGGGAATTCTCATTAATAAGTGTAAACATTTGAGCATCAAATAGTTTCTAAATATCAATATCACATAGATTCCAGATAGCCATAAATAGAACCTTCCTGATGTTCAGAATTTAACAGAAATTAAGTCACATTTATAAATATTTTAACAGTGTCTGAGTCAATGTACTGCAGTAAGAGAAAAATTTCATGTGCTGATTAGTGGGTACTGCTATACACCCTGATTTGAGAAAGAAATTACCAACTTGTGCTTTTCTTTCAGATCTTCTCACCATCCTCAGATTATCTATATAACAAAGGAATTTGTTTGTTAATTGGCATGGCACTATCCCCAGTAAAATCAATGCTTTTACTTCATTAATTTTGAGGTCAGTAGAGCCTTCCAAGACATTTAATTTCTTCAATGGAAATTCTTGAGAGTCAGTATGTCAAACTACAGAAAGAAAATAAATAATATAGAAATATATGAATTGAATATTTCTGCCAACAGGATAAAGAAATTGCTTAAAACTACCAGCAGCAAAGAAACACCAGTACTAAAGACAGAATACAACTGAATGTCCAGCTACTCAGCAGAGGGGTCAAGAGGGAATGAATATCTGAAATAATGTTAAATGGAGAACAAGATTTTTACTTCTATGTCTTTGCATTTTTGTGTGTGAAAATATGCCATTTTTCTGTAAATTCATGAATCAAAATAAAATGTGTAAACTATGATTTGGCTGTGGAAGGTTAGAAGAAATTTTGTAAACAGAAAAGAGAAATAGCAGAGGACAGAAAATGGTGGTCAGAAAGATATGAGCACCAGAAAGGAGAAGCAGCAGTAGTAGGGACACATGAGAGGAGAGAGGCTTGAGATAAAAGAACAGAAAAACTGAACAGAATTCTGTTCCACAAACTCAAAAGCCTTCATAATCTGTTCATTGAGCAGTTTTATGATGGGAAGCAAAGTAGCATATAAATAATTGAACACCTTTGTGAATAAAAAAATTGAAAAAAACCCATCTGTTAGGTCTTCCACAGAAAAAACCTAATCTTATAACATCACAAAAGCATGTTGACAAGAACTTCACCAGGAAGAAAAGCATTGCTTTATAATACTTAATATTCATAAAATCACAGAATTGTTCAGCTTTTCTGATATATACATACAGCAGTTTCAAAAATAATAACTATCATCAGATTCTCTATCTTTGTTGAAAACAAGTGAATGCTTTTCACCAAATCTGAATCCTCTCCATTGTGTTGGTTTGATCCTGAACATAGCAACACTTCATGTGCTTTTTAAGAGAGAGGAGGAAAGATCAAAGGAAATATCTGAAACATTAGGAGCAGCACTGGGCAATAAGAACAAAAATGAAGTTCAATGCTTGTAGCTATGCTTAACAACAACACAGGCACAGAGCCTACAAGGATTTTGTTTAAAGGGCACACAAATGCCAAGAGAGTGTCTCAGGTCTGTATTATGTTATTACTGTGTTTATTATTAGACTGTCATCACACTAAACCTATAGTAGCTACATTTGATTTGCCTTTTTTCATATGTTGCACATTAATCAGGTGGGAACTGGGTAATACTACTACTTTCCTGTAGCTTCTGTGGTATAAAGTTGAAATATTTTGTATGGTACCATAGGAATTTAAAATTCCAACACAAGCAAACGTGAGTCTTGGCTCCTGCATCCATTCTTTCCTAAGCATTTCCAGTTGTTTGCAAGCACTTTTGGACTGTAAATGAAAATAATTTAATATAAAATTCCCCAAAATTTTGCATTTATTGCAGGTTTTTAGGTCTTGTAGTCATATTTATGAAGATACTGAAAGCACTCTAATACAAATACATGCTTCAAATGAGCTCCAGCGGTGACCAAAATGGTTAAGCTGAACTTTGGTTTTAATCACCAAATTGTTTAAACATTTATGTAAATTCTACAAGAAGTCTGCCTGCTTCCTCTGGTCCCTTAATTTCTTTATAAACCTTAATCAGGGTCTGCAGTTTTATTCACATGACCTTAAAGCTTTGTGAAATCTTAAACACATAAGAGATCAGTGCAGAAGGGAGCCAGATCTTTTTCCAGAATTTCTATTGAACTATTTATTTGATTCCCAGTGAATACCATGACAAGGAAGGAAGAAAAAAAAAAAATAAAAATAAAAAAAAAAGAGAGAGAAAAGAAAAGGAAGGAAATTATTGCTGCAGTTTGTCCCTACAACATTATCTCAGCTCAGTCTAAGATTGACAAGACACCTCATTATACAAGCCAGCACGTGTACAAACTGCATAGGGACACAGAGATGACATTTATAAGCTCAGTGTGAAATTTTCCATGTAAAGCCCAAGGGACAAGCCTATGTTGTTTCCCATGGTTTGGAATGAATTTAGTTCATTTTTAAGCCAGTATTGGGTCATGTTGTATGGTAGATTACCTTTTCCTTTCTAATCTAGGTAGCATCTGGTTAATAAACAATTCAAATACACTGGGGATATGGTAAATCACTGAGAAAGAAACATGGATATAGAAGTGCTCTAATTTATTTAGAGAAAGTTCTCTTAAGGTGAGAAAGTGGTAATTACCCCTGCAGCACAGAATCATCAGCATCTACCCTTGAGGAGCTGTAAAAAAATCAGTCTAAAAACTGGTTCAGCTTAAACAGCCAAGACAGTCCCTACTGCAGGGCTCTGGGGTCCAGACTAAATGGAACAAGTGAGAGAATCCAAACATACCCAAGCATTCCAGTTAGAGCTGTCTGTCTAACTGAACTTCTTCCAAACACCTTTTCCTCTGCCCCTTTCCCTGTGCAGCACTAATTCCAATGTCAGAGTGATTTAAAAGATTTCTGCTTGACTTATACCTGCTGTGAGATACCCATTGCCACTTCACACCACCTTTTATTTCTTTTTTTTTCTTTTTTTTGTTCTTTTAATAAACTGCAATTTGGTGGTTACATTGGAACTAATCTGATTTCACTCAGTAATCTAGAAAGACAAAAACCCTCATTTCTCTCTAATGAGGCAGACACCTTGAAAGGGCAACCTTTACCAGTCATCTTAGACATTTACTTTAGGACAGGATGCATAATATTTATACTGCCAACAACAACCCAGAAATGTTCCAACCTTTAACATCTGATATTGAGAATTCCAATGCTCATGGACTATTAGTTTTAGAAACAGATGTTAAAGCCCTAATTGATATTAAGATCAAGTTTACCTTCTTTTTTTAACCTGAAGATATAAAGCTCTTCCACCATTTTGTAGACATCCAGATGGCTGAAAATATTCTCAAAGGCCACACAATTAATTGCAGTATATGGTTCATAACAGAGAACAGATAGTCACTTTATGTGTGCACAGCTAATTCTGAATGCCTTGAGACACCATCATATTCTCATTTAATGAACCTCTCTCCTAATGTTGCTAGTTTGTGATGTTTCCCTTTGGAAAGCAATGAAAAAAAATTATCTCCCTTGCAGATAAAGCCAAAGGTGGTAAAGGAAAGCTTTGGTCATCCATTTCAAAGGGAGTAAACAATAATTTTGAAATTTTCATTAATGCCACCATGAACATATCTATAATTATTTCTGCTGATTCTTGAGACTTAACTATTAAACAAAGCAAATGGTTTCTTTATGATACTTTCACTCCTAGGATGAATTATTTTTTAAAAAATATTATTGTTGGTTTTATTTTTTAATGGAATATAATACAAGTTTAGAGGTACAATCACTGCTACTCCACTGGTGACAACAGAAATATGTTTCATTTTACCTTAAGTTCACTTTAAAAGAGACTTGCATTCACTTTGCACCCCTTGGCACACTGGGCACTAAGAAGATACAGTAATATTCTGCGTTCTCTTTGAATTTTCATTAATATAGTTTACATTTTAAAATAGTGTTAAAAAATAAAAAAGCATGTGCTCTGTAAGTCCAATGGCTGGTGAATTTGACCAAAGGAACATTAAAACATACCCATGAAGCAGGCACATAGATAGTATCCAAAAGCTTCAATATTAAGTTTCCCAAAAAACCCTCTGAAAAACTCTGTGCCAGGGTTCAGTTCAACAGCAATTATTAACAAGCATGTGAAAAAAGAGAGGCAGCTGTTCTGCTGGCTGTACAGACTGAGCAGCCCTGCCCCAGGGCCTGCCAGTCACAGTGATACAAAAAAGGAGCACCAACATTTTAAGATAACCAGGCTATCATCATCTCCTAATTCTAAACAATTGCCACAGCACATTTTCCTCTCAGTACACTTACAGCAAAGCACAAGTTATTATATGGGGTCATTCTTTTATTTCATTTCAACTCAACTTTCATTTATAAATATATGTGTCCAAAATCTTTGTCCTGGAACATTTCTTCTGCTACAGGCATAAATTTTAAACATTTTATAAATGTATATACATACAAATCCACTCACAAGCTGATTACAGATGACTTCTGATTACCTGTTAGACAGAATTGATCCACTATTACTATGTGCCTATACTTTAGTACAGGAAAAATCTGGCAGCGATCCTCATTAGTTACAGAGTTTGGTTTCATACAGAGTTGCAACCCCACCCTATAACTCTCTTTTCTCCTCCTTCATCTAAGCACACTTTCTCTTCAGAAACTGTAACAAGAAGAGCTGCAATGAACCTGGCTGTTTGTGCTCAATGCTTGCACAAACCAAGTTCAGTTTAAATATGTGTCCACCCTTTCTTCATTTGTCAGCTACAAAATAAATATCATATCTTACATAGCGATTATATTTTAATATCCATCACTTGGGATGTGAATGCAGAAATACTTTAAATTTTTTGCAATTTGTTAAACTAAATTATCATTCTTCATGTAGGAATGACATAGGTTTAGTACTTAACAACGGAGCATAATAGACAAAAGTACATTAAATATACATTGCTGTGAGAATAGATAAGAGAATATTATTATTACTATTATTATTGCTATCATCATCATCACCACCACCACCTTAGAAAATATGCAAGAAGGTTAAGGAACTTCAAGAAAAAATTCCCACTAAGTTTATCACATATGCATTATGGTCTGGAAAGACAAGGGCTGATTTTCAGGGGAGATAACCAGCAGTACATCCCCTGGAATCCTAAGAAAGGAAACCTCTTCAGGACCCTTGCAAATCCAGGCTTTATTTACTGTGCATCCACCCCACAAAGGAATTTAAGGAATTTAACACAAGGCCCCAAATGACAGGTTTGTAATGCACAGAGATAAAGAGCTATTGTGCTGGATGGATTTTCAATGGAAGGCCCCATTATACTTTTTATCAACAGTATGAAAACATACAAGAAAGAAATATGGCCAGAATTGTTGGAGAGAGACCCCAGAAAAGCATCTGGAGGGGCTGTGACAAGGAGGAAACTAGAATCACTCAGGCAATAAAATCTGTACTACTACAACTTTTGTTATACTTCTTCTGTTTTAAATTTAAGATTAAGAGATGTGCCAAGAAATACATATGGGCTCTGGTCCACAGTGCCCTGGAAAAGGCCACTAAATTTTGCCCAGCCACAAGAAAATCCTCTTTGGGTTGATTTAGGAGAGCATAATTATATTGCTTATTCCAATGCCACAAATAAAGAATGCTTTTGTTTATTTAAAAAAAAAGAAAAATGCTAAAAGAAATTAACACACTTCATCAGTGAGTATCTGATAATTTGCAAAGTCTCTGTTTTAAATCTGTTTTATTAAAAAAATAAGTGAATACAAAGATCATTACTGAAATTAGGGGAGGGGGGACAAAATTAATTTCAACAAATGGTTCCTGAGATGCTTGGGGGCACAGTTACCCACGGTACACAAATACAGTATCCAACAGAGACTTTACAGGTGCTCTCCAGATTTTACTGCAAGTCTGTGAAAAATAATAGTGCTCTCAAGGACATCCATTTTCTTGGGATTTAACAAAATAAATCTAAAAGATGAATGGCCTTTTCTCAAACCAGTCTCAAAATTACAGGGATTCACCAGTATGGCAGTCTCTTTGAAAGTAAGAGAAAGCAGCCATAAACAGTTTCATCTCCTGATTTGATGATGTTTTTATACCCTTCACATCAAAACAGAGCAGCTGGTATGCACTAATGAATATGGCCCATGGCTCCCAGCTTTAAACTCCCTCTTGCTCATTCTAAGTTCCATTCTAACCCAATTTGACACTCACAGCAGCAGCAGCTTCTTGGAAATTTTGGGTTGGTAACAATGTTAAGGTTTGGACCACAGTAAACTGTACTGAGAAGGGGACAGACATGCACACAGCCAGAATGTCAATCCTGATTAGGAACCAAAAACCCCCATGGTTTAGTTCCAGGCAGTTCCTTTCTTGCTGCTTCCCACCACCTCTAATGAGAGCTCTGTTTCATGCATATTTGTCACACCCATCTGGAAATGGTCTCTGCATTCTTTTTCCCCATGAACAACAAAATGAACACAGAAATCTGCCAGTTGCCTCCTCACACCAACCCTCTACAGCCCAAACCCCATCCCAGCTTAAGTGAGAATCAGGGAATCACACAGCAGAATGCAATGCCACCAAGAGGAGGGGGCAATGAGGCAAGAACAGGAATTCCAGATCTCCTTGGTCAAAAAAACAAAGCACGGATTCACTTGAAAGGACTCAAGGAGCCCCTCAATGGCATGTCCGAGTTAGAACGATCCTTGGGCTTTCAGAAAACTTAGTTTTTAACTCAGAGAAACAGGACTTCATACAATCATAGAATCACAGAATTGCTGAGATTGGAAAAGACCTTTCACACCATCAAATCCAGGCATCAACATAGTACCACCATCATTCACCATTAAATTATCAGATAATCAAGCAGCATATCCATGTTCCCCTGGGCAGTCTGTTCCAATGCTTTTTAAGCCTTGCCATATTTTCCCCCCTAATATCTATTCTAAACCCTGTGCAACAGACCAAAGCTGACACAGAAGCAGACTGCATTGCTACATTTCATCCCACAACTGGAGCAATAACATGAGCTCACAGAATTGCTAGCTGCTTAAGTAAAAAACCCTCACTGATTGCAACAGATATTTAACGACCTATAAGCAGAACTAAATCTAAAACATTACATTGGCCACTAGACACAAGATGGAAGTGACTGAAATAGGTTTGATAGATCTGGAATTTAGGAAGAAAAAATACATCTCCCTTTAATTCACTTCCTTTTCCTTTGGTTTTTCGTATAAGAGTAATGAATTCTCATTCTCTTCCTTAGAGGCTCTATCAATAACATTGCAGACAAACCCAATTAGCATTTAAAGGCTGCAACCTGCTTGAATTGCTTTGAGATTCCTTTGAGCTCATCTCCCAGTCAGACAACATATTGAAACTGATTTAGCCCACTCTTTTTGAAATATCACTGCTATTTTGCTCTTAATATATCACAAACAAAAATATGCCTTCATTCTGACAGAGGGCCACAATGGATTTTGCATAAAGTTGAATAAATGAGAGCAGATGATAACCAAGCAAGATTCAATCTCATGGTTTCAGACAGTACATCTATTTTGCATAAACAAATTAACTTCTGAAAAAAAGTTCCTCAAAACCATTTACTTTTTACTTGGTTCAAAAGTGGTGAAATCAGAAATCATTTCGAAGCCAGGCTGGTCCAGGAGTTCCGAAATAACTTTGAAAACACTCAAAGTTGCTCTCATTTTTGAGGGGGGATGTTGCATATTTTCATAGCTGTAGATGCTTCACTTGTTCCCATATATCTATCTCCAGTCCTTTTTTCCAAGGCTGGTAAAACACTAGCCTCAATACTATCTTAGGGAAATGACTGCATGGGTTAATTATACAATGTCTGAAAAAAGTCTTGTCTTCCATCAGTTTTCTATTTCTCCCTTCCACTCTCAATCAGTGTTCCCTTGCTCTTCTATTCAAGTTTTAAAAATAAAATATAAATTCACATCCTGATTTTTTTTTCTGTAATCACTACTTTGGCTAATTTTACTGTTTCCCTCTTATTCATCTCTCCTTAAACAGTCTAAGGTGTTTCAGGCTCTTCATCTGATACATTTTCTCCATAAACACCTCATCCTCATCTTCCCTCTAAACCCCTCTCTGCCTCTCTCTAGTGTCTTTCTGGTGCAGCAATTGGAACCAAACACAGAATCTCAGGTGAGGGCAAAACACTGATTTTTCTAGGGTTTTTAATAAAATCATAGTCATAGGGTTCTCAGCATTTTCCCCTCCCTCATTGTTACAACTTTTGAACACTTTTTTGTTCCTTGGCAGCTGTTGCACATAGAAGCCTGAATGTGTCTGTCTACACTGATGCCAAGATCTATTTCTGACTGGATGCTGTCAAGTTAGAGCATAAAATTAATTTCTAAATTTAAACATCTGCATGAATATCTAGACCTGAAATAGTCACCCAAGCATCTCTAAACAATGAAGAGAAATAGGCACTTTAAGGCACAAATTCAGACATGCATCCTATGAATTGAACTGCATCCTAAAAATGCAGTTTCTTCCACCAATTACAATTCACTGAAATGAGGACATCTACACTTAGGCCTGACGAATCCTACCCAATTAACCACCTTTTTACAATTCCAACCATTCATATTTTTGAATATGTTAAAAAAAAAAAAAAAGTAACAAAAAAGCCTAAGAAAGAAAAAAGTAACAAAAATAATTTAGAGGAAAAATAACAATAATAATTTTAGGAGATTTTTCCTCCCTGGCCTGAAGGCAGTTCTGTAAAGCAATCATTACCAAATGAAAGAAATACAGGATGGATCAACAGTGCTTATCTTGATGACAATGTTTCAAAATCAATGTTGCTCCATTCATAATTCTCACAGCTTTGTCACATTTTTCTGAAGAATTGTCAAACAATTTTCTCTTTCTTTTCTTAGGAAAAAAGCTTCCATTTCATCTGACAACTTCCAGCTTGAATTACAGAGCTGGATTCTCTGCTACTCTGTTGAGTTGGTTCCATGGTCAGATTTCAGGAGAACACACAAGACACTCAATGTGCAAACTAAATCAGTCAAGAGGTTCTCTGAGACAATGCCAATTAAGAATTCCCTTCTCCACTTCTTTGAAATTTATGTCATTGAAGAGAAGTGAAGTTGGGGATGGAAGTAGAGGAAGAAAAGAGGAAGAAAGCAAGAACATGGAGCAAAAAAAAAAAAAAAAAAAAAAATCTTTCCCAGTAGAAGCTACTCTGTTGCAGCACATACAAGAACATGGGATTTATATTCCACAAAAATAGCAGACAATGCTCTCTGTAAAAAAAAAAAAAAAAACAGAGCAACATCTTAGAAAGGTCCTGAAAAGAAGTCAAATTTAAAGTCAAACTCCAACAGCATCATTGTCCTTCTGTGCAAATGTGGAAAGCTAGAGGAAGATTTTTGTTTCCTAATGGCAATGACAGCAGCTGTGCTCAAGAGCTGTCCTGAGTTCTCATTTTGCTTACTTGTTTTCCAATAAAGTGCTATTGATTCCCAGTCAGGTGGTACAAAAGGGCTGTATAAAATAGTCTCTGAGAAAATTACCTCAATGTCTTTACTCACCTTCCACCCTCTCCTTCAACTCGATTTAAACAAAGGAGACTTAACGATTCCCCTGCTTGATGCTTTGGAGAATAGCAACGTGCACTTAAAACAGCAACTGCTGTTTGCTTACTGAATCTTTTATCTTAAATGCAGACCCTTTAAGAATATGTTGAGCTGATTTTAAAAACTACAAAAAATTTAGAAGCTCTTTATGTATAATGAGACATCAAAGTTTGATGGGAAATATGGTTTTGCAATAAAATTTCATCCTTTCTCATTTGCATTTCAAATAAACCATTAATATCTTACAAAAGGACCAAAAACTGAGATAAAACATGTTTTACACTTTGATATGTTAGTTGTTGTTCACCCCTGTGGCTTCAGCTTTTTCTGCTGCTAGAATTACTACAACTTCACACTTTTTTTTAATGTAGCCTTATGCCATCACCAGTACCCAAAGCTGAAAAAGCTGCATTGACATGGGTTTCTAACCATCACAAAAATCTACAGTACAGATGGATTATGGCTTCAAAAGCTTTCAAAAGGAACTTGCAGCTTATTTTTCTCTTTATCCCCATTTAATGTCCTCAGCCCCCTTTGCAGCAGCTATCATCTGCTGCTGAGCTCCCAATCTGCCTCTTGCTGCAACCTTCTGTAACATGAAAACAAACTTAAGAGAAAGATTTAAAAAACATCCCATGAATGTCCTAAATGATTAGCCTGAGTTTCTTCAGCCAATACTGCCAAGTTTGCAGTTGTATACAATCTAGGAATGCTACCAAGAAGGAGAGGTGCTTGTTCCCACCATCCCTGTGGAATGTAAGAAATTCAAGCAAGTTTGTATCCACAGGGTCCCAAAGCAGCAGCTGAAAGCTCAGGGCACTAAAGCTCCATCTGAACAACACATCAGGATCCAGAAAACATCTGTTTATTGCCTACCCAACTTGTTCCAAAAAAGCATTTTTAGGGTATAAAGATTGTGATTATTCTGGAGATAGCCTGCCTTTGATTCAGTGAGAGGTCATTTCTGGCTTGTGTGCAGCATGGATAGATTCCTGCGAGAAATACACCTTAGAAATGCTACTAAACAGACAAAAAGGACAAATGCAGTCACACTTCATCCACATTTCCCAGGTGAATAACCTCTGCTCTCCACGAAAAAAGCACAACCTGACTCTCCCCTTGAGAATACAGATCCCTAGCACCACTGCCAGAATTTCAGCCAGCATATTTCTATCCAAAGCCTGTTTTATCAGAAGTTTATCAGCCAGATGGAGAATGGGGACTGCAGAGAGCCCTGGCATGCCAGGTACTAGAGAGACCAAGATTTTTAAACTGAAAACCACTAGAGCTGTTCATAGAGCATCATCTGGGGATGGATGTTAAAGGTCAAGTTGGAATAGCACCTCTTTTACTTCTAACTGGGTCTTTTCTATCACATATTCCTCCTCAAAACATATATCTGGTAAGATCTTGCCTGGTCTTCCTTTCAGAAGAAAATACTTTGGAAAGTTTAAGACAAGTTTACTTAGCCTGTTTTGAGTATTCAAGCATATGGATAGAAAGCAGTGGTGTCTTTCATTAAAAAAAAAAAAAAGAAGTTCTGCACTTTTCTGCACATTCATCAATCTAACCCTCATATTTTATCTGTAATTTACTTGTTTTGAGTGCTGACAATATGCTCTGCACTTCATGAGAAGTAATCCCTGCCCTGAAGAATGTGGGTGATCTGCAGTTTAAAATCACAGGTAGTCCTCATTGAATTAAAAAAAGATTATTAATGTCTGTAAAGTTCCATTTGTACAAAAAGGAAACATATTTAGAGCTTAAAGGAAGGCTGAAAACCATCCCCCTTACCCCAAACCAAACCAACCCAACCAACCATCAAAAGCCACTGGAAACAGGAGAGAACGAAGTGAGGAGAGGAAAATCAAAGAGTGCTTCCCACCCCTAAAGAACTCCATGAGAACAAGTCTGTACCACTGTTCAATTACTCTGTAACTCAGTTAGTCCCAAACATTGATGTTAACAGGACTGTTCATATGGATAGGATTTTCCCAGCTGAGCTCAGGTATTTTCAGCAAAACATTAAAAAATCCCTATGGTTGAGAAGCAAGTTTTATTTAAAATTAGAATAAAATTCTAATAAAATTAGAATAAAAAATTAGAATTAGAATTGTTATTTAAGTTAACACTTTCATATTGTTGCCATTGTACATAATCTAAGCCCTCATGCTTGTAATACACTGCAGTTGTATGGTTTTCTGCACATCAAAAAACAAAAAACAAACAAAACAAAAAACAACAACAACAACAAAAACAGATTAAAATTATGTGTTGTGAATAGAGATTAAAGAAATTACTCTGAGATCACAAAGGCCACCTTTGAATCAACATTACTCTCTTATCAGTTAAACATTTTAGGTAAAAGGTTCGCATCTGCTTTTGGAAACTGCCTGTTTACCAACTCAAATATATACCATATCCACATGAAAATTCAGACTATCTGTCATCATATTTCCAGATGAAATATGTGTCTGGTCTCCAATTCCAATGGGTTTTGCATCTATGTGATGCTATTCCTAATAAAGAAGTAGTGATTCTCTAAATTAGAGATATTTAGAAGTTGATGCACAAAAATATTCTAAGACTCCTAACAGACATAAAAGACTTTGCAGAGAGACTAACATGACTTAAGTATCATCCAGGGAGACTCCCTGAATTATGGTTCCATCTGAACTCAAACAAAGGGTTTTTATAGCCAGCACTGTCAGCCTGGAGAGATGTTGCTAAATTCAAGTTAGTGAGAAAAAATGAAAATCAATATTATTATAAATTATATGTTTTCTAGAAGTTTCCAGTAATTGAGAGACATATCTTGAGAGACAGATACTCATTTGTTTGTAGACCAAGCCTTTGAGCCACAAGGGTGATACTGATAAAACACATACGTGTGTCGATACTTGAATGAGTAGTCACTAAAAAGGTTACAAGTGCAGCAATTCTAATCCAATTATACAGGCTAAAAAGTCCATAAAATCTATATCAAAAGCTAAAGTCTAAAACTTATTTCCATTCCACAGTGACAGATGAAAGTGATTTCATCCTTAGAGGTATCTACTGAGTGATACATTTTTTTGCTATCATTTAATAGTCTAGTTATTTAAAATCAATACTCCCACACATGCTGTCATTCTTCTCCTCCTGTCCCATTCAGGACTGTGGAAGCAAAGAATTCCCATATGTAATTATAAATCCATTTGAAACAAAATATTGAACCATGTTTTCAAATCCTCTTCCCACTACATGGCATTTTCAATGTAATTACTTCTAAAACTTCCACAGCTGAATTTAGTTTCCTTATAGAAAAGGCTTGGGAATGCAGAAGGGAAAAGGCTAGAAATGCAGAAGGGGATGAAAACCTGTATTGAATTTCAGCATAATTATCAACATGCTCCTCTAGTCACATCCTCAAGGGAAGACACCTACTTGCCAAGGCAGAGTAAACAACCCTGCTTTTTCAGATGCATAAAAGTTTGTCTAA
Organism: Muscicapa striata striata; assembly: GCA_030060385.1. NCBI lineage: Eukaryota > Metazoa > Chordata > Aves > Passeriformes > Muscicapidae > Muscicapa > Muscicapa striata. The sequence continues at coordinate 1,515,097 of JAREIS010000048.1, forward strand.
CCAACTGCCCTGACAGGGATCCCTGAGCCATGCCTGTAAGTAGAAGCATGATGAAAAGACACTCTTACCTATCATGTCAGCATAGACATATTGACTGCAGGAGTAAAAAAGGTAAACTTGCATATATTGCATTTTCCTTGGGTTTGTGTTAAATTTTTTGGTACTTTTAAATTATTGTTATTATTATTTCTTTTTTTCTTTCACTCCCTATTCCTGAGGCACATAGAGTGGAATTCAACTCCTCTTTGTACACTGAAAAGAGCAGAGGAACAAGAGTGCACCTAATGTAAATGACATCAAATAGTGAAAAATACCACCTCCTCCTAGAAATTGTACCCTGAGCAAAAGCCTCCAGCTGGATACTGAAATACTGGAATTGTCAGCTTCCCTCAAAATTAAGATGTTTCACTTTGTATGGACATAAATGACATAGGTAGTTTTAGGGGGTTTTTTGAGCTAGAGCAAGGAGTGTAGGAATTGTTATTTACTGCACTATATGATCAGCTACACACCAGGTTAAAGAGCATGACACCTACCAGCTTAAAGCCAAACTGAACAAGGACATACACTAATACTGTTCATTGGCTCAGCAAGAAGAGATTTAGAGAGGCAAGGGGCAGTGGCAGGATCTGCCTCTAGATCCCCTCTTCCATGAATTGTCTGGGAAGGCAAAGTCCTGAACTTGGTCCTGCCTTTCACAAGCACCAGTGATCTACTGATCACTGAGTAGAAAGTAGAAACCCTCCTAGGGGAATGGAGATTTCTCTGAAAATCACAAGCTCTGGCTTGGATTCCCTCTAGTTAAAGCAGTCTCATGACCCTGGTTTTACATTGCCTGGACAAATGCCCTTATCACTTACCCACAGGTATACAGGAATGACCCCCATTTGTAACAGCTGCAGCAGCACTGTCAGTACACATTCAACATGTGCTAAATACACCTGCTACTGCCTTTGCCTGGGAGGCTGAGCAGGGAGTGCAGCTGCCTGATCCCCATGGCCTCGGGCACCAGGCAGGAGCAGGACACTCCACTCAGCTGAGCCTGACACCTCTGGGCTCTCATGGCAGTGAAACACCAGCACCTGAACCCCACTAGTGAAGGAGCTGGCCTTCCAGCATTTGCAGCTCACTCAGTGACATTCTCAGGATTATTCTCCTGCACTTTGATTCCATCAAACTTGTACTTAGATGGTAAATTTTTAGCTAGGTTAGGTGAAAATGGTGAGTGTGCTGTAAGAGGTGGCAAAGTAGCTGGGAGAGATGGGTGTCACATGCACAGAGAAGAATTCATTCACATCTATCTGCTGAAAGAAATGAGAAGATTTAGAAAGTGATGAGAAAGTTTAGCACCCAATATCATGTTCATCCATTGAATCCATCTCTTAACAAAGACAATATATAGAAAACGTCACATGAAAAAGCTATAAGGGAATTCCATTTGAAGGTTGTGAAAGAGTATGTTGAATCATTTCAGGAGCATCCAGATGTATTCTTGTACATCTTGTTCTGAACAGAATAATTTACATGTGTGATACATGTACCATACTACTAAAGCAGTTTTTAAATAAGAATATTCAGTTATAGAAGAGCAAATATGCAATAGTAATCTATTCAGAGAACAACATTAAACTTTAAAATATACTAGGTGAATTTATCATTTAATATTTTCAAAAAATAATACTGTCACAGGAAGCACTGGCCAGAGAATGATGCAGATGTTTAACAGGGCTTTTGCAATTTTATGCTCTTCAGATATTCATATGATTAACCACACTAGTGATGACAGAGGGTTCACATCAATGTCTTTTCTTCATGACAAGAGAAGAACAGATTCTGAGAAAAACTACAATAGAAAAGTAAATCTCTGCTCCAAAATTTTTGCCCTACAGTTTTTCTACACTGCTATCTTCCACCAATTCACAGTTCATTACTTTTCAAAACAAGAGTGAGCAGCTTTATGTTTAAGAGCATAAGTGTACTTTTCTTCCATGTATTTCTTAATCCATTTTTAAATCATTGCAAATGTTTGGCATCCACAGACTCCTGGCTCAACAGTGAAACACACAAATCAGCTGTAGAAGAAGGGAAGTAGACAACCAGGAAACCCAGACTATCAAACAAATCCTTCTCTTTCAAACATTAATTGGTTTCTCAAAAACACCTCTGACACATTTCTGATATTCAGAAGCCACTCAATACAAATTTTATTTATTTGTTTTATTGTTTAACATTGTTTCTAATGATTAGTTTGAATATTGGGCTTATTGGGTAGTTTCACAGATCACACATTTTCCCTCTTCTTCCCCTCCAATTTTGAGGTATATTGCACACTTTCTAGTGCTCTGGTGGCACATCAGATTTCAGCAACTGGTACAAAGCAGAACTATTTCATCCCTAAATTCCTTTTCTCTCCTAGGTAATTACCATCAGCCTCTGGCAATACATTTTAATATCTTCTCTACTGTCACTTCAGATGTTCCCTGTGAACAAGAGTGATGGTAGGAGGACCCCTTGACTCAATGCACACTGTAGAAGTTTATTCCACTGTCTTTAATATTTCAAATTTACACCTGACACAATCAAACCAATTGATTATTTTCGCTGTGCAACTCTGAAGTGAGGAACAACAAGGTGCTTATCTTCCTTTGATGGTTATAAAGTCAGAGTAATTGTTATTTTTAAGTGTTCTTACTCTAAGATGTGATTTTACTGCAAAAAGAACATTATGCATTACAGTACAGGAGAAATCAAGTAATTATCCTGAATAGCAATTAAGTTGTTCACAAGCTCAAGTTGAAAATCTATTGCATCCATGCTAAGTGAAAAGCATTAAGGAAATTGGTCCAAACTTTCATATCAACCAAGGAATATTATTTAAAAGATTAAACAACTGGATTTGACTTTTGCAAAGGTGTTTCCATAAAGAACAAAGTCTAATTTAGTGGTTAAAATATTTAAAAAAAAAAAAAAAAAACAAAAAAAAAACCAAACAAAAAAACAGAAGTTATTTTGTTTTAGGTTTTTAATCTCGTAATTTAACCTTACTTCTATTAAAATATTTATGTTCTTTCAAGATTTTTGCCGCAGAAATCCAATGGCCTATGGAATCCTTTACTTCCTTCTGCAGATTTAACTATATAAATTTCTCTAACAATATTAATGTAAAGCCATGTTATTTTATAGAGGGGCATTTGTTTTCTTTATGCTTTTGTAAAGCCAAACACTTTCACTGGCGAGACTGCAGCTTCCCATATAAAATGTTTATACCCTTTAAAAAACACTTTATCACATTAGTAAACTTAAATTGGAGCTGTCAGATTTCTTCAAAGTATCCTGAGGAATCTGTCAGCAGTGTGGCCATGTGCATAAATCCTGGCATTTCTTTTCACAGTATATCAAAAACTAGTCGGATGAACAATCTGAAACTGTTATGTGTGTGCTGCTGACTGAAAGAGTTGAGCTGTTTGGTTTAATGCCAGACAAATGTTCTTCCAGCTGCACTTCTATGACATAATCATGATGTACAGTCAATGGTCACATTTATGGTCTGCACTGTTACACCTCTGGATATGTGAAAGCGGCAGGCAGCACACTGCCCACTTGAGCTCCCAGTTCTAAAAGCCAACTTTCAGTCAAACACTTCTCACAACAGACATGTCTCTTTTCTAACTCACAGGTCTGCATCAGCCAAATCCCTCTGTTTTCTCCCTGTATGAAAATTACAAGAAAAGTATTACCAAGGTTTCAATTCTTGTAGTTGCTGGTTAAGAGTCGAGAAAATTTTAAAAAAAAAAAAAAAAAGAATGAAAGAAAAAATACAATTGAGAATTACATCCTTAGATATCTTAACTATCATACTGAAGTATGTCAAATACATTCTTCTTTATTTAAAAACTTAAAAATGAATTCTCCTACTATCAGTGTTACTTAACTTAATAAGCATTTCCACACAGCTTTAGTATCTTTATAAACACTAAGTAAACAAGCAGTTGAGAAAACTGTTACAAAATCTCAGACAATCAGGGGAAACCTTTGGAGCTGAAATTATTTCTCCAACACTAACAGAAGATAGTACCCATGAAGAGCTCTTTTGTTGTCTTTGGGATCTTTATAGCAATTATTGTTCATATTTAAATGGCAAAATGGAACACTGATCCTTCAATTTAAATGGCAGACAGGCATCACCTATGTCATCACAAATCCTGGGCCCAAACATGTGAACCAATATGGATGCAGACCGGTTTCTTTCCCAAAAAATGCACAACCACATAATGACTATGGATTAAATTATTTGTACAATTGTTAAAATACATATTTCACACATCTATTCACAATATCAATAGGCAAGGAAATGCATGATGTAGTAAATGAATATTTGTTAAATTGAAAATTAGGGAACATGCAAAATTGGCACTTATTCAGCCTTTATATATATAATGAAGGGAGTATATTTTGTACTTTGACATCAAACTTATTTTGAATATGTTTTTATTTTCCCTGACAGAAGAGAAAGCCCTCTAGTAATCCTTCAAGAATTATTTTCTTGCAGCAAGATAATATTAATAAATATAATCATGATGAAAAGTCTACAAAACACATATTAAAAGTTGAATTGTATTTACAGAACATAAATTTGAACATGATCTAATTTGCATCCATTTAACCTGAATTTCCCTGACCTAATAAAAAATTCAAGCAACCTCTATTATTATTCTACAGTAGCAAAACCAACCCATTGCTCATTAAGGTGCGAGTTTATACTCAAAGACACAGTAAAAATGGAGTCCTTTGCTCTCTTTACTATGTAAAGACTCCTCAGTGAAGGTATGTGCAGTCTCTGCTGCATGCAGTTATGGTATGGCAGCAGAAACATCAGCTATTAACATCCCCTCACAGCATCTTCTGACTCCTTGAAAAAACAACAATTAAGCAAAATATAGGCAGAGCTACTAACAACTTCTGACTTGCCCCCAGGCTAGGTATGAGTTGCCTCTTTCTGACCTGTCTTTTTGTAATAGCTACTGCATTTTGACTAAGACTTCATTACACAGAAACTGACAATCAGAAGGCCTTGTTGTTTTGGGTTTTTTAAATGAAAGCTGACACACGGAAAAAAACAGATCCCATCAAACCTGCTTTTTCAATTTTTATATAAAATATGCTTCATCAAGTACTCAGCTCAGATCTATCTCCCAAACTGAAAAACAAGTTTTGAGATGTACTTACATCTAATAATTTTCCAGGATATAATAATTGTTAGACTACAGTTCTGCAAGGAATCAGCAACTTTATATTTAACTTTATATCCCCAAACTAATTCCAAATATCTTATTTGTATTGTAAAACAAGTCATCTATGACTATGCAGGAAATACATGAAGCTGTAAAACCTAATTTAAAATTACTCTAATGCCTTGGTCCTTTCAGAATATCATTGTGCCTGTGCAACAGCAAACTAAACAAATCCTTTGGTTTGAAGAACATCCTGATGTGAATTTTAATGCTCTTGAATATTCTTTGTCATCTGCAGTAATAAATTGAGAGCCAGTGCTCAAGGAAATAAAAAACTCATCTGAAAGGCTGTCATTGGCATAAGTGACTTCTAATTGAAACATTAAAGCTTTGAGATCTGAAAAAGTCTGAGGTTTTTTACAGAGGAAACACTTTTGTATTCTAGTTATTTATATATATACATATAAATATATATACATATAGATAGGTATAGATATAGATAGATATAGATGATAGATATAGATGATATAGATTAGATATAGATAGATATAGATATAGATATAGATATAGATATAGATATAGATATAGATATAGATATAGATATAGATATAGATATAGATAGATAGATAGATAGATATAGATATAGATATAGATATAGATATAGATATAGATATAGATATAGATATAGATATAGATATAGATATAGATATAGATATAGATATAGATATAGATATAGATATAGATATAGATATAGATATAGATATAGATATAGATATAGATATAGATATAGATATAGATACACCCCTCTTCATCTACAGTCAAGGTCACATAGCTCTTACTGCTCATTACATAGAAAACTTGGTTTCTAACTTCAGTCCTCCAATTCATAGTATCACAGAACCATTAATGAGGAAAAAGACCTCCAAGACCTTTTAGTACAACCTTTGATCAGAATTTGTTGACTGAGGCACTAAGTGTCACATCCAGTCCTTTCCTGAGCAGCTCCAGGGATGGTGATTCCACTGTTGAGGAACACACTCAGTGCAGGTAGCTGGGCCAGCAGCTGCAGTGTGAGCTGCAGGCTGAGACCCAGGCAAGAGGACATGAAATGCCACCCTTTGCAAAACAAAGAGCCCAGGGACCAGTGGCACCAGCCAGGGACTGGACATTTAGGGCAGGAGCCAAGGACTCACAACATTTTTTGCTTAGACTGTGAGAAGTCTTTGCTCAAGGTCCCTCCTTGGAGGCACCAGCTGGAGCTATTATTTTTCTATTGCACCAAGATGAAATTATTTTAACAATTGAGACATCTGAGACTGTGCTATGGGAATCCTGATCTGACTGGGGGGACTGTAGCTGTGGAGTGGCTTCCATCCCAGCTCAGGTGGTGTGGCTGTGACTGCCAGAGTGGCTCCTGAAAGGCTGGATAGGGAAATTTCCTAAACACAACCATCTCCCTGGGCAGTTCATTCCAGTGCCTGAGCCCATATTTACCTTACAGGTCTTCAGTACACAAAACACAGCCTCAGGCAAATGATACTAGGGGTATTCAGGCTATCTCAGAGTACACTGGGGTCATAACAAACATAAATTTTTAAATAATTAATATGTTTACGAATAAAAAATGTCTAGACAACATAGATGAGTATGACTCCACCAGTATTAATCAAGACAGATAAAACATTAAGACAGATAAAAAAGGATGCCATAATTGGAAGAAGCAACCGAGACAGCAAAAAGTAGTAGTTGTTCTTATTTATTCACATAAATATGTAGATGATCTTTGTTCCTCCAGTGACTGCACTGCCTGGTTTATGCTTCCCTTTGTTACCCATTTCTAAGGCACTGCTGTGAATTGGGCAGCACTTTCATTCAAAACCTGAAATACACATCTTGCAGATTTTTTAAGAAATATGTTGTACTGTTCCTATCCTCCAAAACATAGCTAGACAGATTTTCTCATACTAACTCCAGTGACCTTCAGTGTAAAGGTAATTATGTCAGGTCAATGAACAGAGAGGACATTATTTTCTGACTCCATCCTTTTCTACACTACTTTAATAAATATAACATTACTATGATAACAAAGCTTGTATTTGGAACATACTTTTATGATTAGCCATATTTTTAGGAATTCTTTGTAAACAGAGCTTCTTCCTTTGAAGTTGGATTTGAAAACACTGATAGTGTTTATCCCAGAGGGAAATAAACAAGAAGATTCATAATTAATGTATCAAAAATAATGAGTTATATTGAGAAGGAACTTTAGCTTTCTATCTCATGACAGAAGAATCATTTCACAAAAGTGAGGTAGTGGTATACTTCAAAATAAGGAAACATTAACTCTTTCCTGTTCACTCTTTGTTATGAGATGTTGTTATCCTAAACAGATTTCCCTTTGAGACAGGATATTAAACTAAGCAGATCACATCTATCTACCTTAGATTCCCATCTATGAATGCTGATTTCTTAGCACACAAATATTCTAATAAAGAAGTTCAATAACAACTATAGTCCATGCACGCATTTAGCTGGGGATTAGATTTCAAATTCAGTTATTGTAGTTTATTGAGCTAACAAATATTACCTGGCCCATGGCAACCATCAGAGTATGCAGTCTTAGACCACAATAAGCACAAATGAATGCACTACAGCTTAATACACAGTGAGGGGTTGTTAAGGATAACTCACTTTGTCAGACACAATATGTGATTGTGTGTTTGAGGAGTTAACACCAAATTCATCCCTCCCAACTGTAGACATCCAAGGGTCATACTTAACCTACATGTATGATATGGTTTGGGGTCCTTCTACAGTGAGTGAAGAGACTCACACTGGGCTATTCAGATCCTAGATGGAAGGAAATGCACCCTCCACTGGCCAGGCCCCTCCACAAGGCAAGACTAAGATGGAGCATAGGAAGGTGAATCAAAGATAGCTATGCAGGTTTTGGAATTAAGCTGGAGCCCAACGTACTAATCTCACCCTCCCCAACCTTTTTCTCCATGATTAAAATAAACCAAGAAAAAACTGAAAGCTGGCAGCTCCAATGGCTCCATGTTTTTACAAGGCATAAGTCTTTTTCTTGTATAAGCTGTTGCCTAATTCTTTGGCCAAAGTCCATCCCTCCTGCTGTTGACTGAGGAATCAATTGTATAAGGATCCCTCTAGTTCAGCACAGACTTAGGTGGTTTGACTTGGATAGCTCGTGAACCTTGATTAAACAAAGATAGCTATTTTCCACAAAAGATGCTGAAAAGCACTTGGATGATTTGGTCTGCTACCTCAGCTGCCTTCTGGCAAAACCTCCAATGCAAGGGTTGAACAATTCAGGGATGATAGCATCTCAGCCCACTACAGGTATTTCTTGAAGGTCATCTGACCCCAGGTGAAACACTGAATTCACAGAACAAAGCATTGCACCTTCAAGGAGGACAGGACTCAACCTCGGATTACAGACACACTGTGAACTGGCAGCATCGCTGTTAAAAACTGTTAATAATTCATTGTCAGTCCCTGGAGAAGAACAAATTAAAAATGCTGCTTGAAATATCATCTTTATTGGCAATACTGGTTTAAAAAAAAGCAACTTTTTTTCCCTATTCACTGCATGCAAACACACAAAGAAAATGGCCTTCTTTAGAAGAAAACAGTTGCTGACATTTTACATTTCTGATTTTACTTTATTTACAGAGGATTCTGATTCTGTCTACTGGGAAATGACATTTTCCTTCAGATAATAAAACAAAAATATATAGAAAAATGGTGGAGCTGGCATTTACAGGAAATACAGCCAGAAAATTACAGAGGACAAATAACCACTTGTGTTTTCTATAATTACACAGAAATATGAATTAAAGATTGCATTATTGTGGTTTATTTATGATTCTATTTATGACCTCAAGAAAACAATAACAGAATCCTTTTTTAAATCTACCTTTCAAAGCCACAGTTAACACTGACTACCAGAAATGACATTATAATGACTTGAAATTATAGTCTTAAGAGTTACCATTGTAAGTTTTTAATAAGGTGACTAAAATATTATAACAATGAATATATGTAAGTATAGATTGATCAAAATAACAAATTAATTCTTATTTCTGATCCAGGAATTACCATAGATATTTATTGTAAGATAATGTCAAAATGATCTCATGAATTTATTTATAGCCTTGGAAATATGGACAGAAAGATGAAAAACTAAACTCACAATAGAATTATTCAATCAAATATATTACATTTTACCCAAAAATAGGATATCAGGCTAACAGCATATTCTGGTAAGGCAGCACAATTTGACTAAGAATGCATATTTTTATTCACTACTTCTACAAACTGTCAGCAGTCATAGAAACACAGACTATGTTTCCAATGATAGCTGACAGCACAAGTCAAGTAACCAGCTTTCCCTTCCCTACATGCTTGAAGAATTGTAGTATCATTTATCCACTGCAAAGGCTCACAAAGGCCTGGCAGAGTGAGATTAATGTTTCTTTATGAAGCAAGCAGTAATGTTTATATCCTTCCTTCTTCTTGAATAGTTTCTGACTGCAAACCCTCTGTATAATCAGACTTGATGGGTGTCACTGTAGCTCAAAGTAAAACAAATGCAAAAATCACATTTCAGAACAAATGAGGGAATACTAAATCATTGTGGAAGAACTTAGAAAGGATCAGCAATGTTTCTGGTTTTCAATTTACTTTTCCAACAGAGCAGCAGCAGAGCACTGCAGACATCTCCATCCATTTGCACTGCAGGACCAACAACACCCACCCTGAAAAGCCAAAATATTGTATTCCCAAATTGTTTACATCAAATACAGAAAAAAACCCTTTTCTGCACACTTCCAGATAGACTCTGAAAAGTGAAAGCAACCAGCCAATGACAGAGCCTCCTAGGAGGAAAAAAAAGCAGCTGTGTTTTACATACAGGAACTTGGGTACCTCATTCCCAAGGGACAATTTCATCAGGCTGTGCAGTGCTGCAGCCAGGGTGCAGCAAGGGGCACAGGCACTGCTGGCAGTCACAAGTCAGCAACAGCCTGAGTGCTGAACCTTGGTAATCCCCCCAGGAGCAAAGCAAGCCAGGGGACACCACAGCTTATATTCTGCTCTCACCATGAAGTTAGCATGGATTTGGTAACTTTAGAGGAGTTGATCAGGATTGACTCTGGTGTAAGTGCTGAGCACAACACAGTCCCATATCTGCTGCTCTATTTACAAAGCAGCACCTCAGATTCCTTCTGAAAATCCACATTTTCTGCAGTTCTACTGAAAGGGATTAATTTGCTAATACCAACAGTCTCACTATTTTATCAACTGTACCTGAAAGATTTTCAACAACTTAGCTAACAATAGTTTTAAAGAATTGTAGTCCTTTGAGTACTACATCTTTAAAAATAAGGTAAAAAGAATGCTGAAAAGAGAGAAATCCAGATTCTTCAATACACATTTCTAAATCCACCCAAGGAGGGCAAAAATTGATAAAGTTTCTGAGTTTCTATGAACATGTGCAGAGCACACAGGCACATGTTTAGATGCAAATCCTCCCTTTCCAAAGCATCCAACATTTATTTCTAAGACCTGGTGGTCTAGAAATGACAGGCCTACAACTGTGTCACTGTTGAGGCATTGAAGAGCTCCTCTAAATACTTTTTAAGTTGAATTCCCCCATCAAATCATCTCCAGAGCCCTAGGGAATCAAACTCCCAGTGGGTGGCTCAGCTTTAAAAAGAAAAGGAAACAGTGACAACCACTTGCTAGAAAATTATTTTTGGTTGTAATTGTAGGGTGGGATTTTCTAAAGCCCTCTTGCCTAGCTTTGCTCCCACAGAATAAGAAGTGAAGTATGCTATGATCTCCAGCAGGAAGTCAACAAAACAGCCTTCAAATAGCCAACCTCACCCACAATTACAATTACATATTTTGTAAGCAGCTCAAGAAATAGCCAGCTGCTCCAATTAGAGCTTATATAAGTGAAGCAGCATTCGGGGCTCTTTATCTCCTAGAAATTTGTCACCATCAATGATCATACAGATTTTAGGGGACAAAAAACCAATACAGAATATTGGTAGGTAAGTAGGTAGGACAGAATACAGTTAGCAAATGAATTTTCTCAGATGTCAAATTTTTTAATGCCACAAATCTGTAAGGAAAAAAAATAGCCACAGAAAGAGCTGAAAAGCCAGCTTTACCATGTAAGGCCTCCAAGCTCAATCTGTTCAGCAAGAGCAAACTGTTCTTACTTAAACAAGAAAAATATTCAATGAAAAAGAAATGCTCAATTTAAATGCTGTATGTATGTTGGGACATGACAGCTGAAAACTGAAATAGGAACACCGGATGTTGTGGCAGTGAAAATAAACTAATTTTTAAGTTCATGGTTTTGTGTTGTCCATGTTAACATGAGATATAGGAACTGGGACAGAATCTTACCCCAGCCTCGGTTTCCTGTGCTAATAGCACCAGTACTCTGGTCCTGCTCTTTACACATCTAGCCCTGCTTTTTTTCACCTCCTTTCAACTGCAGTTCTACTCATTTTTAAATACAGAGATGAATTTTTTTGCCTATGGCCTCCTGCCAAACACTCCTTCATTCATATTCTTGAGCCCTGGCTTTATTAGCCTTGTGCCCAGGAGATGCTCTCACCCATGCACCTGACATGCTCTTCCTAACATTTCCTGAAATACTACAAGCAATGAATTCTCTTTCTTCTTAGTCTGAAGGAATTTTAAGTTTCTTCTCACTCCTTTAGCCTGTCAGTGTGAAGCATTCCTTCCCTGGCATTAAACATTCTGCTAAATGATCCAGTGCAATAAGAAGAATTCCAAATCTCTTGAAAGTTACTTAAAAACTCAGCAATTTTAAAATATGAAATTTTACCTACAGTGATTCTTTAAGCATTTTTGTTTGTTGTTTTGTTGGGTTTTTTTTTTTTTTTATTTTTTTTTTTTTTTTTTGTCTTAAAGATTTTAATGCCATCTGCAGCTGCTGCTTTTATTAAGATTAGAATTAATGCATTTGTATTTTGCAGATAGTGGTCCAGATGCAATTAGGGTTCAGTTAAAATTTGACATGGGGGGCTCCCAAAACCAACACAGTCATGCACTAATGTGCAAAATCACTGTGTTCCAATAGATCTGCCTTCCCACCTTGTGCTACTGAGACTTTGAAGAAGATTTTTCAAAAGGTAATGTTGGGGTTACTTATTTGAGAAGTGAGAGCTTCTGGCCACTTATAGGTGATCTAGAAAAGGGATATAGAATGTGGTACCTGCCACAGACCATGGACAGCTAGGGTGGTACACTGACCACTTTGCTGTGCCCCCCATTTGCTCCTGTTGCCTCAGCAAAACAATTTTTAAGATTTTGTTTTCTTCTCATTGAAACTCCTATCAGGTGGCTGGTATTTCCTTTATTACTTTTAATCCTAGAAGAAATGCCACCAAATACCCCACCATGGAATCCTCTCCATACCTCCTGAAATGACATGTGCCTTTTACTGAAATCTCTGATACCAATAAATCCTAGTGTTTCTTTCTTATAGAATAATAGAATATCCTGAGTTGGAAGAGACCCTCAAGGATCATTGAGTCCAGCTCCTGGCTTTGCACAGCACCATCCCCAAGAGTCACTCAGAGTGCCACTCTGTCAGCTGTGGTGCTGTAACCACTGCTCTGAGGAGCCAGTTCCAGTGCCCAGCCACCCTCTGGGTGAACCTATTTACACTTGGTCTTTTCCTTGATCCTAATTCTTCATTTCTGCACATTGGCTCTTATCCAAAATGACAAGAATTTCCACAACCATCCAGATAAACACTCTTAATTCTCTTTAATACCTACTTTTACTCTATGTTAAATATGACTTTGTGTAGCAGATCTGAGATCAGTTTAATCCAGCCCCCCTGTTTTTGGTTTGTTTTTTTTTTTCTTTTAGAAGATACTTGAAGATATGTGAGAAAAGAAGATTAAGACATTACAATATCAGTATGCACCTATCTTCTCTTCCTCTAAGATGAGCAGGTTTGCATCCATGCATATAGCAACAACCCTGCCCTGGTCTGACTATAGTTTTTATCAAATATTTAGATTTAGATCCATTCTGATTTCTTTCGTAATCAGTAGCAATTTGTGACTTCTTAGGGTCTTCACTCCTTCCCCATTCCAGGAGCTCAAGTGGTTCAAAATTTGTGTCACAGGGTGGATATAGGGCAGATCCATGAGATGCTGCTCCCATAGATCCAGAGGGGCATCACTGATAGGCTCAGCCACCTCAAGGAAAACTGCAGCAAAGGGATTTTGTCTGAGGCTCTCAGGAGGAATAACAGAACAATGCTTTTATAATCAGCATGTCCAGTGGTCAGGCTCTACCATGGAAACTGCTAATCCAGTTACCAAACTCAGCCAACTTGTCTATCAGTCGCGTGCACATTTACTGAAGGGAGAAAAATTAATATATTTGAAGTTTAAAAGTTCATTCTTTCATATCACTGTTGCAGAAATTCATATCTTTGCCTAACTTATTACCAAGTAACCTCTTGAATATCCAAGGATATCAGTCACTCACCTCCCTGTACAAGACCTGAAGGTTCAGAAATCCCTATTGATCCAACCCTCACTCCCCTGAATTCATAAGTCAACAGCAGCAGTGGAAACTGTAGCTTGCAGGCCTTACTGCAGAAACCCATCTGTCAAAAGCCTGGTAACACACACAAATGTTTTCTCAAAGAGTTGTTAATTTGCCTCCCTGCCATCTGTGACACTTTGAGGAGTCAAAAGCCAACACTACTTGTCTCAATACCCAAATTTCTATTGCCACTGCTCCTCACAAAGGTTCACCACGGAGATCTGCACATCCTGCAGATCTGAATTTCCCTGGATAATATGTCTTTTGCTATTTACATTTTTATTAGCAATACTTTAACACAGCAGTTCTGCTCAGCCCAGAAGGCTTCTAAGTCACATACAGGGCCAATGGAGCTTCTACTACAGAGTGACAGCTAAAGAGCATGCCTAACAATTACAGATTTCAGCAGGTCACATTCTCAATGAATGCAAAAAAATCCACCTTTACTAAAAGAGCCAAGGTCTAAATATCCCTATCAAGCACTCTGATATTTCCCCTTCAGGAGAAAATACCTGTGTTAAAATGAACAAATGACAATTAACTTGCTTCAGAAGATGATATTCACACCTGCTGCCAAATCTGACTGGTACCACACCAAATGATTATGCATTTCCAAAAACATGTATTGGCATGCAATGAGGAAGATGCTCAAGTTCTACAAATACATCAGTAATTTTCAGTACACCCTATGCATTAATATTATTAACATATAACTTAATAGTTTTCATTTGTTGTGTCAGAGATAGGAAAAAACCTCTGCAAACAAAAGTTTCCTTTTCTAGTATTGATTTAGAAATGCAAACTCAACACAGGATTAGATGCTTAAGGTTTTAACAGCAAACACACACAAAGAGCAAGTCAATAATGACAATGTAAGGCCAAATTCTAAATCTTCTTCACAGGTTATTTCTAAAAATCTGCCTCTCAGTGTAGATTTCCTTAGTTTCTACACAAATCTGGTTATAGCTATATCAGTGATATATTTCATCTCTTATTCCAACTCTATAACTTCTCATGGTGAGATGTCACTGGCTTTTTTAATAATTTGACAACTAAAATGTACTAAATGCCTACATTTTTAGATTGCTACAGTGAAAGGAAGTGAGACCCTCCTCCCTACTAGATTACTAATAATTACTACCAACATTTGTATCATTTCTGGATCTGGCCAACACTATACAAAACTACAGAACTACTGCAGCAGTACTTTTTATGATTTCTTTTTCACAAGTCACAGGACTGAAGAATTATGAGGGGGGAAATGCCATTCTTTAAAAAACAAATTATATACAGTTGAAGAATTTCTCCTTTTCCCAAATCATGAGGAACTAGAGGTACAGTTTTACAAATAAATTTTTCTTTTTCTGTATATATATATTTTCTTTAATATTTTGCAAGTTACTTCTTTGTGCAATACACTTGCTCAGTTAGCACCACTCAGTCATTGCAGTGATTCTGAATAAAGGACAAAGGAGTATGAAAAACTGTTTAAAAACTGCAATATCAAATGAGCCATAAACACTGGATTGTTATATACCAACCCTCGAGTTCAACTTGAGGATTACACAGCACACAGATTTTAATACAATAAATGGTCTAGCAGGAACCAAGATGAGCAATACTCATTACTGTGACTATAAAATCAAATACAGGAGCAAGCTGGAAACATTGGCCACACACCACTCGTATAAAATGCGTGTCCCAAGGGACAAAATACCAAACCAGCGCCAGGAGACCCAAATTATAACTTCTTTTCCCACATCCTAGCCTCTGTCTGATTTCAGGGACTTCAGCCAGTCTCAGTTTCAAAAGTGAGCACCATAACACTAAGAGAGAGGCAGATAAAAAAGTCTTTAAAATGGTTTGAATACTTCTTAATAGAAAGGTCTGGGGTTTTGTTTGAAATGAAGGGAGAGTTGAAGCTGTGATTTAATACCTGAATGGGTGCATGGGTAGGGGACAAACATGAATTACCTGGAGTAGTGCTTGCCTTGCACTCAATGCAGGGAAGGTAGGTAAGAGCCACCAAGGTCAGGTCTGCTCTCTCCCTGCTGCCATGGAGGTAGAGGCTGTCAGATTTTCACTGCTTGTACTTACGTATTTAAGTGACTTTACTGTGACCATGCCTGAAATATCAGTCCTGGTTGCTGCCCATTTAAGTAGTTGTTTGTTAACTGAAAGCTTAAAAATCCAATGACCTTTTGTAGTTGCAGCAATGTGTGTGTTATCCTGGCAATATCTACTCTCTCATGAGCTCCACGCTCATTAGTTGACATTAAGCATGATTGCCATAAAGGTGATGTGGCTGAGCTTTAAATGGTACCTGCATTGTCCTATGGATATTTATTCCATGGCTACTCTGTAATTAAAAGCTTTATCAAACCCTTTGGGAAATTCACTTACAAAATAGACTTAAAGAAATGTGAATTGTTCTAAATTACTGTATTTTCACCCAGCAATTCAGTAGACTGCCAGAAAATGCAGCCAAAAATCTTAAAACCATTTTTAGACTGGGAAAAGAGATTAGCAAGAACCAGTTCACACAACTACTGTGCTATTTTCAGAGAGTATTAAAAGAGACTGACCTAAAGACCAATTACTCTTCTTCCTCACAAACATATGAATGTCTTGAATCCCACAATATGGAAAACACAGCTCATGATGGCTGAACAATATGTTATCTCCAAAAAAATTCTCCAGAATTCACTTCCTTGCAGCAAAACAGAATGAAGTCTGTATTTTTGCCTCAACCAAGATGCTGCCACTTTGACAGCTAAGAGACAAAGTTAAGCTCAGCCTATAACTCTTTTTAATATGTTACCTGGGTAAGAGTTAAGCCTGCTTCCTACCCTTTCATTGTTAATTCTTGCTATTCTAAGTGTGCCTAAATAAATCCACAGCAAATCAACCAAATATAAACATGAGACATCACATAAAGACAGATCACCTGAAGCCTACAAAGCTCTCCTCTATAAATCAGCTTATTGCTCCAGGCCTTCATTTTAAAAGCAGTGAGAGACAGGTTAAACATGGTGCTGAAGGATGCAGACACACAGTACATTACAGCTCCATTTCAACCTTTCTAAAAGATAGTTTGAGGAAGTGCAGTAAACTCAGTAATTTCAGTGAACTGTGCTGCACAGATTTAAAAGATTTACTTCTTTCCTCCATCGACGTTCATTTTTCGTGTAATTAAACTGCTGTCATGGATCAATGAGCACAGATAACAACTGAAAGTAGCACAAGAGCATCCACCAGCAATCTTTTTCATTAAGTACATAACCAAATATTATGTGTTAGGCTGCAACATAAAATGCATCTAAAGAATCTCGTTTAGTTTTAAAACTGAGAGACAGACAAAACTTGTGACCTTCTAGAGATGAGGACATAAAATCAAAGCATTCAGGAGCAAACAAGCCACTTCTTATTACTGATATGAGGTTTAAATCTAATATGAAGTTTAAATCTAATTTTTAGAGGTGAGGCTCCAGTGAAAATATAAACACAGTTAAAATTATAGCTGTTAGAATTAGGCCCCCAGCAATAATATAATCAAGAAGCAAAATAAATTCAAAATCTTTAACAACAAAAAAGTAAATATTCCAAATGTGTATAAGCAAATTAATTTTCCACATTTTGACAAGTTGACAGTTCTTTAATATCATTACTAAGTAGGAAGTATCACTGAGAAAGTAGATGAAAAGTAATGAGAGAATACAGAGAAAGCAATGTTTGAGTTTTCTAGTCCAGCCTCTTGATATTTTATTTGTGTTGCTTAAAATATCAGCATTGGTTGAACAAAAAATCTGCTTCTGTACTAACAAAGACAAAAAATCCCATCATAATAACAACAAATATTGTTTCTGAATACTTAAGACACTTTTTTTTTTTTCTCAGGGAAAGAAAGAGATCTCTAAACTAGTTCCCCTGCCAAATTTTGTAGTCTTTAGGAACCTGAATTTGGACTTTGATATTTGCTTTTGACTTTGGCCCTGTATTAAACCAATTCTTATACAGAAGTATCTTATAAAGGTCTGTGTATTAAAAAAAAAAATCTTCACTTTGTGTATAGATCCCACATGAACAGTCTTTGTACCTGGAATAGTAACAGTGGAATCACCAGAGAAAGCACAAAGCATCACAGTTACACAGTACAGAAACCAGTGAGTGATGACATCCATTTAATAAAGTTTGTGATTGCTCTATTTCTTCATAAAAGCAAAAGCAGTTTCAGCAAAATCTAGAACAGCAATATGTCAGTTTTCAGACAATCCTGGCTAAAAAAGATGCATATTTTACATGAATTTGCATATTTTTTACATTTGAATGCTAGCAGAATTTAAAGGCATTAGCACCATTGGTATTAATAGCCTTTGCATGCTTAAATCCCACAATTAGGGACTACTTCCCTTAGTTTCATTTCTCAATGCTTTAACTGCTAAAACTTTCCCTGTTCCATTGTCCCTGAAAGGATATCTGTACCAGGCAAGAGACCAAGTGAGTTTAAGAAATCTCAAGAAAAGGCATCCTATCCAATTATACCATCCAAAGATATTCACTCTTTGAATGACTCAGAAGGCCAGACAAGGTTAGGACAATGATCTACCATTGGCTGATTAACAGCCCCACTTCTCATCTGCAAGCATTCTCTCAACACAAAGTGGCAAAAATGATTATTCAATCTTTAGGATGATTGGAAGCTTCATATTCCAGGTGTAAAAAGTGTACCAGTCCTCAACATATATTACATTTCTAATTAGCATAAAAAGACTATTCTGCTTTTCTGAAAAGGAGAACTGTAGCTGACAGGGTAATCCCAAAGAGAAATACAATTATTGTGTTGGTCCTCTCTTCCTTAACAGTTGCTCATTAAGGGCCTTGATGCAAGTGAAAATGGTGTCAACATTTTCCCTTAATGCAAAGCAGCAGCTTTCCTGTGATTATTTTGACATTTCTAGCCAAACAAAAAAGCATTTCAAAGTCTGCATTGTCTGTAAGGGATACAGGGAATGGACAATCTGTTTATTCTTGCACATTTGCTTTCAAGGTTTATCACTTGGTCCATGTATGAAGAGAGAGGGGAAAAAGCAAAGCATGCCAAGAAATCACAAAGGCAATACAAGAAAGGAGCACATCTGCTTACATATGCTGTTAGCAAAATGCACACACAGAAAAAAGGGGGATACATGCAAGATGGAGCATTGACCCCATCATCTTCCTCACATCCAAAACAGGGTTCAATCTGGATAGAAAAATGCCACTCCTAGGTGGGAGGATCTGGCTCTGTTCCCTTTGTATATTATATATATAATATACATATATACATACATACATACATATATATATATATATGTTTGTGTGTGTGTGTATATGTGTATGTATATATATATATGTATATTACAGACAGTATTTCCCACAGTGTAACATGCACTGGTCACCTCCACAACTCTCCATAGAGGTAATTTAAAGGAATGTTTGTTACCCTACATTGACCAATTTTCTGCAATCAAAAGAACACATACAATTGAAAGTCAAACGTGCTGTGGTTCCCACCACAAAGCTGCCACACTGAGCTGTGCAGGGGAAGGCAAAGAAAGCCCCTCATGTGCTTTGCTCTGCAGCTGCCTTGCATCCCTGGACAGCCCAGACCAGCCTGCTAACCTGGCTGGCTGGCAGTTTCTCTATAGAATGTTTGAAAATTTTACCAAAATTCTCTGCTGGGAAGAAACAAGCTGACAGAAGCAATCAGCAATAAGTACATGTGCAGTGGTTTTCCTGCCACAGGACTCCACATGCTGGCTTAGCCCTTAAAGGCAAGCATTTATGGAGAAAGCAACAAAAGGCTGTCTCAAACTTAGTGTCTCTATAAGAATCTATTTTCATGTTTCACCACCCTTTTCAGCATGTTTCCTACTCTTACCCTGTCCTGTTCCTTTGTGCTGCCCTTGATGCTTTCAAGACTTAGACAAGGAGATTGTACTCAAATACATAAAGCTGTCTTCTGCCACTAACACCAAACAATACAATATACCATGTAATTCCTCCTCTAGAGCCTTATTCAATATGAAAAAAGGAAATAAAATCCAATCCACAAAATTTATTATTTTTTTAGAATACTTTTCAAGCTTATCTATACAATTTTATAGAATGAACAGAATTTATCTAATACATTACAGTTATTCCACAGGGAGAGAGAAAAGGGTAAGGCAAATCATGACATTAAACAAAATAACTCTGGTAGGATATGCTTAGATCTCACCCTACAACTCCTCCCACACAGAAGCAAACATACAGCCACCAAAGTAAACATATATTATATTATATTTATTACCACCTTATTGATGCAATTATAAAACTATTAATTTTAAGAAAGCATATGGTTTTTTGAACTTAATTTAAATAGAAAAAGTCTATGATTTCTACAGGGTTAGTCTTGCAGTGACTGTTTTGTTTATTTTTAGATATCCTAATCTTATTTTCCTAATAAGGATGTCTTACTCCAATTAGACAGTGGTGGATGTCAGCTAATCCACACCTCTAAGCCCATAGAAGTGTCACTTGAGACAAAAACCTCAAAGGCAGCACGTGAGCAAATTCCAGTGACTCCATCAATGCCACCAAATAGGGGTCTGGCCCACCAGACACAGACACATTTGACACAACTCTGCCACAACAGCATCCTCACCAGCATCCCCAGCTCTCCTCAGCTGCTGCTCTCATTGTCACCACTCTTCTCTTGACCTTCAAGTCCCCAAATGATCTTGCAGATGGCCCCACTTTATTTTGCTGTACAGAATAGGTGCCTTCTGTACATCATCTGCTGACAGCTCAAAAAAGATGTACAACTCACCTTCTTCCTAATTGACTTGGGCTAAACTATAGGCTAATGCAGAAAAAAAGATTCAGTGTGGGAATGACTACTAACATATAACAAGGAAATGAGTACCTGTACTCATATTTATAAAATTAGCCTAACTTTTAACAAACAATTTCTTCTTAAAGTAGGAAAGAAGCTCTAACTATGACAATGTACCTACTCTCTAGTTAATGTGCTGCAAAGACCTACACACATACTTTGCTTTAGCAAAACAACTAGCTGCTCCATCTATTCCTTCAATCTCCAGTTTAGCTTCATTGCCTCTCTCACACTTCTGGCACTGACTTAACTGGTCTCTTTAGTCCTCACAAGTGCATTAACAAAGCTTCCCATCAAAGTATCACCCAAAATACTATTATTAGCTTGGCTCTAATATAGCACAGAAATTGAGAATGGCTGCTAGAAAAAGGCTATGTAGATGTTACTTGTCTGACAGCTTCAGGCTTATTTTCAACATGTTAAATAACTCAAAAATTACTCAGGCAGCTATTCACTGACATCAACCCCTGCACAGCTGAGTAAGTAATGTTAAGGCCCTGTAAATGGAAGGAAATCCTATTATGAATGCCAGAAGGGGCATCAGTCTTTTCTTCCAAGCCACTGCTCCCTGTGAATGAGGGGAACAGCACTAAGAACCAAACACAAAGCCTGATTTCCAGCAGTTACAGTAAAGCAATACATTATTCCAAGGTGGAGGACACTCAGGGAAAAGCTCCAAAAGACTCTGGAACCACTGAAATATTGACACTTTCAGAGACAAATCTTCAACATGAAAATCTCTGAAGTGCTAAAACCTTCATGGGGGCTATACTTAGTAAACAACACCTGGCTGTTCTGCTTCTTGCAGTTTATGGCTTTTTAAATTTCCTAAGGACCCCAATACCCCCAGCCAGCCCGCAGTCAGGCAGGCAAGAAGCTGGGCTCTACAGCCTTGGTCTTGGGGAGGGAAGGGGGGACAGGGCAGGGGACAGGGAGCAAATAGATACACAAAGAGAAACTATTAGTCACTACAAAATGTCCTGCCAGGGAACGTTTGGGAAATCCTGTTATTGAGGTGCACATAAGCGTAAGCAGATCCTTTCTGTCACTTCAGAGGAAAAAGAGGTGAGGATGAAGGAGGTCTTACAGAAGGGAATATCTGTGCAGAAATGGCAACTAGTCTGGCCTAACCAGAAAACAGTAGCTCAACCTCAATGCCAAAGTCTCTCCCCATTCAGAGCAAGGAAATCAAATTCCATTCTCGTTTTATCTTGGCACAGATCTTTTGCTTCAGCCTCTGAATTACACCAGTTTCTGTGATTAGGACTCAGGGCCATTATTTTTGGCCTTTTAAAAAAAGGCTGCACTAAGCTGAGAGTAACTATGTCTAGTACAAACACAAGTTGAGCAATGGGCAAGTTTTAATTCAGACACATTAATCAAAGAAAATAAAGCAACGAAAAAGCATCTGGCAACACACAAATTAGTAAGACTAAATGTCTCATTTCTCACAGTAATTGTTTCTTGGGTTGATAAAGGAGGCTTTTCTCCTTTCAACTGAAAGGTTTGCATTTTCCTCCCTTGAATCCCTCTAAGGTATTGCTATAATGAACATTTCTCCAGGAGACTTCTGGATAGATTCAGCATATTTTGGCTATGATTTCCATGTGACCACGACTAAATTTCATCACATGAGCACCACTGCAACACCTGTTAGACTGGAGCACAGTCCAGTGATGTATTAAAAATGAGAATGTTGCATCTTGTCTCCTCTGTGGCTTCTATCCCAGGTGGGCAGAGATCAGCCCTGTAATATAGCACCTACCTATAGGCCACCAAAATGGCCTTTATATTATTTTCAACAATAACTGCCCATATACCCCAGGGAGAGCTGTATCTCTTTATGGATTCACTTGGAAAATAAATAAAATAAGTACCTTCAGATGATTATGTTTCACAATGGCATCTATTTGTCTGTCCCAAACAGCCTGACAGAAGCTTTTCCTCCTTACAGAAATTATAAAACACTGACTGCTTGTTCCCTTAAAATTACTCTACCCTTGGCCCTTAATGCACAAATCTTATTCTTCCAGTGCTCACACATAGCTTGAGCTTTCCTTCATTTAGTTAAAATGAAGAGTATTTAATTTCAATATTATCTGAATCATACTAAATAATTCATGTAACTGAAACTAAATCACAGCCATGGTCTCAGTTATACATCAAATCTTGGTGCAGCTTACATGACATTACATCAGGAAACATCATTGAGCAAGGGACACTCAGGCTCTCCAATTAATTCCCATTTGCCACTAGGGGCCAGCAGTTCACCTGCTGCTGCTCCACCAAGGAGTACCTGGCCACCTGAAAGAAATTCTGCTCCCTTTTCCACCTGCTAAACCATATTAAAATAGACTAGAAATTCATACCCACATATCTTACACATAAGGGATAGTTCCCTTTGGTCATAAGAAATACTTTAGAGAGGGAGAGAGAATTAATTTAGGCCATTATGAATTTAAAGGAGATACAAGGGAAAAAAAAAAAAATAGAAGCTTTACAAGGGAGGAGAATTGTGGGGGATTTTTGAGAGGTGGTTATTTTCCATTGAAAGCTATCAGCCCAAGGAAGGGTGCTAATTGTTTTCACTATTTTAATGCTGTCTCTGAGCAGCATATCTATGGCTTGAGACATATAATTTAACATTTGGCTGCCCTTCCCTCTAGCTGTAAGAGGCTACCTAGGGAGCAAAGACACAGTGGATTTGATATCTCATTCCAGCACATTCACTTGGAGATATTCCCTTGCTTTGGAAATTGCCAAGCAGTAATCATCTGAAAAAAAAAAAAAAAAAAAAAAGTCTCTGTTTAAACATCCAAAAAAGTAAAGATGTTCAAAACGTCTTCAACATATATTTATTTACTGTTACTTTTTTTGAAGACACAGGAGTAAGCAAGAGCTACTAAACAGCACCTATATCATAGAGATATTACATCATGGTGACAAAATTACAATGGAAAAGCCTCATCCTATCACAGACATTGCATTACTGTTGACAATTACCAGAAGATGCAGCTCTGGACAAAAACAGCTTAGCATTCTTTTGGGCTCCTGTGGACTTAAATAGCACCCATCTCCTAGGAATTTTGTAATTTAAAAGCACTACAAGAGAACTACTGAAAGAGATTAAGAGATTAAGGTATTAATTAAAACTTTTAACGATATTGAAAACCAACCAACCAACTTCTAGAGGAGATTAATCTGCATAAAGGACAAAGCTTTAGTCATAGTTGTCCTTAGTTACAGTTCTCCTAAGGAGCAAACAACCAGAAAAGATGAGCCCACCAATTTCATTCCCTTACTTCTACCTCTTTGCAAGCCAGTGGCTAAGACTGCAATGCAGATACTGCTCACACAGGAATACCTTCAACTAAACAGTTTCTCCTTGAAAATTGGACCTCCTTTAAGCACTTTTGCACTAGGCTATGAAATAAAGTCTCACATGTGTATTTTTGCCTGCATTAGGGAGGTTCTATAACAGTGATGGCTGATCCCAGCTAGGAAAACCTTGGCATGCTGCACTCTTTGAGAGCTGGGAAGCATTAGAGGTGGTAAAAGGTCTCTTCAAGCTCTGATGAAGAACTAAGACTAAACCTAGATATTTTCCCCACCTCAGAGTAAGCAAAACAGCACAGCATAGGAAAATATGTCTCAGAAAACCCCAAACACCAGACCCTCAGGCTGATGTGACAAGCAGAGGTTCCCTGAACACAACGTAATTGCACCAGTTTATACCAGCTGTGAGTCCAGCACAGGGTTTTTCTAATAATTAACAGCTGGTATAATTCTGTTAAAACTCTCAACACAGTTCAGCTGCAGGTCAGTCTGGTTTCAAAGAAAACAAAGATAATAATTTTTGTGAAACAGTTGCCTGAAATACAATAAAATACTCATTAGGAAACGTGCGCTGCTTCTACCCTCAAGAGCATTTATGAACCCTTGTATTAGGTTCCTCAAATCCTTTCTGCTTGCTGTGTAAATCCAGCCCTGTTTTCACTGCTGCCTCCATCTTGCATTGTCACAGTAGTGTGCTTGTAGCTTCTCCTCACCGTTTTAGAAGCTGGTAAATTGGTTTGAGGACAACAGACACTCAAGGCCCTAAGTATCAAAATTCTTAAAAAAAAAAAAAAAAAAAAAAGGCATAAGACAAGTCCTGTTCACCCCTGCTCACCCTCACTGAATCCTTCCCTTCTTTTTGCATGAATTTTCCATTGATATCAGGCCTGCACCCCCAGCAAAAGGGATGGTCAAGCCATCATATTTACCAAAACGAATTATGCAAGCTGATGAGAAGGGTTTCTTGCAGCAATACCACTTAAAGTATGGGAGATGGTATAGAAGAAAAAGGGCTCAAAATCAAATGTTGTTATCAATGAAACTTTGTCTGTTCATGTCAGCTGAGAATCTGTGTAGCAGAAGAAAACAGGAAGGGAATAGCTGTAATTTCTTAGCAGGAGGCCAAATTGAAGAATAACATATCTCTAACAGAGCTACTTAGAAAGTCCTTCAGTAAGTATGTCTGGGTCCAGTAATTGCAGCATTCTTACAGCAGTAAATAGATTACTAAAAAGCAAGAGCAATTCTGGGGAAAATGTGATTACAGGAATGATAGGTCTCCTCTAACTATTTTGTGTTATTTAGCACATATTTTCCAAGTCGTAGAAGACCTGCATTTTCAAAGAGAAAAATAATTGTTTTACCAAACCCAGGGAGAAAAAGGCATTTTGAGAGACTTGCCCATTAACATGGAACACAGAGGTTTGCAGATATCCAGACAGGATAGATTAACTACTGCTTTTTCTTGACTGGCATATAGTTTGCTCAAGAGGCCCAACACTCACACTGAGCCTAGAGTTTTAACGTGCACTGGAGACTTAAAACTCCTGAAACTTGAGACTGACATGTCTGTCAATGTAGAAGAAATGAGCAGGTAGACAGTTATAGAGGTAATAACATATAATAGAACTCTCAGTTCCAAGCATAGTCTTGGAAACAACAAAAAATATGTTTTTATTCAGAAATAAAACTAAAATCAGTGATACTAGGTCAGTTAGACACACTATAATAATTTTGCTTGTTATTGATTTGTAGGTTTAGTATGCTATGTCGAGACAGTCCTATATTTTAAAGTAGCACACTCAGCTTGAAGAATGTGCTCTCTGAAAATCTCAAAACATTTGTTTCACATTATGGTCATTGCTCTAAAGTCTGCTGTGAAAGGCTCAGATCCTAAAAACCATGTTTCTCCTTTTCTGCTGGAGAAAGCCCACCAGCTCACATCAGTGGGGGAGACAAAAAGAGATCTGAAGTGATCTGAATCCTTTCATGTGACACATGCAAACTGACAGGTGTGGTTGGATATAACTGCTAGAAAATAAAGTACACTGAGCAATTACAAACTTGCTGTTTGTCTTGGGAAAAGAGAATTGTGTAATCAGTAATTCTGAGTCGTATTGATTGAGGCAGCAGTGCTGCCTCTTCAGAAACCTGATGAAAATGCCAACACAAAGGCCACCAGTGGGTGCTCTGTGGCTTATGGGGAGAGCTGAAAGGGGTCACCAGATGTTCTGTACAGAGCATACTTTGTCTGCAGGCATGGTGCAGATTCTCACAGCCTGTCTGCTTTAAAAAGACTTCAAACACCCAGCAGCTCATGCACCAACAGTGAGTATCTATCCTGGGAAACTACACATTGAGAACACTGTCAGTTAACTGGCTTGCAAGCAGCACCCTGCAAGCAATCCCTGATGCTGTCATACACAAAGTGTGACCCACCTCAATGGTGTCTACCTTTCTCTGTATCTTTTTCCATGAAAAACTTCCAGCACCTCACATGGAATTTTGTCATGAGTTACACAAATTTGTCTAACTTCACCTGAAGTGAAAGGTATAAACCAGTTTACCTACACAGACATACTGCAAACATTAGGTTGAAAAGGTGAAAAAAAACCCCATCAATAAACAGCAAATAATTCAATGTGTAGAAAAAGAAAAAAAAAATCTGCAGAAGAGTGGGTGACTCTGGAGAGGGGTGAACACTCCATGTGCACACTTTCTTTTTTACCAGTGAATTTCCTACAAAAGGAGCTGGCAAACCTTTTGCCTAAAGGGAAACCATAACTAATGGCATCTGCCACAGGAGCTGATGAGCATTTACTGAACTGCAAACCACAACTTCAGACACCCTTAACTCCCACACAAGAGATCACCAGTGCCTCTCAGGTTCAGCTGGTCTCCAGCATGCTGCTACACTTCAAACCAGGAGAGTTGTTAAGTAAAAAGTCAGCCAAGTGACAAAGAGCCAATAGCAATATGCATAATGCAACCAAACCAAGTGAACTTGGTCATCTTGCTTACAACAGCATGGCTTTCCATCCCTGAGAAACAGGGATGCTCTCAGCCTGACAAGGTAGTGATTCTTGTCTCACTTGGGCTACAGGGACACAACATGAACAGTCTTTTTGTCCCATCACAGCAGGATGGGGGAGGACATGCTACAACCTTGAAAGATCTAGTTCAGATACTTACAAAAGGGAAAGGATGTCAAGGAAATTATAAATAAATGTTTAAAATGGGTATTCTGGCCAACTGGAACATTGAACCAACATATTTTTGTACAGTGAGCTGTGTGACTGGTGACTTCAAGACTCAGAGGATCTATTTTAAGGAATTGTACTGCAGATTGCACAGCATTTTCCTTTCTCATGGTGTCATTGACTGCAATATAAAATCAGATTATATACATAAATGGGCTCACACCACTCATATAGAAAAAGAGTCTTATGTAGTTTTGAATTTAAGTTAAACAACTTAAAAATAAAACACATTAAGTAAATCATACTCTCTGACTGGAAGATCCATTAAACTGAATTCTGAATGTGTGGGGCACTCAGTCACCCCAGAAACCCAGGAGACCACAGGAGGTCTCCACCCCAGACCCCTGCTCAAACTGACCAGCCTGGGGGCTGAATTATGAGGTTAGTACAACAGCTAACTTGGGTTGAAAATATTGTGAAAAATTTGGGGGTGAGAAGGAAGAAGAGATTCACAGATACCCTGTGGGGGAGGCACAGTCAAGGCTGACCCCCTCCCCAGCTGCAGCCCCATCACCATCATGTGCCTGACAATCTCTGCCTCACTGGCCACAGGGCTCCCCTTGGCTCTGAGCTCCCCATCCCACGGGGAGCAGCTGCCCTGCCTTGCACCCTCTGACATCAAATACTGAAGCTGGAATAAATTGAATAGACTCCTTCAAGCCAAAGCTGTCACTCTGTGTGGTGAAAATAAAAACTAAATAGCACTCTAGAATTTTAGAATTAAAAGGAAGGTTGAAAAGATTACAGTATAACTATGATAAGTAATCAAGTAGCTTCCCCAAATCCATATGCAAACACAGTAACAAGGTCTATTGTTTCAAGTATAAGACAAGGTTCAAAGTGAAAGAACTGCTTTAAAATATTTTAAAAGATATTGTTAAAAAAAGGTACTAGATCATATAAAGTATTTTAAATAATGGAAATAGCTTCAAGCTACTTGAGTTTCCTTTAGACAATGCATGCTGGGATGTAGAACCACATCTCTACTTACTGCTGCAAATTAGTAATTTATCTATAGGTAATGAAATAAACTTTATTTTGCAGGTTGGGTTGGTTACATTACCAGATCAGTAAAAAACAGGTAGATATGTTCAAGGTATTCTGGGGCAAGGTATCTAGTCTACTTATAAATGGCACTCATGAATCAAATAACCAAAAAATAAAAAACAAACAAACAAACAAAAAACAACAAAAATCAAAACCACAAAACCTGTATAGTTCTTTTTTAGAAACATATTTCAATTATTTAACAAATATCATGTACACAGAAAAGCAGTTGCCCTTGTATAACAGGCAGTTTTAATGAATCTATTTCCATAAAAATACTTGATTTCCAGCTTCAACCCACTCCAGTGCCCTCCTTCAACTCCCTTGCTAGGCATCTGATTAAAACAAGTATCATGAAAAATAGTCACAATTTTATTCATTCGAGTTTTATTCCAGGACTGTTCTCTGCTATCACCCTCAGCTGTTTCCCATGAAATACTCTAGGGCGTCCACTGCTGATGAGCACACACGAGCACACACCTCACATCCCACACTCCATTTCAAACAACATGGATTGATTTATGGATTGTGGTATTATGGTCTAATATCACTGACAAAATCTCCTACTTTCTATTGCAATGGGAGTAAACTGAGTCACCTTCACAACGGAGATTATTATTTGCAATTTTCATAAGAGATGGAGGTTTCTTTTCTCTACTCCCTGACTTTCAAACCAGCCTCCATTCACAGCTCCACAAAGGTAAACACACCAAACCCTCCACTCTCACCAAAAACTGCTGCATCCCTACAGAGCAGGGGCTCCTAGAGCATAAGCAGAGCAGCCAGCCTCCTCCACAGCCTCCTGGCTGACAAGGCCCTTCTGCAGGAAGGCTGATGCATCAGACTATTTGAAAGACAAACAGAAAAAAACATCAGGACTCATTTCACTTAAATCCCTTGGCTGCCTTTCCTCTTCAATCATCTGGGGGTTATAACTTTGTCTTTGTAAGAAGAGTTCCTTGAAGGCCAGCCTGCTGCACTCCCTTTTTAGGAGGGAGGGAGAGGGAGAAGGTCCATCTCTGGAGCTCTGTGCTGGCCTAAAATCATATTTAAATTAACTCACTGGGAAATGAGCCCCTGGGACAGATCCCCAGCACATATGTATCCCTCCAATACAAACCAGCTGCTGTGTCCCCTTTGTGTGGTCTAAACCTGGACATCTTCCCTCTTTTGGTGGTGCTTTCCATAACAGTAGCTTAAATCCAACTCCTACTATTGGCAGAATTTCAAACTCCTTCACACTACATTTGCCTGAGCTTAAAAAGCACTGAACCGTGCAGTGAAGACATAGCCCAAATTTCAAGCTCTTCCAGAAGAGCCTCCAATGAATAGCTGACCAGGAACATAGCAACCATATGATACTCCTTTAATTCCTCAAATAAAAAACAACAGCACTTTTTCTCAATCATTACTATGGTCATTACATATACTACTGTATTTCAAGACTTAACATTGCTCTGATTCACAAGCAATAAAAGAGGGAACAGAAAGGCAGTGGCTCTGCCAGGTCTGCTCTCGGGCTGGTTTGGTTTCTTTTTGGAAGTGTGCAATTGCTGTCAGGGCAATGCAGAATTTCTGTGCAAGGTGTTGCTTCAGGAAAAACCACAGTGGTTTGAGTCCTTTTATCTCAGCAGAGGTCACCCTGAAAGCTGCATTGAAGAAACAAAACAAAAGCACATCTGATGTAATGTGCCTGACTACTGAGAAGGAAAAGCCCCACAAGCTTGAAACAAAGCCTCCAGCAAAAGATTTCTGTGTGCCATGTGACACACACAGCCAACAGCAATTTATAATTTTTAAAAAAGAAGAGCTAAGAGAAGGCTCCAGATAAACTGCATTTTGCTGTAAAACAGAGACCTGATTTTCTTGGGGAAAAAAAGCTACTCCTTATTTATAAATTAAGATATGGAGAGGTTCCTCTCCCACTCCTCTGCTAAAGACTAATTTTTGCACATTCCATCTTATTCCCCAGTTCCCAAACACAATTGTGCAAATGCTTAACCTTAAGCACTGCACTGAAGTCAATAGCATCATCCACTAGTGCCAACACGAACAGCTTAAACTCCAGCTGTAACAGAACACAGAAACCAATCTGAAATCCAGGGGTTAATTCTTCAGATTTGATGAAACTGGAACCGATGCTCTGCAGGGCGAGGGGACTGTTGAGGGTGTTCTAATGTTCATCCTGGAGATACAAAATGACATAGCAGCAAAACAGGGAAAAGAGCCCAGGATTTGTAGCTTCTCTTTGTTTCAGACTGAGTCTTTAATTTCCCAGACCCATATGCTAATGGTACTTTGTTAAGCTGTTTCAGTCTTGATCAAGACATTTGAATATGAATCTTACTTTAGATGTTTGCTGAAGCTTGAATTAAGCTTTACAAGTAGCAGAGAAAAACAAGCACAGAAAAACATATCTGAATTGCATCCTTAAACTTAATCCTTACTGATTTTACAGGACACTTGAAGAGACAAAACCCTAATTAAAAGGAGTTGCATAGATTCTATATAAGCAGTATATGTTTAACAACTAAACTCTCTTAAAAAAATTTATTAGCCCAATTGTTAAACTTGCATAACAACACATACTCCAGTCTCTGTGTACAAGCTGTATGCACTGAGCTACCTGACACCAAAACTGGACTCTCTGAGGCAATGAACAGCAGTCATTTCTAGTGAAGATAATGAGAAGAAATGCTGCCATTGGATCATCTCCCAGAGCTCCTAGAGCCTCACACTTCTTTTTCCATGGCTTTCTAACACAAGCCTAGAATAAGGATATGTCTTTTCCAAATAATAAAGCTCGGTCTCAGGAGGCAATGGGCAAGGGCTGTTAAGTAGGACCCTTTCATTAGCAGTGGTTACAGGACAGAACATTATTACTCAATGCAATGATGTATCACAGCAACAGTGTACCAGAAGGCTTGAAATATTCAAATATAAAGCAACTTATGCTGTTGATGAATTTAACTTTCCTAAGCAGGCAAATATTTTGAAAATTTAATTTACAGTCATTTCAAAAATATTGTTTTGCAATAAGCAGGCCAAAACTTTCAACTTAGTACTGCATTTTAGCACAAATACTTGTTAAAAGCTAGGCAAATACCAGCAACTCTTATTCCTTTCTTTTACTGAAAAATCAATTGTTTGCTGTGGGAAAAACATGAGTAAGGAACATATTTAAATTACTATTAAAAAAAAAAAAAAAAAGTGCAGAGAATTTTACTTTCATAGAAAAAGGTGGACAAATGGGCCATTCCTTGCAAAGATTTATAGAGCAGCTAGAGACTGTTGTCACACCAGACCTAAAACAATTTTACCATACTTAAGAGGCTCAAGAATGCTTTTATTTGAGCACAGAACTTTTCTAAACATAATGCAGCTCGGCTAACAGCCACTGGCCCTCAAGTGGAAGCCCTTGGAGAGGTATTACCCTGAAAGCCATTTATCTTTTAGTTCAATTTGCAAGCAAACACCAACACAGAGAGCCATTAGAGAACAAGTGCTCTCTGGATGCTGAAAATCAATGGAAGAAAATTAAAAATCAACAAAGCTCTCACATACAGCCTCTTAAATGAAATGGCCTGTGATCCAGTCAATCCTTGTTAAGAGGAGAGTAAAATAAAATCTTAATCAAGGATGAGCTTTAGTGACACATCATATTTATATGGTATCTCATGTACCTCCAGCTATAATCTGTGTCATAAGAATATAATCTGGTAATAAACTCATAGTGCATAGAACAATTAAGAAATTATTTTCAACACTCCAGTTCTAATGCCAGACTAAAGGTTGATGCTTCAAGAAGGTTGATGACAAATGAAGTGGCACAAGAATATAGCAGAAGTTTTGTACAATATTTTGATAAATGCCCCTTCACTTATATCCTCAAGAGTAAACTCAGCTAATTCACATTTTATCAAACTTAGGTTTGATCCCATAGCAGCACTGGGCACAATACACTGCCTGTGATGCTCTTCCATGTTGCTTACAGCCATAGAGAAATCAAAAAAATAAAGAAGTAAAAATATTCAGATTTCTTTATGCTGCTTTACCCACTCATCACTGTCACCCATGAACCAGTCAAACCACTGCTCCTGAGAATGTGATCAGGTATTAATATAAAGATGCCAAAAGGACTCAATGTCATGTAAATTAACCCTCTCTGTTACGTTGCAATAAACATGCAACAGCACATTTGCCAACAAAATAGAGGATCATCCAGCAAGGCAATTAATAGCCATCCTAATGTGACAATTTCCCATGGATGTAATAGGTATAGCACAGCAAAGTAGTTTTGTCCTACATGTACTGAAATAATCTTTACTGGTTGAATTCATTTGCTCTATTATTTCTGAATAAGGAGAAGGTCAGTGTTTCTACTTTTAGTGATAATTCCTGAACATGGCAAGCAAAGAGAAGATGAAAGGACTTACTTAGATCCTTTCTAATTTCCATTATAAACACAATTTCTAGGAGGAAAGAGGAATTTGGAGGTAAAAAATAAACAGAATTGAGAGACCTTAAATGCAAGGCATCTCTCCCCATTTGCTTACAGCCTGTTCAGCAAATAGAACCAGTAATTCCAAATTAATGCAAAGGATAGGGTAGGAAACTAAGCACAACAGTTTTGACTGAGAACAAGCAAAATGTAAAGATCGAGTCTCCATGTTATCTACCCTTTCACTGCAATTGCTCCTAGGTGGATGTGTAAGAGTACTGCATGGCACTGTGGTAAGGATTGCTTGCTACCAGGTGGACAAGGTGAAGTGATGAAACTGTTAATTACTCTAGAAGATCAGAATAGTTTGAGGCTTTGATATGGTCATGGATTTCTCTGTTAATTTATGTATCATGGTCCCAGCTGAGGCTCTTTGAGTGCATCATCCATAGTTAGATGCTGTGGAACCACCCTGTGCTTCCAACTTCAGCCTGACAAATCTGGGCAAAATATGGTTTTGCTTTCCCTGTTCTTTCAGAGAAGAATCAATGCTTCAGGCTCATCTGTGAAACTCCTTTTTCTCAGCACAATGGAATTACAGATCCAACCAGAGCACGTAACTCCTCCACAGACTTCACTGTTACCTCTTTTGTTTGGGCTGTTTTTATCAGCAGCAAATGAAATCCTCCTCTTTGCCTAAGACTGGTGATGAAATTGCCTGACCTTCTAGAAACACATAGACTTTGAAAACCTTTTCACACACCTTTCATCTTGATCTTGTACAAGGACTGTTTTTCAAAGGCTTTGCAAGCTGTTGGGTGCAAAAAGCCTTTAATAATTACCGTATTTTCCTTGTTTATTAGTGTGAGTGTGCTAAAAATGTGGGCATCATTGATGTCTCCTACCAGAAAATGCAAACTTTAAAGTGACCAAATGGCCACCTACCTTATAATCATGAAGACAGATGGAATGGCATATCTGAACACAAACATAACAAATTGACTACATAAATATGCAGAATTGACATTTTAAGGTAATTGTTTGGCAGTCAAAGTATTTTCAAAAACGATAAAAATGAAAATTTGCAATTTATTCTTCCAGAATAAAGACAGTTTCCATGGGTGACTAACTCAGGAAGTCTTAGATGACAGATTCAGTAATTTTTAATAGGTTAGGGAATAGAAGCTAAAATACAAACTTTACTTTAACTTTTTGTTTTCACTTCTGAGGTTAAAATTTCAAGGTAACTGGGTGACAGAGAGAATAGATTCAGGACGTCTTTCTTTATTGTAAAGCTCAAGAAAATTTGTAAGAAATCACAGTAGATTTTCTCTGATTATAAAAGGCAAAGATAAAATGGCAGTTGCCAAAACCTTGACTACGTTCTTGCTCTTCCCTAGCAAGGCTCATTTGACTGCAACTTGACTCATCAGATGTTGTTTTAACACCTCTTGAGATGCACAAAGTTGATGTCTGTGCTCCCCTGAAGACAAGAACATATTTTTCAAGGCTCTAGGCTGCCAGCCGCACTGCAGTGAAGCATATGCTGTCCTGTTACTTCAGATAACAAACAGCTTCTCTTTTGCTCAGGGAATCAGCCACAGAAATAAATTATTTTGTCTCCCAAGACTTTTGAAATGAGTGAGGTCTCTGCAAACAGGCATCAACTGCATTGTGTTTGCTGGGTAATATACTTCTAACACAGATTATTCTAACCAAGGTATGAAAATTCAGCTGGCTTTTGTAAGCAGCAGCTGAGGTAATTAGTTGTGGCTCTGCTACTCCAAACAGCAATCCTCATGGAAAGATTGTAAATATTGCATATCCACCATTACATGTGATGAACAAACATTGACAATAGACTGTATTCTGAAATGGTCAGTAAGTAACCTTGTTCCCATAAGAAAACTCCATTTAGGAAGAGATTTTTAGATTGAGAAAGTATATCCAAGATTACAAAGAGGTCTGGTGACATTCTTTTAGAAACATCACGTACTGATGTCAGTCATCAGCTCAACCCCTTTGTGGCACTACTGCTCATACTCTCATTCCCTAGGCATGAAGAGCATTTCATCCAGATAATGGGTTCTTCACACAGAACTATTCTCACAGCAACCATCATCACACTTATTTAATTTGGAAGCCACTCATCACCATGGTGTACTCAACCCCCTCATCCAGACCATTAACATCTTTATCAGTGATGTGGATGGGGATAGAATCATAGAATGCCAGGTTGGTCAGGACCTCTAGAATCATCTGATCCAACTAGTCTTGGCAAAGGAATGCACTTTCAGTAAGCTCACAGATAACACCAAGTTAGGCAGGAACGTTAATCTGCTGGAGGGCAGGAAGGCTCTGCAGAGAAATCTGGACAGTCTGGATTGATGGACCAAGGCCAACTCCATGAGGTTTAACAAGGGGAAACAAGGGTCCTGCCCTCATGACCCCTTCATGTGAGTCATGTCCCTGGCACTTAGGGACATGGGTTATTGACATTGGCAGTGTTAGGCTTACGGTTGGTCTTGATAATCTTGACGATATAAATAATTCTGTGATTTTATGGTACCCCAGTGTGAACTGGAGATTCATACCCTGAAGCTTTAGAAAGGGAAGGAGTTTACATAGAGGCTTGAAGAAAATAATGCCAGGACATTTCTTTGTACAAAGCAAAGAAATAAGACATTCCAAAAGCAGGACACAAATTTGAGGTGATTCTTGACCAAAACTGCACCTGATGTGCAATTTTTCATCAGAGGTAGAATTCCCTCAACTTTCAGTGCAGCAGTCATTGGCAGTGTCCATGCAAGGCTGCCCAGCCATACAGGCTGAGCTGAATGCTGCTGCTGCTCCTGGGGTGAGGGTGACAGGTCCCCTTCAGGTCAATGTGCAGCTGGAAGGACAGGAAGACAAAAAGAGAATTGGAATGGAAATAAGCTGGAATGGAAAGATAGAGGAAGAAACACCAGGGAAACACTTTTTGGAGCTTTCATAAAAGCAAAGTTGGAAGAGACACACCATTTCCATCAGCCCACCACTCCCAGAAGCTGACTAGAGTCACAAGGAATAAAAGCAAACCAGGTCACAGTGATGCCAGACCTCCCCAGGTTACTATTCCAGTTCTTGCTATCTGAAAAATCAATACTCAAAACACATGAAAGGCCAGATTGCAGCACTGTGCACTGCTAAGTAACAACCCTAGATGAAAGGTCATCAAACTGGAGTACCTCAGATTACCATATAATAAACTAAAACACAGCTTGGCAAGTCTAAATTGAAGGTTTCTTCCTGTTGTTTACAATTCCTTAAGAAATGAAAATAAGCTGGAAATTCCAAGGGGGATGTATAATTGCATCTTAGTGTGCAGCAGTCAATGTATATTTACTGGATTAAAAAGTAAACTAAAAATTTACTCTGCATCCTTACATCATTCTTAATTTTCCTGACATCTACTAGAAATGTCTACAGCCTTGACAATAGACCTTTTTTTGAGATTTCTGGTAAGAGCCTTAGTAGATGTCACTGCCAGTTTACAGCTGTAATGTTCTCTGGAGTAATTTTGTTAGCTGAAGCTGCAGGAAGGTAGAAAGGGGCACTCTGGCATTCTGTCATTATGTAATTTGCTGATTTTTAAATAAACTTATCTGCTATCATGAAAACTTAGAGACTTAGACTTTGTCTCTTTTTTTCCTGGGTGATATTTAACTTACATTTCTGAACATGGCTTAAATGCTGTGGTGGGTGAGAGAGTCATGTTAAGGAACAGCCAAGTGTCCAACCTCAAACACTGACAAGCTGCAGTGGTTTCTTTAGTCAGAGAGCAGACAAGAGAGATGGTAAAAAACCACCCCAAAAAAACATAGTGTGCTATCAAAATGTTCAAAAGAGATAAATGACTGGCAATTACCTAAATCATGAACCACAAGATAGAAAACCAGAGCAGTGTCACCTGTAGACTACGAACATCAGCCTAATGAATTTGCCTCTTAAGATCTTAGTTTAAATATGGGGGGGAAAGAGGATAATGCACTTGCTAATGAAATGGAAAAAAATGAAAAATATATAAGTAAAGCAGTATCCCTTATAGCTTGGAGGTAACTCAGAGTTATAAATACAATATAAGTCAAAAATTCACCAGCTATCAGAGTAAAAAAATGTGTAAGGTTCTGGCACTTACCAGGCTATTAAAATGTCAGGGCACTTTGAGAAAAAAATAAATTTTGTCCAGAAAATGCTGAAGTGGCAAAGGCAGTGTTTACAATGCACGCTTTAATTCTGACTAGTCTCCCAAACCAACTGCTAATTTTAATTAGGAGAATTTATTACTTTTATAAGTAAACCTTGACATAATTTTAAAGCACTACATTTAAAAGGGTGACAACTTAAACAAAATATTCCACTTTATCTCATTGGTTTTTCTTATCTTAGCTACATCATCACTTTTCCAAGCATTTTATTTTAATTTGTAAGTCAAGACATATATATTTTTTTCAGAACTTTTCAGTGTCTTGGTAAAAATTTCCAATCTTATCCCAATACAGCCATGTGGTAATGGTACTCTACATGGTAAATGGTTTATAGAAGATAAGTGTTAATAAAAATTGAATTCTGCAAACTGTGCAGAAACACAGGGCAATGTTTTCCAACCAAGCATCTAGAATTAAGGTCCTAGATGTGAATTCAACTCTCTTCCTCATTCTGAGTATAACCTTTTAAAGACATAGTTCAAATTGCCTCAAAAGCCTTAGAAAAGCTTTAAAACTTTCATTATCTTCATAGAATAGCTTTCTACAAAGTTAAGAAATTTGACTCAGAAGTCATATCTTTAGTCTCAGAGATATTTTATCTTAGATAACAGATAGATTAATATTTTATCTAATTTATTCTATTTAATCTATTTGATCCCTCTTAAACCTAATTATGATCTTACCATTGCAGATACTTCTTAAATTTCAGCCTTTGATTGTGGAAATAATAAGCTTTCTGGGCTTTTTTTTGTCACCAAAAATATACTTTTAGATATTTGACTGCTGATATTTATGATATTGATAGACCTTCAGAAGCCCAAACTACCCTGTAAATTGGTAATAATGCATATTATTTAATTAATCTCTTTTTTTGTGATGGAAAAGACTAGTTTTTAAGACTAGCCTTCAAGTTGAGACACTGGTTTAGATGTGTGGCATATTAATAAATTTCTCTAATTTCTTTCCCATGCAAGTAATTTACATCTTTCTGTTTTCACATCTCTAAAAGGGAAATATTATAACCTCTCCAGAATTCCCAAAGTTATTAACAGGAGACGCCAAGTCATCCACATGCACATAAAATTCTGAGGTCTTATGGCAGAGTACAGCACACAAGTGGTTTCAATATGGTCTTTCAATATACCAAGGAACACATGAGTACCTCCTGAGTGGAATTTCAGTCCAGAATGGACACTTTTATAGACTTTGTCAGCCTAAGTCAAGTGAAAAGTTACAGCTGGACCTTGCAATAATATACAGCATGTGAGAGTTTCTGAGGAGCCTTTGTTTTTCAGTCCCAAAGCCCAGCACAAATCCTGCATCCCTGAGACTTACATAGCAAATATATAAAAAGAATAATACAGACCAGACCCAGACCCAGACCTGCTGCTCCTGTGCTCCAGCACGTTGCAGAGCAGAGAAGCATTTCTGAAATCTTCAGTAGCAGCAGGTAAGAGAACCATTGCCTTTGCTGGAGCCCACAGAAAGAACAAAGTGTGCAACACTTTTATTCTCATGGAAAGACTGGAACCTTTAGCTAAACCCCACTCATTGATGCCAGCCAGCATGGCATCCCAAACAAACTGTGAAAGCATTTAAAGTGATGCAATCTATAAAAAAAAAAATAAAAAAAACCCAAACAAACAAAGGGAACAAAAAAAAAAGTTCATGGATATGGCTGAATGAAAAAACCGGGACATACATCAGCACTAAAAAAATGACTCCAGTGCATTTACTATTTTAAATTGATACGAGATGTTTTATTATTCCCATGGATCCCAGGCTGATTCCTGTAGTCATAGTTACACTGAAAGCACAGCTTTTATGCAACTTGCAGTTGTCCATTTTTGGCACTGAATTTTACAAGATCAACACCTGCAATCCCTCAGTGCTATCTGACACACTTCCACCCCAGACCCTCCCTGCACAAACTTGTCCCTTCTAGAAGAGAATGAGAGCATCTTAGTCAAATCCAAAAGTCATTTCAAGATCCAGACTGCTAATTTTGTTTAGAGGACTGAGAGTAAAATAATATATTTGTAAATTGTAGATCCAGAAATTGCAGCAAAAATTAATCTTCTTCTGTTTGGGTCAAAAAGCTGACTTTCATCATTTCAGTGAGAATAAAAGTATTACCACCACATTCAAATTATTACCTATGTACTGAACCAACTATGACTGATAAATGCTGAACAATCTTTTAAAACATAGAAACATATTTATAACAATTTTTTTTCAGCATGCTGCAAATCTTAAAATGCTGTTGAATACTGCAGGGGTGTGACAAAAACTACCTGATGAATGTGCATTTTTCTTGAAATGGGATCATAAGAATACTTAGCACTTATTTAGGGATCATAGGTGATCTAGAGACTTCAGTATTATGGTCTTAAGTTCATAAACAAGGAAACTAAGCCAGACTAATTCTGTACTTTTTGCAAAACCTTACCTTGCAATCTGATCTCAAGGTAGGCTGTCAAATCATGTCATGTCACAGTGGTTTTGCACCAGGCAAATGCTATTACAGGGTATGAGGCAACAGGAAGTCAGGCTTCAGGGAGGCTCAGGCTTGCTCAATGTTATAGAAACTGATGTCAGGTCTCCTGGCTAACAGCTCCCTGACTGAATCATCCTACCACCATTGTTGAAGAGATTTGCTTTATGAGTGATAGTTATGGATGTGTCAGCAGATTTATTATTAATATCCCAAGAATACTGTGATTTTTAATAGAAACATAGACCATTAGCTACATTTTTCTAAATATTATTTTCCTTTAGCAATTGTAACCATGAAAGAAAAAGCTTTAATTTGGTCCACAATCTATGTGTGAGGTGTAGGAAGAAGTAATGCTGAGAAATGGAAGAAAGAAAAGTAGAAAGAGTTTCAGAAAAAAATTAGGAAATGTAAAAGCAGAAAGAGGTGGTGAAAGATTGCAATAAAACCATCCAAAAATGGTGAAGACAGAAATACCTGCAGGGCACAAACTTAAACAAGCCTGCAGAAGATCCCTCCTCAAAACCAAACGGGCAATATTAAGGACAATCCACCATTCATTCCATGGCAATCTTCTGCTATGAAGGGATGGCAGCAACCTAGTGCATTACTCCCACAGATGGAAAAAATCTGTCTCTAGGACAAGCCCCAAAGAGACCACATCAAGAAGGCTTCAGGGGTGGCTTAGTTGAACGTGAAATTCCAGATTCCAGGAGGAAGACATAAGGACATATATGACAGAAACATACAGTGTGAAAAAATTAAAATTAAAAAATTAAAATCCTGTTTTATCTTTGCCTGAATTTTTGCTGACACTGCTCAAACACATGGGTGCAGGCTGCATTAGAACATATTTGCCACACAGGTCCTGCTTTTTCAGTAGACATTTGCTGCTGCTGCAGGGTGCTGGGGCTACTGGGAGTCAGGGCTCATTTCAGAATTAGGAACAGGTAAGCAGACAGTTGCATTCATCCCATCTAGCAAATGCCACAAAGAGAGTGGAATAAACAAAGTCACTGGATCACTTAATTTCTGCAATAGTTTAGAAGTCTTGCTTGTGCCATGACAGGCAGATTGCAGAATTTGACTGGTTTAACATCAGTTTTACTCCTGGCAGACCAGGGGGGCAGCAGCCTCAGGGATTCTCAGGGGGATGAGCACATTGCCAGCCCTGCAAAATGGCCATGGCCACCATTCAAACCCTGCTCATTTGCACTGTGCTCCCATAACAACTCTGGGGGAAAATGTCCTGCTGCATCTCTGCTACTGAGAGAGCCAGAGCTGTGTGGTCAGTACACAGGAAGTGGAACAGTGGCAGTGAAGAGAAGCAGGATTTGACACATCAGAAGATTGGACAATGCTAGCATAGCATGAAGAGTGGAAGCTGGGACTCATCCACCATTCCATCACTGGGGAAATGAGAAGGAAATACACAGGTCTCCAGGAGATGCAGATGATCCATCAGCAAGCATGATGAATATTGAATAATGGTGTAGTTGCAAACACACTACACCGTTATTATCTTGGGGCTGTCTGGGGAATACACCTGCTGTACACTGTCCTTGCAGACCTCCTGAATGGTACTCATCTCCTGCCAAACACAGTTTAGCAGTTTTCATATAATCTCCTTAACATGGGCCTACTGGTTCTTGCTGTTAGACTCTGAGTTAAGATGAAAGTTAAGATGCAATTCCCTCCCTTCTGCAACATGAAGAACATGATATAGCCTCTTAGCATGTTGTGATACTAAATAATAGTATAGCAGTAAATAATTAGACAAAAGTAATCTCAATATAGAGGATAATTGCAATTGATACAAACAATTAAAATCACTCACAGAAAACTCTCATCTTGCCTATGCCAGTTCAACAGAAACATGACTGTTCTAGAGACTTACCTGTACCCGTTTCATCCAAGCAGATTTGGCAACCAACCGAATAGTTATTGAGTACAGTAAGAGGTTTGTTATTAATCCTTTACCATTACCTCTTTTCAGTTATTTTTTCTCCTGTTTTCTCTTGCTAAGTAAGATTCAGCACCACTAATGCAGCACATCTTCCTTTCTTGTTTTACCTGTGACAAAATTCATGCAGATTGAGTAACTCTCTATTCACTCTGCATATGGACACCTTCTCCTTTGGACACTATCCCATATATTATGATTTGCCTCCTTGTTGTATTTAATTCTGCAAGTTCCATATTGCATCAGAAAATATACCAGGATGATATTTGTATGGAAATGTACAGCCTTTAAAAAAGATGTGCATGATCCTCATAACAATTGATTAGAAGACTATTGTAGCTTTTGCTAGGACACAAGAAATTCTCTGCCATGCTGGAGAAAAGCCTCATCCAGGTCTCACTCAGGTCTAGAGATCTACTGCAGACAGTTGTGGTTGATTAGCTGAGTTTGTTTTTTCTCTTAGTTGCTATCTGAAGCAGAGAAGGATTTCAGAAGTACTTTCGGTCAGTGAGCACATGGGCAGGCTGCACAAGGGAAGCACACAACTTGGCTGGTGTCCTGCACAGTAAATCCACACCCTCTATATTTTCCTTTGGCATATGGCTCAAATATAGAATTGGGCCTAAGAATCTACATTTTTAAATAATGAGCTTTGAAATAATAACCTGGTCTAAATTTTGCAAAACTGCCCTTACTTTCAGACATAGCAAATCAAAATCTCAGATCTAAATGCCTCTGGCAGGGAATATTGTGCATTCCCATTCCCTCTGAGCAGCCCCCCTTGGCAGCACATCCTCCCCCAGGTGCTGAGGGCAGTTTCAGACCTGCTTTCTGCTGCATGCTCTTGATTGACTGCTCCTATTTCTCCAAGCAATGACCCCTGCTCATCATAATAGCAAATAAAACCTTGCTGAAAATACGATGCTTGGAATCCTTCTCTTTCCAGAATTACTGGGAGGGAAATAGATGTCTCTCAAGTGCAGAATCATATGCACAATGGTCTCTTAACAGTTGCTTGGAGGTCTTTTCCATTTTCACATAAATCTTTTTTATGTTGTACTCCCACTGACTAGTCATTTTATTTTTGGCTTCACTACAGTAAACTTAATTTAACATTACGTCTTTTTGGTAGTTGTTGGTGTGCTTTTATGACTAATGAGTTTTAGACAGGACATTCATAAAAACAGAACAAAAGCATTTATAATGAGCATACAGTAAAGACAGGCCTATTTTTCCTCAGAATCATTGTATGCACGAGCACAAAAGAATGCAAAAGTTGCACATTAGGCTACAAAATCACAGTGGAAGGTCAGTCTCAAAAACTTCAATTGAGATCTCTAAGCATCAAATGAATTCTAGGATAGAATAATAACACAGAATGTCTGTTCAAGCATGCAGCCATTTAGCTCACACACCTTCTACCTTGATGAGCAATTATCCTACATACTGTGGGAAACCTACATGCTGGTCATGGCATTCTACTGTTCACTTGCACTGTTAGTCAGGTTTGTTGGCTTGGCTGTATCTTGTGGGTTGTTTTTCTTTCCTTTTTTTTTTTTTTTTAATATGAAGTGTAGCCTTTAATATACTTCTTGTGTACTTCAGCCTTTAGTACTTCAGGTGCTGGACTATTTATTGGTTCAGGTGCTGGACTATTTATTGGTTCCAAGAGAGGAGAATTGACACAAAAAGTTTTAGAGGCAGCTTCAGCTTGCACAGTTCAATGTTTTAGTAGACATTCATTCAAAAAGGTATTCAAAGACAAGCCTGTTGTGATCAACAAGAGCTAAGGATTCCTTCTAGCTCTGAACATACAAGAACAGGATGGAGAAATGCACAGAAATACTTTGATGGAAACAAAACTAGATTAAATCTTTCTCTGTCACACTATGTAGGAAAATCTACTGGTTAGGAGAAAGAGTATTCTCAAGTAGAACACTGCACCTACCTTCCACTTATTGAAAGGATTGCAAGGAGTTGGAATATGACAATGACATAGGAGTTACATATTTTTAATGCAGCCTTGTTTACATACAAAATGTGAAAAAGCCCTGGTTTCTCAACCATAGCAGAAATCACTCCAGCTGGAAAGTTACAGCTCCTACCCTCCATTTAGCCAGTAAATAACTCAAATACTTCTTTAATAGCCAGACCCCAAGCCATTGTTTCATCCACAGCTTTAATTTTCAACAGTTCCAATCTGTTTCTCAAAGCTTTATCCTATTTTTTGCACATATACATAGTCACACCCCATCAAACAGCATCCATCAAATCCTCCCCATGTATGTCATGGGTCTGGTGGTGCTGGATGAACCTTTGCTGTGGACTGTGACTTCAGCTAACAGCTCAATGAAAGCTCTGACTGTTTTAATCTATTGAGTTCCACTTGCATTTAGCAGCTTCCTGGTTGTCAACAAAGCAACTGCTCATAGTTGTGTGTGAACAAAATCTGAGATTTCTGCCCAGGACTGCCTCTCACAGCAATCTACCAAGTAGCAAAGTGTGGGTGGGAAAAAAAAAAAAAAAAAAGAGTCAATTATTGGGCATATTTCTGGTAGTATCTGGAATATCTGAAGACAAACTGAACAGTCATGGACTTAAGTCCTAAACAAAATGATGCAGTCAGGTCACATTAGTGCTCTGATGGTGCATCACTGGAATAAAACTGAATGGTGATACTGCTTATAAGGCAAAAACACATCATGGTAGAAACCTCAAACTCATTCTGTAATTTCACAGGGAAATGTTCCTCAAGTAACTACTAAACTTATTGAAAGGAATATTCCTCAGCTGACTACCAGTAAAAGTGTAAGATAATTCTGCTTTCTATATTTGCAGGTGTT
This sequence comes from Muscicapa striata striata, assembly GCA_030060385.1. Classification (NCBI taxonomy): domain Eukaryota; kingdom Metazoa; phylum Chordata; class Aves; order Passeriformes; family Muscicapidae; genus Muscicapa; species Muscicapa striata. Next base: position 1,559,503 of record JAREIS010000048.1, read on the forward strand.
CTGGCATGGTCTCTAAGGAAACTGATACTCAAGTAGAATTACTCCTTACAAGTAAATGTAGTCATATTGCATTTTGACAAATTCCACAACCAATTGTTCTGCTCTGAAAGACAAATGTCAAAATGATGTAGGACTGCATTTCCCTCTAAGTGCTTACAAACATTGCTTAAGCCAATTGCAACTTGGGAAATGCTTTTATAGCTCTGGCAAATATTCTTTTGCAAACTGTAATTCATACTACTTAAATTATCAAGAGTTAAAATAGTGTATAAGAAAGCCTATATCTTTATTACTATTTTAAGTGTTCTGCCTTGACTGGCAAGCAAGAATACATGTTTGTCACACTGCCTTTTAGTTTGGAAAAATATGCAGCTATTGGTTATTGTGACAGCTGGTAAATGTAAGTGTTCAACCCATTTAACTAATAAGTTAGTGTATGCAAAATCAACATTTATTTTCTCTTAATATCAAAAGCCTGAATATAAACTGCTTAGCTGCCTGTTTTCCAAAAGCATATACATGGAAGGACCAATTGCATTAGCATGAATTAAAATTAAAATATGGGCAGAATGTGAGGGAAAAAAATCATTGTGTTTATTCAACTCCTCCCCAGCAACACTACATAAAATCAAATATGTAATTTCTACATCCAACAGCATATATGCCCCCCAAAATATTAAATATTTTATTGATAATTTACCTTAATGATACTGGATTCTGCTAACTTTTTTTCTTTGGTAGAAAGAATTTACTTTGTTCACCCGGTTCCAGATTGACACTATGGAAACCCTAATCCCATGCTCTATAAACCATGTACACCACACATCTGAGTCACAACTAAAATGTTGGTTTGGAAAACAGAGAACACAAAGCAAATTATTTCCTGCACATGGCACATGATGGGTTTCCTGCACCATTTGACTTTATCAGGGTGTGCTAATTACTGAAAAGGAGATAATTGCATAAATTATGTTGTTTAAAGTGCATGGACATCCCTTATCACTGCACAACACTTCACAGCTACATAGGGAAAGGCTATTTTGTAACACAGATCAATGAAAAAGTGCTTCAAACAGAGAAGGTAGCATCAGAGAGCTTACACAGCAGACCCCCCTTCTCTACTCTCAAGCTTTCCAAAACCATATCAGTGTCTTTAGTTGCTGGTTTATACTACACTAAAACCAGACAGAATGCAAACCAAAAATTAATGCATCCTTAGGAAGCGTGAACTCTCAATTAGAGTGTGACCTTGTCTATTACTCTGCTGTTTCATAGCATTTAGGGTGATGACCTGTGATCCTACTCGGTCACTTTCAGGTAGGTGAAAATGTTTTCTACTTGTGCAGCTGGCTGACTGCAATTCAACTCTGCCTTACAAACAATACAGCCACAGTTCACACCTCCATCCCATGATTTCATCAGAAAGGTCCATTCAGAGCAACAAACAAAGCCCTCTAAAGCTCTACCCTCAGAGATTTCCCATCATTTCTTGTCAAAACTAGGTTTCATAGCTTGAGTCCTCTGGTAACTGCAGCAACACAATTTCTGCATTAGAGTTCAGCTGCCTGCAGCCAGAAAAAGACACAGAATGAAGGAATTTACCTCAACTGTCAAAAGATTGTCTAGACATGACCTCGATACCGTTCCTGATTGTTAACTTATGCCTATGAACAGTACTCATCACAACTTGTCCATAGAAGGCTAAGAGGGAAATCCAATATGCCACTTTTTGAATGAATGTAGTGGGTTTTATAAATTATTTTCATACTTCCTCCAGCTAATTCAGTCCTCAACTGAATTCCTATATTCCTATATTTTATCTTATAGCCTTAGGGGGGGCTTTATGCAATCCCTTTTTCACGTAGTACTATGTGAAAAGGATGTATTTTTTGCATCTGCTAACACACTTCTTCATCAACTGCATTATTTTCAATACATCTTAAGAAAATGCTAACTAGAGTAATTCTCTGAAAATTTCCAGTACAATTTCACATTTGCTGTATAAAGCTCACTTAGAAGTCCATCGGTCTGTCTGGTATAATTGTAGCTCACAGAGTGGAGGCAAGTTGAGTGAAAGTCTAAGCTATTTCAGGAGCTGGTACAGTGAAAGCTATGAACTGCAAAAATTATGTTAGCCCAAGAACTAGACTGGAGCCTTCTAGCAGATATTTCATTTAATTGCATTTCAAAACAAACAAATTAATAATCTCCCACTTCATGTTTGTTTCTTGGCCCATTAGAACTCTAGTCACTGCACCCAAATCAAAGAAGGCAGAGGCTGGGACTGGGAAAATGAAGAACTTGCCATGGTAGGAGGAGAACAGGTTTGAGACCATCTAAGGAACCTGAATATGCACAAGTCCATGGGACTTGATGAGAGGAATCCACAGGCCCTGAGGGAACAGGTGGATGAAGTGAGCCAATGGCAGTGTGGTACTTAATTGCAGCTGGGACTAAACCACGACCCATCTCTCTGTATGTCTTTGCAGGACAGTTTGATTCTGTTCAAACCCACAGCAGTCACACAGTCAGTTACAAAGACCTCCACAAGATAATTCAGCCTTATTCTCATAAGAACAAAAAACTATGATTTTAACAGCATGAACTGCCTGGAGATACCCACATTTCTCCCCTGATTGTAGAGGGAGAGAGCTTGACCAGATACCTAATTTTACAGAACTTAAATCAGGCATGGTTAACACTCTGATGACACTGAGGTGGGAATGATGAGCTTTAAATGTGCAGTATCTGTTCTTCCACAAATGAAGACTACAATGGCTAAATGAAATTAAATCATAGAACACTTTCATATACAAGGTATTAAAAATCGCTATAAATGTATTTTATCTTTGCTTTCATGTATTTTCCCAGTCACCAAATGCTAAGTGGTAGCATGGGACTTCTTATGCTTTAAAGTCCATGCTCAGTTCCAGTATACAAAGTCAGCATTTTAATTTCCATTTTCAGCACATTTTAAAGTTGTGAACTGGCTGAAGAAAACTCACACCATAATGATCTGAAGTCTGGTAACATCAAGAACAAGTGAGACTTCTGCTCAGCTCAGAAAAGGGAGTCAGAATTCTAAATATTGTATTCCACCCCAGTGCAATTGTGCTGAAACAGCCAAACAGGGAGATATGTTCCTTCATCATCTCGAATGACTTGTGGGAGACCAATTTAGTCTTAGTGCCCTAATCAAAGATCCAGCACCTAGAATTTCCTATTATAACAGACAAAAGCTCTTAAAACATGAAGACTTTCCTCTTACCTTCCACAGGTGACTGCAAAACCTCCCAGACCAGTCTGAAGCCATTGGCAAAAGCATGCAACCCCATTGCTTCCATAATTTTTGTGCTACATATGCATGCATGTATATTCAAATGTATTAATATATCTCCCTCTGGCATCATCTAAAGGCCCTAGAAATCCTTTCTGCTCTGCTGTTTTTGTTGTTTGTATGCTAATAAACAGAAATATAGAAAAATAGAAGCAAATATCTGCATAAAAATAGTATATTTATGTTGACTCAAAGGCACTTTCTGTATCAGATGGATTTCAATATGATATTAGTTTAGAATGGACAGTGCTAAAGCAAGGTTTGTATCTCAAAGAACTTGTGAAATTCAGTAGAATATAGATTTTTCTTAGGATTAACATGAGGATTCTTGTGAACACTGTTGTGTCATTTAGGTTGGAAAGTTAACAGCTGTTTATTTTTCCACACAACTGGCACAATCATACTGTCACTGAACCCCTGTGCTTGGGCAGGCTTTGATATTGTAGCTGATTAAGGTGGTAAAGATCCTCCATGGGGCTCTCATCCATCTCATCCTTCTAGCTTTTATTCCAGAAACTGAGATGAGTAAAGATTTTTGTTTTTATTCTTTTGGACTTAAAGTCACCAGTAGATTGTATATCTGAGATACACAATCCGAAGAAACTTTGTGCTTGTTGGCAGTTCCACCTCAAGAAACAAAAAATAATTTCTGGCTTTGCAGTAGATTAAAAATACATTACCAATTTCAGACATAGCACACCTTGGGCACAAAATTCCAGTGACAATTTCAAGAGAAATACAATATGTACTTAATCATTGAGGCAGCCTTGATGAGTTCCACCGATTTTTGGTTAAGCAAAACAGGCACACAAACACAAAAAACATTGTTCTTCCAATCAGTGGCCTCTACCTGAAATCAGTGTTTCTGTATTACACTGGATGTAAAAGGCCCTTATCAAGAGAAAATTCTTGTTTTATGAAAGACCCACTGTGCTTGTGCTTCCCATTGTACTTTACAATTCTTGCCATTTAAATCACAGGCACTTTGGAGACACAGAAGGGCTGTTACTGTGGTTTTTTCTCATAATCACTGTTCCTGTTGCTTCTAATGTAACATCCATTGTAAATACACTCAGTGGGTCGATTTCGCTCTCACTTATAAAGTCAACTTAACCTTCCCAGGTTCCAGGAAAAGCATTTTGTTTTTTAGTAATGATGCAGGAACATTTCCTAAGACAGCTTCAAGAAGAGGGGTTTTTAAAATTTATTTAATTAACATTCTACACAGTATAAATGTAATTATCAATGACAGCCTGCCCAATCCCTATGTTTTATATTAAGGAATATGCAAGGAATCTTGTGCATTAAGGATGAAGAGTTTAAAACTCTTATTAGAGTTATCTTGTTAGTCCCAGAATCCATTGAGATGTGTGAATACCTACAGAATTTCCTTTTTCATTTGCATGGAAAACACTAAGAAAGCTTAATTTACAGGAGTCATGTGAGTCAATGACCTCATAAGGTTTCCATGTCCATCAGGATATTTTCTTTTCTGTCTGTACTATTCAGGAACAATAAATATCCCACTTCTGTATGTCACAAATGCACCAAAGGTGATCTTCACCATCATGAAAATCAGTTTCCTATAACCTGAGAACCTGTAAAACACACTTCAAATAGTTGCAGAATCTCACCTGCACTACAAAAATAGTTTGGGTTTTTTTTTGCCACATACCTTCTTTTTGTTGGTGGAACAAATGTAGAAATTGTCAATAACAGTGGCAATCCCAGGCTGCAGATTCAACTTTGTGTATAGTGTCCCAAAATCTGAAGACCTGAAAGAAATCAGACATCTGTAAGTGCTCTCTTCTAAAGGCTTCAGCATTGAAACTCTGCAAAGAAAACCCCCTCTGTGCACCAACTGTCCATTTCCAATTCTTCTCTGCCATCCTTTTATTCTTCTCAGTACTTATTAGCTACTAAAAGAAACTCACTAGTATTAAGAAAACTAGGTTCTAGGTTTGAAAAAACTGTGTAGTTCTGTCTGTACTTTGAAATTCTCTGCAGTGCTAGTTTAATTTTTTTTGTGCAGTGACAGAAGACTGACATGCACATCTTTCCATCACCACCCATAAGGTGGAAAAAAAGAGCTATGAAGAGCACAGGCTCATTGGCAAATACTAACAGCACCTCCTCAGCTATGCAGAAAAAGAAGAGTTGACTTCAGAGTTTGCTGTTGCATAAGTGAAGAATTTGGCCCGAGATCTGGAAGACTCACATTAGACCTCTAGCAGAATTAGTACTGAATAAAGGTATCCCACCCACTCCTCCAGCTCTTTTTCAGAGGATTACTAAATTTTGAATAAAAAAAAAAGGTCAGTATGTGGCCATCAGTATGCCACACACACATCTCCATGAGTATTTCAAATGTGGGCACTCTGCAGAATTTGTTCCATATTTCTGAAAAGCCAGCACTGAAACATGACATCCAGTTGCATTGCCAATGCCAATTATAAAAAGAACAGACAAATAAAACATTAGTATAAGGAAAAGTTAGAGAAATTCAAAGCAAGTCACATCCAAATTTAAATCACTTTGGATGAAGCCTTGCTTGCTCTGTTTAGGATCAAATTGTACCATATGCCCTCTCCATGTTTACAGTTACTCATTTTGCATTTGGAAAGGGACTCAAACACATCTAAGGCACATGACCCTCCTTCACCAAGAAGCACTGCCTAGGGCAGAGAGTTGGTGTGAAGACTTCCCTCTCTATGCCCTTTTCTCTCCCTGGAATAACAAAAATCTCTCATGTCCAAGAGAACCAAGACAAGGCTGTCCCTCCCAGTGTGCCACTGCACTGCCTGTGCAGGGATTTCTGCCCCATAGCCCCTTTCTACCCTGCTCATTGTTCCCAGCAGGCTCTGCTGCCTCATGCTCCTCACCCAGGGCACTGCTGAAGTTTGTAGGAGCATGACTGAGTACAATGAGAGAACAGTGAAAACCCAAACCCCTCACTGAGTGGGCACATATTGAGAAGTAGCCACAGCCTGAGGTCTCCTCCAAGCCTGTGCAGTGGGTTATTCCCTGAAGGGCTGGTGCCCACAGAGGGCTGCCATGAGCATCCCACCTAAGTCCCAGTGCCACCCAGAATGTCACTGAAGTCCGAGGGCATGTTTGTGCAGCCAGAGGCACCTCCTGCTTTCATCAATCCAGCTTTCCACAAGATACAGGAACTTTCAGCTGCTGTCATGGAGCAGCTTTCTGTGTCTTTGGCATCACCAAGCACAGTGGGCTTGTGATATGCATGGAACTCGTCCTAAGGAATACCAAGAAATGTTCATGTTCACCTTGTTTTTCTACCTTCTCCACCAGTTAAAAACCCAGCTGGTGATGAGACTATGACACTCAGGCCACCCTCACAGCCTAAAGGTGAGAGTTTAACCATTTTATAGCATTATCTGAATAGATTTTATCCGGGTTTTTCCCCACTACAGTGTTGCTTTCTCTGCAGGTATACAGCAATACATTAGAGAATTAACTAAATCAAAGCAATTCAATTTTGATAAATAAATATGTAGATACCAAATACATACAACTGCAGTGTAAAACTGAGCATTCAGCACAGAACTAATTAAAATTCTAAGGGGAATAGAATGGACAGTGCTAAACCTAATTTGCCAGTGGTATTTGACAGAAAGAAATTAAAGAAAAGACTTAAAATACCAACTTCAGACAGATGTACTGAAACCATGCAGAACAAGTATGCATGATGGAAATATAACCTAGTCTATTCTCTTTGAAGGAAGAATATCAGGTCGGTGGCTAGCCCAGTAATAACATCCTGAAATAATTCTCTGAACCTTAAAGATTATTCAATTTCCTTTGAAGAGGCAGTTCCAGGATTAATACAATGGGACCACTGGAGAGTGACACCATGTGAGGGACACCATGGCAACTGTGTCAATATGAGAAAAGAGTACAGGCAGGAAGCCCAAAAAAGATAAGTAAGTTCCAAGATAGAAAGTTCCAGTCCAAAACTTTCCCTTCTAATTCTCGTTACTTATAGAAAGTACTGCAAAGAAGGAACAAGGTTTTAACAAGAAGAGAGCACTAAGATAACTATGGGATTTTCAGAAAAAATGTAATAAAACTATACAGTCAAAAATATCTTCTTTTTTTTTTTTTTTTTTTCAGGTAAAAATTAGTAATCTCAAGGGAAAAAAATATCCAGTTCCAGCCTGAGAAAATAAGCAACTGAATCTTCCAAAAAGTATACCATGCCTAAGCAGGAAGACCATGACTGGAAGAAGATCTGTGGATCTATGGAGAAATGTATTCTGACTTCCAAATCTTTTTTACTATAGTCCAGGCTTGAGAGAGCCCAGGAATGTCAGCTATTCTTTGAGACATTCACACACAAGAGGACATTGCTCAAGGACACCATTCAAAGGAGACACTGTGCAAAATAATTGGTTTTCCAAATCTATTATAATCCAGAGAAAACAGACCACCTTGACTTTTTCACCTAAGATATAACTTCCAAGTTTTGACTCTGCATATATAAAGAACTAACATTTTGCAGCATGCAGCTAGAACAGAATATCCTTTAATTGCACCACTGAGTTACAGACAGGGTGAGGAGGATGAATTCTATGATCTCAGTGCATGCCTATTTCAGTATGTATTTCAAAATGTACTTTGTACAAAATTAAGGGGAGGAGTCCTTTACAGTTCTCCAGTCTTAGTGAGATTTTTTTTCCTGTTAGGAATCAAACTCATGCTGTGTCAAGAGTGTTAAGGAGATGGAAAAACCTCACATGAGTAATCTGTTTTTATCAAGATAAACATATTCACTTTCCTCCCTAAAAATCATGAAAAGATATTTCACTTCATAATGCAAAAAGGATACACATGTACCTGATGAGAAGAGTAAAACTTCCTCCTATACCATGGTTTATTTGAAGTGGCAGCACAACAGCAGAACTCCATAAACCAGAGCAAGAAGCATACAGACTGCCTTTGTAAAGGGTCTGAGCTGCAGTTCTAAGTGATCTGGACACAGTTAATTAGAACTTTGGCTTTATGTGAGACGTTGCAGGAGAAACAGCAAGCTACATACAGGCTGCTTCCTGCTGCTGTGTATTCACCTGTGCACTACAGGCTACAGATTACAAGGATGTTTCTTCACAGAGCAAAACAGTGGAGAATTCACAGGAAACACATCTTCCAGTACTCAGGTGATAGAACCATTGGATGGTGAGACAACAATGATTACTCACATACTGATGCAGACATCATACAAACTGAGCCTGACAGCTTGTGGCTGAGTAGGAGCTTCTTTGGAAGTAATGTACATATTTCTGCTGAAATATGTGCTAGTCTTCTTTTTTTTTTTTTTTTTCTTTATGGAAAAAAATCAGTTCTTGCTGCAAGAACAGCATGTTCAGATAAGAGTCCTCAAAATCATACAATGATATTACAGCACAGACATAATTAGGTCTTTTTAACTTAATATTGTGAGCTCAAAAAACAGTTGGGAAAACTTCCAAGTGGTAGAGAAATGTACCCTGATGAAATAAAACTCCCAAAGCCCCATAGCTCTATGTAAATTTGGGTCTCATCCTCAAAAATGTAACTTTTTTAGATTTGACCTAAAATAAATCTATGTCTAATATAATTTGGAAATGTATCTAAACACTGGATCTGGATATCTTCCAACAGAAATATGGAGAAAGAAGAAGAAATTTAGCATATACCATAAGAGACATCAACCAAATATTTGCCTTTCTGAACTTAACTATCATTATACAGCTCTCCCCTGGTGACTCACACCTATGATTCAACATTGCTCATTGTTAGTTGTTTTTCCAGGTTATAATTACAAGTAGGTATTTTAAAAAATATGAGAAAAATTAAAATCAATATAGTAAGATGCTAATGAAGATTCTTAGAGATGCAAATTGCATTCACAAATCAAATTTAATACTCAAAGAACCCTTCCTTTTTTTTTTTTTTTTTTTTTTTTTTAATGAAGAGACAGTAGAAAGAGAATGGTTGGAACACTTAATACACATGTTCATCAGATTTCTTCCACTTTTTGTTCTTGAAGACTTATACAAGATTCATTCTAGTCAAATGAATCATATTGTATAAGTTCCATTAACTTAAAATCCTGGAAGACAACAATGAAGAGATTTCAGATGACTCATGGGTTACTTAAGTGATGAAACAAAAAAAAAAATTCTTTGAAAGAAAAGAATACAGAAGATCTGCTGGCTTAGATAACTAGTAAATTGTTGAAAAAATATTCAGTTGAGTTGCACATTAGAGAATCAAGGAAAAGTGGATCTGTACACAAAACTCACTCGACTGCTTGCCACTTATTTTTCTCCAGATTCTATTGCAAATGTTGTCTTCCCACCTTTCCCTCCTTTCAGTCAGCAGAACAGTCCAAGATTTACAGCATGAACTTTAAAATGCAGGAGAAATTACATTAGGTCCTTGGTCTGTGACAGACTTACATATAACAGTAGGATTTCCTTTGTGCTCTGGTCCCTCACCTGAATAATAGAGACAGCACAGTTGACTATACCTCAGCTGTCTGTAAGGAAAATAGATAGCTACAGCAGAGTAATGAAGAACTGGCTGATGGAGTATCTAAAACAGATACATCAGAGCTCCCAACAACAAATACCAGGACAAACCTACTGAAAGGGAAGAAACCAGAGGAATATCATTAAAGAAGTAGAAAACTAACTCATCTTCTTCACTTAAACAGCACAGAGGCCTTCGAGTGGTTTTACATGTCCAATGTGGAAATTGCAGAGGCTTTGGTTAGCCTCATAAAATCCTCTCTAACAGAACCAAAAACCTCCAAAACCCCAAAGTCTTTCTTCAGAGTACAAACACATTGTAACATTGGATTCCAACACTCAACTCATATTGAGGAATTCATGCAGATGAAAGCTTCTTCAAAGGCTGTAGATTAGGACTCCTAGCAATCCAATTAGCACCCAGCAATCCAATTAACAGATTACTAATCAGCTATCAGCTTTGCTGGATACTTTTTGGAAATACGTCTCTCTCTACTTTCCAGGAAATTGAGCCTGTTGGAAATTACATGTTTTTCCTCCCAAAACCAAAAATACAGAAATGCATCTTCCTTAATCCAGTTTTACACTAAAGAATCAATGGTGTAGCAAGAGGTAACATATAAATATTTTAGCAACTCAAATTTAGGCAATAGTTGGCTTGCCTTCTTTTCCCAAAACCACTAGAGATGAACATGTCCCATTTTCACTTGTCAATTATTGAAATCATATAATGATCACATATCTGATAACATAGATATTTTTAAGAGCTGTTGCTAATCCCAACTGCCTTTTTAGTTGAACTGACCTATTCTGTAATGCTCTGCTGTGTACAGGACATGGTGCTACTTTGCATTTCTACCATTAGAGAGACTCCTTCCAAAAATATAGGTATTAATGTCCATATACATTTGATTACAAATTGCTGACCTAAAAAATTCCACAGGGAAAAAAAACAATAACCCAAAAGACTGCATTTGCATCAAGTGAAGACTCAAGGAGGATCATAAACATCACATATTCTACAACTGGGCTTTAACTCAAAGCATTAAACATACCAAATCAACTGGCCACAGTGGAGGGAAAACCAGTTCTCTGTAGCCAACCATAAGAGCCAGGATTACCATGGCAGGTGACTTTAGGGAGTGGAATCTCTCCTCAGGAGCTCTGGCTGCTAATGCCACAGTGATGAATAGGACATGACCTTACTTTGCAGTTTGCGCAGCCGCTGCTCCGACACCACACGGGACCGAACCCGACCGGCCCCAGACTGGCACACCAGGCTCCAACCTCCTACCCTGCTGCAATTACCTTTGAAGAAAGTGGTTTGAAGTCCATGTTTTTCAGGAACTATCCTGTCTCGGAGCTGTCTGGACTCAACACTTCACACAAGGACAGCGACCATTCACATTTTCTCCTGAGAGAACATGGACATTGATAGACAGAGCCCTTTGTAGAGATGGGGGTGTTACTCGATGGAGATACCTGCATTACACAATATGTACTCACACATCATTTTTTTCCCTTACTAATATAGTCTGTCATGCATTTATCAGGCACTGGTTTTGGTCAATTGCTTCATCTGCACAATGCACACATGCACAAGCTCAAACACCAATAGTTAGCAGCATTGTGTCTTTAGTATCCACTATATACCTTTCTGTGTTGTACTTAAGCATTCCTACTCTGCATATCTCACCGTATACCATCACAGTTATCTTTTGCAGCCCTTCATTAGTCCTTCAATATACCACAAACATCCTGCTCATTAGCCTATAATCACTCTGCTTATCAGTTACATTTTCAAGCTCCTCATTACTTTGCTGCACAGCTCCAACAATTAGCTTTTATATTCTACAGGCTGACAAAACATCACATTAGCTTCTATTAGCTGCAGCCATCTCCTTCCCTCTCAGAAAGTGTTAGTTTAGGTCAGACACCTATTCTGAAACTACTGCCTGGGTGCATTAATTCCATCACCAGCACGCAGCACTTGCTGACAGAACGTCTTGGAAGGTACAGCCTGTAGCCAGGCTTGCAGTACACAGATACTCGTGATGAATCCACTCAGCCATGAAACAAGCAGTGTCACAGTGACAAAGCAGACAAGACACCACCAGCAAGACAGGGTTATATCTTACTTTTGCAAAAAGCAAAAGCTCTGGGTTATTTCTCCCTTAGCTTTGCAGCCATGGAAGAGCTGGGGCATGCGCTGGATCACGCTGCCCTCAAGGGACACAGGGGTACATTAAGGGCAAATCAAAAATTCCCCCAGTCATTTGTTCCTGTTAAAAACAAACCTATTGAAATAATTCACAGTCAAATTAGTGGTTTTGAAGTCTTGCTTTTGGATAATTTCAGTAATGCTGTTTACAGCCCCTTCCCACAACCAGTTCCAGTGACTTACATGAGGGAGTAGAAAACAAGAATGAAATTGTGGGAAATAGGGAAAGATCAATCTCTACCACACTTTCTTCACTGAATTCAATGTATTGTGTAACAACAGTAAGTATGCAAGCATTTATCCCCAGAAACAGCCCTGTGAAGATTCAGTTTCAGCAGCTGTAAGTCCAGCACTAAGCAAGGAATGGAGTGTATCATGGACCATTTGGGAGGTTTGCTACTGAGAGACTTAACTATTTAATTAACTATTAATTACTATCTACAAAACAAATTAATACTTCCCATGTAATACTAACTTCCTTTCACCTATTTAGACAACCATCTTTGGAAAAAAAGGTTAGGTTTAGTTTTGGTGGGGTATTTTTTGTTTAGGTTTTTTCTTTAGTTTAGAAAAAGAAGTCTTTGTTGCTAAAATGCAGTTTTCCAAAATTATGCTTACTAACTATACTGCCAGAAGTGGAAACATACATATATCACTTCCAGTATGATTTCTCTTTTATGAGTGTTGTGAGGGGAAATGAGTAATTACAAAGGAATTATTTCTTATCTCACATACTTGTGTTCTTTGGGGAAAGGAGAAGGTTCAAGAATATTTTCCTGAGGTTTGCAAGGAACATTAAAATTTTCCACCATGGAAAAATGCTAGGCATTTCCCACAGCCCAGGCTTTTTATTTAAACCACTAAACACAGCTGAAATATTTCTGAAACAACTTTATTTTCAGTCAGACAGCATATTGGAAGGCAAGAAACATGTTGGGATATATGAGAGAATTTGGCCTTGTGCTTTTTTGACCAGAACAGCAAATTTTCTTGTAATTACTGGATATAACTGGTTGGAATAGAAACATTTACAAAATTTAAAAGGAACTGATAATAATGTAATAAATTGCATATGCACATTCACATGCAATTATCTATTCCTCTAGCAATGGGCTCTGCCAACTATAAGAGTCTTTTACTCACTCCTCAGTAAGTAGAACTCTTCTTTAACTCCAATTGTAGCAGTTTTAGCTTTTGCTGCTGAAGTGCTGACCTCCATTTTATGATTGCTGTGGGGGAGAGAGAAAATGAACTATATGGCCAGGTGCAGCACTTTAGAAAAAGGTAAATGAAGTCAATGTTTTGTCAGTAATTTGACTGTAGTATTCTGCACCTCAAGCCAAATGATCGGTAAAACTAAGGGAATAACTGGACATTTTTAAAAATAATAAAAATTCTGAACAAGAAGTAAATACAGAAAAACAGATTCTGGAAATGTTTTAGAGACTGACTGTTGCCTGTTGTGAGTTTTCTGGCACGCTTCTCTGAAACTGCAAGTGCACATCCAGGATGGAGGCTGGGCAGTGCTCAGATGCAGCTCAAGTTCATCCAAGGTGTCAGTTCCCATGTCCCCAGTGTCAAATGAGTGATTATTTCAAGTTATTACAATTGCACTAGAACAAAACCTTTACAAGGAATTTTAAAGCATTGAATTCCTCTCCTTCAAAACCAGTCAAAACAATCATCTGCCTCACCCCTGTCTGCCCATAAACAAGATTGCCAGGATGTGTCTGAATCATGAAAACACTCAGATGGGTAAACACAATCAGATTTTCCTAACAGCATTTAAAATCACTGTGTGTCTGTGCTGCCTGGGCTGCAGAACACAGTGGGAAGCCTGCAGGTAGGAATGAGAGGAGGCACATCTCAGTGTGCTGCAGCAACCAGGGACACCAGGGGATTCAGACTCACAACCAACCACTTCAGCAAGATTTGTTTTTTTATTTGCTAATGACCCCAACCATAAACTCCTAACAGCCTTCTACAGTTGCTTAAGGGGTTTTATTTACTTATTTATTTATTTGTTTGTTTGTTTTGTTTAGAGCTTTCAGCAGCCCAATTTCCCTTACAGTCACTCTCCTGTAACTGCAGTGACACCTGTGGGGGCTGAGCCCATCAGCTGTAGCTTGGCCTGCTGTTGAACTTGGCAAGCCAGCAGCACATAAAGCCCCAGCAGATGTTTCTGCTTTAATAGCAGCTCTTTCAAACCCTTGGCCAGACATAAATCCAAAATAGATCCAGAAAAAAGACAAACAGTGCCACCATCATGGCTCTTAAAATTAGGAGGCAGAACTAGCCTTTTCTGCAGGACTCTGAGAGACCATTAGCAGCAGAAGGTGTCAGGAAGTGTTCCCATAAATTATGCTGACAGGTTAAGAGGGCCAGCCACAGCAAATGCAGCACATTTTGCACTGTGTCAGGGCTTGCTAGGAAACAGAATCCTAAGACAAATACACGCATTTACACAGGAGTTTCCAAACTAAGATCACACTTCATAGCAACAAGTACAGGAAACAGCCAATTTAATGGCCATTAACACCTCCACATGGAGCTATGGTGCCTCCACCCCATGTTAATGAACATTCCAAAAATAAAACAGCAATGCAATGATCCTTGGTAGAAGGGATCTTCTGAATACATGCCTTGCTGAATATATTTTCTTAAAAGAAAGCTGCACTAAAGTGTATTCACAGCTGTCACTGTGCTTTATGGGAGAGGAGGTTGATATATACCAGGGTGACATGCTAATACATCTGTTCACTTGGTGATGACTAACTGCCCCTAACAGAAGCCTGGTCTAATATAAATTATTTGGATGTAATTTCAAATGCAACTTAAAACAACCCCCACAGAATAATTCTCAGCATTCAAAATAACTCAAAGCACTGAAGGAGCTGAAAACTTCAATCACATTCTTGTCTGACATTAATGGAGAAGAGAAAAAAGTGACACAGTGTCTAAAAGGAGTTCTTTTGTAGGAATGAAGGTTGTTACCTGCTCTCCTGCTTCCCCTACCATCTACTACTCAAGCTCAGATGGAGTTGCCAGTCGTGGATGCAGCTCTGGGGCTGTTGGGGTGTCTGTGCTCTCTCACTGAGGCTGGGACAGCAGGAGATGGGCTCCTTCCTTGCACGAGCCTTGTGGTGGTTGAAGGTCACCAAGAGAACAGCTGCAAATGGAGGCCAGCAAATTTCACAGTGTCCAAGAAGATGGGAAAGAGATCCATGGGATGATGGCAGTAAGTTTATAGATGATACAAAACTGTGAGGAGTGGCTGATATATCAGTAATATATCTTGTGGAGATACAGTCAAACAGGAATCTCATAAAGCTCAACAAAGAGAGGTAGAATGTACTACACTGAGAAGAAATAACTCCATGCACCAGTACATACTAGAGGCCAACAGGCTGAAAGGCAGCATGGCAGAAAAGTCAAGGAGGTCCTGGTGGGCATGAAATCAAGCCTAAGCCAACAAAGTGCCATTGCAGCAAAGGCAGCTGACAGTGTCTCAAGCTGAAGCAGGAAAAACAGTTCCAGCAGGGCCAGGGAGGTGAATCCTTCCCACTCTGCTGAGATACAGCTGCAGTAATGTGGGCCCTCAGAATGAGGCACATAGTGGAGTACACCCAGCAAAGAGCCACAAAGGTGATTAGAGACTGAAGCACCCATCACAAAGGGCAAGGCTGAGAGAGCTGGGGCTGGTTGGCCTGGAGAAGGCTCAGAGGAGACTTTATCAATGCATATAAATAACTGATGTGAGTGTGTAGAAATGGAGCCAGACTCTTCTTGGCAGTACTCAGTGACAAGCCAAGAGGCAATGGACACAAACTGAAATACATTAAACCCCATTTAAACTTAAGATTTTTTTTTTTTTTTTTTTTTTTTTTTGCCATGAGGGTGGCTGAAGAGTGGAACAGGCTGCCCAGGGAACTTGTGGTATCTCCTTCCTTGGAGATACTCAAAAGTCAACTGGACAAGATCTAGATGACCGTGCTATGATCAAGGAGGCTGGATTCAGTGACATCAAAGAGCTCCCTTCCAACATCATTTAACTTGTGATTCGGCAGTTAAAAAAGTTAAATTATATAACTTGACTTTGTTGAAGATACTGTGCATCAAAAGTAATTTTCTGTAGGCAACTAACACAGTCAACGCATCACCAAATAATAGAAGGAACTTACTGCATATTTTCTAGGGAATCGCCAACTTCACGAACTAAAACCAAAAACTTTGTTATTTTGCTTTAAGTTCAGCAGAACTGAACTCTGCTTGGAGTGCACTTGTTCCAAAGAAGTTCCTAACTGGCAGCACTGTTGGTTAAGCCAACAAAAGAAACCTTCACATTTACTGATAAGAAAAGTGCTCACAACACAGAGCCTGCACAAACTTTGGATGTGAAGTCTGAAATTATAGTTTATCCAAATTCTACATTTGAAGTCTGAAAAGTGGCACAAAAGCATTTTATCTAAATGTAATTTTGCAGTCATATATCTCAGTCTTGTTCAACTACCCAAAGTAGCCAAGCTTAAATGAAAAGAAAAAAAAAGTATTGGTCCAAGGAAAGTTTATTTTTCCTTTTCTGCTGTTGTTAGTTCCACACTAAATCCCCACTTTGGGGAATTTAACCTATGAAAGCTTTGGCTTTTGATACGTGTGGTCATGTGACACAACCACTCTACAAATAAATACACAGGTCCTAAATTCTAGCCACTAGTTCCACCAGACATGTTTTATTAAATACCTTTTACACATGACTTGGAAACCAGCTTTATCTCACACCAGTAAATTAAAACACAACATGCCAGCATTTGGGAAGAGACCAAGACACATTTGCTGTTCTTATTTCCAAATCAGACTCACCCCAGGGCAGTTTTTTCAAAGAAATCCAGATTCCAGCTATCACTGGGGAAAACAACAGTAAGGTGGTCAGAAGGAGTCACTCAATGCCTGCTGTCCTACAATTGTGGAAAATCCCATGGAAAACCACACAGTGCCATCTGCTCTCCTTCTCATAAAATCACAGAATCGTTTAGGTTGGAAAAGACCTCTAAGGATTATCAACCAATGAACCATTAACCCAGCACTGCCAAATTCACCACACAAGATACATTTACATATATAAATATGAATAAATTTAAATGTAATATAAATATGAGAAAATTTATATGTAAATGTATCTTGTGTGCAGACTGGATCAGACTGGATCTCCAGGTATGAATTGTTTTCTTTTTACTGAGACCAACTCTCACTATAATCATGAGATAATAATTAAATGAAAAACTTTCACTATATATTTTAAAGACTCATATATAATTCCTTGACTGTTGAATGCACCTGAAGTGCTTTATGACACAGGCATTTTATATTTTCTCTGATTTTTACTATCCTTGCTAATAACAATGAGATACTCAAGTCACAATTGTGTTGTTTCTATATATTTACTTAGTAAATATACTTAGGTAAAGGGAATTCCTTCTTGCAGAGCCATCTGTCTAACTTTAGGTTGTGTCCTAATATTGAAGTGGGAGACTGGCTGTATTTAAAATTACCATTTGTTAACCTATCTCTGCATCTCACCCTGTAGAAAAAGTGCTACATAAAATTTAGGGAAATGAAAGATACTGGCACCACAAGATAAAAAATACCAAAATCTTTCAGCATATTGAAAGACAAAAATGACCTAACATCTGAGCATGTATTTGTCAAAGGCATTGTCAGTGAATGAAATAATTGAAATTTTTTTTTAATGTCTGTAAATTACCACCCTTGAATTATTAACAGTAAAACATGATAATTTTTAAATTAAATTTAACTATCTTGCTTATTTTAGTTTGTTAAATGTGTTCAGTACCCATTTAAGCTTGGCTACTTAAAAAGTTCAGACTACTTTAACATAATAGATTTTTTTCTATTTCTAATTTTCAGAAGTAATAAACTGTAGAAAAGGTTCTCCTACAGGAGACAACCATATTTCCAGGTCGTATGTAATGGTTGTTCATCATTAGCTACTATTCCAAGGATACCAAAATGGACATCATGCACATATATTTTCCAAGATACACTTTTGTCATGTTCTGATCTCTTTCCTTTATTAAGAGTTTGCTAGTAAAACTGATTGATAGGCAGTCGTATTGTACGAGGAGGATGCGTCATTCAACTCTTTGACCTTGTCTTCACACTAACAGTCAAGTGTCTTTGAAATGTGTTTACTTCAGAATTTAGAAGAGCTTTAAAGACAGGATGTCAGCACATCTCAAGTTTGAAAAGATCTAATAATAGTGAATGAGTTTGGACAGTAGGGTCATCTGTAATGTACTTTAAGAAAGAGAGACAAATTTCATTCTTCCACTTTATAGTTAAAGACAAGTAAAATCATTCTTAAACTATGCTGTGATTTTTTTATTGGTTTGGTTGTTTTGGTTTTTTTTTTTTTTTTTTTTGACTGAGGAACATTCACCTTAAGGTGAAGACAGATGCAAAACACTTTCCAGAAACAGTTACAGAATCTAAAAAGCTCTTTTTGACCTCTTATTGAGCAAGTTCTGGGCAAGTTTGAGAAGCAGCCTCAAAGCTGGTTTGCTGTTTCATCATGATGTACAATGTGTAGAACTGAATTTTTCCCTCTGTCACTAACATGGATCCAGCATTCCTGCACTTCAGAGTCACAAAAATGAGACAGCTAGACTTAAGGAGTATGATGGAGGATGGAAATATTTTCCAGTGGTAATATTTTCCTTCATTAACTTACATTAAAAAATTGCATATGGCAGTAATTTTCTTTTGTGTTTCCTAAATATTTGCATTGTTGCATAACTGTCTCAGAAGGAGAATTGTTCTTCTGTTCCAATTTAGAACAGAGTGCTAATGATGCCAAGGTTGTGGCTTTGACCCCCATATGGGCCATTCACTTAAGACTTGAACTCAATGATCCTTTTGGCCCCCTTCCAAGTCAGAATATTCTGGGTGTGAATATAGTTGCACTCTCTTTATTTGCCTGCTTGGAAATCCATCTCTTCTACTGCATGAGATTAGTAAGAATAATACAAAATATGATAATCAGATGACCCATAAAATCCCATAAAAATTGTCCTCCATATAAGTACTGTGTCTTCAGGAACTGATTAATCTAGCATAACAAGGAACAGTCACATCCCTATTTGTATTGGCCATGTATGGGCTATCAGCAGCTAGGTGTCGATTGCATTCTGATAAGTGCTTAAAGTTGAATTTTTATTTTTTTTTTGGTCATAGTTTTTGGATCTGTCTCAGATTCTTCTAATATTTTGCATATTTTACATAAATAAATATGCATCCAATACAACTGAGCTTCAGATGCTTCGTATTCCCTCAAATATTACAAAAGGTCAGAGAAACTTCTGGATTTGCCTCAATAAAGCATAAAATTGAACAAACTTGATACTTGTAGCTTCTAAGACACAAAAGGATGTAAATGTGAAGGATATTACCATGCAATCAAAGGAAGTCATAAATAATTATAAAAAGAAGTAAAAAAAGAAGTAGCTTTGAGTCACTTATTCTGTTAAGAATGCCAATTATAAGTAAGGGGTATTAGCTGATGATTGATAAGAAACTTCAAGTGATCCCAAACCTTTAAGTTATTCACACTGATATTCAAAATGTAATTACTTTCAAACCACACAGTAGAGTTGGATTAATGGAACAAATACTTTAGGAGTAATCCATGAGTCATGCTTACTTATTATTATGAGGTTTGGATTACTTATCATTTCAGCTCTGTGGCTTTACTAAATAACAACAATAAGTAACACCACATTCAGGCTCTCACATCTTTACACACATACTGTCAAGTATAAAAGGAAAGAAAAGAAGAACATATATAATATATATTCAATGAAAATGTCTTAAAGAAAATACAGCTTGGGATATGCACATAGTAGGTAGATTTTCCAGGCTTTAGTTTTATGCTTTGCAGTTGTCTCTTCAAATCTTTAGGTATAGATTTTGGGGGAAAAAATACATTGTCTTTTTAGCAAATGTGTAAAAAGGCAGTGAAGAATGTGGGAGGGAATTAGTTCTGCTGTTCTTCAATCCCTTGAGTTACACAAAGGCAGAGAATAATGAAATAGGAAGAGAGAGGCATCTTCATGCCTTGTAGTGAATAAGCTGCAAGGCATACAATTACTAGAGATCTATGTGACTTCATCATTAGAAGAACTAAGGTCCTGAGGAGGGAAACATGATCTGTTATCCTCTGCTGCCCACCCTATCCTTACTTGTTACTTCCCTCCAGTTCCTCCCCCACCACTCCTAAGTCTAGGAAAGCAAAATTTGCCTTTGGAATTGACTGACCTTTAGTAACAGCATTTCCAATTATTATCACAGCACTAATTGCACATACAATCCTTCTTTTCTACCTATCTTTTCTTTGCTTTCTCCATGATAATAGCATTGTTTTTTGCTACTTTTTCTTCCCATTTCATTCTTAGCTTTTGGTAGTGATTACACAAGACTCAGTGTGTAGCACAGCAAGGAGAGAGAAATGCATTAGCCCTTACTTTGAAAACTGGACATGCTAGGCACAGATTTAATCTAAATCACCAGTCCAGCATCACTAACAGTACTGAAGCAATGTAAGCCATCCTTGAACACAGTCGAGAAGGCCTATTTTCATTTGCTTTGGAATTTTCCATTATCTTCTCTTTTAGCATAAGAACAATTTTGTCAATTTACTGTCCTGTCTCAGAAAAGAGAAGACAAATTCCTTAAATATCAGGTATGCTGTCTGCTGGCAACTGGTTGTAAAAATGTTAAATAAGAGGATCACTGTCAGAATATTTCAAATATCACTGTACACTGCAAATTGAAAACAACACAACTGCAATGCAGTTCCACAGCTCAGCTGTGAAGCACTGGCCCATAGGCTTGCAGACCTCACTTGACACTCTCACCACCCTAGTTTCCATTATAATTGAGAAAAGGTGAAACTGAGAATGGTGAGACAATTTGCATTTCCTGAAAAGGGTAAATATTCTGCAAAGATGTATACAGGAAGGGAAGAGATGCTAGGAGCCAGAAAACTGTTCATCCTTTCAGACCCCCTTTAAAAAGGAAGCTACCTAAGTA
This sequence comes from Muscicapa striata striata, assembly GCA_030060385.1. Lineage (NCBI taxonomy): Eukaryota > Metazoa > Chordata > Aves > Passeriformes > Muscicapidae > Muscicapa > Muscicapa striata. The sequence goes on from JAREIS010000048.1 coordinate 1,580,699, forward strand.
AATCACTTGGAATCAAGCTCTGTGATTTCTACGTGTTCATATACAAATTCATCTCAAAACACCAGTATATCACAGATCACTGCATTATGTTATTCAGGCAAATTTCTCTACTGTTTGCTAAGTATCAATGATAGTCGCTTCAGAATATTTGTAAAGTAATTCTTGACCTGTATCTTGTTTGGTATAAAATGAAATGTTTCTTTATGGCCTGTCAGAGCTCAGGTGAGTTTAGTTTTCCCTGATACCTTGAGATTTGGAGAATCAAAGTTCTGCCCTTAGCATTTGTGATTATAAATTCTGACTGCCATCCTCAAGAGTTCTGTTAAAATAGTTAAAATCTATTGATTTGGAAAATCCTTTTGCCATTTGCAGAAGTCTATTTGTAGAAGATGAATAAATGACATGTCTAGACAGGACTGAAATAAATTAATTCTCAAATATGAGCTAATATTCACAGAAAAACAATATTCTGTTGCTTGACTCAAGCAGAACAAGAGATTAAATTAGGCATGAGGCTTCCTTGATATCCTGTGTCCCAGCATAAGGTTTGGCTCCCCAGCCTGCTGCCATGTGCTTCCTGTTTGAAACCAAACTCTACTGCAATCTCAAACACACTCAAATACAGAGAAGACTTCTGAGGGAAAATTAACTGCCACAATCTTCTTTCGTGTTGTACCTTCACTGATTCCATGATGGTATTGCCTTGCCAGTTCATCTTCACTGTGGGAGTAATGTTACCATACTGTCCATCAAATTGCATCCACAGAACAAAACAATGCCAGCTCCTGACCTCAGAATAAACACCTGCAGACAGAAGCAGAGGGCCCACACTGGGTCCAGTCTGCTCCTAGAAAACAATTGGTTTAGAAAATGAATGGTATGGAAAATGGGATTCAGTCTACATGCCATGAAGTACATGGTAACAATTCCTACCAGGGCTGATTCTGTTTATATGCCACACTGAGACTACCAAATACACCCAGGATCTTGGCAGAACTTGCAGAAGACAAGATGGAATGAGAGCTGCCCTTCTCAGTCATGGAGGTTTTTCACAGGAGCCAGAGCTCCTGGTCACCTTGCGCTCAAGAGGAAAACCACTTTTTCATCCAGAGACAAATAAATATTCCAGCATTACCCTTCCATTTCTCTGCCACTATCCCTGCTGATGCAGAATAACAACACTTTCTAATTTAACAATTCATTCTTTAAAGAGTCCTTCATAATGTAAATGTTAATTTCCTACTGCCATTCACTACAGACAAGCACTTATAAGTACATGATTTCATCCTGAAATCAGTTTGTCCAAGTGGTTAAAAATCATTCAAATTGAGAACATGTTCCCATCCAAAGCAAAAGTTATTTCCATAATCAAAATCACTGTTTCTCCTCCCCAACTTGATTCCATCTCAATAGAAGTGTGCAGGGGAGCAGTTCAAGAGGTTTTTCAGTTCACTTCATGTTGTACTCTTGAAGGAGTCTCTCAATTATTCTTTGTGTACTGCATATGCCTTCAGTAATGCTCTCTTGCCTAAGCACTCCCCAGACACACTGCTCCTCTCTGGAACTAATAGTGACTGAACAGAAGTATAAGAGGTAATTTGACTGAACAGAACTGCAAAACAAAAATGATTTCTGCTGCATGGAGATGCAGAACCATCACTGTACCTGTCCCAACAAACCTACCCACAGAAAAAGTGTTTCTTTAGCTGGTCTGCACTTCTGCCTTTTTGGCAGTGTTTTGCCACTAGAAAACATCCCACTTTTGATATCAACCTTGAAATTGCTTGGTTAATATGTTTTGGAATACTTCAGCTTTCATAAAGATTTGATTTCACTATGGAAAATTAGAAATGCCATCATTCAGTACCACAAACATTTCTTAGCTCCTCTTCTTCAGCTACATTGGGTGAGTGTTCGTATTTGTCTGAAAATGCAAGCAGGTGGAAAAGGCTGTACCACATAACAGCCATATAAACCAGCCTCCAGCTCAGGCCCTGCAGGTATTACCATGGACACTGCTCACATCCTCCAGTAATGACAGTGGGCTACTCTGAACAGCAAAGACATCAATGGATTTTCTTTTTTAAAAAATGGATGTTGAATCCAGCAATACAGAGATCTGATTCCAGAGTTCTGCCTTTATTATGGAGCTGACATCTGTGTACAATCTCAAATTCCTTTACAACTTGGCCCATGATTTTTAAGGTCCCTTCCAACAAAGACATTCTATGATTCTATGAACTGTTCATGAGAATCCAGGAGAGCTAACAGAGCTAACTATTTTCTGTATTAGACAGCATAAACTTATGAGGTAATGCTGCAACTCAGAACAAACAAATCTGGTAGAAATTATTCCTTCTTCCAGATCTAAAAGATATTTCAGATAACAAGTAGGACTGAAAATGCATTAGGGAAGAAATGTGAACATATTCAAAGCATGAAAAATCTAAAGGAACTTTCTTGATTTGAGCATAAGTCATAATTAGCAGTCAAATTCAAATTTCTTGTCACAGGGTCTAAAAATATTAAATCTTTGTATACAATAATTTTTTTTGTATACAAGTACTGTAAAAATAACTTTCTACTCAGCAAAAGGGTTTCAGTCCTCAATCCTTTTATTACTGAACAGTGGATCTATAAACACACATTTCCAGCATGCCTGTAATCCACATTGAAGCACTTCTCAGGATTAAAAGCATGCTTTCTCTATGAAAAATGAAACATCCTGGGGGCAGGCAGAACAGCTGCCAACTGTTGGATTACTGGTGAACCACTCACTTCTGGAGAGGATTCCTTCAGGTGTCCCATCCACCTCAAACAGCCCAGGGCACCCTGCCTGCTCTGCCATGCCCATCTCCACCTCAGCAAAGGCAGTTCCAGGGATACAGAAACTGAATCTTTTGCCTCCCTCAAACTCCCATCAGCTCCTGCTGTAGGCTTGTCTTGGCTTGCAGCTATTCCTCTCTGTGATAAAGATGCCACACTACTTTTCAATCTGAGTTTATGGCACTTTACACAACAGTAGAACATGTAGAACAGCAGAGGGTAACAATGAGACCGAAGGCATGGAGGCAAATTTTGCTTTCTTGCACCATTGCTGTGGAAGATGGTAACAAACTCCAACAAACCCCAAAATGTGCCTGTGGAATCTATTAACTTTCTTAATGTGCTTTCCAAATTACCACTTTCAGAAGGTCACAAGAGTTACCAGAATAACTCTGACACTTTTTAAAAAAGCCAATACACTAACAATATGTTTAATTTACCACCAAGATGCCAGAGCACATAAAAGTGTTTATTTTAGGTTTAGTTATAAAATAAGTTTTTCAGAAGGAAGACACAATTTACCACATACTGAAAGGATAAGAACATCTGATTTTAGCCTACCACAGATACATCAAATAATTATTGATCAACATAATAGTATTGACCTGCCTAACTTAAGAAACTCTTATAATGTAAATTTAAGAAGTATTACCTGTAGGTGAAATTTTTCAGGCTTCAAGTACACAAAGCAGTAAGTAGTACTAAAGCCCAAAATTTCTTGTCTGACAATATCAATTTTCCATTAGAATCAAAGCAAACAACAAACAAACAAACAAACAAACAAACAAACAAACAAACCCACAGAGAAATCTAGACATCAGGGCTGCAAGTTTCTTCAAAAGACACCTACTTAATTTCCATCACTACCAAGGCAGGTAAATTACACTTTATCCCTAACAGATGTTTGTATATTTATTAACCTCCAGTAATGAAGATTTTAAAACTTTCTCAGGCAAATGATCCAAACAGTATATCACCATAAAGTTTTCCCTAATTTTCTAACTTTGCTGACATGTAAGCCTACTAGTCACCACCTAGCATTATGCATTTAGAGTCTGCATCCTCTTTGCTAGTATTTATTTATTATATTTGATTAACACATTGCCCACTGACTGCTATTCTCTACAGTAAGACCACCACATTCTTCTGGTCTTTGTCATAGGTCAATTGTTAGACCTTCCTTCACTCCTGTGCTCTTTAGGCCCACTCCCATCTGATGCCCTACAAAGCCAAATTGACCAGAAGGATTAATCTCTGTCTTTTACACATAAATTAAGATATACATATATTCCAGAGTGAGGTTTATTTCTGTAAAATTTCCACTTAATCGGTCGCTGTGAAGCTGTCCGTTCCTGATGAAGTGTGACAGTTTGTCCTTAGACTCATTAATTAATCTCCTCTCATTTTTCCATCGTTTCCTCAGTTTGCCAACATCATATGGAATTCCAGTTTTGTCTTCCAACAATGCTTGGAAACCTTTCAGATTCCAAGATATACTAATTTAATATATACACTATCTAGCCCACCAGATCAGTAATAAAAATTGACAAGACACAGTTGTCTAGAGAATCTCCTGCATCTTATTTTCTGTTTTTCCAGTAAAGCTGACTGGGAGGAAGTCTTTAGACCAGCTCTCCACCTTCTCTGCTTCATTCAACCATTCGCCCCTAGATACTGGTTTGCTTTTCATGAGACCATCAAAATCTTTGGAAAAAAATAAAGAACTGGATACTCTAAAATTATTTCATGGAAAGTGACCAATTAAAGCAATAAAATGTGCATGCCTTTTACTGAATTTACATTGATAATCCCATCATCCTACATCCCAGATTTCCATCAACTTCAGTGCTCAGCATTGGAATATTAACAATTCACATCATAATTCTGGCACTGTAGTTACAAGTGAGATATAGTATACAACAGCAAAGGAGATAATTTACTGTAGTCCTTTGCATGCTACCCACAGAAATAAAAATTAAAAACTACAGCAGCAGGGGATAAAATATTGTTTTGAGACACTAACTTGAGTAGGCCTTGTGACTAGAACTATGTTTGGTGCAGAAATCAGATAGTGGATTATAGAGTTGTCATTTGTAACAAGTATAATCCCTTATAGTTCAAAGTCAGGAGATTTCAGATTTGGGACTGCAGAGAAATCTAGATCTATATGCATGAGAACCTTGTGCCCCTGGCCAAAAGAATTATAGTGTTGGACATTCAGAGCATTTTTGAACATGATCTGGATGCAATAGAGTATCTGCTCACTGCTCACATTCCAAATACATAATTTTTTCTTGTTCTGACTATATTCAAAAGAATTATCCACAATAATTTGCATATATCAATGCCTGTAGGATGGGTAAAAGAAGAAACAGCAAGGCATTTTGAAAAAAGTAAAAGAGAGCAGGTATAGAATATCCTAAAACTAATCAGAATAACCTAAGGTAAAGGCAGACCTGAAGAGCTGAGTCCATATAGCTTGGGAAACAATGAGTTGCACAAGATTTTGTCAGAGCAAATTTATCAGTGACAGCCAATATAGTATGGCAACTGTTTGAGAAAAGCAAACAGCCTCCAATTTCAACATGTTTAGGTTTCATTGGATGCAAAATAATCAAGCTTCTCCATACTTAAAGCACAGGTGGTTTACTCAGCAATGAAAAGGCATTTCCTCTCAATTTTTCTTTACTGGAAGAGAATTTCCCAGGTTTCCCCAGTGCCAGCAGCATATGCTTAAATAACAAAGTTTAATCAATTCTAAATACTTGTTCAGCTTTCATCTCCTCTACATCTGAGTGAGACATGAGGTATTTGTCTCACAATTAAATGGAAAGAAAGAACTTTTTAATATAACATGACAGAAATTTAGAAGTGATTTCTAAGAAGATGCTTCATAATGCAAATCCAGGTAAAGGCAACATTATTTCTTCCTGTCCAATTCTTTAAGGGTGTGTCTGTGACAAAGCAAACCTAGAACATGTTTGAACAGTATTGCATTATACTTGATAATATTCTACCATATCAAAAAATCCAAGCTAATAGAAAGCATTAATATAAAGAAAATTTAATACATGAGAGGGAAATATATCTGCAGTGCATCTTGTGCTAATCTTCTCACATGACACAAAAATGCTCAGATCAACACCTGTTGGCAAATAAAATATCATACATGTACACCCACACACACACATAAATATGTATGTGGTGGTGTACATTTTTATTATTAATGTGGAATTTGGGTAAGTCTATCCACACACACTTATATTACTGAGATTGTATAATTTCCTCTACTAACATTTCATAATCTTTCTCACCTACAATGATTCCCTTCACCTGGGCAGGAAACCATTTTCTTGTCATATAAAATTTTTGAGATTCCATATTGCTATGGTTTGACTTAGGATGAAAATAAGGGTAAAAGAACAACAGAACAACAGCCTTTTGTCAATATATCCACTAGTCCTGTGGGACTTTATTTCCATAAATGTAAATATACATAAAAAAAAAAAAAAAAGAGACCATCAGCCACTTTCAGACCAAAATTTATGATTTTATGCTCTTACTGAAAGCTGGTGAAAGCACAGAACCAAGAAGAGAGTACACACACTTTATCCCAGAGTGACTGTTGGCAGAGTAGAAATAAAGCCAAATGGGAATGAGCATGTAACTCAATATTCTGTGTCAATCCTATTCACAGCAACTGACTGATAAGAAAAAAAAATAGTTTTAGTTCAATTAGTAAAATATTTGAGTTTTAATATAGTCCTTTTTAACTTGTGTATTTATTGTTAGCTTCCAAACCTGTAAAATCTTCATTTATGAGCTTTTTTATTTTAATCACCCTAGCCATCTGTATCACATCTGTTACTTGCTAGTATACAGTAATTAACTTAAATGTGGACTGGTACTATCCTGAACAACAGATATCAAAGCACCTGCTTTGATAAGAGTCACATACCTCCTTAACAGCTATAATAGCTGCTCAGGTTAGAGCTAGATTTACTATCCATCCTCTAAATAGATGTGATCTATCTCTACATAGTAATCTAAAGTTTAATTCACTGACTCCAAGAGAAAGCCTTGATTTTTTTTTAATGTTTTCCATTTCAGTTGCAAAATTTTCTCTTTTAAGGAGACATCTCATAAAAAGACAGATACTCTGATATTACTATTTATTTGGTTTTAAACACAAAAACCCAAATGTTTCACATTCACTCAATTAGAAATCCTGTCTCACAAGTTTTTCTGCTGAGTATGGGGAAAGGGATCGATCTCTATGGTCTCTGCTGGAGGGAGTACATTTACTGAATCTATTACAAAAGTTCTCAGAATCTTAATTGATTAGGTTTTTAAATACTCATCATGATCATGCTGAATCCACATAACTACCATTCCAAAATTTGCAGGCAGCCTTGAATTGGTCACACGACTACAGCCATTAGACTTCCCAGCCAACTGGATCTGTCTTTAATTGCATCCTCAGTACTTTTGACAATCCTGTTACATTTTAAACAAGACATAACAGAATCCATCATGAATCCCTGGATAATTACATTTGTTACCTTAGAGGTCTGTGGCTCCTATAATTAATTGCATTCCTTTTAAAGTCAGCCTGGAAGAGAATGGCTTTCTGCCAAGAAAGTTTTTAAAATGTTCAAAGACTCATTCCGAGGAACAGCAGGTGCTCTTTGTTTTTATTTCTCAGTGTGCTCATGCCAGAGAAGCAGGGCATTCAATTGCCATGTGTCCACAACCTAATGCTCTCTCCATCTCCATAAAAGAGAGAGATTATTGTACCATTCAGAGCAATACTCCAATAAACACAGTAAGGATTGGACTATTAGGAAGGCAGTTTTGGGAAGTTGTTCTCTTGGGGAAACATGGTTCATAGGTGCCTGTGAAAAAACGTCTACTACAGTATTTGTGCATCAAACCTTTCATCACATGTGTTACATCCTCAGTGAGGGTGCTCAGCCTGTTAGTTCTCAGAACACAAAGCATCTCAATCCACCTTCCCTGGGCAGCAGGGAGCTCATTAGTACCACCAGCTCACCATCTGTCTCTGAAGGAGGAAGAGACGGAATGAATATATGATGGAGCAGAGAGGGAAAAAAAAGGCAAACAAAAAAATGGTTGGGAAGCAGCAGGATGTCATCCAGAATGGCATAGAATGTTTCCTTTGAAATAATTTCTTCTTGTCTACACAAAACACAGAGAACAGTTTGGGCATGGCTATGAAATGTTCACAAAAGCATTTGTAAAGACTAAATTTTGGTAATTTTAAATACAGTGTTGTTCAAAAATCCTCAGGAGATCTTCATTAAATACAGCTGTCCACAGAAAAATCCTGTGAAACCTCCTCTGTGCTGCAATGTCTGAATCCCAGGGGCAGACAGAAGCTGAAATGAGGCTTTTCTGCTTTGAGACATAATGAGAGGAAAGGTAATGAAAGCAAGCAGCTCCTGGAACAGACTGAGGCACATCCTGCAGCACAGCCCATGTGTGGGGTCAGTGACAGAGGGGAACAACCATTTATAGATGGAAAGGGTCACACCTTGCCCCCAAAATAAAAGCTGCAACCACCCAACTGTGGAACAATGTCCTTCCCACGTCAAGTCAGTACAAGTCACTGGAAAGCAAGAAGAGGCCAGAGAAGGAAAAACTGGGGATGGGATAAAGCCATACATGGTCACAGCTAAACCAAAACTGAAATCCCAAATTATAAAGTCCAGGCTTAACCCTAAAGTCAATCATGAAGTAATCCTGTACCATCTGATCCTTTGGGAATTTTGAGAGAAATATTCAGAAAGAGAATACATCTTACTGAAAAATCAGGAGTGGCTACACAAAGCATTCAGGGCTTTAAACCAGTGACATAAGTTTGATCACCCTTTCAACTGATCCCACAGCAACTTCCCAGATGTACAAAGATGAACAGCTCAGATATTAAATGTCCAGACTCTGAGCCTCTTTCAATTCTGTTTTCTTTGGCTGTTAACTTCTTTGTCAAGGAAAAGATACTACAAGCCACTTAAAAGTTCTGGAAAAAAATCCAGCCAAATAACACAGGTCAGAGAGTGGCAGACAGTGGTATTTACATTGATGTACCTAAGGAAATGCTTTTATTTTTAGAATGACTGAGAAGTTGCCAACAGGTATTGTCAGACAGCACCATATTTTGGAAAACCAACTCGTTGGCCTACAAGGCACTACAATTAGCTTTCATGTTTGTAAATTTATTTATTTCAAAGTTGTGTTCTACTAAAAGGGGGAAAATGTCTAGCTGTGAATGCCAAAAAATGTTAATGGTGTGACCTCAGTTTTCTGCTGATCCTGAACTATGTGGCACTTGTCCAATAAACATAATAGAGTGGGAAAACGAGTAACTGGGTTCTTGAAAAAACAAAGTGAGTATGTCATCAGCACACAGAGTAAATGCACTTTGTGCTACTTTCTGGGTCACAGACACTCTCACAGCCCACAGTATCCTTCTCCTGACTATCCATATACTTCTGTGGGTCTGACCTACCCTGACAGCACATCTTTGTCATATTTGCAACTTCAAAAGATGAATGCAGTGACAAAAGCATTATAGCAGCACATTGGTGAAACCAAATCTTACATCTGAAGAAAAACATGTTAATGATTCAAATTCAGCACTGTTTTACAATGTGTTTAGCTGGACTAGGTCCCTGATTTTCATTGGAACTGCCCCAGAAATGCAATCAAAGAACCTTTTTTATCATCAGAATAACAAAGAGGTGAGTCCAGTTCACAGCACAAGAGCTCTTACACTTCCTTGAAAAAGTGTCATCCAGGTTTTTGAAAAATATTCTCATTTCTGAAGTTCTAGTGCCAGTGATGAGCAGATTATTTGTTTACATTATATTATTTTCTGCTTCTCAAGGACATATGTACAGAAATGGATGGAGGCAGGCAAAACTATTGGATGCAAATCCCTGCCATAGAAGAAAATTCAGAAATACTGATTCCAAGACAGTGGACAAGACAAAACTGCTCATACCAGTTTTGTATCAAGGAATGGGGTGTTTACAGCCCTGTTCACAGGATAAGTAATAGAAAACTCATAGGAAACAGGAAATAATGAAAATCATAAGAGTTGGTAAATAGGGAGACAAGAGCCAGGTCAGCACAGGAAATATGACTTTGCTTGTTATAAACAGCTATTTGCTTCTTTTTGAAGACATTAATGTGAGATTTATTCATATCTCTACTGTAAAGTCAACTTTCAAGGTTTCAATGGTGATAGCCATTCATAAAGAAAGAAACGAATGGGTACTGGCCTTCACAATATATTTAACAAGCCTCAAAATCTAAAATCAATAATCTTAGTGCTACTCAACTAAATTGCCACACTGCCTCAAACACAATGGTTTAGACTTTCTAAATACAGTAGTTGACCATGACAGCTGATAATCATCTAAATCTCTTGTATCTATTGGCACACAAAGAGCAGCTCTTGTAGTAATTTATGACAAATATACCCCCAGGATTAGTATTCGGGTTCTGCTCAAGAAGTCTCCTGAGTAACCAATGCCACACAGAAAATGATGTCTGAAAACTAATCTTCCCTTTTGGTTAATTTTTTGGGTAGTAATTTTGATGAAGATGGCTGAATTTCTTGGGTAGGGAGTTTGATTAGATTGATGGTGTCCAGAGATCTCTTTAAGGACCTGGCATGCATCCATTCTCTTGAAAAAGAAGAGGAGCATGTGCCAAGCCACGATACACAGTAATCACTGCTGTAGCAGAATTTTATCTGCTGAGTTGTAGATAAAAACAAGGTGCCCCAAAGCCAGAAATACAATCAGACTCACAAGAAAGAGGAGAGAATAACTGCCAGTCCTGAAGACAGATTTTCACAAGGAGATTCATATACAAGCTCATGAAAGATTGAAACATTTTGTTTTGATACACTTTTAGCAAGCACACAAACAAAAAACCCCACAAAAAACCCTCAAACCAACTCAAAAACAAAGAACAACAACAGCAAAAAACCTACACACATACATATACATATACATATACATATACATATACATATACATATACATATACATATACATATACATATACATACTTGTAGATCATTAACATATTGCTAACTTACCTGGAATATTTTTTCCAAAAGAAGGTACTCTCCACTTAACTGGAACTGTGTCAAAATAGAATCCCTTCTTTTTCTTTGTTTAGTTCTTGCCTTCAAGAATTTTTCAAAGGTTTTTATTTATTTATAATCTAGGTAGGCCTCCTAAAGGGTTGGAATCTTGTTTGTTCTAACAAATTGCAATCATAATTAATAAATGCACTAAACCTGCTGTCAACCTAACTGATGAGGAAAATCTGACTGGATCCTAGCAGGGAAGGATTTTTCCCTGCTGTGTCTTTGTTAAAAGAAAAAAAAAAATCTACTTTTGGTTCAGAACAGAGGTAGCAAAATGAGAGAAATTATGTTGAAACACTTTAATACGCCATAGAAGTTTTAAAAGCATAAAATTTTAATTTTAAATTTAAAGCAAAATTTAAATCATGAGTGGAATTGAATTAAGCCCTTGGGAATCATTAAAATGGTAATTTGAAAACAGGAGATGATTGTCCTATTTTATCTACTGCTCCTCTAAGGAGCAAATCTTTTGCTTGATCTGGTGTGCTGGTAGCCCACCATATTCTTGTTAGTGTGTCTTTCTCATGGGCATCTACAAGCTTTTCCCATAACTATCTAATACTTGTGAGTTTCATGGAGAAGAGAGAGAATTATCTCCAATTTGGTTACTCAGTGCCCCGAACTTTGTTCATGGGACAAATGCAAAGTAACTCCATGCACTTTGGTGAGGGTTATAAGAAATATCATGAAACTATCCTACAACTACACTCATTTCTAGGGTGAATAAAAAGGAAAACACAAGTGAAAAGGAAATACAGCATGAAAACCCAACACAACTTAAAAGGTGTCAAAAATCCTATGCACTAAAAGCCCACCACCAACATTGTTAGGATTTTCACCAAACACATTGCAGTAACTAGTCATTAATAGATAATCACACTGAACTTCTAGGATTCTAAATTATGAGGACAGCACATATGTGTTAAATATTTAATTGGAAATAACCAATTACATTAATTAGGGCGACTTTAGGCTGCTGTTCCAGTGGTAATTGTATTTGTCAGGACAGAGAGATACTCCACAATGTCAATATAATATTCTTCAGAAGAGTAAGTATTGATTAAACTTAACTGTGGTTTTCTAATTGTGGCTAGAAGAATTATGGTGCCATTTTCAGTGCAGATGATAAGTAAATGAAGAATATGTCTGTGATAAAAAAATAAAAACAATAAAGCTATTAGGCTCCATGTGACATTTTTGGAGCTTGCCTGGAGAATTCCCTCAAGTAAAGCTGGGGATGCTATTAAAACCAGTGAATCATAACAACTTCCAGCACACTTTCCTTCTCTGGTAACCTTGCACTCCATGGACACCAATGTACATGAAACCACCCTCTGGGAAAAACTCTTTACTTCTCTAATGTGTTGTTATGTAAAGGACTCAGGTGACAATTTACCATTTTCCATTCCAACTTTTTTTCACCCTTCTTAGCACCAAGCCTGTCTGATTTCATTTGCCATTAATGATGCTTAGCTCAGGGCCATAGAAATTAAACTCTTGAAGAACTCAGTTCACCTGGAATTTCCATGATTAAAGGTAAAGGAAAACCAGAGCAAGTTTCTGACTTCCCAGTCACACTCCAAAAGACAGACTATTTATGTATGCTCAAGCTCCAAAGCAATACCTTGCTCAAACCAAACCATTGGATCTGGCAGCAGTGTTTAGCTATCAGTAAAAATATTACCCAAGTTCATATGACAATTATAGGGTCCCCAGCTCCAAAGTATCTGACTTTCTAACAGAAATGTGGCCAAGCAGTGAGATATCTTCATACATCCCAGAATACATGTATTAAACAATGTTAAGTAGAAAGGTTCTGCTGAAATTCTGCCCATATTATTCAATATAGTCTATCCCTGGTAAGAATAACTCTCTGCTCCAGTAACCCAGAATGTGGAGCAACATACTCTGCTTTAGCCCTACAGCCTGCCATCCCATACAACATTTACTCAGGTTTGTGTTGAATCCCTTTGCTCAAATACTACATTCTCAAATGAAACAGGGCAGTGAAAACATGATAGATGTGACAGGAGGATAGATGTGATGCAGCATAAAAACAGAAAAAAAAAATAGCATTCCCCCCAATAAGAACAAGAAGCATATATAGCAACCATCTGTAAAAAGGAATAAAATTTTAAGAAAAAATTACTCCACTGTATAAGGTTTTAAAGGTTGTTGCAAGCTGGAGAGAATCTACTTTGAAATTTTGTATTTTATTAACTTTCTCAACAGCTTTAAGCATTTCTTCAGTATAATTTTATGGCTAATAAATTATCATTATTTTGAATTGTCTGAAAATTACGAATCAATTTAGTCACAAAGCAGATCTTTTTGATTAAATGTTCTTGTTCCTTACTGCCTCAGTCTTGCAATTTTCCCCATTTGCTTCCTTTATTTCTTTGCCTCTCCTCACATCACCCTGTTGTACTGCCTTTAATATAAAAGATGGCCTTCATTCTCATGTACTATTTAAATTCATCATGTCTGACCTCTTCAAATGCAATGAATGCATAATTAATTTTCATTATAAATTTAGAATACTTCCTCTCTTCTTGCCAGTTCAAGCGTCCTGTACCTTTCAACAGCTATCTTGTTTTATTTTATATTCCTTATGAAATTCTTTCATGCTGTCTTCCTTTCAAATTTCACTTCACAAACAATTTGACTCTGGTGCACACAGCAGGAACCTGCTCAGAGCCTGATGCAAGAATCACCAGTTAAAGAATGGGTGTTTGTCCATCACTAAGACACAGACTGTACTCATATGGCTGGAAAAACAGCTGTGTGCATCACCCACCACGGAAAGAGAGATTTTGGGATTAATATGCAGAGTCCTTACTGTTAATAACAAGTATTTAAGAAATAGATACAGCACACAGCTAAAAGTATACACTTATTTCACTCATTAAATTTTGTGATTTCTTCAGCATTTTTCTCTTTTTCACAGCCATTAGGAATGCTCTTACTTTCACGTTTGCACAGATTTCTAAAATCCTGGTAGACAGCCTTTGTTTGGATATTGCTTCTCCTCTTAAAAGAGGGTAACAATTCTACTTCACTAAAATACTGCCAGTAGCAGCTTTAGCTGACAACTGGTAAGTAACAAAAATTCATGGAGACAGGGTGATCAGCCAGAGACTACAGGAAAAGAAAGCAGCTTGCTCAGGCTGGATTTCAGCACCTTCCATGTCAAGGGGACTACCACTTAAGGGAACTTCCTTGCAACTTTACAGCACTAAAAATTAAGAACTTTGCTGAGCAGCCATCAGGCTTATCTAATTGACCAGAACAGTTTTGAAATGTACTTCAAGCTGAACAAATAGACAGACTTGTGAAACTGCAGCACTCAGAATGGTTTCCCATGAAGGACATAGAGGTGGAAGAGTTATTTCCACTCAGCATTCCCAGTTTGTAGGAAAAGCATACAGTACACTTCCAGTAGTTTTATGATTTGACTAAATCAAATTGAGAGGTTTCTTTATGACAACTGCATTAACTTTAGTTCCCATATTTCTTTTTTCTGTAAAACAGTCTTCAAAGAAAGGAAAAAGCAAAAACCTTAAGAACAGGTGACTAGGCATCACTAAAACACCAGATCTCCAAAACTCCTGCTCAATTTAATTGCTTTCCATTCTGTAAAATACACCATTGAAAGACTGAAGCTTAGTTGGTGCATCAGATCTACTGTAACTGCACAGGAAAGCTTTCTATATGCAAGTTAAAGTATTTTTAACTACTTTGCAGTTTAGTTGTTCTGCTTTTAGAACAGTCCTCCATCTCTACTAGCTCACTGAGTTGAAAGGAGCCCTTTTTCAGAACAGCAAACTGTGAATTGGCCAGGGTTGTTTTGGTAAACCACTTGATGTGGGAAATAATAAATTTTGCTGTCATTTCCATCCTACTGTCCAAACAGATCAAATTTTAACCTATAGGCAGATTCCTGCCAAACAAGGTCCCAGTGACATGACATCAAGGCAGAAAGGTGATACATTAAGAATGCAATAGTGGCGATTGTTGTTTTGACAGATTGTTGTATGAAGTATGAGGCATGAAATGTTGAATTTTCCTCTTTATTCATTTAAAAAAAAAAAAAAAAAAAGAAAGAAAAAAGCAACACACACAAAAAATAAAGAAACAAAACAAAAAAGAAACTGCTCAAAATCTGTGAACTTTACCTTCTGAATATAATTGAGTTAAATTAATGGAACGCTATCTGCTGTACTGCCCTGGTTTTGGCTGGGGCAGTGTTAATTTTCTCCTTAGAAGCTGGCACAGCACTGTGTTTTGGATTTAGGATGGGAATAATGTTGATAACACTGATGTTTTGGCTGTTGCTCAGTTGTGCTCACCCTATGTCAAGGACTCTTCAGCAGCTCATGTCTGCCAGTGAGGAGCTGCACAAGGAGCCAGCAGGGAGCATGGCTGCTCCCCTACCCTGTAAGGCCCAAAGGGATATTCCACACACAGAGCTTCATGCTCAGAAATACACTGGGAGTTGGCTGGGAGGTGCCAGTCTCTGCTGAGGGACTCACTGGGCAGCTGGCAGCAGATGGTGAGCAACTGCAGTGTGTTTATTATGGTGGGATTTATTTTCATTATAATTATCATTATTTTATTTTATTTTAATTATAAAGTTATTCTTATCTCAAACCACATTTTTTCCCCTGATTCTCCTCTCCATCCTTCCATGGGAGAAGAAGATGGAAGGTGTGAGAAATCAGCAATGCAATACTTGGCTGCTGCCTGGGTTAAACCATGACACATGAGGACCACGTATTGCTGCTCCTATCTGCTATACTTGAATTTAAATAAGCTGTAATAGGCTATTCCTGTAATTACTGTAAACAGTATTAAAAAGAATCAAATGGCACAAATTCCAGAAATCTAACTAATGCACTGGAGATTATTTAAAAAAAAAAGCGAAAGATGGTTATATTATGCAGAGTATTCCATATAATGAATGGACAAAATGCCCATCAAAAACCACCTTAAACAAAAGAGCCCTTGAAAAAGAGATACCAGTTCCTTGGAAAACCATGGTCTTGGAAAAGAGCTAACACACTATGTAGATTATGACTACATGCCAGGAGCACACTTGTATCATTTTCCTGGTTCTGTAGAGATATGGTGAAAAGGGCATTTACTCTATGGTTAGATATTGATCCAACCATCCTGGAAATTATCCTGGAGAGAAGGAGGAGAAAGGGAAATGCTTGAGTGGAAAGAAGATTTATTGGATAATTTAATACGATTTTCTCATCACTAAATTCTTTTTTTTTTTTTTCTGTTCCTAATCACCTTTCTTCTACCTCATTAAATCCAATTTCACTTCATCTTATCTTTCTTTACTCTCTAATTTCATAGACCATCATGTAATTCCTCTCTTGCCAAACAGCATACTTTTTTTGCATCAGTCTTTCCACATCTACTTTTCCCCACCTTATCATTTAGCTGCCTCATTTCTTCCTGCTCATTATCTCTCTTGCCATAAACTTGTCACTGCTATACTAGTGTTCATCCTGTCTTTCTGCATCCTTATTTTCTCTATTTTGCTTTATTTCTTTCTTTTGGCCAATTTGTTGCCCGAGCCATTTTTAATTTCTTCATTTTTCTTAATTCTAGAAACATTTGTATACATATATATATATATA
Organism: Muscicapa striata striata; assembly: GCA_030060385.1. Taxonomy (NCBI): domain Eukaryota; kingdom Metazoa; phylum Chordata; class Aves; order Passeriformes; family Muscicapidae; genus Muscicapa; species Muscicapa striata. The sequence goes on from JAREIS010000048.1 coordinate 1,597,361, forward strand.
TATATATGTGTGTGTGTGTGTGTGTGTGTTTGTGTGTGTGTATGTATGTATGTATGTATAGATAGATAGATAAATATGGAAAACATCAGCTATACAATCATTGAATTGTATTATAAGGAATTGCATCCATGCTCCTGCACACATTGTTAACCATACTGAGGGCTTCTGTATAGGAATAAAAATAACTTTAGTACTTCTACAAAGTTTGGACTGATCTGCATTTTACTCATGCCCCAGAATGACACTTTGTTTCATCAATAGACATTTCAGTAATTCTGCACATTTTCTGATTTTACACATAATGAGTAAGACTAGTTGAACATTATGTAATCTTGGGAAGATTCAACAATGTACTTGGAGCAGTATTCAGTCTTGTCTGCATTGGAAAGACTGAATCTTATCAAACAACATTTCAACACCATCTTTTGTAATTTGTTCCCCATATATTCTTGATGAAAGAATATATATATACACACACACAAAACTCCTCCTTAGCCACATTTCACATATCTCAAGGGTTTAATGGAAAATATGGAAAAAAAAAAAAAACAAACAGTCAATGCCAGCATCAGTAACTGCCTTTATCACCTCCAAAAGAGTCCCTAGTCTATCACGATAGCAGATCTTTTCAGTGAGTCAATTATCATCTAAGGCAAAGAAGGGGACTGGGACACTCCTCAAAAGGGCAAGGCCCCAAATAATCAGACACTGTGGGAGGTTTGACTCGTTCCTGTAATAAATGAACCAGTCTGTAGGAAGGGCTCAGGCATTTGTATTGCATTACCATAAGCACAGTATCATGACAGTGAGCAAATCAAAATCCTCCTGGAAAAGGGAGCACAGGAATGCATGCAGAAACACTCACAAAGGACCTGGATAAGTCTCAGCTTCATCACATTTGGGTCATGCATCACAAAGGGAGGGCATTATAAAAGGCAAGAAGCAGCCCTGTCAAAGGCCCCAGCTCAGGGGTGGGGGGCAGACACAAGGGATTCTTCTTGTCAGTATGATCAGGATTGAGGTGCAGTTTCCAATCCATCTTTGATCAGTTTGAACTCAGGTATCATGTCCATCCATCACTGTAGTGATCCCCATCTCAAAAAACAAGAAGTACAGATGCATTTGTGCAATGTGATCCTGAAGTCACAACTTTGACTGCCCAGAGCTGCCCCTGAAGGAAGCCAGCTCCCAGGAGGTGACATCCATCACCCTCCAGTCTGCAAGCTCTTCAGGAAACTATATTTGAGCAATCATCCCCAGTGGTGCTAATTTTTATGAATGAGGGAAAAGATGCTCAGGGGACAACATTATCAGCAATTATAAAGGAATAGATATTGGGTGTCCTGTGATTTAAAACAAACAAAAAAGAACCTAGGAATATCTAATCATCAGATGAACAACAGAATATTTTAGAGTACAAGCAGTGTTGTCTGGAGCAGGATATTCTCAGTTTACTTTTGGCAAAAGGTTAAATATAAAATATTAATAGCCCTATATTCTGTTCATATATTAACATAGAACAGTTCAAACTGTGGCCCTCTATATTTACAAACAGAAATTGTCATGAAATACTTGAATGCACCAATCTCAGAATAAACCCTGCACATCTTATGCAAGGAGACCCCAAGAAGACCTAATTCTTCTTTGATCCTTCTGATAAAACTACAGGGTAGGCAGAGGACTGACTGGAGACAGTTGCAGAAGGTGCAAGTCAAAATCATCTGCACAGATGTAAAACTGTTTCAAGAACACAGTAATAGGTGAAGGTAAAATAAATGTTAGTCAAATTCCGAAGTTCAAAAAGACAGTATGTGAATAAATGGAGTTCTGGGACAGGCAAGTCATTCATTCCCACTGATCTTTTTTTCCAGCTAAAAAGTGCTCTATCTGCTTATCTTATTATGTATACTACCATCTATACTAATTATTATTATACTACCATCCTTGTTAACTGACCATCTATTTAAAATCAACCCTCAAATTCCCTGGTTCTTGGGGACCATATGTAAAACGAAGATGCAGAAAAAAACCACAAACCAAATCAATTCCAGATTGTTTTGTATGGTATTTTCCAGTTGAGTCTTAATGTTATGTTTTACCATGTTTATCAATGTACGACTCCGTTGGAATCAACTTAACTAATGAGATGTCAAAAATATATTTTGTTGCATTTATCTAAGTTAGTGAGAAACTCAAAATTCCTTTAATGACAAACTAATGTATTTTCATTTGCTGTCAAAGATTCTTTGATGTTATTCTATAAGTGAATGCATCTGTTGAATTAAAATTCTTGTGCAAAGCTACATTCATCATTTGCTTTAGAAAATAACCTCTCAACCATAAAACTGGTTCATCTGGACATTAAAATGCAGAACGTCAAGAACAGAAATAGGAAGAAGAAATCATTTAGATACAAAGATTCAGTAGTAAAACCTGATTCACTGCTATGTTAAAACATACTCGTGCTCCACTTTATTTTTTAGCTTTTTTATCACTAGCTGCTAGTACAGTGAACTCAAAAATAAAGATTCATTACACTAGAATAATATACATCAAGAAAAGCAATATATTTCCACATATCTCTGCTCCTGATTTTATCTATATAATGAAGAAAACTTTTGTATTTCAGGGCATAAGTACGTAGAGCATGTGGAAATGAACACACACATGGCATCAGTCAGTTCACTGACAGCTTCTCTGAGGAATGGGTTTTGTCTGGGGACAGACACTAGACTCAGTGCTCTCAGAGAAATTCTTATACAGGAGTGAGAAGATGGGAATCTACCTCATGGGACATTGAATTGTGATTGTACAGACAGAAAAAAAAATACATCTGTTAAATTAATGCAACATCTTTGCTTCAACCTTGGAAAATATTTTTGATTTAGGGCCTGATATGACTAGTCCATATTCAAAACATCATATGAAATCCTTCTAAGTTTACCAGGCCTGGGAACTGACAGCCAGTGAGTGAAAATACAGAAGCAAATGGCTTCTCATTTGTCACAAGCGGAAGATGATGACAGAATTTTAAAAACACCATTTTAATATTTTACCATGCAATTTAGATTTCTTCAAGAATGCAGAAACTTTAAAGTCTTCTATTGAGGAAATGTTAATTAGTGTAAAGTGATAACTTGTCACTGCTTATTTCTAAAAACATGTGAGCAAAATACCAATGGGGAGAAGGGGAGGGATGAAATTTTCATTCTGCAAGATGTATGACAAATCTACTCTCTTTTCAGGTCATGTTTTTTCTCCTTTTAAAGCTTCACTCACAGTTGCTCCTATCCTCCTTTTCTCTCAAAGCCCTTTTTTAGCCACAACTTTGTATGTCTCTGGTGCATCAACAGTTTAGTAACAGTATAAGGCTTATATTTGCTGTTTTCATTCATTCTGTGCAATATCTTATTATTCAAAAATAGTCTTCAATCCCTTTGGGCCTGCTCACAGTCTTAACAGAGAGTAGGGCTGTAAGTATTTAAGTATCTGAAACTGTCAATTTATTTGAAGAAAATGAATGATAAAACACATAATCTATGCCATTTGAGGCTCCTTATTTTCCATTAAGAATTTACATGATTACTGAAACAAGCCAATCTTTTCCTAAACAAGAGTAATTAAAACCACAAAATCTGTAAGGAATACCAATCTTAAAGACAGGCTTAGATTAATCAAGTCCTTGAAAAGATGGGAGGCAAGATAGCAGAACTGAGGACAATGGTGTTTCCTAAAAGCTGAGGTATTTTGTGATATGAATCTTAATAACCCTGTAGTGTGTCTCATGGAGAAGATTTTTCTTCCACAAGTGGAGAGCTGGAAGTACAACAGCAATGCTCCTGCTATGGAGGAAAGTTCTGGGCTCAGCAGGTCCTACTTCTGTCATTTGAGCATAGTTCCATAGTCCCAAATTGCTTAATTTCTCAATTCTCCAGCTTTTTGGCTGTAAATGGGGGTAAAATTTTTGTTTTTCCCAAACAAAACTCCTCTTGACCCAAAGAGAATACAAAATCAGAGCTGCACACAGACACACACACATAATGCTTGCACACACCTGCACACTCTGGAGCCAGGACTCTGTCTCCACAGAGAAACATTTCATGTCAGTGTATACCAAAAAATATTAACTAACAGGCATTGACTTGGCACATGGGAATCAACATTTTTTCACAACTAACAAAACTATTTTTCTCAGATTACAGTTCTACTCTACTACACAACCAAAAGAATATTACATTAATTAACATATTGCCACTAGTCACTCCCTCTCGAATTGCATTCTCCTATTTTACCTGTACAGAAAATAGTGTGCTTGATTATTAAAGACAATATTTAGTGTTACCACACTTGTCAAAAATAATCAAAATGTTACATATTGAAATATTACACAAAAAGAAAATTAAATATTAAAAGGCCAACACGCTTTTTTTCATTTTTTTGTAGCAGATGAAATTTTTTATGAATTTTTCTACTTAGTGGATTTCAAAGAGTGGCATTTCTGCTTATTCATGTGTCAGTTTATGCTCTTTTCCTGTCTTCAAAATCAATTAGTTTATGTAACAAAGTTTCTCATCCCTGCAGAGATTAAGATTTCAGCATAAAGTCTTATGGAATGAAGAACAGCACAAATATTCAGAAGACAAGTATTATTTAAAGTCCTAACATTGAAAATCATGCAAACATTTTCAAGTAACCAGACTTTGGAACTCTTCAGCAACAACTGGAATATATTTTCAACTTCCTAGGAAACTCCTATCTTTATCAACATTTAATTTTTTTTTAATGTCACAAGTTGTCTTACCCCATTAATCAGATTGATAGTGGAGACTTGAATTTCCCATTAAAGTCAAAAGTAGTAACTACACAACTGTGAAGAAATTTTAGATTACATGTCAATCAATCTCTGAAGCAAATACAACACATCAGTCCCTGCATTTCATTTCTAAATCAATCAAAATGTCTGTTCTAAAATCTTCTAAATCAAGATTTAGGAGTTGTGCCAACAGTACATTTTACTAAGATGTTTCTGCTGAGAAAATACCCTGATTGTTTCCATTGGGCTGAGAACAGAAGTAACTGTAAGGTAGGTTTTAAATGGTTAAAAAGGGGAATCATGTTTCACAAAGGTTCAAATTAAGAAAACATAGAAGTGAAACACGCCATCTATTAGTCAATAATAGCATGACTCCTATAGTGACAGGAACATGCTCAGAGCTGCATGCAAGAGAAAGAAGACAGGAATCCTGCCCCAAGGCAGCTATAATCACACACAAAACAGACACATAAGACATTGCAGAGCTGAAGACAACTTTATCTTAAACTGTAAATCATTTTAAGAAGATCTAAAATCATTTCTATGACCTATCAGTATCAATCACACATAGGAGATGAATTCTCAGAAAAGGGTATGTATGAACAGAGCTTATTTCCCCACTGAATAGGAAAAATCTTCCAGGTGTAAATAGGAGATCAAAGTTCAGACTGGCAAAAAAAAAAACCAATCCCAAAAATAAATGATTGAATATGAAGAGCATGCTAAGGAAATGGTGAGAAAATCAGAAATGTAAACAGCATCAGAGAGCAGTATAAAAATAGATGACATTAGTTTTGCAAGCAAAGAGATCCAGGAAAAAAAAAAAGTGAGCAGTGGGGAGAGCAGCAGGAAGGATAAAAAAACAGAGAGCCAAAGGGCACATCCACAGAAATGAAAATAAGGAAAAAAAGTTCTAGTTTGGGGGACAGAATGACAATTTTATACAAGAAACGACAGTAAAAAAAAAAACAAACCAAAGGCTGAAGGAAGATACTTAAAAAGAAACTCTTGTTGTATAGAGGTCCTTTCCCTCAGTATTTATTGCCTCAACATAAGGCATATCTGTAAATATTGATCCATAGGTAGGCTGGGTAATTGAAACTTTAATTTACAATTATTGCTCCTTTTATTAGAAAGGTCACTTAATCCATGTCAGCTTCTGCTTTCTCTGACATTATTTACACTTGTTTTCAACAGCTGGAGAATATTTTCTGTATGTAGCACACAGAGTAGATTAAGATTTATGGTACACAGGCATAATAAATTAAAAACAATGAACAGAGGTGTGCAGGGGCTATATTTGCATTTTTATCAAAATTTTCTACTTCATACAGAAATGCATATAAATCTAGTGAGAAAATTAGTCAGTACCTATTACACTTGCACATAGAACAGCTATTGACTGTATAAGGCTGCTAAAACCATGAAAAAGTCTATTTCATATATAAGAGTACTATTTGCTAAGGGAGAATTATATTAGTTGGATCAGTGGCCAGAATAAATTCAACCAATTATCTATTCTAAAGATTCTTTTCAATGTCACATCTTTTCTATTTCTCTGTAAGGTACTGATCTTTCCTGAAAAAAGGAAAGAGAGCTGGCAGGACCCTTGCCCTGATCACAGCAGCAGTTGTTCTGTCCTTTCTTGGGCAAAATCAGGACATCCTGAGCAAAGAAAAAAGAAGACACATTTTGAAGAGAAAGGCTGCTTAGAGTTTGTTCACCTCCAGATTTATTAGGAAACAGAGGATGTAGCCAATGTCCTTGCAATTTACTGAAATAGATCAGATCATGTGCAAATCCTTAAAAAGTAGAGTTATCCAAAAGAAAACTTGAGGCCAAGAAAACAGATACCTAGCCCTACCCCAGTTTACTGCTAATGAATGCACACAAATTCTCCAGCTACAAAAGGGAGCTCAAGAAACAAACAGTATAGGGCACAGAATCAGCTGAGCTAGAAACTGCAAAAATGCCCAAATTAAAAAGGCATTCATATTTCCAATATGCTTTTCTAAAACATGTTTTCTGATATTTCAGTTTTATATTAAACTCATACTATTAACAGATCCTATGCAGGTCTATGCCTTCCTTCCTGGGTGTCAAGTCTAGAGAAACTCCTGAAGTGACTTACTTTTGAAGAGTTGAGCAGGGATGCTTTAAACTTTTTTCCTCTTCCCAAAGGTAAGAGATTAGAAACACTATGGATTTTTTTTTGACAGTCACCTGGAGTTGCATGTAAATTCCAGCCCAAAACCCCATTTTCCTAGTTACAGCAATGAGACATTCTATGTCTTTTTGAATGAATGATATTCTAAAGTCAGAAATGAAAATAGAGAGTTCTGATAAAAATCCTAAGGGTAGAAAAAGATACTGGAACAGACAAGAACAACTTAGGTTAAGAAAAAGTCAGCATTCCAAAAAATTCCAAAACAAAAACCTGGCTGAAGTTCTTTAATAGAGATAAGAATAATTTAATGTGTCTAACAAGATAATAGTTTCACTTGAATTTTAGAAGAAGGGATGAAAATTCACTATAGATTGACTTCAAGTGCTTCAGATTAGGCCTTTTATCAGTTTTAAGAAAAAGTCAGATAGACCCCAGGTACAGAATACAGCAAGTGATATTACATGGCCCACTGGCTGTAGTAAAGCAAGGAAAACCTATCAGTTATTTCTTTTGTAAAGGTCCACCAGAAACTCCTCTGTATCTGAGTTTTACCCACAACATTGTTCTTAACTTTAGAAATTCCAGCTGCAGTTGAATTCAATGCAGGTCAACCCCATTTCTGTTATGAATTAGTATCTTAGGGCAATAGTCCCCCTTCTAAAAGCAGATTTGGCCAAGATTGCCAACTTTTTCTTACTTATTTAAATTTATTAGCTGGAGTTAAAAAACAAAACAAAACAAAACAAAAAACCAAAAAAACCCACCAAACTTGGCCTGAATAACTTGGAGCATTTCATCTTTAGAAACTACCTGTGCCTGCAATGTCTTCCTATACCACCACAACCCATGAGACACTTCACCATTCTGAAAGTGAGGTGGGAGCTGTGGCTGGTGTCTATAGAGAGCCACAGGAACACAGTGCACGTTTCTAATCTCTCCACAGGCACTTTTTCCCTCAGAAGCTGTTGCAATGAAGATCCACACTGAAGGACTGGATAATTTTACAGCTACAATTCTCGGCCACTTGTGAGCTGCCTGATTCAGTTACACTGAGAGCATTTGGCTTATTAAAGCAACTGTACAAAGTGCTGTGTAAGAAGCTTAACTCTCATTCCATTTCCATCACACTGTATTGCACAAGCTCTACAGACCTTGCAGTGAATCATGCTGAGCTCCTCAAATGAGTGCAGTTAAAAATTCAGAACCTTAGATGTTTTAGTAAAAAGGCAGATTACCTAAAATGTTGTTAATTAATCTAAAATATGAAATAAATAAATATGCTTCACAACTAAAATTAAAAGGACAGGAGAAATATTTTACTATTTGTAAGGACATGTCAGTGAAAATAGTATATATTTGACTGCCAAATAACCAAGGTACTGAATTCTTGCTTGATCTTTCAAATGGATAAAAGAATAAAACTATGTCTTAAATGATCCTAGAAGGAGGACATTGATAATAAAGGGAGCCTTGAAAATGTGTGCTACACTGAGATGTGTAATTAGAACTTCTAATTCTAGCAAGACTTACATCAACAGATGGCTTAAAACCTTAATCCTTTTATCATTTTATGGCATCGATAGCAGACATCTGGAAGAACCAATGGAGGTGGGAAAACAGACAGAGGGTTCACTGATGAATTAAAGCCTTTCTTCATCATAGTGAGACACAACAGAAGGAATTTGTTAAATTATTACTACTGTATATACACATATTTAACTGAATTATAACTGAAGATATGTCCATAAGAAAGTAATTCTTCTCTGAGTGGCAATCCCATGACTGTGAAATTATTTTCTAAAACTTTTTCCCATCTGGGATTATAAACATGACCCCCTGAATAAAGTAGAGCTCTTGTCTGTTGCACAGAGTTTTGACCACCCACATTTCATGGACTTTGCCCTTCTTTCCAAGGCACAGTGAATGTGATTTATATTTTCATTGTTTAAAATACAGATATGATTTTAGTTCAATTTATGTATTCATTTGAAACTTGAGTGTTGTGACTAAACCCATGTGCAAATTAGATTAAGGCAAGCAGACTCCCGTAGAGAACAATCATTTTTCCATTCAGAAACTATAGCCAGAAATCAGTAACCTGTTTATATATTTTAAAAGGACACAAAATTCTAAATGTCTACCCCAGTCCTCCCCTAAGAGAGCTGTTTTCTCAGTTCTTTGCTTTCTAGCTCCTAATTTTATGCATCCCATAGTTAGCCTTCCTTTCTTGAAAAGAAATACAAGTTCAATAGAATGAACAATATTAACTGAAGCTGTTGAATGTGACAAAGTTGAAATGTCATCATAGATGACAAATGAGTCTCTTCAGACAGAAATTTTTCTTGCTAAGAGCTGAGAAGCAGAACTCCTGTCTTCCAACCACACAATGACTGGACCTTCTCTCTCCAAACAATGTGAGGGTTTTAATGTGAGAGAAGTATGATAAAAAATGTACAGCTCATAGTATGTGCTACTTAAAATAAACTAGAAATTAACCTTAAAGCAAACTAATTTTTGCATCAACATGATTCCTATTGAAACTTATGAGGAATCTCATTTAGGCTTCTAAAAAGGACAGATATATTATTAACTTCAACACATTTTAAAAACTTCATCTCCCACAGTTTTGGCAGCCAAACAAATGGGAACATCCATAAATGAGAATAAGTGCAATTGAAAACAAATCAATTATCAAAGCCTTAGCAATATAACAACTGATAGAAACTCTTTTGAAATTTCATTCAAATTAACGGGAAATATCAATGTTTCTTACTAAATTATTATATCCGAGGTCTTTAAACTTCCATTCATACTGGAAGGGACATTTGGGGGATTATGAAAGAGGATCATACACCTATATCTATGCTCCTGGAATACATACACTAAAACTGGTTTTCAGGGAAGAAATCCTCTAAGATTTCATTTTCTTTACAAATTTTCATTTCTCCCACCTTTTCCTAAAGTTGAAACTGAAAATTCTATCTAACAGCCATCTAAAACAGAACAAAAGGAAATAAAATATTTTGAGAGAACTTTCTCTGTTGGTTCCCATGTGCTTCCACAAACATGACATTTTGGTGTCCTTCAAATCAATGGGACTTCTGCAATTATGATCACCTTCAACAGCCAACTCCAAAAGAATATTTTATATATATATATGCTAGTTATATTTTTTATATATCTAGAAAACTAAAAAAAAAAAAAAAATAAAAATAATTGAAGTTGAAGGGTGTATTTTGTGACATGAAATAAGGGAAGCTATCTCTAAAAATATAAATGAAAGAAAGTGGTCTTTTCCCATAATCACTGTGTTTGGAATGCAGAGGACATAGCCATCAGGGTTGGGTACTGTCAGTTCCTCTTTATTTTAATACCTAATAGTGTATTTCTGAAAAAAGAGACCTCCACAAACACTAGAAAGCACAGACATAATTGCAATGTGACTTCTTAACAGCAGAGATGATGAGATTAAAGTATTTTATCAGTATATACATTACACTTGAGATTTACATTACCAGTATCAGCATTACTGAAAATGACTGCATTTTTAACAGATAATAAGCTACACAACAGTAAAAATGTGAAACTGAGAATGTGAAAATGTGAATTGGTGTGAAGAGAAAATGTAAAAAAAAAAATCTATCTATACAGATTAGTAGGAATGGAAGCTTCCTTGCCTAATGGTAAAATGGAGACAGAGGAAGCTCATATTTAAATTCTCTGCAGTTTGAAATTTTTGAAAAAAATTCCTAATGCCTCACATTTTTGAAGCCTGTCAGGATAATTACAGATTAAAAAGCAAATTTATAGGCCATGTTTCTTATCCTTTGATAGTGTTTCCTCTTACTGTCCTAGTACAGTGGTACTTCCTTTGAGCACCTCTCTCATATTCTTCAAGTTATTCCTAATACCATACCTCCTGGTATGGCACTGGGGGAATTCAATCTTCATAATAAGAGATCTGGGAAGGTAGAACTCTGAATTATGTCTGTAAATTTACATTCATCTTAACTTCTCTTTAACATCTGATTCAAGGTTAATAATTTATTAATAATTTTACTAATTAAAAAAAAACACAAAAGAAAATCATAACAAACCCAGGAACAATTGAAGAGCAGGAGGGGTTCTTTGGACTTTCACATACGATATAGTGAGGAAAAAGTGGTGCAGTTACCAGACTTCAGACAGGTACCTTCCTAATAACAGGCCTTGAGACACTTTATAAGCAGCCTCTGTTGAAAAGTTTCATCAGGATTTTACACACAAGTTTCTGCAAAGGGCATCTCTTGTTATTGTTCTAAATACTTCTATTAAAATCCCTAAAACTGGCCAGTGACAAGGAGACACGAGATCCTACTGTACATCTGCCAAAATTAAACTGGGAACCTCCTGGAGCTGTGAAAAAAGCTTTATGCTTCACTTTATCCCACAAGACCAAGGTCTGAAATTAAAGGTCAGATCCATTATTTCACATCAGTGCTAAAGGCAGGAGAATTTATTCACTACAGAATTAAAGATTAACCAGATGCTTCACCAGGCATATGACTGTCATAACTTAGCAGACATTATGAGAAAGTAGAAATCTGAGAGAAGCCTGTAAAAGTTGATATTATCTCCAGGCTTTTGATGGATACCAGAAGGAGGCTGGGGAGCTGAAACACCAAAGATGTTTTTGCCTTCGCATTTTGAAAGCCAGCCTTTTTTGCATCATCCACCTTTGCCTGCAGTTGCTGTAGCAAATCAACCATCAGGACAAGAAGAACAAGCAGGGCTCATCTACAGATTTTGACAAGTGGCAAAACATCACAGAAAACTAAAATTACTTCTTATATATGTAGGATCAATAAATAAAATTAATTCCCCATATTTTCCTTCCTTCTCTAACCTAGATATGCAAAAAGAGCAGTAAAATATTTCATGTTGTCCAAAAATCTTATACTTCAGGTGTTGTTTCCCTCTCTTTATTTTGTACCTCTTTTGCTACTAGATCCATATGGCCTAAAAACTTGGCAACTTAGCTGTTGCCCAGACTTTTCATAATATTTCCATCTCTAGACTCCTGTGGGCTAGACACTGAAACAGTGACATCAGTGTGATCTAATTTATGTTAAAACCTAGTAAGATTATTCTGTACACAGTAGTCTCAGCCTATTTTCACATGGGTTGTCTATAAAATTCAGGCCTAATCTTTGCTTAGTATAAAGGCCAATATTTTAGAAAACACAATCTAATGCAATTTTATAAACTGAAAGGACAAGCTCCTTCCTGTTAACATTGTTCCCAGGCTCTAACAAGAGCATCATTTCACACCAGTGCTCTCTCCTGCATTCAAATGTGTCAAATCCACTGAGGCCAGATCTGCTTTGGTTGCCTTACTAAAAACTCCAAGTTACTCTACCGGACTAAACAGGATGATGCTAAATTTGCATTAGGTTCACTGAAAGCATAATCCAGACCTTTAAGATTTTACTCAAAAATCCATTCAATTTATATTTTGGGAAATGGACTCCACACTAAGGTCTTAGCAAAAAGAGAGAACCTTACAGACTGTGTAACCTGCAATTGCCTTCAGTTCTTGTTGCACCTGGCTTCACTTGCTCTGGAAAATGATGTATTTGCTTTCTGCTCCAATGGATGAGCAGAGCTGCTTCATCCATAACCGTGTCATTACACTTCCAGCTCTTCAACTCTTCATGGATACTCCCTCAGGCGCTGCATTTTGTTGCAGAGCATGACCCATTTCCATAATGTGCTCTTTCCACTGTTGTCTCTCCAAATGGGATATGTTCTTCTTTTCTCTGAGAATCTGCAGCAGGTCTCCCATGCATATCCAAAATATTCCTTCTCTCTTACAAGCTCCATCACTGGCTCGCTCATAATGACATACAAGCACCATTATTCTACCAAATACAAAGGACTTTTGTGACAGTAAAAGGTGTCCCTAGTGATCTAAGGCTGACTCAGCCTTGGATGCAAATGCGTAGACTGCAAAATGATGATAAATTGATTCGGTACCAATGAATGCACATCAGGCACCTTAATAATCTGTTTTCAAAGGCAATCACTTAGGTATTCTGTTCATTTTTAGAGACAAACTATTACATCAAGTAAGAAAGCATTTTTCTCTCCACAAAAACATGTCAAAAAACATTACTCTTTCTCCTCTGCTCATGAGAAGTAAGGTCTATGCACACAAATGTGATTTAACAGAGAGCCCTTGGCAACTCCTCTCATCTTAGGACTCAGTTTGGCTTTTCTCCCCTGTAATGCTATCAGAACCCCTGCCCAAGCAGTACAGCAGCTCTTGAAGGCCCTGTGAGCAGGCACCAGCACCCACTTGCAGGGCAACAGACCCCAGCTTGCCTCACCAACATGGGATTACAGAAACATTTTGGTCTGGAAACCAGAGCATGAGGGTTTAATATGCCAGTTTTACTCACACTTCTTCTCTTACATGGAACTGGACATCAGTCTTTGTGACACCAAAAGCAGGGTCTATCTGATGTTTAATTTCTCCTCTCAATTTATCTTCCAGCTCATTAATCCGTTTCCCAGCAACCTGTCCCCACTTTCTATTCTTACAGGCAATTCTTCTCTGAGCTCCTGCTGGGAGGCATCCATCTTTCAAAGCAGCCAAGCTTTAATTCCTTCTTGTCTTGCTTGAGCTGCATCAATCCTTCTTTTTTTCTGTCCTGAAAATTCAAGACTTGTTCTCAGATTAAGAAAACGATGCTGGAAATGGGAAAGCTACCCTGAGTAATGGACACCCTTCCTTAGAGAAAAAGCTTTCAAGTACATAGAAAAGGAACACCCCATATTCTAGTACAGAAATTATAACATCTCAATAAACAGGGACTCATTTAGCATGGCAATTCTTCAGAGAACAGAGCAAGTGTCTTCAGCAAAGCACCTTCCAGAATACAAGCCTAAAACCAATTTAAAATTACCATATATAAAACACTGATATATATATTATCAAGTTCCTACACTTGATGCTTTTCATTTATCCAGAAAACAACTAAGCAATTGAAATGTTATGAGCTTCAATTCCCACCACTCTGATGGCAGTGTATATAAATAAATGGAAACCTTTTTTAGAGCATTTGCATTTACTGCCAATGCACGCCTGCAGCCTGACTTCTGTGCTGTTGTTTGCTTTGCTTATGCTAACAGTGGAAAATATTTCTTACACCAAGTGCTCCAGGTCACTTGTTGTACCTGATGCAGAGATAATAAGAGGCTTTTTCATAAGAGCTCCTTTACTTTCAGTCCCAGCTCAATTAAGAGATGTGTTTTCTTAGTAAGTTTCTCTACTCTGTCCTTGTGTTCTTGCACACTTAAGGATTGCTGCAATTAGCCAAGCCAGCCCTACTGCTACAGAATGATTGAAGGGAAGGTAGGTGATGTGACCTCTGGTTGCTCCAGTGAAAGGTACAGCTGTTGCCACATTTTGCTCTCTCACTCTTGTGCTACTACCTATATTTGTACTGTTTAGGCAGGCACATGCCATATATTTGGAGACACTTTTATCAGTAACAAGAAGGGTCTCTGTGTTGTTCTGTTTGGATTTTTTAATTTAGGGGATTCTTCCTACTTTTTTTTTTTTTTTCCTTGTTGGCAGTTACTCCAATAGAGGGCTATGCCTACAAAGAAAAATGGCTTGGAGAAGAGTTAGCAGGTATGATGAGTAAGGGAAAAGATTGATTTCCCTCTCCAGTACTCCTTTGTTATTACTACTTTAGGGTTTGAGGCATGAAGTAATTCCCTTATCTGGACCAATGTATTTGACCAGAAGTAGTTCAAATAATAGAGATAGTAAGGAAAAATGATTGGAGACAATACACCTGGAGAAACTCTACAAAGGCAGAGAGATGGTGGATGTGGAAATCCACAGGAGACATCATATTGAAAATAAAAAATAAAATAAAAAAAAAGAAGAGGAATGAGAAGCAATAGCCTAGCTTGAACCTTTTCATATTTCCTCTATACTCCAAGGCCTGGACCAATTCCTTCTTTGTTATTGTTGTTCCTATTTCATCAAAGCCTCTGACCCCACTAGAGGTGCTCTGGCTATTCCTTTTCTCAGGCTTCCATCATCCTTCCACATTTTCTGCTACCATTAAAATCCATCTACATTTTTGGCAAATAAACTTGGTGGTCATTTCAGAAGTACCACAGGCATGTCTGTGTCTCATGTGCCAGAGTCACTGGGGATGGCCAGGCTGCACAGGAATAAATAAATAAATACAGCTCGAGTGTGTGCTGAACAGGAACTCCCAGAAACCCCACTCAGAGATGCCCCTGAAGGCACTGGGGGCTCTGAAGTGTCTGGTGATGAGGCTGGACCTAAGGCTGGCCTCCAGGCTGCTCCTGCACAGCAAGAAGGATGTAACTTCCCTGGACAAATGCCTCCTGCCATAGAAATGGTATCACACAGTTCTAAAGCAAAACCTTCTGCACGCCCAGGCACTATAAAGGGATGCAGTTTCTTTCGATATTGCACAGCCCTAGTCAGCCTTCCACTGCTGAGGGACACTATTAACAACTAATACAAAGACAGAAATATGAGGGAAGGCTTTTTTTTCCTTATATTTAGGTTAAATTATAATCCACAGAGGATATTGTGCATTCAGTGCCATGTTTACAAATACTAACTAGTAAAATACTAACATCATCTACATTAGAGAATACTTTTTTTCCACACTTAAGTAGCATTAGATGATTCTCTGACCTTGTGTTATGAACAGCTCGTTGCCAGTTTCATTTGTAACACTGTTACTATGAAAAAGCAGTACCTGGGGAATTTTAGGGCATGAAATCCCTCCAATACTCCTTAAAAGTTGCAAGGTCATAATTACAACTAAGATGGATGTCCCTGTTTTCATTCATTTATCACAATGATCCTCTTGAGAAGATTTCTTTGCTGGAATGGCAACAACAACAGCAACAAAATTAACAGACAAACCAAAGACCTCAGGAACTTGACAGAGTACAGGATTCAGCAGCCTGAGACTGCACAGACTGAGCAAGGGATGCTGGAGGAGAACAAGTCTGGTTTAGTGTTTGATGGAGTGACTATCACAAGCTCCCTCTCTTAATCTTTTTTTTTCTTGCTTGTCTTCTTTTACTGTTTGCTATAAACCTTCCCGTGCTTGATATTCAGTCACTCTCTTTTCTCCTCCCATGTTTTTTTGGTTTGGGGTTTTTTGTATAATGTGGAATCAATTTACTCTCATACAATCTGCAAAGAAATTCAACAAAGCCTGCAATTCAAGCTGTGAGTCTTTGAAAAAGCACAGAATCAAATATCAACAACACAACTGTGTGCCCACACCTATTTCATCCTGTGACAGCATCCTAAGTTTATTACAGAGCAACTATCACTCCATAGTAGCAGTGCAGACTGGCTTTCAGCTGTATGCCCCATAAAATATTTTCAGAGAGAAATAGAAGTTAAAGAACTCATCTACCACTCTACTACAACATAACAAGTGGTTTCCTTCACACATATATTATGTTCCCTCAAAATGATAAAATATATGTGACAACTTTGGCATATCTAATTACTAGATCACAAATAAATACATTTCCAACTGAAGGATAAAATATACTGGAGGCATGAAATATTTCTGTCAATAACTGATGTAAAGCCTTGAAGGACACTATGTAGCAACTAAATCACATATTAATCATATTTATTTGCTTACATGCCACCAATGTATTTCTTACCACCAGCAGCTGAACTACTGCCATTTCTTTAATCAAAATCTATTTCTGGCCCATATGAAAATCTGTGGCTCATAAACATGAAGTACATCTTGGGACTATGTCTCTTTCCAAATTTTTGATGTTTATTTAGGATCAAGTCCAGATTTTATTAAGTCTTGGAAAGAGTCTTATTTAGTTTTAAAGTGCTTGTTTAACTCCCTGGGCAGTATGCACTGCCTCAGTGCATGGCTGCTATGGCTGAAGGCCCTGGCCCAAGATCAAGACAAAAGTGTGAAGATTTCCATTACTATCTCCTGCATGAGACAACAGGAAGCCATCACACTCTCATCAGACCCATGAGAAACTCTCAGTGCTATGTTTCAAAGCGTAACTGTATATTTAAAAGAGAATGAAAGATAAGCCTTGACAGATGCATTTCGTTGTCATTAAGTGTAATGTAAGAGCATGTGATAATGAAGAACTGGCTGGATTCCTTAAATCCCAGGCATGTCTAGAATAAGTTTATTCCATCTGACTTTTACAATTAAAAGAAATTGCAGAAAGGAGAACCAAAGCATTATGCAGCTCAAAATACAAATACGCTGAATTAGCAAAGTCAAGAGCTAATTGTTAATAGCTGATGGAACCTCTGCCCACACTCGGCAGAGAGCAAGTGATGGAAAAACTCCCTCTATATTAACAAACAAATTCTGAACTCATTTAAGATGATAAATGCTTTTTTCTTTGGTGCCGATATCAAGATATTGCTTCTTAACTTTCTTAGATCATAAAGCAAACCATAGAACAACAATATTTCGGTGTTTACGATAAGCAATCCCACCCGAGTTTCTGAACAAAACATGGAAAGATTTACTGTGGTCTCAAACCTGCTTGTGAGTCAGTCACAGAAATATGACAAGCTTCAATAGCTGAAAATGACATTAAATGCTTATTTCTAATTTAGAAAAAAAAATGTTCGTAAGGCAGCCCAAGTCAGATGCAAAGGAAAACACCTTGGAAATACAATTTAAAGTATTACAGTAATATTTAACAACATTATACTGATTCATGTTCTCTCTTGAATAGCCCCAGTGGAAGCAAGAGGATGACTTTTTATATAAGGTTCAAGTAATATGGTTTTCAGGTTAATAAAAGAAACATATTCTTCTAGATATCCTCTTATAATGATGAAGTTCAAAAGAGATTAAATGACTGTGAAAGGCTTTTTTCCCCTTTTCCAAAATTCATATTCCTCTTTTCAATTTCATTTTGAGTTACACATTTCATACATTCAGTTCATGAATGCGAATGTAATCTTACACTATGGATCATGGCCCCTCTGGAGCAGGGACAAAGAAGCCAAAAGAGGATTGAGAATTGTTAGGCAGCAGTAATGTGCAAGAACTCATCTCTTCCAAGGTGGAGAAATGAGAGCAGACTGTGATAAGTGACTATACATGGTTTCACATGCTGGGAAAGTGCTCATCTAATGCAATTGTTTACAACAGCTCAGATCCTCCAAAATGTTTGTGTGAGACAGTAATTACAGCTGCATCCCAGCCTTCACGTGGTAAAGGAAATAAGTCCTTGTCAACTCAGGGGGTCACTTAAAAATAAGTACACCAAAAAGAGGTCAGGAATTTCAGTTTAAAAATGCCAAGTACTCAGATCAAATACTCTGAAGTCTACAACAGGAATTATTCCTGAGCTGTACACAATGATTCAGATTTCTATAAGCACAAGTGAAGCTATGGAAGCTAGGCTGCAATTGCACACTCCCTAGCAGTACTGACTACAGCAGCTTAACTAATCTTCCTCAGCCCCAGCCACTTATTCCTGCCCTTGCATGGCAGACTACTGTGCTTGAGAAGGTGTTTGTGTGCCCATCTCATGACTAAAAAAGGAAAACTGGTCAAAGTGTAAAACAACTCCATGAGAAAAATAACAGCGATTGCTATTACAGGGGCTATGGCAGCACACATTGAGAATCAATGAGAAAGCTGAGAGAAGACACTGATTAAGTTATGCTGCTACCACAAGGCTGTTCAGCAGCTACATGCATCCAGGAAGAGCTGTCACATCTCCCTGAAAAGCTCTACTACATCTTGTGCCAGTGTTCTGGGTGCCCAAGTTCCCATTTTTTAAATCAAGAATATAAAAATAAATAGTAAAAACAAGGATTCTATTGGCTTTCTTGACCACAAGGCCACTTCTGGCTCATGAACAACTTCTTGTCCACCACAAAACCCAGGTCCTTATTGGCAGAGCTGCCTTTCAGCAGGTCAGCCTCCAGCCTGTGCCTGGGGTTATTCCTCCAGGTGCAGAGGTCCCTGAGTTTGCCCTTGCTGAATTTCTGCCCATCTTTCCAGCCTGTCAAGATCCCTGTGAAGTGCTGCATAGCCCTCTGGGGTACTGGCCATTTCTCCCAGCTTTGTGTCATCAGCAAACTTCCTGAGGAAACGTCTTCCCCTTCAGCCAAGTAACTGACAAACAAGTAAAAACTACTGGGCACAATATAAACTCCTGGGGGACATCTAGACCCCATGCCACTGATCAGAACCCTTTGGGATCTGCCACTCAGCCAGTTCTCAATCCATCCCACTCTCTAGTTACCCAACACACACTTCTTGAATTTGCCTATACAGACTTGATAAGAGACAGTTTGAAAAGCCTTGCTGAAGTAAAGGTACACATTACCCACTGCTCTCCCTTCATCCCTCCAGGTAGTTTTTAGAGGCAAAATACCCTGTAAAGAGAAAATTTCAACTCTCCCTGGCAATGTGTATACATAACAGATATAATTCTGTACTTACTGCATTTTCAATACTGCAAAATAAATCTGTGACTATGATCTTCTGAAAGACTTCATCCTAGTGTATTCTCTCTCCCTGGATGGGTTGATCTCTGCTTGGTCTCACATTTGTGTTCCAAAAATTCAGAGGACACACATCACTTTTCCCAGCAGGAAGTTATTTTCAAGTATAAGGAAAAGGGGTTTTTCAGACAGGACATTCCCTTTAAATTATTTCTTGGAAGCAGGCAGCACAGCATATAGTTTGTGTGTTTTGTCTCCTTTCCTCCCTCACCAGGATTTATAATGGAACTGCTGAAACACTGGGTTGTGGTGTTTGAATTCATGCAGAGGTAATTTTTCCTTTTGTAAAACAGGCAGAATTATCCTTAATTTGTCAAGGCGCAACAAGGAGTGACTGGTCCCCAAAGGCCAAGGTCACCAGGGCAAGAACCTCACTGACCAGTGTTCCATTGCAGCACACCAAGTGGAGTGAGCTGGGCAGGCTGGAGATGGTGCCTGGTCCAACTGTGAGCCCAGAGGATAAGGCAATGTCCTGGTGATGAGCCAGGTCTGAGCTCCAGCCACATCAGGCTGGTGTTGGAGTCCAGACCATGGAGCACACAGCCAGACAGACACACCTGGTGTGGTAGAGAGCTGGAGACAGCTGCACCCATGGTGTGGCTCAGGCCATGATGATCTCCAAAAAGCTTGGTCATGGCCACCAAAGCCCATCAGTGCCTTCAGTGCACACAGCTCCAGGAGGATTGAATTGGTTTGGTTGTCAGTTTGATTTTGATTTTGAATTTAAAAACACTGAAAATGAAGGACATCATGCCTAAGATCTTCTGAATGCTTTCCTGAGCTGTGTTCTTAACATCCATCTAATCTGAGGAATCCATTTTCTTAGCTTTTATAATATATTATTTTTCAGGGGGAAAAAGGTATATGTGTTTTCCTACAGAATCTGCTAATATTAGTTATTGTCAATTCATTATTAACATGATCGGTACAAAATTTCAAAATCCTTGTTCTGAAAATAACCCATATGTCCATAGGCCTTTAAAACATAATCATGGGATATTAGGTAAATACTCCCTCTAATCAGAGAAAAATCTTGATTAATATCATTTCACATTTGAAAGGCCATGTTCAACTGCCCTTGAAAGACTCTCCAAATAACACTGGATCAGTTACACTCTACAGAGACTACAGAATTGGGCCTCATGGCAAAAAATATAAAATAACTTGGCCACAAGTACATTAGCCAGTTTGCTGTCATCTACTTATACTAGTTTGCCAAATAATACTCCTCACAAATCTATGCATTCACAGTAAGTATTTTTATCATCACCAAACACAAAGAATTAAAAAAAACCAAGCTGAATTCTAATGTGCTGGGAGCTGCATGCCACCACATATATGCTAAAGCAAATGTTTGAAGTGTTCTTTTGGGGTTTTTTATGTTGCTCTCTGTTTTATTTCTGACATCTCTGAATACTTTAAAGCTTCACCTTTTTTCTTGTGTAACTTTCTGTGCTTTTCTCTAGTTGCCAAATCATGATAAAGCCAAGATACACTTTTGTGCTAAAATTCAGTGTTGATGTGCTTGCTCTTCATAACACCGACCTGAAGTTTCCCAGGAACTATTTGTAGAACAGCTCTCAGTTGTTCCAAATGTGAATAGCTCTTTATGCTCCATCCCACTTCTTCTTGTTGATATGGTTTTTCATCTTTACAGCTGAGAGCAGACTTTTGTGTACTTGTCAACACTTTTTCAAAGTTTTAAGCTCTCCACACCTCTTTCAGGCACAATAATTGAGACACAAGCCACTTCTTGGGATGTTTAACCTTTGCTGACAATCAATACCACAAAAATTATTTGTACTCACTTTACTGCTGTCATAAAAGAAATTAAATGTGATGGACATATGGTTATTTTGAAGCAATGTGTTTTAAATGAACTCCTTAGAAGTAATGTTGTACACTAGCCAATCAAATACTTTGCTATAACTCCAGATACTCTATTAATTCTGAATTATAGCCCTCCTTTCTAAATCTTCTTTCAGATCTCATGTCCTTAATATACAATAAAGAGCACTTATGGGAATTGGAAATAGAGAGTTCATAGTTATGGCTGCAATCCATTTTTTTATTAGAAGTCAAAATCAGCCCATCAGTCAAAGAAATACCATTTCCTATAACAGTTCATGAGGGACAGGATAGAATTTTTCTACTACTTTTGAAACCCATGATCAGATAGGCTCCTTAGTTGAGAAATCCTAAAATAGCAACCAAGACCAGAGTGACGCTTCAATTTGCAGATAGAGGAACTACAAGTGGTTTGTCTAGCTGAAATCTAACACTCAGGACCAAAGTCTGCTGCTTTTTCCCCTCAGAATATAGTATTAGAGATACTTCATCTCTATAGTCAGGTAAATTACATGCTGTGAGACTTTTTAAAAATGTATAGTTTAATATTTAAATCTATAAAGAGTGGCTGAATTAAAAAAAATACAAAGGAATATAGAGCTAAACTAATATGGAATGTCAGTATGACTGTGAGTCTGTGTCCTTCATTATCTGTATGCCCCAACCCAAGGCAGACAGCAGAGAAGAGGATAATGGTCTGGACACAACACCTTGCAGTGTAGGCAATTATGCTATTGAATATGAAGTCAAAATAAAAAATTGCTCACTAAATAATTTTAAGTGATACTTTCCTAGAATATTCCTGTAACAAGATTCAATGTCCCTGTCAAAATTTCATGTCTCCAGTCCTACAGACTGTGGCAAGCAGATTAATAACTGAAAGCATAATGCACTGTTATCCTTCATTGTTATCCTTCACTGACAAATGATGATGTCCCAGATACCTAAGTTTTTTAAAAATGGATTTAAAAAATTATATAATCATGAATGAAACCACTCCAAATTTTACTCCTGACAACCTCCAAAAGACTGTGCCTTTGTTGTTACATGTTGCTTCTGGTTTAGTTCTTTGAACATTTCTATTATGAGTATTGGAAGAGATGAAAGATTCTGGTATTAACCTGTATTTGCCTGTTTCAGCAGGCCTAACTTGTTTTCTTTGAACTGAATGGCATTCTATAATTATATTTTCCTACACTGATAAATTTCACCCCTAGAATCCAGGCACATAGACAGGACTGGATTGCAGAATTGCACTGCACTTCTGCAAGGTTTGTGTTTGCTCTCATTTCAGTTTAAGCCATGTATTTATTTCAATTTAGCTGAAGCTGCATAGGGACAGGTAAACTAGGTTTAGACATGCAAGCAAGAATACAGATATATGCACTGAAAACTTGTGAACAATAGAAGCTGTAGTCAGGGCCTTGGAATAAACCTATCTAAAAGGGAGACAAAAATCTCATCTCACATTTGTGATGGATTAAGAGCACAGATTCCATTCATGAAAATGAGCTGATGAGCTGAACCTGTAACACTACCAACATTCAGAGCAGGTTAAAGTCCTCTTAAGATGTAAGCCCTTTGCCCCCATTTAATTAAGGAAGACTGTGCTAAGACAAGACCTTATGTTAATCATCTTATACCACCAAAATCAAACAGCTGAACTATTTAAGATTACCTCACCTGACATTTGTTTGCACAAACAATTTGGCACATGCTTATGAACAATGGATGCTTCTTTGGAGGCAGGATCGTTCATTAACAGAGCACAGACTGAATTATTCATAGAAAATAAATTATTTAGTACCAGTGCTTTAAAGTACTGCATGCCAGTTTGGGCACTTATTACAAAAAGGGCATTAATAAATTAAAGAAAATCTGAGGTAGGCAAGCAAAACAATGAACAGGTTGTAAAGATAAAGCCCAGAGGCGAGGGAGTGAAATGCTTTGTTTATACCTGGCAGAAAAGGTGAGAGTACACTTTTCAAGAATAATTCCTTCTGCCAAGGGATTATTTACAGTGGGGAAGAGACACCTGAAAGCTTGAATCTAAAACCGGTCAATATTAAAGCCTCAGAAGAAAGCTAAAAAGTTTTTTTAAAAATTACTGATAATGTAAACCTAAAGTTAAGAGAAACAGAATCAGTAACAAAATTGTTAATGACTTAGAAATACAGAGACATGATGAGACAGGTATTTTGGATATTCTACTACACCTCACAGAGGAATTCAAGCTACAAAGCCTAGGTTACAATTAAAAAAAAAAAAAAGAAAAAGAAAAAAAAAATAAGGAAGAATAACCTTAGTAATCATCTGCCACAAGACACTGGGGAGAAGAATCTAAGTGACAAAAGTCTGAAAGGAACAGATCAGACAGTCTGAATCAGTGCCATCCTCAATAAAAGGAGACATGTTGTGAAAGGAGGGGAAAAGCTGGCCACAAAAGGCATTAGAGGGATTCATTCTACACAAAGACTCGTCTGTGCAGCATACAGAACACACTGTCAGGTAGCAGCAGGATTTCACAGCTGGGGGAGGTGTAAAACATAGTATTGGAAAATGTACTGGGGACTAAAAATACCAATAGGGCTCAATAAGGGAGGGATGGAGGGAAGCTGGGCAACCACCAGGCTACATTCACTTCTTTTGTAATAAACATTTTGTTCTGCATACTTTCATGCCTGGTATAGTAAGAAATGACAAAACCTGCCTCTCTCTCACAATGGTACCCCCCTTTACCTGGCTGTAATGATTATTTTCACCAAAAGCTTTGAGAGAAAATAAAATTGTATTTATAAAACAGATATGAATTCTTCAGATTACTTTAACTTCAATACCTCTGTTAAGGCTCTAGCATTAACCATAAAGTATCACTTTCAACAGTGTTACCTTAACCCATCCTTATCATTTGACAGTGAATTTTAGTTCTGGTTTTCTGGAGTGCTTTTCCTTTGCTCCTTCAGATTAAAATTGTGCTACGCTGAGTTTGCATCATTCTAATATTACAACAGTCCAATCAAAAAGTAACAATAATGTTTTGTTGTCTTTTCAAGGTTGGACTTGAATGTTCTCTTCCCCCAACCTTTATTCACATCAGGAGAAAGTGCCCCACCAGCACAGAGCAGTTTGCACTCTGAAGTAGTGTAAAGAGTAACTGAGTAATTAAATCAATCATGTAACACACCCAAAATTTGTTAGAGCAGATTAAGAAATGTAACATTATACAGTAAGCCTCTAAGTTGAGGGCCTTGTTACAATGTAAGTAGGGCTGAAACACCATTAGAAATACTTAGATAATCCTCAGATTGGCTCAAATTTTCCAGTTGGAGAAAGATCTTTCCCTATTAAAATGGCCCCAGATATGCATTAGAGCATCAGAACTGTGAAATGAAATATCCTGAGGCTTCCAGAGCTTCACAGAAACACTGTACTTGCAAATGTTCTAAATATATCAGCTTGGTGACAATGCTTGAGCCCTTTGCCTGACAGGATGAATTGCTACTGCCAGAGACAATTACAAAAGAAATTTTCAAAACATTCCAAACCATTCTGTATCAGCTGGTAAAGGGAACTTTCTACAGAAGACATAGAGAAAAGGCTGGGAGCTAGAAATCACTGTTTTTCTACAGAATGGTAAAAATGTTAACACTGATATTTGTATCATGCTCTAAATTTCTAATGTTCAATGAAATTTATAAAAATTATCTTGTACCCAAAATTTCACAGTGCTGTAGTTGCATTCTTTTGTTGAACTGTTCAATATCCTCAAGTCTTTGAGCCAAATGTCAGCTGTGGTATATACCAACAGCAAGTCACCTTTTCTACAAAACATGAGTTACAGTTTGAAGAGTAAAGGACTCTGACACAGGCAGGGGAAAAAAAACAACTTTCTGGTTATTTGAGGTCTGGACTAGTCATCCCAGAGACTGCAGCCAAGCCATTGACTATAATTTAGACATTTTGCAAAGACTTAAGCATGATATGGTCAATTCATAAAGCCACAAACATACCCACTCTAAATTAGTTCAGTTTTTTCAATACAAGAGCTACTAAAATATTTTCTTTGGTGCAAGGCAAGAACCTCATCTGTTAATTCTGCAGACTGCACTTTTGCCCTAGGAAAGGTATGTAGAGCCATATCAAAGGGAAGTGCAAAGTGACTGCAACCATGACAAGCCCTGCACCAATAGTTTATGCTCTGACACTAACAGTGCTTTTCCACCTTCTTTGCTTCTCCATCCTAAGCTGAAAATGGGCTAAGACCCCATATGGACATGCAGAGGCATTGCCTCACAATGGCCTGAAGTTTTAGCTATCATGACTCATTTATTATTCTAACACATTTTCTGTTGAAAAAACATTCCAGAAAATTTACTCTCCCTGTTTCTACTCTCTCCATTCAGCTTCCTCCTGTAAAGAAATTTCACAAATGTTTCTTTTCACTGCATGTGAAAAAGTTGAATGCAAAGGAATAGCATTAACATCTGCAGCTTTACAGACTTTTTAAAGGCTTATAACCTTGAATACTGCAACCTGGTAAAAGAAAAAAAATTGGCCTTGTTCATTAGTAAAACAAGAGACTCCACAGATCTTCAAACAACATTCTTCATGTTCAAACAAATCCACAAAGTCTTATTGTTATTAAAAGTCTCACATTAAACCTGCTCTACTGACAAATATTGCTTGACAAGGAACAAGTTCAGCTCATTTAGAGACTAGTGTTGCCTAGAGCTTGCCATCAACCCTGACTCAAGCACCACAGTAATCCTCCCATTTGTTACACACTGATCATAGCCTAATTTACCTAAAGTAAAAAATCAGAAAATTGCACTTCAATTTCATACATTTTCAAAGTAAGTAACTGGTAAAACCAGAATGATGCACTTTCCCACTTGTAATGCTTCCAGTCAATGAGACTGTGGATCCAAGCAGTGCTGATTGCCTAACACCGTTCTACACACATAATCCCCTGCAGCAGTGCCACTCATTCCCAGTGCAGCAATAGTGTAACCAATTTCATGCCAGAGTTGGAAAAATCAGTATGCACAAAGTGTTGTTTCCCTACTGAAAAATTAATTAGTGCTATTTGTATGCATCACTCAACTTTTTGTAACAGTGAACAAGAACTGCATAGCCATTTCCTAAATTTTGCTCTAACTTTTTTGCGCTGTTTTAAAATTCAATAAGCACAAATCACTGGTGTTTTATACAGCTAAACAACAAATTGCTTTGCTATGACTCCTGCATTTATTTACTTAATGGAGACACTTATAATGCAAAGTCCTTTGAATACCAATGCTTGTTTCCATAGGTGCTCTCTCCTAATTTTAAGGGTTGTAAAAGAAGTATAACAAAAGAGAAGAAAAAACAATTCCTCTACAGTTTCTATATACCATGCCTGTAATTTCAGAATTTGCACTTCAAGAATGGATATGGCTCAACATCTCACACAAAACACCAGACCCCATGTAAAGATGTTGAGACAATTGATCTCTATGCATCTAAGTGGGATTTCAATCTGGTATCATCTGGCATAAAGAGAAGACTGCCACTAACACTGACAGAGAAAACTCTGCACAAAGCAGCAATATTCTTATGTCACATGTTTTAAAAGATAAAAATTCCTGCCTCACTTAGCACTATTAACATTCACAGCATTATAAGTAGTGAAATGAAATCATGAATAGCCAAAATAAGCAGCCTTACCAAGTTTCTCAGCAAGCACACAAAACTCCCAGCAGTGAGGCATTTCAATAACAAAATTTAAATACAATACCTAGAAGTACTATGCATGATTGATTGTTATGTTAACACAACTGTAAGACATGAGTTATTTATTTAAGCCTTTAGTAATCCTGTATCATATCACTGATGGTCTTATCCTATTCAAGATCAATCTTAAATGCTTAAACCTTTCAGGTGGCTAATGTTGCCTCTCAGTCTTCATTGCAGTGGGAATGAAGGGCAAAGTAAATGATTAATGGAGCATTTCAATTTTTTTTTTCATCACAAACTGTGAATAGGAGTTTCCATTTGACTGCCCAATTTCAGCCCACTTGGAAGGAGATGATATTGGCTGGACTGGTTTGGACACATGGTGAGAGGCAATTCACATGCAATGTGTTTGTGGAGACAAAGCCATCTACCAGGAAAGTAACAGCCACCATTCTTCTACCACCCACTACCTAAAGGCCAAAGTGTCAGCAAAATGGATAGTCAAGAATTTCCAGTACCTTTTTCAGATGTACCATTAGAAGGAAATGCTGCAAACATAATCACACACAAAGCAGGTTTAGCTGCCTAGACAAAGGATACTGTGGTCTTCTATATGTCTCTAGTATGACATATATCCACACAAAACCCCCAAAAATTAAAACCTCTCAAATTTATGAAATTCTGAATATACCAGCTTAAAAGTTTTTTCCATGAAGGCATCGGCAAAGCAAATATTCCTGAAGTCAAATATTTACTTAACACTACATTTAAAATATGCTAATGGCTGAACCGATAACTGTATTTTGTAACAAACTAATTCACTACCTGATAGTCACGTCTCTTTTCTGAACCTAAAGCTCAGCTAAGCTTATGGAAGCTAAAAAGTTAAGAGTTAAGCCAAACCTCTGAAAATAAAAAGTTAATAATTCTACTCATGTTAGAGCAAAATACTAGGAATAATCTGCCAGTGTTCCAGATACAGTCAGTATTAAAGCAATCAAATCAAAATCTAAAATTAAATACATGTTGGGATTAATCTGTGGTCCCATATGATTGTGGTGGCATTTGCAATTACCAAGGATTAATACTGAGTTAGATATTGGGCTAATTCTAGAGGGTTTAAGGTTTGGGTTTCCTCCTCAGCCTCTCAGTGCTACAAACTTTGACACTAACTTCAGGAAGAGGAGGAAAGTATGTGCTACATTCTACAAGTAAAGCTCCAAGTGCTATTTATCAGCAAAAATTGATGAATAGCTCTTCTGGGAAAAGGGCTCAAATCTCAGCTCACATTTAAATGGCACCTAAATTCTGTTTTCACTGGCTTCTGGTCCAAACTGGCCAACTGCAAAACTGGAGATGTGCTATTTTGAGGACTTACTCCCCAAACTCCTCCCATCTGCTACCAATCATTACAAATAGCAGCAGTAAAACCCAGGGGAACATCTGGAACAGTCTTATGGGCAGAAATACCTAATGAGTATCTCTAGCACTATAGCAACCTTAGCTGGATTCATTTCAAAGTGACTTTTATCAGCAAAGACTAGGCACAGCTAATTAGGAAATATTAATTCAGGCTTATTATTTTTTCACAAAAAGAGGGCTAAGCAAATTCAACTGTATTCAGCTGAGCTGTGAAGCTTGTTTAAAATCTATACAGAGGACAAAATCCCAGTAATAATTTCATAAAGACTAAAGCAAAGTGATACTTACTCCTTCTGGAATAGGAACTAGCAGAGCATCATTATAATTTTGAAAAAAGCTCAGATGAAACACTATTACCTGATTAAGAAGGTATCTGCTGAGGAGTACAGTTCTACTCACAAAGAGATCAAAAGAAAGCACACGAAATTCAAACAAATAGCTATAAAACAGAGACCCAAATCAGAGGGGATCCTGTGCCACTTTACAGCCAAATACATCACAGATGATGTGCTAAAGCATTATTTCACCATTTCTTTTCTGTCAACCAATACATTAAAATACCACTGTGGCAAATGACACACCAATCTTAATGAGTACCTTATTTGGTTAGCATTAATGCTGCCCCAAACAGGCTGTTCTCCACCCTTCCAGCCACCTTTGACAAACTGTACTGCTGTCCTACTCCCCTATAACACAGCTTGCTGATGCCTTCAGCAGATGTTCAGGCTGTCCCTAGCCCTGCTCCCCCACTGCAGGACATGGCCCCTGCACTAGTACCAAAGCCCTGGCAAGAGGAGTGAGTCAGAAAGAGAAAGTGCTGCAAAAACACCTGGCTGTCACCTCCTCCTGTGCCCAAGGCCAGGCTGAGTCCTGCCTGCTCCCCCTGCAGCCACACCATCAGCCCCTGACACAGGGATGGGTGGCCTCTGCATGGGGGAGGAGAGGGACGAGCTGCCCCTTTCTGTACCAGAGGAGTTTCTGATCATTAAATTGTGCAACTCCAAGCCTTAAGATATGTGTTGGACATAATGAGGACTGAGAGACCCAACCCAGCACACAACCAAAATACCCCATGCCTTGCACTTGCTGTCCACTTAGAAATCATTCCAAGCCATCCACAGTGAGTTTTTTCATCTTTTTCAAAAAACATACAGCAATGTGAAGGCAGTGCTGCTGTGTGGCACATGTCCATGCAGATGCTCTGTCCTCTAGAATAGAAGCTGTGTAACATATTACGCTCAGAGACAACTGATTGCACATTCATCTAACCCACATGACCACACTTTCATATGCAGCTCCATAAAATACATATGCATGTAACAAAGCAAAATACCTACATTCATTGCACAAGCAACATTATATTCAAAGTCAGACTTCTTTTTCAGAAAGATTAATTTTAATGAACTTACAAATAAAACCAATGAAAGCCAGACAAATTGAAGAGATTAAAGTGTAAGATCAAGACAGGCTAGAGAAATTGTGCTGTGAATAATTAATCACAAATCAAAAGTATTCTGAAGCCAATTATTTTCCTAGGATTATTTCAATTGTGGATATCCAGTATGGAATGACCTATGCCTTTCCCATTTATGCTTCTCTAAAGCACATTACAGGTACTACTAGCAATATCAAAGATTCCCCTAGTTCAGGATTAAATTTCTTGTGGCAGCAGGGATTGGGGGTGGTGGGGTTGTTTCCAATTGATAAATCTTACAATTAACTCTTTTGGAGAGATTTTCTGCCATGAAAAATCCATTATTTTTTAATGCCCACAAAATGACCTGTATCTTGGGATATCCCATCAGTTCTCAATACAGGACAGCAGAGGCTGAATGAAAGAACTTTGTCCAAGCAGAAGGATCATAGAATGGTATTGGTTAGAAGGCTCCTTAAAGAACATACAGTTCCAAACCCCCTGCCCTGGGAAAGGACATTTTCCACTCCACCAGGCTGCTTAAAGCCCCATCCAACCCTTGAAACCCATCCAGCCTTGAAATCTTCCAGGGATGGACAATGCTGGAAGGCTCCTAATTCCAGCAGTACAGAGGGATATTACACACTTCCATGCAAGTGCATGGATATCTACTGCAAACATGAATAATTGTGTTCAGGTTCTCAACAGCAAATTGGGAACACTGGCTTTTTTTGCATTGCACACTTTTTTACAGCAGGCATTTACTTAAGCAATTACTGTCTGCTGTCTTCTGTGTACTAAGCATTTGCACTGCTTTTTCAACCCTTCAGTACATCTTCAGAAACAAGGTCTCAGCAGAATCTTCTCTCTTTTAATTGCCTAGTTTGATGCTTTAGTCTTTTCAAAATGCTCCCTGTGTTCTTTAAATATTTAAGGAGGATACAACTCCTTCATCTTTTGAAAAGGCCAGATTGTCATCCAAAATGCTTTGTTCCAGTTTGAAGCTCCATTCAACTTGAAGCACAAAGTCCAGAAAACTGTCCTGATCTCTCATGAAGTTGCTCCCCTGCCTCTTTTTTCCACTGACAGCATGACTTCCCACCCCTCCTTCCAATGCCCCTTTTACACATGAGAAGCTCTGTTAAGCAAATGATTCATCTACACATTTCTCATTGCTCACATCCCTCCTGAAGACCCCCTACTGCCATTTACACTATACTAAAAAAAAAAAAAAAAAAAAATCCACAAAAAACCTCACCAAAAACCCACAAAACTGCCAAACGTAAAATCCCCTAAAACTTTCTTTTCTAAGAGGATTTTTTTTTGTCCAACATGCTGTGCTTGCATGTGATAGCAACCCCTTTAACCAACTGCTTTCTCCAGTGGTTCTTTTCAGCCTTTATGCTCCCCAAGGAAGTTTCTCTACTGTATGAACAAAGCACACAGCCCCAACAAAACACATGGGCTAAATACTGAAATGTAGAAAGATGCATTAAGCTGGGCTCTTTTTTCTGTTGCTTTGTTTAATTTCTGACATTAGGGGATCTCAGTGGAGGACTGCCCTGAAATGCTTTATAGAGTCATGGTAAGGATGCAGGTGAGGCTATTTGATGCTGAAAAATATCAAAGGAATTCAGGTTAGAAAGGATAGGGGAAAAAAGGCAGAAAAAGACACAAGGACATACAGAAAAAGTATGTTTGAGAAGGAAATACAAAGGCAGAGCAGGCAGAGAGATTAGAACAGGAAATTCAAATACTAATCTTTGCAAATCACTGGACATTAGAAAAAAATATTCATAAGCTAAAAGCCTATCCAAATACTTAGAAAGGTGAGTACAACATGGTTCATCCTGTTTTTAGCTATGGGACAAAGCTCACATCCTATCTGTCCAGGTTATCTGGTTACTTCTCCTGAGCTGGAAATACACAGGTGAAATTGAATGTTATACAACATGTAAAACAAACTGCATCAGTGAACCTACATGCAAAAAAATCTGCTGTGAAATGCACTATTAGGAAAGCATGTGTATGGAACACATTTGCTCTATGTTTAAAGTATTGATATAGGACCTACCATTGTTTTCTTTATTTTATTAAAGTACCTCCCTCTTGAGTGATCAGTAACTTAGATCCAGTCTTGGTTGGTGAAGAAGCTTACAGCCACAGCAAGTAAGCTTTAGATAAACACATAAAGTGGAGTTTGTTTTGCCTTACAGATATAGGGCAAGCATGGGGGAATCTGATGATTTCACAGCATGGCAACACTTCTCTCTCAGCAATTCACAAAGCTGCTATCATCAAATCACAAAACTACAGCCTTCACAGATTTCTTTGATTGTTTTCCTGTAATTAAAACCCACATTGCATGATATGTTTTCTGTACTGTGAAAAAAAAAATCACTTTTACTTGTAGTATCGCTTCTGAAGGTTTATTTCATTGCCAAAGCTGGTCTTTTTGGATATTTCCTGAGGAAAAAGATAAAAATTCTCACCTTTCTGCCTCTTACAAGGTTCCTCTCTGAAAACACTTCACAGAGAGCAAGCCCAGCTTGCACCCACTCCCCTTAACAGCAGACTTTGGGAGGCAGCTTGGGAGAAAAGGCAGAGAACAGACAAGGAAAACAAGGCAAGAAAGAAAAAGGAGAACTAAGAGGAAAAGAGCAGCTTCAGAAAAGAGCTGGCTCAGTTCACATCCTATCCAGGCCATCAGCCCCGTGGGAAACAGGTTCAAGGGGGCAGCACACTGCTTCTGGGAGCCCTCCTGGGCACTGGCTGGGGCAGGGATGGCCAGAAACAAAAGTGCTTCCCCCTGTTCCCCCAGCACATCACCCACCCAGCATTCCTACCACCTGCAGCCTCAACAGGTAAAATTAAGGATAAAGGAAGACAAAAGGTAATGTGCTGGATTTACTAAAGTGTATTTTTGAAAAGAATATATCGTGTGTTCTACCTGTCAGTCCCTGTCCAAAGGAATTACATACACACACAAAAAACATGTGAGAGAAAAAACTCATCATGAGTAATACAATCTTTCACAGGTGCTGGAAAGTTTTTTGCTTGCAATGACCAAAACCAGCTTTACTTCTCCTCCACCCCTTTTTCACCCCTCTTCCTTAGCAATTCTCATGCAACTCTTAAGCCTGCTTAGAATCACTCCCCTCTGTGTACCAAGTGACATGAACTGTCCAGAAACTAAAGCACACTGTATATCTGCTAGTTGACTGCTGGCTTTGGATAGGACAATATATTGCCAAGAGTTTCCCCTGCAATTGCATCATTTAGCACTGACAGTGGCTGAGAAGCTGCTAACACTTTCAGAAGCTTCCAGACCCTATTCACAAGCCTCATGGTGACAGGTCTGAGAGACAGAGGCTGTAGTCTCAGGACCAACTGCTAGATACTGGTTTTCAGCAACCACCTCCTCTGGAAGTGTTCCTCAAGACAAAACTAATCAGAATTAATAACAGAGACAGGTATGGAAATCCTGAGGGAGACATCCCTTAAAGCAAAGGCTTTGCTTGAGCTAAATCCAGATGAAACAAATCAGTGAGGGATGTACATGTAGTTAGTTATTGTCATGATTAATATTGAAGTTAAGTATGATGTCATTATCTTTTGCCTCCTTAGTGTATTTAGAGACCACAGACTGGAATAGAAAGGCACAAAGTATCCTGCCTACCCCAGATACACAGAATTTTTAAATGCACAATGATACATGTATTTAGGTAGCAGTACTGGCAAAAAAAATGCAGTATTTACCCAAAATTTCCCTTTTATATAAGTTTTCTGATGAAAACAGACCGCCTGTCATGGGAAAGAAGCTAGCAAGACATGAGTCCATTTTTTAAAAAAAAGGATTAAAATGCAAAATACGAAAAGTTATCAAACATAATAAGGGAATCCATTAATCCAATCAGAGATGCCATCTTTCAGAGGCATTGCCAAAACAGGAGTACCCCACCTGAGGATGCACAAGAAGACAGAAGCAAGGAGCAATGACTCAGAAGGCTGACCAAAACCTACAAGGGGTCTTGGCAACAACTGCTTGAAGATATCCAAACTCATTTGTCAACCTTTCACATTTTATCACTCATTAATGGGTGACTCAACTGGAGAAAAAAAAGATGAAAAGTGCAGATGGGCAATGCTCAACATCTGAATAATGGATCATTTCCATTAAGTTGTAAAAAGAATGTAAAATTGCATGGTGATCTATTAATCTAATTTAGTGATGGATAACTAAAATAATGAATATGGATTATATATTTTAATGAATGTTACATTTAACGAGCATGAACATTGGTGAGTGTGAACATTAGTGAATGAATAGCAAGGCTTAAAAAGTTTCAAATCTGACAAATAGAACTGGAACTCTTTCTGACATGCTTATTATCAGTATCTTGAGATTAAACAAGATCTATTGGAGCATGTAATTGTTGACAGATAAAGAGATCTTAAGTCATGTAAGCAGTTTCCTCTTGCTTGGTGAATATATTTTAGAATCCACATTGTACTGCATGGAAATGTCTTTCCTGCAGCTAATCTGAACTGACATTCCTGTCATTTACCAGGCTGTCAATGGAAAGAACAATGAAAAATACAAGGGTGGCTCAAATTTTAAGATAAGCCAATAATAGTTATGAAAGGAAAGCTCAGGAGATGCAATGAAGTTGAGACTCGAAATCCCACTAGAAGACAATCAGATGGCAGGCTGTCCATGCCCCAAGTAAACAAAACTGGGACAAAGACACACCAATCCAGCCACCAAGCTTGCCCACAGCTCTAGGTTACCACATCTCACCTCCTCCACAGTATCCCAAGCTGCTCTTATCCAAATTCAAGCACGTTATTTTTCATTTATTCATGCAAAGTGCAATGAAGATTCTTCCTAGTAAAGTCCCACTAGTTTTCTACCCATTTTGTAGCAAACACAAAACTCACTTCACATCAGAATCAGTCTGCCTTCCAGAGTTCAGGTTTGAGCCTATCCAACAGTGTCCTCTTTCCTTCTTCTTCCCCTTTTGCAGTCTTATATAGCTGTTGCACTAGTGTCAGCAAGTGAAACACATCATTCTCCTTCTCAAAATACCTTTTGAAGCAGTATTAAATAGGTAACATCTATAGATCATATCTAGACAGCTTGATGGCTATAAATTCAAAGATCTTATTGCACTTATAGTTACTATTTTACTTGAGATATTTATCCTTCACTCCTTCACTTTGTTATTCTCACTAGCTCTTTGGCATCATGATGGTTGCAAACTTACACCATGCAGATATGAAAACAATGACACAAAGTTATACAGTGGAAAATGCTTCTTTGAAAAGAAAGATCTTAAGACAAAAGGTGAAAAACTTTTCCCTGTTTCAGACAGACTACACCAGAAACAACATCTTGAGTGGAGCCTCTTGTGGAGCCAGAGACTGCAATCCACATTTGTTGGCTTTCAGTAACAGGATCTCATCCTGCAGTACCTTTTCATAGAAGCAGACATGCTCAGGATAATTCTTTGGTTTGCTACAACTGAGCTTTTCAGCCCATCCTTCCTGGAAAAATTCCCCATGCATTTTGATCTAAAGTCCCTTTTTCCTATCAGCTACCTCACTCTGTCTAAAATAGGTTAGTTCTAAAAACTGTAGAACTTGGCTAAATACTATGACAGCTCCAGCTTTCCTTAGTTTTCCAATTTTGTTAATTCAGCCACAGAGCTCAATATGCAATGATAACTTCAATGCAGTTCTTCTTTTCACATATCAGTGAGTACTCTTCTCAAGAAGATAATTTCCATTTTCTTTAGCACAACTGAGGTTTGTTTCTTTTTCATTTTCCCACCCTAGGAAGAATAGTCTGCCCTGAGCCTCACTGGTAAGCAATTAAAATCTGGAAGCTTGCCAGCCTCTGTGGTACTGTGAATTCATTTCCCAAGTACACATGTAATTCTTGGAGCTGAAGTCGACACAATAAAATGTGTAAAACTTGACTATATTATGACTCCTCACTCAATGACAAAGCCCCTTTCATACAAAGAAATTGGAGCAAATCAGTCAATAATGTGGAAGTGCAGGCACTAATTATTTTATTACAAATGTGGAAATTATGCATAATTTAATTTTTGGAAATTAAATGTTCTACTGATAGAATAATCATTTTTTCAGGCGTGACATCATTAGCACAGTTGTCTTTAGTATTTCTCAATAACATACTTATTCTCACCACTAAAGCTGAGCAATATTGCAACTATCTGGACTTCAAAAACTCACATTCTGTTTGCAACCATCAATTTGACCCTCTCCAGATACTGCAGAAAAGTAGGAAAAAAACAGTGATTGAGGGGAAAGGACATTGTAAAAACAATGTTTTAAAGGTAGCATAGCCCAATAAATGCAATTAGTGAATCTTTGCCCTGTATATCAAATGAAAGCAGAAAAGCAGCAATAGACTTGCTGGAGGGTTCACAGGAAGGTCATGGCCACAGATGTCAGTGCCCCAGACCAGCCACATTTCACTGGAAGGAGAACTGACTTCAGCAACTGATCCCTGTGGATTGAACGTGGATTTGGGAAAGCTTCAGGTTTCGGGCTGGAAACAAGAAAAAGGGCAGGGGGTGGGGGAGAAGAGGAGACTCATCAGCCAAACCATATCACATTTCCCACTGCACTCCCACAGCTCAGGCCTTGAAAGAAGTTAATCCTAACAAATCCACAGTATAAAATTTTTTCACCTAATTCATACAATCATTGTATTGTTTGTGTAAGTGTACCTATCCCTCACAAAGATTTAAACTGTGGTGTGCCTTACATATATTGGAAGATTAACAAAGCTGCTACAGCATGTGGCTTGTTGGAATCAAAGGGAACAGATTTGTTCCAATGTCCCATAACTGTATTAAAATAAATTCAGTGATTTCACCTGAAATCCTATATGGTGTTCTATTCTATATAGTCATGATTGTGACATTAAAGTTAAAGGTCAGTCAAAGTTTATTTTCTATCCTTTGATAAGTGGAGGATTTTTCTGGTGAACCCTTTATATGCCAATATTTAGCAGTGTATTATCTAGGTTCTACAGTAAATGCAAATGTGTTTCTGAAATGTGGTGTAGATCCATTATGGAGCAAAGGAAAACTTAGGATCTGAAAAAATCTTCACACATTTATATGGCAGTGCACAAGAGTAAAAATATTAAAAACAGTCCTTCATTTAAATGCTCAGTAATTTTATTAACTTAATCCAAAAATAACTAAGAAGGAATTAATATTCATTCACCAGGGTCTGCATCCTAATTAAGAAAGACTTCTGAATTAACCAATGTATTCTTTTGGGCCAAGGTTCAGCAAAACATAAAAGTACAAGTTTAAATCCATTTCTAGCTGAATAAGTCTGCTTTATGCTTAATCCAAAGGGCTAAATCCATTTATTAAAGAGCTAAAAGGGGTTTGGGGACAGAAATTATATAGAGTGATATCAGTATTCCCTCAAAAATAGTGACTTAAAAGGCTTAAAAGGCTGAAAGATTATTTTACAAAGATAAAATTTGGGGAAATACAATAAGTATGCTGTATAACAAAAGCACATGCTACAGAGGGCTGATGTAACACTTTTTTATTTAATGCAGTACCATGCATTAATGGTACTAACTAAGGGTTTTCTGAATGAAACAAAGAATGTATCAAACCTGATCAAGCAAAAGAATCTTTCTTGAGCAACTGATGCATAGATTTCCCTGTCACATCATAAAGAAATAAAGTAGAGAAGAATGATATTTAGTTCATGGAATGATATTTAGAGAAATAGGAATTTCTAGAGTTACTGGCAAGTTTTCCATCACATTTTGAAAACCTTATTGAACCCAATTTTTCAGTGTCTCAACCAGTTCAGATACCAAATAAACCTCTCAACCCAGTCTGCTCTTTTCTTGAAGCATTTAGTACTCAGATGTTAAACACTGGACTAACTGCATCATTGTTCCCCTAGTAACTAAGAGCTGCTTGAAAACCAACATACAGATTCTTTTATATCAGCAAAGTTATTTGGTTACAGTATACCTGTACTGCTACAAAAATCATCCTTTTACATTCTCTTCTTCTGCTTACCCACAGTCTTTATCTATTGCTCTTAAAGAGTTGACTTTTCTCCCCAGGTATACCTCTAAAAGTTTGTTTGTTTTAAATGTTTTGTTCTTTTGCCCATTAAAGAACAGCTGCCATTCACAGACCACAAATGTACAACAGTCTCCAAGTGATATACAAAGATCAGTGGTCAGGAGGACAGGTGTGTTCAACTGAATGTTTGGATTTTGTCATGACAACAGCATTCCTTGCAACTAGCATTAATTACTTCTCCTGAAGTGGATCTGACAGCTTTATTCAGAATTCATTCAATCTATAAAATTTCATGCAGCACTGCAGACTGAATACTGATTTTGAAAATCCTGATACCAACAACTCATGTCTCATCAGCTCAAGTCAGCTCAGAACCATTTATAGTATGTTTAATAGATTCATTTCAGTAAGGTGCCTAACCCCACATAAAAAGACCAAAGTCATCACAAAGTGTATTTTTTATTATTACATTAATTTTTAAAATTAGTATGTTTTCTTTTACAAACCATCACAGTAGTGCAAAGTAACAGAACTTTTCCAAAATCACTAACAGCAAAAAAAAGATTTGTGCTAGCACAGGTCTGAGGACCTGAAGAGCAGAGTAGGCTGTTTTCTCCCCAGGGGCTATAGGATAGTCTTTGTTTCCTGCTGTATCACTATAAAATGTAATGCAATGAACTTGTGAACAATCTATGCTAGAAACCAATACAGCATCAGACTGCCCTCAATAGTGAAGGCAGGAGATCCTACAGTCAGTGGGGTTATCTTCCAAAACACAAAAAGCCTTCAATATTAATTGAATATAGCACAGACCATGGGAAGGATTGTAATCACCTTTTTATTTGAGCAAAAATGGAGAAAAATATGGTAAGATGAGAATAAGATGGCCTGTACTAAATGAAAAAGGAATATTCAGACACATAATGTCTTCATTAGAGCTATGTCCTTTTTAATATAGAATTTTTTACTTCTGATATGAAGCTTAATTTATAAGCTGCTATTTAAGAAACTGATATAAAGACATCAAACTAAGCCATACACTTGATTTACAATAGAATGTTAATTACTAAAATTGTAACAGTAATTTAAACTTCCATATTTTTTAGCTCTAAATATAGATAATTTGTCAGAAAAAATGCTATAGTAGCATAATTTTGGTTATGTAAATAAAGGATTTTTATATTCAAGGAATAAGCTTGACTCAATTAAAAGTGTCTGTTCTCATATGGCTGATATCTGTTCAAATATGCTTTATTCTACACACTCTAATGATTTGAATCTCCTCACAGATACAAAAATTTCATTGTTCTATATTTCCATATCACTTATGCAAGCCCTGTTTGGTAGTGCTTGGTACCTTTGCAACTGAACAGTTAAAAACTAATTCAATTCAAATGTTCACAAAAGCACTGAATGTACTTTTTGTATTACCATAGTGAAAATACCATACTGAAGACAAGCATCCTTATTTAGCACTGTTGCAAATATGAATTCTACTCTTCCAAAAAGAAACACCAGAAAAAGTTATAAGAATCAAAGAAAATTAGTACATAATTCCATAAGCACTCACTCATAAAAACTACCCATCTATTCTATTCCCCTTGTTCCTATAAAGGAATTCCCATGCAGTGAAAAACATTTGCCTGTGTTGGATTGATTTCAGTTCTTGGAGATCAGGACACACAGGTTACACTTTCAGTCTGCCACTGGCTTGTCTGTAACCTAGGGCAAATAACTCAATGTCTTTAACTTCTTTTATATAAAAAATGGGGTTATGAATACTTCCTTTAGGAAGACAGTCACAGGGATTTTTAATTCTTTGTGAAATGCTCCGAGTTTTTCCAATTAAAAGCATTTAATAATTACGAACCAGAGAGAGTAGTGTTACAGTGTAACAATTGCAT
Source organism: Muscicapa striata striata (assembly GCA_030060385.1). Lineage (NCBI taxonomy): Eukaryota > Metazoa > Chordata > Aves > Passeriformes > Muscicapidae > Muscicapa > Muscicapa striata. The sequence goes on from JAREIS010000048.1 coordinate 1,637,329, forward strand.
GTTAGTACTATAAATGGAAATTATTATTATTTTGACAACAAGGATAATATTATAAAGAATTCAATTACATTAATTACATTAAAAGTTTTGTGAATAGCTTGAAGAACTAGGCAACTATCATTTATGATCTCTTGGCTTCCTAAGTTGCTTTAAGTCTAAATTCTCTCAAACATTTAGTCAATAATTGACTGTTCTCAAACTGAGCTCAAACTACAGAATCAAAGCCAACAGTGTCCCAGACCTCCACCAAAATCAAAGCTTTGTGTTAGGAAAACACATACTGAGCTAATTCAAAGCATGTTTTGTTTTTGATCCTCTTTTGGATATTTTTCAGTCTCAATTTTGTCCATTAGGCAAATTACTGAGGCAATCAGAAGGTAGTTGCCCTTAGTGAATTAATTGTAAAAACCCACTACCTTTTGGACATTTTGAAAAGCTCCAGAAGCCTGTCATACTAGAAGCAATCTTCAGACTTAATGTCTTCCAGTCCTAAAGAGGTTATTCCAATCTCCCTGGACAGTCCCTTCTTTAGACTCTGCAGGAGCAGAGATGTTTCAGAGCCCACCTTGTACCCTGATCTTCAAGGACCACCCTTATGCCAATGAAGCCCTGCTGCCACAGGACCACAAAGAAGAACATTTCCAAGTGCACCTGAGCACAATCCTGAACAGAAAACATAGAAAACAGTAGGTAATTGCCCTGTAGTCAGGCAAACAGCCAAGCAAAAGTTTTCATTTTAAGATTTCTTCCTCCTGGTCTAAGAAAAACACCCTCTATATGCATAAAAAAATATGACCAGGAGTAAGTACATCACAAAATATCCACAACATCTCACAGAGTGATATTCAAGCATGTGTACATGCTAGATTTCAGGAGGAACACTGACAGGTGAGGTTAAAATCAGCTGTATGAGTCAACATAAAAATGAATATTTTCCCACTGCTGATTGTGATTAATATACCATTATTCTTCCATAGGAAGGATTTTCAACCCCAAATTCTAGATTTTACCCTTTTTTATTTAGCCTTTTCAATTTTTTTTTCTAATTCTGCAAGATGACAGCAGGCACAATAGATGTATTAAGTTTTCTCATGTTTCTGTATAATGACTAAAGCATTTTTGCTTGTAGTTATAAGAAAAACTAACAAACAAAGCACCAACAAAATTCTCATTCTCTTGGGCAGAGACCAAGCACAGACTATTGTAGTCTTAGTCAAATCTTTAAAAGAAGGAATCCAAATGTAAATACTTCCATTAGCAGCACTTTCTTCTCTGCTGTCTGCAAAACTCCTTCACATCTTCAATCAAGGAATTTAACAGGTAGTTCAGCTGTCCTAAAATATTATCTTCTTCTGCAGTAATGCATGGAAAATGAAGATCATCTCCAGCACACTGAATAACTCAAAAGCCAATAAAATAACTGCAAAAACATTGATCCAGAAGCCATATCAGTCCATCTTTGCATCTGGAATGATATATTGAAACCAAGAAGTGACACAGGCACATGATAAATCAATTCATAATCCTGCTACACACAGCACTAGAAACATAATCCATATTGTGCTGCGAGATTTCACTAGAGCCCAGGGTGATGAACATATTTCACCTCTGCACAATGGTCATCTGAAGGTTCCAGAGCCTGACCTCAGCCACATGCACCAGAAGTAACAAGTGGTCATACTTGAACAAGACTGGTTTCATTCTGTTCACTGCAGAGCTTCAGAGAAACCTATTGTATAATGCTGGAATAATCAGCCAGAAATTTGATAATTCAAATTCATTCTTTACTGTCTGAATTAAATTCTTCGTTAGTCTATCATGACACTGATGTTCAGTTTTCAAAATCACACATCAAACTTTGCCTAAAAGCAATACGTACAGAAAGTCATGTTTTCTTTGAAAGTGTGAGTAAATCACCTTTTCAATTACTTTACAGGTCTGCTCTAACCTGTCATATCTATGGACATCTTTTCTTGTAGAGGTCAGGGAATGAAGAGAATATTTTGTGTTTTTTTCATATTATTGATAAGGAGGACACTCCAAAGCCTTGGCTTCAAATCCAGACAAAGAAGCATTTGTCAACACCAGAAAAAAACTATCCTTAAAACTTGGTTTGATCAGCAGTTGCAAAGAGGCAAAAACTAATAGAAATTATATTTAAAAAACAATTACAGCAGTTTTTGACTGTGGCTTAGTCACCTAGAGCAGCTGCAGTCACTCCCTGTCATAGTGTGTTTGTGTTCAAGGTTTTATTTCACATGCATTTGTACACCCTGTTAATGGGAGTTTAGATCCCTCATACTTAAATGAATTAGACATTCTCCTCTTTAAACATTTTACCTACAAAGTAAAACCTGCCAGATCCATTAAATACCATGTACATTATGAGAAAGATTAAATGCATCAAATATAAGTCTTCACTCATCAATAGCTTCTTTTCCCTCTCCTCCTCAAATATCTTCAGCATTTCCCCATTCAAGTTTGAGCTATCTACTATACAGCTATCTATAAGCTGCATGTTGAATAATAGCTTATTCCTCTACATCACCAGAGATTACAGTAACCAGCAGAAAACCCATTATCTAATTCAACAATCACCATTAAATTCTGCAGCAAGCCATGCCTTTTCTAGATAATGAGATTGAATGCTACTTTAATGTTCCTTACAGTCTAATTTACTGAAGATTTGTAGAGCATTTATGAAGTTTTCCCTGCTGAGCTCTGAACTTGCCAAGACCAAAATCAGGAAGAAAGATGCAAATAAAAGAGAGACAGTTTAACATATATACAAGTCAGCCCACACCAGCTCTTCATTTCTTAGACAAACAGTACTTGCTCTACTTGGAAAATACAAAACAACTTCTAAAATGAGGTGCCCAGGAGGTTTTGTTTTTGCTGTTGAACTTGACCCAGAGAAGAACTGCAAATACACCAGTATGAAAACCTGGTTTGTCCTGGTGCACACAAAATTCTTTGATTGTCTAATGAGGAATTAAAACTTGGCATTAGACACTAAAAAGGAGGATAGATGACTGACGATGCAGCAACAGTATAGAAATGAGACAGTGCTGGAGAATGAAAAGGGGAAGGGGTGCCATCAAACAATCATGATTATTATAGTAATTTGCTCTTACAGCACATCAGTTCGTTATTATCTGCACTTCTGGACCCATGAATCAATAAACACAGTATAGTAGGAGACATTATAAGTTAATGGACGAGTTTTTTCACTCTGAGGGTCAATAATTAAAACATTTCTCAGTTTTGTTCATGGAGAACTTGAGAACAGAGGCTGTTCAGTTCAGAGTAGCTCAGCCTTGAGCTGGCACAGAGAAATGGGCCCAGCAGTGGCTTTGCACTATTCCTGACCACACTGTTTGCTGCATTTAAAATCACTATTATCATTTAAGGAATGAAGTATCATTTAAAAAAAAAAAAAAAAAAAAAAAAAGAACAGGCTAGAACAGGATAGGATTGGATAGAAGACATAATTTAGAATAATGCACAGAGAACAAAATATTTCTTGACTAATTTACCACAGGAGTCCATTTACTTATAGCACAGCCCTTTTTCAGTTAATTTACACCAAAACAGAGGATAAAAATTATTTTTAAAATCCAGACAAGCAAGTGGCCTTCCTTTCTGATTCTCTATTTTCACAACTTTCAAAAAAATGCTTTCATCAAAAAAGAGAAACACTGTATGAGGTAGAAGCAGCAGCAGTTATAGAGCAATAACATTCTTTCCACATTTCAGATCAGGGAGAATGGATTCCTACAGGAACCTTATGGCACAACAGTAGTTTTCCTTGTTACATTTCAGCAGTTAATTTTAGAAGCATTTGCTCAGCATCACCCACATGCAAACAGCCAGTCACACCACTTCATGAGAATACTTTTCTCTCTGTGTCACATGCACACATGCAGTTTAGTGTGTGCTTTAGACCAGAACAAAATATGATGAAAACAAACCTGTTGCACTGTACCTCAGCCTGGAATAAATGCAATAAATCACTGTTTCCCTTACATGTTCTGAAGCAAAAATACAGCTTGGCTCTTTTGCCAATTTCTAGAAGAGTGGAAATCAGCAAACTGACTTTGGCGTGCCAGTTTGGGTAAGCAGCCAAATGTGGACTGTGAAGGCTGGTGGAACCAAAGGGCTTTTTACATTTAAGAATGGTTAGAAAAGTCTGAAAAAGGGGGTTGACATCTCATAGGAAAATTCAGAGAATATTTAACCACCATTCCACAGGAGTCAAGTTCTTTACATGTACCACTAGGATGTAAAGAACATATTCTTACTTCTACAAAAGAAAAAAAAATCTATGATGAGGTGTTTTTTAAGGAAGAAGATCAATATATTTCAGATATATATTTCTGAAATGCCAGAGATATTTAGTTGTGCACCAAATTTTCACCACTAGGTAAATTTAAGCTGTCTCCCAGGCAATATTTCATGAGCTCACTATACTATAAGCTGCATCCACTTGCCCAGCTCATGAATAAAATATTATTATATAGTGTGGACCTCCTAGTGAAGTATCTTTAAATATTAAAAACCTTTAAACTCCTCTCTAGAGAAAAATAATACCTCTGCTTCCACAAAATGGATAAAGAGTCTGGTCTTAAATCAAAGCAAATAATTGGAAGAGTTGGGAACGAAGTACTTGGGGTACAACTGTGCGAGCCAAGACTTTGTCTTGAAAGAAAAGATAAATCCTCTTGAAAAAGGTGATTTGGAAGATGAGTTTTCACTGAGGTAGTACAGCAAAATTCACATGCAGAGAAGAAGATGATAGCAAAGTAGGTTATAGAAAAAGGTGGAAAGTTTTCCAAAAGCTATGCTCAGAGCAGGGGGAGAAGATTTCTATGCCAGTGAGTAATCCTGGATACGCATAGAACAGACTTCAACCTTACTTGTTCTTTTCAGGTCATCTTCCTCAGTATTTCATCAGCAAAGAAGAACTCCTGACTAGCTGCTGTAATCCTGATGCAACCTGTGGTTCCATGAATCTGAAACTTTGAATGCTGACAGAGGTAAGAGATATCTCAGAATCTCTAACCTGTATATTTTCATATTCTGTCCTAAGCATCCTATGTCAGCCCTTGCTAGTGGGAAGACACCAGGCTTCAAAAACCCACGTGCTGAATATTTTCCAGTTTTTAGAAAAATAAGTTTCTTCAATCAATTACAATTGTTGTGCCTTAGTTTGGTAAAAATAAACTTCCTATGAAAATGGGCATGATTCAAACAAAGACTGTAATTCTTTTGCACACTGCTGGTACAAAACTGCACCCACCTCAATTTCTGCTATATAATACCATTTAGGTATTACAACCAGTTAGGGACAGTATCATGAGGACATGAAAAAAAACATTCTGTTATAAAGAACAAGACTATGATCCAGAAAAAATGCTGAGAATAATTTAAGACACCTTTCCAGATCAAAATTGACAGGGCTGTGACCATATCCTCAGTTATTCAATATTACCTTCTGCAAGAGTAGCACTAGCTGTATGGCAAATGACTCTGAGAAAGACACATCTCCTGATTTTGAAATTTCTTTTTCCTGGGAAAAGGTTACCTTGAGACATAAGAGCAATTTCTGCAGCACAGAAAGCATTTGTTCCATGGTTATCATTACCTGCATCAGGACTGTGGCATATAACTCTTAACTACAATGCTAAGCACAATGTGTTTGTACAAACACACTAAATAACAAGCCAAAACATCAATTTAAAAACAAGTGTTCAAGGTCATCATCTGACTCTGTTCAACTTAACCTCTGGCTGAATTTTTTAACTGAACTCTGCCTCCCAGCAGAGCTGACAGCATGCATGGGTACTCCTGAAACAGAACCATTTATGCAAAGCTATGGAATATAAAAGCATCTATTCCCAACCCAGGTGATCCTGTGCTCTCACATGCCCAGCTCCACTCCTAGGCAATATCCTCCTGAAATTCATCACCACCACCTTCCCATCTCCCTCAAGCTCTGCTTGCTTCAACAGCTGCTACCAAAGGCAGCTACTTCTGAGCTATGCAAAACACACATATTTTGTTTGTTTGTTTGTTTGTTTAGGGTTTTCTTGGGGTTTTTATTGTGGAAGCCTACAAGTGGGAGCCTACCCCAATGTGCATATTGCATTAGAGCATTTCATCTTCCCCTCCCAGGGATGCATCCAGCCACTGACACCAAATTTCAATGTTTGTACTCTGGCTTCACAGCAAGCAAGTTCCCAGACAGTGAGTTCTCTCACTATTCTCTCCTAGACTGATCCATTAAGGAAATTAAGGAATTGCACAGTCTGTCTGCATTGCTCAAGTAGCCACTGCATTCATAACTAAGTGGGGGAAAGGAAAAGAATCTTCACAAATGTCACCACATTTGCTTTCCAAGGCCACCATGCTCACACTACTCAAGGGCCTCCTTCAGGACTCCTTGCTCTAATAGAAACGGGGATGGCATCCTAAGAGTTAAATGAGCAGAACTTTTGGGGAATAGGTAATGTTAAATACAAAACATAATTTCTGCCTTGTCTGTACATTAAAATGCAAAGTTTTCCATTAAATGTTTGGCTTACTTGTAGAAGATTGTTTAGACTTAATCCAGTGAAAGGGAATTATTCACCAGCACACACATGCAGCTCGTGGATTATACTGGAGAGTATTTTTAGTCCTTGCATGGTTGCCATGTTGCCTTGTATTGTTTAGTCCTTGGTCTGTTTGCCATGATAAGGACACATACTGAAGCAATAATGCTGACTCCTTCATCAACTACATTAAACAACTAACTTTGTCACCTGAAATGCTGTAAAACCATGTAGCCAAATCTCAAAGAAATGAAAATAAATAGCAGCCACCACTTGGAACTCATTTTTGCACACAATTGTGTGCACTTCAGAATTCTGCCTAGAATTCAGATATACGAATTTCCACTTAATCTGTGTCCAATTCTTATTTTGTCACAGATAATAGGTGTGCTTTCACTAGAACATTCATATGTTTCCAACCCACAAACCTAAGACAAAAAATAATGCATGACCCTCAGCGACACAGGCACTTGCAACTAAGTTGCTGGCATGGCATTGATAGAGAAATAGATCAACTTTGAGCAAGTTTTCTCACAGTGAACCCATTCTTCCATAGCTACATTTTTTTTCACAACTAGCCGTGTATGGCATATTGACCTTTTTTTCACTACAAGCAGGCTTTATGTGAAGGGGAGGAGGCAGAGAAAAGAGCAGAGAAAAACAGAAGCAGATCACAGGTCATTGTAAGAACAGGTTTTATTCTCAGATTTGAAGAAAAGTGAGTATCAGCATCAATTTTAAAAGATTAGTTGTATCAGAGGGAGGCCTCAGAAGGCAGTCATTTTCCAGACACATTCTTCCTATTTGTAAGACATCAAAGGACAAAGCCCAACTTTTGTCTTTCTATTTTCACCTTTACTTTTATTTCCTTTTTAAGCAAAAGCTCTCAGTGACAATGCTGGAACATCAGAAAGATAGAGTCATAATAAAAATCTATATCTATATATGGGCATGTGTAATGATAACTTGCAAGGATATGACACTGACTTCATCCTTTAGGGTCTGAATCCCAAGAACATTAATTTCTTTTTATAAATGGAACAGAGAGGGAGAAGGGAAAGCAGCATCAGAAAGCTAATAAGAATGAAAATGTGTCAGTTTTACTCAGTAAACTTAATTACATTAACACATGTAAATAATGCCACCCAAAATGCCCAAATAAGGCAGAATATGCTGAACTGTACTTTTGACAAAGATTTCCTCAAGGCAAAAGTTTTCATGCAGAAGAGCATTTCCCTCTTTCACTATTACTGCTGCCTTACAAGGGACTTTCAAAAAAAAAAGAAATGTTCTTTATTTGCTGTATTTAGCCAATGGTTTCTGCACCAGGAGTTAAAGGTCTTCTGTGAGCTCAAACACTCTGAACTGAGGGCAGCAGCTCCTATCTCACATCCCCCTGAGGACTGGCATTCACCTGACTCTCCACACATCACACCAACTCTCCAAGGTTAACCTGAGCATCACTTGAAATTTTCTTCTGAAAATAATCAGTTATTCATAATGTACTCCAAACATCAAATAGAATTTCCTCCATTAAATATTCATATCAGATAGGTTTTCAGTTGTAATGAATTAATGCTATTTTAAAGGCCCTAAGTCCACAGTATATAAGTTTAAAGAATATAAACATTTTACAAACTGACTAGTATTTCTTTGCTCTCAAGGCCTGTGTATGATGTATCTGACAAACTTTACTTTTCACAGCTATTGATTTAGAATTAATTTAGAATTACTACAGGTTTAATTATATGCTAAGCAGTCAATGCTATAAAGCGACACATTATCTGACTTCAGAAACAACTTAGAGTTGGATATTCAATTAGTTTGAGCTTCCTGATGTTTGTGTATGTTTCTTTCCTCCCCTACTGAACTGAAGTCATGAATGTGTGACTTGCTTATTTAACAGCATTGTGAGTGTGCAAAGTAAGAAAAACCTAGAGAAATAATTATAATTCAGAAAAACCCCAAAACCACTAGCACATTATGGGGTAAGTAGAAAAGGAAAAAAAGTGCTCTCAAGCTGTTCTTTTTGCAGAACAAACAAACTATCCAGGCCTCCATACAAGCAAGGGATATAAATATCTTGAGCTAGAACATTCAGACTTAAAGATCTTATTAGACCCTTGAACAAGAACTATTCAGTTTGCAGCAACTGGAGCTAAAGCATCCTGAACTGAACTTGTAACTTACAAAACACAATAGACTCACTCAACAGTAAATAACTCATGGTACACAGAAGCATAATGAGGCAAACTCTTTGAAGAGATCACAGTCTCTCTATTTAAATCTAATCTCGTTACATACTTGTAATATAGCTATAAAATATAGTAATGCTTCTTGCAAAAAATTTTAAAAATTAAAAAATGTAAAAATATATCTTTTTAAAATTGATTATGATTTTTCTCTTTTCTTAAATAAAGATTAGTTAAAGCAGTACATCTCTTCTGTTTTTCCAATATCCAGGCATTTCCAAAGCAGGCCAGAGAGCCATTACAGCATTTTCAGATGGGCAGCAGGTGTATTGAATAACCTTCTTTACACTCAGTGCAGCACTGGCAGTAACAGCAATAGCCCTCTGCTATTTATAAAGAAGAGGAGAAATCTGAGATTTTTAGGAAGAAAATATCCTACATTTCCTCTCAGTTATATCTTTTATATCTGATCTATAAATTACATCTGCTAAAGATGCCAAAGGGACATTAACAATAATTTTGTTTAGGGTAGAAGTGAATGGCAGCTCAAGTTTGTGAGTGTCCACTGCTGCCCACCCCAGCCCTGCAAATGGAGAATAACCTTCCTGCATGCAAGCACCACCTGCTGAGGGGAAAAGGCCTCAATTCAAAGATAAGAGTCAGGAGTTTACTGCAATTTATGGGAAAGTCTTGTAACACAATGAAAAATAAAATTTTATAATGAACTAAAATGACTGTCTGCATTTACCTCCATATTTTATTTTATAATATATTTGATTAACTTGGATGGCTTTAAATATTTAAATAGCAGCATGGATAAAGTTTTGCACTGAAAATGGAGAAGGACATTACAAATCCTGTCAGGAAAGGCTATAGGGAAACAGAACATTTGACAGATGGAGAGGAAATACTGCAAGGTTTAGGTGCACGAGGAAGCTGTCTGAGTTTGAAAATCAAGCATATTATTTAGTTAATTATTCCACATCCTAATCTAGGCAATGAAACAATTAACTAAACTTCAAAGAGCTGGTATCCACACCCATATAATTTGATTGTTTTTTTAATTTTTTCTTTTTAATTCTGGCATCTCAGTGAAATAAATATTTACACTCCTTAATGACTATTCTTGCAGTCAGGCTTTAAAAACAAGATAAGCAAAGAGTTGCTGGTTTGCACTTCTAACAACTAAAAGAAATTACTGAAGAAAGAGGAGCTTGATTTGTTTTGGGTTTCTTTGTTGCTGTTGTTAGATTTAGGGGTTTTTATGTTCCTTGGTGATAGTGGTGATGCTTTGTTTTGGGGTTTTCTTTAGAAAAGCTTAGCCACAGGATTAGATTTAACCCAAGGAAGAAAACACAACATATTAAGAGTTGCACAAAGAGTTGTAGAAAGTGACTCAATTATCCATCCATGCACATGCACTCCTACACCAAAGCACTCACAGGCCAACCCAAACTTTTTGTCATTTTCACAGAGAACACAGGAGGCAGGGGCAAAAGCTTCTCCTCAACTCTAATAGACAAGGAAGGAGATAAAAATCAATCAGATTAAAATAATGCAGCTGATATCTTGCTGCTCCTTTCCATTTTACTCCCATGTCTCCACATGCTGAATTTTATCACTGACTTTGGGTCTCAGGTTTACTTCAAATATATGCATTGAGGCAAGAAATGAAACAGCACAGGAGATATTCTGTGCTTGGGGCTGCAAGAACAAAGACAACTGGTCAGTACATTTTATATTCAATCTTCCAGGAATCTAGTTTTAATTTTTTTCTTCTGCCTTACTTGTATAGCAAAAATGACCCTCTCTGGCAAATCACAAACTCATTCTTAATAAAATATGAAACACTATATAGAGCTGTTTTGCCTCTATCTGTAGATTTCCACACAACTGTGGCAGGCATTGTTTCCTAAACTAGTTTTTTTACTGAGTTAATTAGAATAAATAGGTTTTCCATTTTTTCCTCACCTCTTTGGTGCCAACAAGCACTTTAGGGAATTCCTAGCTGGGTTTTATCAATTAGTTGATCAATCACTTTTCTATTAGAGACACAAACATTGAAGATACGATTGAAGTACAAGGTTATTTAGTCTTCACACATTCAGTGGCAGCTACAAAACAAAGCAGCCAGCAAAGTGATTAAAGTGATTTAAAAGGGTCAAATAAACCATAAAGAACATTCCTAATTGTATTCATAATGAAGTTATCTTTACCACAGCAGTCAGAGCAGCTGAGGATGCTCTGAGATCTGCAGAGTACTAATGAGCAAGAGAATAAAACACAGGACTCAGAGTCAAAATCTGAAGAGGGGCATGAGATGGATAGAAAATACTGGGGTAAACACGTCTGATCCTGAAGGACGCAGTTATGCTCAGGACATCAAGTCTGCAGTGTCTTAAGTCTCTGCAATTCAAATTCCAGATTCTATCCCCAATCCCTCTCTTGGGGCTAACAGCAACGTACAGATATGTGAGACACTTCTAATTGAAACAGATGTTAAATATATGTACTCAGATACTGGAAATAGCCCTGCTGGAAAGTTACAGGAGTGTTGCAAGATGAGGTTCATGTGCACGTGAGCTACCCTGTGCCCTCCACTTCAACTATCAGCCCCTGCTCTTATGCTGCTCTCTGCTTCCTAAAAAAATCTCAACAGATGTCCTTTGTCTGAGGAGATTTCCTCATCAGCCTCACAAAACCTCCTGTCCACAAACCTTTGTCCCCATGGCAGCACCCTGAGCCTACCTGAGCTTACTGAACAATAGAGGAGATGGACAGAAGAGCCATCAGAGCCCCATCATGAACAGAGCCTGTTCCAGGATGGCCACACCATCTGTCTGGGGCTCACACAGGCATCCACCACTTCTGGGTGGTTGCTTTCCCTCTGCAGAATTTCCTAAATGTAAATCTAAACCTATGGGGCTACAAAGCTCTTTGCTGCCTAAAGACCAAACACTGTTGAGGGCAGGAGTGGGTGCCAGAACAGCACATAGAAGATGCCATAGGTACCCAATACAGTTTACTAAAACCCAAAACTACCCCTCCTCAAACACTGGGGGAGAAGGGAGTCATAGCAATACTACTGCAGTTGTCACATAGGAGGGACAGCAAGCAGGAGATGAAGCATGTGGCATAACAGCTCACACACCACAGGGCCTGAATGAAAAGTTTCACTGTACTACTGTGCAAATACCACTGAGTATTGTTAGAAGTATGTCATATTTGCAGATTCTGGCTGCTGGAATTTGCCAATGGCACTGAGTCTCTGCGCTGACACAGCTTTCCATGGGCTCTGCACCAGCTGATTTGCTCAGCTCTGCTGAGAAAAGTAAAGGAAGTCCTAGCAAAGACAAAAACATTTGACTTTATACATTCACAAAATCAATACATAAGAACATCAAAACCTTCCCCTACAATCCGTTTCACCTATCTGAATGAGGAACATTTAAAAAAATTCGCTCAACATCAGACTGCAGTATTCATGATGATGACTTCACTGTGCTTACCTTGAGCAAACCATCTTGATGAAACAAAATTCTATTTAAAGAATGAAGCACGAATTTTACAGGAAACTTGAAAACTCTGAAGAATCATTTCTCCAAAATTTAAAACAATAGTTGGCATTAAAACTGAAAATAAACAAATAAAAAATATTATCTTGTAAGTTTTAACAAAATACAAGGGTGTCTTTACAAGTAAAAGCTTCTAAATTCCCAATAAGTCATCATTTCTCAGATGGACAAAAAAGAGGCCATGAAAGTATCATGCTTAAAATGAGACATGGAATTAGCAATGAAAACAGAAAAGAAACTAAAACATATAAAATACATATGAGAATAAAAGTGAGCATGTGGATATATAAGGCTGAAAAAGGCAAGTGAAAGAGCACAAAAATAATAGCAGAAAGAAAGATACAGCAGATCTGCAAGAGGTGAGTGGCAAAACTGCAAAAGATGATGTAAAGTACATAAAGTACACAGAAATGCTCTATTTTTTTCCTGTTCTGTATTTAGAAAGAAGCAGGACACATTCACCTCATGCAAAGTTGTGGATGGAATAGGAAGTCTGCCATATGCAATAAAGAAGGATGTTAAGCAATATCTGCTAAAATTAAACAATGTTCAAATCAGAAGCCTGGATAACACATACATGCTGAGTGCTAAAAGGGCATGCTGAGGAGCTTCCCTGAATTGCTAATATTATTTTTAAACAAACCTTTGAAAAATGGGGAAATTCCAAAGAAAAAGAACTGCTGAAGGAGACCTAATATTTCAACATGGATAAAGGAGATGGGCCACAGACCTCTAGAATAGTAATTTAGCATTCAGTAAAAGGAGCGATTAATTTGAAATTTCATCAACAAAGAATTAGAGGCTAAAAATCTAATTAATGTCAATCAGTTAGTTTAATGGAAGGCTGGTCTTGTAAAACAAACCTATTGTCTTTTCGTGAAGAGATAACAGGTCTGCTTGACAAAGGCAATTGTATGCTATAGTGCACTTGATTTCTCCATGGCATTTGACTTAGTACAACATGACAACTCAATTAAAAAATGATGATGTGGAATTAACAGAGTGTACTGCAGTTGGATTCAATTGTAGTAAACTCACAGGTCTCAAAACGTTATTGATACCAACAACTCCTCCTCTAGTGGAACGACAAGGAATTCATTCTTCATCTGATGTTATTTTTATAAAAAAATGTAAAATGTCCTGTGTTCACAGCAGTAGGTGAGACAGCTTCTCAGGGTTAGGGAAGAAAATGGGATGCCTGAGAAATTACCTGAGTTCCTGCCTACATGGAGAACCTAACAAATTCATTTTAATAGAACCAAATGCAAGACAACAAAAACGGAATTCAGAATGGAGATTTTATGTGCTGAATGGGAAGTCCAGAATTGTATTTGACTTGCCTACTTAAGGAATTTAGTTTAGATGTTTGTCAAAGTTTTTAAAATAAGAGCCTATGCTTCCTATGCTACAGAATTACAGAAAAGAAATAGATACTTCTAGAGTTGTATGGCTGAAGGTCATCAGCTGGTCACTGCCATGAGAACCATCCACTTTGGAAACTTGGAAAGCAGCTTCAATGGAAGTCAGATTTTTAAAAAAATAAGCCAAAGGAAAAAAGAAGAATGAGAACTTCAGGAAAATCTCTTGAAATACTTTCCTAGTGAAAAGTATCTATTATGTTCCTGAGGGAGAAAAATATCTATATAAAGCTTAGACAAACAAATCATCCCCATTTTATATTACTTGTGAGCCTTCTGACAGAATACCAGCATAACATCCACAATTTATGAAACATGTGGAAATACTGGAAAACATTAAAAGGAGGGCCACAAAAATTACTCCAGTCTAGAAAACATGATTTATGATCTGAGACTTAAGAAGTGCAACATACTCAGATCATCAAAGAGAATGTTACAAGCTGACTTCACCACACAGGTATTTTCACACATAAAAGCTATCTGATAACAGGATGGAAATAGTTAATCGTGCAGACAATGGCATAACTAACTTCCAGTCACTGGATCTCATTAGCAAGTTAAACCTTGAAAGAAGCTTTTGATTACTTTCACAGACAGGAAAATCAAATTGAAATATTTTACCAGGGGATTCTGCATTGCTTGAAGTCTTTAAAATAAAATTATGCCATCCTTCTAGAACATATCTATCTTTTGCAGGGGACAAAAAAAAAAACAAAAAAACAAAAAAAAAAACCAAAAAACAGACAAACAAACAAACAAACAAACAAAAAAAAAAAAAAAAAAAAAAAACAAAACAAAAAACCAAAAAAAAACCAAAAAACAAAAAAACTTTTCTGCAGTAAGCACACTTTGGAATGAACAGGAAAGATCATGCTTTGACTTTCAGGGAAAGACCATAAAAGCAAGGCTCCAAACCCTTTCTTGCTCATTTCTCTTCATTCACAGGTTCTTGCCTTCATTCACAGAGTTTCTTTTCTCTGCAAAGAGTCAGATTGAATTCTCTTCTCCATTAAGAAGATGATTTTACTGAAATATCATATTCTAGGTCTTCCAAAATCATCCACTGAGGTCAGAAACAATATCTTATCCTTTTCATGCACCTAACTAGACTTACTCCAAAGGCAGAAGAGAAAGGACTCTATTTAGTTTATTCTACTTTATTAGAGATGAAACACAATCAAAACTTAAAACTAGGAAAATGATGCTATGAACTTTCTTTTCTGATGAGCTCATGTAATCACACCTAATAAATTCCCTGCCATTCCAAAAGTATAACATATTGGGAGGTTTTGTCATCTCTCCTGCTCTCCGAAACAGTCTTCAAAAAGAAAAAGAGCTTTATTCTGAAAAAAGGGGTATTTGAGTTAAAAAAAAAAAAATCTATTATTTTCTCTAAAGAAAATAAAAACTAAATTCCCCAGTGGTTCCTTTGGGTCTGAAACTGTGTGAAGTAAAGGGTTATATCTTCCACAGTGTTCATAGTGATTGTTAGCATGCCAGATAGAACATGATATAACAGATAGAACATGAAAACAGGTAACAAGTAGCCCTGGTGGAGATCGTAATTGCACTGAGATTATGACAATTACAAACAGAGAATAAACATCCAGGAAGATGGGATTGCAGAGAGCACTTTGCCTGGGATTTGAGAAACACAGTGTATGTGTCTGTCAGGGAAACAAGCTGAGGACCCAGCCCAGGGAGTCACATTCCCAGAGCCACAATTGACCCTGAAGCCTCATGTTTCCTAAATGCATAAAACCTGTCACTGAGATTCTCTGTAGATGCCTAGAAAAATCTAGAAAAATATCTGAGAGCACCATGAATGAACCTTACAGCAGAGCTAAAACCAGGATTTGTGCCTCAACTAGATTGTCCATCTATTCTGTGTTTCAGAATACATGGCACAAAGACTGCATTTTGTTCTTACCTGATTAGTCTTCACTATTCAGGGCTAGACACAATCCTGTGATACACCAAAAACAAACCCTTAATGAAAACTCCAGGCAAAGAAAATCTTAGTCATCACATGCAAAGAAATCTTTCAAAAGAAACAACAAAGAAAATTTGTGAAAGTTTCTAAGACTAATAAACCATTAGGAGTAAGAGTCACATATACAACAGGTGGCTAATGCTGTTATTTGGTGACTTCCAGAACCATCTGCTTACTCAACAGGATGCTAATGCTCTAAATTACAGGGAGATATTCCTCATTGCATTTGCACTAAAAAATTATACAGCAACTGTTATTGATGGTCTCCATTATGACTGGATGTCCACAAGTCTCTTAGTCATAGTCCCTCATCTGTCCACAGTATCATATCACCCATCTGGCATCTTCCAATATTTTCACCATGCCACCAAGGTGTGCATAACACAGTCTGAACTATAAAGAAATATATGTTCCAAACACAAAAAAAAATTTCTGAGAAAGGAAGTAGCCTATTGCTAAGTACTTACTCCTGAAAAGCAGATCACATAAGCTTAAATGCCCTTTAAAAACAAGGCATCCCAAGTCATAAGGATCCCCCAAAGCCTACTCCAGCCTCCCTGGGCTGCAAGGCCCTGCTCCTCGTGGCCCTGGGGAACATTGTGTAGAAAAGAAAACAATCCCTGCTCCTCAGCTTCCTGAAATCATTGCACTAGAATTGAAGTGTAGCCATTGCATATGGCTTTCTTTATTTACAGCAGAATATGTCTTTCTTTTCCTCAAGTAAATAATTTTCTTAGGTTCAAAAAAGCACCAGAATGTTTTTATCTTTATCACAGTTAGAAAACACAGCCCAGCTGCCATGGCCATTCTTCTCTCTCCAAGTGTTTGAATACAGCTCCCACAGAGTTTCTTTCAGTCAATAAACTTTTGTATCACAGACAGACACTTGACTTCCTTATCTATTTTGTCACCAAAAAACATAAGGTTTCTTGCAAAACTCACTGGGCCTTGATCTAGTCCTGTTTCAGGAAGAAAATCAGGTGGAGAAAGGCAGAGAAGGAGCATGGACTCGGGCAGCAAAATCTTCCAAAAGCAAATAAAGTCATCTGTTTTGTTACTGTAAAGTGTCTATAGAGCTGCCAACCAATTGTGGATGCCAGAAAGATTATTTTTAATATCAGCACTGTTTCTAAGAGAATGTATATTCCCAAGATCAAATCTAATGCAGCACCATCTGGATTTGGGTCTAGACAACATGCCTGACATTTTACAGCACTCATCAGCACCACAGTTAAGTGCTGCTGACAGAAGCTATGAACAGCGAACTGGGCAGGAAAGTTAGGCTGGAAACTTTAAACTCCTGGAGTCTGTTTAAGGCAAGTTCTGAGTCCATCTCCAGATCATCATGCCATTGTCTGCAAAGACTTTGATATTTCTCCTGCCACAAGCTGACAGCCTCCACTGAGGTAGAAGGAAAAGCAAAGCAAGCAGCGAATTCACATGAACACTGCTAAACAAATTAATAAACAGAACTTGTTGCACATACCATACATATATCCTAATACTGAGCAGCAACACATGGTGAGAATTTGCAGCTTTCATACATTGCAGATTCTTTAAGTTCTATTTAACATGAAAAGAAAAAGAAAACAAACAAACAAAAACCCTCAGAATATCCAGATGTTTCTAGAAAGGCCAACATTGTTTCTCATTTCATTGCATATTATACAACACATTTCATATTGCCTTTTCAGGTCAGCAGTTTTTCAAGCTTAGTGGGCTCAGAGCCTTTAGCACCTCTGCAATTTTTCCAGTTTGGCTTTCTCCAAAGATGGGCCACCATCCAAAAAACCCAACTTCTGCCTCAGGGCTGCTCTCCCATTCTGCATTTCCAGCCCCCATTTCTGATTCTGTCCCAAGGCAGGACAAGTGAGAGAAGAAAAAAAATAGTCAAGGTTTAAGTTAAATATTCAAAAGGCATTCTGTGGTTTCTTTAATTTAATTTTGCAATTTTCCTAAAGGAAGTTCATTTCAGACTTTTCTTGCAGGACAGGTAATTCACTCCAACACGTGTGAGAGAACAAAAGGACTGAATCTCAGGAATTAATTCAAAGGGCAGCAGACTCACTACACTAAAAGTGAACTCTTTTGCAACACAGTTTTGCCACCAGTTCCATCACAATGCTCTGGAATATTAATTCAAATGGAGCAAGACTGCAGGTGTCCAACTCCCTGACTGGCATTAGGATCAGCTGTCACTGCAGAGCAAGTCATAGGAGGAGGAAGTTCCCAAAAAAATCATACTACTCTTAGAAACAGCACTGATCTTTCCACCTTCAGCTCCTCCAGAAGGAGACATGAAAGATGCCCAGCCTCCTCCATAACCAGCTGAGTATTTTTTGCAGTGACATTACATAGGACAGGCAATAGAACCCTTCTGGTTCTGCCACGTGCCCAACTCCAACCCATGCCTTCAATGGCCATTCTGTCAGAGCAGGGAGAAACAAATGCATGGGCAATCTCTAATGATTGGTGCAATCTACTTGTCCATTTCCTACTATTACTAGATCAAATAGAAACCTCAGCCTGGATGCATTACAGTCTCATTAAGCCTTAAAGCCAGAACGGAACAAACCATTGCTCACAAATTCATTTACTCTTGAAATTCAAGCCAGTCAGTCAGGACAGGAAGGACAAGAAAATTACAGCCTTTTGTAGTGAGTAAATTACAGACAAATGGTTTTACAGGGCAGATGATCTCAGTTTTTAAATCTAGACTCAACTAAAACAACTTCACTGGAAAAAGAGGTTTCATATTTTCCTTTAATGCATGTAGTATACATTTGCTGATGTACACAAGTAAACTAAAATGAGCTATTATAAGGTTAGAATAAATAAGGCCACAGCCTCCCCAAGCCCTCCTCTACTGACAAACCAAGTAAACAGAAAGATGGCATTTAGGAAAGAATGCAAACTGAGCAAGTAATTGCTTTTAATAATTACATAGATCAGTGGGAAATGGCACAAGAGAACAGGATGTAGAAGGATATCTTGAATAGCCTACTCCCCATTTGGATTTTGTTAAGCAGACTGTATAAAATCTAATATTAAATTTATTAGTATAAGAATGTTTAGACAGTTTTGCAAGCTAGGACAAGTCTCAGAAGGAGACATGCTCATCACCCATGACAAATGTAAAAATATAGCTAATTATTTCCACCACAAGCATTTCTTTTTTAAAATCAAAAGAGCCAAAAGATGCAAACTGTTAGAAAGTGCTGCTATTAAATTATTGCTATTCCATTCCATCTCTTCCCATTCAGCATTGGGAAGTAAGAATATTCAAGTACCACTGCATAAGAGCAGTAACAAACAATGAGAAGTTAAAATCTCTTCTGAGGAATCATTTTTAATTAATAACACACATTGTATTAATACATTAAGCACAAACATGGTATTTTGTCTTTAAATAAATAATTAATTTTAAACTTAATTTTTGTTCTATAAGTAGAAAAAGAACTTACCTATATGCATGTAAATCTGTTTTGAAGCAATATTAGCTGGTAAAGAATATGTATTAAAACTAGCATATACTGTTTTAACTTCACTTTTTTAATATTTATAACAATTAACCTTTATAAATATGGACTGTACAGTAAATGAGAATACAGCTAAAAATGATGGGGTTTATAATTTTTCTGGGTTCTGCATTTGGGACTGCAGGTGGTATTTGCATGCAACCCAACAGCTGTCACAGGGAAGTGCTTTGTTCTCAACCTGGAACATCAGACTTGCCAGGTGAATGAAGGAAAACAAGATTCTGCCCCAAATCTGCTTGAGCAAAACCCTACCCATGTGATCCTTACAGTTTTCAGGGAATCCAACAGCATGAATTCAACTGCTTCTTCTCAATCTAGGGATTTTTTTGCATATTTTAAAACATACGTATTCATGAATTCATACTTGTATTCTAAAAATGCAGCTTTACCTCAGCACTCAATAATTTCAGATGTTACATAGCCTCAGTTATATTCTTTGGGTTAGTATAGATGCTGCTTTTCCATATTTAAAGTGGTTTGGGAAAAGAAAATTTAAACTCACGGTAGGATTTGCTTGCTCCTAAGTGCACTATATTGATTGCCCTAAAATCCCTGATATTCTTGTTTTGTTGTTTGGTTTATTTCCTTCTGATGCTGCACAGGGATCTTGAATCATTTTTCAATCAGCTTCCTATAGTGTGAACCAAAGATAACTGGAGGGGAACCCCACATGCCTGTGCTGAGCCTGCAAAGCTCTGGCACCCTGCGTGGTGGAAGAGCTCCCACATCCACCCTGCATTCCCACAGAAGTGCTCAGTGCCATGATCCATGAGATCCATGTGGTTTAAAACTTACAGGTTTAACCTTGCAGTCCCCATCTCAGTGAAACCCACACCACACATGGTGCAAGGCCTGTTTGGGGGCAGGCAGGGGGCAGGCAGCAGGTAAAGGAACCTGGAACATGAGCTGGAGCTGGATTGCAGTGTCCTCCTACAGCCCTGCTGCAAAAGAGCCCATTGGAATAGGAAATGCCTACATCAGAACTCAACACACCTTGACATACAGAGAGAAGGAACCCTGTTCTAGGAACAGGCAATGGGAATCATCTTTTTATTTCATACTGTGAAGTCTTATGACAAATCTGAGCATCATCCTGAGATTTCAGATTTTTTTTTCCTTTAAGAGGCCTTTCTTTTCAAACAGATAATCCCCCAAAAGAATCCCAGCTTTCTTTTTTTCCTTTATTTAAATAAATGCAAAAGAAATTTTATATTGATTATTAACATAGAAAAGAAAAAACTTTAAAATACCAGCCCAAAAGACAAAAATAAAAACCAGAAGACAAGCAAAAATAATTCAAAGTTTATTAACTCAAGCCTATTTCTGAATTCTTAATGAACAGGATTGACATTGCCTGAAGTCCTCTATGACCCCCAGTATTTAGGTCATGTTCTATTCTTGTACGCAAATATAATTAATTAAAAATATATACTTCGCTAATGAGTCAGAAGATTTCACTTATTTCTAATACCACTTGAATTATTATTCCCCACTCTTGAAATGTGATTCTCAATCTAATTCTCATGTTGACTCTAACAACTGGTCTTGCTAAATAGTCTGGACTTCCATTAACAAAAGTTATGAGAATCCTGTATTGCATATGATAAAGTAATTTTACATATTTATGATGTTGAAGTTACATGAGTAAAAGAGGAATCTGAGATTTCATTGCTAACTAATACAATATGCAGTGTTCTGCTTCCAAGAAAATTTGCATTATGACCTGACATTGCTTTGTGTATACATGCAATTCTGGTAGCTCATAAGGGAATGGGAAGCACTCACCAAAATTTGCTATTTAATGAGCATGGAACACTGCTTCTCACTGATGATTAATATCCAAATTTTCATCACATTTGAGTGCCTGATTAAATTCACTGATTTGTTCTGATCCTCTAGAGAGAGGAGATCCAAATGCAAAGTCTGAATCTAGATTTACTCAATTTCCTTCCTCAAATCCCATCTCTGGGAAATATTACTGAGGAAAGTACAAATAGAGTGCAAGCGACCACAAAAGTCTCTGCAAAAAAAAAAAAAACCTGCCTGTATTAATTCACATGCTCCCACTATAAATTTATCAATCAACACATATATTTAGCTAACCAAGATATCCATGCAATTTTATAATAAAACATAATAGTCAAGTGAAAAATAATAAAAAAACCCCAGAATTCTGGATTCTGTGCGTCAAAACAGGCATTAGAAGTTCTTGAACGGAATGAAAGCAAAGTGGAGAATATTGCAAATGGGACTTGAAATGAAAAGTCTTCAAAGAATCACACATGGACACACACAAAGAAATTGTGCAGGCCCTGCACATGATTTCTTTAGCTTTAAAGGCAGTTTCTCTAATAGCAAGAGATTTTATATTTTCCAGAGAGGCTTTAAAAGTAATTATTGTCTGTGTGTTCTTTGTCCATAACTCTTTAGTGGCAGCCAGCAGAATTTCATTTTCTTCCTTTATTTCAGTAATAAATTTCTTTTAACTCTCTTTTGCCCTGACACAAAAGCAGTATTTTGTCAAGTTCAAGTCTAAGAAACAGAAGACTTAACCAAGGCAAAACCCAGAATTTTTTAAGGTTGTCAAACCTGACAATCATGCAATACTTCTCTGAGTTCAAGCCCATGTTCTTAACATGCCTCAGTTCTTAAACACCACAATTTTAAGGCCATGGTATCATGTTGCTGACTTTTAGGAATAAGAAAGGATGCTCACAAATTGTATTTGGATCCCAGGTTAATTCTTCATCTTGGATAGATCACTACTCAGAAAGAACAAGCACTACAGGAACTTCTATTAAAAACGCATTCAAACAAAAATCTTCAATGGCTTTAGAGTTCCTTAATTAATTTTTAAATTGTACAAACATAAACACCAATAGGTATTTCTATTTCTCTGATATCTTTTCCCAATGATGAACTAAACAGGCTATTCACTTCTTACTGTAACAACATTCTATGGAATAAAAACTTCACATGTCATTCCTTTACACATCATTTACACGTCTTACAAAGGACATAAAGCCAGAATATATCAAGTTCTGAACACACAGCAAGTTAATCTATGGAGCATAAAAATTCCACGTCCTAAAGCAAAGCATTTTTCTTTCCATCCAGCACTGTATTGCCAAGGGTAGGAAATATTTCATTCAGCTTACAACTTGCACCCTGAGTTCCTGGGTCACTTCTGGCTGGCAGTGCCAGATACCTTGGTTACTGCATGGCTTGGGACAAGAGATACTCTTAGAAAAAATACTATGGAAAGAAAGAGACAGAAATAATCTCCTCTTTTGTAGCAGGAAAGAGGAAACGGATGATTCCCTGGGGTTTCTTTCAGTGTGAGAACATTCTGCAGCTTTACAACATTTACTTGAGAAATCACTATTACTCTGCAGATTAGACTCATGAAAGTTAGTAAATGGCAACATGCCAGAGCACTCAGCTGAGTGCTCCTGTCAACCAGGGGATTCCTCCAGTACTCAGGAAAAAATCTTGAACTATAAGAATCCAAAGACTAACAGCTCGCACCCTCCACTCCTCAGTTTTATGTCCTCAACTTCTCAGCCCAAGTCACTAACTGCAGTAAGTACAAAAACACAAACACCTCCCCCTCCCCCCTTACACCATGCCCAGATGAACCCTTAGAAAACAGAAATAAAAGTAAAACTCATCAGATCTGATGGAGGAAGACACATCTTCAAAGGCATGGACTCAATTGGATTATAAGATTGGTTTTAGTTGGTAGAAAAATGCTGAAAGAGCAGATGGACTTATTATTATCTGTGTGCAAAAACCTGCAACTAAAAAAGAGAAAACCAAATTATTATTCCTAGATGCTGTTGGTGTTTCTTTTCACCCAGGTATTCCTAAGTCACATCCATCACTTCTCAACAAGGTAGAGATATTAAACCATCTAATTTGGCACCAGTGTACCATGTCTTCTTAACAGACTCTGGGTAACATTAAATACTCCAGCAAGATCCAGGAAAGCAATATGAATGGCTTGGAAAAGTTAGACTCACAAAAGCTAGGGACACAATTAGCACTAACTGTCAATCACTCACTAGATAGTAGTGGCTCAACAGGCAGCAGCCACAGAGCTGCACCCTCTCTCTGCCAAAGATGGACCTTCCCACAGCGTGGAGCTGAGAAGTGCCTCCTACAACCACCTTCACTGAACCCCTTCAGAAGATAAAAGGTGGCCCTTACTTCCCAACACTGTGATTCATATTTCAAAAGCACAAGGTGTTTCTTAAATATTTATCCTTTAGATACCATAAGATATTTCTAGAACACAGTAAGATAGAGTTCCCAGCTATAATCTATCTTCAAAATAATAGTAAGGTATATATGTGTATGAAATTAATAAATTCTGGAGTGCCCCATATAAAGACAAGTCTGATTTGCACTTCCATATTATTTCCCTCATCACTTCATATATGCACTTATATGGCCAAACTAAAACCAGTCTATCTTCACCTAAGATATTGATGAAATTTTGCCATTGTCAAAAAAAAAAACCAAAAACAAACCTCTCCCAAAATTCAGTTTCATTCAAAAGTCAAATGTTTGGAGCCAGCTTCTGAAATTCTTGTTTAGGGCACTGTTGTAAGCAACTAAGGTGGAAGGATGCAAACATCTAATGGCTCTTGCTTAAACCTTAGTGGTTTGATCCCTCTCATACACACTTAGTAAGGGTCACCTTTATTACAAAGAGAAGAAACAGTACCAGAAGAATTCATTGTTAAAACATATGCACATGTATAAGGTGAATACCCAGCCCCATAGATGTGTCAGCAATAATCTCTCACCTCAGTTTGCACAGCTGCTGGTGGTGAAATTGCCCAATGCAAAGGTCACAGGAGGCTGCACCACAATCTCCTACAGTCACTTCCAGCCAACACACCTGTGATCCTATGATCCTACCTCTGCAGCTCACTTACCCCTCCCTGTGAGCTTTAAACTGTGCTTAATTAAACCTCAGAGACTAGATCACAAACAAACAAATCTGTTTCTAATGCCTACAAAGGGAATTCAGATTGATCTGATGTAAAATTTCTGTGCCATGCCATCTCCCCTTAAAACCCTACACTGGGCCAGGGAGACACCTTTAGCTCAGCTTCATCCTGGCCCCTGCTGCCTCCACTGTGCTCCTTGGCACATGGACACAGAAGTCTCTCTCTCATCTGGTAGGAGGTCCAGGTCCCCAAGATTCACAAGCTAAAAATGTTAACACTGATAGTTTCAAACATCTGAAAGTGCACACAATTCTTTCCAAGCAAAGGCAGCAATAAGAAGAGAAATTTTAGAATTGTACATGCAGTTCTGGTTTTGAACAGAGAAAAAGATTCAGAAATTTCACTCCTCTATATACATCATCTCTGCAATTTACCCAGGTAACATAGTTATCCTCTGGTGACCTCATTCTTGGAGCTCAGGCTTCATTCAAGCATCATTTCCAAAGGTGGGAATCCTACCAGTGGCCAAGGTCCCATCAGATTCCATGCAAGTGAGCAATTCCAGCTGCAATCCTGATTTGGGCTGGATCCTCCCCTCCAGAAGGGTTTACAAAAAGCACCTGGTATACTGTACATGAAATACAGTGAACCCCTTTTTGACCACCAAAGCTCTGTGTCTTAACTTGAAGCAAATCCAAGACAAAGGGGGAAAAAAAAAAACTCCAATGTTATCACCCCTGTAGAAAGGACCTAGAGAGATATGGGTCATTTGTTCAAATAATCTCATCTTGAAGAATGGCTTAAGAGTTCAAAAGCCTGAAGGGTATTGCAAGAATGCATTTTACTTTTCAGGGAAGACATCAAACTCAGACATTTCTGTGGCAGACATACCAGCATATCCTTTTGGATCCCTTTGAGTGTATTTTCTGCTTTTAGGATTTGAAATCTTGAAGCAATACAACCAGCTCTCATTTTTTAATTAAGTTTCCTGTAGGCAAGGCTGAAGAAGGAATATCAGTCAGTCTCTGAAAGGGAAGCTAGCACAAAACCCTGCTAATAGGCACATTGACCTAACATTCACAGACTTCACCATTCCTAAAATATTTCCCACCAGTCCAGGCAGCAACAAATAACAGGTTTTGATGTTCTTAGTCATGGTACATAATCAGGGAATATACAATCAACTTCTCTTTGAAAAGGTTGACTGCTATTACTCTTCAAAGTTCATTTATGTATTATATTCTCCTGTCTGCAGTGCCAGAGTATGCACTGCATATTCTAATAGGACAAAATGGAAATGCTGCACAGCTGCTAATGGTTATTCAAACTCATTGGGCTGACTTCTTTTAAGATAGAAATGTTCTCTTAATTGAAGGTGTGTTTGCTGAGAGAAAATAATTGTCCTGAAGGCAAAACTGTTTGCTCTCAAAGGAAAGAAAGTCAAGTGGAGTAACAGGATGCATATGAGAACAACCATGGGTAGATGACTTCATGAAAAGTGCAATTCCTTCTGATACTAGATTCATATTCCTGCCAGCCACATTTTACAATCTATCAAAGATTGGAGAAAGGAACTCTAATGACAAACAGCTTTTAAGAAATGAATAGTTGATCAGGTTTACACCAATTCCTTCCCATATCCTGCTGCTTTTGGAAGATCTTCTCATAGGCAATACACTGAAAACTAAGCATCAGTGTTTTCAAATCCAAACACTTTACAAAAGTTTCATGTAATAAGGAAATGTTTTCTAGTAATACTGAACTATTAACGTTGCATGCTGCAATTATATAATGCTAGGTATACTGTCTGTCACTTGAGAAGCTACATAAAGAAGAACACAAAGTTTATTTTTAATTTATACCTACAATAATAGTTTTTTAATTTGGTTTGGTTATTACTTATTTAGCAAGCCTGGCCTCTACTTCAAGTGTTTTCCAAAATGCTAAAATACTCATACGGTTTTGTTTTGACTTGTTTTTTAATTTAGCTCTCTAAAAAAAAAAAAAAAAAAAAAAAAATTAATTACATTCTGTCCTCAGCTGTGTGGTTAATATATGTTGTTTGCATTTGAAACCCACAGGACTCTCAGTGCTTTCACATCAGTGAATTCAGAAAGGATTAAGTCACACTGTTTTTCCCATCAAAAAGTCACTATGATATCCAGATGCAAAGCTATGATTCTAAAAGCAGGCATAAGAAGATGTTGACAGTAATTGCTCTTGTATCACTTTGGTTTTCTTTCCATTGAAATGTACAGCTCAGAAATGCATGCCTCTCTCAGCCTATGTGAGCACATGCACACACACACACATCAAAAAAACCGCCACATTTAAATAAAGTAATAGATCAACATCAAGGTATATAAAGGTAATCATATTCCCAGGAAAATAAGGAAAGATAGAAGGAGATCTTGGTTGGTTGGGTTTTTTTGGTTTGAGGTTTTTTCGGTTTGAGGTTTTTTTTTTTTTTTTTTGCTTTCCCTATAGATGAAAACAACAGCAGGGAAACAAGAAGAATGTGACATTATACTGAAGGTACAAATGTTAAACTTCAGGAAAATACTTGCAATATACACACAAATTTAATATATGTAAATATTCACCTTTTAATGATCAAACTTCAAAGTTACAGATCAGGACTTCATTAAGACACTATTTTAGTCACCCTGCCAAGAAAACTTGCCAGCTGATAGAGCTCACCTCTACCCTTCCTCAACTTTCTGGTTTTCTTCAAGAAAGCCTTGAATGTTCACTTCCATTATCGGGACACAGAGAAATCCCTTTACCCTGAAGGTTCTCAGCATGCCACTCAGAGTATTTTATGTAGTCAAGTCTCAAAAGGAAAATACATTTCCTAAGTTCCTCCTCCAAGAGCAATCCAAATGGTGAAGTATACAAACAGTTTAAAAATTAAAATTTCCCTCTGCTCTGTACAGAACAGAACATTATTTACAAGAACTACTTAGGTAATAGATTTCTTCAGGTGGAATTAATATTTTCATTAGCAATTAAGTCATTTTACACCCTAAGGATAACAAGGAAATTATCAAACACATTGTCAGAAACTAAACACATAGTTTGTAAAAGATACAGTTCATATAATTAATTGATTTGCACAAGGTTGCATTTTAGAACAAATTATGTTTTCTCCAAGGAAAGATGTGTATTTAATCATATTTTTAGTAGTATAAATATACTGATATGCCTATACCAGTCAAGTTATATTCCACAGTAATATCTCATGCAATTAATAAATATAATTATATCCCTGCCATGAAAAATATAAAAGATTATTTAAATCATCCAAGGGAGGGCTGTAATTTTTCATCTCTTGCTGATTAAATCCCATTTTTCAATAAGGGTTACAGTGCATGTTACACTACCTTTCCACTTATATTTTCCCACGTGTTAATTCTTTTTTCTGAAATCAGTTCAGAAACCCCTGCTGCCAATCTGTTTAACCAAGGTGCCACACTAAGCTGTTTCTTTACATAAGAAAAGAAAATCTCCCTGCCCATCTAATAAGCTGGCCAGGAATTAGTTGAGGAGGACTGTAGTGTCCATTTCTTTTGGACACTTCTTTTCCAAAGGAAAAGAACTGAACAAGCCAGGAAGTGATGGCAACATCCTTATTCCATCAAAAAAATCCCAACATCTCTATTCCATCAAAAAAAAACCAAAAACTATGGTTATGATCACCTACCTATGAAGACCTCTGAGCATACAATATACAAGCAGCAATCTTTCCCTACTCCAGAATTCTCGTGAATGGACTGAGTGATAGGAGTGAACCAGACACAAGCATCAACTGAACGGTGTTTGGAAAATATCAATTTCATCTGCTCCTGTTTTCCTCACTCTGACTCACTCATTCTCCTACTGTGTTCTTCCCAGCCTCATTACTGACTTCTGCTCAACGAGACACCTAGCTCAACTTCACCAATCCCACCTACCCAGAATTGTGTCGTATTTTTGTTCCCTCTTTTCCCCTACATGTATCTTAGATCCAAAATGAGAGAATTGGAGAGAGCTGGTACCTACTGACTCCTCCTCCTTTCCTGATGGGACTCTAATGATCCAGACTCATCCCACTTAACATTCACCTTACAGAAATCCGTGGACAAAGGCAACTGCCATGGTCAGGTCACCACCTCTATCTTCCCAATCATCCTCTGGAGACCTATACTCATCTCCATTAGCAACACATACATCTTCAGGCAACTACCTACTTAATTTAGGCATTTAAATTAATACTAATATCTGGGGTTCTCAGTCATTTGATGAATTGAGAACTTCTTTTAAAAAATAAAAGGTTCTTTTCTACAAGGAAAAGAGGGAAATGGAGTTATTTACAATTGTGCTCATTAAAACTTAAGTATCTGAATTTTCCTTGTTTTCCTCTTTGTTTCTAGTAGCACTGCTAAATATTTTAGATAGTTTCTGCTTGGCAGAACAAATGGTTTTAAGCCCTTACTAATAAGTTCCACAATTCCAAATTACTCATGACTGTAAGAAAAGTAGCAAAAAGGGCAATTTAAAATTTATAGCCATCTTAATATTGTGTACAGTCTTGACAAAAATACACAGACAAACCTAAAAAGCATTTAAGTAACTGTGGTCCACATGCCAAACACAGTAAAGGCACTTCCAAGGAATGATTATTTCTGTTTAGCTTCAGCTGTCTGTAGTTGTGGGGCTTTTCTGACACAGGCAAAGAGGAATTCAGCCAGAAATCTGAAACCTGTTACATGTAGGAACACATTTATGTGAGTAACTAGGCAACCGATAACTTCATAGGAATATCTAAACCTATTTAAAATTTGGGAAAACAGCTGAATGGGTATTTTTACTTCTTGTTTAATTTGCCCACCACAGGACAAAAAAAACCAAAAAAACAAACAAACAAAAAAAAAAAAAAAAAAAAAAAAAAAAAAAAAAAAAACCAGAAGCAGACAGTTGCTCTCCAAGAGATCCTATAATACACTTCTCAGTCTCCTAGAATAAAATCTTGCATGCTATTGCAGAGATATATTATTGCATACTATTGTAAGAGCCATATAATGTCTTTCTATAGCTTTAAGGAAATGCACTCAAAAGCAAATCTTTGAAAGTAAGAAGATGGACAAAAACAGCAGCTTTTGGGTGGCTGAGATCCTGCAACTACTGAAAGTTGATCATATCCACATAACTTCAAGGCAGGGTTTCTCCTTCCTCTCCAGGGAATGCCAGTATTCCCTGGCTGCCAGGGCAAACAGTGAGCGATACAGAAGGAACTGAAAAGCAGTTTAAAATTCATGTTCAAACCCTAATTTCCTTTCATAGCCCCCAAATATACAGAGTCAGAGTTTGATAGAAAGTCCAAGTTACCACTCCATTCTTCTAATTGACATAGCAATAGCAAATTAATAATAAATAGAAGAATACAGTCCCCACAGCACAACAGAAAAAGCACTGAGAAAATTATTCCTATGTCCACATGTTAAAAGGGTTATATGTGCCAAAACAGGAAAGAAAAGAAATTCTATTTTAAATTGCTGCTCTTTCTTCTTCATTGGAAAATAAAAGCACCTCAGTATCCCCCAATCAAACCAATGATAAAAGTTTATTATGAAATCCAGTTCGATCCTAACTTGTAAAGCTTTTCTACATTCAATTTTTTGTCAATATGTGTAAAGTACATGCCCATGAGAAGGAAAAAAAAATCATAATACAGAGCTAGATATTAGAAATTTAAACGAGGAATTTAATAATGTGCCTTCATTAAACCCTTTGCCCTCTACATTTTACTAAGTTTGCTCTTTTCCAGTTTTAAATATATATGCCTCACAGCAATACTGTAAGTATTTAGAGTTACTTGGTTTTAATCTGGAACAAGCCTTAGAGCTTCAAACCTGACCTGCTGCATAAAACTGGCCAGAACATTTTGCTCAAGTACAGCTATGTGAGAGGACAGCAACTCATCTGCCCAATGCATGTCTTTCTAAAAGCCTCCCAGTCTTAGATGAATCTATCACTCACTCTGACTGGTTTGTTTTGGCATACAATTATGCTTCTAATTAAAAATATGTGCCTGAATTCTAATTTGAATTTGTCTTGCTTCAATTCCCAGCCATTGCTTTTATTCATGCCTTTTTCTTGTTAGAGTTGAGAGCTCTCCAGTCCTTGCTGTTTCCTCTGCTAGAGAGGACACTGGATTTTTCCTCAATGGGCTACATAGTGCCTACAGAAACACACAAACACAGGGTGTCACATCCTCATTACCCAAGAGCAACACCTCATGTGCACGTCAAAGTTGAAATGTGTCCGGGATAACACAGTTAAGTCTTTTTATAAAGACTGCTTGGCTGATAACAAAAGATAATGATTTTATTTAGCACCTTACCAAGAAACAGCACTGACACAGATTTTCATCATTCAAGCACTATGAGTCACTGGATGCCCACTTCCTTCTCCCTGCTACACTTAGCACACAGCTCCAGGTTTCAACTTGCCAGGATTAAGGCTCCACTTCAATGATATTCCCCTAAATACACACAGCAGTCATGTTGACATACACAAGCTGACAAAGTAATGATGACAGAAGCATTAGTAGTTTTAGATGGCATACAGCATTTATTTGCACATTAGGTTTTCTGCAAAGAAAGAGAGAAAGTATGAAATACTCTCCTAGGATTTTCTCTCACATCTCTTTTACTCTTTTACAAGTTTTCCCCTCCTACTATCCTCTCTTTTTCCTGAGACACAGAATAGACCAGATGAAAGAAATTTAGGGACAAGTGGACAAGGCTTCCTCCTTTTCTTTTCTTGACAGCTGTGATATAAAGACTTGTCCTTTTAACAGGCTCCTTAGCAAGGAAAGGACCCTGTGTTGTACAGGAAGGTCATAGGCAGAGTTTTACTACTGCGAGAACAAAAGATCTTATCTTTAAAATATATGAAATCATATTTGGCAAGGCTTGGAAGCCTAATGAAATTCCCAGGACATGTGATCCATAATTACCTTCTTAATAAATGCAATTCTTGATCATTTTTCTTAGAAATGCTGATCTCCTGTTATTAACATTTCTGCTTATACTTTAAAATACCCTGAAAAAATGGATGGCAGAGGATGAAGAGAGATCTCTTCTCAGGTGACAGATGACAGATGCCTCCCTGTAAAGTGGAGGGCATAAGCAAGAGGCACAGACAGCAAAGAAGGGATTCCCAAACATTAGTGCTCAATTCACTGTCAGGCAGGATCACAAACAGTAGTGAAACTACAATCCAGATGTCTAAACTGTTTCCAGCCACTAAAATTAACAAATAACGATGTTCTGGAGGTAATGTCCAGAAAGCATTAAAGAGCAGTTTTATTTCAAATGATGCAAATGATGGCCAATGCATAGAGTTTTAATAGTAAAGCCAGCAGAAAGTGTTGGCTGCCTGGTGGATGTAGTGTGGGAAGCTGCTGCAGACATGCAAAGTCTGTTTTATTCATGTGTACTATCTCTGTTTTGATTCACCAGAAAAGTCAAAGCCTCTGCATGCTGCTTAGTTTCAACTTAGTTTTATAACAAATATGTATAACTAAAAAGAAAAACAAGCCAGATGACAAATGTACAAAAAACACATGGCCAAGGATTTTACAAAGGCTTCCTTGCTCTTTAGTGAGAATTTTCCCAGGGAAACCTCTGGAGTGAGGGAGAAAGACAAAAATTCTTTTGAGTTAATGACCCTCTTCCCTAAAAAGAAACAGTTCTGCCTCATTTTTGGCATCTCCAACATGTAAACTCACAGTCATAGCAAAATAATAAAAGAATTCCCAAAAAATATTATGATTGTAAAGACATTGTATATATGTGATAGTATTTAGCATCACTTTCTTTTTTTTTTTTTTTATTTAACAGAAATAATAATGCTGAAAAGTAATTCTACTTTCTTACTTACTTACAATGAAAGTCAACATTGATAGCCACGTGATGAGAAAGCAAATTAAGAAAATTCATGTTGAAAAAAATGTTCAAAGGCACAGAAGAACTCACATTTTGGGACACACATCTTTTGAAGAAGGAAGAAAAACACTACTGTTAAGCAAAGAATAGGAGACAGGTTGGTAAAACTGAAACTGCAGATAATTGCAAGCAGTCAGATTAAAAAAATCCATTTAAACAAGCATGAAAAAGTAGAAAAACATACTAAAGGATAAATAAAGTCTGTGTCCTTCTATATATAAAGGTAAGGTATTAAAGAAACAAAGGGGAAATACAGAAAAAATCCAGAATAACTAGCAAGGGTACTGACCATCAGAAAAATCTGAAAGCTAAATCTAATAAATGAGTTAAGGGTAGGAAATTACATGGAATCCCCATGGACTGGAAGCTCATCCCAGAGGGCTGGGAGCACAGCATGCAGCTTTTAGCATATCACCACTGGGCTGGCCTGGATGGGAGCTGGGAGATTTGCTCCACAAACTCAATGAACACCAGATCAGGAAACACAGAAGTAATGGGAGATTTCAACGACCCCATGTAGATTGCTTAAATGTTATATCAGGGCACAGAGCCAAGAGTAAATTTTCAGAGCCTGCTTCGTGAGCCGCCATGCAGGAAACTGAGGGGAAGCAACTCTTCACTGGGTCTCAGCAGGGCTGTCACTGAGTCACTGCAACCACAAGCAGCACGGATGTAGGTTCAACATCTGTGCATGAGTAAGAAAGACAAAATATCCACAAGGAGAGGGTTACTGCACAAACAGGAGGAAGCTTGGCTTAAAAAAAAAAAAAAAAAAAAACAACCAAAGAAACCAAACAAACAAACAAAAAAAACTCACTCCAAAAAACTGAAAGAATGAATGCAGAAGATAAAATTTGGGAAACATCTTTTTAAAGGAGTGAGATAGCATTTTGGTGCAAGTGCAAGCTACCTAAAGCAGACCAAAGAAAACAAAAGGCAGGATTGAAAAGAAACAGGACTCAAAGAAAGACATGCAACTTTAATGAGCTGAATTCGACCTGCTGAAGATAATGGGGAAAAAAATCCTTGGAAGGATAACCCTATAATGCAACAGGCCAAAACAAAAACCTTTGAAACACAACTTGCAAAAGTTTACACTGTAACAATAAATCTTCTGTCAACCTCCCAGAAGATGTGAAGTCTGCCACAGCAATCTGTGGAACCAATACATGAGCAAGGTGAGAAAAGAGCATCCAGAGACAAAGCCACAGCAGAGAAAGCAAACTAATGCTTTGCATCTCTCTTCATCCCAAAGCTGCTTTGAAAGGTTCCCATGTCAGAACTCTTCTTTCCTGTCATTGAATTTAAAAATATCTCATATTAAAATGTCAGTGAAAGAAATTTTACACAAATCAATGCTACTCATCAGCCCAGACCAGATGGTATTCATCCACATGTTCTAAAGAAGCTCAAGGATGAAATCACTAAGCCATTAATTGCAGAGTGTCTTCTCATTTAAAATGATGTTTGTATTAGAGAAATGAACATTACAAATATGGGTTTCAATTTTTTAAAGATCTCCAACAGCAATTCAGAGAGGCACTTCAGGGCATTAAAGTCTGCAAAATAGTAAAAATTATTCCATCTCTGTAATTTGACAGAGAAATAAAAGGTACTGAGTGAGAGTCCACATGACTTTGGGAAGGCAGTGCATGACTCATTAATGTCCTCATTTTTTTGAAAGAATCAATGAATATATAAAAAGTTAAACTCAACCAAATTGTCTTTTTTAAGTCTTTCAGAAATATCCCCTACAAAATGTGCTCAAGAAGCTGCATTGCTAGAGGATAGGAGGACAGGTCTTCATTTGGAGGAATAATTATTCTAAAATCAGGAAATATTAGGTTTGATTAATTTTTTGCTATTGACAAAAGTCCTCAAAGGAGTCCCTCGAGGTTCTTCTTTAACGTATCATAATTACAGAAATGAGGCAGATGGTGACAAAAGTATGCTGATAACACTATATGTTCAAAGCAGTAAAACAAAGACAAGTAAATATTGAGAAAGACAGTAAATATGAAAGTTTGTAGATGAACCTCATGATGCTGAGTGACTGGTCATTAAAATAGCAAAATACATTCACAGTACATAAACTAAAAGAGAAGTTCTGGTATTACATACAAAATGAAGGCTTTTGAACAAACCCTAAAGGTATTTGAGTTATATGATCCAGGGTACCATGAAAACACCAACCTGCCATTCAGCAGTGATTAAAAAAACACAACCTCAGAAATATTTAGAAAAGCAACAGGCTTTTTCTAAAGGTTTGGAAACCACCAATACAGGACTGTATTAGCCCCTTCACTGTGCCCTTACCTTTAACATGTTCAACACTGCTGTACTTAACTCAAACAAGGACACAAGGGAAGCATAAAAAATACACCTAAGACAAACAAGGGCAAGCAAAGAAGTGAAATTATTCCTCTTCAAGGATCAGAAACTGTAGTGTCCACAAAATCTAAAGCTTACAAGATAAAGTGGAACAGGTGTTTCCTCAAAACCTGTTGTTTTTGTGGGGGGGAAATGTGAAAAAAGTGCCCAAACATTTTTCAAAATGCCAAGGAGAGTGTTCATGCAAGAATGAATGTCTCCCCTATCTTCAAGAAAGGCTAAAAGCAGGATATGGGGAGCTATGAGCACCTCTACCTCACCTTCATCCCTGACTGAGACACAGAGAGCCAGGAGTATTCATCCTCTCAAGAAAATACTCAGGGCCCCCTTATTCATATGAATAAACATGTGATGGGGAGATTTAAGGAAGCTGAGACAGACTTTTTCCTGTGGTTGTCCAGTGATGGAAAATCCATGTAGATACCTAAAAAAAGACCTTTCAATGTGAAGAGGGTCAAACACTGGCACAGGCTGCTGGCCCAGACAGGTTTAAAGTCTCCGTCCTTGAAACTGTTCAAAAACCTGCTGAGCACAGTCCTGGCTGGACAGTGCTTTGAGAAGGGCCTTGGACTAGATGATCTTGAGAGATTCCTTCCACCCTCAATTATTATGCAATTCTGTGAAACTCCACTACAGACTTCTGTCCTTTTCTGAGAGTTCAATTTGCTATGAACTGGAAAAGACAAAGGACTGCCAGCACAGTCCTCTGTTGTGACCTATGCTCATTCCTATCTTCTGAATCATTTTCAGGAAACTATTATTATTTAAAATATGCAAAGTGTATAATTTTAAGATGGAATCAATTTATGTTCAGGAAGACTACTCAATGTGACTAATATTTTTCAAAGGTTAAAAAAAAAAAAAAAGAACAGCACACACAACTCAGCTTTCTTCTTGCATGGGAGAATAAACAGTAGAGCAATTCACAAATTAAAGCATAAACCTAATATTTGCTTTCTTTCACCTCATCTGATTAGAGCCATTAAATTTGCATCATCCTTAGCTGTGTGATTATTATCACGGAAAGCTTAGCCAGTTCAATTCAATTCTCACATTACAAAAGCTTTCCAGGGAGAGAGTCTCCTTTTCATGTAACTTCCCCAGGATATAAATGGAGGTTATATTATTTGAAGAATCTATTTTTACTCCTATTCTTCCTTCTAAAGGTGCTTGGAACTGACTCATAAGAACCTTCTTATCCCAAACCAAAGAATACAGGACAGAAAATGATGAATGTGTAGCTGAGAACAACTTTAATATTGTTTTGCACTACATCATCCTGACTCTTACCATACTCAGTGAATTTAATATCACTTTCCCTCACTCCTCATCTGATAGAAAAAAAAACAGGAGGAAAAAATTAATGCCAAGGAAGGGAATATGTAAAGGAAGAAGTTCCTAAAACAATAACCTTCTAAATAGCTTCCTCTGCATGGACAAGGTATTTATAGGAGAGGTCTGCAAAACCATATTCTCCAACCAAGATTTCATCTTGATTTATTTTTCCCCTTCCTACTCATTTATTTTAAATTATAATAATATTCAATCCATCTAAATTTAATAGAGCAATTCAGAACAAAACTTGAATAATTTTTCAAATTATACAAGGCTGCTTACCCAGCATGGATGCCATGCAAATTGACCATTAAAATCTACCAAAAACATACAATCTTCAATAAGAGAATGCCCCACATCCAAGCTGTCGAACACCATTGCATAACATCTCCATTTAAAGCTAAACAAAACCCTCATTTACATGATTCAGTAGCACTATAAATTAGCAAGTCATCCATTCTCCCTCTGAGTACCGACCCCTTTTCCTAATGAGTACATGGGTAATTTGAGTATTTCAAATTGTTAAATGCCACCAATCCAAGGCATTGGGTATTTTGTCTTTTTTTCAGAATTCAGAATTGTTCCTCTAAGCAGAGCTGACACATAAAGACACAGAAGATTCACTCATTTCATGTTTTTATTCATGCAGCTTTTTTGATAACCTTTCAATCTGAACTACCTTGTTTCCTTTTAATTAATGCTCACTGGGGAAAATATTCCCATTCAAAGTGGGAATAGAATATGTGGATGAGAAGCACAGAAAACTAATAATATCCTTGCCTCTGCTCTGAAGGAAATGCCAAAGCCTGAGAGTGCACAGGTACCCAAAGGCACACAGCCCTGGTCTGTACATATCACACTTTGCTAAGGCACTTGAGTTAAACTCTCAGAGAACACCCAGGCATGAGTCTGGATGCTTTTTCCTCCCTCCCTGTTGCACAAAGGTAAGGATGCCTTCTGACTTCATACAGCCTTTAAAAGAATTGGCTAACAACATTTTACAGTTTCAAAACTTGATATTTATGACACTAAACATTTAAGAAGATAAAACTGAACATTGTGCTGATGGCCAAAGCTCCAGTCTGAATCATCCATATCAGAAGATCGTTTTTCACCATTGCATCTATATCAGTTTCCTGGTCCTTCTGCAGCAGCTCCCTACTGGAACATAAATCAACATTGATTCTTTTGGGCCCCTATAAGAGCTTGGCTGCGAGCAATCAGATGGAGATGACCAACTCTTCCAATGCACAGTTTGTGCTATGCACTATTAATTTATAAATGGGATGAAATTTATAAACTAAGTAAATGTTTATTAAAAGCATTATTGACAAGTCAGAACGTTATAAAGCTTTTTGTGAAGAACTGTGACAGTATCTTCCATGTACTGACTTTCTTACTTGCCTTCCTACTCTTTGATCAACCTTCCCTTCACTTGATCTGTAGAAAAACAACTGGAGAATGAACACACCCATCCAACTGAGCAGTTACTACCTCCCTTTCTTTTTTAAAGAAACTCACAAAAAAATAATTTACAGAGAAATCTGGCTAAGGATCAAGAAGTCAGAAAGGTATTTTTTCTCAAACCAGGCAAGATGGGCAATATCAAAAGAGAAAACAAAGGAATAGGCACAGGCATTGCTTCCCTGAAGCCCACTGTCTACAGCAAGGGTCACCCAGGGTTGAGCAGAGCAAATATCAAGCCCTTTGGTAAATTGAACCTTATATTTGAACAGCCCTTTACTTACCTATGATAAGCTGAATATCTGAAGGCTGTGCATCCCTCACAGCAGGCCATTTTCTCCAGCTTCCAAATGCTCTCACGACTCTATCTTTTTCTACATGCCCCAATGTACTTGCCATTTATAGAAATGTTTAGCTAATTTATTTAGCACTTAACCAAAGACAGTGACCAAATTAACTAACAGCTTTGGTGAGTCTTACAATAATCTCAGTGTGACACATGATGATTTGAATACAAAATGAGACCACCAGAAGCCACACCCCATGTGTACCCTACCACTGACCAAATTCTGAGCAGTGGCCTCACACAACTGGAGGCAATCAGTTTTCTTACATGTACATTTGGATGTTCACATCTTTCAGCAGAGGTGGGACTGATCCATTTGCTTGTTTTCAGTATGGAGCTAAGCCAAGGTGTTGTGAGCAAACTGTGAAAGAAACTAGTGCCTTGCTGCAGCCACCTGCCATTCAGCTGTCCAGGTAGGACTGAGTTAACCCTGGTTAACTTAACTGGGGAGAGGGACCCAGTTCAACACTGGGACTCTTGCCATTTCCTGTCAAATGCAGAAAGAAACCAGGAGCCAAGAACCTACTCAAGCCACTTGGCCTCCAGTGTGCCTCCTTCTGCCCATGACACTAAGTGACAAAATGAGTAATAAGGTATGAGGCTCAACAAAGATCCTTGCTTGTGACAGAGCAAAGAATAGATCAGGGAGATGAAAATAAGTGGATCAGCAGACTTAGTTCTAACACACCATTTCTTTCCATTTTGATGTCCAACTGATTCAATCATTGACAGATGCACAGAGGAAACCAAAGGCCTTTCAAGCCTACAGTTTTTATTCAGATTAATCAAAACTACACATATTAAATATCGCCTGTCTCCCACCCCGAGGAAAATCAGCCCTTTTCTGCCTAGCTGAAAATTCTTTATGATGCAAAAAATCAAAATTGCTGAGCAAACGGTCAAGATGAGAAAATTTCTCCTGTTGAATTCCAGTTTAACCCTTTTTCTGCTGCAGGACTTCATCTGTGGAACACATATTCCAGCAATCAAACAAATGCCTCCTCAAAGGGACCAAGAAGAAGGACAAAGGAATGGGAACAGATGATTACTATTTCCAGAAGAAATAACATAAGACATGCAATGGACAGATGTTCAGTCTAAAGAATCCACAGTTGGTAATCTGACTTGTAACCCATACAAATTGATAGAGCCCCAGTGGTTCCAAAGGCAATGGAGTGCTTTATGCCAATTTGGCCACTTTGTTCTCATGTCTCCCATGCATTTGTACCCTAAAACTCAATTTGTTTTCCAGGACAGAAGATGGAGGGCCACACAGGTTAGCTTGGCCCCAAGGGTAAGATCAGATAGTTCACATCTTCTGGAGTGGCTGTTTTCTGGTAATCAACCCATGACTTCCTGAAGGGGAAATCCTGTTTATTGTGAGTTTAGCAGCACCAACAGCTGCTACTTCTCATGGGAATTTTACAGACAGAGTGAAAAGGAAAATTAAACAGTGAATTTATTACACAATATGGAGTTTTGAAATAAAAACTGGAACGCCCTTATGTGATCTAGGCTCTGCCTCAGTATCATCCCAACATTTTCTTTGCAATGTGTAACACAGTCATTCACTTTGCTTCACTACCTGCAAGAGAACAGACTAGAGCCTTTTCATAAATACTATTCCCCATTAGCCAGCCAAATGGAATATACAGATTCAAAGAACGACAGAACCATAGCACAGAAAAGTTTTGCCCTTTGTTCTTTGATTTCTCTCCTAACAAAACACTATGGCAAAACAACATGTTCAAGGGAACAACTTTCAACAGAGCAAGTGCAACCTGACTCCCTTACCCATTCCCTGCTCTGAATGTTCTCATGACAAGGAGTGTTTCACTATTTTACTACATGAATTGAAGAAAAACCATCAGCTTTTCTCAAAGGTTCTGGGGTGGCTACTGTATATTTGAACTTTTAAAGTTAATGCTGAATTTCATTCCATTTCCTTTGAATTATATTCAGTTAACCTAAATTCATCACATAGTCCACAAAATAATCCAGTTTTGATGGGAAGATGCCAAGAGACAAGAAATCCACCACACTGCACCTCTTAAAATTACTTCTCAGCTTATTATCACCTTTTAAAGCAATCAGCAGATTTTACTCCAGAGATTTCAGGTGTCTACATTGATCCTTGAAGCACTGTCAATTAACAATATACATATACAATAGTATAGGTCAAGCTAAAGAGGATTCAAAATTATCCTAAGCCCAAATCCAATAGCAATAAAAACTACTGCATGAAGTCCACTCTTCGAATAAGACTTCAGATTTACCTACATCCCAAAAGCCCTCAAAAAATTCTGCTTTGCATTTTTCAATATTCTCATCTAACACTCCTCTAAATGAAGGATCATTAAAACAAAAATTCTCCTTCCTTTCCTGGCAAAACCTAATGTTTATGGTCACATTAATGTTTACCTGTGGTAGACAAATCTTCAAAAGAAAAGAAAATACTTTAATCTGCCATTCGTCTGACTGATGCTTTATTTAGAAGAGCCTGGGTTACAACCAATTACAGCACATCCTGCCTAATTACCTGGGAGATGCTCTACAACAACATACAATTCTATTACTAGAAATAATGGGCTTGGCTTTGGTTTGTGAATTACAGCAGCTGCAGCCAAGAGATGTCATAAATAATGTACCAGCAACTAAATCAAAACCTATCAAGGATTCATGGTGCATAACAAAAGTGAGGACAAAAAGTTAATGCTGGCATCCCCACTGCTCTTACACTGAGCAGTTCAGTGCAAACAAGACCAGTGTTATCTTTCTCTACAGGTAATGAAGTGATTTGAGTGTCTAAGCAATTTCTAAAGAATTGAATTTCCCCTGCTAATGATTTCAGCATTTCATACTTATTTTTGCATGCAGATAAATTAGGTAACTATTCGAAACAATTCACCATAGAACTGTCTATTTCATACTGGGAAAGCAGCAGAAAGGAACTTCCAGAAAACAGATAATCTCGGTTCTGCAAATGGAATTACAAAAAAAAAAAAAAAAAAAAAAAAAAAAAAAAAAAAAAAAAATCAAATCTGTGTCACTTCACAAGGAAAGGGATCAGAATGTGAAGCCAATCCAGTGGAAGGTCATTAAGATGCTGGGAACTGGAGCACACAATGTACAAGGAGTGGCTGAGGGAGCTGGGTTAGGTCATCCTAGGAAATGAGGCTAATGGAGAACCTCATTTCACTCTTTCAGCATCTAAAGAGAAGTTTTAAATAAGACAGGGTCAGGGTAGACAGTGAAAAGGCAATAGATGGCAAACACAAGCTGCAAGATGGGAAGTGCCAGCTGACATAATCCCTTGCAATGATAGCAGCAAAGCATTGCCCAGCAAGGCTGTGAGATTTCCAACCTGGACACTTTTCAGAACTAGGCAGGATGAGGCCATGAGTGACCTGATTAACTTCTTCAGCAACTCCTGCTTTGAGCAGGGCTTGTACATGATGCCCGTTGTGCTCCCATGCAACCAAAATCATTCTCTGCATGGACACAGTACAGTAGAAACTTGTCAGTAAAGCAGTAATATAAGTGACCAACTGGGTATCAGAAAACATGTCCTATTCCCAGCCCTAACAAACATGCTAAAGAAAAAAATAAATACTGATTTTTATTATAATAACAGCACTGTGTATCTATTCAAAAATGAAATTGAAAAATAAATCAAATTCTAAGAACTCAACCATTTGGATGTACCAAGACTTCCAGTTAGTATGGAAA
Source organism: Muscicapa striata striata (assembly GCA_030060385.1). NCBI lineage: Eukaryota > Metazoa > Chordata > Aves > Passeriformes > Muscicapidae > Muscicapa > Muscicapa striata. Next base: position 1,678,853 of record JAREIS010000048.1, read on the forward strand.
TCAAATATAATTTGATATTTAAATATTCACTCATATTTATTCATTGCTGTACCCTACAAATGTTTGCATGCCTTTTGAGAAGCTAAGTCTTATCACTTAGAAGATCTTGGAACTCCAATCCTGCTTTTCCTATAGCAGGGCACATTAAGAGATCCCTCTAACTGGACCTGTTAAGGTAATGCTATGCTAGGTCATGGTGTTTTATGAAGCATATTTGTAACATACTTTTCTGGTCTTTACATATTAATTTTGCTTTCTTCTTAAATTTTATTTAATGATTATTCTTGGATGCTTTCTACTCTGGAATACCGACAGATTCATATATTCACATGAAGCCACATGGAAAGCTGAGGCATGGGAGTTTTCACTCTAGGCTTACACACTGTGCCAGGACATGCTGCACTTTCACAGTCCAGAGCTTTAATCTTTTACTGGTGCATTCTCCCCAATAGCACTGAGCAGTCTGAATTGTACTGAAAACTGCACCAAAATAGCATCAAAAGCTTAAGTATTATGCACCTGAAATCATCATATAAACAAAACTCCATCACGTATATTTTGCTTCCAAAAAGTTTTAAATGGGGATGAAAAGTAAAATACTATTACTTTTCCAATTTTACATGTCAAGCTGAAGAAAATTAAAAATTAATGAAACCTGAGAGACCAGTATTTAGTGTAGAAACTGCATAGGGGTAGGGTAAAGGGAGAGAAATCTCAAACTGTAGTCAGAATACTTCAGAAGAGCACAACTTGATTTTTACATTCTGTCCCAAAGAGACATTGCAAAATTGTGGACTGGATTTCATATGGCAAGAATTAAGATAAAACAATGATAAGTTTCCAAATTCTTGGAGGAGAGTAAAATTTAAAATAATTTTACATTGAAGTCTTCAGAACAGCCAACAATCCTAAGGAAACATCAGCATTACAGAAAACTGTTCTAAATCATACAGAAAGCAAAACCATACATCCCTTTCCTGCCAGAAAGGAAAGCTTGGAAGCCAGGCTTTTAAAAGGCTGAATGACATAGATGCTTTTGGAACCAATTTTTAAGTTTTTTGATATTAAGAAAGCACATTTTACCACGTATCTCTTCACTTGTTTTCCTAGCTTTTGCCCAGGGGTGGTTGTATTTCACTAATACTGTGATGTCTTTTTATCAAGGGGAATAATTTGAACTGCATGCATACTCTACAAGAAAAAAATATCCAAAAGATATGTTATACCCGTTTGGTAAAGAGAGTACATACTAGATTTGGAAAAAAAAAAAAAACAAAAAAACAAAAACAAACAAACAAAAAACCAAAAAAACCTCACAGATGCTTTTCAACAAACAGGTGAAACAAGTATTGCCCCAGTCCTGTTCAAAATAACAATTACAGATCCTATAATGGAAAGTTGTGATAAAATATATTCATAGGTCATTAAAATATCTACAGTCTGTCAAAGCAACAGAGGAGAAAGTTCTGCCATCAGAAAGATATCAACTCTGGAACAGCTTCAAAAAACCAGGTTTGTAGCTGATATGTTAGGCCAAAATAGCAAAACTTACTTAACACCTCATCTAAAAACAGCTTCTCCAGTCTGGACTGAAGCAATCAGGTCCAAAAGAGACAAGCCAGTTCTATGAAAGAAGGAGGGTAACAGCTAGCAAAAAAAGGCTGTTAGGAGAGAAAATCAATGAGAAAGTGAAATATTCTTTTTGAAGGTTAGCTCAGGAATAGGTATTTCTTGAAACAAAGTAACTTGCTATCCCTATTCTATATGAAGAAATATACACCAAGGGAGAAATAGGGGGAGCAAAAGCAGGAGGGGACAAACTCAACGTACACATAAACCTCCCCAAAATAATTTTTTTAAAAAATTAGCTGGAATAGAGATTCAATTGACTAATTGACAAATTATCTGTCATCTTTTCAATGAGGGGCTGCAGGGAGAGAGAGGAAAAGCCCTCAACTAACATTCTGTATTTCAGAAAACCAAAAAAAAAAGAAAAAAATCAAGACGTTTAAATCTTGCTGTAAAATGTATTTAATTTTTGTCAACTACCCACATCCTCAAATTTTTCAGCATGTAAGATTATATTTACATTTAAGAAACTGGCCTGTATTGAGTTTTTAATTGTCCCAATTCTTACCAAATTAAAGCAGAGAAAACTGCCTGACAATATGATCTTAATAAATAAGTTATATGGGAAATATTGCCTTTGTTATTTTCACACTGAAAAATATATTCCATACTGCAGAGATAATGAGAGTATAAAACATTAACATTACATTTTTCTATACCATTCTGCATAATTAACCATGCAGCTGTTCATTCATTCAGTCCCAACAACCAAATTAATTTGCAATCAGTTCACAGTGGATGCTCTGGAGCAGACTGCATGTACTGCAGAAGCAAGTGAAGCTGCTCATGTTCCACACACCCCATCAGTGCACAAGGTGCTCAGCTCTAAGAGGTGCAACAGGGGGTTGCAAAATGGTATTTTCAAAGATCAGCTATGAAAAGGCACTGCTCCATCAGCTGCCTCATAGGGGAAATAAAGGTATTTTCAGGTGAGTCTCATGGTGTATCCATGCTCTCTGATGGACTCCTGTCCTTCTCAGGCTCAGGCCAAAAACTTTAAGGACACAAACATTAAACATCCGTAAACATTACAGGTCCTTCCTATTATTTGTATTAATGCAGTATTACAGCCCCAGCACTGATAGGAATGCCACAATAAGTTCTCCAAATTACCTACATTCCCAAGAAACAAAAGACCAAGGAAAAGCAGAGTAATGGCTGGTTCTCAGAAAAGGTCCCAGAATAGGCTGAAGGTGGAACCAGCAGTTTCACTAGTTGCTGAATGGAACATCACATGTACCTTATCACAAGTCCCCTGACACCATGACTTCACCCTTTTCAGGTTAAAAAAAAAATCCTATCCCAGTTTTTTTATACCTCATTCATCATCACAAAAATGCAATGATCAATGAAGCAGCTGCTTTGATTGTTATTTCTTACTTATTTCATTTTGTAGAATGGCAAGGGAAACATTGATACATATACATATACGTATATATATATATATACACACACACACATATAAATAAGAGAGAGAGACAGAGAGAGAGGAAGAGATGGTGCCATTCCATCTGCCCCAGGTTATGGGCCCTGCACCTTCCTGCTGTGCCAGCCTGCTCACAGTGGGGCTAATGGATGAAAATGAGGCAAAGTACCAAAAAACCTGATGGCTCAACTGTCTTCGTGTGGGCTTAGTACAGAGGAATCATGCCACAATAAAAGCTCCAAGATTACTGTTCTCAGTTTGCTCACATAGAAATGTGGATCATGGGCAAAACTTCCCTTTTATGCAGGGAGGGAGGGAAAACACAAATCACAAGCCCATGGATGACTAATGCCCTGAAAGACAGCATTTCCTGTTTCTCACCTTAAGCCTTTCTGCTGAAGATGGCAAGAAAGAGGATCATTTCTTGTAGAGAGGCTTATTTAATAAGATACCATGAAAAAAACTGAGGAAACACCAGTGAAGTAACTTTCCTAAACATCTTGCTGCTACCAGCCTGTATGAGTTTTGGGAAGGAAAGACCAATTCTGTTACCATCAATCCTGGCCAAACAGAGTCTACTTAAAACAAGAACCTGTGCTATAATTCTCACAAAGTCTGCAGCACTACTTAAAGCAATCAGAAATTCTATTACTTAGGCTCAAGTTACTCAAACAAGAGAAAAGGATTCTTAAGCCATTTAAAATAAATGGTTATTCTTTCTCAATAAATTGACTCACTCATTATGAGTTATATCTTGCAATGGCTTAATTCATTTTCCAGAAGGAGGATTAAGGGGAAAAAAAAATCAACCTGTAAAGCAGCAAAATTCTCATGCTCCAAGACATATTTAACATGTTCAGCAAGCTTCAATAAGCACAAGTGTACTGCAAGAGTCCTTTCCTAACTACATAATTCACAGCTTTCTAACTGGATCTTAATTTACATGTCATATATTCTCTACGTGATCACAAGCTAGTGCAGAAACATGTTAATATTCAAAATCATCATCACTATTCCAAGTTGTTGAAGACACAGAAAAGTAGTTATGATACAGCACTCTCATCTGTGACCAACAGATATTCAGCAAAGAAATTTGGATAGGTTTATTTGGTAGCTTTTACTTACTTGTAGGATGTATTTTTTTTTTTCAGTTTGGACCTCATACATACTAAGACATCAAAATAAACCTGAAATGCAAATATGGCAACACACACATAAAAATACCTGCTTAAGCTAAATCCCGTGCACTGGAAAGCCTTTTAAAAGGCATCTCCTTCAGAGAAGTCTACTGGCCACAACTCAGAGAAGAGTCCCAAATATCCATAACCACATTTCATTCCTCTGTTGAATGGCCAAAAGCTACATCCAAAACATGTGGCAGGATGAGTGCAACACCAAGGTAACAGCAAGGTTACTGTCAATACACTGTGCTGGGTCTTGGTCTCAGAAAGTCCATGGTAGATCTCCACTACCCATTAAAAACATCAGTAATCACCTCTTCAGTGCCTTGCATATTTCAAGGTTTGTCAAGATATGTTTATTTAATTTGTTTTACCTTTTGCATATTTTTCCTCCTGACACCCATAATAAAACATTGCTGGTATGCTGAAACCCACTACATCCACTTTTTAACTATAGTTTTACAGCACATTTTAAATGTCCAAAATAAATTTAAAATAAAAGCTCTCCTGCACAATTCAACTCATAATGGCACACTGTTGAGTATTAGGTGAGACAATGCAAGCTGCAGCAAATAATGAAAATCTTTGTAATACTATTAGATGAATATGGAAATACTTTCAAAGAGAGCATAAAAAAATCTGTTGTTCAGTAAGAAAAATAAAATTCTGATTGTAAGACTGCCTTTTCAACACTACTGGCCAAAACCTTTGCTCAGTGGAACAGGTGTAAATAAGGATATAATAGGAGCACAAAAGAGCTGCACAGCTATAATTGAGGACACTCTATTTTGATTGCAGAGCTTGCATTACTCATGATGATGCATTAGCTAGAGAAAGCACAGCTAGACATTAGATCCCAAGCTGAGTTCTCTGAGCTAATAATTAGAAAGCCACTTCTTTTTCTTTTTTAACTTGGAAGGGGAAATTTTGATATGAAAATCACAGACTCAATAACTCCATCCCTTGGGGCCATTTCTACAAAGTCACTTTTCAAAGCAGAGCCACAATATAAGGTCACCTGGAAGTGCAAGTTGTTGCAGAATATAGTTGCTCGTTTATTAAGCAGTACTTAATACCAAAAATTTCACTGGGGCACTGAACTTACATTGGGAGTTGTTGTTTTCCTTTTAAATTAATTTCAGGAAACAGTTGAAATGAGTTTCACCTACAAGTCCAAAGATTTTGGAAACAAATGTCCATATTCATTTTGACACATTCTGTGAGCCACCTGGACTTTCCTGAGCCATATGTTATACACTGTATCCACCTTAAAAGAATGTCCAGCTCTTTGTAGTCTGGATTTTAGCTTTAGTGTAGGTCTGCACTTTGTGTAAATGCCCAAAGCTCCCTGCAGTCACTATGCCCTGACTGCTCCTGATGGCCAGCAGGTTTGCACAAGTGAATCTTGTCCTTGAACAGGTGTTCACTTGCTGTGGGTGTAGATAGAAAGAGCTGTGCCACCACAGACAGGACATCCCTGGCTCCTTGGGATTTGGCAAGCACGATGCTGTCTATGAGGCTCTCCCTACTGTTGTCACCTCCACCTGCCCAGCCACTGATCTGGACTTCCAACCTCTCACACAGTGCTTTGACTTTTCTCTCCCTTCAGGCTGTTTTGGAATAAGGAGGCCCAGAAGGCTCAGCTGGGATATCCAAAAATATTTAAGGAGGTGGGGAAGTGTGTTTCTTCCTTTAGTGTTTCTTTACCAGTAACATGGGGCAGAACAACCCAACATCTCTAAAAACAGGGCTGCCTAGCATTCAGCAGGCAGTGCTGAGAGGATCCAACAGTGCAGTAACATCAAGTAACGCTCTTTGTTTTGCTGTGGTGAAACAGTAACAACATGGTGATGCCATTGGGAACAATGGCAATTACACAGCAAGCCACTTTAGCATTACTGTATCATTACAGCTCGATAATATGCAATCAAAACTTTATTAGCAATCATCAGCAGCATCTATTAGTCACTGCTTTGATAAGCTAAGAAAGGGAAGGCTGCATGCCTACCAGTAACAGGACTCTGAGCCTAAGCACAGGGTTGGAAGGTAATTCCATGGTCACATAGTGCTGAGTCACTGCTGCATAACCTTCAGCAATATTACCATCTCAGTTGTTCCATCTATAAAACTCAATAATAATAATCAACTATATTTCCAATATTATTAGGAATAATTAACTCAGATAAGTATTATCATTAATTTCATAGTGGTTACTAATTCAAAGTTAAACTATTTGACTGTAAAATTTAACACATCTTAAGTTGCAGGCATTCAACAGGTGCAAGCAGATATCCAAGGTTGTAAAATACATGCACCTATATATTTGTGCAAAAATGGGTCCATAAAGAATTTGAAAACACACACTCAACCTAAATGGTCAGTTGGTTTCAGCTCCTTCATACAGTAAATATGCTGGATAAATATGCGTGTGAACTCCAACATGAACAGCTCTAGTATACAAATATCTTCTATGTCTTTACAACTTATGACAATAATTTTGAATTCTCAGTTTTTTCATTATACTAATAAGCTCTAACATGACAACCAACCTGTATTCCCAATATGTACCACAGTTTAGAAATTCTAAAAGTAGACCTGAAAACAATCCTCTGCTCCTTCTCCAAAAGTTATTTTAGTTTATATTCAAGAGGTAATCAATGCTATCTCTATTTATTCCCATATCTTACTTTGAGTAAAATAATGATAGAATTTACACCTTGACAATTACTTAATAAGCAAATTAGGAAAGCATCAGTAATAGCTGACTAAAGAATCAGAGCCTGGTATTTTTTAACTGCATACTTCCACCAAGATTTTGTCTTCACCTCTTCAGTGTAACCAGACATGGTTACGAGTAAAAACCTTGCTAAGAATTTCATTACACAGCACTCTTTTCCCTATTTATTCAACAATGAAAAATTCTAAGGTAATTCAAATTTAGGTCTTCAAAGCCTGTAACCTCACTTATGTGGGCAGACATAAGTTACCTACACAAATTGATAATGCTGTGCAGAGGTACAAAAATGCAACACCAAAATCCACCCACAAATCATCTGCACATAGAGTCCCCCCACCTAGGCATGTACCTCTGACTGGTATTTTTCACCACCATTTGCATCACTCTTAAAAGTCTGACTGCATCTCCAAGCTCATTAAGAGCAAACATGTGTCACTAGATCATCCTTTTTCATTCTGTGTTCCACTAAACAATGAGAAAAAAAAATATTTTGAGAGATGAGAGAAAACGAAAGAGGTGAAGTGGAAATCTGTTTTAGAAAATGAAAGATGCAGTTTCAAGGAACAAAATAATGGATAAACACAAAGGTAGGTTAATATTTACTAACCAGAAAGAGAAATTGGGGTATTAACATTAAAAATTACCCTAGTCAGAATTGATCAGTTTATAAAACTAGTTTGTTTATTTTCATGTAGTGAAAATAAAGTGAAAGAAAACTAAGTCACTTAGTGACTTAGACAATATGATTTCTGGTATTATCTAGCCAGGCAAGATAAGAACAAAAACATTTGGCAATTCAGGAAATAACTGGAGAGAATCTATTCCCACTAGGGCACAGAAACAGATTAATGGCATTTCTCTGCTAACAAAAAAAAAGCCCTGTAATGTTTTTCACACCTGTTTTACAGCGTATTTGTTTGATACAAATAAGAAGAATGCAAAAGAGAATTAAACAAAAAGGTTGAAAAATATATACACTATGCATACTGGGCAGGCTGCCAACGTGAATACAACACCCAAGATCCATCAGCAAACATGGGTGAAAACTGGGGAAGCTCCAACCATTTTACACAGAAACACAGAAGTCCCTTGACTGTAATGAACTTCAGCTTCATTCAGTTATTTAGTACAAATAGTGAGCTACATCTCAGAGAGGGCACTGTTTGATACTTTTGCAATAGTTGGTCTGATTTGCACTCTGATCCAAGCACTTTGTAACTCTTCCAGTTTGACAGCTGTGAGTGTCTCTTCTATGTCACAGCAGGCAGAGGTGGAGGAAGGAGGTGGGCCCAGAACATATCCGGGCATGGATCGCCAAGGCAGTAGCCCCTGGCCCAAGCACTCATCTTAAGCACTCACTTCCTTTCAGCTTTTCCATCCCGGTTTTAGAAACCAGAGAATCATAGAACAGTTGGGTTTGGGTTGGAAGGGACCTTAAAGACCATCTAGTTCCAGCCCTGCTGCCAGGGGCAGGGAACCTTCCACCAGACCAGGTGACTGAGAACCCATCCAGCCTTTCTCATCAACCAGCCCCAGCCTTCATCCCCATCCCTGGCTCAGCAGGTTTGGGGCATCATCACATCAAGGAGTGAGCTCCCAGGGGCTCTCTTGGCAAAGTGGGCAGCCCAAGGCACCCTGATGTCCAGACCCTGGCTGGGCTGTGCCCTGTGAAATTGCAAGACATGCCCAAGGAGAGTCCCCCAAGGCCCCATCCCTGCCACACTGAAGTGGAGCCATGGACACCTGGCACATCCCCAAAGCCTGACACCACTGAGAGCCCTGAGGACATCTGTGCCCAGCCCTTGGGGTGGGACCATGACCTGTGCCAGTACCAAAGCATCTGGTACATCTGTTACTTGTAAGTAAAAAGGCATGATTCCCAGATGATGCACGCTAGTATCGATTTTATTTGAACAGAGTTCACACCAGTTCTTTACACCAGCTGTCAGCAAGGTCTGGATGACCTTGTTTTAAGTGTTTATGTTCTCCAAAGAAAGAAACATCATCTGAAGCCTAGTTTATGTTTATTTTAAAAGATCAAAGAGTTTATTTTGAACAATCCCACTGAAAATGCTTAAAAGACTATGATAGATACCCTGAAGTATGGATTGGAAAACTTGAAATATATTGCACATGTTGTATGGGCCAAAGACAAATAATAGGAAAGCAGTGTGTGTTTACGCAGTTGGGAGTACCCAAACTGTCATTTGGTTGTCTTATTTGCACAAGATGTTGGACAAAAATTAAAACAGAAACAAATGTGCAATAAATTTTGCATCTTGTGAGTTTAAAGATAGTTACAAATGAACTGTAATTGCCCTAAAAAGGCCAATCTTGAGCCAATGCTAAGCAGTCTCCATTTGATCTTATTCTCTTTCCTGAATACCTCTTCCATACAACTAGAAATTTCTAGAAATACCTTTATTCTGGACCACTGGCCCTGAGCACTAGTCAGACACTGGTATGACAACACGTTATTGCAGAAGCACTGTCACTGAGAGACCCCCACACAGTTAAAACAATGCCACCTCTTTCACAATAAGTAACAGGGCTGTTTTGCAGCATGTCCTGGAAACAGACTTCTCCCACTCCCTATCCCCTTACCCAGCCCTTTTCTTGGATTGTCTCTGTAAAGGTCCTTACAATCACAGCTGATAGTCAAGTCCCCACACAAGCTCTTGGGACAGCATTAAGTTTACGAGTACCTAAGCCACAAGGTTTTAGATAAACTATTTGTTTCTAGATCCAAAGCTTATGAGCTACATTTGAATCTCACATATGACTGCTTAAGTCTATTGTCATTTATTCCTACTGCTAGAGATAACCAGCAAAACTAGCAGAGCAAATACTGGTGCAGTACCACATTTCTTGATAACAGTGAAATACTTTTGCTTTTCAAATGTACATAATGGGTCTAGGAAAAATTTGTTGTGGAAAATTTATACAGACCCACACACACCAAAAAATATACATATATTAGAGCATAAAAAGCCTCCTTAGCAAAAGACAGCTGGTTATCTGAGAAGATAACCAGTGTGACTAGTATAACACAGACTTACCTTATTCCCTGCTTTTGTGCTGATGTACACCTGAACATGCAATCTGTGCACACACAGGCAACATGCATATTGATATCTTAATTCACAAGTATTATGAGAATGAGAATAATTTAGAAATTTATTTGGATTACTATTTATTCCCAGTTGTCATAAAACACAATATGACCCACACTGCTGGTTTATTTCATCCAGACAATCCAAACTGCTTCCAAAGCACTATTATTTACTAACCTCAATACACTACTCAAACAGCAAGAATTCCCAAAAGACACATCCCAACACAGTAAGTATTTAAAACTTTTTAATAAATTTGATACAGAATTTCTAGGAAAAGGAAAAACATGGTGACTTGTGAAGTGGCATCAAGAAGGTACCTTATATTCCCCATCATTCTTTGTTTCTACTGTTAAAACTCATTACAGACTCTAATTTCAACTACAGGAAATGCATTTAAGGAAGAGAAGGACTAAGACCTGATGACAATCTGGATAATCTTACTACAATAGCATCAGTCAGCTACCAACTCAACTCAGTGATGGATCTATTCCAAGAATAGTAGGATAGAAAAAGCAGAGACTTACCTCCACAAAGAGCTCTCCAGAACTTTCCCCATGTCAGTATGATAATACTTGGTAAGGATCAGGATCACCTAAAAGAAAATGAGAATAAATAGATTTAAATATGTAAACTGATGTAAGAAACAGAAACAGACATGGGCAGCATGATTTTGGGAAATACAAAAGTGAGGCTTCTGAAAATCTGAACAGGATTTAATCTCATTTTTAGCTTTTAAGAGTTTTGCTTTTTAGCCTGGCTTTTTCATTTCTCTTTCTTTCTGAGAAGAGTCATTTCAGCACTTGAAGTTTTCTGCAAACCTGGTGACTGTGAAAGATTGCCCATTTCACATAAGCAGTGGAGTTGGAATTGTCACATAAATATCACCACATGACCTTCCCCAAGCAATCTTTACGATTTTCTGATTAGGAAAAACAATCTGGTTGTTGGTTTAAATTTAGGAGGAAACTCTACAGACACAATTATTTTTTAATCCAAAGTGTTAAAGAATGGTAATTAATTCTGATTATCCAGATTAAAAAATCAGGAAAAAAATGAGCTCTGGCCTTACTTACAAGATCAGCAACTTTCATAGCTATCACTTTTAATTTCTTGAAGAATCACTTTTTCCTCTTTATGAACCAGCTCTGTGCTCAGTAAATTACTCATCTACATCAGCCAACAAAATACACAAGCAAATTTCATCCACAAAACATCTTTACCCTATGAAAAGAGTCAGAAAGAAATACTTTCCATCTGCTCAACACCTGACAAATTCACTGGTCAAATAATGTAAAGCCTTAGTCCACAACCAGTGTATCAAGCTCAATACTATGGTTTATGTTTGGATCTTATACAGGTTTCTTTCACTTGCTGCCAGTCCATATTAATGGCTCTTAGAGCCACATGCCCATAGCAACCCCACAGAGGTAGAACAGGCTGGTTCCCTGAGAGCTGGAGGCTTTCCTTAATGTGGGGTCAGCACCAGCCTCCAACAGTATGGAGCAAGCTGTAATTTAACTGGCACTGCTCTGCTCCTGACCACCAGATGAAATCTCCAGCAAACAGCAACTGTAGGCATTCACTTTCATTAGTCAGATAATTAATATGCTGATGATACATTTATGCTGCACTCCATGTATGCTGGAGCTTGTGAGAGAACAGAATTCCAGACCGAGGAAGTTATTACATGGAAATAATGCAGTGTTTTACAGAACTGAGGTATAGTACCAGTCTCACTCAGGGTTAGCCAAACCTAATAAATTCACAACACATATTCCTGGATGTATATTGATATAGCAAAAGTGGAAACAATCCATAATTCACAAGCAGTATTATTCACTCCTATTCTCAAAAGTGTCACAATCTACCAGACCACTATTTTGGATCTGATTATTTATAAAAATAAATGTTTGGTTTAAAAAAAGAAAAGAAAAAAAAAGAGAGAAAAAAAAGAAAAAATAATTTAATAGGTTACTACAAGATTTACAAAGCAAAGAGAAAGAGCCATCTCCCAAAGGAGAGTGTATCTATGGATGAGATTCCTGGCTACAGCCCAAGCACGTTCCACCAGGTCAGCTATTTATTGTATTGTCAGTGTCTTAACTACAGCTTTTTCTGGCACTTGCAATCAAGAAGAAAAAAAGAAACTTCACTACTGGGAGCACCTATTGGTTCCAATTAGTAAGAAAAAAGTTTCAGACTGTGCTTTTCCAAACAAGTATAATTCCTCTTAAGTTAAAAAAACTGATCTGGAATTTATTTTTTAAGAGATATAAAAATGCATACTTGGTACATAAAAATTAAAAAAAAACCAAAAAAAACCCGAAAAAAAAACCACTAAAAATACAAGAGATTATACTTTGTTTCCTTCCATTTATGCAGAAATGGAGGCCGAATCCTGAACTTGGTGAGCCAACTGTACATCCTAGAATCAGAAATTTTAAAATTCAGATAATTTTCGGCCACACGTGCTGGAGCTATCCTGCCACAGGCTAAGCCTGATGTTCCATTCCTAAATTAAACTGATTAAAATCACATACAGAAAATCATATTGGGTCAGTCCACATGCTTTGAGCATAACCTGTATGGATGCACCAACAAAGAACCTCCCAGATAAGCCATTTCTGTAGCTCAGCCCCTGTCAGAAGCATTAAAGACTGTCAGGCTCACTGCTGGCTACCTGCAGTTTATCTGGCCATACACCACCAAACCAGAGAGCCACTGCTGCTCCACACACTTCAACTGAAGGGCTTTCAGGAAACTGCAAACTGCAGTGGGGAACAGCCATAAGGAGTAAAACAACTTCTTGATGCTGCTGAATTGGTGCTTGAAACTGAGTCAGAGCTCTTTCCAATCTGACTGGTAAATTCATGTAAAAATTAAAATACCTTATTTTGCACTTTGGAAACAAAATCCATAAGAAGCCATCTTTAAATTCTTGAACACCATTAGCAGATTCTTGTCACAACTTAAGAAGGATGAAGCTGCTGAGGGGCTGACCATCATTTCAACCATGCCAGTGGATTTCATCCCAGTATCTGAATAGGCCAGCTATTTAAAAGATTTTACAGCACAGTCCTTTAGACTGTGGGCATCTTTTCAGGCATTCCTGCTAACCATAATGGTAGTTTTTCCTAATTAATAGATAGATCCAAAGAACAGAAGGAATTATTTCACAATGAAAGCATAAAGGCCTTCAGGATCTCTGGATTCTACCAATCATTTTTAAGAGCAGAAGCCTGTTTCACTGATTTCATTTTAATGAGACTCTATAATTATGAGCATTTTACAGGCTGGATTGAAGCCAGTGATTCATACACATGGTTCTCCTAGTGAAAGTGCTTGGGTGGCCTGTGGCTGGGGAGAGGCACAGCAGCAACTGAGCAATGATCAAGGATATGATTCTTAATCAGCTCATACTACCACCAGTCATGGAAAGCTAAAATAAATACAACTTTTTTTCTGTTATTATTTTACAGCTAAAATAAATTTAGGCAATGAAGGAGAAATAGATTTATCAAATTTTTTACTTTAAGGTGGATTTATAGGATCATCTAGAAATCTCCACTCCATCCAGACTTACATAGATTTGTGAAAACATTTTAAACCGTTTCATCTTAAATTTACACACAATTCTTTGTGTTCCCTCCCAGAGTACGACAATGGATGTGACAATGATTACTCTTGTGTCCTAGGGACCTAAGAACACCTGATCGAGCTTCTAGACAAAAATACTGAAAGGGAAAAATGAAACTGAAATCTTTCAGCTTTTATCACAAAATTGGTACTTTATTACCTGATCTTACCAAAGTCTTTGGTAAAAGTCTCTCCACAAAGCCAGTATTTCTAAGTGCCACAGTATGGAAGACAAATCCCTCTAAGAGATCATTGAATCAAATGCAATGTGCATTAGAAGTTAGCTTTCCATGGAAT